>JAYKKI010000069.1:5070000-6522500 GCA_039881145.1 Druceiella hillmani | reverse complement strand
AAGTCACCAGCTACGATGACTTCCCCGTCGAACCCGCCGATAGTGTCCTCTAAGTTTGCCATTTTCTGGCGAAAGACACTAATCCCTTCATTGGGTGAAAGGTAGACGCTCACAAAGTAGGTCATGGGGGTTTTGATCCAGACAAAACCTTCTCCACTTCCGCTGTCGTTGACGATGACCCGCTTCATGTTTACAATCCAGATAGCTGCCGTACCGGATTTATCAGCGAACCATGATCTATCCTGGATGTTTAGATACTGCTCGCAGATAAGGCAGATGTCAATCTTCTGTTCAAAGATACGTTGGCGTAGTAAATTTTGCGCCAGAGCGCATCTATTCAGGTTACCTTGTACTATGCGTGTCATTTCTGCTCTCTCGTGATTTCGGCAAGTGCATTGCGGAATGCCTTGCAAGCCCCGGAGCCCGCGGTATGACATACACTGTTCCGATCCTTTTCGTCCTGTGCACATAGAAAGCATTTCGGCTTCACCGCGCAGTCTACAGACTTGTGGTTCTCTCCGCCACATTTGTAGCAACACTTGCTTCTATCTGGTCCCGTACAGCGATTTGTTTGGTGCCCGTAACCAAGGCGTGTATGTGTATGTGTATGTGTATGTGTATGTGTATGTGTATGTGTATGTGTATGTGTATGTGTATGTGGATGTGGATGTGAATGTGGATGTGGATGTGGATGTGTGTGTGTGTGTGTGTGTGTGTGTGTGTGTGTGTATGTGTATGTGGATGTGGATGTGGATGTGCATGTGTATGTGTATGTGTATGTGTATGTGGATGTGGATGTGGATGTGCATGTGTATGTGTATGTGTATGTGTATGTGTATGTGTATGTGTATGTGTACGTGTACGTGTACGTGTACGTGTACGTGTACGTGTACGTGTACGTGTACGTGTACGTGTACGTGTACGTGTACGTGTACGTGTACGTGGACGTGGACGTGGACGTGGACGTGGACGTGGACGTGGACGTGGACGTGGACGTGGACGTGGACGTGGACGTGGACGTGGACGTGGACGTGGACGTGGACGTGGACGTGTACGTGTACGTGTACGTGTACGTGTACGTGTACGTGTACGTGTACGTGTACGTGTACGTGGACGTGGACGTGGACGTGGACGTGGACGTGGACGTGGACGTGGACGTGGACGTGGACGTGGACGTGTGTGTGTGTGTGTGTGTGTGTGTATGTGTATGTGTATGTGTATGTGTATGTGTATGTGTATGTGGATGTGGATGTGGATGTGGATGTGGATGTGGATGTGTATGTGTGTGTGTGTGTGTGTGTGTGTGTGTGTGTGTATGTGTATGTGTATGTGTATGTGTATGTGTATGTGTATGTGTATGTGTATGTGTATGTGTATGTGTATATGTATATGTATATATATATATATATATATATATATATATATATATATACATATATATATACATATACATATACATACATATATATATATATATATATATATATATATATATATATATATATATATATATATATATATATCCATAGAAAGATGAATAAATATGTAAAATCAAGTTGAATATATTCACTACATTATATAGATAAACCAGTTTCCTGTGTTTCTTTGAACGTCTCTGAAAATAGATTTTACAAACGTCTGCTTTTGGTACGATTTAGGTAACGAGTTGTTCAAATTGTACCACTGGTAATTAAACCGTACCAGTGAATAAAAATCAAACTAGCTACTAATAAAATTATGGATTTTTAGTTTTAAATGGAACAATATTATTAATTTACTTAATCTTAATTAACAACAAGTCATCACAATGTGAGATCAATCAAAACTATAATAATTTGAGTCTTTAACCTAAGAATAGAAAAAGTTATTCAGATTGTGATATTAACTGAGACAGCTATCACGAATGTCTGGATTGGATGTGCGTGTCTCATGCAGACATCTATGGCAACGGGCACATTGAACCCAGTCCACCTTCGGACCTTTGTTATCAAAGTAACAACGATTGCATTTTCCCCAAATATTATCACAATCAAATTTTGAAGTTGTCCACATTTTATATTTGGTTTTCGTTTATTTATTTTGTATATGTTCTTTCCATTTTATTTTGATATCTTTATTTGTTTTTAGATATTTTGCCGCATCCATGCAGGGGATAACTTTGTTGGTAACAAATAAGAGAAGAGCATTTCTTTTGTTGAATGAAAAAAAAACTGATATGAGTAGATTTGGTTTCATTTAATTTAATTCGCCATTTTTGTGCCTGTTTAATTATTTAATTCATTATTATTGATATTATTTAATATATTTCAATTTTTTAATATATTACTATACGCGTGGTAATGATAGCTGTATCGTCTGCGAAGGCTTTATTACTTCTTTGTTGTTTATCAACTCTCTTGCGTGAAGATGGTAGAGAACTCAATCGAGTATGCTGCTCTGCAAAACACTCGCAAGAATGTGCTTTAGTTATGAGTATTGTTTGCCATAATATATAAATACAATACGTTATTTTGTTTTTATCGTAAAGTATATATTTAATCTATCCCTTATTTAAATAGAGAGCTCAAAACCTGCATACGAATCCAATAGCCTTAATTGAAATCCAGGCCAGTTAACACGTCTAATATAAATGTGGATACGTTGTCAATATATCGAATCTTTTCCAAAATGTTTGTACACGGAAACAAGTTAAAACTACAACAAACAAGATAATTGGAGAAAATTAAATTTAATCAAATAAACTCTTTTTTTAGGATTCCTTTGTTCAAAATTTAAAAAAAATTAAACCATTACGTGTTCGTCCATTTGTCTGTCACGGCCCATTTTCTCAGAAACGGCTTGACACATCAAATTTATATGGTACACTGAAGTCTATAGACTCACATTTTTGTAAGAATTCCAAGTTTTTTGCTACACGCCACAAAAAGACAGCCCTTTAAAGCGTTCTTTTTTCTATTTTTACCATAGCCGTGCTCACTTATCATCAAATCCTATAAGGCACTTCCGGTCGACCTACAATCTTAAAAGTCGGCATAATGGGAGGTATTACAGCACAGATAAAGCAAAAATGGAAAACATTGAAACATTGAAAAAACACGGTATAAAAAAATTATATGGACCAAATCATACGCCAATGATCGACAATTAAAATTAATATATCGCAAACAGCACCATATTATTTTAGAAAGAGAAAAAATACATTACGTACTATTAAAAAAAACCTTAATCCTTTACGAGTATGTTTCGTTTACTAACTTATTTAAAAATAATAAAGGTTATACATAATATCAAGCATATTTCATGAAAACTTGTTCCTACAACTGTTCTTTAAGTTTGTGGAATAAATTAGGCTTTCTCATATCTATTTATTCATATTAAATTTTATTATTTTCTAAAATGTTGGTATTTTTGAAATTCGAAAAAATGTATGAGAATAATTACAAAAATTGACGCGAAAATAACTGTATTTTTGTCTCTCATATTTATAGTTTAAAAATATGAATTAGAAATATGCGGTGTCAGTATTTTTCCATACTAGGTGTTCCTGTTAATAGTATGTAAAAATAATAGGTACGTATACCGGTTACAAAATACTAGGCCGTACGCATCACGCATACTTGCTTGTCGGACGTAGAAATACGCAACATAAATAATTGTCATAAAATATTCAATATTTTTTTGCTTGTTACATACCGAGATTTTGAGCAGTGTCTGTCTATACAAAACGATGCTACATAAGACATTGAAAACTTTCCTTCAAACTTCATACAAACTCAGAACTCTCCGTTTTAAAAATATTTTATACTGGTTAATTTAAATGGATGTGCATTTGGCGCACATGTGTACTTTAATAGTTTTTAAAGGCAAGTGACCAAAGTTTTATAACAATTATATTTTATTTTATTTTATTTTCGTAACTTTTTGTTTTGTTTGATCGAAATAAGTGAAAAATCAAAATATGTGTAAATATACGTATAGTGATAAAGTAGCAATCGCTGTCACAGAAGATAAATGATCCTTTAGCCACATGAATATCTGTGTAATCATCTACGAGAACGCTAAAGTAGTTCTTCAGTATTATTTAATCTAGGAATACCCAATTAATAAAAAAGGCGAGAAAAATTCTTACGAGGTATCAAGATTTACCTTTATAATTACGTTTTATATGTCGAAATATATCTCTACATTTTGTACGAAGAGGCAACAAAGGTTATTACATATAGGAATACATTACATAACGGGAACGGCAATAAACTACTAAATTTCCTAAGTATGAATATAAAATGCAGAAATACTAAGTTTTACTTTTCCTAATTAATAACAAAAGAAATTGTTTATTAAGTTTTCAGGAATAATTTATGTTTATTTTAGTATTTAGGGTTTTTGCCTTATTTTGTATTTATTAAAATAAAAATTTACACATACAAAATCATATATACTTTATAATTTATGAGTATTTTCATGAATACGAAATCATATATGGTTTATAATTTAAATTTAAAAAAAATAAAAATAAATGTTATAATTATGTTTTATATATCTAAATATAGGTCTTAATATGTGCAAATATTTTTTAAACCTTCATCGTGATTCATTCAGTGGAGGGTTAAAAGTTGTCTGAAATGGCATTATCTAAGAAAACTTATGGGTAGAAGAACCTTTAAAATTTCTTCCCCTATATTCTTTCTAGCTCTTTAGACCCGAAAGTGTGGCTTATATTGTTTTATTTATTTTTCTATTATATTTGTACATCTTGTATATATGTGACATGAATATTTCTCTTGTTTACTATTTATTATTATTGTTTTCTTGTTATTATTTGTATCAATCGTTACACTCTAACACTGTACTAACGTACCCTATTATTGCATTATAATTGGATAATATTTCCCTTCCAGTTCGCCATCTATGTACTTAGTTGGCTAAGTTTCAATAAAGTTTATTAATGTTTCTTTACTTTTATTGCCAGTATCAATCATTACAATCTACCACTGTACTAAAGTGCGAGTACTTTTTGCATTATGGTTGGCTATTGTTGCTGTTGTAATTCATCCAAACTTAGGAAACTAAGCATACAGGTAGCTTTTAGTACATTGCCTATTTACTTAGTTTCCTAAGTTACAATAAAGTTTAATTAATATTTCTTTATTCCTATTGCCTGTATCAATCATTACAATCTACCACTGTACTAAAGTGCGAGTACTTTTTGCATTATGGTTGGCTATTGTTGCTGTTGTTATTCATCCAAACTTAGGAAACTAAGCATACAGATAGCTTTTAGTTTGCTACCTATTTAATGAATTCCTAAGTTTCAATAAAGTTTAATAAATGTTTGTTTATTATTATTTTCTGTATCAATCCTTACAGTCTAACATTATTGGCTGTTATTTCTCTCCTATACTTTTGTAAGTTAAAATAAAGTTTAACAGGTATGAATATAAATATCATAAACAATAAAACGCCTTAATACTAAGAAGATATAGTTGAAAAATATCACTTAATGAAAGTAGTTTATTCAAGTTTAACTAATAAAATTTTAATCAATATATTTGAAAGATTGAAAAATTTTAAAAATATTCAAAAACTGCTGGTGAAATTTAAGTATTTTTATATTTTAACTAATATTTTATCAATGTTAGAAAAATAAAATTAAACTGCCAAAGGAAAGCATATATCCCAAATCGAGTAATCTGAAATATGTTTATTGTATTCTTTTCGTGTAATTTTCTTTATATTTTCCTATATCCTGGGATCAATTTTCGAAGTTTATATATATATATATATATATATATATATATATATATATATATATATATATATATATATATGTATATAAATATATATATATGGGCTTTAATGCATCATTCATCAGAATAACAAAGCACATAATTTAAGGTACAATAGCTTCAGAAAAAAAAATTTTTTTATATCCCAAAAATGGTTAAAAATTTACTAAATATTTCTTTTATGATAATATATACCTGTATTGACCACTTCTTAATTCGGATAAATTGTTCACTCATGCGGTGGAGTTTTTTTTTTAATAGTAACATTTATATGTTCATCTTAAGAAACCCCTTTACTGAAATAAGTACTTTACATTTCGAATAACATTTACATCTCAAAGCTACCCGTGATCGGGATAAGAGGATTTTATGGCTTAGCTCTAACTTCAATCTCCACAATTTCTGTCCATCAGTTTTTAAGATCGCGTTTTTAAAGCGTAAGCCTTAATAATTGAATTTCCATCCCCCTAGGGAACGCTCACACAAAATTTTAATATGAGGCTTAAACACATATTAAATTCCAGTGAGAGTTCCATTGAAATTGGTCCAGTATTATTTATGTGACTTTCAAAAAAACAGACAAGTAGAGAAAACTTACTTTAGGGATTATCCTGTAGAAGTAATAGATAGTCTAAATCTTGATCTGAATTACGGGGATTATTCTAGTGAAAGCTCCATTCAAATCGAGGTGTGTAACTTTTGCGTGCTGCTCTAACAAACAGAGAAAGATAGAAACAGGCAAAAAATTAAAAATCAGCCATATGTTGTATCATGCTACTTTATGAATAACGTAAACGTTACAGAGTTATTAGCATTTAAGCAGACGTCCGCATATTGTATCATTGTGAAGTCTTTTTTGGCATCCACGTATTTTAAAAAGGTATCTTAGTCCATTTTACGTGAAGGTAGATAAAGCAATGGACGTTACGGTTGATTTTAAACGTTACTTAAATATTTCTTACAATAATTTTAGTAAACTTAGCCTTTCTAATAGAATTAATTGGGCTGAAAAGTAGAACGACTAATTTTTATATTTACCGTATAAAAATTACATTATTTATTAAATTAGACACCAAACGACATGGTTACATATATCATCTTAAACAATTATACCGCATTTGCAGAAACGCCAGTAAAGTCCGTACTCGAGAATTGAGGAATGTCACAGTTCGTATAAGTCCTCCGATAATACTTTCGTAAAATACTTTCGACTGACTTTAAAAAAATACATAATTTATAATTGACAATTTGAGACCAATGTTGTAAGTGACACGACAAATAAATATCAATTGACGCGCAACAAAACAAAATAAGCCATAAAATGTATCTTCTATCATCTATAAATAAAGTAAAGAACTGTTATCGTCAAGGAAATAGCTCCGTCCTTTTATTTTTGCTCGTATAATTATATGGTGCTATTCTTTTCTCTCAAGCCGACGAAAAATATCGTTACTATAACGAACAATAAAGGTTAGTACAAAGCCTGTGTAATACAACAGGTTGAATTTTAAAGCGAAATTTCAAACAATAGTTACTGTAGCGCGTTAACTAACATATACGTTAAGTAAATTGAATGATAAAATATACGACTGAATGGTTGTTTTAGATTCTGCACACGTCTGAGACAAAATTTCATAATATCAAAATTTCAGTCTGCATGTACGCTCTTTCCTCAGTAACTACTGAAGACATTTTATTCAGCTTTTCATTAACGGATATATTGATTCTCGAGGAAGTTTATATGTACACTTTATGAATATTTCTTGTAAATTACTCAACCTATAACAATGAGTGCTGCTGAAGTCGGAATAATACATTCGTCGGCGAGACGTCTTGGCATGTGCTGTTTCTTAATTCGTTAGAAATATACTGATACAACGTATGACAACATTATTATTTTCAAAAAGTCCTACAATAAAGTTCGCAACAGCGTATCTGTATATATTAATTACATAAAATTCATATTAAATGTTTTACTTTTTTAGAAAAATATTATTATTCGACTAAATTTTCTAGTGTTCATTGTGCAAAATTGTAATTGCTATAAAATTAAATTCCAGTCTGTCTTTTTGTCTGTTGCATGTCACAGTTTTCTAAGGAATAGTTTAAAAATTATGACGGTTTCTTTAAGTAAACAAAATTATTCTTTAGGATTTTCAAGCATTAAGCATTACACTAGCACAATAACAACATTCATGCAAAGTCGGAGTAGTGGTAATGGGTTAGAAAAAAAATATTTGCCTCCATTGGGAATTCTGGCTGGTCGCTTATGGTTTTATATAGTAAACCCTGTGAGTAGCGTGGTGAATCCTCGTGCAAATGCTAACTAAATATCTTTTGGTATACAACTACACAATTTCATTAATATCCGTCTAGTGGATTTTGTCTGATGCGCACACATGACCTCTTTACCGTTTTATTTCATATATAGATTATATAATCTTGAACGTACCACTAATCATTTTAAGATGGAGTAGTACAATTTCGAGAGGACCTTGACGTTTAAAATACCTAAAAAAATTATGACAAACTAAATTCTATTAGCAAAATTCGATTATAAAATTTGCGAAAATTAAATGGAAAATCCAAAAAATTTAACTCTATTCAATAAATAAATATCCCACAAACGCTCCATCTTTCCCAGTATCATAGTATATAGAATAAGTAAAATATTTGTAGATATACATATATGGATACATCTAAATAGTATATTCGCAAGTTTAATCTCACGAAGCCTTCTTATCATAAAATAAATTATTTTCCAACACATTGATATCGATGACACAACAAACAGTGTATCGCATCGCATACCTATAGAAGTCAACATAGAAAATACTATAGTTTTCAGTATTTCTTTTAGTATTAAAACAACAATAATCTGCTCACATATTGTACACATCCATATCCGTTTATTCTCACTAAACTCCAATATTCGAAACAAATCGAATCAATCGGAATAAAATTAACGAAGTGCCGAGCGAAAGTGCGCACTTGAAATTTATCTAACGAATCAAATAATGTTTCAGAAACGAATGGATTGTTGGAAGTATCCATGCGCAGTATACCATCGCGTCACCATATTGATTATTTGCGTCAGCAGAGACTTTCGGTGGTGGTTGAAGCAACTACACGTCTGCCGTCCTACAGGCGACGCTAGGAACTCTCTCGTATTTGCGTCGGGAACTTACCTAATAAACATTTAACGGAAGCCTCCTACAAAACGAGAATCTTAAATTCAAATCTTTGTCTTAAAGAATATCACTTAAAATAATTGATAATATTAAAAATAACATATCATAAGGCGATAGGTATTACGTAAATATTTATATGAACTTGACGTTTGAAAGATAACGTTTAAAATAAAACAATTTTATTAGTTCTTTGATTATAACCGAGTTTCGTTTTTTAAACATCGACTAATTTAATCTAAAATATAATCTTATTAAAATGGAGAATATGCAAGATGATTATGGTGGATACGGGGCTCAAAGACCACCTCCAGGGAAACCTGTGCGGCCGATGGTTGATCCCGAGGCTCAAGGCGAAGTCGACACCAGCAGGTAAAATACGTTCAAGATTTAGTTGTTGTTAATGCTTTTAAAATTGTTTATGATAATTTAATAATATTTACGAAAACAATATCGATATGTGATTATGTACATGTATGTAATGAGTATTTGTAAATAGGGAAATGTGGCTAAAGGCAATCAAAACAATACACTCGATTACTTATATACCGCAGTCATTGATTTATATTATATCTTACCATACTTTATTCTTGACCTAATTTCCGTATAAATCATATAATTCAACCGCCAGGAGATATTTTTTCAATAGCTATTTGAAGATTTACGTTAAGAATTCGGGTTAAAATACACTTTTAAATTAGATTTTCCCCAAGACCGTTTTAACCTTGTTTAAATTAAATTAATATTTAAAATTTTACTGTTTTGATATGATTTTTATATTTAAATTAATTCGATAAAGTTACTTTGTGCCATTTTTTAATTGTATAAACCGATAAGATATCATTACGATATTCGAGCACTCGAAAATATTTTCATATACGCAAACGCAATTAAAAAAATAATTATATATATTTTTGTCCTTAAATCCCTTCAATCCTTATATCTAATACACTGACAAAATAGTATATAAACTAATTAAATGGTGCAATAACTCGTACGCACTAGAAACTGGTCTGTACATCAGAAACAATCGATCTTGTCTCGTATTTGAAAATTGGTCACGCATTCTTTTGAGGAAAATTGATCACCATTCTTTTAAGGAAAATTGGTCACACGTTCACACGAATTGAGTGTAAAAAGTATTTTCCTAGTCATAAATTCAATATCGTTCGAATAGTTTGATTTGTTTGATTAAACGTAAACTTTCCATATAGTAAAGTTTACCCAAATTAACATTGTCTGTAAATCAGAAACTATCAATCTTGTCTCGTATTTGAAAATTAGCCACACACGAGAACGAATTGTACGTGAAAAGTATTTTCCTGCAAGTAGTCATAAATTTAATATCGTTCAAAAAGTTTAACTCGTTTGATTAAACTTAAACTCTCTATATCGTAAACTTTTACATAGATTTAATATTGTTTGTAAACTAGAAACGATTAATATTGCCCTGTATTTTAAAATTCGTCACACGCTGTTTGGGAGAAGAAATTGTACGTGAAAAGTATTTTCCTATAAGTAGTCATAAATTCAATATCGTTCAAAAAGTTTAACTCGCTGATTAAACATAAATTCTCTATATGGTATACTTTTATATAGGTTTAATATTGTTTGTAAACCAGAAACGATTAATATTGCCCTGTATCGTTCCAAAAGTTTAACTTGTTTTCATAAACGTAAATTTTCTATGTATTAAACGTTTACATACATTAACTATTCATAATGTTTGCATTTACAAAATATCATGAAACATATTTTTCAACGCCTCTATGATCAGGTTGAAATAAGTTTTTTTAACGCATTTACGCTATGATTTCCTTTTTTTATGTATATTCGCGTGATTTCAAAATGAACTTGTATAAACCTTCAATAATTATCTAGCACAGTAATTCATTGAACTCTGAATATTGAATAAATGGGAAAGTTATGATATCTTTCTAAATTTTCTTAAAATATGCACTGATTCTAATACTGTTTTTTTAATATCCAATCGACGTAATATTTTATTGTAATACAGCATTAATACCACTGAAGTTTTCAGTTTTTATTTATTTTTTCAAATACCTTACCTTAAATCAGTAGTTCTCCTTCTATAATTTAAAATAACGGCGTTATGACTTATTTCAATCAATTTTAATTGAGATAATGATATACGCTTTTTCCTCCAAGTTAGAAGCGACCTCGACAATTGTTAGGGTCCATATTATTCATAGATTTTATTGACTGAGTAGAAGTCTGACATAATTAATAACCTCAAAATTATGCAAATAAATTACAACCCTATTCATATGCCAATATAATTTATCCTCGCCTGATTAATTCGATTAAGTGTTTTCTTTTGACATAGTCAATTAGTGTGAGATATTTGCGATTATAATGCGATTATTTCCATCAAATTATGTCAATGAACTCGATTGGTTTCATCAACTGATGTACTCAAAACAATAGTGGAATTCACAGAAGAAACGATTGAGTCATATCGCTATTACGTTTTAATATTGCATTCAAGTATCTTACAGAGGAAGCCACGTTCGTAAATATGAAGAAAATTTCCTAATTAGCATAATAATAAAAATTTATTTGTTTTGTAATAAAACAAACTCGTACTTAATGTAAATATTAAAAAAATATTTTAACAAATAACTTTCATTAATAGTAAGTAAGCAATACCCTATATAATTGGGATTGAATAATTAACAGTTGAAAACTGTCGAAAATGGATTAATTTTGAGGCTTCTATCCGAGGTTTCTATCCGATAGAATGAAAAAAAGATTATGACTGTGTGAATTAAATTAATTCTGCACCTAATTTTTTTTCTTTATAAACAATAAAAAACTAAAATGTTCACAAGAGAAACGTTTCACAAAAATATGAAACTTAGAACGGAAAAGAGGAAACAGGTTAAGAGCTGGAATATGAACTAAATATATACATATATATATATATATATATATATATATATATATATATATATATATATATATATATAAATATATCATGCACAAGCATTGTGTGAACGACTTTCATACCTACATAATATTCTAGCTGTGTTTGGCTTCGTCTGGGCATGAAATGAAGGAGTCATCTTCTATTATACAGTGTAGAGCAAGTGAACCAAGGATAGACAGAAAGAGAAGTAACTACCTGTGGAATTACGCCCGTCTACTGCGTAGTGTTAAGACGAGTAGCAGATTTCATTGTTACGTCTAACATTATAACTATGTAATGCTGAACTCGTCGATTTTTAATTCAGCTTTTCAAGATTACATTACTATATTTTAAATTATTTTGTAAATTTTTTTTATAACAATCATTATTGATTAATTACTTATCCTTTATCACTGAAATGCCCTACATAATTATAGCGAACCCCAAAGATTTATTTTAAAAACTTAGAATTCCGTACCCCAAAAGGAGAACCAGAACTCTTAAAATAATCACTCAAGTGCCCGTCTATCGCTTTATCACATTTGTCTTTTTCAGAAACCTCTCGGGGTAGAAACTTGAAGTTCGGCATAGCAATAAAGCATGTTAACCCGCATATATCCCAACTGGTAGCATTTAAAAAAATATGAAAATGTTTAGGGGATAAATTAAATACCCAAAAAATTTAAAATCCCATATATAGTGTGGAGTATCTCTCCCTTATTTTGGTAATTACTGAACCTAATATTAGGAAAAAAATTAGGGTTTTTAGAAGTCTGCGCAACAATTATAGTAAATATGTAATGATGACTATAGTTTTCAAACATAGTACCATAGTTTTTAAAATATTCACCGTAATATACGTGTGTCCTTTATTTTATTGTTAAATGTTTTTATGTATGATAAAGAAAATAATTTTACTTTAAACGTGATGATACTAACAATATTGTATTATGCGAATGATACTGCATGTTGTTGAATGATTTTACTAATAAAATAATATTATGATAGTATCTCAAGATATTTCCATTATAATCGTCAGTAATTACTAACTCTCCACAAGCAATACTTGGGTTCCATTATTAAATAAGCAATTTTTTAATTTCGTCATATCCGGCCGTCTGCCCGCATTCCATGCCTCATGGTACCACTTCCCCTTAGTGAATTAAAATAAAAAATATTACAAATACGAACTTCAATTTATAATAAGAAGCTTTTATTAAAGCCTCTTGAAACAATCAACTTATTTATATATTTTAAGAAAACTAGCATAAATATTATTTTCCCAAAATTAAAAATAAAACAGAACTTCAAATCTTTTCTCCAAGTTGAGTCTTTATTTTCTTAAAACCTTGTATTGAAACTTTTATTAAAAAAACACGCAGTATTTTGCATATCATATCATGTTAATTTATGAATAACATAAACCTTACGGAATTATTAGACTTTAAGCAGAAGACCGCATTTTGTATCATCACAACCTTTTTTTTCTGGGCAACGTACATTAAAATGGTACTCTGTTTCACTCTACGTAAAAACAGTACTCGTTACATCTGATTTATATATTATTTAGACATAAAGTCTTTCGATAATTTATTAAGTAATAGTTTATATATATATATATATATATATATATATATATATATATATATATATATATATATATATATATAGTAATAATTAAGTAATCAATTGAACAAACTGAAAGATAAGACATTCATAAAAATGATTATGCATTCGCAGAATTGCCAATAAAATCCATAACAGAAGTGTCGTAAAATACTTTCGACAATCTAAAGAAATAAAAAAATTCTAATAGACAATTCGCGACGTTTAAAGTGACAGCAAAAATAAACCTTATTTGATGTGCAACCAAAACAATATACGAGTATTATATAAAAATGCATCTACGTCATCCATACATAAAGTATCGAATTGTCATCACCATTGAAGTAGCTCCGTCCTTTTCTTTCTGCTCGTAAAATTATATAATGTTATTTCTTTCTCTCAAATCATCTCACTTTAACGAAAAATAAAGGTAATATAACACCAGTGCGATGCAAGGTCTGAACATTTGACATTTCATCGAAACGATGATCAGATAACTAGAAAATGAGAAAATATCATTTTCACAATGTTGTTAAATTTAAAATTACTAGAAGAATTTTTTTTTTCTTTTATAATCGTATAGAATCATTTTATACAGGCTGCTTTAAATTTCGAATGACCCCTGCCAATTAATATGCGAACATAATTTTAAAAGAATTACGCGTATATAGGCGTTCTAAGTGTATTTTTTACTTTGACAGCTTACTCGGTCACAATAATCGTAAATAAATAAAAAAAATAAAAAGAAAAGAAGATGTTTCCAAATGCTTTTATTCAGTTACTTCCATTTTAAAATTATACTTTAAAAATAATCTACGAAAAAATATTTATAACAACGCAATTATTCTATTAGTCTATTGACAACGAGTTACAGCGGTGATAAGATAAAAGTTAACGACGTATTTTTATTAAATAAAGGAAACTACATATCATGTTGTTATTTTTGATGTTTTTTACATTATAAGATGACTAGCGTGACCCGTGCGAAGTCTTCGCGTTATTTATTCCATTATGAAGCTCAAATGACAGATCAAACAAATATTTTACTAAAATTGACATATAGAGGCGCAAGTATCAAAAGCATTGAGATAAAGCGCCACTTTATTTATACGTGAGTGGATTTGAAATTAAACAAAAATTTTACCGACCGTCAATCATATTGACGTTGAGCCGTTAGATGGCAGCATTGCTGTTTTGTGTATATAATTTTAATAATTAATTAATTTGCAAAAACAATAGCAATAATACATTTTTTAGTTGTGGATGCCGGTAGAGCAAGCAATTATCTATAAAATGATATATAATTTATGTGGATTAGTTGTGAAGTTTTTTCTAAAAAGGGAGAGTAACATCTTAACCTTAGCGTATTAATATATATGATGATGATGATAAAGAAGCGTATATTATTATTACATATAAAAAAACTGCGGCTACTGTGAAGTGAACTAATATAGAATATTAGGAAGGTCTAATCTATAGCAGTACCAAAAGTGTTTCAAGTTACATTTTTATTTGTTTATAGCAACACTTCCAAATTGTTAACTACCAATTATTATGCGAACATTATACCAAAGGTTGTAGGCGTTCAAAGTCAAAAGTGTCTTTCATACTTCATTTATTTACTTATTTATTTATAAACTTTTATGTATAGTACATATGGCGGACTTATTGCTACATGAGCAATCTCTTCCAGTACAATGAAAATTATTTATAAAAAAGTATAAGTAAAAACTTCAAACATACAAAAGTATAAGTAAAAAAAAACTATTGACATGATTTGCGATGGGAAAAATAGGAAAGGACAAGGACACAAAGGAAAATGTTTCAGGAGAGACAGAACTTTTTCACTCGATCTTTGAAAATATTTAGAGACGTGATTTTCCTGATGTCAGGATCCGGGTGATTCCAAATTTTTGCTGCTTAGACAGTGAAGGATTTTTTGTAAGTGGTAGAGGTGTGTTTAGGAATAAATAGATTGAGTGAACTTTCAGATCGTAGCCCAAAGCCGTGAGCAGACAAGTCTTTAAATTTCCCACTAAGATAATTTGGGCTATGAGGATTTTTAATATATTAAAAAGAAGTGTAAGTATGTGAAGTAACAGCTAACTCGGACAAAGTAGATCGCAGATACATGAATTAAAAAAAAATGGAGAAGAAAGAAGGAGCTTCCATTTTATTCAATTACTTGGAAATTATGTACTCCCTACATGCTGTCAAAATTCTTGTTTCTCAACACCTGATACAGAAAGGTAAAAAAAACTGGAGAGTATACGTTTTTAAATGAACTCTAATTTATTCATTTATGATAATTTCTCAGTGCCATAACTGTATAAATACATGAAAATTTATTAAATATTTTTGATTATTCTTTCTTTATATGCATCTCGCAGTGAAAGTGTTAAAAAACAATAAAATAATTCTACGGTTACTTTACACAACAGAACTACGAAATAAAAATATCGAATTAAAATCACACCATTGTGTTAATAATTACTTATTATTATAAACGATTTAAAAGTCACATTAAAAAAAACTAAAAAGCTCACTCTTATAACAAGAGGACTAATAAAATATTAATTAAAAGATCAATATAAAAAACGATATGTGCTAATACTACGTATCCGCTTGTAAAAAGCATAATGAATATATTTAGAGTTTTGCGCTTATGTGTATGCGCGTGAGTTATTTGTTAGCGGGACTAACAGATGGCGCCAGACTCGGTTTATTTCAAAAATAACATTGGGCGTCACACGGCTGTTTCAGTACCAGCGTGATGGTGGCCTTCCTTAATGAAGTAACACATGTATAAAATATGAGTACAACTTTTAATTTTATTCAAATATGTAAGTTTCTATTACGCTTGACACTACAAGAATTTAACACAGGGTATTAAACATTGAAACTGTTATATAACTAAACTAAATTTAAATTATAGGTAAGCTTCAATAAATTTGAACTTTAAAAGGCCTTTAAGCATAGCGGACAGGCAACCTGACTGAAGGACGAATAAATAAAACAAATCTAATTACGGGCCTCCAAATATAATAAAGCTAATGACCGATTTACATTCATTACTGATATACTTACGTTGCTATAAATCCCTGTTTTCTAACAAATGTGCTTTCACATTTTGCCATAATATTTATTTATTTACAATGAAAATTAAAGATAAAAAGTTGCCAATTCTTAGACAAAAAAAGGCGTTGCGCTTGCGTTTGCAGGTTGTACTAAATTAATATTATCTTTCTTCCAATTTCTTATTTATTTAATTGATATAAACAACTTGATGAACAATTTGTGATATATAAATAATCAACTTGCTTTTAACTGCCCTTAACATTTTGATTTCGACAGATTTTCTGATGTGTGTAATAAATTAATTCAATTTCTAAAATCCTTTCAAATAACTGCTAGAATGGATAACGAAGGAAAACAATTTTCCTATATTTTCAGCTAGAAAATGGGCACAGAGAGGTAGAGATGACTTTTAAATGACAAATATGAATTTATTGAAGCATTACTTCCGTACTACGCCCGAATGAGATGACAGAACCAATATTGTCCACTAATAACGATGTGGCGCTCAAAAAATTTAGTCTACATCCTTCATCTATAGCACAGGATTTAATAAAGCAGTGCACCTACAGAAATAAGGGTTCAATCACTGAATTGTTAAATCCAAGTGTATTATACCCAAATACTGACGTAACGTTTGAAGTGTCTTCGTTTTGGGAAGATGAAGCTGTGTTAAGTCAGTTAATGCATACATAATGCCGATTAATGAATAAATAATACCCATAAGAAAACCAGGTACAAAATAGTTAAAGATTCGTTAGATGTTAACAGCCATAGTTTATGAGCTTTGAAAGTTCTTAATGTTATTCCTGGGTTTATTTATTATCTTTCATCTCTTAGCTTAGTGTAGACAGGGCCTTACTTATGTTGTAGCGTACGATAAGTTCATTTGTTTATGTTTATGTGTTCCTTATGTTTTTTGTGATGTTTTATGAAATATACATATAAAACTACCATAACGTTCCCACTGTTATCCTCTATATAAATAGTTCTTCCATTCCTTATCCATTTTCAATAAACTTCTTTTTATTTTTCATAAAATCAATGTTGGAAAAATTGAATACTTGTGGAATTTGGCGGTGTTTATCTGTCACAGGTTTTTTTCTGGAGAGCGTTTGACGTTGAAGGTTGCACTTAAGCGTAATTGTAGAAAGTGCGGGTCCAATTAAATCCGTCATATAAGGAGTTATTTTTGAGGGATGAAATAAAAAGTATCAAAATTTGTTTTTCAAGGTATTGAATATTGAACGAAATATTTAGTAATGGTTTTTACTAAAATATATTATATACACTCGTTCTTATCCGAAAAGAAGATTGACATATCACGCGATTTGTTATTGCTTTTTATAATTTGTCCCGTCAGATTAAGGTTTTACCTGGAAATAATTCACTTAAAGTAGATATTTTACGTGTATGTACCTAAAATACCCAAAAGTACCTAAAAATACCATAAATCAACATATCGTGCTACGGCCGCCATTTTGAAAAATGGCGACTGATTTTCAATTTGTCAGCTATATTTCACTAATGGTTTGAAATATTAAAAAAAGTTCCAAACAACAATTGAATATCGGTACGAGAAAAAAATCATAAAGTCGGCAATATAAACATATTGCCGACTTTATGATTTTTTTCTCGTCTCATAATTTTAGATAGATACGGCGATATAACATCCAGACAATAATAGATTTTTACGACTTAAACACATAAATAGAATTTAAATTTATATTGTTCTATAAGATAAAGATTGAAACATGAATTCAAAAATATATAGTTTTTATAGCAATTGTTTTCTAAAAAAATTATAAAAATCTCTGTTTCAGATACTAGTGGTCTGAAAATGAAAGAATTATGAACATTTATAATATATTTATGAACGCTACATTGAATAAAAACTGTCAATACTGCATTATTTTAGATAATATTTTTCAAGATCTACGAAAATATCTGAACGCAGGAGATCGGCTTTCTTTGTTTTATAAATAACCATTAATATATTTCATTAGTTATTATGGCTTGCGTACTACGCAACCGTAGAATGTTTCGTACTAGGTTCCATTATGTTTCCTACTACGTTCCACTACGTCACTAGAAATCAATAGAAGCTAATAAGAACATTTATGGCGAAATAGGGTTGTCTGCGTTTCTATAGTCACAACTACGTGATGTTTTGAATCAGTTTACGTAAACACATGGAATCTTTAATCTAGATTTCATGTCTTAACTTACAGAACTAGTAATAAATCTACACATAGATTTGTAAAAATCTACCGTTCCTGACTAACACATCAGCGCTTTTACTGGAAACACAAAGTTTCTTCTATAACGTAGACACAGTTTTCAAAATTCCATAACGCTTTTTTTATCCATTAAATCTATATATAATTTAGGAGATGTTACAGTCTGACGTTTCAGAGAGAAATGTGGATTTACATGAAAGTGTAATTTACGACTTCCTTCTTTTTAGGTGTCGAGGTCGATAATTTTCGAGGCCGAAGGGGTTAATTTGTCCTAAAAAGTTTTTTTTATTTATAAATGAAAATCCTTAATTCACATAAGTTCCGGTTGAAAACAAAACAAAAATGGTATCTCGTTTGACACCTCAAAGTTACACCGGAAATTGTCAATTTTAATTTACGTACGCTAATGTGAGCATTGTTACTACATATAACTATGTCAAAATCATCTCTATGTCACATCATAGTCTCTGAGGAAAGTTATCTATATCACATAATGATCTCTGAGAAAATAGGCTGAGACAAACGGATAGACACACCGAATTAATTCTATAAGAGATCGGTTTCTCAAAATTTTGGTACGGGTTACTAATAATAGGCAAAATTGGTATTGTATTGAAACATACAATCTGTATAATGCGCATTAACCTTATCTTTCATTGTATGGCGTTTTTTCCTTTCCATTGATAACCTTAGCAAACTAAACTAAAACGCGTATACTCGTGGCGGCATCTATTAGTGAGAGAGCAAAGTTCATAGTTTTATCAGGTTTTTAAAAATATTATTGATATGTAAATACTCAAATGGTGTGTGGTATTGTTACGTGTCCTTTTGTAGGAAATATGACTTCTTAAAGGTTTGCTGTGCAAGTTATTCGTTAGTGGACTAAATTGCGCGTTAGAGGTTGCTTTTGTCTGTATACGTGAGAGTTATTTGTTAATGAAACTAATGGCGCTGAGGTCGATTTAATAGATAAATAACATTTGGCGTCACATGCAGTTTTAGTCCCAGTATGACGTCGATTTTTAATGAAGATGGATCTGAAAATATTTTAATATAGTTTGCTGCTCAATTAAGTATATATGTTAATACAATGCGGGTTCAGGTATTTAAGTTTCTTTATATAACTGAAAAACATTTAAATTCTAATTCAGTCTGAATTAATTTGAAGTTGAAAAATGTCTAACCAGGCTGTCTTGACAGGCTAATTGATGAACAGAAAAATGAAAATAATGAACCTAATGTAATTCCGGATCTCTGAGTATAAAATGCAAAACTTTGAATTAGTTCCATAACTCGTATATTTATATTGAAATAAATTCTTTTCACAGTCTGAATTTTCACACAGACTGCGAGACAGAATTACGCATTTTCTAATTTCCTGTTGACCCAGATTCAAAAGTGATTACGTCATCGTTAAACTAAATTAGCAAAGTAAGAAAAATAGAGCATAGCGCCCCTTATACTCTGAAATATTTAGTAATGGTTTTTACTAAAGTATATTATATACACACGTTCTTATCCGAAAAAAAGATTGACATATCGCGCGATTTGTTATTGCTTTTTATAATTTGTCCCGTCAGATTAAGGTTTTACCTGGAAATAATTCACTTAAAGTAGATATTTTACGTGTATGTACCTAAAATACCCAAAAGTACCTAAAAATAACATAAATCAATATATTGTGCTACGGCCGCCATTTTGGAAAATGGCGACTCGACGATTTTCTATTTGTCAGCTATATTTCACTAATGGTTTGAAATATTAAAAAAAGCTCCAAACAAAAATTGAAGATCGGTACAGAGTTTATATTGCCGACTTTATGATTTTTTTCTCGTCTCTTATAATTTTAGATTGATACGTCGATATAACATCTAGACAATAATAGATTTTTACGATTTAAACACAGAAATAGAATTTAAATTTATATTGTTCTATAAAATAGCGCATTTTTAAAAGCATTTTATTTTATTATCATATTTAATAAATTCCAAGCATGAAATATCTCGGCTTGATATTTATCAAAGTTTCGAACTTTAGCGATTTGTCCAAAACTACATATACTTAAGTTGGTTAAGTCGGAATTTCACTGCTGTTTTTATACCATTGTATTGAAGTTACATATACATATAAAACATAGTGCCTTAACCCAAATTAAAAGGAATCTAAAATGGATTAAAAATATGTCTGAAGAAGCTCTCGTGCATATGAAGAAGGATTGAGACCAATTTTATTCTGCAATGGGGGAGGGGCGTATCTTTAAAAAGAGCTTTTGGGAGGTGGTATATTGGGGGTGGGGGTTACCTTGAAAAAAGAGCTTTTTGAGTCAACCACAAATTCATTTTTTAATTTATTTAAGAAAGTCTTTTTGAGAAATTCATCATATTTTGACAGGAGTCAAAGACGAGACGACTAGACAATATGTTTACTCAATGAAAATTATATTCAACTGAGTGTATTTAGAATCTTCGTGGTACTAGTTCTACTCGCATGTAATAAGTTTATATGCTTTGATTATATTGGAATATCTGTATATAATTTGAGTGAAATTTTGATAACGTATTCAAAATATATTGCTTCAGTCCCATAGCTTATTCGTATTCATTTTCAACGGAGACAAGTTTAAGATGTTTTCCTATTATAACCATTTAAAACAGAAACACAAAAAGAAGATGAAAAATCTACGGAAATATCACTTTTAAATGTATGTACTGATTAGGATAAGGTGACCAGTTAAAATACGAATCTGAACGTACCAGGTTTCTATATTTGCTTATTTATAATGAAAAATGAAAATACAGAACACTGTATTTTCATTTAACTATAGATGTTCTGTAATTAGGAAAACATATTTTGTTCATATTGCATGTTTATAATATTTCCAGCAAGTGAGAATGCATCATGTGCTACAAAAACATAGGGAATATTTCTTTCTTAGCCATGTAGTGGCTCTGGTTATGGACTAGACAAAGATGACCATAGAATATTTGTATATACTAATTAGGAATTAAACAGTTAAAATATGAATCTGAACATACCAGGTTTTCTCTCACATTTTGTCACTATATTTTCTTATTTACAATGAGAATTAAAGGCAATATGTCTTGCTAAATTTCTCAATTCCTGAACAAAAAGAAGTGAATGAAAAGTTAGAATCAAAATTGCAGCAAATCTTTACGTTTGAAGTTTGTGCAACTAGATTTATCTTTCTCCAAATTTATTATTTCCATAACTAATACCGGACAAGTATAAAATAATTTATGAGGCTAAATTTAACAACATTTCTGTAATTATCTATAACTTTATCGACTTCTAAGGATTTTTTGGTGTGTGTAATTATTTGTATACATTTCTAATGTCCATACAAATACCTGGTAAGAATAGAAAACGAAAGAAAATTATTCTCCTATATTTTTAGCTAGACTACAATGGAGACACATACCATGGAGGTACGTGGTTATTAAATGACAATACGGATCGTCACTTCATTAAATCATCACCTTGAAACTACGCGCGAATGACAAGACACAGAAGTGCATAATTATTAAATTACAATACTTCATTAAAGTATCACCTTCGAGCTACGCCCGAATGATAAAACACGGAGGTACATAGTTATTAAATAACAATACGGATCATCACTTCATTAAAGCATCACCTTCGAACTATGCCCGAATGACAAGACACAGTGGTGCATAGTTATTAAATGACAATACTTTATTAAAGCATCACCTTCGAGCTACGCCCGAATGATAAAACACGGAGGTACATAGTTATTAAATAACAATACGGATCGTCACTTCATTAAAGCATCACCTTCGAACTATGCCCGAATGACAAGACACAGTGGTGCATAGTTATTAAATGACAATACTTTATTAAAGCATCACCTTCGAGCTACGCCCGAATGATAAAACACGGAGGTACATAGTTATTAAATAACAATACGGATCGTCACTTCATTAAAGCATCACCTTCGAACTATGCCCGAATAACAAGACACAGTGGTGCATAGTTATTAAATGACAATACGGATCGTCACTTCATTAAAGCATCACCTTCGAACTATGCCCGAATGACAAGACACAGTGGTGCATAGTTATTAAATGACAATACGGATCGTCACTTCATTAAAGCATCACCTTCGAACTATACCCGAATAACAAGACACAGTGGTGCATAGTTATTAAATGACAATACGGATCGTCTCTTCATTAAAGCATCACCTTCGAACTACGCCCGAATGACACGACACAAATCAATATCGTCACGTAATCGCGATGCGGTGCTCAAAAACCTTACTATAAATCCTTCGTCTACAATACAGAGTTTAATCAAGTGGAGTACCTACAGAACTAAGGTTTCAGTCACTGAGTCCTTAAACCCAAGTGTATTGTACACGAATGCCGACGAAATGTTCGTAGTGGCTTAGTGGTTTAAAGATAAAGCTATGTTAAGTCGATTAATGAATAAATAATGCGATAAAAACGATACACATGAAGATTCGTCAGATTTTTATGGAGAAGCAAAAGTTATGTTTATTGAAAAGGTCTTAATTATTATTCGCGGGTATATTTTATTAGCATTTAGCTCTTAGTTTTATAAAAAAATATGATCTTATATATGTAATAGTAATAGACAATTGGTATTTCTCTGAATTTTAGAAGTTAAAAATTTAAATTGAGTTTAAATTTAGATGTATCTATAAATAGAGCATTTGTGAAAATATATAGTTTAAATAAAATCTATACTGAATATATTTGGCGTTAATTTTTTAGAAATTTATTATCACTTAATTTTTATTCACAACTAAATGAAACTACGTAATGTAGTAATATTCCTATTTTATTTAAATTCTTAACCACGACCTAGGTTTCGTTGTACGACATGTTCAGATGGATAATTTTAAGAGGTTATAATATCATTAGATTCGTTGGTATCGTTGGATTCACATCTCTTCAAATTGCCCAAAACTGAAGATGTTGTCATGCAAAGAAACCTAGGTCGAGGTTAAGAATTTAAATAAAGTAGAAATAATACTACATCACGTAGTTTCATTTAGTTGTGAATGAAAATTAAGTGACAATCTACATTTTCATTTTTAATTAATTCTAACCTCATAATATCTTAGCTTGAAATTCATTAAAAAACTCCGGATTCACTAAGTGACCCAAAACTATAACCACTTATATGAGATATGTCTGCATTATACTTGTTTTTTTTACTTATTGTTATATGTCTGCATTATACTATTGTTTTTTGTACTTATATTTTGATATTGCATATGATGAATACATACATACATAATACATAGTAGTACCTTGGACAATATAAAAAAATGGAATTTAAAATTACTTAAATTTATACCTCGAGGTTCCCATATATATAAGGGAGGTTCCCATATATATAAGGGAGAGCTGAAACCAACTTTTCCCTGTATGTTTAGTATCAGTAAAAAGAGCTTTTTTGAGCAAAGCACAAATCTGTCTCTTAATTTTTTTACAAAAATATTTTTGAGAGGTTCGATTTATTATTACGCCTAGGAAAACGTGTTAGGCATCATATTTATGTAGCGGAAAATAAAACCAGAATTTGCAAATAATTTAACACAAACAACATATACCTTTACAAGTTTACTAAACATTTTTATTTACGTGTATATGTATTGATTCTTTTGGAACATCCGTAACTACTTGAGTAAAACTTTCGCATCATATTCAAAATGTTTATAAATAATACAAATATATAATAGGTAACTATAAAAAAAATTTTAAACCTTAATAATTTTTAATTTATTTCTTTACATTTTCAAGTTAATATCGTTTTATGAATATAGAATTTAATAAAAAAGAAAAACTACTAAAGTAAAATTAGTATAAAGAATAATTCATGAGTTGTTTGAGTAAAATTATTTT
The DNA here is from genome assembly GCA_039881145.1 of Druceiella hillmani. Taxonomy (NCBI): domain Eukaryota; kingdom Metazoa; phylum Arthropoda; class Insecta; order Lepidoptera; family Hepialidae; genus Druceiella; species Druceiella hillmani. The sequence continues at coordinate 6,497,765 of JAYKKI010000069.1, read as the reverse complement.
CTATTAAAGCATGTCATTGTGTTTACTTTATACTTTAATAGTATTTTTTAAGTTTTGTTTCAAACTGGCAACACCAAAATTAGAATGTAGAGATTTGACATTTGTTAAAAGAAAGAAATAAAATGATTTGCCATCTGTTGTTGTCTAGAGAAAATGTGTTAGAAACTGATTAATTGATAGCATTTAATATTCTTTTTCTTTCTATTTAACTCGCAAGCGTATTTTAAATAATTAGTGGAAACTACTGATAACAATGTGCTCAAGTTACAATAATTTCTAATTTTTGTGCTCAAGTTACAATAATTTCTAATGTTAATGTAATAATTTGAAACTTGAAGTATTTAATATTGAAATTTGAAATGTATTAACCAATTTCAATGTTAAAATACTTCAATAATAAAAAGATAAAAAAATACTTCTGAAATAATAAATATAAAACTTCAATAATAAAAAGATCAAAAATAATAAAAAGATAAAAAAATACTTCTGAAATAATAAATAAAAAACTTCAATAATAAAGAGATAAAAAAATACTTCTGAAATAATAAATAAAATACTTCAATAATAAAAAGATAAAAAAATAATAAAAAGATAAAAAAATACTTCAGAAATAATAAATAAAAATTACTGCCTTAGTATTCGAATTGTTTTAATTAACTTAAAGTATTTTTCAATCTATCATTTAAAATGATTTGTTGTCAAAAGAAAATAAAGGATATATTCGAGTATACCTTATAAGTATTAGTCTGTACAAGTCTTTACGTTGGAATCTGCACGTACTAGGTTTGGTATCACATTTTGTCACCATAGTTGCTTATCTACAATTAGAATCAAAGCTAACTTACCTTTCTAAATTGCTAATCTTACGGCGTCGCACTCACACTACGAGGTTAAGGGGACACCGCACACATTTAGGCATTTGTAAACATTTAATGGTACATGATATTTCTATTAAACTATTTACAAATATTTATTTATCACAACCACAATATAAAAATAGTCTTCTAGTCCTCTAGTCTTATTTTACCAAGTTTTTTTTTCTTCATGATTATTGGTTCCATAATTTCTTAAATAACAGGGGTGGAAATATTCTAAAAAAATATTCGCATATTTATTAGCATATATTTCTAAATGTACAATTCAAAATTATGGAAGTAAATTATTTTGGTATTCCTCATAATAAGCCTTATAAAATGATGCCCCATATGACGTAAAATTTAAAAAAAATTGAGTACTGTATATACTTCTCTTTAATTCTGACATGAATAATTTAAAAAGTTAGCAAAATATGTGCGTTAAAAAGATGTACTACTGTACCAAATTTGAAGTTTATACATTATATGGTTGCTAAAGAAAAAGGTGTGATCGACAGATAGACAAATAAATGATCTTATAAGTGTTTCGTTTTTCAGTTGAAAGTACGAAATCCTAAAAAATAAAGAGCGGAACCACCTTCTAAGTTTACAGGTTATGCTGAATTAATGCCCAAATCTATTATCTGCTTAACTGATACCGAATGAGCAGACTCATTTATGAAACTTCGATTACAAACATTTCTTTAATTATTCGTTTTAATTGTAACGTTGTATCTTCTACGGGTTTTCTGATGTGGGTAAATATCTGCCAGAATGGAAAATGAAGGAAAACCATTTATCTATATTTCCAGCTGGGACATAATGAAAACAAAGATGTACAATATGCTATTAAATGACAGTACAAATCGTCACTTCAAACATCGCCACATTAAGACGACAGAAATCAAAATCGTCACGTAATTGCGTCGTGGCCCTCAAAAACCTTATTACAAATCTATGGACTATAACATGAAGTTTAATCAAGCGGAGTACCTACAGAAATAAGGATTCAGTCACTGAATCTTTAAATCCAAGAGTATTGTACACGAACGCCGACGTAATGAAATGGCTTTGTGTTTTGAAGATGAAGCTATGTTAAGTCTGTTAATGAATAAATAATGCGACGAAAATGAGATACAAGATATTTACTTAGAAATATACACACAAAATTTATGACTTTGAAAGGTCTTAATATTATTCATGGGCCTTTTTTATTAAATTTTGCCCTTGACTTGTCCATTCATTGATATTTGTATGCTTCTATTTAAGTTTCTGTGTTTTAAGTCGTTTCATAAAGTATATAAAAAGGCCATAACTGCTCTAATATTATCATCTGTTAAAGGCTTTCTTCAACCCTTATTGATTTTCCGTCGTCCTTTAAATCAAGTTCGTTTTACTATACCGTACTAATATTTAAAGACCCAGCACTTATCGAATTTCATCGATTTCTGTCACAGACTTTTTCCCGGAGACTGTTGGCAACGAAGGTTGAAATTAGAAAGGTGGTTGTCCAATTAAAGACCTTACCTAACGTAAGAAGAGTTAATTTTTTGTTTTAGGGGACTTTTTTGAGGGGTGAAAGACGAAGTAAATGTAATTATTTTACGAACCATAAAGTATCGGATGTCAAATGAGAGCTTGTTAAAACACGAGTTCAAAACTATATACTTTTTGAATGTAATTGTTTTCTAATAAAATTCACAAAAAAAACGACGCTCAGGATCTCGAATAATATCGGTCTAAAAATACTAGTTCTGGCAAGGTCTATTTGTCCAAAAATTGCATTGTGTCAGATATTCCAAACATGTACACGAAAATACTAATCAAGAGAGCTCAGCTTGTGCTTGGCCGAGTTTTTTCTTTTGCTTCGTAAAAATACCGTTAACATATTTTATTAGTTAGTATGGTATTTGTAATAGTTAAACATGTCACATAATAGTTAACCACCATCACATAATGGTTAATCGCATAATAGTTGATCACCATCAATTAATAATATTAAATTAAAAATAATTGTCTGTATTGTGTATTTGTATTGTCACAACTACGTCACCTTTTGAACCATTTGATATAAAAATATAAAATTTATAAGAACTTGAATCTTTATTCTAATGTTCAAATCTAACTTATTTAACTGGTAATAAAATCAACGTTGGTCACATTTTTCAGAATTCAATAACTTTTTTCGAAAAATTTTTACTTCTAGATATAACTTGGTGACGTTACAACTTGTCGTTTCTGATAAAAACTACAAGTTTAATATCGCATATATAATATTTTTACAATATTCTTCTTGCATATACAGTATTCTTCTTATCATTATAATATCGCTTACCATATTCTTCTGTTTAGAGATCATGGGGGGAGATTTTTAGAAACTTTATTAAAAAATATTTGTTGAATATATTCGGCGTTAATTTTGTAGAAATTCATTATTCACAATTAAATGAAACTACGTGTAGTATTATTTCTACTTTATTTAAATCCTTAACCACGACCTAGGATTCGTTGTATTAACCTTCAGGTGCGCAATTAGCAAAGATTAAATCTTTCCTAATTATCCACCTGAGGAGTCAATCTTTGCTAATTGCCCACCTGAAGATATTGTAATACAACGAAACCAAGGTCGTGATAAAGAATTTAAATAAATTAAATAGATATATTCTTATAGATTACGATATTCGAATAGAATAGATATATTTTTTCAGCACTAGTTTAACAACTTTAGCGTGACATCAAGGTGGTGTCAACTTATATTTCTGTTACGTTTTTTTAATGCTATTTTCAAAGTATATAAGTAATTAATTACTCGTCAAGAGTCGTCGAATATAGTGCAGCAATTAGTGAAGCAATCTGAAATATAAAAATTGTAAAAATTATTTTGGAAATTTATTTTCGAATTATCCCAACAAATCGCTCATGGTATTTGATACGAATTTCCGTGTATCCAGTGGTGTTGGAAAATTCAAGGCGATTTGTATTTCTATTTCTTTTGTACTTATAACCACGTCTCTTTTAGCACAAACACGAGTAGCAAGCAGTTCTAGCGTGGCGCTATTCATACCATTTTGAAAGGCGATGAAAAATTACGCTGTCTTCATGAAGTAACGGAAAATAATAATATCTATTGACGCAGATCGTTTGCACGTTTATTTAACAAAATAACATTTTGGATCATAATAATTGCAGTTACAGGAAAAATAAAACGACAGTTATTAGCTTGGAGTATCAAATATCTCATGAATAGAAAAAAAAAATTAAAATTTATATGAGTAATTTAATAATAAATTTCAAAAAAAGTTGGAGCGATAATAGCAATTCTAAAGTTTGCTTTAACAGCCCATTATTTTTATAAGTCACAGACGAAGCTTTTCCAGGAGAGAATACAGAAGCACGAGTAGAACAAGTCAACATTTTTTTAATTAACTTTTTATTTTTGTTTAACCTGACTACTTCTAATCAATTATGAATATCAAAGGTTGTTATCAAATGTTGCCAGCGGTGTAGCATAATTATAGCGCTTGCTTTTTTCTCCTTAAAATGTTAGACAAGTAAACACTTGCTATAATTGCTAAGTGTATTGTGTCAATTTCTATCTCCATATTTTTTTATAGAAAATTCAGTACATCGAACTCAACATGCCAAAAAAATATTCTACTACTCAGCGAGCTGTAGATGTTCTGTCATTAGGAATTTTCCCAAATGATACTTTGTTCATATTGCATGTTTATAATATTTTCGGCAAGTGAGAATGCACCATGTGCTACAAAAACATAGGGAATATTTCTTTCTTACCCCAGTAATGGCTCTGGTTATGGACTAGGCAAAGATAAATGACTATAGAATATTTGTCATTGACAGCCGTGCCAAATGATATCCTTTGATTCATATCCTTTCTTGAAATCTCATATTTACATATTAAAATTTATACTATATGTTAATAACAACATAGCTGACAATGCTCTGATTTTTTTTTAATTAAAATAGTGACGGCCAGCATTCTTACGCCTCTTAATTCTAACGTGTTTCGCATAAAAAAACCTAAGTAATGTGGAAAATTCCAAGTAATCCGAACTACAGGAAACGAATTAAAATCCATGAATTCCACGATTTCATATGAAGCCCATTTGGAGCATTATGATAATTGAGACGGCCAATGTGGGAGATATCTTATAGATTAAGCTGTCAATATTTCCCTTAGACGGTCAATATTCCCCTATATCAACATACAGTTTCCCATTATATCCATCATATTGTAGCCATATATTGCTAGATGTGGTCATAATATCAAAGTCAACTGGTGTTGCTCATAATTGGACAATTTTAAACCTCATTATATAAACATTTATGAAAAGAGATATGCGGTGAGATACGTTTTTCATAGATTCATTAACATTGTCCTTCCTACTAATCCGCGACAAATATCTAATTTGGAAGGTTTAATAACAACGTTCTTTCTCCTAATTTGATAAAACATGTACTAAAGGTATCTACTGAAACATCGAAATATTATTGGGCCCAAAATAATAATCGGATATGCCCGAGGGGGTCAGTGTTCACAACACGTATAACCTTAATATCGTCTAACTTTCCCTTTGAATTCAAGATATTGTATTTCCCCTTGAAGGTTTGGTTTACGTGACAATTAACAAGTCTCGGGGACATACGTGAAAGTTGGCCGTGGTAGATTTAAAGGAACACCGCTTCTCATATAATTAGTTTTACATATCTAACACATAGGTAAATTCCCTTAGCAGCTCATTTACCCTGGTTATCAGAAAAAAACTAGAAACATCGTCTACAAAGAAGTATGAGTGATCTCTATTCATGTCTTTGGTCTTATTTCGAATACTACGGACAATGTCACTAGTAACAGCTGGCTAGGTATTTGGAAGAGCCAAAAAATAAAATTAGAAAAAATATGTTTTAAAACTGACACGAAGACTATTTCATTATATATTATATGTAATGATTTCTTGAAAAAGGCCTGCGACAAGTAGTATATCTACGCGAGACTTTCGGCGCCAGATAAAAGAACATTGGTCACGCGTATGGACACCAAACCGTTTATAAAAATCAATAAGCTTTTGTGAACAATTTAGTTTACCCCAGACTGCTCTATTTCTTGATAACACTAAGATAACAGTGCATATCAACACTATCTATATTATCTATTTTAATATAATTTATCCCAACTGTACAAGCTGTAACAAAGAATATTGTGACTGTACAGGCTGTAACAGAGAATATTGTGACTGTACAGGCTGTAATAAAGAATATGTTTATTATTCACACATGTACACGAGAAATTATGGTTACCTTTCTATTTCTTATTCATTTCCTCTTGGATATGCTAAGTTTCCATTCTTTGCAGTGTAAAAGAGACATTTTGCTTATGAAATTTATCTTCCAGCTATTAAATAGAATAATTCTAGGCCCCGTATTACCCGTATTATTGAGTAAACGTTCTTTCTTTTTTTTGTACCTGACAATTTGTTACGTTAACATAATAATCATCTTTTTGCTATACAACCCTTTAGAATCGAATTATATGGGAACTCTCCGGTTTCCCGTGAAATTCAACTGCTCAACCACCCGATCGGGGTGGCACTAATGTGTGATTTGTTTATGATGAGTGAAAGTAAATTTGTCGAAATGTGTCTTCGTTATCTTTTATAATTCTTGTATACTTTTGTACTCACGTCTAATCTAAAAATCTAAACTTTTTTAAACCATTAATTTCTTATCATCACGAATAGATTACCTGAAATGCATCGATAAATGTCGTTATAAATCAAATAAAGAATTGCATGTACTTCTAATTGTTGTATCATCATAAAAATTAACAGTTGTATGTAGTCCTGATGGCAATATAATAAAATGGTACCATGGAACTAATTCCATGGAATAGAGCCGGAAGTTGGAACTGGACTCGATAACGGAACAATATTTCCTAACGATTTTGGGATTCTATGTCATCATGAAACTTGACAGTTATGTGTAATTCTGGAGACAATGTAATAAAATGATACCATCAGACTGATTCAATGAAATAGAACAAGATGTCGATCGAAGAATTGAATTGTTCCAAGCTTACCGAAAAGACACCTTACAATGCTGATGCATTGATAGAGATGCTAAGGATGCGAGCTCAGTCACCCACATACACAGCATCAAGAAGACTCCTCAACCTAATCAACTATGTCGCTCTGCTAATTTGAATTCTGTAGACGGTTTATAGTATTATTATTTGTAAAAGCAATTCTGAATATAATATAAAGCAAGTTCAAAAAATATTTAAGCAAGTTCATGAAATAAATATACAATTTTTTAACTGTTGTAAATTATGGTGTATGGTGTATTATCGTCCAGCGCGCCAACCTCGAGTTTTGATGATAGAAGTAATAGAGTATTTGTCTATATTTTTTTTATTACGAAAATAGAATAAGTAATAACATTAAAAACGGTAAAAATAAATATATCGTACCTGGGACTTCATTACAAAGTTATGACGACTTAGAAACTGATGAACTGACGATTCGCGCGGAAACACCCCGTACAAACACAACTGGCTTATGAGTTTGTTAAATATCTTTAGTATCTCGTTAAATATTGCGTTTAACTTATATATTGCATATTATAATTTTCTCATTTTTTGTATGGAAACTAAATTCATAATAACTTTTTCTGTTCAATGAAAAAAAATTTCACTTTTTCCTATTTAGAAGTTTTGATTAATTGTTTGTTATATGCATTATTTTTTCATCGTAAGTTTTTTTTAAACCCGCTCTACAGTTTTAAAATATTTAAAAAAAATTGCGACATCAGTCAAATACCCTATTGTAACTTAGGTGAATTTACAAGTAAGTTAAGTTTAATAAAATTAATTTTTTTTAGCATTTCTAATAATCTAAAGTTTCCTTTAAAAATAACGTATATCCCCGTCTGTTGTATGAGGACACGCTACAGATTGCATTTCTTAACAGATTTTGGTGAATCGTTTTTCTATAGATTGGTTAATTATTGGAATAGAAGTCTATTGATTTTCACATTGAAGACAAGAAGTCTATTGATTTTCACTTTCAAATAGTTTAATTTTATAAACAATTTTCCACAAATCTCCCTTTTTAATGCTCGGCGACTGTCGTGTACTTCCGTTTTCTAGAAATCTTCTTGCCCCTTCTCCCTGTTCCTTCCTGTTCTATCTTTTTTTTTTATTTTCAACCTTTCATTATTACAATTATTTATTTAATAAAAGATAAACAACGTGATGTTGCACTTTCGTTTTGACAACGTATTAAATATATTTACAACATATAAATACAAATACTCACATGCGTACATGTAAATATTTGAAACAAAGGATGTGAATAACGGGATACAGGAGGAAAAGGAAGGGGACAAAGACGGTTTGAAGTTATGGAAACTTCGGAAAATACATATGAAAATGAACTTAGAAATATAGGCTCTAAATAATGTTGTAATGTAATTTCTACGGGATTCTTTGAACTAGCGAGATAAAACAAAGTGCAGATCGTGGGTTGTTATATCCTCCATCCACAGATGGACCAAATTAATCCACGATGCTGAAAGGCACGAAAGGGTCGTGGAAAAAATTACGTAAACCTCGATAAGAGGGAATAAAGCCATTCATTTTGACAGCAATAGAACCATTATCAATGTTTGTTAACAATTTATTTTTAATTAATTTAGGCAATGGCTACATGTTCAAGAGAGCAAGAGGTATTGATTATTCTTTGTAATCCTTTCTAAAAAGTTATTAAATATCCTGTTAATTTTTTTTTGTTATTTTTATTTTCAATTAATAATACTTTATATTTTAAGAAATATAATATATTCGCATTTTTGCAGAGAGCTTTTTTTGTTTCATATTATGGTCACAAATTTTAATTCTATTCTTTTCTCTTTCCTGATTGTCAGTGACTGATTTGTTTGATTTCTGATATTATACAAAATACCAACTTTTCTAAAAATTATATTTTATCTCTGTAACGTCTGGGTCCATTTTTGGAGTATATTAAAGAAGCACATGTCTCAATAGTCTGGAGGAGGCAATAACAGCGTTAGACACAAAAGAATTATAATTTTAATTTGTACGTCAATATATGTTTGTTTAACTATATTTTTTTAAATACTGATCTTTTTGTACAACTTCTGCGCAGCCTTCTTCCAATGGAGCGTTTATTCCAAGCCAAATTTTACTTATGGGACACGCTATTAAAAATTCCACCTTCTCCCCCAGCTGTTGGACATATTTTGAAATAAAACTCCTTACCCTCGGTAGTTTAAGTTCGTATGTTGAGAAATGGGCTCGTAACGAAAAAAACGGCCAAGTGCGAGTATGACTCGCGCATCAAACGTTCCCTACTTCGTTTAAAATGAAATTTATCGTAAGTCACCAATAACATGAAGCACTGGTTTAAAATTATTACAAAGAAAAATATTTTTGAATTTGCCTTTTTGACTTTTTTAAATTATACTACACATTGTGCACAGTGTCCGGGAATAAATGTCGGACAAAGAAAGACGCTATTCGTTGATTACAAAGGAATAAATTGTCGTTGAAATAAAACTTAAAACGCTCCCTTTTTCTAATCGAATGCATAAAATATTATGCATAACTCTTTTTAACCCACCTAATACTGCTAACGCACGCACACAAGCTCACACTAGCTGTACGCAACCACTACATTAACCCGAGCGGAGCTGATTTGACGTGCGTAAGTATCGTGTGTAGGAAAAAAACTGAGAAATAATTATGTATATTATTTTGAATTTTCTAAAAAAAAGTCATATTTTAAATTTTATTTTGACTACAACCAACTATTTTTCAGTCAACGAATAACGTCTTTCTTTGTCCAACATTTATTCCCGGACACCGTGTATAATGTGTAGTATCATTTGAAAAGGCTGGTTATAATGACCTCAAAAATATTTTTTCTTTATAATAATTTGTCTTTCACACGTGTCGAAAGAGTTTCTAATATTTAGATATAAATATATTTTTTAATATGAGCTGTGGTATGAGCGGGTTGATAAGCATTATTACTATCTGTATGCCAAATTTCAAATTTCTACGTCAGGCGGTTTCTGAGAAAAGTGTTTATGACAGACGAACAAGTGGATGATCTCATAAGGATCATGCAAGATGCTATCAGTGCCATCTGGTAATAAATTGATTAATTTTTAGTTACTTTTATGACATTTTTTGTGGGCCTTCATGGGGTATATATCGTAGTCAATAAAAATTGTATATAATGGCTAAATATTGGCTAAGTATTTTGTATCGAAGTATTTTAATAATTCATAAAAGTAATGTGAACAAACGGTGTTTAGTTTTTGAAGTATGGAAATTTAAAGTGAATCACAAATAGCAGATCGCCAGTATAAAGTGAGATAGGATATTCTTTTATTCTGTGGCGATTATTGCCTCTAGAGAGAACTTTTGTCAGTGTCAAGTTTAGATTTGTTGGTTAGGCAACACTGATTAGATTACGCTCCGAATATCTGTCACGATTGCTTGATAACTAAATCAAATCAAATCCAAAGGTGACAATAGTTCATAGATTAATAATAAAAGAACAATAAGTGTATATATGTTAATATTCAAACAAACATGAAAACAGATATAAAAAATACATGAATAAAGATAGTCCTAGATTTTGATGTCTTTCTTTCTTAGGTATTGAATGATTAAGTCTAGAATGGTTTAATTAATAACGGATAGAAGGGATCTAATGTTAATAGGTAATGGATTTTTTTTGTTTTAATAATTTATAAATGAATGAAGGAAATATATTACTTAATGGGTATGCAAAAATGAGATGATTTAGGTCGCCCTCACCAAACCCACAATCACAGGCTCTCAGACACGCAGCCTAGCCAAATGAGTGGGAATAGAACAGTGACCCAAACGCATGTGAGATACCACTGAGGTATGTAGGTTTTCTTACAGTATTTTTTAAAATTTTTTGACATGATTACTTTAATATTTCTCTTCAAAATAATAATAGATAAAGAGGTTTTATTTCTAACGTCTTGTCGATTACGCAATCTTCTTTTTAATGTTCCGTAGCAAAACGAAGTACTAATGGTATCATTTCGGCGTCCGTCCGTCGGTCAGTCACAGACGATTTTCTTGGAAACTATTCGACATAAAAATTTGATATTTAGCCCAAGAATAGAATATATTGCCCAATTATAAATGTGAAGTATAAACAGTTTAATTTTGATTATGAGCGTCAATTCCAGGAGGTTAATTGGAAATAAATAAATTTCTTTCAAGGTTATGGTATAGGGAGTAAAATATAAGCTTATTAAGTCATAAATTCAATTAATAAAGAAAAATTCATATATGTGAAGTTTTCTTTATTAATTTTTTAACCTTTTTCGGGAAAAATGCTTAAAAATATATGTTCGTCCCCCCCCTCCTTCGAGTTTATTATCAAAATGGTCACTCAGAACATGGCAAATTAGATATGGATATGAAATAATCATAATTAATCGTTTATAATTGCTGAAACATTAGTTTTAGAGAAAAAATTGAAAATAGAGAAAAAATTACTTTTGTAAAATTGTAATTTACATCAGTCGAAATATAATATGATGTAAATTACAATTTTACACATTTTGTAAAATTGTAATTTAGATCAGTCGAAATATAATATGATGTAAATTACAATTTTACACATTTTGTAAAATTGTAATTTAGATCAGTCGAAATATAATATGATGTAAATTACAATTTTACACATTTTGTAAAATTGTAATTTACGTCAGTCGAAATATAATATGATGTAAATTACAATTTTACACATTTTGTAAAATTGTAATTTAGATCAGTCGAAATATAATATGATGTAAATTACAATTTTACACGTGTTGTTAAATTGTAATTTACATCAGTCCCCACTGAGCTCCGCACATACGCTCGTCACATACACGGCATTGTTGCAGTTGGCGGCTGGTAGCGCAGCAGATGGATCCCTTTTAAGCACATTATCTTAATATTTAAGTTTAAGTTATCTAGCATTCTAGGTTTTATTCTTATTATTATACATGCGTACGAAAACTGACAATGAGATGTTCGTATACAATACCTGTCATTAATGTCAAAGATACAAGTACATCTGTCATATCTGTCATACTTTCTCGACAATTGATGGAGGAGGACATTATATTTACACACAAACAATATACTCCAACATCTTGGCGGCGATCCCCTTCGTGAGATGAATGACCTGGATGCTAGACGTGTCATATTTGGATCATTTCCTATAAGTAAAATATCGCTTCAAATCTTTTCCCATATAAGACCTACAAATGCACATAATCGGTTTCAAAGTGTCCCATGTATTTCTAAGATAACAAATGTTGCCGGAAATGAGAAATTTGTTATTTTAATCTTATATTATGCGGTAAAACGCAAAAGGCAATATTAAAATATGTAAAAGTTCTGCCGCGGCGCTGCAGACATTTCTTGTGGCAGGCAATATTCAAACATACGTTTTTATGATTGCCTACGGCGTGCTGGTTACTTGGCGACAGGCGCTATTCTTCGCGCCATACTTCCCTGTAATGCAATATTTTAAGCGATATACTTCCCTGTAATTCCCTGTATTTTCCCTGTAATGCAATATTTTAAGCGATATACTTCCCTGCTATTCTTCGCGCCATACTTCCCTGTAATGCAATATTGTAAGCGATATACTTCCCTGTAATGCAATATTTTATTACACTTTTTTTAATAAATTTTATATTCGACTTTTCTTTTCTCCGTATGAAAATAAAAATACTATTTTTAATTTTTATGCTGTTTAACAGAGTTTAAAAGCTCTAAGTTTGCCACCTTGATTTACCGTAAATAATGAACAGTTTATAACAAATATAACAATAGATTAAATAAAATTTTTTTTTCTTATATGCTCTAAATCATAAAATATATTTGGCGTTAAGTTTGTATAAATTCATTATCATTCAATTTTTGAAAAGATCTCTTCGAATTGCCCACCTGAAGATGTCGCACAAAGAAAGCTAGATCGAGGTTAAGAATTTAAATAAAATGGATATAATACTACACCACGTAGTCTCATTTAATTGTTAATAAAAATTAAGTGCTCTAAATCAGCTTCTATATTTCTATTTTATGGAATGTCATGAATAAAAATTCTACATTTGTTTTTATGTTTGTTTGTTTATCTGTGTTTTTGCTATCTCTTCCTCAACTGATGGACGTATTTAGGTGACATTAATCAAAAAATGACTGATGATCTTAACGAGTAAGATTATGCACTATTCAGATTGTTACTTAAAATTACTATTGCTACAGTCGAATTAATCCACAATTACAGTGTAACAAAAAAATATAATACAGCGTTAAAATTCTCAACTAGATGTCGCTAATTACTTTATTTTTAGTACATAAATTAATACTGTGTTTACTTTGTAATATGATCACCACCTATCTACCGCTACTCAAACTCTAGGACATAAAAAAATTAAAGATCTCTAGATATTATATGTATAAATGTATAATTCGTCATGTATAGATCGATATTCTCTATTCTTATTCACAACTGAGACATGGGTAGATAACATGACAACAAAATAACAATGTGTAATACGAAAAAAACTCTGAATAAACTTAATCAAATAACATTTTAGTGTATGGAAAATAACTATTAGTTATGTATCGATGAACTGACTAACTTTTGTGTTTAAAAATTGTTTCACAAATTTTACATACGAATAAATACAATTACATCTAACTCAACAAGTGGCAGATTGCATAAGAAGTTTAACATTTTTTATGATGTTTCTTTAACAATATTTATAACGTATTAAAAATATAAATATTTGTGAAGCACTGGCGGAGAAAATTCAAAATTCACAAGCTATTTTTGATTAAATGAAGTAAAATTGTACCGTCATATATTAATTCGCTAATATCCAAAAACACTTTTTATTTCTATATATGTGTGTATATGAAATTGAAACAGGGTGAATTCTGTATATGGAAAATATTTTTAGAAAAGTGATTGATTTAACTTATAGAATGATAATAAAAGCCAGAAAAGCTGTTTTTAGAATTTTTGTCTGTCTCCCTGTGTGCTATTTGAGCTGGTATCACGCAAAATCTACTGGACGAATTTTTGTGAAATTTGGTGTGGTAATAGTTTATACCTAAGATCAACATATGAGAGAGAGAAAAATATAATAGCTTTTCTTATTCCGAATTTCACACAAATTAATTCATAGGCACGGCTAGTAATTTTATAAAATTCATAATAAATAATGTTACAATAATTATGAATTATGTGACAATTCATACGTTGGCAATTTTAATTTTAATGCGAGCTAATGTGCAATGATGACCTACTACTGGTTACATGCACAATTATATGCTGGGCAGAACTACTCTCGAAGAACTTTTCATCCTTGCGGGATCTAGGTGTAATTATGGATAAACATTTCACAGTTACATCATCGAAACCTGTCAGGAAACCAACGAAGTACTAGAATTTCTTATACGACATTACCACCATCGAGTACCATGTAGTTTTATTCAACTCTTTAATATATAGCACTCTTGAAACAACTACAGTCATCTGGTCTCCGTATGAAGCTGCTTATATCCTCATGATGAAGAAAAGATGAAAAAACGTTCAATAGGTTTTGCATTACAAAATGTATGGCTATTATCCTTGTTTATTCCCTTCAGATCTTATAATGGGTAGGGTCGGATGTAATTCCCTTCAATTCCGATGGGAATTGCTTTTGATCACGCATTTTTTTAAATGACTAAATTATTACGCTGATAACCGCTTTGATGCTTTTGAATTCAGTAGAGCGAAATACGCCCGGCTCTTAGGTGTGATAATGATGTAACAGTTCATTTTAACTGCTCACAGCGTGCATGAATATTTATATGACACCGTTCACATGCCTGTTGTGAACTCACATTCTTCAAATAGTACGTCCACACTTAACGCACGTGATAGCTACGGCAACTCTGTGTATCATTATGTCGTTTTGATAGTATTTCTTTGGGAAAAAATATATTCAATATTTATTTACTATATAAAATCTATACATAGAATGCTTGTAAGAAAATATTTACATTAAAAATAATTAAAAAGCCATATTAGGGGATTTTAAGAATGTCCATATGTCTACTTGTTTTTTGCGCACACATCACATAAAAACTATTAAACAAATTAGGTTACCTCTTATTTCTTAGTTAGATTCTAGAAAAACCTAGTGTTATTAGAGAATAGTGCCATAATGACACAACGTCAAAAAGTAGCGCAATAAAGAGGAAAGTGTCAGCTATACGATGGCTATAATATGTTTAACTGACTGATATAAATCGATACCGAGATTACAAAACGTGTCAAAGTACAGCATCTCTGTGTTGCCATCACCCACTAAAAAACATAATACGAGATAAAGATCGTATCTCTCCATCTCCATCACACTCGTGAAATTTCGTGCTACATTGTTTAGGTCTATGTTCCCTAAGATGTTTGTCTCTCTCGCACCCGGAACACGTCATCTTGTTTCTATCTTGATGTCGACGCTGTTTAGTAAACATTAAAAACGCGATTATTTCTAATTATTGTTTAACATAATATATAACTATGTTACTATTGGCATTTTTACATTTCCAGAATGAGCATGATAACATAAGTATTTGACACACGACCATTTGCAGTGGCTGCCGTAAGCAAATCATGCCATGTCCGCCACGCTATTATGCCATAATGATGTAAATAAAACTAGATAAACCCTGTAATGTATAGGACATTATATGCCCAAAAAATGTCCACACGATCTGTTGTGGACGTTCGTTGTGCGCATAAAATCCCCCATTCATTAAATAGCACGGTTGGGCGTCTTGCTACACAGCACGTTTTCGGCCTTCTCCATACACTAGCAAGTAGATGGACGACCATCACTTTTAATTTGCTTGTGAATGTGAGCGTCTTCTATGCAATTTTATCGAAAAATCAAATTCGAAATAGCTTTACTTTTGCTTTCGCAAGTTAAAACGAAGAGAAAGAGGGTTTTACGAAAGAATTATTCAAGAAACATCATTCTTGTTAATATGATACGCAAGCTAGAAAGCAATGATTTTTTAAAATTATTTAAGAATGGATACATCTACATTTAATTCGTTATTAGAAAAAGTAGCACCACATATAATGCGACAGAATACTTTTCGAAGATACTGCGTACCTCCTCAAGAACATTTGATTGCTACTCCGATTTCTTGCTATTAGAGGAAGTTATGAAGATTTGATTGATTTGTTCGTTGATTTTATATGCTTCAATAAAATTGGTTAAAATCTCTTTCCTCATTATAATAAAATAAATATTATCATGTTAATTGTATTCCTGAATCTGTCTGGCACGACCTTCCACTACAAACATCAACGCTGAATGACCGTTACCTCCCTAGCCGTACAATACAACAACGTTTTGTTTGTCAAACGGAGTGGCGAACCGTACAGTAAAAAAGACACTGCCCGTCGGATGGGCGGATTAGTGGAGGGGATAGCCGGACGGCCTTGGACGGGTAAAAAAAATTCATCCAGTACGCCCAGCAAGTTTATTAATAATAATTATGACGCACAGCACGGCCATACACTATCAATTTTAGTCTCCTCTCAAACGAGATGTACAGCCGCACTGTGTAATGAATGGGACCTTTAATGTTCTATACATTACAGGGTTTATCTAGTTTTATTTATATATTTCCCTTAACCATTGACAAAATATATAAGTGTTATTAACAATTGAGTAAATCAAGGAGTCCATGTAAGTAAAGCCACGGTCAATAAGCTAGTCACACATGTAATATACAGATATGATAAATAAAAATGAAACTAACTGCGACTATATATAGAAATATTTGTAAATTGTCATATCTTTTTGCAAAAATATTTTTTTAAAAAGTTGGGAATAAGGATAACGGAATATTTTTCTGAAATAGCTAACTACTGACGACGAAGTTAATTAAATAATACTTAATTCTAGATAATAATTAATTAATTTTAATAAACAATAATTAATTAATTTTAGCTCCTAAAGTAATAAATTTATAAGTTAATGTGACATTCTTCCTAAAACACACTATGTTCCTTTTAGGGTGGAATTTAACTAATACTTTACAAAGAGAAAACAAAAAAATATTGCAAATTATACCAAAGGACTATTACTGTGATAACAAACTATTAACTTACAATACATACTTATTTCAGTTATTTCATTTTTATAGGAATGCTGCCAAGTAGGTCAACGCGGCGATAAATTGACATCGTCCGTCGTAAATATTTCGTACCCTCGAAACATTAGCGTCACCATATTTTTTTTTATTTTCCTTAAATTCTAGAATAACATATTTCTCCAGTATTGATCGACTAGAAAAATATGTTATAGGAATTCTAGTATACGTATCTTTTACAAACTGGATGGTATTTTGCAATAAGATATATCCTTATTAACACGCCATCTTGAAGTATTGAGATTATTCCATACGTAGAAATTTCTGTTTTCTTATACATTTAGGCATTTTTATACTTTCAATACTATGTATGTATTTCTATTAAACTATTTACAAAATTTTAATATTTCGCAACACAAATATTTCGCTTCTGCTTTTTTCTTATACTTATGCTTTAAAACCTCCCATTACGCCGACTTTAACAGAAAGACGGACCGACAACCAAGTAATCCTATTAGGGTTTCATTTTTTCACGATAAGTTCTATGCCCAACCTATAAGAGGTTGGGCCTGGAAGGCCCTCAACACCTTAGTTCCCGAAACACGTTTTTTTTTTCGAATGGAGACCACGACGATATCTCATATACATTTGAGAGCTTGCTCTATGCCTAATCATTTGACTAGGTTGCGTATGAGAGAGTCTGCAATCTGCAATTGCGGAGTTGGGGAGGGCGATCTAAATCATTTCATTTTCGTCCTAAATAATAAATTTCGTTCGTTTATTTATAAACTTGTAAAATATAAAATCTAATTACCTATTAAGATTGGATCCCTTTCATTAGTTTCCCATAGTTAGGATCCCCTTTATAATCACGCAATATTTAAGAAAGAACGTCAAAATCTAGGAACTTCCAATTTTATATATTTGTGTATTTCTATTTTATCTTTTTTTTATATATTTATACGTTTTTTCGTGCTCCTTTTATATATATTAGTCGTTTTTTTTCTATTATTTTTAAATATCTTCTTATTTATATTAACCTTTTATTTACTTGATTATACTTCTTATTTTTGTCTTGCTTCAGTGTTTATATTTTTTGGAAGTAAACAACAATGACAGGGAATCCCATTTTTTTTTATTTAGAGTTGTTTAGTCATCTCTCCCAACTTGACATTGGTAAATATTCTCTGTCAAGAGAATAAACGCCATTAAATTAAAAAAAATAAAAAAATGACATTTTAAAATAAGTCAACGCCCTCTATTGGTTTCCACAGTAAACTAAGACAAAATAATTTTTTTTTCTACAGACAATTATTTTATGGCTTCTGAGTAGAATTTTAAGTAAATGTAAGAAGATAACGATTCTTTTTGTCATTCATATATTATAAAAATACAATTAAATACATTTAAATCGATATTTTAAAGAAAATTTATCATAAAAACCTTTGCAGCTCTAAGACATCAAAGGCAAACCGAATAAAAAAATTGGAACCTATCAGAAAAAAGACTTCTTAATTGTATCCTCAAGAACTGCTTGAATCTTCAGGATAAAAACCCTATAAATGAGTCCATAAAAATGTCTACAGTAAAATTTTGTGACAATAGGATATGTGACCATTTTTTTTCTTCGTTTAAGTTTAACAACATAGCGGCAATATAGAATTTTAATATAATTTTAGTAAGGCTTATTGTATTCCGTAAAAGCGAATGAGATAGAGGTACTCCCCCTCCTGAAACAATGAAAACAATGATCAAAAGAAATTTTTTAGTTTTTCTACAATTATCACCGTTAAAATTATTTTGTTTAATAGTGCGCTTCCTATGATTCGGCCTTTAAAGTTCATTTCCTTATCTTTACCTTAATTTGATTACAGTATTGTTATTTTTTTGCTTTTTCTTTTCTTGTGCTTATTTACAATTTTCAAGTTGTGCCGGAACGGCATATATAACGAATTAAACAAATTGAGCTGTATATGTATAACGAATTGTATATAACGACATGAAATTGAACAGTTGCTTTCTATATACTTAAGTTTGTAATGCCTTTAGCACGTTCCAGTCTATTAATACGATTCTCGAGAAGCCTTCATTCTGGTTGTGTCTACTTATACAAATTTAAAATGTCTGCAAGGCAGTACCAACCAAAGGACAGGGTCTTGTAATAACTTTCCATTCTATGTACAGAAGGATTAGAAATCAAGTCGCTAAAATAAGAGGTTGAAACTAAAAATTGAGCCGTATTAAGTGGTTTATGAAACTATTAACATATTTGGAGTTTTTACATGTTTCTACTATTAGGATTTGGAAAACAAACCATTCAGTAACCTTACATCAGTCGTGATAATCTGGTTTCTAACTATTGAATATTGTAATCAAATATTTTCATTCTGAACTTAGGCTGACGCATTATTCGTATATCAAATCAAATCATCGAGATTATTAACAAATGCAAGAACACCGACTAAAGCAGGGCCACTTTTTGCAATATATATTGCAGAGCGAACAGAATTGATTTTTACCCTAAAAAAATGCTCATTTTATTTATATTAATAATATATGTTGTATTCATGTCTGAAACCCAAGGCATGCTAAAAAGAATTTTAAAAAATAATATCTTAAAAAAGGAATAAGTGCTTGGTAAATACATCGGCCATTTCCTTTAAATCTTAATGTAACAATATGAAATTTAATTGAGGAAAAATATTTGGTTTTTTATAGTACCCATTAATTCAAATAAGACTAGTTTTGTTTTGCAAATACTATTATTTTTCGAATAAGTAGTGTTTATCTTTGTGTATTGAAATCGTACCTGATAAATGATACACACAAAAATCGGGGTAACAATACCAAAAATGATGCGTCACGTATTGTTACTAATGATACTATTGTTTTTATCCCGCACTCAACAATTTCATTAACGTGTTCATGAAATATGTTTTTACAGTCTTAATGTCTTCTTTTTCATTGTTGCCCGTTGACGTTTACAAATGCGCTCGATTAACTTTTGCTGTTCGCTAGACTCCTTTGCCTGCTGTCTTAGCATTATGGGAAAGATATTGGCCGAGTGCGGGCTACAGAGTGGGGATAACAAAATCGATCGCAGCGCTCGCTGTAGCAGATAAGGTAATATCTAAAGGCTCTTTTCAAATAGCGTCACAGACAAAACTAATTTATTTACGCATATTTTCAATTACGTATATTGTCATGTTTACTTTTGGAACCAGTGCAGTTTAGCAAAAATGTGAATTTCACTGTTTTTACACAAAACGACGTATTTTCAAAAAATAGGTCTTGGTCCCGATTATCTTATTATGAAAAATTTATTGAATGAAAAAATTACTCATAATAATGCCTCCATTTTTTCACTTTAAATTGTTTTCATTATTTCACTTTAAGGTTATAATTAGATATATTTAACAAACATATTTATATGAATGGTGATAATTAGAAAAATAGTTACAAAAGAGATTAATAAAAACTTACAACAATTTTAAAACAATGACATCTATCTCACTTAAAATTAATAGAAACTATAAATTCTACCAACCTTAAATTTTTTTCTTTTGTGTTATTGTATTTTTTTCTTTTATGTTATTGTATGTATTTGTTATGTAAATTATAATTTGAAAAAATAATTTTTCATTAAATAAATATTTAAGCATTATAATTATTTATCATTTAGTACCTTCTAAATTTCTATTTTTCCCTTTTTTAATGTTTATTATTAATATTTCTCGTTTTGGATGTTGGTTGTATGGTTATATAATTATAAATTTAAAGTAGAAATAGGGAAAAATATTTAAAAAAAATTAAGATATTCCTTATGCGCAATTTTTTTAAAACAATTTTTACAATAAAATAATCCCGGCGGAGACCTATTATTTTTAAATACGTAATATTTTATGTATTTGCTTTAACTTAAAAAAATACTAAAATTAGCATTTTTGCTATACTGAAGTGTAGTTGTTTTGTAGTAGATTGTAAAAGACCCCAAGAAATAGCAAATTCAAATTTTACAGATTTCCAATCTCGTATTTGAAATTAGATAAAAAAATAGACTACTACTGCAAAATGCATTCCTTGGAAGTTTATAATATGGGTAATATATTGATTATAGTACTCATTTTGTCGAGCTGAAAACGAAACGATGTTATAGGTTCTGGGTACGAGCAACTAAAATTTTGTTATTTCTCGTTAATAAAAGCATTTATTTAGATAGTTTTCTCTACCTTACAATAAATAATAAGACAAACAATTTAATACAATTTATGATGATTTTATCGAAAATACTAATAATACTTTTCTTGCACGAAAATACCAAAGGAAAAATTGATACATGGTTAGGGACAAAATATAAAGAGAAAGGTGCGTGTAATATAAGTCACAATTGATATTTTTCATTATTTTTATATTATTCAAGTAAACATTTACTAGAGACGTTAATTTGAAGCTAACAAACAAAATTGACGCGCCTTTAAAGTTGCAAAAGCTAGACGGCGCTGACGTCACGCACCCGACCAATTGCTAAAATCCACAATAATACATTATCATAAAGAAGAGAATTGGTTCCATAATTTTAGTCGTGGCCTGATTCATACAAATTCATAATATCTGTAGAATGGTCATAATACTCACGTACTTACATATGTGGATATATTCTGTAGAGCGCTACCCTTAACGGAAATCTACGGCTCATTTCTTGAAGTAAAACTTCTTTTGTTATACCATAGACAAGACGCTAAGAGGTAATTGGGTTTCGCTGATGTATGACGTTATCCTAACGCCACCTATTAGTCAATTTACTTAGACATTGATAACAAGGTTTTCAAAAAAAATTCTTTCACGGCAATATCTAGATGTTATCGTTTCATATGCAAATGCCTTAAATAACAATGGTGATTTGTGACATTTTCCGATATCTTAATGTACAGTAATTTTCATATAAATAATCGTGCCTGATAATTCCAGACTAATTATTCAATTTAATAAATTCGGCGATACAACTATTGAAAAGTTATCGCTAAACGGTAACTTAAAAACGTGATCATTACCACTGCAAGCATATTTTGTAACATGTTAAGAAACGTCACGTTACAAAAAATCACATTTATTTAAACAAAATTAAACTGTCGTGGAAATGTTACTAATGTTTATTAAATTTAACTTAGGTTTTTAATTACGTTTATTAAGTGTAAGTTATGTTTAATAATGTTTCTAATTATGTTTATTTAAGTGAAATGAACTTATCATAGGAGTTGTACTTTTACCGTAAGGTCTACGATACAAATACATATTATACTATACTTTATACTTTATTGTATAGTTCTCATTTTTTATAAAAAAACTATATTCTAAGTCTATTGTATTATGATTTATTTTTTAGTTAATTAGTCATCAGCAATTACTTGGTAGCTCTTGGGCTTGGAATTTTTATATCCCCATAGATTGGCAGGTTAAAAGACTCTTTTATGAATTATCAGGAAGTTCTTTATTTATTTTTATTAAAATACAGTTAATAAATACAATACAATAATAGTAACCGAAGCCTGTTTATCAATATTTCCTATTGCCATGAATCAATCATTCTCTTGATAAATTAGCGTTTGTAATACTGTGATTGTGCACAATTAAATGAAACTACGTGATGTAGTACTATTTCTAATTTCTTTAAGTTCTGTACCACGACCTAGATTTCATTGTATTACATTTTCAGGTGGGATATTAGCAAAGAATTCTTTGCTATTATCCCACCTGAATCGATTCTATCCTAATACCCCACCTGAAGATGTTGTAATACAACGAAAGCTAGGTCGTGGTAAAGACATTAAAGATAGTAGAAATAATACTACATCACGTAGTTTCATTTAATTGTGAATAATGAATTTCTACAAAATTAACGCCAAATATATTCAAACCTGTGATTGTGGTTTAATCTATTTAATTATTAATTTCTTTTATTTTGATAAATTTAAATATAAAAAAATCGAGTGTATAATCTACATTTACGGAAGCAAAAGTTTCGTACCCACATATATCTAAAGTGATACTAACATATATATATATATATATATATATATATATATATATATATATATATACATATATATATATAT
This sequence comes from Druceiella hillmani, assembly GCA_039881145.1. NCBI lineage: Eukaryota > Metazoa > Arthropoda > Insecta > Lepidoptera > Hepialidae > Druceiella > Druceiella hillmani. The sequence goes on along the minus strand of JAYKKI010000069.1, from coordinate 6,474,552 downwards.
ATATATGTACGCCGACGTACACACACACTGGTCTTAAGGGAATCCTATATTTTCACACAGACACAAATACGTATACAGGTGTACATGCACGTGTAGTCGAACATGTGCATCTAAAACGTTCATAACTTCAGTGCTGTGAGATGGATTTAATCTACACAACTAGTGTGTATAAAAAAACGCTTTTTAAAAAAAACGCTTTGGCAGTGATCTTTCTGGAAAGATCACTGCCAAAGTGATAAAGAAAAAAATTATTAAAAAACAAACGAAAAAAAAGACAAATTATATAAGTCATACCAAGAGCGTAATATATTGTTACTTAAAATTACTATGTTACTAGCTAATTAATCAGCAATAACAGTGTAACAAAAATATTATAATACAGAGTCAAATTTCTCAACTGGATGTCGTAAGTACTTTATTTTTAGTATATAAATTAATTCTGTGTTTACACTATATCAGACTTTAGCGCATACTGAAACTCTAGGACATAAAACATATTAAAGATCTCTACATATTATATGTGTAAATGTATAATTCGTCATGGATAGATCGATATTCTCTATTCTTATTCACAACGGAGGCATGGGTTCAAATTCCAGATCAACTATAACAATTTTGCATCGCAGACTTAACCGACATTTATATTTTTAACCGAGACTTACAGGTAAAATATGAAAGCAGTAAATTACTCGTCTTAAACCTACGTGCAGCACAGACGATCGACAATCATCGATCCGATAATAATTGGAGAAAATAGAATATATGGTAATTAATACTTAAACAAACGCATCCTGTAAAAACCGTCATTTAAAAAGTATGCCGTCATATATAAATATATCCGTCATATAAAATATTAACGGAGGAAAGGATAAAACATACGACTGAACACGCGCGGACGGAGACAGGAGATGTTCAGTTATTCGCAACTCTCGATGAAAAATCGGACACCGGCTTCTATCGTATAAGTCAGCAGTTTTTGGTCCCCAGCTCAACGCATATTAAATTCGATCGTCTGTGTTGCACGTTAGGGTTGAAACAAAATCGTCATAGTGAAAAATCTTCTGTGGTCCAAAATCTTCTATAGATCCTAGAACAATTTTGGCCTTATCAAGACTTTCATTTGCAAAGACGATACAGTTTTATAATAACATTTATAGTGTAAGTTTTCTCGGAAAACAAATTTCATAAAAGGTACTTCAAGACTGGCGTCAAAATAATTTTTCCAATATCACCTCGAATCATGAGAAAGCTAAATCGATTTCCAAGCAACCTCATTACACATTAAATCAAATATTAAATATATATGGGGTTAATTTTGTAGAAATTCTTTATTCAAAATTAAATGAAACAAACTACATGATGTAGTATTATTTCTACTTTCTTTAAGTTCTTTACCACAACCTAGGTTTCGTTGTATTACAACATCTTCAGGTGGACTATTAGGAAACATCTCTTTAAAAGCTATTAGCAAAGATATCTTTGCTAATTGCCCATCTGAAGATGTTGTAATACAACGAAACCTAGGTTGTGGTAAAGAACTTAAAGAAAGAAGAAATAATACTACATCACGTAGTTTCATTTAATTGTGGACATTAAATCAAAACAATTGAGAATAGGACAATAAAATAAAACTGTGTAATACGAAAAAAAAACTTAAAAAACTTTAATCAAATGACATTTTAGTGTATTGAAAATAACTACTAGTTATGTATCGATGAATTGACTAAATTTTGTGTTTAAAAATTGTTTCAGAAGTTTTATATACGAAGAAATACAATTACACCTGGATATACCAACAAATACAATTAATTTAACACCTAACTCAACGAGTGGCAGATTGCATAATAAGTCTAACATTTTTTTTGGTGCTAATTTAACAATATTTGTAATGCATTAAACATGAAAATATTTGTAAAGCACTGGCGGAGAAAATTCACAAGCTATTTTTGAATAACTGAAATAAAAGTTGTACCGTCATATATTAATTCGCTAATATCCAAAAATACTTTTTATTTCCATATATGTGTGTATATGAAATTGAAACAGGGTGAATTCTGTATATGGAAAATATTTTTAAAAAAGTGATTGATTTTGCATTTAGAATGATAGTAAAACCCAGAAAAGCTGTTTTTAGAATTTTTGTCTGTCTATCTGTGTGTTAATTTGAGCGGGTATCACGCAAAATCTAGTAGACAGATTTTTGTTAAATTTGATGTGGTAATATTTACATTTAATTGATGTGGTAATTGTTTGTTTTTTTTTATTGATGTAATTATGTAGTAATTGTTAAATTTGATCTGGTAATAGTAACCAAGAGCAACACACGAGATAGAAAAATTATAATAGCTTTTCTTGTTCACACAAATGAATTTATAGGCACGGCTAGTAATTTTCTAAAATCCATAGTAAATAATGTTATAATAATAACGAACTATGTGACAATTTATAGTTTGACAATAATTTTAATGTAAGCTAATGTGCAATGATGACCTTCTACCGGTTACATGTACAATTTGTGCACAATTATGTGCTAGACGGAACTACTCTCGAAGAATTTTTCATCCTTGCGGGACTTAGGTGTAATTATAGATAAGCCTCTGACATTTCACAGTCACATCATCGAAATCTGTCAGAAAGCCTACGAAGTACTAGAATGTGTTATACGACATTACCACCATCAAGTACCATGTAGTTTTATTCAAATCTTTGATATATAGCACTCTTGAAACAACTACAGTCATCTGGTCTTCGTATGAAGCTGCTTATATCCTCAAGATGAAGAAAAGATGAAAAAACGTTCAATAGGTTTTGCATTACAAAATGGATTCCTTGTTTACTCCCTTCAGATCTTATAATGGGTAGGGTCGGATGTAATTCCCTTCAATTCCAATGGGAATTGCTTTTGATCACGCATTTTTTTAAATTACTAAATTATTACGCTGATAACCCCTTTGATGCTTTTGAATTCAGTAGAGCGAAATACGCCCGGCTTTTAGGTGTGATAATGATGTAACAGTTCATTTTACCTGCTCACAGCGTGCATGAATATTTATACGACACCGTTCACCTGCCTGTCGTGAACTCACATTGTTCAAACAGTATTGCGAGGCGCGTCCACACTTAAAGCTTTTCTCCTTAATTGATCGCTTCAGCAGTGGGTTTATAGAATTGCTTGATAGTTCACAAATGAGCAGTTGTTAGAGTTAGGTTTTTAATGTTGATGTTTATTCGAATTTCTGTGTGCTTTCAGTTTTAATGCTATTGTTTGTACAACATTTTATGCCCATTTATCTTTATGGTGCTTCCACATGTCTAACGGTTGTTTTTCTCCTCAATTGATCGTTTCAGGACTGGGTTTATAGAATTGCTTGATAATTCACGAATGAGCACTTGTTAAAGTTAGGTTGTTAGTATTGATATTTTTTCAAATTTTTATGTGTTTTCTATTTTACCTGTTATTGTTTGCGCTACATTTTATGAAAATTTATTTTTATGGTGCTTCCACATGTCTAACGGTTTGGGTAAATCTGTAAGTTGATCACGAAGTTTTAAAAAATAACAATCAATAAAATGTTATCCCATGGATCGATGGACCTTCATAAGGAATGATTTCTTTTAATTGCATCATATATTTGTCTCGTTAATTCCCCTTTTACTTGGGTCTTACCATAGTCTTGATATTTTGTTAGAGATACGCGAAACTTCTCTCAAAATAGTGAAGTTAGTTATAATAATGTCGTTCCATTTTGATAAAACAAACTTGTTGATATTTTTAACGGTGATTATTTATAATACATTAGATTATTTAGGCGAATTCCACACCTATTGGAACACCTCAGTATTTGAATCTCAATATGATTACCCTACATCTTCATCAGATACTGACATATGCATGTAAAACGAATCATTTTTAGATGCTAAATTTGTAGACCCTCCGGAATCCATATTAAATAATGTTTCTGATATTTCTTATTCGATCGAGATGAAGCTTGGCATAAAAATAAGCAGGTAAAGAAAATTTATACGATAGTTTTAAAATGGTGGCCCTTCAATACATAAAAAACCATTAAACATACATCTAGCAACAAAACTATACAACTCATACACGGTTAAAAGAACTTTTTGAATACTACCAGTTGTATAAAAAAATGTTTTTTCTTTCACTTATTGGAAATAAACAAAAAGAAACCTTAAACTGTATTTCAAACCATGATAGGCTACGGCATTTCCTTCCGTCATTTCGTTTTAACATTTCTTTGGAAATTGTTCATTGATTTCTATATTTAAGAGCATTCATTAATAAAAATTTAATTATTATAATTGTTGTCTTGTACGATATAGGTAGATATGCCTTCTAAACTACGTACGTAGATAACGTCGTACAACAAAATTAAGTACTGATCTAGTTTCTACCAGAAGATGGCGCTATTTTATTTATATAAGAAATTTAAATTTAAATTTTATTAAAAATTAATTAAGTTCCCATTAAAAGTCAACTAGATGGCGCTGTATTATTTCGCTGAAATATTGTTTTTTTTAACAATATATTGTCCTCGTATCTCATTATTACAATTTTCTTAATAACATAAACAATATGGCTAGTCAAAAATTCCACTAGATTCACCTTTTCCAACTGACTTTTGTCATTGGTTTCATTTATTATATAAAATTTATATATTGAATCCTTGAGGTAAGAAAATCTGTCAATTAAAAATAATTAAAAAGTCAGATTAAGGGGATTTTAAGAATGTCCATTTGTCTACTTGTATTTTGTGTACTTGTCACATAAAAACTATAAAACTATTTCGAGATTGGAAAATATAGGGAAGGACACTATAAGGGAATTTTCAGAATGTCCATATATCTACTTGTTTTTTGTGCACGCATCACATAAAAACTATTAAAAAAGTCAGATTACCTCTTATTAGTTAGTTAAATTCTAGAAAAACCTTGTGTCATTAGAATAGTGCCATAATGGCACAACGTCAAAAAGTAAAGAAATAAGAGGAAAGTGTTAGCTGTGCGATGACCATAATATGCTTAACTGACTGATATAAATTGATACCGAGATTACAAAACGTGTCAAAGTACAGCATCTCTGTGTTGCCATCACCCACTAAAAAACATAATACGAGATAAAGATCGTCATCACACTCGCGAAATTTCGTGTTACATTGTTTAGGTCTACGTTCCCTAAGATGTTTGTCTCTCTCGCACCCGGAACACGTCACCTTGTTTCTATCTTGATGTCGACGCTGTTTAGTAAACATTAAAAACGCGATTATTTCTAACTAATTATTATTTAACGTAATATATAATTATGTTACTATTGGCATTTTTACATTTCCAGAATGAGTATGATAACATAAGTATTTGACACACGACCATTTGCAACGGCTGCCGTAAGCAAGTCATGACATGTCCGCCACGCTATTATGGGATAATGACGTAAATAAAACTGGATAAGCCCTGTAATAATGCCCACACGATTTGTTGTGGACGTTTGTTGTGCGCATAAAATCTCCCATTCATTAAATAGCGCGGTTGGGTGTCTTGCTACACAGCACGTTTTCGGTGTTCTCCGTACACTAGCAAGATTGACGACCATCATTTTTAATTTGCTTGTGAATGTGAGTGCACGTCTTCTGTGCTACCAATTTTATCGAAAAATTAGATTCGGAACGGCTTTACTTTTGCTTTCACAAGTTAAAAAGAAGAGAAAGAGAGTGTGCATGAAAGAATTATTCAAGAAACATCATTCTTGTTAATATGATACGTGAGCTAGAAAGCTGTGATTTTCTAAATTATTTAAGAATGGATACATCTACATTTAATTCGTTATTAGAAAAAGTAGCACCACATATAATGAGACAGAATACTTTGCTAAGATACTGTGTACCTCCTCAAGAACATTTGATTGCTACTCCGATTTCTAGCTACCGGAAGAAGTATTGAAGATATGATTGATTTGTTCGTTGATTTTATATGCTTCAATAAAATTGGTAAAAATCTCTTTCCTCATTATAATAAAATAAATATTATCACGTTAATTGTATTCCTGAATCTGTCTGGCACGACCTTCCACTACAAACATCAACGCTGAATGACCGTTAGCTCCCCAGCCGTACAATACAACAACGTTTTATTTGAGAAACGGAATGACGAACTGTACAGTAAAAAAGACACTGCCCGTCGGATGGGCGGATTTGTGGAGGGGTTAGCCGGGCGGCCTTGGACGGGTAAAAAAATTCATCCAGTACGCCCAGCAAGTTTATTAATAATAATTATGACGCACAGCGCGCACATACACTATCAATTTTAGTCTCCTCTCAAACAAGATGTACAGCCGCGCTGAGTAATGAATGGGGCCGTTAATATCCTGTACATTACAGGACTTATCTAGGTTTATTTATATATTTCCCTTAATCATTGACAAAATATATAAGTGTTATTAAAAATTGAGTAAATCAAGCAGTCCATGTAAGTAAAGCCACGGTCAATAAGCTAGTCACACATGTAATATACGGATATGATAAATAAAAATGAAACAAGCTGCGACTATATATAGAAATATTTGTAAATTGTCATATCTTTTTGCAAAAATATTTTTTTAAAAAGTTGGGAATAAGCATAAAGGAATATTTTTCTTAAATAGCTAACTACTGACGACGAAGTTAATTAAATAATACTTAATTCTAGATAATAATTAATTAATTGTAATAAATAATAATTAATTAATTTTAGCTCCTAAAGTAATAAATTTATAAGTTAACGTGACATTCGTCCTAAAACACGCTATGTTTCTTTTAGGGTGGAATTTAACTAATATTTTACAAAGAGAAAACAAAAAAATATTACAAATTATACCAAAGGACTATTACTGTGATAACAAACAAAACTATTAACTTACAATACATACTTATTTCAGTTATTTCATTTTTATTGGAATACTGCCAAGTAGGTCAACGCGGCGATAAATTGACATCGTCCGTCGTAAATATTTCGTACCCTCGAAACATTAGCGTCACCATAATTTTTTTTATTTTCCTTAAATTCTAGAAAGACATATTTCTCCAATATTGATCGACTAGAAAAATATGTTATAGGAATTCTAGTATACGTTATTTTTTACAAACTGGATGCTATTTTGCAATAATATATATCCTTATTAACACGTCATCTTGAAGTATTGCGATTATTCCATTGGTAGAAATTTCTGTTTTCTTATACATTTAGGCATTTTCATACATTCAATACTCTGTATGTATATCTATTAAACTATTTACAAAATTTTAATTTTTCGCAACACAAAAACTCCCATTATGCCGACTTTAACAGAAAGATGGACGGACAACTAAGTAATCCTATAAAGGTTTCATTTTTTCACGATAAGTTCTAAGCCCAACCTATAAGAGGTCGAGCCTGGAAGGCCCTCAAAACCTTAGTTCCCGAAATACGTTTTTTTTTCGAATGGAGACCACGACGATATCTCATATACATTTGAGACCTTGCTCTATGCCTAATCATTTGACTAGGTTGCGTATGAGAGAGTCTGCAATCTGCAATTGCGGAGTTGGGGAGGGCGATCTAAATCTTTTCATTTTCGTCCTAAATAATTAATTTCGTTCGTTTATTTATAAACTTGTAAAATATAAAATCTAATTACCTATTAAGATTGGATCCCTTTTATTAGTTTCCCATAAACACATTCCAGAGATAATCAGGCAATATTTAAGAAAGAACGACTTCAAAATCTAGGAACTTCCAATTTTATATATTTGTATATTTCTATTTTATCTTTTTTTTATATATGTATACGTTTTTCCGTGCTCCTTTTATATATATTAGTCGTTTTTTTTCTATTATTTTTAAATATCTTCTTATTTATATTAACCTTTTATTTACTTGATTATACTTCTTATTATTGTCTTGCTTCAGTGTTTATATTTTTTATAAGTAAACAACAATGACAGGAAATCCCATTTTTTTATTTAGAGTTGTTTAGTTGTCTCTCCCAACTTGACATTGGTAAATATTCTCTGTCAAGAGAATAAACGCCATTAAATTAAAAAAATAAAAGGAATGTCATTTTAAAGTAAGTCAACGCCCTCTATTGGCTTCCACAGTAAACTAAGACAAAATAATTTCTTTTTCTACAGACAATTACTTTATGGCTTCTGAGTAGAATTTTAAGTAAATGTAACAAGATAACGATTCTTTTTGTAATTCATATATTATAAAAATACACTTAACATTTAAATCGATATTTTAAAGAAAATTTATCATAAAAACCTTTGCAGCTTTAAGACATCAAAGGCAAACCGAATAAAAAAAATTGAAAACTATCAGAAAAAAGACTTCTTAATTGTACCCTAAAGAACTGCTTGAATCTTCAAGACAAAAACCTTATAAATGAGTCCATAAAAAGGTCTACAGTAAAATTTTCTGACAATGGGATATGTGACCATTTTTTTTCTTCGTTTAAGTTTAACTACATAGGAATATATAGAATTTTAATATAATTTTAGTAAGTCTTATTGTATTCTGTAAAAGCGAATAAGACAGAGGTACTCCACCTCCTGAAACAATGAAAACAATGATCAACAGAAAATTTTTAATTTTTCTACAATTATCACTGTTAAAATTATTTTATTCAATAGTGTGCTTCCTATGATTCGGCCTTTAAAGTTCATTTCCTTATCTTTACCTTAATTTGATTACACTATTGTTATTTTTTTGCTTTTTCTTTTCTTGTGCTTATTCACAGTTTTCAAGTTGTACCGGAACGCCATATATAACGAATTAAACAAATTGAACTGTATATGTATAACGAATTGTATATAACGACATGCAATTGAACTGTTGCTTTCTATATACTTAAGTTGGTAATGCCTTTAGCACGTTCCAGCTTATTAATACGATTCTCGAGAAGCATTCATTCTGGCTGTGTCTACTTATACAAATTGAAAATGTCTGCAAGGCAGTACCAACCCAAGGACAGGGTCTTGTAATAACTTTCCATTCTATGTACAGAGGGATTAGTAATCAAGTCGCTAAAATAAGAGGTTGAAACTAAAAATTGAGCCGTATTAAGTGGTTTATGAAACTATTAACATATTTGGAGTTTTTACATGTTTCTACTATTAGGATTTGGAAAACAAACCATTCAGTAACCTTACATCAGTCGTGATAATCTGGTTTCTAACTATTGAATATTGTAATCAAATATTTTCATTCTGAACTTAGGCTGACGCATTATTCGAATATCAAATCAAATCATCGAGATTATTAACACATGCAAGAACACCGACTAAAGCAGGGCCACTTTTTGCAATATATATTACAGATCGAACAGAATTGATTTTTACCCTAAAAAAATGCTCATTTTATTCATATTAATAATATATTTTGTCTTCGTGTCTGAAACCCAAGGCATGCTAAAAAGAATTTAAAAAAATAATATCTTAAAAAAGGAATAAGTGCTTGGTAAATACATCGGCCATTTCCTTTAAATCTTAATGTAACAATATGAAATTTAATTGAGAAAAAATATTTGGTTTTTTCTAGTACCCATTAATTCAAATAAGACTAGTTTTGTTTTGCAAATACTATTATTTTTCGAATAAGTAGTGTTTATCTTTGTGTATTGAAATCGTACCTGATAAATGATACACACAAAAATCGGGGTGACAATACCAAAAATGATGCGTCACGTATTGTTACTAATGATACTATTGTTTTTATCCCGCACTCAACAATTTCATTAACGTGTTCATGAAATATGTTTTTACAGTCTTAATGTCTTCTTTTTCATTGTTGCCCGTTGACGTTTACAAATGCGCTCGATTAACTTTTGCTGTTCGCTAGACTCCTTTGCCTGCTGTCTTAGCATTATGGGAAAGATATTGGCCGAGTGCGGGCTACAGAGTGGGGATAACAAAATCGATCGCAGCGCTCGCTGTAGCAGAAAAGGTAATATCTAAAGGCTCTTTTCAAACAGCGTCACAGATAAAAGTAATTTACTTACGCATATTTTCAATTACGTATATTGTCATGTTTACTTTCAGAACCAGTGCAGTTTAGCAAAAATATGAATTTCACTGGTTTTACACAAAACGATGTATTATAAAAAAAATAGGTCTCGGTCGCGATTATCTTATTATGAAAAATTTATTGAATAAAAGAATTACTCATAATAATGTCTCCATTTTTTCACTTTAATTTTTTTTCATTATTTCATTTTAAGGTTATAATTAGATACTACATATTTAACAAACATATGAATATGAATGGTGACAATAAGAAAAAAAGTTAAATAAGAGATTAATAAAAACTTACAAAAATTTTAAAACAATGACGTCTATCTCACTTAATATTAACAGTAACATTCAATTCTACCAACCTCAAATTTTTTTCTTTTATGATTTTTCTAATTATAAATTAATATTTGACATCAAATGCATTTTGGTAACAATGAAAATTTCACTGTTTATCAACCCGCAAAACATCAAATTTAAAGTAAGTAAAGAGGATCCATGAAATTATAATTTAAAAAATTGATTTTTCATTAAATAAATATTTCAGCGTTATATTTATCTTTTTAGTACCTTCTAAATTTCTATTTTTCCCTTTTTTAATGTTTATTATTAATATTTCTCGTTTTGGATGTTGGTTGTATGTGTAGTATATAATTATAAATTTAAAGTAGAAATAGGGAAAAATATTCCAGCAAAAAATTAAGATATTCCTTATGCGCAATTTTTTTAAAACAATTTTTACAATAAAATAATCACGGCTGAGAGCTATTCTTTTTAAATACGTAATGTTTTATGTATTTGCTTTAACTTAAAAAAATACTAAAATTATCATTTTTGCTGTACTGAACTCTTACCTAACGTTTTATGAATTAAAAGCAAATTTTCGAAATGTGGCATAATAGTTGTTTTGTAGTAGATTGTAAAAAAACCCAAGAAATAGCAAATTCAAATTTTACAGATTTCCAATCTCGTATTTGAAATTAGATAAAAAAATAGACTACTGTAAAATGCATTCCTTGGAAGTTTATAAAATGGTAATATATTGATTATTGTACTCATTTTGTTGAGCTGAAAACGAAACGATGTTTTAGGTTCTGTGTGCGAGCAACTAAAATCTTGTTATTTCATGTTAATAAAAGCATTTATTTAGATATATTTCTCTACCTCACAATAAATAATAAGACAAACAATTTAATACAATTTATTATGATTTTATCGAAAATAATAATAATACTTTTCTTGCACGAAAATACCAAAGGAAAAATTGATACATGGTTAGGGACAAAATATAAAGAGAAAGATGCGTCTAATATAAGTCACAATTGATTTTTTTCGTTATTTTTATATTATTCAAGTAAAAATTTACTAGAGACGTTAATTTGAAGCTAACAAACAAAATTGACGCGCCTTTAAAGTTGCAAAAGCTAGACGGCGCTGACGTCACGCACCCGACCAATTGCTAAAATCCACAATAATACATTATCATAAAGAAGAGAATTGGTTCCATAATTTTAGTCGTGGCCTGATTCATACAAATTCATAATATCTGTAGAATGGTCATAATACTCACGTACTTACATATGTGGATATATTCTGTAGAGCGCTACCCTTAACGGAAATCTACGGCTCATTTCTTGAAGTAAAACTTCTTTTGTTATACCATAGACAAGACGCTAAGAGGTAATTGGGTTTCGCTGATGTATGACGTTATCCTAACGCCACCTATTAGTAAATTTACGTACACATTGATAACAAGGTTTTCAAAAAAATTTCTTTCACGGCAATATCTATATGTTATCGCTTCATATTCAAATGCCTCAAATAACAATGGTGATTTGTGACATTTTCCGATATCTTAATGTACAGTAATTTTCATATAAATAATCGTGCCTGATAATTGCAGACTAATTATTCAATTTAATAAATTCAGCGATACAACTATTGAAAAGTTATCGCTAAACGGTAACTTAAAAACGTGATCATTACCACTGCACGCATATTTTGTAACATGTTAAGAAACGTCACGTTACAAAAGGTCATGTTACAAAAAATCACGTTTATTGTAACAAAATTAAACTGTCGTAGAAATGTTACTAACGTTTATTAAATTTAACTTAGGATTATTATTGTTTTTAATTACGTTTATTAAGTGTAAGTTATGTTTATTAATGTTTTTAATTATGTTTATTTAAGTGAAATGAACCTATCATAGGAGTTGTACTTTTACCGTAAGGTTTACGAAACAAATACATATTGTACTGTACTTATATTTTACTATACTTCATACTTTATTGTATAGTTTTCATCTGTTATCAAAAAAGAACTATATTCTAAGTCTATAATTGTATTATGATTTATATCTTAGTTAATTAGTTACCAGTAATTACTTGGTAGCTCTTGCGCTCGAAATTGTTATATCCCATTAGACTCTTTTATGAATTACCAGCAAGTTCTTTATTTATTTTTATTATAATAGACTTAATAAATACAATACAATAATACTAACCGAAGCCTGTTTATCAATATTTCCTATTGCCATGAATCAATCATTCTCTTGATAAATTAGCGTTTGTAATACTGGGATCGTGGTTTAATCTTTTTAATTATTAATTTCTTTTATTTTGATAAATTTTAATACAAAAAAATCGAGTGTATAATCTACATTTACGGAAGCAAAAGTTTCGTACCCACATACATCTAAAGTGATACTAACATATATATATATATATATATATATATATATATATATATATATATATATATATATATATACGCCTATAAATACACCGTACACGCACACTGGTCTTAAGGCAAACCTATATTTTCACACAGATACAAATACGTATATGCACGTGTAGTCGAACATATGCATCTAAAACGTTCATAACTTCAGTGCTGTGAGATGTCTACAAAACTAGTGTGTATAAAAAAACGCTTCCACTGGCAATTGTTTCTGTTTCAAATTTCTGGAAAGATCACAGCCAAAGTGATAAAGAAAAAAATTATTAAAAAACAAACGAAAAAAAGACAAATTATATAAGTTATACCAAGAGCGTAATATATTGTTATTTAAAATTACTATGGTCACTAGCTAATTAATCAGCAATTATAGTGTAACAAAAAAATATAATACAGCGTTAAATTTCTCAACTAGATGTCGCTAATTACTTTATTTTTAGTATATAAATTAATTTTGTGTTTACACTGTAATACGATCACCACCTAACAGAGTTTAACTCTAGGACATAAAACATATCAAAGATCTCTAGATATTATATGTATAAATGCATAACTCATCTCTATTCTTATTGACAACTGAGGCATGGGTTCAAATTCCAGATCAACTATACAATTTTACATCGCAGTGACTTAACCGATATTCCTATTTAAAGGAAAAATATGAAACCCTTAAACTAACGTGCAACACAGACGATCGACAATAATCGGTTAGACAATAATTGGAGAAAATAGAATATATGATAATTAATACTTTAACAAATGCAAATATGCAAAAGCCGTCAATTAAAAAATCGGAACGATGTAGACCTACTTATTAACGGAGGAAAGGATAAAATATACGACTGAACACGTGCGGACGGAGACAGAAGACGTTCAGTCTTTCGCGTATCTTGATAAAAAAAATCGGACACCGACTTCTATCATATAAGTCAGCAGTTTTCGGCCCCCAACTCAACGCATATAAAATTTGGTCGTCTTTGTTGCATGTTAGGATAGAAACAAAATCGTCATAGCGAAAAATTTTCTGCGTTCTAAAATCTTCAATAGATTTCTAGCACAATTTTGACCTTATCAAGGATATCAATTGCAAAGGCGATATAGTTATTTATACAAAAACATTTATAGTGTAAATTTTCTCGGAGAACTAATTTCACAAAAGGTACCTCAAAACTGGCGTCAAAAACATTTTTCCAATATCACCTCGAATCATGAGAAAGCTAAATCGATTTTCATGTAACCTCATTACAAATTAAATAAAAACAATCGAGAACACGAGAACAAAATAAAAATGTGTAAGACGAAAAAAAACGTGAAAAAACTTGAATCAAATAACATTTTAGTGTATTAAAAATAACTATTAGTTATGTATCGATGAATTAACTAAATTTTGTGTTTAAAAATTGTTTCAGAAGTTTTATTACGACGAAATATAATTACACCTAACTCAACAAGTGGCAGATTGTATAATAAGTCTAACATTTATTTTGGTGTTACTTTAATAATATTTATAACGTATTAAAAATATAAATATTTGTAAAGCACTAACGGAGAAAATCCAAAAGCTATTTTTGAATAACTGAAATAAAACTTGTACCGTCATATATTAATTCGCTAATATCCAAAAATACTTTTTATTTCTATATATGTGTGTATATGGAATTGAAACAGGGTGAATTCTGTATATGGAAAATATTTTCAAAAAAGTGATTGATTTTGCATATAGAATGATAGTAAAACCCAGAAAATCTGTTTTTAGAATTTTTGTCTGTCTATCTGTGTGTTAATTTGAGCGGGTATCACGCAAAATCTACTAGACAGATTTTTGTTAAATTTGATGTGGTAATAGTTACATTTAATTGATGTGGTAATTGCTTGTTTTTTTTTATTGATGTAATTATGTAGTAATTGTTAAATTTGATCTGGTAATAGTAACCAAGAGCAACACATGAGATAGAAAAATTATAATAGCTTTTCTTATTCACACAAATGAATTTATAGGCTCGGCTAGTAATTTTCTAAAATCCATAGTAAATAATGTTATAATAATAACGAACTATGTGACAATTTATAGTTTGACAATAATTTTAATGGAAGCTAATGTGCAATGATGACCTTCTACTGGTTACATGTACAATTTGTGCACAATTATGTGCTAGACGGAACTACTCTCGAAGAATTTTTCATCCTTACGGGACTTAGGTGTAATTATAGATAAACCTCTCACATTTCACAGTCACATCATCGAAATCTATCAGAAAGCCTACGAAGTACTAGAATATGTTATACGACATTACCACCATCAAGTACCATGTAGTTTTATTCAACTCTTTGATATATAGCACTCTTGAAACATCTACAGTCATCTGGTCTTCGTATGAAGCTGCTTATATCCTCAAGATGAAGAAAAGATGAAAAAACGTTCAATAGGTTTTGCATTACAAAATGGATTCCTTGTTTACTCCCTTCAGATCTTATAATGGGTAGGGTCGGATCTAATTCCCTTCAATTCCAATGGGAATTGCTTTTGATCACGCATTTTTTTAAATTACTAAATTATTACGCTGATAACCCCTTTGATGGTTTCGAATTCAGTAGAGCGAAATACGCCCGGCTTTTAGGTGTGATAATGATGTAACAGTTCATTTTACCTGCTCACAGCGTGCATGAATATTTATACGGCACCGTTCACCTGTCTGTCGTGAACTCACATTGTTCAAACAGTATTGCGAGGTGCGTCCACACTTAATGCTTTTCTCCTCAATTGATCGCTTCAGCAGTGGGTTTATAGAATTGCTTGATAGTTCACAAATGAGCAGTTGTTAGAGTTAGGTTTTTAATGTTGATGTTTATTCGAATTTCTGTGTGCTTTCTGATTTACTGCTATTGTTTGTACAACATTTTATGCCCATTTATTTTTATGATGCTTCCACGTGTCTAACGGTTGTTTTTCTCCTCAATTGATCGCTTCAGGACTGGGTTTATGGAATTGCTTGATAATTCACGAATGAGCACTTGTTGGAGTTAGGTTTTTAATGTTGATATTTATTCGAATTTCTGTGTGTTTTCTATTTTACCCTGTTATTGTTTATACTACATTTTATGAACATTTATTTTTATGGTGCATGTACAACGGTTTGGGTAAATCTGTAATTTGATCATGAGGTTTCAAAAAATATTAATCAATAAAATGTTACCCCATGGATCGATGGACCTTCATAAGGAATGATTTCTTTTAATTGCATCATATATTTGTCTCGTTAATTCCCCTTTTACTTGGGTCTTACCATACTCTTGATATTTTGTTAGAGATACGCGAAACTTCTATCAAAATAGTGAAGTTAGTTATAATAATGTCGTTCCATTTTGATAAAACAAACTTGTTCATATTTTTAACGGTGATTATTTATAATACAGTAGATTATTTAGGCGAATTTCACACCTATTGGAACATCTCAATATTTGGATCTCAATATGATTACACTACATCTTCATCAGATACTGACATATGCATGTAAAACGAACCATTTTTAGGTGCTAAATTTGTAGACCCTCCGGAACACATATTAAATAATGTTTCTGATATTTCTTATTCTATCGAGATGAAGCTTGGCATAAGTTGGAATAAGTAGGTAAAGAAAATTTATACGATAATTTTAAAATGGCGGCCCTTCAATATATAAAAAAAATCAATAAACATACATCTAGCAACAAAACTATACAACTCATACACGGTTAAAAGAACTTTTTGAATACTACCAGTTGTATAAAAAATTGTTTTTTCTTTCACTTATTGGAAATAAACAAAAAGAAACCTTAAACTGTATTTCAAACCATGATAGGCTACGGCATTTCCTTCCGTCATTTCGTTTTAACAACTTTTCTTTGGAAATTGTTCATTGATTTCTATATTGAAGAGCATTTATTAATCAAAATTTAATTATTATAATTGTTTTCTTGTACGATATAGGTAGATATGCCATCTAAACTACATACGTAGATAACGACAAAAACACAAAATTAAGTACTGATCTAGTTTCTACCAGAAGATGGCGCTATTTTATTTATTTAATAAACTGAAATTTAAATTTTATTAATAATTAATTAAGTTCCCATTAGAAGTCAACTAGATGGCGCTGTATTATTTCGCTGAAATATTGTTTTTTTTAACAATATATTCTCCTCGTATCTCATTATTACATTTTTCTTAATAACATAAACAATATGGCTAGTCAAAAACTCCACTAGCTTCACCTATTCCAACTGACTTTTCTCATTGGCTTCATTTATTATATAAAATGTATACATAGAATCCTTGAGGTAAGAAAATCTGTCGATTAAAAATAATTAAAAAGTCAGATTAAGGGGATTTTATGAATGTCCATTTGTCTACTTGTATTTTGTGCACGCGTCACATAAAAACTATTTCGAGATTGGAAACTATAGGGAAGGAAACTATAAGGGAATTTTCAGAATGTCCATCTGGCTACTTGTTTTTTGTGCACGCATCACATAAAAACTATTAAAAAAGTCAGATTACCCCTTACTTCTTAGTTAAATTCTAGAAAAACCTTGTGTCATTAGAATAGTGCCATAATGGCACAACGTCAAAAAGTAAAGAAATAAGAGGAAAGTGTCAGCTATACGATGACTATAATATGCTTAACTGACTGAAATAAATCGATACCGAGATTACAAAACGTGTCAAAGTACAGCATCTCTGTGTTGCCATCACCCACTAAAGAACATAATACGAGATAAAGATCGTCATCTATCCATCTCCATCACACTCGCGAAATTTCGTGTTACATTGTTTAGGTCTATGTTCCCTAAGATGTTTGTCTCTCTCGAACCCGGAACACGTCATCTTGTTTCTATCTTGATGTCGACGCTGTTTAGTAAACATTAAAAACGCAATTATTTCTAACTAATTATTATTTAACGTTATATATCATTATGTTACTACTGACAGTTTTAAATTTCCAGAATGAGCATGATAACATAAGTATTTGACACACGGCCGTTTGCAACGGCTGCCATAAGCAAGTCATGCCATGTCCGCCACGCTATTATGGAATAATGATGTAAATAAAACTATATAAGCCCTGTAATGTACAGGACATTATGTGCATAAAAACGTCCACACGAACTGTTGTGGACGTTTGTTGTGCGTATAAAACCTCCCATTCATTAAATAGCAAAGCTGAACGTCTTGCTACACAGTACGTTTTCGGCGTTCTCCGTACACTATCAAGATGGACGACCATCATTTTAAATTTGTTTGTGAATGTGAGTGCACGTCTTCTGTGCTACCAATTATATCGAAAAATCAAATTTGGAACGGCTTTACTTTTGCTTTCGTAAGTTAAAAAGAAGATAAACAGAGTCTGTATGAAATAATTATCCAAGAAACATCATTCTTGTTAATATGATACGCGAGCTAGAAAGCACTGATTTTCTAAATTATTTAAGAATGGATACATCTACATTTAATTCGTTATTTGAAAAAGTAGCACCACATATAATGCGACAGAATACTTTGCTAAGATACTGTGTACCTCCTCAAGAACATTTGATTGCTACTCCGATTTCTAGCTACCGGAAGAAATATTGAAGATATGATTGATTTGTTCGTTGATTTTATATGCTTCAATAAAATTGCTTAAAATTTCTTTCCTCATAATAAAATAAATATTATCATGTTAATTGTATTCCTGAATCTGTCTGGCACGACCTTCCACTACAAACAACAACGTTGAATAACGGTTTGTTCCCCAGTCGTACAATACAGCAACGTTTTGTTTGTCAAACGGAATGGCGAACCGTACAGTAAAATAAGACACTGCCCGTCGGATGGGCGGATTTGTGGAGGGGTTAGCCGGGCGGCCTTGGACGGGTAAAAAATTCATCCAGCACACCCAGCAAGTTTAATAATAATAATTATGACGCACAGCGCGCACATACACTATCAATTTTAGTTTGATCTCAAACAAGATGTACAGCCGCGCTGTGTAATGAATGGGCCCGTTAATATCCTGTACATTACAGGGCTTATCTAGTTTTATTTATATCTTTCCCTTAATCATTTACAAAATATATAAGTGTTATTAAAAATTGAGTAAATCAAGCAGTCCATGTAAGTAAAGCCACGGCCAATAAGCTAGTCACGCATGTAATATACGAATATGATAAATAAAAATGAAACTAGCTGCGACTATATATAGAAATATTTGTAAATTGGCATATCTTTTTGCAAAAATATTTTTTTTAAAAGTTGGGAATAAGCATAAAGGAATATTTTTCTTAAATAGTTAACTACTGACGACGAAGTTAATTAAATAATACTTAATTATAGATTATAATTAATTAATTTTAATAAATAATAATTGATTAATTTTAGCTCCTAAAATAATAAATTTATAAGTTAATGTGACATTCTTCCTAAAACACGCTATGTTCCTTTTAGGGTGGAATTTAACTAATATTTTATAAAGAGAAAACAAAAAAATATTGCAAATTATACCAAAGGACTATTACTGTGATAACAAACAAAACTATTAACTTACAATACATACTTATTTCAGTTATTTCATTTTTATAGGAATACTGCCAAGTAGGTCAACGCGGCGATAAATTGAAACCGTCCGTCGTAAATATTTCGTACCCTCGAAATATTAGCGTCACCATTATTTGTTTTATTTTCCTTAAATTCTAGATTGGCATATTTATCCAGTATTAATCGACTAGTAAAATATCTTACAGGAATTCTAGTATACGTAGTCTTTTACAAACTGGATGCTATTTTTCAATAAGTTGTATCCATATTAACACGCCATCTTGAAGTATTGCATTTATTTCATCCCTAGAAGTTTCTGGACAAAATGAAATTACTGCGTTAGCGGATTCGCACTTCAAATGGAAATAAAAAAATAAAACTCGTACCACGTGGTTTCCTTACATATTTAGGCATTTATAAACATTCATATAACTATTTACAAAATTTTAATTTTCCACAATGCAAATATTTCGCGTCCTGTTTCTTCCACAGATGTATAAATCCCCATAGAATTTGAAATTATGGGTTTGTTGGATTTTTTCCTTCTCTTATGCTTTAAAACCTTCCATCATGCGGGCTTTGACAGAAAGACGGACGGACAAGCAGGTAATCCTTTAAGGGTTTCATTTTTTATTTTAAGGAATGAAAGCCTAAAAAAATGTTATCTCCTCTTACTTAACTTAATATGTCAAGTTCTTCACAGTCCCTCTCTGCTAATCCTTTTTTTTAAAAACTGTAGTTTTCTGCTTAAGCAACTTATGTTTGATTTGCAAAGATCGGGATTGGATGTCGTTCTTGCATAGTAGTAATAGTCCTTTGGTTTAATTTGCAATTTCGCCTGGTCACTGCTGCACAATAGGTAATGAAATAGTCTATGCAAAAACTCGGTTTGATGCTATGAATGGAGAACCATGTTACTCTCACATTTTTCATTGATGATCTCCTTGGATGCTCTTTGATTGATGGACTGCTTGAGGAAGATCGTCTCAGATTGCGGGAGTAGGATACTTGTAAGCCCAACCTATAACAGGTTGGGTCTGGAAGTACCCTCAAAACCTTGGTTTTCGTACATTTTTTATCGAACGGAGGCCACAGTGATATCTCATATGCGTCTGGGACCTTACTCTATTCCTGCTCATTTGACTAGGTTGCTCATGAGAGAGTTTGCAATCTGCAATTGCGGCGTTAGGGAGGGCGATCCATTATTGTCCTATCTTATTTTCGTCCTAAATAGTAAATTTCGTTCGTTTATTTATAAAGTGGTAAAATATAAAATCTAATTACCCATAAAAACATTCCAGAGACAATCATGCAATATTTAAGAAAGAACGACATCAAAATCTAACTTAAATATTTTATTTTATATTTTACATATTTGTGTATCTCCATTTTATTTTTTTTATACATGTTTATATTTTTTCGTGCACCTTTTATATACTAGTTGTTTTATATATTTGTTATTTTTTTGTATTATTGGTTAATTTATTTTTATTTATATTAAACTTTTAGTTATTTGATTATACCTCTTATTTAATTTTTGTTTTGCTTCAGTGTTTATATTTTTTGTAAGTAAACAGCAATCGCAGGAATTCACGAAATTATTTATTCATAATTGTTTAGTCATCTCTCCCAACTTGACATCGGTAAAGATTCTCTGTCAAGAGAGTAAAGGCCATTAAATGAAATAAAAGATAAAAGAAATGTCATTTTTAAATAAATCAACGCCCTCTATCGGCTTCCATAGAAAATTAAGACAAAATAATTTATTTTTCCACAGATAATTATTTTATGGCTTCTGAGTAGAATTTTAAGTAAACGTAACATGAAAACGATTATTTTTATCATTCATATATTATAAAAATGCAATTAATATTTAAATCGATATTTAAAGAAAATTTATCATAAAAACCTTTGCAACTTTAGGACATTGAAAGAAAATCGAATAAAAAAATTGAAACCTATCAGAAAAAAATACTTCTTAATTTTCTCCTAAAGAACTGCTTGAATCTTTAAGATAAAAACTCTATAAATGAGTTCATAAAACGGTCTATAGTATAATTTTGTGACAATAGGATATGTGGCCATATTTTTTTCTTCGTGAACCATAACTTCAAGGTACAGGCTGACGAGGAGTTAGAAAAAAAAGGTTTAAGTTTAACAACATAGGCGGCAATATAGAATTTTAATATAATTTTAGTAAGGCTTATTGTATTCTGTAAAAGTAAACGAGACAGAGGTAATCCTCCTCCACCCCCACCCCCCCCCCTCTCCGCCTACATCACTACTATTAGATATAGAATCTCATAATTTGTTTATCTTTTAACCAATTTTTATATCTTCCTCACTACTGGTTTTTAATGAACCTACATTTTCGTAACATTTGATTAAAGGTATCAAATTTAGGAGCAGTCAATAATCCTATCGATCGAATAGCTGGCGAGTTATTATGTAGTACACGAAATGACAAACGATCGACGTTTTATTCAGTTGGAAAGGGTTCAGTCTCTCGGAATGAAAAAAAATGTAACCCTTCTAGGATCACTTGGTTGATCAATTCGAAAATAATATCTTATGCTGAGGCTTATTGCCTTACATTGCTGTGAAAATACCCAGTTTTCGGTTCACCCAACATACAATACTTCATGCCCACTGGTCATCAACCTATAATGTACTTCCGGTCAATCTACAATTTTAAATGTCAGCATAATGGGAAGTCTTGTAACACAAGTGAGGGGAAAATCCAAAAATAAATTATTTCTAACTCCATGTGGAAATACACATTTTCATAATTAGTTCGGTTTTACGCCTATGGAAGATATAGTAGGCAATCTGTTTATGCCTACTATATCTTTCACATGGATATTTTAGAGGGAAATTAATTACTCGAAAAACAATTTAAAACGGTTAATACCAGTATTTTGAAAAATATACACATTTTAAATAAGGTCATTAGATATATACTCTAGACTTGAAACCATGAAAAAACAGGGTTTCTCAAAGTCTACGAAAAATAAAACAATGATTCTGGTTTCTGAAATATTCACGACAATATATGTATGCTTTCATTTAATTATTTTAGAAACATTAAATATTTATTGCACTAGGAAGTCCATGTCATTAATGACTTATGTCAATGAAGCAGTTTCATTTCAAACGAGCTACGGAACCCTTGATGCGCGAGCCAGACTTGCACGAAGGCAGTTTCAATTTAAAATACATCTTCACATGTCAAATTTGACAATAAAAATATTTTTTAATGAGTGCGGTGTCGTTTAAAAGGTATTTTGAAATGTAATCGAAAATGTTCAGTACAGTTTAATAGCACCACGTTCCGCGTCTCCTTTTTTTTGTTTTCGTGATCTCCTTTTCTTGATTTTTTGTTTTTAGTTAGCTTGGATTAATAAATTAAGTGGATATTGGTGAATAGTTTAATAGAAATATTATCTATTATGAAAAATTAATCTTTTGTGTATATCTTAATTCTCATAGAGCTAATTTGACTTATGTTTAATATTTTTTTTTACATCAAGCGGATAATAAATTCATTAAAATTAACAATTCAGATTCATTTCGAACTTGGGAATTGGAAAAATTGAAAACAATGATTAAAGGAAAATTTTAAGTTTTTCTACAATTTCCCTGTTAAAATTATTTTATTTAATAGTGTGCTTTCTATGATTCGGCATTTAAAGTTCATTTCCATATCTTTACCTTAATTTGATTATTCATTTTTTATATTTTTTGTTTTTTCTTTGCTTGTGCTTATTTACAATTTTCAAGTTATACCGGAACATTGTATATAATGAATTAAACAAAATAAGCTATATACGTATAACGAATTGTATATAACGACATGAAATTGAACAGTCGCCTTCCATATACTTAAGCTGGTAATGCCCCTAACACGATTCAGTCTAATAATACGTTTCTCGACAAGCCTTCACTCTGGCTGTGTCTACTTATACAAATTGAAAATGCCAGCAAGGCAGTACCAACCCAAGGACAGGGTTTCATAATAACTTTGCAGAAGGATTAGGAGTAAAGCTCATAGTTTTGTCAAGTCACTAAACAATTGAAAATTGTGTAGTTTATGAAACTATAAGTAAATTTGGGTTTTTAACATGCTTCTATTTTTGAGGTTTGGAAAACAAACCACTCAGTAACCTTCCGTCAGTAGCAATCATCTGGTTTCTTATTACTGAAGGTTATAAACAAACATTTTCTTTCAGAACTTAATTGACCATAAACTTACATACAGAAATGACTTAGATTGACCATAGACAATGATGTGGGCACTGATGTGGACACGTTATTCGAAAATCAAAATAAATAATAGAGATTGTTAACAAATCGTATAATATAGACCAAAATAGGCCCAATTTTTACACCAGGGGGGACAGAATTGATTTTTACAGTAAAACAATTCTCATTCTCTGTAATATTAATAATGCATTTCGCGTGTCCGTAACCCAAGGAATACTAAAATATTTGCTAAAATAATATTTAAAAAAAGTGACATCTCATGCGCTGCTTCATAAAATCTTCGAAAATTTTCTTTAGATCTCAGTATTGCCATAAGACAAATAAAATTGATTTTTATTTTATTTTTAATCGATAAAATGTATTTACTTCCTTATAACACCCGTTACTTCAAATATGGCTATTTTTATTTTTAAATATTATATTATTTTTCTAATAAGTAGAATTTATTTTTGTGCATTGAAATCGTAATTAATTGTAGATGTGGATAAAAGCCTGAGTTACAATACTAAGAAATATTTGCAAACGTCAATTATCCCTCAGTAATGGCCGGTTTCTGAGTACTTTTTATCGAATAGATATATATCCAACAACTGTTTTGTTCGAAATTCTTCATGCAGAAAAGTTTTCAAATAGATATCTATTCGATAAAAGGTATTCAGAAACCGGCCATTAATGATATGTTAACTTCACTATTTCACTTGCACTCGTACAATTCAATTTTATTGTTAACTATTATTTTTATCCCATATCCAACAATTACATTAACATGCACGTCGTTTAAAATATGTTTTTATAGTCTTAATACATCAATTTTTATTGTTGCCTATTGTTGTTTATAAATGCGCCAGATTAACTGTAGCACTGCACTGGATTCCTTTGCTTGCTGTCTTGCCCTGTTTTTCAAAGCATTGTGCGAAAGATATTGGAAAAAACACAAGAATACATTATCATAAAGAAAAGAATTCAGTCCATAACGTTAATTAAATAATAAATTCATTGCAAAATGTATTGTCCTCATCTATTATGAAAACAAAACTAAATTCTACCTCTATAATCGTATTATCGTTTATTTTTTAGTTAATTTGTTACAAGCATTATTTAACAACTCCCGCGCTCGGAAATTTTATACCCCTGTTGATTGATGGGTTATAAAATATATTTTACAAAACCGACTTCAAAAAAAGTTCCTACTTTTTTTGAAGTCGGTTTTGTAAAATAAACTAAAAAGTAAAAAATAATTAACTCAAAATAGGTACCTACTTATTTGCACTAAATAACTAAGTTACTTATTTTTGATAGGTTTTAAAATATATTTTAAAAAACCGGCTTCAAAAAAAAGTAGGTACTCAAAAGTAAAAAATAATTAACATATAATAGGTACCTAGTTATTTGCAATAAGTAACTAAGTTACTTATTTTTGATGGGTTATAAAATATCTTTTAAAAAACCGACTTCAAAAAAGTAGGAACTAAAATGTAAAAAACAATTAACTCAAAATAGGTACCTATTTATTTGCAATAAATAACTAAGTTACTCATTTTTGATAGGTTATAAAATATCTTTTAAAAAACCGCCTTCAAAAAAAGTAGGAACTCAAAAGTAAAAAATAATTAACATAAAATAGGTACCTACTTATTTGCAATAAATAACTAAGTTACTTATTTTTGATGGGTTATAAAATATATTTTAAAAAACCGACTTCAAAAAAGTAGGAACCAAAATGTAAAAAACAATTAACTCAAAACAGGTACCTACTTATTTGCAATAAATAACTAAGTTACTTATTTTTGATGGGTTATAAAATATCTTTTAAAAAACCGACTTCAAAAAAAGTAGGTACTAGAAAGTAAAAAATAATTGACTCAAAATAGGTACCTACTTATTTGCAATAAATAACTAAGTTACTTATTTTTGAAGTCGGTGTCGACCAACTTAAACAAATTTATAATTTCACTTAATTTACATATAAATTTAAAACCTAATTTTTAATGTACTCAAAATACGTAATAGATTCATAAAGACCATATTTATAATATAAAATTTTACATTTGTTTAAGTTGATCGGCGGTGCTGGCACCGACTACAAAAATAAATAACGCGGTGATTTATTGCAAATAAGTAGGTACCTATTTTGAGTCAATTATTTTTTACTTTTTAGTCCGAGTGTTTTTCTTTTTTGAATTCGGTTTTTAAAAGATATTTTATTTTAGAATTTTTGATGATTAATAATATTAATAATCACACTATAACTAACATTCAATTCCTTTCTTTCTTAGAATATATTACTCTCTTAAAATATGTAATTTGTTATTATTAAAAGTCTGGGGCAAAAGTAATAGATAATTTCCGCTTTGTCTAAACTTGGTTATCAACAACAAGCAGAAACGAAGTTATCTATTAGCCGTTGAGGAGTTCCGCTCTCCATATCCAAAGTCCAATATCAGATTTTGCAAACTACCACTTGAGGAGTTTCGTTCTCTATAACCGAAATGCATATTACATTTTGCAAAATAATAACTAAAGTAACAACTAACCAGTAGCAAATATGTGGAATCATGAATGATTTTCTACCAACCATTAAGTAGATGCATTATTGATCTTCAGAACTCATCATCAGACCTTGATCTGGTCGATGGTGCAGTTATTTTGGAAACTAAAAACTACCAGTAGGAATTACGGTTGATTTAATACCATCCGATAAGGAGTTGAATTGTTCATCTCCAGAATGCATCATCATACTCTGACATGGTCGATGGTGTGGTTATTTTGCAAAGTAACAACTACCAGTAGCAAATATCTTGAATCACATTTAATTTAGTAACATCCGATAAGGAGTTCCATTTTCCACCTCCAGAACTCATCATCAGACTCAGACCTAGTCGACGCGGTAATTAATTTTCAAACTAACAACTAGTAGTAACAAATAACTTTAATCACGGTTGATTTACTAACGTCCGTTAACGAGTTCCATTTTTCATCTTCAGAACCTATTATCAGATCCTGACCTGATAAGTGATGTAGTTATTTTCCAAAATAACAACTACCCGTAGCAAATATTTTGAATTATAATTGATTTACTGCCATTCGTTAAGGAGTTCCATAGTTAATTTCCTGACCTCATCTTCAGATCATCATCATATTTATATGAGACCACATCTATTCAAATAAATAAAAGTCATTAAAATCGGTCCGCTCGGTAAAGAATTATCGCTGAAAATACATAAAGAAAAAGATTCCGATGAATTGAGAAAACTTTTTTTTTTGAAGTCGGTTAAAAAGACATTTTTTTATAAATTACCCGCAAGTTTGTTATTTATTTTTATTATTATAGAGTTAGCATAATTTAGAAATAATAATAACAGAAGCCTTTTTATCATTGCTTCCTATTGCCATGAATCAATAATTATCTTAATAAATTATCGTTTTTAATAGTGTTATTGTATTTTATTTTATTTATCTATTTTTAATTTTTAAATTTTAATATAAACAAATACGTGTGTATAATATACATTTATTATTTATGTTTATGCCGCAAAATATTCGTATCTACAAATATCCAAAATAATGCTAATATAAATATATGAATACGCCGACGTACACCCACACAGGCGTTAACGCAAACTTATATTCATACACAGATGCAAACGCGAGTAGCATAATACGTACACGCATATAAATGCATCTAAAACTTTCATAAATAATATGGATATAACTTGTAAAGCCAGAGAGGACAGGAAACACTTCCATTGGCAGTCTTTTCTTTTTCAAATTTCTTGAAACTGGACGAAAAAAAATAACGAAAAAACACAAGTTATACCAAAAATATTACAGGAATATATTAAGGTTTCTACAGAAGCAGTTCTAAACATTTCTTAAATTACAGAAATCGATCAAAAAAGTTAGTTTTTTCAGAATTAAAATTAAGGTTCTAAGTTTTCTGTGTTCGAGAAAAATTTATAAAGATAGCTTGATTAAAATAAGTTAAGACGTTCTGTATTAGACGCATTATAGCAGTTTAAAGAACAGACAAAACCAAATAAAGTATATCTCTATATAAGGGTGTAATTTCTTCTTGTAAACCTGTACTATATGAACTTTTGCCAGTCTCCTTTATATGGACTTTTGTCAGTCTCTTGTCTTCGTATGGACTTTTGTCAGCCTTTTTTCAATCTCTTTCTTGCAACACCCGCACCATATGGAGTTTTACCAATCCCCTTTCATGCACATAAGTTTGTAACTATAGGAACTGCAAAGCTGCGAGTGATGTTTCTCTAATGGGCTCTAAGGAAAATTATCTTGACCTAAATCCAAAAGACCATTTGAAAAGTATTGATATTGGAGAAGAAAATACTTTAACTTCTCATGAAAGATCTTATAATATACTTAAATGACAAAGGAACATTAAAAAATTATGTATAAAGACTTCTTCAATGGGTCCATAGCCGAGTTGTACTGATTGATTTCGTTCGAGCAATGCGATTAAGCAACGCAAATACCGATAGGTGATTGGATGGGTGACCATCAATCGCACATCTTAATAATATCCTTACGTCCCCTTCCATATTTCGCGTGGCACATTAGGTCTTTGGTACTGGCTGATGTCATTAGATAAGATTCGTTGTAAAAAATCTAGCTGAGGAAGAGCTGGTTATACCTATGGGTTGTGAAGGACAGATAACAGCCGCTTCATCTAAAAACCAGCAACCAGGTCAAAGGTCCTTGGGTTAGATAACAGATCTTGATCAAAAAGTGCGAGATAACGTTAAATCAAGTAGTGTAAACGTCTTATTAGTTATAAAATCGCAAAACCATCTTTACGTACAAGCCTTTTAATAACGGTAGATAACGTTATAATGAGGTTAGTAACCGTAATGTTAAGTAAACTAATTAATTAGCTTACCTTCACGTTCACATTAATGGAACGATTAATTAAATTGATGAATTTTGGAAATCTTAAAAAAATATGTTCAATCAAAGTAATGTAGATAAGGAACATAGGTACATAGAATATAGAACATTTTAATTAGGTCAGTCTTTAAAATTTATTTTACATGTAAGCTAATTTCTTTTTAAGTTTCCATACTGAGATATGCCTCAAACATCAGAAATTACAACCAGTTATCCGAACGTACTTGTAACAGTAAAAGGGAATAAATACAAGCGATACTAACGCGGAATCGGATTCTCTAGATAACGTAGATCTTAAATTTACGAAATCAATTACATCACCGACAGTTTTTCCAAGGATGGAAAATGGGCCAAAAACACCAGCACGACCAAATGTACGTACGAGAGCTGAAAAGATAGTATCTGAAGCACCCGGTGTGAAACCTATGGCTTAAAGTGTAAAAACTGTTTCAGAATGCTGGAACTTATACATAACCGATGACACAAATTGACACGCACAAAATAGGAGAGCTTGTGTGCAGATCTGAGTAAATTTAAATATATAGGTGAAGTCGAAATAAGTGAATTGAAAGCGTTCATGGAATTTTTATATATTGCTGGTTTTTACTGTTTCATCAGACAAAACTTGACCGACTTAGGGCAAGCAGATGGTACAGGTGTGGAAATTTTTAGACTCACTATGTCTGTTCAGCTGTTCTACTTTTTACAAATTTGCCTAAGACTTGATGGCAAATGTACACGCCCTAAAAGACAACAACTTCGTAATTTGGCACCAGCGCGAGAACTTTTTGAAGCATTTGTGGTACATGTCAAAAAATATATTTGCTTGGAGAAAATTGCACTATTGAAGAGATGTTGGTAGTATTTAGAGATTAGCAAAGAATAATCTTTAGCAAAGTTTTTTTTAAAAAGAGCCCACCTGACTATCTTTGCTAACAGCCCATATAAAGATGTTGTAATACAACGAAACTTAGATCGCGGTAAAGAACTTAAAGAAAGTAGAAATAATACTACGTCACGTAGTTTCATTCAATTGTGAATAATTCATTTCTACAAAATGAACACCAAATATATTCAATATTTGATCTCTAGGCCTTAAAGAGAAAAGTTATTACTCACTAGACTGTCTACCAGTAACTTCTAGTTCTTAAAATAGAAAAGTGATTACTCGCTATGCTGTCTGTCAGTGATCTTTAGTTATTGAGGAGAAAAGTTATTACTTACTACGCTATTTACAAGTCATGTCTAGTTTCTAAAAGGATAAGTTATCACTTACTTACTGTTTATCTCTACTCCTTAAAGCGAAAAGTTATTACTCACTAGACTGTCTACCAGTAACTTCTAGTTCTTAAAATAGAAAAGTGATTACTCGCTACGCTGTCTGTGAGTGATCTTTAGTTATTGAGGAGAAAAGTTATTACTTACTACGCTATTTACAAGTCATGTCTAGTTTCTAAAAGGATAAGTTATCACTTACTTACTGTTTATCTCTACTCCTTAAAGCGAAAAGTTATTACTCACAAGACTGTCTACTCGTATCAGTAACTTCAAGTCGAATCGAGAAATTATTGCTAACTATGCTGTCGGTCAATGATATCTAGTTCTTGAAGAGAATAGTTATTTACTTCAAGTTATACATAGGTATAGGTTAACAAACATTATTTGAGTCATGCTGTTGAATCAGAGGTTTTCCCTTTTTGCTAGTGGAGGATTAACCCCCTCCGCGCGATGAATTACGTAAATATTTTTATGGTAATCTATGTTTTTGTGTATTTTTGTTTTATTACGATTGTTTACACACACATTATTACGGTTATTAAGATTATTTTTTCGCAAGGATTTTAAGGTGAATTTTTGGGAAAATCGTCGGTGGAAAATATACAATGGCGGTCGCACCGAAGAAGGGCGGGAACCATATTTTTTTAAATTTTTGATAGAAAACCTAATAAAACGATGCATATATCAAAGGATGCATATAGCATAAAGAAATTTTTAAAGGTACTCACTATTCAAGCACTATTCAACAGCTCGATTGCTAGATAGAGCACTAATGTATAGTTTATTTCAGAAAAGTAAAAACAAATGTCTTGTAATATTTCATTATTTTTTATTAGGTCTGTGTCATTCAACATAAATTTTTTAAATTGACCCAACTATTCTTTTTACCATGCATCGTAGCTATAATGTTGTGGATATGACTGAATGTAACGTAAAGTACTGAATGTAACACATAGTAGATATAAGGGCGTGGATATAACGTCTCGTACTTATAACGCCGTACATATAACGCGTCGTAGATATAACGTCGTAGATATAAGGCATCGCAGATATAACGTCATGGATATAACGCCTTGTAGATATAACATCATGAATATAACACCTCTTAGTTATAACGCGGTGAATATAACGCCTCGTAGTTTCACATCATGAATATAACACCTCTTAGTTATAACGCGGTGAATTTAACGTTGTAGATATAAGGCCTTGTATATATAACATCGTGGAAATAATGCATCGTAGATATAACGCCGTAGATATAATATATCGCAGTTAAAATGTTGTTGATATAATGCGTCGTAGATGCGTTACGTCGCAGATGTAACGCATCGTAGATATAACGTCGTGGATATAACGCCTCGTAGATACAACGTTATAAATATAACTCATCGTAGTTATAACTTTATACTATTACATCGTGGCTTGATCTTGACAATAGTTTTAAATCTCGTGGTAATTTCTTCAATTTCTCATTTAGAGTATCACTTATATAAAAACTACTAAAGAAGTTTCGAAATAAGTTTTTGTAGTTTGAGCTAAATTTTAATTTTAAAATTCAAAACCTTCTACAGTGTTAACCCTTTCTCTATTCAATCACGTATGTGCGCCGCATTACAAAATTTGTATCATCCGTTATCTGATGGATTCGCTTACGTGATTTTCGGAATTTTGAATTAAAATTGTAAAATTATTAACTGAAATAGAATGGGACTTAATTAAAATGAGCAAATAAAAAAGTGCTTCCTTTTACCAAAGCTGTTGATCAAAATTATTGTTGCGATTTATGTATTGTCGATGCAAAGTATTGACAAAATTGTTCAAAATAAGTTTAAAGAGAAACGGCAGTTTAATTATTTAAGGGACAATTAAGCGTAGAAACTTATAAAACGAAGACGAAATGAAAAAATCCTATAAACAATCTGGTTATAATTATAAACTAATATACTGGAATACATCCAACCTCAATACCATTTGATTTTTCCAATAAATTTTTCGAAAATTTCCCTATGAAATAATCGAATGACTTTTATGAACAAAAAGCCGACGATAAAAACGAAGGTCAGGTCATATCCAATTATCTTGAATATGCACTTTACTTTAGTAATTATTTTGACTATATAAATCAAAATATTTCTGAAATCAAATAAATAAGTTTAAGTTTAAAATTGTTCATTGTTCGAAAAAGTTTTTAAATTCATTAATCATTCTTTACTGTCTAATTAAGTATTATTATTATTTCAACAATAAACATAAACTGTAATTTCTATTTTTTTTTTCATAAAACCTTAATCTGGAATGAATGATTGGTGTCTTCCGCATGACCACTGCAAGATTAAATAATGCAAACATGATACCTTCATGGCGCGAGCCCGACTCACAATTTTAGTTCGGCAATAACTCAAATACAATAATAAATAAATTGTACGGAAAATCTTGATAGGATCTTTAAAACTAACACCCCTCAAGTGCATTTTCTTTAAATTTTCCTCTATAACTAGTAATGATAATATTGGGCTAACTGTCACTAAATCCTGTTGGACAAAATGGGAATTTGTATTTTTTATATAAAGGAACATATCGGTGACGATGGGCGCTACGCGGCCTACGTCCGCTACAACTCACGTTCGATTTAAATGATCTTAACTTCTATTATCCAATATTAATAAAATAAAGTGCAGGTTACCTTCTTTACGTTATCAGGTCACCAGGTTACGTTATTTATATTTTATTTATATTTCTTTAAAGAAAAAAAACAAAAACCGTTCTAAGGCAAACTTTTTCGAAATATTTGGGCAGATACAAATAAAAATTCCAAAAATTGAATTTCGTCTTAGAATCGTTTAATTTATCAATCTTCTAAATATTAAGACACTACAACTGAATTACATTTATTAGGTTATCAATTTTTAAAAATAATGCGTGTAACTACGTGACATAGTATTATTTCTACTTTCTTTAAGTTTTTTACCACGATCTAGGTTTCGTTGTATTACAACATCTTCAGGTGGGCAATTAGCAAAGATAGAGCTTAGGTGGGCTATTAGCAAAAATCATCTTTGCTAATAGCCTACCTGAAGATGTTGTAATACAACGAAACCTAGTTCGTGGTAAAGAACTTAAAGAAAATATAAATAATACTACGTCACGTAGTTTCATTTAATTGTAAATAATGAATTTCAACAAAATTAACGCCAAATATATTCAATAATGCGAGTGTTATATAATTAGTTTCCACTATTGTCAATGCAATGCGTAAATAGCCAACGTTACATTTTTGTAGCCGTGTGTAAAAAACCTGTTAAGTACGAGTAGAACTCGCACAATGAAAGTTCCGTAACGTTTAGACATTTATAAATATTGAATAGCACGTAGTATTTCTATTAAGTTATTTACACAAGTTTGATTTTTCAAAACATGAACAGACGCAAACTTTAAAAAATATACAATTCTACATTTTTTCCTATTTACTTATGCTATAAGATTTTCCTATTTACTTATGCTATAAGATTTTCCTCTTATGCTATAAGATTTTCCTCTTTTCTTATGCTATAAGATTTTCTTCTTTATTTGTGCTATAAGATTTTCCTCTTTACTTGTGAGATTACGCCGGCTTTCAAGATTGTCGGTCGATCGGAAGTACCCTACTGGGTTTGACGAACAGTGAGTAACATCATTGTAAAAGTAATGAATAAATACACTTTAAAGATCATGTCTTTTTGTTACATGAACGAAAAAACTTTGAAATTTTTACAGCAGGGTCAAGTCACGGGTCACAATATGTATTAATATCAACATCAAGATGTTTCTGAGAAAAAGGGCTTCGAAAGGGGAACGTACGGGCAACCAAATGATCCCATAAGGATTCCGTTTTCTCACTTCCAGGGACGGAAATGTAAAAATTAATTAATATTACACAAAGATTTCTTCCAAATTACGGACAAGATCACTAGTTTTATTGATGTACAACCCCTCCAACATAGTAATAAAATGTACCTTGGTATATAGGAGTAAGTGGTGTAGCGTGTATAACAGAGATAAACCAAAAAAATTATAACTAAAAGAAGTAAAAATAGAAAACTACACGCCTATTCAATTAAAAAAAAATCGTTCAATTTTCTGCCTGTCGTTTGATATAATTTGTAAACCATGTAAATTTGAGACATACAATTTTATCCAAAATTAAAAATTATGATGAGCCAGATATACACGAGAAAAACGTTGAAAGACATCGAATAGTTTAAATGTAAACAAATTAAATAACCATTGTTATATTTATGTCGAATAGAACAAAAGATTTAATTTTAACTTTTTAACTAAAATTGGATCCACATAAGCATTTAACACATAATGTTTCGTATAAGCATATAAGCATTTAACACATAATGTCCATATAAGCATTTAACACATAATGTCCATATAAGCATTTAACACATAATGATCCATATAAGCATTTAACACATAATGTTTCTAACAAAATATTTACAAATATCCATGTAGGTATATTGCCTAGAACACTACTTCAAGCATAAATTTAAAAAAAAACTTTAAGATTAAGAATCAACGTTAAGGTTTTCCGATAAACTTTAAGGAAAAACTTAGTAACACTGTTTTAATGTGAAAATGTCTGTTCGTTAAGTATAGTGATAACCGATGGAACTTTCTTGTGTTATAAAATGCCGTGAGATTTCAATCGCTAACAACTACGAAACAAATAATGCATTAACAATTGGTTATCCCAAAACGAGGGAACGATAGAGTACGTTTTGTGTTTCGTGTTTGTCGTGTAGTGTTTATTGTGTCTATGACGTCAATAGACTAGTGGAGATGCATATATGTATTGTTGCGAATTAGCGTTGTGTAAAAATATAAATTGGTTACCGCAAAAAGTCTAAAAAAAATTAGCCAAAATGTTGATTTAGGTATCATTGAGAAGAGCTTGTAGATCAATACTAAGACCATAAAAATATTCACCGAAATATAAGTAAAAGACGATAAAAATTTAAAAGTTACAAAAAAATTAAAGACGTCTCATATGAAATATGTCTCATGTCGCACTGCAGCTGTAATAGCAATCGTAGGACATACTTAACAGTAGTACATGCTTATAATCCTAGTATTGCTCTGTTTATTAAAAGAAAATTCATAACAATGAAAAAAAATTCTCGAATAAAGTTTCAACAATTAGGTACGGTTTACTAAATAGTTCAAACTCTGTGGCCTGAAACTATTTCGCAAAACAAATAAAGTTATGAAATTAAAATTCTACACCATTTCTTCTTTAACATGTAAATGATATAGTGAGAGAAAATAAAAAAAATCCATTGAAAATAATTTTAGACGTTTTCGATGAAATAAAAAAAAATAATTTCAAACTGACATTGAAAGGGAGGGATCATCCAGTTTTTGTACTGTACCTAGCAATTTTGGTTCATTTTTACTGGATATACTTGGTCAAAGCCGAAACGGCAAAGCATTAAACAATTACTTGACAAAAGGGTTTCTATTTCTGAAAACGTAAATCTAATTTTCAAAACAACTTTGTCTTTACGTCATCAATAAGTTAAAAATAACTCTGGCGGTATCGATCCTACATCTAATAGGAAAATGATAACATTTTTACCATAATACGTAGAACGGAACTATCCTTTCTTTTAAGAATCTAAGGAAAAAATCCAAAGAAAAATAATAGATCGAAATTGGGAAAAATAACAAACTTTTAATTACGAACCGAATTACGCTAAGAGGACCCCTAAACTAACACTTAAGAGTATAATATTTAAAAGTACGCAGTAGGTATTCCCATTAAAATATTTACAAATGTTAATATACTTTTCAACATACACATACAACATATTGTCATACTTCTGTAGGCATAGGAATAAAAGGTTTGGCTTTTATTGCTTATTACTTATATACCGTTCTTTACAGACTGTGACAATAACGTGTTAATTATTTAAACAGGTAATTTTTTCGCCGAATGGAGTATATTTGAAAGGTGTTTTTGGAAAAGTGTAAAGGTTTTTCAGAAACGATTGAGAATTTCCATGTTTTTTTTAAATTTCCCACTTATTTTGATGCACAGAATAACCTATACGAATAATAGGCACATTATTTATACCAATAAAACAACTATACAATAATGGTATTTGTTGTTCTAGTATATGGGTAATATTGGGACAAATTACAGAAGCCTTTACCAGACGGACGGACGGACAGAGGGACAGAGAGCATTGTCATAATAATAGGGTTTAATGAAACCAGTAAGTGGTGTATTGGAAATTAAAAGGTTTTTTTTTCATTTAAAGGGGTAATGAATTAAAAGCTAAAGAAATATCTGTAAAAACCGAATGTTTATAAATACTCTGCGCATCTTTTGAATTACCCCTCCAATATACAAAAAAATAACAATCTGGGGAAAAAAGAAAGAAATAATGAATTTACTCAAACATTAACAACTCTAATCATTACCTTCCACAGATATCCTCAGCCAAAGGAAGCCACGCACAAGATTCGCGGCAAATCCGACATCCTCGAACTGCTGTGTGGCTCCGTCGATCAGGAGTTGCTGACCGTCAAGACCTTTTACTTCTTCTTCTACTCCGCATTTGGTTCTCTCTTTCCGCTGATGGGAGTCTATTTCAAGCAGATGGGGATGAATGCAGGCCAATGCGGTCTGTTGATTGGAACGAGGCCTTTCGTCGAGTTCCTGTCTGCACCCTTTTGGGGGAGTCTCGCTGACAGGTTTGTACCTCTAAGATGGTTACTCAAATATTATACCAGTAATTATTATGGCCGTAAAACTAACCGTAGTTATTCTTGAAATAATGTTTTTTTAATAACTCAAGTCGAAAAGAATTTTGGTGCATACAAAAATCTAGCTTTCCAGGAATTTTCGGGCATTTGGACTTTCATATTTCCTTAGCTAAAAGGCAAAACAAAACTTTTATAATTTTGTCACACCTCTCTGTTCGTTTGTCACAGCATAACCTTTTCAGTTTAAAATCAATTATTATGAAGTGTTATAGAAACACGTACTTAAATTACGTAAATACATCGAAATAAAAAAAGTGTGAAGTACGATTAGAAGTAGCACTAAGAGGGTTCCGTACATATTTAGGTATTTACGGACTATTAAAGATACATAGCGTTTCTATTAAATTATTTGAAAATATAAATTTTTCAAATATTTATATATATGTATGTTGTATATTTTTATTTCTAAGATCTCGGATAACCGCCATAATTGTTTTGTAATCTTAGTCAAACTTTAAAAACCCAATTTAAATCTTTATAAATATTTTTAAAAAGATAGTTATATACCAAATTTGAAGTTTCTGAGAAAATTTATTTTTCCCTTTATTGAGCTCAAGATGGTAGGTCGATCGAAAGTACCCAGATGATTTTGATGACGGCAAAAATACCAAAAAAATATGTTTTAAAGAATCTTTTTGCAAAAACTTGATTTTATTCCAGCAATGTGAGACATAGGCTTCAGTACACGATACTAATTTCAACTTGGTATCTTAAGCTGTTTCTAAGAAAAAGGGATTTGACAGTTAAACGAATAGACTGACGGACAACAAAGTGATCCTTTTTTCATTTTGAGGGACTAAACTTTTAAAAATAATTTGTTTTTAAGTGCACATATAAGAACGTATAGCTATATAAGAGCGTATTGTTTATTTCACTACATATGTCTTCCAAAAATAATTGAAACTAATTAATTAGAGAAAAGCCGGTCAGGACTTTTACCTAAGTAAAGTTTTAAATTTAAATAAAATCGGTCTTTTATCAAAAACTCACACAAATTTCTTTATTGACAACAGCTGGTTCAAACTTCTCATGACTATTATAGAACTATGGTAGTCCAGCAATATCTCCTAGAAATGCTAACCATTAATAACTAAAAACAACACAAACGGTACAATCTGTTGACTAGCACGAGTAGATTACAATTCGTTCAGCTCCGAACCAATTAGGAGGACGTGAATTTAAATTTTTTGCAGGACATAGGTACGCCTTCATATATACACTGCCGGCCAAAAGTTTAAGATCACCCTGAGTAAATTTGGAAAATTAGATAAAATTGAAACAAATTAGGGTATGCAGAAAGAGGTTTAATTATCCGATTTATTATTCATTGTCTAATGAAGTACTTAAAAATATTCATAAAGTATCAATCACTGATGTAAAAAATGACCATTATAATCTAACCCGCCTTTTATCAAAATATCCTCCCTTGTATTTAACCACATTTTTCACGAGTCTCGGCATACGAACAATCAATTTATCGATTGTTTCATGGGAAATATTGTTCCAGCTTTTGGGTAGATCCTGCCACAAGTCTTCCTGTGAAGAGAAAAATCGATCTCGAATATTTCTTTCAAGTTCTTCCCATGAAATGACCTTTTTTATATAGGGTTGAGATCTGGACTTTGAGGTGGCTATACCATATTTTTAACACCCCTTCCATCTTTTTTCGTTCTAAATAACCTCTGCATAGTTTAGAGCTATGTTTTGGATCATTGTCTTATTGGAAAGTGAACCCCGTTCCATTAATCTTATCTCGGAAAGAACAGAATTTCGCTGTAGAATTTCTTTATATTGCTCTTTTTTCACTATTCCTTCGATACGAGTCAATTCACCAGCCCCAAGGCTCGAGAAACAACCCCAGACTATAACAGAACCACCACCGTACTTGACGGATGGCGCTACACGATTTGGCATCATCTTTTCTCCGGCGCTGCGTCGAGCATTTTGCCTTTTTGAACCAAATATTTTAAACTTCGATTCGTCGGTCCAAAAGACTTTTTAAAATCTTCTTTTATCCAATCTCGATAGGCAAGAGCCCACTTCTAGCATGTTTTTTGTTTTGTGGCCTTAAAATAGGTTTTAGGACAGCAACACAACCAAAAGAGTTAGCATCGTGCAATAGTCTTTTTACCGTAGACAATGATACAGGTTCCGATCAACATTTATTAACTTGCGTGAATTTCTAGCGCTGCTAGGCATCTATTCCACTTGCTGGGAACGACGATGAAATTGTCTTCACTAGAAGTGGTCACTCTCGGTCGTCCTGAATGTGGACTATCTTGATCCCTGCCAGTTTCCTGGTGTCAAATAATTATGCAATGAACACAAGTCTTTGACATTTTAAGCTGTGCAGCAATTGTACACTCGGATTTGCCTTCATTATATAAAACAACGATAGAAGATCGCATTTCAGTGCTACTTTCGCGTACTTTTCCCATTTTGAAGACGTCTTGACTGTAGGAACCACAAGTGCAAACTAAATAGAACTGTTTGTGAATAACTTTATAAAAACACGAGTAATCCAAAAGAAAAATCCCTTTTGAGAAGCTAAAACAATAATATGTTTTGGTTAATGCAAAAGAAAAACAAAACAATTAGTAATAAGAAGGTCATAAAATATAACAATGACTCCACCCACCTGACTGTCGCTCGGAGTTCTTTGATGTTTTGTAACAAAACATGTCTATCGTCCCTTTGTTCCAGAAATACACAAAAGAAAGACAGTTTGGGTATTTCATAGTAATAACAGAATACACAGATGTGTAGATTTTTATTTCATTACCTACAATTTTAGTGTATTTAACATCCTCATCCTGGTCTCAAACTTCCGTATAAAAGAATCGAATTGATGATAATATCAACTATGCTGAAACTTTTATTGTAGAACAATGTCGCTAGTCTTCAGATCTACTATTTTTAAGAAACAAACCAAATCTTTATGTAAGTTCGTAGGTTGTCGGATCCGCTTTATAGAAAATGAAAAACTCTTCCAAAATAAGGACAAATCTGTAATTAATAACGCTATGAATAAAAATATTCATTTACTTTATATTTATTAAAAACCTTTGCAAAACATTTAAAACTAAGTACACGAATTGCAAAACTTATAACTAATGGATATATATTAATTTCAGGTTAGCAATTCACGTAAATTTGTGAAATTTGTATAATTTCAAACTCTTAACTTCCTCAAATTCCTCATTTTATACAGACTATAGAATTAGATCTTATTAATTATATAAACTTGCGGTAGTCTTTATATATTGATGCAAGCGCAAATTGGTCCGATGAATTTCGTTTTATGGTAAGTTCTGCATATTTTATTACTTCAGTATAAGTTTGTTTATTCTGAAAAAAGTTAATAAAAAGAAACAGATTAATAAGAAGTACAAAGAAGAGATATTTTGTATTTAAGTTATAGAAAAACCCACTTTTGAAGTAGCAAACAAATATAACCATCCAGTGCTAACTTAATTAGTAATTAATTTTGTTGAATGACGTTATCTACATATCTAATATAGATGACGTACATATGACATTATGACTGAAATTAAGTACGTCTAGTATTAATACATCGTATAAAATATAGAATTGTTGTACGCCAGAAATATTCTTAATTCTAAACAGATGTTGTAAGCCGCACAATATGGAATCTTTCGGATGACCACGAGGCACCATAAAAAAATTTAAGGTTTGCAATATAAAACAATTAATTATAAAGTCATATAAAATTCAAGTGGGCAAGTGAACTGTTGCTTTAATGAAACATAACAAGTTACCTGTTATAAATAGATAACCTGGAAGCAATGACATATGAAAGGTACTTTGAAATGACTTCATCATGAAAGTTAATGAGACTTGAGACGAGCTTTGAACACAGACACCGTGAGACTACTTCTAAGCTGTGCCAACTTGCTAAATTAACTGAACTTAGGAGTAATTGACTAAGTTGTAGAAGAAATTGCGTTACGAACTGCTCCGTCCAAGTACGTTTTCGAAACTCATCCTAAAAAGTTATATCTTCCGAAATTACGTACAAAGTTTTTCTTCCCTCTTTCCACATTATATTCCGTTCATCGCTTATTTTCCCTTATAATAGGTTAGTTTTTGGCCAGTAACGGAATTTTAAAGTTATTAAGAATCGGCAACTAACGCCCGTATGCACCACACTTGGTCAAGATGGTCAGTTGGACTTACTGACAATTAAAAACGTACTTCTATATCTCACTAACTGTCAGTGTCAAACAAGAGTCGACTTTATCAATCACACTCCATTTCATGGTCCAATTTCTACACTATCCATACAGAATATGTTTTTAAGTGTCAGTATATCTGACTGAGAGTCCTAACCGTGTGTGGTGCATACGGACGTAAGTCACATAGTGAAAAAGAAAAAAAAATAATTTTTAAAATTTTCCTGACATTCCCGCATTTCATCAAAGCTAGAATGTTAGGAAAAATTAAAAAAAAAAATGTTTCACCTATGATTTAGTCACTGATTCTTAAGTGCTCCTTAAAATTCTATCAATCATCAAGATGTGACCCAGTATAATATACATTTTATTGCTCATGCTCCTAAAATAGAGTTGCCTAAATTATTAAACTAGAAAGTGTTGCTTTACATCAGTAGCGATCATATGCTTTAGTCACATTATTTTTTTTATTTTTATGGTATATCAGTGAACTATAAATGTATTAGTACTATTATTTTCTGTAAAATACTTGTTACGATTAGTTACATAATTTATATATATATATATATATATATATATATATATATACATACATACACGGTGTCCGGCAATAAGTGTCGGACAAAGAAAGACGCTATTCGTTGTTTATAAAGGAAAAAAATTGTCGTTGAAATAAAACGTAAAACACGCCCTTTTTCTAATTGAGTGTAAAAATATTTCACATAACTTTTTTAACACACCCAATACTTGCTTGGAGCGCGGTGTTTACTCGGGCAGCTAGTTGTCTTCGCAGTTGTTAGCGGGTTATTCCCCTGAGCAATGCTGAATAATGTGCGCAAGTATCGTGTGTACGAAATAGATGACAAATAATTATGAATATTATCTTAATTTTTTTGAAAAAAGTCATTTTTTTGAATTTTATTTTAACAACAATCAACTACTTTTCAGTAAACGAATATCGTCTTTCTTTGTTCGAGACTTATTCCCGGACACCGCGTATATATATATATATATATATATATATATATATATATATATATATATATATATACATATATATGTGTGTGTGTGTGTGTGTGTGTGTATATTGCTTTCAAAACATTCCAGCACTTCTTCAGATATAAAATCCAATACTTTGTCAAAAACATATTACTATATGTCTTGGGTTGTTGTATAATCGCCGGATGGAGAAGATAGAAATTCTCTTTGAAATTACAGTCACATCATCAATTAATTGTAGATGGTTTATATATCACCATATTGTTGGTATTTTAATACACATTTCATTTTGGTGAACAGAAAAAAACGCTGACAAATCTGATGGGTGAATATTGAAAGAAGTTGGTTTTTTCATTGAGGTTTATTACTTCTGTGAAAACAGATTTCATCTTTTCAGCAGTTGAAACAGGACGTTGATATATTAGTTAGTCAAGGTTGATATATGTTCTACTACATCAGCAAAGTTCCGGCCACTTGAGCGGAACTTTGCTTGTCGAAACACTCATAAAATAGGGTTTAGTAATGGTTTATACCCTTGATATTGTTGTTATAACTGAACCAAAGTATGATTTGAAACTTATCTAGAATTATTTCTATTCACATTTTAAAAAGATACTGTTAAAAAGTAGAATACACTGCAAAATTAAAACTCTATTTCATTTTGAAAAATCTACCCAAGGTTGCGAAAAAATATACTTTGCTTCACGCTTATGCAAATCAATTTTTTTTAAATAATTATTTAAAAAAAAACACGTTTTAACAGATATTGCTACCTTCCCAATTAAATTTTATGCCCGTAGATATTAAACTATAGAAACTGTGACATATGGACGGACAGAAATTATTTATTTACTTATTTACACACACATTTATCGTCACGTTACAGGTAACCTATTCGTAACAATACAAAAATAATGGCTTAACAAAGTTTAAACTTTTAGATTAAACATGAACGCCATTTACATGATAAATACAAAACATAACTACGACACAATTACACAAATTTACTTTCACTCATAATAAATAAATCACACATTGGTGCGACCGTGATCAGGTGGTTGAGTAGTTAAACACCGCGGGAAGCTGGCGAGTTCTGATATAGTTCGGTTGTAGAGGATGGTATAACAAAGAGGTGATGATTGCATGAACGCGGGCAATTGTCAGGCACGAATAATGAAAATTTAGTCAATAATACAGAATTTTTTCCTTTTGATAGCTGGAAAATAAATTTTTTTAGTGCAACATCTCTACCAAGTTGCAAAGAATGAAAACCTAGCGTTCCTAAGAGGAAATCGGTAGGAAATAGAAAGGGAAAGTGACCATACTGTCACATATACATATATCGAAGGAACGTCTTTTGGACACGTTCAATCATCGAGTTGTTATTGGCTTCGTGCAGGCTCCAAATAATGGAGCCGGATTCTAATTAGTTCTGCACCAATGAACTCTACAGCAGACGAATTGATGAATGATAGTTTCATGTTAGAATACATAGCCCCAATAATAAACCTCGACTGCCCTTCTTGTTATAAAATACATCGACATGTTAAGATATTCTAAAAATATTTACTTTAAATACGCTTACCCAGATTTTAATATAGAAAAATGAACTCCAATTACAGATGGCAAAAGGGAAAGACCCTTCTTCTGGCATCA
Organism: Druceiella hillmani; assembly: GCA_039881145.1. Lineage (NCBI taxonomy): Eukaryota > Metazoa > Arthropoda > Insecta > Lepidoptera > Hepialidae > Druceiella > Druceiella hillmani. The sequence continues at coordinate 6,431,113 of JAYKKI010000069.1, read as the reverse complement.
CTATCTGCTTGGATAATCTTCACGTTGCCGTTGGGCTTCATCCAGCCCCCGGCTGCGAATTGTATCGTACGCAAGAATGCTACCGTATACGAGCTGAGAGAGCCCGACCAAAGCAACATGGTAAAGAGGTCCATTCCTGACTTCGCCTACAAAGCCGAGATCCAAGTTCCCGACGCTGCTTTGTTTCTCGTTGACCCGAAGGATGTTAATAATGGACAGTAAGTTTGATTGCTGTTGTCGTTTGTTGAGATAAATATTTGAATAAATATAATTTCGTTTATTGGAGTTAAAATTTACATTCAACATAATAATGTTATGCGAATATATATGTTTATTTATTATTTATTTTAGAATCCAATATACATATACATAAATTAGACAGTCAACTACAACACTTTATGTTGAGAACTTATTATTGTTGAAGACGACAATGTAATATAATCTGCGTAAATTAATAGTGCAAGAAATTTTGATTTATAACTTTATTTATTAAGGATTACCAGCTCAAGTTATTCATAAATGAAAAAAAGAAAACACGGTTCATCAGTTTTGGAGATTTAAGAGGAAAAAGATTTTTTGGAAAAATTCCTTTGACTTTCAATAAGGCGTTGGGCAATGTTTGGAAAATAGTTTAACGTTATTTAAAAATTTTCGATGAACCTACGGTTGTAATGTTTTCCCCCTAAAAACGTGTTTTAAGTTGAAAAAATTAACTTTCATTACAATCGTCTAAGGCTTTACCCCAAAACATTTACTCATGTGATATACAAATTTTACGATGCCTCTTACAAATCATTAAATTGGAATGGAGAAGTTTTTATCTCTTTCACACACTCAACTATATATCTATCTATTCAGTGTCATTTTATATAGTGCAAGATAAATATTGTATATGGAATTCAGTTTATAGGACGGTGCTATCTCGATCACACAATTACTTGAAGTTGGCCTTCTGTCATTATATTATGATATATGTGGTGTATATCGATATTACGCATTCTTATTGGCAGACAAATTGTGTTTTCGGGTTTAACTGCGAATTTTAAATACAATATTATTTTTTATTATAATGATTAAATAATAATATTATATCCAATTATTTGCAGTAAAACATCGTTAATCATTACTTTTAACCCTAAAATTGTTACATACATTAATGTAAATAAAGTTAGATATCTATAGTGATAGATAAATATTGTTTATCGAATTCAATTTATAGGACAGCGCCATCTCGATCACACAATTACTTGAAGTTGGCCATCTACCATTATGATCTGTGTGCATTTCGACGTTACGCATCCTGACTGGTAGACAAATTGTGTTTAACTGCGAATTTTGAAATTAGAAAAGTCATATTTAATTTCAATCATTAAATAAAAATGTTATATCCTGTTTATTGCAATTAAAAATCGTTAATCATTGTTTTAACCCGAAAACTTTGTCATACTTAAACTAATGTAAATGAAGTTAGATATCTATAATGACAGATAAATATTATTTATGGAATTCAATTTATAGGACGACTCTATCTCAGTCACACAATTACTTGAAGTTTGTCGTCTATCATGATATTATGACCTGTGTGTCGTGCATTTTGACGTCACGCGTTCTGATTGGGCAGACATATTCTGATTCCGTGTTTAGCCGTGAATTTTAAAACACAATATCTTTTTTTATTATAATCATTAAATAAAAATAGTATATCCAAGTTATTGCAATTAAACGTCTTTAATAATTATTCTTAACCTGAAAATGTTGACAGAAATTAATGGGCTATTTTTATATGTATTTAAAATGCACTATTTTATTAGCCTTGGATTAATCCAGGTAGGTTATTTTGAGCCCACTTCGCAGTCAGATAACAATACGCATTGATATCATATAAAACTGTTGAAAAGGTAAAGGATTATTGAAAAATTGAAATTTTTAGTTCATCTAGATACAAATGATGATTCAAATGACGATATTTGTCAACAGTGTTGGTAGGTATCGAAAAAAATGCAAAAAATAACCTTCACACCACATCACTAAAATTTAAACAAGTATCAGAAATTGTAAAAAGTACATTAGGTGAGTTAAATTAAGCTAGTATGATGTCGAGGTTTACAGAATGAAATGAATTGCTAAGGTGAAGAAGAACCCATATTGTAATTTGTGTGTTTTTCTTGGCCAAATGTCTATTTACCTTAACTTTAAATGTAATTGATCCATACTACACCGATTGAGATAATTTAATCAGCTCGAAATCCATATTGAACAGGATTGAATACCAGCTCTTTGAAAGTGTACAATTTGCTTGAAGATTTTAGGGTAGTTCTGAAATTGTCCTGAAATGTTTTTCTTGAATAAGAAATTATGTTTTAGCTAATAGTGATGATTACGCTTTTTTATTCGGAGAAAACTATTGCTAATGAAAAACCAAAGGTATCAGTAGTGATAGGGTTAACGGGTTTAGTTTTATCTTTTTTTTGCATCTATGTTTTCTTTTTTTTATCTTTACTTATATGTTTTGAAAATATCTCAAAAAGCTTTTGTCGAGACATTTGACATTCTATATTAAAACTATCCTATAATTTAAAATAATGATTTCACCCTTTATTTTTTTTCATTTAGATTGTTTTTAAAATTATTGCAAACTTCCAAACGATTAAACTTTTTTTTCTAAAATATAAACGTTCCTTTTCCGACTTTTATAATTTTAGCTCATTTTTCAGCCATCCCCAAAAGCAGATGAAATATAACCTATGTTAGAACACAGAGTTTCGGCTGTGAATTTTTAAAATTGATGGGATAATTTCCAAAAATACTTCGTACAAATCACTCTTTAAAGCGTCTACTTTAAAATAACTACGTCAAATTGACATCAATGGACTGATTGTGATAGGAAAGTTCTTCAGTGGGCTGGCTATAATCCTCTCCGCTTCCGCTGTGATAACGCTTCCGCTATGAAAACGCTGACAACCGATATGCTAAAAATCGGTTTAAGTTAATGAAGATCATCGTCTACTTTAAAATAATTTTTAGTTTATGTTATTATTGTTGAACAATCAGTAGTACTACGCTGCCGGGAAATTTTCATTTAATTACAAGAAGATGTGACATGACTTCAGTCATATTGGTATTTGAATCGCTGTAATAACACTTTTAGTTGAAGAATTAACAGGTAAAAAGCTGAAAACTGGTTTAAGTTAATGAAAATCATCGTCTACTTTAAAATAATTTTAGCTAATATTAATAATGATAAACAATCAATAGTACTACTCTGACGGTAAATTTTTATTTAATTACAAGAAAATATGACATGACTTCAATCATATTGGTATTTAAATCGCTGTAATAACACGTTTGGTCAAAGACTCTAACAAGTGAAATGCCGTCAACCGGTTTAAGTTAATTAAAATCATTATCTACTTTAAAATAACTTTTAAGTTGTGTTATTGATATACCATCAGAAGTACCACGCTACCGGAAGATTTAGATTTAATTACAAGAAGATTTGATATGACTTCAGTCATGCGATATTTGAAATTGAATATAGCACTTTTTTGATATACGGTGATGAGTTAATACCTTCCAGAATACCTGATTTAGTGTCAAGCTGATAAGTGCATATTTGGTGTCAAACGTAATTGATAAATTGACATCAATATTACAGTACGTGAAACGTTACCGATTGCTGTAAGATACTTCTAAATGTTAATAAAAGTTTATTTATTAGTTGAAGTTTATTAATTAAATAGAATTAATGTGTATATATTGTAGTAATATATAATAAAACCGGCCAAACATGTGTAGCACGCACAAAGTAGGGTTCCCAAACTGTCCACGCCTCATAAAATTGTTGATGCTAATAAACCGAAATAATTTCATTTAAAAATTATAATCGAATGCAAGTGTTTAGAACTTTTTCAAACTTTTAAACACATGAATGAAAAATTAGAGGCTGGACTCACTGTACATTATTTTGAAGCTTAATATTTCGAAAACTGACATTAAGGATGAATAAAATTATAGTTCAAAAAATAAAAAAATGCACAAAAAGAACAAAAGAATTAAAAATTATCTTTAAATATAAAGATTTAGTCAAGAGCGAAAGGATATCTCTGATAACAAAAAAAAATTAATTTTAATGTAAAAAAACGTGAGGTGCTTGATGTCAATTATTGTAATTTTTTTTACTGCTAGTTATTGTTAAAGGCAGAGCACTCTACGTCTGAAAGTGGGAAAAATAATTGAAAGGTTCTATTATTTTTTAATCTTCTTTGTTTTAAGACTATTTTTTTTGTTTTATAAGATTATTATATTGTTATCGGTTCTTGACACGTGCAAAATTTTAAATAATTCGAATGTCTGGAAGTGGGCGAAAATTTAATTGAAAGATTCAGTTATATTTTATATATATGCATGCATACAAACAAGTGACGTTAATAAAAGCTTGTTAAAAACGGTAAATAGAAAATCAATATTATTTTATATATATAAAAGACCGTATTTAACACCTCGGAATGTGAGATGAAAAAAATTATGTGTGTCAGGTCAGGTGTGTGTGAGTTCACTCCTTAAGTACGATTGTCTTGGAATGTATAAAATAGGTAACACTGTATATATATATATATATATATATACATATATATATATATACATATACATATATATATATCCATATATATATATATATATATATATCATTAAATGTAAATGGGAAATTCTTTTATAAAAAAATGCTGACGATATAATTATTTTCAACTTTAAACAATAAAATTAAAGACACTTAGTAAGATCAGACTAAGAAATTAAAAGCGACTTTTTCATTTTGTAGGATAGAAAACAACAAATATTCGCACATATAACATTTAACGATTGCATCTCGTGTCATGAGTGTCACACTCCGTCATTGCGATTACTCCATAAGAAAATACCCAATAAACATATTGATATCTCACTCTAAAGACACGCAGAAATGTTGCGCGAAGAGGCCACCTAACGGTACAGTTATTTTAACGCCCTGAGCTTCGTACTTACAGTTTTTAATGCTCTGAACTTCATATGCTCTGAACTTCTGATTTTACTCTTCTTCTTCTTCGTTATATATGAAAATCGATTCTTAAGAAGAAATAAACTACAAAAATGCACTCCTACTTTTACATATTTGGGGATATATTTTAAAATACATATATTTATATATTTTACATGATAATTAAGATCTCAATATGAAACATCTACTTGCAAAATTGTATGCATATATATATAAAACTGTAAGAACTACAAGACTAGGACAGACAGGGGCGGATAGGCGGATGGGCGCAGCGAAACTTACAAGGTTTCCGTTATATTTGACTATGGAACCCTAAAAACATAAAGCTTAGTTCACAAATAATATTTAAACATAAATACAAAGGACTGTATGAAGATTTAAAACTGTATAAAGAGTAATATCAGCACATCAAGTCGATGTTGAAGAAAATTACATGTGAACATGCCTTTTTATAAATCGATGTTCAATTTCAATTTAACAAGAAAAATCTGATAAATATAATATTTGTGACTCTTCTGTTCATTTTTAGCACCATCGGTACTCAGTGCTTACTAATCTAGTCGAACAAATGTTCTGTTTTTGCTTTATTAGACAAGCTCTGAGCTTGATCGATTAATACTTACAAAATATTATCTACAGAAATCCCCATAATAGCAACTTACTTTCAAGTTAAAATCCATTATATTATAAGAATATACAATACATGGAACAATGTAGTTATACTTTGTTCTATCGAATACGATTAATATAAATTATAAATCTAACATCTAATGGTGATATTAACATTCTAGCCCCCTGATCCGCCGTACCAGAGGAGCGAAGCCTCCCAGCCGTTTCAGCAGTTCCCCAATAGTAGTGGACTACGCCATGAACTACGACAAGCAAAAGCACTCCTCATGGGTGTCACCTATCTTCTCCTCCATCGTCTACCGAACCCAGGATATACAGAAAGCTTTTTTCCTGCTTCTACTGCTGGTTGTGATAGGAGAGTTCTTCAGTGCACCGGCTATCACGCTCGCCGATTCCGCTGTAATAACGCTTTTAGGGGAGGATGCTGACAGGTGAGTTGCTGAAAATTGGTTTAAATTAATGAAAATTGTGCCAACTTTGTACAAAGTTTTATTTACAAATTTCATCATTACATTTCAATTAGTAATTGGATGATATTGGAAATATTTCTTTCTAATCTTCGGAATGCTCACTTTTCCTTAATGGTTTTTTTAAGTATTTTTACCTAGTAAATTTTAGCTTCTATTTAACATAACTGAGTTTTACTGATTTTATAAAGGATGAATTCTCATTTTTTACTTATTTAAGGTAATTTCAACAACTACTTAGTCAATTTCAAAGTGGTTTTCAGTGTTAGGAAGCTAATATAATGAAGATAGACCATTTTTTGAGGTAATTTCAGCAACTACTTAGTCAATTTCAAAGTGGTTTTCAGTATTAGGAAGCTAATATAATGAAGATAGACTATAGATAGAATGAAGAAAGCTTTTCTGATATTCCATAAAATGTACAATTTTCTCAAGGGTATCGTAATACTTATGAATCAAGTTGAAGAAAATCCAATAGTTTGGATGTTTCCTTATCTTAAACTAACAACGGTATTAGAAATACATCATAGCAATGGTTGCATATATGAAAAAGTTTTACAAAAAGTTGGGGTAAGGGCAGCCCCTAACATTCCTTTTTATGATGAAAACGTAACAAAATGGAATACAATTTTTGGAAAATGACCATTTCAATTAATTTTAATATATGTTTGTGATATAGAAACAATTTATTTTTCTTAACTATGATATTAACGGAAAGATATGCAAAAAAAAATATGTTTCTTGCTTGAAAATGTTCGACTATTCGCGTCGAAGTTGGTTACACCGTATAGGATGCAACAGATATTAACGTTAGTTAGACTTATCTGATTTTTATTTTTACGCTAAGAAGAAAATATAATGAGAATCACTAAACTGCAAGTAAAAGCTTTATATGGACTATAAATTAGACCTCGATGAAAAAAACAATAAGATATTAAAAGGAAATATTGAGATTGCTGGCAGTATCTTTCCATCTTCATATTACTTTTAACTTCCTACTGTTCCATTTATAATTAATTAATTAACGTATAACTCCGTACTTCCAAAATAAATTGGTAAACATTGCAGTTAATGGTATATTCACGAATAATATTACGCTCATGTTTATGAATACTCAATCTAGAGTATTTTTTATTAATTAAATACATATAAAAGTGCTTATAGCTGTCTAATGTCTAAAATAAATATATCTAAATCTTAACATATATGTATACGTGTGAAAAATGACCGTTTATCAGCTATAATCCACAAACAGAAAGACAGACTCAGAAACAAACAGGCAGAGTTACCAAATCAATCGGTCCTTTGTATTCCTTGGATACCAAACCCTAAAATTAATAACTTAAACCAATTTACGATACCACTATTACCACCCGAGCGAAGCTGGATACAAGCCTATAAATAATTAGGAAACTGATTTGTTTGTTTTTTGTTTTAAATGATATAATATATATATATATATATATATATATATATATATATATATATATATATATATATATATATATATATTTATATATATATATTTATATATATATATATATATATATATATATATATATTTATATATATATATTTATATATATATATATATAGAGATAGAGAGAGAGAGAGAGAGACAGAGGCAGAGAGAGAAAGAGACAGTATGAATTATCTCATTTCTTAGCACACTTTGCTACGTATGCATTATGTTATAATTATATATAACACATTATATATAACCTAAAAGAGAAATGACAGGATCTATCATAAAAAGCATTAAGAATTATTAAAAATTATTAATTTTTCAATTTTATTTAATTCTTAAGTGGCCTAGTCGGTTATTGAATTATTTTTGTATAAAATAGCCTTTTCTTCATTCACTCAATAAAACATCTATTTTTTGATTCACAATTCATGGTTGAACTAAGGAAGACAAAGTTACCGTCTGTTAAAAAGAAAGAAATAACACTCACATTTATGACTGGTCATAATATTAATTATATCATTTCATCAGATATGGCCATCAACGGATGTTCGGCTCACTCGGCTGGGGTTTGGCCATGTTCTTTGTGGGTATCGCTCTGGACCACTCGACGGCCTTCCCCGATCACCCATGTGGCCCAGAGCGCCAGGAGAAAAATTACACCATTTGCTTTGCCACCTTCTCCGTACTGATGGGTGCCGCTCTCATAACCGCTACTCAGGTGGGCTGAACTAAATATATGTGAATTTGTATTGAATTTTCTGTGCGTACGATTTTACTACCTTTTCTATGGAGAAAAGTAAATTGTTGTTTTAAAAAGAAAAGATAATTGTAACCATTAAAGTTATATCTTTTAATATTTTAATTGAAATTACTTTTCATTTTTTATTTTGACTGTATGTGTATAATTATACAAGAAAAATAATACCTACATAGAAGCCTCAATTCTTCATATCCCAATAAGTCAATTTCACTAAATCTACCGATTATATTAGAAGATATTGCCTGTGACACAAGGATATTTAGACGAAAATTATCCTATTAAAAGTGAAAATAATCCCGTTTTATCTTATCAATAATGGGAATCTAAAACCTTAAGACACTCGTTTTGGAAAAAGCATAAAATAGCATTATTAACATTCAAAACCTATATCCGAAGAGTGACAAATATTTCAGAACTTTAAGATTTAGTTATAAAAAACTTTTACAACATAAGCTCAGTGTTATAAATAAAAAAACATTACCCTGTTATTTGGAAATGTTTTTTCCACGCTCTTTTCAATCTATTTTTTGTTAATTTTAGTTTAAAATTTTAATTCCTGTTTTCCTACAAAATTTCTTCGAGACGAGACATCAATTTTCTTGATGGTTTTTAATAGCTGAATAGAGAAACACAAAATAAATTCGAGAAGCTAGCCTTAAGCACAGAGATAATTGAGAAACTTATTAATACTGCTCCCCATCTTTTCAGATCAACTTTAAATACGACTATCACGAGTCGGCTCCCGAGCCCGAAATCAAGGAAGTACCAGCACCATCTCGGGAGGAACAGTTACAGAGCCAGCTAGCGACTCAACTCCAACTACCAGGACTGGATACTTCGGCAGCTCCAGCTGACAACGCAGCCAATATTGGACAGGTTAGCGGTGTTTATATTATGGGAATAAAAATCCGAGGTTAGAAATTACAAGATTAACAAAATATTTTGTTTACGTCTAAATAGTAATTATTATTTTGCTATATAATGAATATCCATGGAAGGATTAAGTGGAACACGAAGAAAGACAAAAAGATTAAGAAATATGTAGCAAAGTCTTGTTAAGAAATGCCTGGAAAATCCCTTACAACAGAAATTAAAAATTGCGATTCAATTGAGAGGGAAATGCTCATTTCCGATATTCAGAAGTCTAAGACTTCCAGTATTCAGATTTTCATCGTCGATGTTTACACTATCCAAGCAGAAAAAATGGTGAAAAGGCAAGTGGATAAAAATTAGTTTTTATTGATCAATGGGTACCCATGTCATGAAAGTCAATACGCTGATAATTTAATTTTAAACTTTTATTAATATATGAAACCTTAAAAAAACTTCAATAGAAACTTTATTTCACAATGAAAATTTTTTATTCAAAATAGATTTAATAGTTTTTACATAATTTAGGTAGGAATAAATGCCATTTTATCTCAATTTATTGAAACTGTATCGGAATGATCTTTTGTTATTACAAAATACCAACCAAAATTAATTCAAAAGATTTTGCATGACAAACACCCAAAATAATAGGTAGACAATCGTTTCAAAAAACGATGTCTTAATATTATTTATAATGTAGCCCACTGAATTCACTTTTTTGAATATATTTCTAATATCAAATTAATGCATTTATTAACAGAAATAACCAATAATTAAGAACATTATTAAATGATTTAATATAATGAAAACTTTCAATATTCCAGACGAAAATGTTCGCCCAGACAACGCGCGAGATGCCAGAATGGGTGACTGTCCTCAAGCAGTTCCACAACGTAAAATGCGCTTCCTTCCTCTTCGTGGCCTGGTTCATGGGCTTCGGCATCGGCCTCATCTTCACGTTCCTCTTCTGGCATCTGCAGGACTATGGCGGTTCACCTACGCTGTTCGGAGTCGCGTCTGTAATTAATCACATATCGGAGATATTCGCTTACTTCTTCAGCTTTAAACTAATTACACAAATGGGGCATGTTAAGGTAAGGATTTAAGACATTTAAAATAACGTCTAAACAATAAGTAATTAAATATACAAATGATAGAAAATAATGCAAGAGAGCTATAGAAAAACCTTTTACCAAATAATCATTGAATAAGAAACGTACTGAAAAGTATAAAATAAGAAAAAATACAAGTATTTTTAGCATTATTATTATTGGGATCTTTTGCAGTAAAATAGTGTTTCAGAACATAAATAAATTTGGAAAATATTACTCTTGTTAGAGATTTTGAGAGCCGATGCTAAGTCGAATGTGGCGCGCGTATATGCTTAGCAATATTTAAAAAAATCATTAATGTTTCGAAACAATATTTCATAGTGAAAGTTCCAGCTGAATATATATGTGTATATATATATATATATATATATATATATATATATATATATCCCAAACTTGATGAATCTACTTCTTGCTATTTGTGAAGTAGTGTCACCACCTTTCAATTCCGTCATCAAACTCTGGCCACTATTTTTAACCAAAAAAACTCATCAAGACAAACCAAACGAGATTTTATTTCTTACTATTGAAGAGTTGCTGTCGCCACCATTCGGCTCCATCATCACACCAAATAACTCGTTACAATAATTCAAATAAACCCAAAACCGATGCAACTATCCTCCACTGTTAAAAGGTTTGTCAACAACTACCAGTTCTGACTAGATTGTGGCCACCACTTGTGACCAAATGATTCGTCAGAAAAGTGAAACGAATGCAAAGTCGATAAACTTATCCTTCACCTTCAAGAAGTTCTAATCATCATCTGCCGGTTCCTTCAATAGACCCTGGCCACCATTTTTGACCAAAGGACTCGTTAAGATAAATTAAGGTTTTGTGAAGTTTTATCGACGTCGATCAATTCGGACTGAACGCAATACCAAATTTTAATATTTCCTTCTCGACCGACAAATCCAAGAAGGTGATGGTTTTTAGATAGTCCTTGGTCTATTAGTATATATTTTAGTAGTTATTTCTATTGTGTGATTGACTCCTTTGTATTCTTGTTCTATATTTAACTATATATATTTAACATTCTGGTATCCACCGTAGGTTTATGATTAATACTTACATATAAATTACTATATAAGGGTCAAAACATACTTTTTATATCTTTTGCATCATTGGCGTCTGAAATATCAGGCTCTTTAAAGAATGCAATTTTTTCAACCGAATAAGTAATTTAAAAAAGAAGACTGCGGCTTTTTAAAAATAGCTGTCTTACGTTCATATAAACTGTATGATCTAAATCAATAGAAACATTATTAAACTGCATACGCTCTTCACCTCAGGTGCTCTGCATTGGCTTAGCTGGCAACGTACTCCGCTTTCTCTACATATCCTGGCTGCGCAATCCTTGGTGGGTGCTGCCTTTCGAGTTCGTGCAGGGCGTGACACACGCAGCCGTCTGGGCTGCCTGCTGCTCTTACATCGCACATGGTGCACCGCCTCATCTGCGCTCCTCAGCTCAGGGAGTACTGCAGGGTATCCATCATGGATTGGGGAGGGGTTGCGGTGCTGTTATCGGTGAGTACTCTATTTCTTCTATTTTTCTATGTTTTTAATATCAACCTCCGAGTTTATGAAGGTCAATCCACGGAGATCTATGTAACCTTATGGAATGACAAATGTTCCTATATAGAGCATAGTATTGGAACGCAGTGCTTCAAGATGTGAGGAGTTCTGCAATTAATCGAGGATGGAGAACTATATTGTTGCCAGGAAGATTTATTCTCTTTTCTATTTATTTTACTAATGGGAAATATGATCACCCTTACCTCATACGTAGTTAATAGACAGGTACAGCACAACTGACCAAAAAAGGTATAGGCACATGTAAATATGGTGCAGATACGGTCAAACTTCTTCATCAAACAAGATACGGCCAAACCTCTTCCATATAGTTTAAGTGTGGTTTCGAATTTAATTGATTACTTTTTTCAACGAAACGGAAATAAAACAGAATTTATATATATATAAATAAAATATTAATAACACGATCATGGAAACCATTTATTTGTGGAAATATGTAAAATACTCAATAAAGCATATTATAAACAGCGAATAGTTTTCTGTTAACTATGGGAATAGTTTTCTATGGAATTAACTATGGGAATAGTTTTCTGAAATTATTAATTAAAAACAATATTCTTTCCCACAAGCATCACCAATTTTGCAGTTTCGCAACTAACACCCAAATGCAGTCTACATAAGTAAGTAAATGTGGGTGAATCTTCCAATTGCACTTGCAGGTATTGCATTTTATTGTCAATCAGCTCACCAGCCTATAGGGTTTTACCAACAGAACTAATTATAACTCAGCTAGTTTTACAACTTTTAATATAGATTTTTGGAAGGAGAAAATGTTCTTTAAGAAATAATGATATTTTTTTAATTTTTTAAGATATTTATTGTGAACTTTGACGTTACATGTAGATGATTCTTTTCTGTGTCGATTGGTTAACTATCAAAAAAAAGCCTATTGATTTTCACAATGATTTGTGAATTGGTTTAATTTTTATAAACAATTTTCTACAAAATTCTCTTTTTGTGCTCAGCGACTGTTCTCGATCCCCATTTTGTGTGGATATTCATGCTTCTTCTTTCTGCTCCTTGCTGTTACTGCTGTTTTTATTAGTTATATGATCAAGGTGCTATTTATAGTCATGTTTTTTATTGATTTTTATCTGATTCTAGTGCCATTTAATTAATATAAATTAACTATATAGATATATGTGAGAAAAAAAATGAAAATAAGTGAAATAAAATATAAAAATCGCGGCGTATGCATTTTTATTTATTTTTCTTTAATATTTAAATATATATGATGGCCTTATCGCTACAGGACCAATCTCTTCCAATCAACAAAGCACCAAGTAAAAACTATTTTCGTATTGTGGAAAATTCCAACAGATTTTGAAAACAATTGCAAAAAAATATTTAAAACAGTAACAAAGAAAATAGCAAGCTAAGAAAAAAGTCACAGATAATAAGTAATTAATAAAAATATATTGGGCAAGAAATAAGGAGAGGAACAGGATTTAGAGAGGAAAACATGTCGAGACAACGGACAGATACGATTCGGTGTTACGAAAGGGAGTTTCGAAATGTTTTCTTTTTAAAGACCTTTGATTTCCCCAAAAAATTGTATTTCATTACGTAACGATTTTCCATTTTCCAGGTGGTATCTTCGTGAGCTACTTCGGCACAACTGCTACATTCCGTGGGTACGGCATCATATGTCTCGTCGTACTCGCGGCCTTCGTCTTTATCAATTTTTACCGCGTAGACACCGGCAGCTTTGTTTCTGACATACCTGTCACCGAGGACCCACATCAGGTATGTCCTGAAACAAAATAACGACAAAGTTATGTCATCATTATTTTGATTGATTTTGAGGAAAACATATTTTTTTATATTTTGCAGTATTTGAAGATAATCTCTGAAGATATTCTATCTTAAATTATGAAAAATATTTTTGAGTCCCATGTGGCTTTTTCAACAATAATCTATACTAAATTTGGAATTAAAATTTTTGATGTACTTAATTTGCCTCCCAACAACAGTGATAGATAGACAAATACATAAATCTTTTCACGCGTTCTTTTTAAATTACGGGACTCTAAATAATTACTGAACCAAATTCAAATAGTTTTTTGTCAACAACGATTACTCTTATGCAGAATCGGTGAGGATTCTGATGAGGTAAATTTAAGCTATTTATAAAAACAAAATGAACTACACTAAATGAAATGCATATATTACTGGAGATATGTTATCAAAGTATGCTATAGTTATAAAACCAAAAAAAAATACTGCGAGACGCAGTTCAGGTCCTCGTCATAGATTTTTCGTTAAAACGTCGAGATAAAATCATAACAAGTATTTCGGATTCACATGTAATTTAATAACCAATCTCTCTGGAAACTACGTTCGCTTTCACTTTGGTTTGCCGCGCCCAATAGATATGTGTGCATCGCGTCTTTCAATGGGAGTCCAGCACAGCTGAAGCACATCGAGCCTCGATTGCACGTACAGTTTCGTGCTCAATAACATCATAGTCCACCTTCCAGTGACAAACGCATTATGATGCCCAACGATGACAAAACGACGATATTTGATAATGGCACTAAATACTCATCGGGCGCTGGCACATTGCCATGGACCTCCATATTATCACTTTTCCCTTCCACTTTTGCCTTCCAACGATGCTTGCACATGATCTGTGGACGTTTGGACTATTGCTAGATGCTATATGCCCGATGGTCCAGCTACATAATCGCTTTGCGTCGTTTTTTCATTTCATTTTCGACTATGTCTTAGCTCTCACATTCGCTCAGCACTGGTCTTGTATCTCATGATACATGCGTGCGTTTCGTCACAGGCAAAACAAATGATACACAACAAACATGAACAGATATGCTCTATGCATTGTGGATTCAACCATTGTTAACGCATTATTCAACTATTATTAACCTTTGGCAACGCATAAGTCTTATAGTGAATAGCGATTGAATCTGTACATATTTTGTAACATAAGAAAATCTTCATCGGCTATCACATACTTATTGAACGAATAGACGTTTTTACGTCAACTTTAATTAAAATTGATTCAATGGTAATAAAACCCTGTTCTGTTTATACTTAAGTACATATTAAAGTTTAAATATTTTAGGGTACAAAATGTTTCTATTAAACTACTTACATATATTTTCACTGTACTAATTTAGTGCTAGGACAACTTCCACAGGTTTAAAAATATAGCGAATTTCCAAAAAATATAATAGCTAGAATAATAGCTGTAGTTTTCCTGTAATTTCTAGTCAAAATTAAGAAATAAGAGGGAAATTCACTTTTTTGGAACATTTTGCTATCTATATCTGAGGGTATAATAACCGAGACGATTAAAAAAAAGGTTTAAATATATCATTTGCCCTTCTAAAATAACCATGTGAATATTTCAAAGTGCTAGTGGTGAATATGAAACTTAATATTACTATGTCAAATTCCAAGTTTTTACGCCAAATAGATTTTGAGAAAGTCATACAACTTCCAACAGTGACAAAATAACCGTTAAAGCTGTGTGTGCGGCACCAACATACATATATATATATATATATATATATATATATATATATATATATACATACAGATGTAAGAATTCTGTTTTTTCTTCTGCGGTACGAAACCCTGAAAAAATATATGCTGGATTCAGAAAAGGAACCCTCAGAAAAGTAATTGGAAATTTACCTTCATCTTGTTGCGAGTAAAAATGTTAAGTAGTCACTCGTGTTCTATTGAATGACACAAAATTTATTAATTGACTTACCTTCCTATAACCTTAAATATCAGCCATCTTTTCCGAAGTGAAACGAAACGTTATTAACAAGTTCTGAAACAGTTTGTGAACAAAAATTTAAAATATTACCATATTAGCAAAATACTACTCACAAAGCTTCCATGTGATAATCGTTAAGTCAAAATAATAGTTATTGCGCCAAATTATAATTTTCTTAAAATAATATTGCGCGAATGTGACTAGCGCTTCAGCCTCGTGTTGTGACGATAGAAATAATTATAACTTGGGTAATTTTACAAGTAATCAACTTTCAACATATAGACTTTTGTAAAGAGGAGACCTTTCTTCTCTCAAAAAGTTATCCAATTTTTTAGTATATTTTTGTTTTAATATCAAAATTTGCCTTTGAAAATAACACAATAACATCTCCGTCCGTCAGTCTATACGTACTTAATTTATGGATGAAGACATGCCACAGGTTGCAATTCTTCACATATTTTGACCAAAAATTGCGACCGTTTATCAGTATATTGACTTTCATCATGATTTGTAAAATAGTTTCATTTTCATGAACAATTTCCAAGAAAAATTCTCTTTTTTTGTACTTGGCGACTGTTTTCGAGCTCCGTTTTATACGATTTTTTTACATCTTTCTTCAATTTTTTAATTAAGTACTTGAAAAAAATGTTAACTATGATTTTTCATTACTTTTATATTAGTTTAATAGGTAAATATGAGAAAAAAAAATCTATATTAAAATAATATTAATAAAATAAAAAACGCGGTGTGAACACTTCTGATTTTACTAATGATTTTGTTCTACTCATGAATAAGAATTATACTATTGTGTATACAGAACACAGTAACTTAAAACCACAATAAAAAAATCGAAGAAATTTACTCTCTTCAGTACACTAAAGAGTTATATAAGAAGAGGCAAAAGTTCAAATTAATATTATAAAGGCGAGAGTTTGTTTGTTCTGCTTTCACACCTTAATTATATAAATGATCTCCATGAAATTTATACATACATATAGTCTGTATTATGTATATAAATATGAAATAACACATTTACCTCAAAAGGGAATTTTTAGAGTATTTAAAAAATAATTCCGTCAAGTATAAGAATATAAACAAAAGTCTTTAATAACACATTAAAGCATGCCTTGAACCCTTGTGTTGGTATTACCAAATATTTTTGTCAGCTTGTAGCTACCTTTTGAATGGTACTGACTTTTTCATATAATTTATTCGATTCAGTGCATCTAAAATTACTTGAGCTATTTCCGATGTTAAAATAAAATTTTTCACAAAAACATTTTTTAATTTTATCGCCTTTTTTTTCGATTTTCACGCAAGCTAATCTATGGATCAGCTAGTGCTACATTTAAAGAAAACAACAGAGTCAACAAGTAGTAAATAGGTTTTTCCATACGATCAAACAGACAGACAAACTTAATGTAAATAATGAATGTAACTAGTCGACGAATCTATTACACAAAATAGTACCAATATCGCTTTTAAATGAAAACGATATCGCCAACCAGGTTGCAGAGGAAACTGCTCACCTTGCCCCGCACGGCGTACCCAGCAATCCCATTCCCCGGGCGCTCAGTTCTAATCGGCTCACCGACCTGACAGCTGAATCTTACGGCGCCACCAGCGTTGGAGACAGCCTCGGCGTTCCTGGCCAACCGACCAACCCCTTCACTGCGCCTGCTGCTGGCAACAGCTACAATGCCGGTTATAGATAAAGGTAACTTCAATATTAAATGATATTAGTAAGGTTTTATAGTTTTTTGCTGAAAGTATACGTTGTTTTGTACATACTATGAAGACAGTTCTTCTACCAGTAAATTGGTAATTTTTATTCTAACGGAAATTTATTATTAATATAACCGTTAATTACTGGAACCATCTGTAAATGATACCTATTTACATTATATGACATCCATAGCAATATCGATCACACTGAGCGCATTTATATCATTTTATTACAAAAATCTGACCAAAGATTTTCCAGTCTAAAAGACAATTTAGAAATGAACTTACTGGTATGACCTCCAGTTCGTTTTTCTTTCATGATTTTTTTCTTATTTTCAAAAGGAAAATTCTCACTAATTACACTACATGCACTAGCATATTTCTCTTATTATGGACTTGAGATACCTTTTCTACTTGTACTTGCTTCTCTGATCCATTGTTTATATCGCTATTCGACGTAACATCTAGCTTGGTTCAGAATTGCGTCAATTATACTAGCATACATCAGTGACAAACTCTTTTTTTTCTTATTGCAAAAAAAATTGCTGATGAAAAGAAGAGGTCACCAAGTAAATTAAACCTTACAAAAACATTATACACATGAGTCATTTTCCAAATTCTTACCTTATTTGAGGAGTATTATGATGGCAAGGTCCCTCTTGAATCAGATTCAGAGCGTACAGTGATAAAATACTTAGGAATAGATGATAATTAAATGACTTGAACAAACAAAAGGTTTATGGTAATGTTAACTTACAGTAACCATTAAATAAATTATGGTAATATTAACTTACAGTAACCATTAAATAAATTATGGTAATGTTAACTTACAGTAACCATTAAATAAATTATGGTAATGTTAACTTACAGTAACCATTAAATAAATTATGGTAATGTTAACTTACAGTAACCATTAGATAAACATAAATAATTATTTACGAAAAGTGTACTTAATTTTTTCTACAAAATACTTAAAAAGTTTCTTCTGCATTAGTATCAAAATATTTTTTCTCTAATTCATAGCTTCAAAAATTTAACTATATTTTTGGATTTTCGGTTAGATCACCTAAGAAAATTGGGAAAAGATATTGACGTACATATTTTTTTTCTTTTTCTACCTGTTTTTGAAACTTCACGTAAAAGTATATGAGCGTAGCAAGAGCCACTTGTTTTATAACGATGTGTCTCTTCAACCTTTGGAGGGTAAGAAGCAAAACAAACGGTTGTAATATAACGAGATTACGTTTAGATAATATGTCTTTAAAGTTCAGAAGTCTAAAAAGCAAAAGTTTAATTCTTAGCATTTATTTCCACTAATATGGTTAGATAGGAAATATTATGTTCATTACATTCAAAATTAGATATAAAATTCGCTATACTTTTCGATTAGATAATTTTCTTTTAAACTTCTTTGTTACGTTATCCTTTGTTATTAAATGTTCACGTTTAGTCCTGACGTCTTAGCTTTATCCTTGTAAGTTTTGAATCTTCCTACAAGTATGGTAGGATTTCATTTCTGATTAAACATAATTTTACGATTTTTAATCTTCCATAGATAATTTCTATTTATGTATAAACACTCGTAAAGTTATTAATTTTATTTATATAATATCTTTCTTGTCTTTGTCTTTAAAGGTCAGAAGTCTAAAAAGCAAAAGTTTAATTCTTAGCATTTATTTCCACTAATATAGTTAGATAGGAAATATTACGTTAATTACATTCAAAATTAGATATGAAACTCACTATACTTTCCGATTAGATAATTTTGTTTTTAAACTTCTTTGTCACGTTATCCTTTGTTATTAAATGTTCATGTTTAGTCCTTATGTCTTAGTTTTATTCTAGTAAGTTTTGAATCTTTCTACATGTGTGATAGGATTTAATTTTTGATTAAACATAATTTTACGATTTTTAATCTTCAATAGATAATTTCTACATATGAATAAATACTCGTAAAGTTATTAATTTTTCTTCAACAGCAATTAAAACCTTGGACTGCACACTTATCAAGAAACGATGTTACGCCAGAAAGCAAACTGTCATTTGTTGGATAATATTATATATTTAATACAACATTATTATCATAAATATTAATAAATTATACACCTGCATATATTGTTAAGAACAAAAATTAAAAAAAAATTGTGTTTATAATTTGAATGATGTTAGAATACTACGAATGAATATATACATATGTATATTTATAAATGCAGCACTTGTTATTTAAATATGTTTTTCTTAACTATTATATATAGCTAAATGTATTTGTAGTTATCAATTGAAATTAATGCGTTGCAAAGTGACCTGTAAATACAATAAAATATTTTTAAAAATACACAATAACTGTAACGGGGTGAAAATTAGTGGCCTAAATTACATCACAATACAGCCAAGTTATGTTTTTTCAATATCGTTTTTTTTTTCAATAAAAATAAAACTTGAATAATTTAAAAAAATATGAATAACAGTTATACTCCAATGGTCTAGATTTTAACACATAGGTCTGCTAACAATATTGACTTTAATGTTTTTGTGATTATATACATATTTTAAATTTCAAATCCTGATTTAAATGTTATAATACAATATTAAAAATACATATTGTCCTATAAATAAATATGTAAAAA
This sequence comes from Druceiella hillmani, assembly GCA_039881145.1. Lineage (NCBI taxonomy): Eukaryota > Metazoa > Arthropoda > Insecta > Lepidoptera > Hepialidae > Druceiella > Druceiella hillmani. Next base: position 6,411,084 of record JAYKKI010000069.1, on the reverse strand, counting down.
ACTAAATTATCACTTTGTATTTTTGTCTCATATTTTCGAGAGGAAGAAATAAAAAAAAAAAAAAGATATATATATATATATATATATATATATATATACATATATATATATATATATGTATACATATATATATATATATATGTATATATATATACATATTTATATATTCCTCTCGAACATATAAGAAAAAAATAATCTACGACATTTTTAAATTGGAGCCATTAATTAATTTTTCAATTATAAAATATATTTTTCAATAATAAATTATATTTTTAATTTTCGACATTTTTTGTATTAAAATTACATTTTCATTTTTCGTTATCATAAACAGAAAGACACTGACCGGAAAACTTAAAGGAAACACTGAATTATTAGTATAATTGGTGATTACCTCCCTGAAATAACACTTAACGCATTATCCCCATATCCCAATAAGACATGTAGCTGTCATGGAGCCCTGCGACGCTTTGTGCCTGGTGTTAAACCCTTTCATTACCGTTAAAATATCACTTCCCGAGAATGGAATGACATGCACAAAATATATACATATATATATATATATATATATATATATATATATATATATATATATATATATATATATATATATATTCTTATTTTGTTCCCAAAACCCATAGAAGTCGATTTGCAATATCAATATAAAACCAATTTTACAGACATATATCCAAACATGAAGTTAATCAAACAGCAAGAATGTTTTAAATCTAAAGTGTTACCATTAAAAAAGGGGTAAAAACCAGATGATACATTATTCAAAATTAATAATTATTTTAATTCAAGGGTAAAGGGTTTTGTCGGAGGTGTGTGCGAAAGTTGTGCAATTTGAATTTGTTTTAATTAAGAATTCAAAATTGCAATCACATTGGTTGCAATTTTATAGATAAGTAATAAAAATTTAAATATATTTATAAAATTAAATATTTATTACTAAATTGGATGTCGTATTTTACTCGACTATTCACTATTAGTGCGTTTTTTTGATAATTTAGAAATGCACTGTATTTAAATTTAATGTTGGCGTGGAAAAATTAAAAAATGGCATCTGTAAGATAAACTAATGGGCGAGTTAGATTTAACAGGATTTTATGTATTTTTTATAACGTAAAAGCTGTCATATTTGTCAAGCTAAATAAATATATTTGTATAATTAAACAGCACTTGAATTTGTAAATAGGAGTATAATAATAAAAATATTTTATACTTTCGATTCAAATTTAATTCAAGTTTCTTTTTATTTATTTATATTGTAATCAATTACTTATTTGCATTTATACCGATATCAAATACCAGATTTTTATAGCGCTTCTCAACATTATTAAACGTAAATTAAAAGCGTTGATAATTTTCTTGATATTTATCACTGTATTTTTTTTTAAAGGTAAAGATAATGCCTGTGTCTGGTATTTAAAAAAAATTTAGATACTAACAAAAACAAACAAATTATACAATTTTGTACTAATACGTAAACAGAACTTTAAAAATATCTAATGCTGCGTTTTTTAATTTTTCTTAATTACTCCTACGTTACATTATATAGTTAATCGAAGTAAAAACATCCTCAAGTTTGTAAGTAGTTAATTATTAAGAAATGATATTATTATAATAACAATGACTGTAGATAAAAAATTGATAAATGTGTAAAAAAATATTTATTTAAAATTGTATTCTCTCGCAGTATATATGATTAAGTTAAGTTTAACCTTACGATTTTAGAGAATATATAAATTAAACTTAAGTAAATGTCTTTGTCACTCCACATTTTGAATAAACAATTAATAATATAAACCAAGTAACGTGTACATTTCAAATCAGGTAATTTATTATGAAAATTACTTATTAATTACAATCAAAGTTTACGTTTTACATTTTAACAGCTTGAAATAATTGTTTCAATTTCTCAACTATATCACATATATAGAAAAGAGTTTATATCATAATAAAAAGTTTGTTACCATTCAGTATTTTTAAAAAAAAAATGTGATGAAAAGAAATAAGTTTTAACTGGAAAAAAATACATAATTTTTAATGAACGGATTGCGCGAAAAATCATTTTTTTATTTAAAATAAATAAACAATTTTGTTTGACGTCACAATAGCGGTAGAGTTTCATAAATAACATTGATTTCCATGATCGGTATAATTAATATAATATATTAATCATTGAAATTTCTTCTTGACGTTATGAGAATAAATGGCGCTTTAAATGTTAATGTTATTGTAGTGATAAAGTTTTCTTATATAATATTATCAATTGTTTTTATGTTAGTTATTAAATATTTTCTTAACAAATGATGTTTTCATGACAAGCGAGTTATGATTTTAAACCAAAACAACGGCTTGTTTGTTGTATAAATTGTCTAGTTCTTTTAATGTTTAATTTGTTGTAAGTAATTGTTTGTTATTATTATTGTCACATTAATTTAGGATCTTTTCCTGGTTCTTGTAAATCTCGTAGCGGGTACTGACGATGTTTAATAATATTATTAAATATTGAATATATTTGGCGTTCATTTTGTAGAAATTCATCACTCACAATTAAATGAAACTATGTGATGTAGTATTATTTCTACTTTCTTTTAGTTCTTTACCATAACCTAGGTTTCGTTGTATTACAACATCTTCAGGTGGGCTATTAGCAAAGATTATCTTTGCTAATCCACTTGAAGATGTTGTAATACAACGAAACCTAGGTCACGTAGTTTCATTTAATTGTGAATATTATTAAACATTGATACCAAAATATTACTTTTCGTCGTCGATAAATATAGCTTATACTTATTATCGCAGTGCGTGATTTTTGTCATTATGAAAGTATTGAATTAATCAAACAATGCACTTTCCTCCAAAACTACTGAACTGATTTAAGAGGAAAATATTTTCCCTGCGTCATGTTTCCTTTTCGTTCACGACAGTTTCATTTTTATTACTTAGATTTTTTGACGGTGCGAGGGGAAGTTTTCGAAAAAATTTTCTATTCTTCGTTTAGTAATTTGTGACCTTATTAACATAATGCGTCCATCTCAAAACATAAGCTGCAAAATTAATTTTGCGAAATAAAATTTCTAATGCATTGGTATTTATGTTGACTTCATATTTACAACATTATGATCTTGATTGAAATAGGTGAGTAATTTTTGTAAACAAAAACTATTGCGAATATACATGTTTTGTAAACAAAAAGTATTCAGAAAACTTATTTACAACAACTTGTTACAATCAACCATATCACCATAATGATAGAAGATAGTGTTGTAACAACTATAATCGGTTATATAAACTGAAAAATTTGTAGCAAAAATATTTAAATTATAGCACATTAGACTTTATAGATATTTAGGTATATCAATAGAAATGTGCACATACAGACACAAATGCGCATAAATACTCGCATATCCAAAAACAGACCCAGAAGGAGATAAGAACATAAGAGGAAAAGGGTAATGAGAAATCACGATAGGTTTAGCATTTTGATATCATCCTTAGCCACATATATTGAAAGAACATTTCGTAAGTCAGAATATAATTTATTCTGAAATGAGAAATCGTGACAGGTATACTATTTTGAGACACTGTTAGACATGTATACTGAAAGATTGTTTCGTATGTCAGAGTGTGATTTCTTCCACAACTTATTAAAGAGACAAGAAAGGAGACAAGAATATAAATAGAGAGTAGTATATTGAGGGATCTTGATAGGTATATCATTTTGAGATCGTCCTTAGCCATATATATAAAGAGCTTTTCGTGAGTCAGATTGTCACTTATTCTCCAGCTTATTGAAGTGCTAGAAAAAAGACAAGGCTATTAGAGGAAGAAGTAGGATAGTGTAATGAGGGATCACGTTAGGGTAGTGTATAGTAGTACATATCACGGAAACCGAGGGATATCACCGTAGAGATGTATGCTGAAAAGTAAAACTTACGTCGGAGTGTAATTTATTTCACAGCTTATATTAAAGAGATAGAAAAGGAGGTAATGACTTTAGAGAAAATGGAATGTAGTGTAATAAGGGATAAAGTTATATGAAGCACTGAGATCACCCTTAACCATATATATATATATATATATATATATATATATATATATATATATATATATATATATATATATAAAGAGTTTTTTGTAAGTCATATTGTCGCTTATTCCTAAGCTTATTCAATTCATAGAAAAGGAGACAAAAGGAAAAAAGAGAGTAATGTAATGGTAGATCATGATAAATATAGCAATTGAGATAAACTCAGCCTATTATTTCAAAGAACATCTCGTATATCAGAGTGTAATTTATTCCACATCTTAGCAGCTTAGTATACTGCAAATGAGCTTTCATAAAAAGTTGTTTTAAGGGGTTGAAAATTTTAATTTTTTAGTTTCAGATTTTTTTCTACAATTTCAGCGTAATCGGTTCAGTAATTTTGGAGTTACGCCGCAAATAAACTTTAAAATGGAAAAGTTACAGCATTAAAAGAGTTTTCATCATCGATGAATTCTGGAAGCGTGAAAGTACTGCACATCGAAATTGTTTTGTAATTAATCAAAGTTACCTCACGGTATTCATCACTAAATCGAAGTATTCATAGTCTTCCTCTCTTTATTTTCTCATTACATTCTTCCATCAAACTTGCATGCCCTAAAAGCCGGATTTTCAATCAATTTTTAATAGTTAAAAATAAAATGTTAAAAATACAGTAAAAGCAAGGAAAGTTTCCAACCATGAACAATGCCAAAACAGATTAAAATATTAATTCCGTTGATTCCTTTATAAATACTAACCTTGATTTTGTTACCAAATTATAATAAATGCTAAGCCTACCTGCTAAAATTTAAACTTATCTTTAATAGGGTTCTTCGAATGCTCAAACTAAAATAAAAGTAAATGGAACACTGGTGTTATTGGGAGAACTTAAAACTACTTGGTAACAGTATAGACCCATCCATCGCTGAATATTTTTTCCTATACCCAGTAAAATAGAAAAATTTCTGATTGTTATCTCGTATTTACAATGTATATTTTTCAAATATTTCATATTTACAAATAAAACAGTTTTACAAGTCTTTAAGACTGCAAATTGTTGCTTAAACTTACTAACCAACGCGTTATAATTTCACAGTTCTTAAAGCAACTTTGTTGCTTATGTTAATAATCACAGGGTTCACAAAACAAAGAATATAGACAAGCAAAAAACAAAGTATTATTATATAACTGTTTGATCACGTGTTATAAATAACTGATAATATGTTAGACTTCCTTCTTTAACCATCATTAAACATTGACATCAAATTAAATTACCTCTTGATAATAAGACGGAAAAGTGGGCAGGTATTTACTACTAAAGTTGTACATATTTGCATGGTTGCAAATTTGATTATGCTCGTAAACAGTAAAGTGTATAAAAATGGTTTCGATAATGACAAAAAATGATACAAAATTTAATGATAATGATACAAAATTTGATGATAATGACAAAACATGATACACAATTTGATGATAATGACAAAACATGATACAAAATTTGATGATAATGACAAAACATGATACAAAATTTAATGATAATAAGACGGAAAAATGGGCAGATATTTACTACTAAAGTTGTACATATTTGCATGGTTGCAAATTTGATTATGCTCGTAAACAGTAAAGTGTATAAAAATGGTTTCGATAATGACAAAAAATGATACAAAATTTAATGTTTTACAAAAAAAAATACTATTTTTATCACAATTTTTATTCGCAACCACCATTTTTGTCGTTTTTTTGTTGTTACGTTCAACACCATTTTTGTCACATACATAAGACATTTATTGGTTTGTTTTTGCAAAAGTAGGTGATTTAGCTTCTCTCTCAAACTATGTTAACTTAGAAAATGACTCTAGATGTGACCCTAAATAACATTGTTAAAAAAATTGCATAACCTAACTATGCATTACTAAGCAACATTTTTCGATATTTCTACTAGGCTAGAAAAATGAGCGAAGCTAAACAGGGTTACAGGGCATCTGATACGAGTAGTACTAAGCCCTTTGAGAAAGAAAGATCTGAAAACTTACTTCCTGTAATATTTTCTTTTAAATTAAAAAGTATACAGACTGTACAGTATATTATTTTCTATTTTCAGTTTTATTTCTTAGCCAAGTGATAAATAATCCAATAGGAACACAATTTAAACATTTAACTTATGTACGAGTAAATATGTATATTTAAAAAACGCTTCTAAAATTATCATATCATTCTGTGACTTTGTATATTGTTAAGTGAGTTATTATCTATTTTTATTATCGAAATTCCTGTTTTAGGATGTCTATTATATACTTTAAAATATATATAAAATATCTATATACACGACATATATGTATATCATATAAAAATAAATAATAATACATATTCATATATTCTAATTGCAATCTTATTGGTGTATGTAAATGTAGCTGATGTATGCATGAGTACGTATTTTAATGTTAAATATAAATATAAAAATAATGTACTGAAATGTTAATGAAAAATTCAGAAGTGTCATCGTTTTGAATGTGCATGTAATGTTCCGTGTAGGTTCTGGGAAATTCCACATTTTTGGCCTTTTAAGAAAATATTATCCTATTAAACTCAACTTTTGCATCATAAAATTTACAATGAAAATGACAAAGAAAAATTTAAAATCTTCCAAAATGAAGCTAGGAGAAAATGGTGAATTAAAACTTGTCTTTAGGAGGAGTTTTTAATGTTGGACCTAAAACAAAAGTATATGAAACACTGTTTTTTTGGGAAAACTTGAAACTACTGGATGACTCTATACACCCATTTGGAGTCAGCAATTCTTAATAAGTGATGAATAAATTCCGACTCCAGACTCGTACACCAATTTCTCTTGGAAACAACGCCAACATATGAAGAACTATTATAATATAACTAAAATATTACCTGATAAACAGATTATGAACATATAAAAATCGGGATCAGTTTAAAATAGAACTTTCCCCAATGTAGTTCTTTTATTATCGATCTTATGAAGTGGCGTAATGCAGGCTATAACTAAGTCAATCAATCGATATTCTTGTGAAACAAAATTTTCAGTATGATAATTTTTTCACACTAAGACATCCAGAAAACTTCAGTATAATTTTTGTGACTTCGTGTCATTCACGAAATTTGCTATGGTACCTAGTAAAAACCGAAACTCTGATTTAAATAAATAATAATACTTAGCTTGAAACTAAACAATTAAACCCAACAAGCCAAACTTGATCCATATCACAGACAGATTTCTCCAAGTGTCTCTTCCTTCATAAACCTCGACTCGGTTTGATAAATCCTATATTTCACAGATGACCTCGACAAAAGTCCTTCTTAGATCAATATATTCAAACGACTATAAGAGTGAATCAAACATTTTGAATATGAGATGAAAATATGAGATGAAAGCAATGAGATGAAAATTTAAATACTAATGGAAGTGTTGAAAGATTAGCATATGAGAAAAAAGTATAAGAAGAAAAAGGCCATAGTTATTTAAAGATGAAATTTAAATATTTTCCAAAAGGCGAACTGGAAGTAACAGATGAGATAAAAGGCAGATGACCTCCATAAAAGTCCTTCTTAGATCAATATATTCAAACGGCTATAAGAGTGAATCAAACATTTTGAATATGAAAGCTAAATTAAAGAACTGATAATGAAAGCAATGAGATGAAAATTTAGGTACTGATGGAATTGTTGAAAAATTAGCATATGACAAAAAAGTATAAAATGAAAAAAGACAGTTATATAAAGATGGAATTTAAACATATTACAAAATGCGAACTGGAAGTAAAGATGACGAGTTAGAAGGGAAAAAATAGTTTGTGCACTGTGTGGAAAAAGGCAATTTGTGGAAAATAGTATGGCTGAACAGTGGTTGGAAAGTTGCAATATTAGAGGTATCAATAACAGGGTAAGCGTATATATACGTATAACAAGCTAGACAAGTATGCCAGTGCCGTTCGGTATTACTCTTGCAGTCCATCCACCAATCCTTCAATAGTGCGACATACTGTATGACTATAAAGATTTGAATGATTAGTAAAATAATGATATGCTTTTAAACATGATAGTTGATTTAGTTAAAAAACATAAGGAGATATTACTTATTAATCTAATTTAGAATGACAACAATGGCATGTTAGAATGAAACTAAGTTTATTTTTCAACAGCCCTTAAGTTTTATTTTACCTACTTTCACTTTGACTTTAACTATCTTTGAAAAAATTAATTTTGACTGCCAACCATTTAATGTATATCCATACAACCATTTAATAAGCATTATTGTCAAAAAATATTTTTAATACCGTCTGAAAATGTTCTAGAGGTTGGATCTGGATTGCAAGATGGAAAGTAAGATGTTGGATACCTCTTCAAATGGCATTTAGCGAATGGCATTTAGTTTAATGTTCAGGAGCTATAACATACTTATTTCCATTTTCCATGCTTTTATTTAATCCGAAACTCTGGTAAAGTGATAGCTTCTTAACTTTTCCTATAAATTTCAGCAATACTCCGTGTTCTTCCCTTATACACAAAATTAGGGAAGAACACAAGACTAAAATTTGTCCAAATCTCAGTTCAAATGAAACCTTAGTGATCCATAGAAAACAGCCTTTAAAAGTCGACTTGTTATTTTTTAAATTAATTACTTCTTGAAAGTATTGAGTTGTGAAATAGGTTTCAACATTTTCAATATTTTCTTATTCAATAGCGTGAACCTGAGCTGTTTGACGAGTTTAATTAAAAATCAAATTTCAACCACCTTTAAGAATTCTATTGATACATCTACTGCACCATGCCTTCGTAGATGTTTTCAGACATTTTCCATTTCCTTCGTTTCTTACTATGTATTAGAAACTTACTATCTGAAAATCCTTATGTATAGAGTGATTTTTTCATAAAATAATATGGAGACCAATTTGTAGTTTTGAAATAATGACTATAGTAATACGCATTTATGTTTTGAACGGCCTGGCATATTTATAAAAGAAGTTTTGGAGGAGAATGATGTGGTTGGATGTGAAAAATCGAATGTATGTGGGATACTAACTATGTTTTCAACCCCTACCTTCCCTTTTATGATATCTTAACTATCTCTAGCTTTTTATGTAAATAGAGCAACAATACAACATAATGAATTCACGTTAACCCTTTACGCATCATATATGTATAATCCCAACTGGTGTATATCCCAAATATGTGAAACCAATGTATTTTAATTAGTGTTAAACATTCATCATATCAGTGGTTCCCAAACTGTTCATAGAACTTTTTGAATACAAGGATTTTTACGACCCAAAAATTGAAAATATAATTAATAACGAAATTTACAATTTTTGTAACTCGAAATGTACTAGTTATTCATTTATGCAATACTTGTTGGATTTTTGTTATTATTACTGTTGAAGAAGTCTATTGTATTCCGTAAATATTACGAAGCACACTTTGAGAACCACTATGTTAAATGAATTATATATAAGTATGTATGTAATTACTGTGGATATTAAATAAAAAATGTTTGAAAAATCACTTGATTTAGTTTCATTTATTTACGTAAATTTCTATTGCAAGCTGCTTTGATATTTATCAAGTTTTTCCCATGGTCTTGGAGCATGAAGATTTCGGAAACTTAAAGGGTAATATTGTTTTACTGTAAGCAATATTGAAAGAAATCTCTTGTAACTTATCCCTCCAGTAATTGCGAAATTTTAAGAGTGTAGTCAGGACTTTTAGAAATATTTTCTAACTAAAATCTTTATAAGGCACTAAACCGAATTCCACAAAATATAATGAACTAGAAAATTTCGCAAAATTAATATTGAAACGCATTCAACCTAAATCACTTTGCATAACTAATGCAACACATACTACGGCAGTACATTTAAGTTTACCTAAAAGTTTTGTGACCTAAAACTTTTGATCGCTTCGAAAAACTCGGCAGTTATCACAATATCCGACATTCGGGAAGGCCTAAACTTACAATCGTAGAAGCGAAGGTCAAACGTTACGAGCAAAATTACGATAACGTCAAGTCCTGAAATCAGGGCTAAACTTATCAGGAAATCATAATGAAATTAAATGAAACCTGTTCAAAACTTTTCCTCTCGCCACAATAAAAAGGCGTTTTCAGAGTGCCAACTTAGTTTGACGTGCAACCTCAAGAAGTCCACTACTTTGATCAGAAATAAGAATATAATAATATTGCGATTCGAATAAATAGTAGTTAAGCGTATTATTTTTTTTTATTTCATATTTATTTTAAAAGGATAATATTAAAAACATATTTTAAAGTATTATCTCTAATTTCCGAGTATTAACTGGTTCCAAACTTATAACCGGCAGTGTATGTTTTGAAAACTATTGAATAAATTTCAAATTTGTCCTGATTTTAGACTTAGCCCTTAAACTGGTAAGAACAGTTTTTGCAGTTTCTTTCTGTAATCTTTTATTTCATTTCTTTGTATTCAGTATAAGTAATGAAAAACCTAGATATTCGTTTGGGTACAACAGGCAATATATATTTACCTCGTGAAGTAAATACCACTAAAAACAAATATATATACAAAGCAAGGCAAATTTTACACAGTCAACATAGATTGTAAATCCATCAAACTCTTCTACTGCCGCGACCACTCTACCTTATAAAATATTTTGCCATTTAAATCCATAAATTTGCAAAATATTTTACAAGGTGCAGTGGTCACGGCAACGTGATGTACCACAAGGCAAAGTATATTACAAGATATCAGAATAAAACAATTTGTAATTCTGTAAATCTATACATATAATAAAATTGTAACTGAGTCGTGTCTGTACATTGAATATTATTAGGAAAATCTTATTCTAATGATCATTATTATCGATACAAAGACCAAATTTACCATTTTTAAAATGTTTGCCTGTCTGTCTGTCTTTTTGTTACCGCATAACGCAAAAACCACTGGACGGATGTGTATGAAATTTGGTATAATGATAACTGACTATCTGGGCCAATATATAGAACACTTTTTATTTTGGGAAAATGTCTGTCTGTCTCAATGTCTTTTTGTTACCGAATCACGCAAAAGTCGCTAAACAAATTTTGATGAAATTTGGTAGGATGATAACTGACTATCAGGGTCAAGATATAGAATACTTTTTATTTTAGAAAAATATCTCATTCTTAAGCGAAAATGCAAAAACTGGTTCTTGCAAAAATCACTCCGAATCTAGATATTTTTGCTAATCTATACATATCGATACATATTTTTGAATATAAAAAATTAAAAATGAGGCAATAAATAAATATAAATACCCAAAATTTAAAAAATTAGAAAAAAGTGAAATGGCTCAATAATATTTAACTAAGTTCAGTTTAAAAAATCACCCATAGATGTCCTCACAAGGTTTTTAAAATACGTAATTTTACTTTATCCCATTAAGTCAAGTATCACTGAATAGATTTGGATCTTTTTTTATATTGCACCTACTCAAATAACTTAATGTGATGCAATATAATTCACATCATATCCATGCGCTCTAAATATTCATACTCACAATCAGGCTTAAACAAAGTTACAAGGTTTGTACTGTTATTTTGCTTTTGAACAATAGATGGCGCAAATAGGGATTTAAAATAAACGACTCAACATAAATATGACTCTCAATAACGCGCTTTAGTTGTTTTGATTAATTCATGTATTTTTTATTTCTACTCGACGATATACAACGCTAAATGTTTTCTATTATATATAAAACACGATATGTTTTTTTTAATTGTTCGTTGCATGCTATTCAACGAAAGATGTCGCTAGTAAATATCGTAAATCTCTCATTGTGTTTTCAAAAACAGGACAAACTTTGCGTGTAGCTGGCGTGGACCTAAGCATCGGTTGCTTTTCCCACACACAGCTGTATGTAGCACTCTCCAGCGTCAGCAATGCTAACAATTAATTTTTTTATGTTCCTTACGGTTCTACAAGAAACATTGTTTACAGAGAAGTTTTGTGTTTTGTTTTAAAGCCCACGCGAACAAATTCGCGGCCACAGCTAGTATACAATATATTCACTAATAAACGAAATATTTATTTAACGAAACTAACACAAACTAAATAAAAAACTTGTCAACCAGGAGTAGAACTCGCACTATGAAAGTTCCTTACAAATTCAGGTGCCTATGAACATTTTAGGGTACATATTATTTCTATTAAATATTTTACAAATGTAAATCTTTCACAAAATTACCTCTAGTATTTCTCATAACGCACGGTACATATTTCTAAAATTATAAGATCTAGGATAATTGCTACATTTCTACTGTAGTCTTCTAGTTAAATTTTAGCAACACTGTTTTACCATGATTTTTGATTTAGTAGTTTCAAAAAATAAAGTGTGATCTGCTCTATTTTTTGAAATACCTTTTTAATATTTTCTTTATTATTAAAATCGCATATTTAATTTGATTTAAAATTATAAAGAAAATGTTTTTGTATTCTTTGTAAGAAGCCATTTCCAATACGTAGAGTATTCGAAATGGCTTCTTCTTCTTCTACGTTATATACAAAATGAAAATAAAAAAATTATCAGAACTTTGTTTACTCTCTATTTAGTAGTTATATTGACATTTTTAAAAAAATGTGCAAAATTTGTGGGCTAATAAGAAGTATTACTATGGTTTCTGAGAAAATGGGCTGCGAATACAGAAAAACGCAAATATATTGCCTACTATATCTTTCACAGGCGTAAAACATGGTGCAAATATAAACAAATTATAACATTTAGAATTATCCCACTAGTTTTCCTACAACGTGTGTGTGGGCTTCTAAAAAGCTATATTTTTTCATAATTTTAATTTGAGTAGTTTAGGAAATAAGGGGGAGAATATAGCTTTTTCGTATATTTTTCAGTATTTTACTGACATAAAAATATAAAGTTATAAAAAATACTTTCGAAACCCTTTAACTAGCCGTTTTTAACAATAACCCACGTTATGTACAGAATTTTTTTTTCTTGTACTACAATTTCCAAATGAATATTTTTGAGTTATAGCTTTTAAGATATATGCAGATATTATATGTTAAATTTCAAGTATCTTACGTCAAGCGATTTCTCAGAAAAACGCCTGTGACGGACAAACGGACTGACTGCCAGGTAAGTGATTTTATAATGGTTTTGTTTTTGGTATGGAACACAAAAAAGTGGTAATTGCTCAGTCAAAAACAAGTAACTTTATTTTTAAAAAAATCTTACATAACCCCTACCCCCACCAAGGACATGGCGATCAATGTATGTGGACGACAGGCAAAAGATGACTTGAGAAACACTGAACCTGTCACGCCATAGTTTAAAAATGCATATTAAAGCATATTAAATATGGTATTCTGTAGCAACATTCGCTAATTTAAAAGTTAGAGTTTAATTTATGCACGGTAGAAGCCATAACCTATTAAGCTATGTTTAAAGTAAGTTAAATTAAGAGCAAACATTCACAAAAAAGCTACAGAAAGCAAATGACAATTTAAAGAACATAGAGGCTTCCAAGATCCACACATATTATGAAGAAGAACGTAAAACTTGTTTTATAACCACGCGTTATTTCCATGTGGTCCATTCATAATAATCAAATCAACTAAAGACCGCAGCGATTTGATTTTTGATACGTGTCTATGGCACGTTTGGAAATTTAATTTGAAAAGAGTGCGAGTATCCTTTACGCGTGGTTGAAGTAAAACTTATTTGACAGTTGTGATAGGTACTATAAAAAGATGAAGTTTAAAATAAATATATCACATTAAGATTTAGTAGTATATATTGATAATATGATTTACATTGAGTAATAAAAAGCCATGTTTACATCGAGCATCACAAATAAGTTAATTTTGTTATTATCATAATTTAAATATGAGACAAGAGGTTGATGATAACTATAATGAGAAACATAAACTCTAATCTGCAAATTTGCTAAATTTCTTGAAATAACTACCAGTAGCAAATATCTGGAATCACGGTTGATTTAATACCATTCGTTAAGAAGTTGCATTATTCGTCTCCAGAACTCCAACCAGATCCTAACCTGAACAATGGTGTAATTATTTTGTTAAGGAACAACTGCCAGCAATAAATATATTGAATCACGGTCGATTTGCTACCAACCGTTTAGAAGTTACATTGTGCATCACCGGAATTCAGCCTCAGATTCTGTCTTGATCGATGGCGTAACTATTTTGCAAATTAACAACTATCAGTAGCAAATATCTTGAATCATGGTTGATTTACTACCATCTGTTAAGGAGTTCCATTGCACTATCTATGGGAAAAGAGGGGGTCCCAGCTCCAAAAAAAGAAGACCTAAAACAAAAAGGACTAGATATGATCGAAGAACTCTCCAAAGAAAACTTAGCAGTGGCCTATTCAGATGGTTCTTGGTGATTTCTAAACAAAGGAGGAGCAGGCATTCACCTTCTCTTGCCAGACGGCAGAAAGATTAATCACAATGTTAACACAGGCATTATTGCATCTATTTTGTATACCAGTGTAGTCTTAGCAATTAATGAAGCCCTCACCATATACCTAACTGACTCACAAGCTATGATTTCCACAGAGGGATTACTGATCCTCTCGGATTCCAAATCCGCCTTGAAAGCTATTAGAAACGAAGCGACAAACATCACCTCCGCAATTAATGTCTTCTCTAATAACTGCACTGCAAGGAAAAATCCTGTACGATGCAATGGATCCCTGCACACGTCAATATAGAGGGAAACGAGTGCGCTGATACTCTAGCTAAAAAAGCCAGAGACCTCGATCCACCATAACATTTACGTAACACCATCACACTTGCAGATGCTAGCCCAGTGGCAAGATGTAGAATTTTGATCCATACCTTTAAGAAACCCCTCATTACTGATCTCAACTGCCCTAGACATATCACATCTACAATAGCCCAACTAAGAACTAATCGCCTTAAAGGCATGAAGATCCACCCAGATAATTCCAGAACATATATTCATTGCAAGAACTGCCCCGAAGTCCAGTTCTCCCCCAAGCACATCTTTGAGTTCGCAACAAATATCCTAAAAGTGGGAATGTCTCCACTGAGCGATCTGCTGGAAGGAATCTTGTATAGCAACGGGGCGCCGAAACTGGCAGAGGCAGTTTTAAAAAGCTTTGGCCCAATTTAATCCTCTTTTTTTCTCCTTTTGCAAATAGCAATTTATTATCTATGTGAAACACGACAACAACAACAACATGGAGTTCCGTTATTTATTTCCGGACCTCATCATCAGATCATCACCATATTTATGAGGAAGCATCTCGCTAGTATACTGTTTCAAACAAAATAATCAATAGTATTAAACATTATAAAAATAGAATAAAAATAAATTCAAGTATATATCTGGATATAACACATAGATACACACGGAATTCTATAGTCAGTCAATGCTTTCAAATACCGGAAACTGAGTAAGCAAACTATAAACGTCACTTAACGTTACTTCCGTTCGAAAAAATATTTGAGTTATTCGTAAGTTGTACCTAAAGAAACTTTACTTCAAAAATAAAACAAATTTAGTATTTTCAAAAGGTATTATAACATTTTTCGCTTTCCTGGTTACAAAACTTACAGAGGATATATTTTATTGTCCAAAGACAGAAAGGATAAAGTTTTCAACGTAGCGGCTTTACAGTCTGTAACAAAGGCCGTGTCTGCTATATACAGTGATGATTCTGTACATAAAACTTAGTATATTTAAAGAGTATTTCTGTAAAAAAACTTATCCAACAAGAGTGGAACTTGCGCCACGAGGATTTCGTACACATTTAGGCACTTGTATACTCTAAGGGTGCTTAGTATTGCTGATTAAACTATTAACAAATATTCATTTTTCACAACGTAAATACATGACCTACCTCATCTTTCACAGGCGAAAAAAAATTTATTATAAAAATATACATATCCACATAACATTAGAAATAATTGATTTTTGGTTTCTTCCTTTTACTTGTGCTGCAAGTAAAAGGAAGAAGAAGAAGAGAAAGGAAGAATTATGCCGACTTTTAAGATGGTAGGTCGACCAGAAGTACCCTACAAGTTTCGATGATCAGTGAGTAAGACTATTGTATGAATAAAAAAATATGCGTTAAAGGGCCACAACTTTTTTGCGTAAACCAAAAAGCTTTGTTGAGCTTTTAAAGCAATGCAAGACTATAGGCCTTAGTATAAGATGGTACTTTCATCTTGATATCTCAAGCAATTTTTGAGTAAAAAAGCTTTTACAGAGAGATGAACGGACGAATAACGAAGTTACCCTATAAGGTTTAAAAAAAAAATAAGGCAAAAAAATAAATTTGAAACATTTTTCAACTATGGTATCGAATTAATGAACTCCGTTTAACAAGCAAATCCACTCGACGTCTTTCAAATAATTTTTGTTTTACTTAATGGGTCCTAACAGCTTTGAAAGATACAAGTAGTGTATTTTTTCAAGTTACATATTTTTTTTCAACGGTAGAATGATCATAACTAATTTTTATTATAAATGCGAAAGTATATTTTTTTCTTTTTCTGTAATTCTCGGTGACCGGGTGATCAAAAATGTTTCATTAAATTGTGTTCTAAATTTGCCGCAAAAGTAGAAATAGAATAATTCATAGCACCTTGATAAATTAGTGGAACGACCCATATAACATAAAAGCTTTGGTCATTTTTATGTTTTAAAATTCTCATCAGTTTATTTAATTTTGTAAAATGTCAAAATACAAGCTTGCAAACGAAGTATCAACCTCTAATGTAATAGAAGTACCATTATTCCCAATCAAAGCAGATTTATCAACGGAATTGTCGTTGCAATACACACCGTGAAGATACTTACATGAAAATATCAAACGCTAAAGAAAAAGCTCCATTTCGTTTTTGTAGATTCGAAAAGATTTTCGACAACTGATATGACGAGCACTAAAAGAGCAATAAGTTCCAGAAACCTACACTGACTTAAAAAAGTTTTTATTGTGACCTAACGACAATAACGTTGTTAGCCTAGCTAGGAACAAGCAGTCAATATGAAGTCAAAGTGTGAGTCCATCAGGAATCGAAACTAAATCTCCTACTTTTCAATCTCGAAATGAATTATATCACAAAAGATATACAACATCTTCCGCTATGGACATTGTTCGATATGGATGACATTGATATTATTGCGATATCCTGCCAATTATTCCAGTTGGATATCAATATTTGACAAGAAAATTTAGTGAAAAGAAGACAAAGAATTAACAGAAGTGAGACCAAATTTGGGCTTTATACCCTCTCTGGCACTGTACCTATACACCAACCATTGCAGGAGTTCCCCTGAACAGGGTTGACAAGTTCAAATATCTCTGACGTATTGTGGCACCTAAGCTAATATTGCAAAAGACATACAGAATAGAATCACTACAATTTGGCTTAGATGGCGTTCCATGACAGGCGTCCGGTGTGCTTCCAGAATAGCAATAAAAACGAAAGGCAAAGTGAATGAAGACGCAATAAGACCATCCATTATGTGTGACTCCAAATGCTAGCCAGTGAGAAAAGTAGATGAACTAAAGCTATACGCACCATACATGAATATACTACGCTGGGCGGAGAAAGTTGCGAGAATAGATAAGTAACGATATATAGATGAAAGTTCGAAGTCGCAAAAATCCAGTATAAACTTCGCGAAAGCCACCTGAAATGGTATAGCCATATTATGTGGAGAAACGACACGTGACAAGAGCAGTAATGGAAATTGCCTACGAGAAAAGAACTCGGTTTCGATACCCACAAACTAGAGTCCTATCATTGGAAAGACCGAAAAGTAGCATATACTAAGAAGACACAAAATCGTATCTTGTGGTATGAACGTACGAAAATGGCTAACCCCAATAATGTGGGACATAAACAGGGGAGGAGTAAAAGAAGAAAAGAACATTTAAATCTTGTAATTTAATACTGAATGATTGATAACGTTAAAGGATTTAAGCAAGTTAAAGTAAGGCCTGAAACACCAGAGAGATATTTTGAAAATAACTTACTTAATATTTATGATTAATAAGATTACAATTTACATATTTTCAGCTTCTAACCTTCACGCGTCCTTAAGATAATTGACTCTTTATATGTCAGACCGAGAATATTTGAAAATAATTTTATTCAAAAACGAACTTAGCTAGACTAATGAAACTAAAACTTTTTGCTAGATAATATATTATTTATTAATGTTTTAAAACGACGTTCTGATTTTTTGTAGTTCGAGAAAAGGTACAGTCAGAGGAAAAATTATAAATTTATTAGGATAAATGCCCTCAAAAGTTCTTAAAAAAATTGAATCTCGATATGACCGATAATATAATATTTCACATCTCTCTTTCATGTATATTTGGTTATAAATGTATTTATATATATATATATATATATATATATATATATATATATATATATAAATATAAATAACTACAGGTACTTGACCTGTAGTTATGTATATTTAATCTTAATAAATATGGTAAATGCTACGACTTATAGTTAATAATTTCATTAAGAATGATACAAATTTAGCATGGGGGTGTTGTATATAGTGCCGTAGAAATTCTGCAAAATATATGACACAACCGTTTACGATGCAGGTTACAAAAGCTTCACAAAGATGCAACTTTTTCTGATGCTAATAAGATTACCGTAGATAAAAATTATTATGGATAGTAGCATATTATAATGTATAATCTTCTTTAAAGAATGAGGTATATAACCCAAAAATATTTTTGGAATAGGACGCCTGATCGTCGACTAATCTTTGGAAGATTAGAGTAAACAAACAAATAAACAAACGAACCTGTCCGGTTTATATATTAGTATAGATATAACTATTCCTTAACTTTGAAATTTTCACTTTAGATGTAGGTGGCCATTAAATTTTTGAATTGTGATTTTAGAAACATCGATCATAAGGAAACCTGTATAAGCTATAGAACATTAATTAAGTACGAACAATAACACACAATAATTCTGAATTCAAACGCCAAGCAATATTATCTAAACGGAATAAAAAGTCTTATTGGGTACCCCTGACAAACTGCACATATAATATGTTAATTATGTAATAATATGTTAATTCGTACACCGCCTACACATATGCAAAATTGTGTGGAATAAGGTGGAGAAAAAAACAATTTTTTTTTATTATATATATATATATATATATATATATATATATATATATATATATATACACACATATATTTATTCTTGTTTTATATTTAGAGGTGACCATGAAGCGACGTAGCAATATATATTACTAGCTTTTTGTTTGCGGTATCGTTTACATAATTTTCAATTAAAATATGAACTTTATTTCTAAGCCAACGCCACCATCACAACATCTATCTATTAATTATATTAAACCGTAGATATATACACATTACGCCATCTACTGATATGCTGCGGTACTAAAATTTTATTGAGGTTATACTTCTTTAGGCGCGTTATGAAAAAATGATGAGAGTGAAATTTTAAGATTCGTCACACAAAAGTTACAGTATGAAGTTGGAGCGGTTGCAGTCTCGAAACAAAAGCTATTGGCACCATCGTCGCCTCTGTTCACTGTTTTCATTTTCATAGTATTTATCCACATGTTTCTAGTGTCTACATTCACACACGTGTTTTAGTTTCATATAAGTGCGATTTATATATGTGCTGATAAATTATATTCAGTAGTGATTTAAATTCAATATTTTGATTAATATATTTACTATTCGTAAATATTAGTGAAAAAATTGTGTTTATAGACTTTTTCAAGTGCTCCAATATAATTGAGGTTATCTATCCGTATGTATTATTTAATGATGCCAAAGAAGTATAAATTCTCACGCGCGTACATAAGTACACGCACCCTTTTTTTATTGATCAAAAACACCAAGTTTCATCCAATATGAATAATGTTATTTCTATCCTAAAAAGTGATCAATGTGTTAGTTTGGATCAGAAACTACTATTTTTATTCAAATATTTTATCTTTTAAGCGTGATTAAATAAAAAAAAGGTTGACTATATCGTCGACACGGCCGCAGGTATTGGACGTGAAAATCTTTATAATGAAAGGAATAAGATCATTTTACAATACGGTATGTTTATTTTTATTAGGATTTCAATTTGTTACTTACATCAAAATTAATTTTCGAAATTTTTACTTAATTCAATTTAATTTATGTAATTGGAACACACGATTTAGCATAGAACAATGATATGAAAAATATATCATTATAGGACAATGATATATAAATATATATATATCAATGGTTAGAGATTTTTTTTTCTAAATTTTGTGAGTTCATGTACACTTATTTACAAACTTTATTTATATTCGCTATTATTCCATCCTATTTCACGCAAGATGTCTACATCTTGTACTCGGAAAGTTACTAACGAGGAACTTGTACGATGTGTTGACCAGAAACGCAAGCTTTTGCAAACCATCAAACAACACAAAAAAGGGGCGTGTATATGGCCCTTTTGACAGGCATGACAGATATATTCTCTTGCAACTAATAATGATGGGTAAAGTTACTGGGAGTTCATTCAGATTTGTGTAGAAAGGTGATATGAAAAATATATCCATATTTAAAAAAATATTTCTTCTCAGTCTTATAATTTCACTCATACTTACTCATATATTTTATTTATATTCACTATTATAAGATTAAAAATTTAAAAACTATATTTTCTGAACAAAACAATACCTAAATGTCTTAAATCAGTAAACGTGTTCATTCATCATTGCAGCGCATGGATATTAATTAGCCATATGTTCACATTGCATGCACGAAACACCCCTTCCTCTCGCACCTGTCGCCAGTAGGAGTTGCCATGACTTAGTAGAAGAATATTGCCCAATTAATAACAATGAACTGCATCGCTATCTAGTTTAATCGTATTAATACTATGGGTACGATGTGGTTTTGACACAATACAATTTTTGAATTTGATGAAAATGTTCGTAACGCAATCTTTCTGAACATGCTAACCTACAAGTATTCGTAGTGAGATTTTGTCAACTCAAAACATCTTAACACATATTGTGTATTACTTCGCTACACAAAATTCACAAACGTCACATTTGATAGTGACTCAATATTCAATTGTGGAGTTATTTGGTAACAAACAGTATAATAATGGTATACGGCCCCAGGGGCAATTTATCATTCCAGGCTTAATTCTCAATGTAAAACTAGATCCAAAACATGTTATGATAGTGAAAAAAAGTTTCTTCTTATTTTGGAAGACGAATATATATTTCTAAAGTCTACGTGGTACACATGCCTTGTTAATTTAGTGATGCGAAGTTATTATGCAATTTACCAGGTCGTAGTGAAAAGATCAGCAAAACATTTGAAGTTTACAAAATTTCCGTATGGAAATATTGTTATATGCCAGCAAATTTTCCAAAATTATGTAAAAATATTGCTCCCATGATCCCTGAGTCTTTTTGGCTTGTTTTTATACTTTTCTTAAAACTTCTTTTCTTTTATATTTATCTTATAATTTTCTAGTGCCTTTCTTATTTATTAGCTGTCTTAAACACAATTTCCTAAAACCACGGAATTTTAAATTAGATAAAAGTTTTCGGACAGTTGCCATATTCAGGTGAATGCGTTGCTTTATCTACAATTTTTTTCCTGATCTCGATTGTGTAAATATACCTTCAAGAGCTCTTTCATTTCATTCAATATAGCTAAGAAACTGTGGAAACGATACTTCAGTGGAAAATTATACATTTTTAATTTTTTTTAAAAATGTATAATTTTCCATTCAAAAAAGAAAACATATTTGTAGTTTTTATAACATATTCCATGACAAGTGTTGTTGAAGCATCACAGTCGAAAGCAATACAAGATAGACCTAAAACATTTGCTATAAATAAACAGTCTTCATGGTCGGTTCCGAAAAAAAACAGCACCGATATAAATATATTGACTTCTACAAATACTCCGAAGACTGATCATGATTGCATTACATTACAAGGTTAGCATCAAAACTAAGAATATTAGCGTTGTACGAAGCATTACTGTTTGTGATTGAAATACATTTTTTATCACGTTTCGAGCGCTATACAAAGAACGACTTTTCCTTTTTTTACTCTTTAACATCATTATCCAGTGAATATCTTACAAAGTCATTGTTGAAATTTAATAAATTAGGAAAATTCAAAATTTCCCATATATGTGGTCACGATGTAGCTTATTTTGATTGGTTGATTGTAATGTGTACGCTGCAAAGACCATTTATAATTGAAAATGATCATTTTATTTTATTTCATAAATTTTCCTTTATGAAAATATATCATACCATAATAACAAATTATTACAAGTACTTTATTATTTATAACATTTACGTATTATTGGACAATATAATAATTACATAATTTAAAACTTCAAAAATACCCAAAACTTTTATTTATTGAGTTATTTTAACCAACCTTGCGGGTCCATTTTTACTATTTTGGCCCTTCATATCACCAAAATGATTAATATGCTTATATTAAAATCATTTCGTCATCAACGTCTCATCATAAGGTAATCAAATTAACTAAATGTATTATTTGTAAGTTTTCTTTTCTCTAAAAATAGTATTTTAAAAACACTATTTTGGGAGAAAATGAAACACTTATGATAAAACTTCACATTGAAATGCTAAATTCTAATTTTTAATGCTTGCCCTTAATAAATACAATCAAAATAAATATCGCAGATTTAAAAATATTAGACAGTTCCAATTTCTTTATTATTTTTCATGGGTTCTAAATATGCAGAATATGAAACTCAGTTTTACACCATTTTTAATACAGAAGTAATTATTTATAATCTGTGTAATTTCACAAATAACCAGTTTTTAATAACTTTGCAAAAAATGGTATTACTTATAAAATTTTCTAAATAGATAATAAGGTCCAAACTTGGCTTTAAAAAATAACATGCGTCTCTGTCATCTAATCTGTACGTATGCACGTATTAAGACATACTAACAGTCATATTTTTGACTAATTTTTGTGATTATTTATTCTATTGACCGCTTAGATATGACGTAGATGCTTTTTGATTTTCGTAATGATTTGTCAAATAGTTGAATTTTGATAAAAATGTATCTACAAAAACTCCCTTATTCGTGCACGTCGACTGCTTCCGACCGCCATTTTGGGAGGATCTTCTCTGTGCTACGTACTGTTTTTAATTTGTTTTTTTACATTTTTAACTTTTTCTTGGAATTGTTTACTTAATAAAAGAAAATGCCGATGTGCACTTTTGGTTTTACCGCCGATTTTAAAGCTACGTCATTGTTAATAACTACTCAACAAGAAAATCTCAATATTTCACAAATTTAAAGAATATTGCCCAATTAACAACAATGAACTGCATCGCCATCTAGTTTGGTCGTACTAATACTTTGGGTAGAATGTGGTTCTGACACAATACCATTTTTGATACCTTGGGTATTCCTTTTGTCATATATTGTAGCATTAACCATTATATGGTTTTACCGCCGATTTACCGACTCTGAGTCGGTGATTTTTTTCCCGAAGACGGTTATGTACTTTTTTAGTGTATTTTTTTATGGATACGATTATTTTCAATAATTCTTGCCTTCTATTAATGAAATTTTCCCTTTTTTAGAGTTCCTCACCTCAAGACGAAAAGTGGAACATTTACAATGTTATAAGGGTTTTGTTTTTCGTTCACGTTCGTTCATTCACGTGACTATCTATCTATGATAGCTACTTTTCGATGAAATCACTTGATGTGAAAACTTGAAATTTGGCATAGTAATAAAACATTTTAAACCGGCACATACCAATACTCAAAATATAACCAACACTAAAAATATTCACATGGAAATTTTAGGAGGAGCAAATTAAGTACTGTAAAAAAAATTTTAATACCATATGTGATGTGAAGTAATAACAAAGGCTTCAAAAATACCTTTTTTCTTAATTTTATATTTATATACAGAAACATAGGTAAGAAAATATATTCTCCCTCCCCTTATTTCCGAAACAATTCAACCTAAAATCTTGAAAAACAGGAACATTTTTAGAACCCTACGTAAAAGTAGTTAGAAAACTAGTATTACCCTAGATCTTATAATTGTTTAAATAAGTATCTGTGCGTTTGTTTACTAAATGGTTTAATAGTGTGTGTGTTTACTAAATAGTTTAATTGAAAAACTATGCACCCTTAAATGTTTATAAGCGCTTAAATGTGTACAGAACCCTCGTAGTGCGAGTACTAACCACAGGTTTGATAAAGTTCTTCTTTCAATTTACTTATATCAAAATTTTTCACATGACGCCTCGAAAAAAATTGTGTAATGTTGTTCATGGTATTCGTGTTTTAGAACAACGCGCAAATTCCAATATGAGACTAACACTTGTGTTCCCAGCAATTCAGGTAGCGTACTATGTGTTTATGTGCTATAAAAAAGCGTTCTATTTCAGTAGCAAATATATCTCTTGGGAAAGTGTGCCGCATGAAGGTGTGTTAGTAACTGGTTTCAAAGCACTTAGTTTTTATTGACATATGAATTCCCGCTTCTATGAATATGGTTATGACGAACGCATTTTGATGAGGCAAATAATAGATAGGCAGATAGACGATATTATTTAGCAAAGCGACTTAGTCTGAAAGAGGCATAAAGGTTATAGGAAGCATGAGGATTAAATAAATAACTCGGAACACGCCTTTAATTAATACGACATAGTTACAACTAATGCGAAACTTCACCAAAGAAGAATGCACATGACCTATAGAGTATCTAACCTAGTTGTGTACATGGATTATTGATATACTATATTTTATAGTATATTAATGCAAACTAAATTATATAAATTTTAACACGGTGCCACTTGTAAGGGCTTCAGAACAAGAGTTAACGTCATTATTTTGAGGTTATAATTAGTTAATAGTTGACATTACAAAAATTACTCACATAACATTGTGTGAATATTTATATTGATATAACATTCCTAAATATCTACCAAAAAGGTACTTATTTATTTTGGTTTGCTCCATTTAAAATATTTGTTGTTTTTTTTATTGTGATGCTGACGTCTTTACTCAAGTCAAATGTTATAGATACTATGTCAATATAGAATCAAATTAAAAATCACAATCTGACAATAGCATTTTTTTATGTACACAAACGTACCAATGGCGCGGAATTAACAGAACAGCGCTCGTAATACAAGCAAATATGTGACACTTTTATGCAAATTATATGCTGATAATCACTAACCACATTTCTACTTAACGTTTTGACATAGAGAATTTTTTCTCTTTTTTTTGAGGCAATGGGATTTCTCTGGTCCGTTGCATCAAATATTTAAACATATGTTTTTAAATAATCGTTTATGTATATATTATTCGTCTATGACTAGACCGAAATTGGACATTCTCTTTTGCTTATGTAATCTCGGAACGGGCGTAAATGAATATTATGAATTAGGTTTACGAGATTGCTATTGAATTATATATACTGCTTCTCGTAAGTTTGCGACTAGTCACTACTAAAACACAGAACATAAAAGATTTATAGTTTGGTTTCATATAATATTTATCTAACCATCGACACGATATAAAGAACACGCCTGTGATGTTTACAGTAAACGAGGTGGTTACGAAGTTTAATTTTCTAATTCTTTTTTCCTAAGTCTATCACTCGTTTTTAGAAGTATGACCCTTCTGCAAGGCACGGCTTCTTCTATTAAAGAGCTTCTCTTAATTTCTGTCCAGTATCACTGTTTGTGAAAATAAATATGTATAGACCAACTGATACTTATCGAATGATTTATCAAAGTAATTTAAAAAAAAATATTTGCTTGAAATTATTATAGAAACTGTCGCTCATTTGGGCGTAATTACCTCCCCGGTTCCAGCATTTTAATGACGTTTTATGTCAAAAGAGATAATATCGAAAGATAAAGAACTACATAAATAATATATGTTTAAAGTGTTCTCATATGATAATGTAAGATGTTCTTACATTATCTTAATAGTGAGCCATGTTTGTTGTGGAGTGTAATATTTGAGTGCAAAAGTGTGGGTCGCTTTTTCTTGAAATCTTACTGAAATGTTTCATTTCAATCATATAATTTTAATTTGCAAAATCAATTATTTCTAATATTATATTATTTAACTTGCTTTATATTATATCTAGAACATTTTTACAAATATGAAAACTTTATTTATAAAAACAACTATAGAATTCAAATGAGCAGAGCAGCATAGTTGATTAGGTTGAGGTGTCTCTTCTTGATTATGTATCTGTGGACGAATGAGTGCGCATCCTCTCCATCTCTGTCAATGCATCAGTATTGTTAGGCGTATTTCGGATAAGCTTGAAATAATCCAATTCTTCGATCTGAGTTTTAGTTCTATTTCATTAAATCAGTTCTATGGTACTATTTTATAGCTTGTTATAAGAACTACACACAACTACCGAATTCCATGACGACGCAAGAATTAGAAACCCACACACGGCTAAGATGCCTTATTTCGTTATCGATTTCAGTGCCTAACTTCTGGTTGTTTTCATTGAATCAGCTCGATAGTACCATTTTATTTTGTTATCATCAGAACTACACACAATTGCCAAGTTTCATGACTATTAAAAGCACAAACACGGTTAGAATAAGTGGTTCCGTTATCGAGTTTAGTGCCTAACTTCCGGTTCTCTTTCATTTTGTCAGTTTATGGTAACATTTAATAGTTTTGTCATCAGAAGTACACACAACTGCCAAATTGCATGATCATATAACGATTAGAGGTCTATGAAATTTAGTTTCGTCAATTCCATTATATAGTTAGTTAGTTAGTTGGTTAGTTACAACCTAATAAAAGGGTTTTAAAAACAACAGGCTCTGACCCAATTCACGTTGCAAATGCAAAGATTTTACTAAATAAATAAAGGCGGAAGGCAAGAACAGGTAATCGAATTCTTTTTTAATATATTTTTTTCCTCGACGCTCCCGAGCGGATGGCCAATATCCGGAGACGATAAAACCATCGATGAAAGGAGAACAAATCGTCTAGAAATAGATTACGAGTTGAAAATGAATTTCCTCTTTTCACCCTTAATATCATTTCTGGTCTTCATTTGAGAAATTTCTTTGCAATATTGATTGTCTTCAACAAATAATTCTTTATGTTTTTTTTTAAAGTAAACTGTCTTTCGTACATTTTTCGGAAAAAGGGAAGAAGAGTATTTTATTATATTAGTGGAAGGTTATTAAGGTCACGAAGATTGAACAAAACCCAACGTCGAGAAAATCGTTGTTAACATTTCAGGAAAATTTAATAGTCACATCCCTATGTTATGATTAGCAATAGATCGAATCCAGACAGAAACCGAATTTCGAGAAAAATCGATAAGGCTTTAAAAATAACATAATATTTACATGAGAACTGCACATATCGAGTCGGTACAAATAGATTAAGTTAAATCCTAGTTTAGGTCAAGCCACAGTCACTAAACCACCAGTACTAATCTCATTTATCCAATAATGATAATGATTGTAAAGTCACTAAATCTAATTTTAATTTTCGTGTGATTGTAAAACAAAGTAAAGGGGCAGAAAAATAAACTAACATTAAAAAAAAATTGTTGACATCGCCTTATTTAAAACAAACTAATTCATCGCGTAAAAAATTTTAATTATAAAGATTTTCTTATTAGGTATTCATTCGTATTGGAAAATAGGTAATACAAAAATCCCGATATTAAGGTATTTTCACACTAAACCTATTAAGTACGTGTATGAATCGCACTACTGTTACTTTCATAAAAAATTAAGCATATGTAAATGTTTAATGGTAAGTATTATGTCCATTAGACTACAAAAAATATTTTTTTCACCGTGTAAATATATTGCCTAGTATATTTTTCACAGGCGTAATAATATCGTGAATATCTAGGAAAATATGAAAATTAGAGTCATTACTATAGTTTTCCGGTAATCTTTGAGCATAATTCTAGTAATATTGTTTTTTGTAACTTTGACTACAGCAATTTCCGAGGCTGGAGGTGGGATATATTACTTGGGGATATTCAGAACAATATCCATAATATCCCAGACATAAATTACGATGTCTCCAAAAGATTCTCAGTTGCTTTGGTCACATTGCATGCAGGCACCCAGATAAGCTCGACAAGTTGGTTGTGGTGAGCGAGGTGAAAGAAAAGAAATCCCAAGGCTGATCATCTAACCGTTGGTGTGAGCAAGTAACCCCATCACTGGTCTTCCTGTAGCAACCCCCGGAAGAGAAGCATAAAACCGGACAAAGTGGAGGAAGCTTATATACAAAGCCACGAATACCTTTCAAAAACACGATTCTTGAAAGGTATTCGAGCTAACATTGGCACCTATAAAAAAGAGAAAAACGACTTCTAAAAAGAAGTACCCCATTAGAATATTTTATTTCTTTGTTGTAGATTTTAACAACTATAGGTTAACTTACATAAATATATATAAATATATATATATATATATATATATATATATATATATATATATATATATACATATATATTATATATATATATATATATATATACATATATATATATATATACTTCCACGCGTGCAACATCTAGTTTTATTATAAAGTATCACTAAATAAAAAAAAAAATTAAACTCAATCTTTATAGTTATGTCACTTCTTATGCGTTTGAACAAATTCTGACCTTTAGAGGTGAGGCTTAACCCTTACATACCACAGATGAAAGGTGAAATTAATCAGACTTGCGAGTCTTTCAGATATATATTTGATTAATTTCACTTTTAATTTAGGTTTTGATCAATTTTATATGCATTCTTTAAAAACAAGTTGAAATAAGAAAAGTTTTACGAAAATATCCTAACTTCTTATTTTTTCTGTATTCTGAGTCTCAGAGAATGTGATGTGCCTCAAGATTTTATATCAATTCCACGCTAATAAAAATGAAGAAGACAGAAGTGAGGGTACGTTTTCTGTTTTAGGGTACTGTTTTCTGTGTTTCTATCTTGTCAGTAGTCAGTAACTATGAAGATAATGACAGCTCTTTCGCAAGGTTGTGGCAATCTAAGAAATTAATTTGCAAAAAAGTGGCGTGAAGTAAACTCCGTCCATCCAAAGAGTAAATTATTAAACTTGCGTTTAATTCGTCGCACTATATATTTTAATTACTTACTTCATCTTTATCATTAACATTTTGCTTCTATTACCAAAGTCTCCTTTTACAAATAACTAAACCCCTTCGATAAAACTCGTGTAGTAATTCTGAGCATTGCTATTAAATTTAGCCCATAATCACTACCTAGCTACTATGTAGGGTATGCAATATCATATGGTAATCAATTTCAGAACTAGAATCTAACAACGGACCTCACAACAGAATCCCAAATTCAGTTCTGAGAGTGACGTTTTCCGAAATGAAAGACAATTGTCACAACAACTCAACAACAGAAACAAAACTGCGTAATTGGTAATAAATAAATAAGATCAACGGTATAATAACACTATTGTTATTATCAACGGTATAATAACACTATTATTATTATCAACGGTATAATAAAACTATTGTTATTACAAACGGTATAATAACACTATTGTATGCTACAAAATAACAAAAACATTTACAATGCTAAATCAACATTCTCAAAGGTATTTTTAGGAATTAAGCCCATCTAACATATTGCAAATCAAAATGATTCAATGTAAAGGAACAAATGTTTAACAAATGTTGGATGGCTTTGTAAGACGGCAAGTTTATCTGAACACATACTAGCCGAATTAAAAAAAAATATCTTTATGCCTCTTATAACTAACCGTTTCGAACAACCCCAATCCCAACCCCCCCACCATTATATATGAAAATTAAAAAAGAAATTCATATACTTAATTTACTCCCCCTACAATATTCGTATAAATACTTTTGGCTCTTAGATTATTGAAATAAATAGGGGTTAATATGCTTTATGGCATTATGTCAGATTTCAAGTTTCCATCTAGAGAGGTTCTTGAGAAAAACGGTTTTGATAGACGACAGACGGGTTTGTGAGTGATCTTACAAGGTTTCAGTTTTTTCTTTGGTGGTAACTTAAAAACTGAGAAACATTTTACGGACCGCGTCCAGATTTAATTGCTCTAAAAAAATTCACATTATTTTTGCATTAAACAACTGGGTATATCGAAACGTACAAGATTGTTGTCTGCCGATCTGATCACCGTATTTCAAAGGTCGCTGTAAAATCACACTTTTATAAAGATCCCGTTTTTCATTTTAAGGTACAGAATCCCAAACATTTTTGTCCCTAGTAGGGTTATTATTCACCTACTGCTAGGATCGATTAGGCACTTTACTACTAGCAACAACGACTATCTTAAGCGGCACCATTGTTTTACCAACCGACAGCATCTACGATAAACCTACAAGCGACAGATCCCAATGAAAAACTCGCAGATTAACGACATCAAGTGGAAAGCGTCGCAAAACGTACGCTTTCACGAAAATTCTGTAACAAATGTGCTCACGATTACTCGGCGAAAATGCTTTTTGTAGTACCTCTGAAGTTTTCCACAGCCACGTCAATGGATTAAGATATATTTTGCGATTTGTTATCAAAACTTGAGTTCATTGTGATAAACGTGTATGACACATTTAGAAAATAATAGGTATTTCACATATGAATGTACATCATATAATAATTAAAGTCGATAGTTAATATCTTTTGTATTAAAAATTAATGATTAGCTAATTTTTAACTGCGCATTAAAGAGTAGTTAAGTGAAAATAAATATATTAATTTTCTTCAATGCAATGAAAATAATAAGTATTTTGCAAATATTTAAAATTGTATTCACATTTATACCATAAAAATAAACGTCTATATAATTGTCAGATATAATTTTTGTTTATTTATTGGGGAAAAAACAGATACAAGTCATAGTGATATACAAAATGAGAGTTTTTCAAGAATTAGGTTAGACTTGTATCCTAATATTGCCACGTCAAAATAATATTCTACGTACATATATCCTCAATCTTATATAAATATTTCTATAATACATTAAATATTCAGAAATGTTATAAAATATTAAATTAAATTATAAACCACGTAATATTGGTAACCAAACAAACAATAAATGTTGAAATGATTGAAATCAGCCTTTCATTTATAGTTCATTATAATAGTTGTCACTAAAATAATTAATGGTAATATCCATCCCATTTATAATAATAACGATTTGAATAAAAAGAAAAGAAACATTATATCGATTTGAATAAAAAGAAAATGAAGTGTCCATGCTTTCAAAGGACTAATGGTTGTATAGTATCCGTTTAACTGATTGTCTTTATTGAAGTAATGAGCTAGTTATATAACTATTATACATCACTAATGTAAAAATACAACAGCGTCTGCCTGTACATTAAATATTTACTTTATTTTTTACAAGATTAACAAATTGTAGGATTCTAAGATGAAATACACATTTTGTGGAAGTTTTGTCTCTGTCTTGTGAATGTTTGAGAAAAGTTAACATTACAACGACTAGAATTTATCTTTCAAAAAATATATATAAAATAGAGTTTATGCCAATGTATATGCCATTTGGTTTTATACAAATAAAATATATAATTCGATTAAAAGCTACAATAATTTAAACTGAATGCGAGTCACTGCGTACACAGGCTGTCTAACCTCGCGAACTCCTGGACGGCCATCTCTAAACGAAGTATGCATTCATGTTTATCGCCGGTTTATTTCCCACAGAATTTATTTGATTCGAAAGATAGTTATTGAGAGCTCTATATAATTATTTTCAGTTGATCTTTTCAAACTATTTTTACCAAACCTTCGAAATATATGTTAGAAAAACCAGATCATATTGATGTTTATATTTTATTATATTAGTTTACGATCAACGCCAAATATCTGACTAAGTTTTTTTCATCTCTTCTATTTTATTATTGACTAAGTTTTTTCGTCTTTATATTATTTTATAATTTACTTATCTATAAAGTATTTTATAATTCTTGGAAATTCTCCTGATCCACTAAATTTTAGCCGTTTTTTTCCAAAAAGTAGTTTCGGATCAGTTAGTCCATGCTTTGCAACGACAATAAATAAATCTGAAGACCAAACTTTGATCACAGCAAGTGTTTCCTAGCGAAGTGTGTAATATTCTATTTTATGGAACATATTACCGAGTAAGATCAAACAGAAATTTATTTATCTCAACAGTAAACAATAAAAGGGCCAACGTGGTTTATAAGTAAGTATTTTCGTATTTACAAATTTCCAATAAACTTTATTCCATTTCAGATAATAATCAAAAACATTTAATTCAATATGTATGCCAATATCGAATATATTTGGCGTTAATTTTGTAGAAATTCATATTCACAATTAAATGAAACTATGTGATGTAATATTATTTCTATTTTATAAAGTTCTTTACCACGACCTATCTTTGCAAATTGCCAACCCGAAGATGTTGCAATACAACGAAACCTAAGTCGTGGTAAAGAACTTAAAGAAAGTAGAAATAATACTACATCATATACTTTCATTTAATTGTGAATGTATGCCAATATTAAAATCAAATCAAAAAAATTCATTTAATATATCTGTCAATAAAAAAATACTAAAAGTATAGGTGAAACTATCGAACTAATTTTAAAATTTATTTCACTGTGGGATATGCAGGTCGTACAATAGGTGGCAAAAGGAAGGGGTAACCACACATACTAAAAACGATAATCAAGATCGATCCGTGACATTATATGCAACTATGAGGAACTATCATTAGTATACTTGCATTAATACAGAAACGCTAACTATGTCATTGAATTATTATTGGCATAGAGACGCAAACACGCTCGGTTCTATACTACTGCGGTCCAATGACCACAGTTGCATTAATCGTTCGCGAGCATTCGACTCGTCTACACGTTTTAGTAATTTGAGGAAAATAAATCATGTAAATGTCAGTCTTTAGGACTAAGTTACTTATAACTAACTAAATTTTATTGAAATTTATTTTATTTATTTATTGATAATAACGACAATTTTCCATATTTATTC
Source organism: Druceiella hillmani (assembly GCA_039881145.1). Classification (NCBI taxonomy): domain Eukaryota; kingdom Metazoa; phylum Arthropoda; class Insecta; order Lepidoptera; family Hepialidae; genus Druceiella; species Druceiella hillmani. The sequence continues at coordinate 6,377,943 of JAYKKI010000069.1, read as the reverse complement.
TATAATAATCAAACCTGCCAGTATTTGTCACTCAGCATAAAAAGGTAAGATCGAAAATGTAAGCATTACTTTCTTTTTCGCTTTTTCGTCGTTACTTGTAACATAATTGTAATTCGATATTGTGTAAAATGTCTTTTCTATGCAAATAATACCCCAATGCGCAATGTTGCAAGACCTAAATTCACGCGAGTAAAGCCGCAGGCAAAAGCTAGTGTTAAATAAAAAATTCGCATTCTCGACAAGCGTCATCCTGCCTTAGCTGGATGTTGAATACCTTTGATGGCATTCAACCCCTTTCGTAGCAAAATTTTTGTCCACTGTCTAGGCTGGACACCCTTAATTGCCCATTAGTTATATTTTGTAAGGAATCCTTCATCGAGGCACAGCAAAGTTTGCTGATGACAATAGCGCGATACAAAAAAGCATCGTCTAACTGAAGGAAACTTTACCGACGTATCATCTTTTGTTAAAGTAGAACATGACTGAAGCTTTGCAATTTTCCTGTATGAAATTTACTATCAATCAAAATCGTATTAGCAAATTTGATTTACGTCACTATAAATATTTTTTTTGTGAAATTTTGATAAGCGGTTTTGAGAATGTCGTTAGGGTTCTTTATTGAAATAAGAAACCGTCTTAATCTCGTAATGTCTATCCGTCCGTCCATATGTGAGAGTATCGCGATTTTTTAGCTTTATGTTTTACAACAGATACTTCAGATAGAGATCTCAATTAAAACATAGGAAAATATTAAAAGAACAATATTTAATGTACATTTCCGTGTACTTACTTCATAAAATGGGAAGACGAGAATAACTGGAAATTACATATAAAAGGCCTCCCCTTTGATCTGAAAGGTCTACCCTCCTCTCTGATCTCAAATAGTGTTTCTATCAGCGGCCGTCGGGATATAAAATATACCATATTTTTTATTTCAAAACCCCTTTGAAACATGAAGCGTTAAAAGATTGTATGATGTGTGTTCTTCTTTCTAACTCTTCAATCATTGGTGTGGGAAATCTGACAAAAATTCTAGATATTAGTCGTGTATGATTTTCAATTATACTTTCTTCAGATTTACGCGCGACGCGGACATATGTTGAGTCGGTGGCAGATAACTGCCGATTTTAGTTGAACATAGTTGATAGCTGACTTTCCATCGATCGATATGAGCTATCCTTTTCTTCCTGTTTATGTTTTAACTCATAACATTCCAATCAGTGAAGGTTGGCCAGAGTTGCTTCGATTATTGGTAGGGTCGATTTTTGTGGAGCATGTGCGTTAAAGATATTACATTTTATATTTTTACAGATTATTGTCGGATCGATTATTGTCGGTAGTTGCGCGTTAAAAGAAGACAAATACTAATATTCATTATGTTTTTTTTATCCAAATCCTACTAGTCAATTCAGTCCCCGTCAACTTTAAAAAATCCTACTAAATTTTCGCAGCAATAAATCATATGAACCCGCATAAATCCGAACAGTTAACTCTCAAAAGTATTTATACGAAAGTTTTAGGGGAAGGGGTTTAATTAAGCACTCAAGAAATTTAAATTCCAATTATAGCATGGAGTATTTTTGAAAGGGTTTTTGTATGGGTTTCAAAAATATTTTAATTTTTTTTAAATTTCACATAGCATAAATTCAGAGATATACTAAAATATACATAAGAAAACATGTCCCCTCTCTTCTTATTTGCGAATATACTCAATCTAACATTGTGAAAAAAGGGTATTAAGCAGCCTACATAAAGGTTTCGAAAAACTATAGGGTTGAATCTAGATTTCCTAATTTGTGGGCTATTCATGATAATATATTTGTGAGTAGCCCACAAATTGAGACATTTATTGTTATCGCTATAATTCTATTATCCACTAGACATCTAGAGTCATCGCTATAATCAAAAAAGGTATAGAATACTAGGTACGCGAGCCACTTAGCCGATATTTTTAAATGAAAGTTAAATATATGCACTATGTATCTTATATCAATTATATTCAATTATTATTTTCTTTTACATTATGATCACTCTTTTGTCGTTGAAAATGTTCCATCATTTGAATTTGAGATTTACATAAACACGCCTAGAGCTATCTATACATCATCACGCATCGGGTACTAAGAAGGACTTGGCGCAATATCAATAGTAATGTGCGAACGAGAAAGATATACGATTATACTATTTAGTCATTGAATATATTTGGCGTTAATTTTGTAGAAATGCATTATGCACAATTAAATGAAACTACGTGATGTATTATTATTTCTACTTTCTTTAAATTCTTTACCACGACCTAGGTTTCGTTGTATTACAGCAAAGATTTTTTTTCTTTGCTAATAGCCCACCTGAAGATGTTGTAATACAACGAAACCTAGGTCGTGGTAAAGAACTTAAAGAAAGTAGAAATAATACTACGTCACGTAGTTTCATTTAATTGTTTAGTGATTCTTAGAAAGAGGACATTATCAAAATATTATTTATTAAACATTAAATTATTTTTATTTATAAGATGATAGATGGACATATATTTTCTTTATTCTGTACCATATACTGTTAATAAGAAAAGTTGCTTTGAACCGTTTTGCAAATATAGAAAAATCGTCTATAAAAAGATTTCTGAAAAAAATGTCTAAAGAATTAAAGCGCCATTTTAGTACAAAATTTATAAAATTTAACCCACCCACTAAGCTAAAATATTTCTTGAGAACTATAAATAAAATTAGAATGAAAAACATATCGAAAATACCAAACTGATGAGAAAAATCTGCGAAATTTAGTAAAAGAAAATGTCATTCTCACGAAAACAGCATGGAAGGGTTCATTCTACTTTAATCAAGAAGTATCCAATTACTCTCGCCCTAATATACTTACAATTATTCGCATTCCCCGGATAAAAAAGGATATGTTTCTATTGGTTTCTTTTTTTGTTTTCCATTGATTTCCACCATCATTAAAGGATGTGAGACTTGCCATACATTTTATTTACTAACACGTATTTGAAACAAACTCAATCACAGTAATATATGATACCGTGAAAAAAGTCATTAGCCCGAATTAACGTGTACGTGTGATCACCGCATTATAACATTGCCTCATTAACGCGATGAAATCACGACACCGAGGGCGTGTCGAGACACACCACTCGTCACGTTCGATGAACAATGAGAACGTACAGAACAATCGGGCGTAACAATAGAAAGGAGACGGACAAAAGTCCTGAGTGTTGGGTACTTGTGTTATAAAATTAAAAATGACACTTTATAATAAAAATAATATTGTATTTCTTCAAAAAAAAAGATATTTTTCATAATCATTTATAAATTATATTTATTTGGAACTTTTTAAATGAACAAAAGGAAACTAATTGTAGTTTGTATTTCACTGTAACATACAGATGTAACATAACTAATTCATAAAACTGGCAGCCCCGACAAAATCGTTGAAAACAGCCTTATGTGACTATTTTACTGGAAAAGTGCGGGAAAGACATTACTTCTGACACCATACTACGAGTCAGGGTCAATTAATATTTTATTTTTAACTAATTTGGACACATTAAAAAAGCGATCGATTTTTTTTTGTAATTTGTTCTAAAAAGTTATTAATTTTGGATAAATATTTTTAATTTTAGATAACATACATTGTTAGATTTTCAGCATATGCGTTGATTTAAAAGTTTCATGGTAACATATCCTCAAGTATTTTGGGAATTATGTCCTTCAAAGTCTCTATTAAATATAATTGTAGATATGATTTGATAAAAAATAATCATGTTCTTTCTAATAATCTATAGAAACGAAATAATACTATCTATTACGTAATTGAATTTTATACATTAAATTTTCTTTACTTATTCATTACAAACACAAACACACATACACACACACAAACACGCGTGCGCGCGCGCACGCACGCACGCACACACACACACACATATACAGCTGCGAACAGCTGCGAAGACATCCCGACTACGGGTAAAAATCGCACTCCGCAAGTATTCGGTGTATTAAAAAGAGTTAAGTGTAATATTTTTTGCACCCAATTAGAAAAAGGGCGTATTTTACGTTTTATTTCAACGACACTTTATTCCTTTATAGCACACGAATATAGTCTTTCTTTGTCCAACATCTATTACCGGACACCGTGTATTGCATTCAAAAATCTAAACATCGAATCGATAGTTTTTCTGAAATGATTTACTACTTAAGTATATTTTTCACAGCCATAAAAATGTCATGAATTGTTAAGATATTATGAGATCTAAAAACACCGTTTAAGTTTTCAGGTAAATTTTAAATTAGATTTTAGAAACCCTGTAATTTCTTAATTCTTCAGTAATTTTGGAAATAAAGAGAGTGGTGAGATAATTTCTGGAATCTTTTACGGAATATCTCTGGAGATGTGCCACTTAAAATTATGAAAAAAAATAGATCCTTGTGACGAAACTGTTAATGCAACACCATAAGATACATGAAATTAAAAAAAAGATTTAACTATTAACTATTGACTGTTATTTATTTGATTGTTAACTAATATATTTTAGTTCAATGCCAAATTTCAATTTTCTAAATCTTACGATTTCTGACGAATACGGCTGCAACAAACTTAACGAACACATAAGTAAACTTATAAAAGTTGTGTTTTTTTTAGTTTGATATACGAAACCTAAAAATGCTTTGTATTGTTTTGTATTTATATATAAAAATCTTAAAAAGAATTTCATAATACCAGTATACCGAACTATACTAACGTCACCTGCCTGTGATACTTTAAAATGAATATAAAAATTTGGACAACAGTTCACAGATGGCGCTGTTCAAAAAAATTATAAATAAAAAAATTGTTTGCACTATATCCTGAAATAATATTAATTTTTGGATTTTTCGAATTAAGGATATCACTCATATTTAATAGCAAAAACACCTAAGTAAAATTTACATCACATAATGATATTAATAACCCTTATTTTACATTAACTTACAACGATAATAAGTATAATTAAATCAGTTGAAAATAAGTAATTCAGGACGCTATCGTTAAAAGACATGATTTTCTATGCGCGTTAAATTTTCTTTTTCATCGATTCTTGTTTTTTCTGGAACCGCTATTTTATTAATATAAGAATACCGTTTAAAAAGACGTTGAACCGTGTTGATTCCATCTTTCATCGAATAGATGGCAGTACCGAAAAACATTATTCACAACACAATCTATGTAACTGAATCCTTTCACAATAATTACAGTTTCAACGAAAAATAATTAAATTTTTTACGAAAAATACTTGAAATATATTCAGTTTATAAAATAGACACATTTTTTTGTTTCAACCGATATGTACATTATTAGAAAAAATTTATCAAAAGTATGGTATATATATATATATATATATATATATATATATATATATATATATGTATATGTATATGTATAAATATATATGTGTATATATATACACACACATATATATATATATATATATATATATATATATGTATGTGTGTGTGTATATATATTACACGATATTCAACGAGATGCATGAAAAAATAACGCCGCTCCCTCCACTTTTCATGCTTAAGAAATTACTTCTTTTTTATTTTCCTATATACTAATTTGATTTGATAGGTTCATTTACATATAAATCTAAAGAAATAAATTAAAAAAATAATTCTATGAAAGTTATTAAATTGTAATTTAATTCAAAAATAATAAAGCTAAAACAGTGGTTAATAAGATTTCATAAAAAAATATTAGTAATCAAAAGAACTAAAGAAAATGGGAAAATTTCTCTAAAAGGGAGGCTATCAAAGTTAAGGAAACATTGAATAGTGCTCTTTGTAGACCATTTTCCAACTGCCCCTTTTATCTCGGCGATTAGCAATTGAAAAACTTTAAAAAGCAATTAATTTAAAACATGAATTAATATAAATACTTAATTAAGAAAAAAATTGTTTTTTTTGTCCAAACGGGGTCGACATCATTTCGCGCGCCCCACTCAGTAAAATGTCACCGAATAAGTCTTTTCAAATTAATTTAAAATCCTCTATACAATTCTTTTTGTTTCGACGCCTGGTTTACAATATATTAAGATTAAGAATTATATATAGATTAAAAATTATAATCGAAGCAACAAAATATTTAGTGAGCATATTCATTTTTTGTAATCAGAGGACATTTTGAAAATATACACCTAAATCTGAAATATAAAGTAGAAGTTGTAAAGTATTTTTTGTCGTAATATTTACCATCCAAAAGAAAGTTACAGCCCAGGCTAATATTCTATAATAAAAAACTTTATTATCATATATGATTCAATATTGATTAATTTATTGTTAATTTTAAAATTTCATAAAAAAAATTAGGGAGGAAAAATACTCTAATTCATAAACTTTATTTTGTGATTAGTCCATTTTTTACTCATCTCTTTGCTCTCTTTATCCATAAAACATAACAGAAGTCCCCAAATTGTACGCGGCTATAGATGATATAATTTACTGCTGTGATGTGGTAACTGGCGCGCCGCGCCCTATTTACAGGGTCAACGTGAGTATTCCGACATTTAATAATTCGAAAGGGTTGACGTACGGTTAGAAAAATAGGAATCGACAACTAACGAATGTTAACGAAAACAATTTCAATGTTTCCGTTTCACATTTTCTTCTTTTTTTCACTTTGAGAACAGTGGAATAAGGAGACAGGCTAAAGACCACATAGTGCTGAACCCAAGTTTTAAAATATTAACAATGATACTCTTAAGTGGATTAAATAAAAAATAAGCCCATTTGAAAGTTTTATGTAAATCATCAATATGACAAATGAAGAATCTCGTAATTTTTTCATAATAATTTCTAAATGCTGTTTCTACAGGACTCGTTAAATTAGCAAAATAAAATAGAGTGAAGGTTGTATCTCGTCATATTCTCTATACACAGATGCAAAATACAATCCATGAAACTGGTAGGTCTTGCAGGGTCGTCTAAAAAAAGCCACGTAACATTCGAAGAGCAAAATGCATTCATTTTGACAACACGATACGAATAAATTGACGTTTCCCCTCAGACGGTGTTGCCAACTCGGCTATAGCGAAAGATACTAGTGGTGTTAAAAAAATACCAAAAATACTTTATTTTTAAAATTCCAACATAATTTTAAGTACTGTATTTATTACTGAACAATTTCAAAAACAAAAAGTCTACAAAGATGAATAAGTAAAATGTCAATAACTTGCTCTTCATCAGCAGCAGCTGTCGATGTGAAACTCTGACAGCCATAATCATAATTTTCTCGGTACCTATATAGCACAGTACATCACCAGGAAGTGTATAAGAATAACAAGGCTTTTCTGCCTCTTTAGGCCAAATCTGATATACAGAATGGCATTTAGGGATCTCACCGCCAAAAATTGAGCGGTTTTCTTTTGCCAAATTCATTAAGCTAAATACGATGCTAATACTCAATATCTACGTGCGAATGTAATAATAAAAAAAGATTGCAAACTTTGTTTGCATCATCATTATGTCTTATATATCATTCATTTATGTCTTATATAAATATGCTAAAAAATCTGCTCTACGCTAAATGTCAATAACATATACTTAACAAGATGAAAATATATTATTTAAAATGCTAAATTGGCAACACCGCTGTCAGATAACCATTTATGTTTAATTAATTTAGGTAACGGGAACACATTAAAACAAGCTATCGTTATTGAATGGTGTCTAAGAAGTACTTCATTAAAATGTTAAAAATATAACACCTTTATGAAGATAATTGTATTGTTCCAAATAGTATTTTATTTTTGCTCCTTGTTTGTCAACCGCTGAATTGCTTGGAGTTTTGTACCCCAAAAATACCAGATTTTTTAAAAATATATTTAATTTATATAATGCAGAGGCAATGAATAATTATTGGATCAACTAACTAAGATGATCTATTCACTGAATGAAAAATTAATAATTATTGGATCAAGTCCTCGCTATTTTCTTAAGCAATACCTGTCTGGCAATAATATTTCACTACTTTCGTACCAAATGCCCATAATTTCCATGCAATCATATTTCAGGAAATAATTAAACGTTTTATTTTTCATGATTAGTGAAATAATTGTCCGCGAAAAACCAATAACAATATTTTATTGAGCGAATAATACACTATTAATGAATGAAGCTTCAGGAAGATTATTAAAACTGTTTCTGAAACTGTTCTTTTTTCATTTTTTCTCAAGCCTAAATTACCCTTATCATCATCATCATCATCATCATCATATATATTAATACGCTAAGGTTTAGATGTTACTCTCCCTTTTTAGAAAAAACCTCACAACTAATCCACATAAATTATATATCATTTTATAGATAATTGCTTGCTCTACCGGCATCCACAACTAAAAAATTTATTATTGCTATTGTTTTTGCAAATTAATTAATTATTAAAATTATATACACAAAACAGCAATGCTGCCATCTAACGGCTCAACGTCAATATAATTGACGGTCGGTAAAATTTTTGTTTAATTTCAAATCCACTCACGTATAAATAAAGTGGCGCTTTAGCTCAATGCTTTTGATAATTTCGCCTCTATATGTCAATTTTAGTAAAATATTTGTTTGATCTGTCATCTGAGCTTCATAATGGAATAAATAATGCGAAGACTTCGCACGGGTCACGCTAGTTTGAAATTAATAGTAAAAAACGATCTAATGCATGTCTGCACATGCATAATTAAAGTTTAGTCGTAATCCATAAAACATTCTTATTAAAAGAATATTCCTGATATTACTTTGAATGAATATGCTCATTATTTTTTCTGTTACAAAGAGTTACCCTCTTTCTCACACACTATTAATAACTTTAAAACCCCATATAACGAGGGTTCAAAACAAAAAAAATGGTGTAAAGATACTTAAGTTCATTTTAAACGCCTTATTGACATATAATTCACTCAGTAGGAAACTCAAAGAGCTGTTCGCCTCTTTCATGCATCAAATTTTTTTATTTATTTTAGAATTATTCTATCAGAAATAATATAAATATAAAATCAATCAAAACACTCAAAGCTAAAATTTGAACAATCGCAATATGCTTTTCTCTGTGTCGCTCGAAAATAAATAAAAAAAACCTTTCAAAATATCAAACTGTGTATATAATTAAAATAAAATTGATTTTTTTTTCAGAAAATTTAAAATATTATTCTTAATTATTTGTCAACTTTTTCATACAAACGATACTTGCGCACATTATTCAACGCCGCTCAGAGGATAACCCGCGAACAGCTACGAAGACATCTAGCTGTAAGCACCGCGCTCCAGGCAAGTGTGTTAAAAAGTACTCACTTAAAAAAGGGCGTATTTTACGTTTTATTTCAACGACAATTTATTCCTTTATAACCAAGGAATAGCGTCTTTCTTTGTCCGACACTTATTTCCGGACACAGTGTATATAAATGTTTGGCTCATTCAAAAAATTAAACACTTTCAAATCCATAGTTTTTTTTAATAATTACAATTTAAGTATATTTTTCACATGCATAAAAATTTTTAAGAAACTGTAAGATCTAGAAACATTGCTTAAGTTTTCAGGTAAATTTTAAATTAGATTTTAAAAACCCTGTTATTGTCTTAATGAAGAAACCTTTTATTGTATGTAATGAATGTGATGATGTGAACGAAAAAGATTCACGAGTAAACACTATATCCTTAGTAATTAGAATCATTCGAAATTTTTAATGATTTTCATGTTTTTGTTTATGCTTTCATATATTGTCTGTAGTATCACATAGTTTCATTTAATTGTGTTGCAAATGGAAGATAAACTTCATTTTAAAAAATCATTCTAACGATACCCCTTATAAAGGGATGCTATGAAAAACTTTTTTCGTCCCTACTTTTAATGAAGGGTTCCTCTTTATGTGTGGCACATCCTTCCAAAATTTCATGAATTAGGTCTTAAACCGTAGAAACATTGTTAGCGCTACATTCAAGCAACTTATTGATTTGAATTGTATGTAAGTTCCATAGCAAACTAAACCGCTGGTTCTACATCGATAAACTGAACCGTATTAGACCTCAAAGGTCAAAAGACCGTTTGTTTTTTTTTTCAGTTGCCAGTGGTTCATTATAGCAAGTCTTAATGAACTACCTTAAATCCCCACTCGTCTTGTAAATTATCGTATCGTAACTGTACTTGTGAGTACACATTGTATATACTCAAAAACATCATTAAGTATCAACGACATTAGGTTGACATAATTCTTTTTAGTAGCAGCTTAAGCAAAGCAGAAGTGTTCGTTTTCTCAGCGTTTAGATCTTTAAAAACCTTTACAGCGCTTTGCAAATCCGTGTACTCTTGAAACGTTTCGGAAAAATTATCTTTACACCGTTTTATAAATGCTGAAGTTCCATTACATCCTATAAACGAGTGTAAAGGAAAAAACACATAGGCGAATTGCGCAGTGAAGCCGCACATTTTTTTGCATGTGCGCGTACATTTCAATACATTTCTTATGAGCGGGAACTTTTTGCTCTGTACATGCCCCGCACGCGTCTATATGCGCTGCGCAGTGCGCACGCACTTCTGCGCTGCGCACGCACATCTACGCCCGTGTTGCTTTCGTTCTGTTCTTGCTCTTCCCTCAATTTGCTATTGTCGATAGTGAAAAAAGGACGGCTTTTTGTAATAATGGAACAGAGCAAAGAGATGAGTTTAAGTTTTAAACTGATAAAAGATTTCCAATTTTGTGGGGCCTTAAAGATATTGATCATAATCAATAGGAACAAATGAATTATTCACGTACCTATTTTCGCACAGAATCAGAGCGAACTGCACGCACGCAGTACGCGAGCCTGTTTCATGCGTTGCACGAACTGAGTGCGAAATGAACGTGTGCAGTTCGCGAGCCGCAAAAAGGAGTGTTATTTGCGCGTTCGTTACGCCAATGTGTACGCACCTTAATATGTTCGTTGCACATTGGTAATCTTTGTTCCTTGAATTTACATAACTTGATTTTCGTGATTCAAAAAAATGAGATTTATACAAAATGCTTAATAACTCTCCATTTACATGACAAAATTATCTAATAGACTGAATCTAAACATCAAAACTGCATCTTCTAAAAGTTACGTGGAAAATTTTACTCCTTTTAAAAGTTCTCGTGGAAAATTGTATCCCTTTTAAAAGTCCTCGTGGAAAATCATATCCCTTTTAAAACCCTCATGTAAAGTCATACCTATTTTATAAGCACTCGTGAAAAGTCACATCCATTTTAAAAGTCCTCGTGGAAAATCGTATCCCTTGTTCTATTATTCTTCCGTTGTTCTTCTTCTTTTGTCGCTTTCATTCTTGTCCTTTTTCTTTTTCCTTCTCAGACAAATTAGGCAATTTTAAAGTTCCATATTTCAACAAGAAAAAGGAAACCCTTATAAGTTCACTCGCCATCTGTCTATCCGTCTGTCGCAGCCAGTTTTCTCAGAAAGTATTATTTACCCACATATTTTGCACTAGCTGACTTTTAAAAATATTCATATAAGACTTAAAGAGGGTTAACAAAGCACACAATTTTTTTTAAATTTTATAGTCACATAAAGTATCATTTGGAAAAGCTTGTCATTAGGAAAACTAAAATATTTTTTTTAATAATTTTAAATTGCATATTTCAAATTATATCTTAAAAAATATGGCAAAAAAAGATGACCGCGATGGATTCTTATTTCTGATATCTTTATTTCCGAAACTACTGAACCAATAATCATGAAAAAAACAGGATTATTAAAATCTAACTAGAAAATTACATGAAAACTGTAACCATTATCCTAGTTCTTATATTTTTTAAATATACGCCATATTTCTACACTTGTCAATGATATAGTAGGCAATATTTTTATGTTGTAAAATTAATATTTGTAAATAGTTTAATAGAAATACTATGTACCATTAAATGTTTATAAATAGCTAAATGTGTATAGAATTCTCCTAGTACGAGTTTAACTCGTACTTTTCAGATGATTCCACAAATATGCGAGTATTATTACAAGAAAGCATAAGAACCTAAAATATGAAATTTCTTAAACTTGATAAAAGATTAAACAATTAAAGCGAACAATACAAATGAAAAAATAATAAATGGATGCTACGTAAAAAAATTATCTGGAAATTTTGTAATCATTATTGAAGTATGACTTTAGGAAAATTGAACGAACAAGACGGGACTAAAACAGCCATGTGACGCCCAATTGTTTTTCCTATTAACACTATTCTAACGCCATCTGTTGATTCCGCTAGGAAACGACATAGGAAACATTTATGTTTCAAGGTGCAAAATGATTCCATATTTCTACTCATATGTAGCTATACGTACATTATTTATATTTATAATAAAAATGACATTTTGTTTTATTAATAATAAAAGTAAAAACTTTAATGACTATTTTATGCTATCGACGTTAAGCTGTACCTTTTATTTTGTTATGTATTTGTGGATGTGTCCAGCAGACAAAAACTTTAGATAACATTTAATACCATATATCATTAAGATAAGTTTAAATAATAAGCTGAGCTAACGTTAAACAGTACTTAATTTCTTTTGCATTTTCTTAATTTATTTTAAAAAAGAAATGTTGCGAAGATATACATAACTGTCTTCAAATATCTGCGATGCACGTAACCTTCACCTTAATCGTCACTGCTGAATATATTTTTTAGTCAATATAAATTTTAGTAATCATAAATTATAAAAATAATATTGTTCTGCATATATGTAAGTTATATGAATGAGAATTATAAGTAAAAGTAAAGTTATATATGAACAAACTCTTATGCATACACAGGAAAACGCCTCTTAAAGAAGTCGTACGGACGTGCGTGAATAGCTAGATCTACCATTTTTAGAGTTTACTCCCTTAGAATCGATTTTCAGATATAGTGCCCGGTATGAAGTTTTCTGCAGAGTAAAGTCAGAAGTTCAGAGCGTACAAAGTTCACAGCGTTAAAAAAGTATAAGTACGAAGTTTAGAGCGTTAAAACAAATGTCTCGTTAGGTGGCCTCTCCGGGCAACGTTTTTGCGAACCTTTCGAGTGAGATATCAATATGTTTATTTGGCATTTTCTTATGGTGTAATCGCAATGACGGAGTGTGACACATATAGTTTACTATCGTTCGCTCATATGAAGGTGTAATCATTAAATGTCTGAATATTTGGTGTTTTCTATCCTACAAAATTAAAAAGTCTCTTTTAATTTTAACTTCTTAGTCTGACGTTACTAAATGTTTTTAATTTTGTTGTGTAAATTTGATCTTGTTCATTTGTGTTCTACTTGAAAATAACTATATTGTCAGCATTTTTGTATTAAAGAATTTTTTATTTACATTTAATGATATTGATATTTATATTTAAATACAGTGTTACCTATTTTATATATTCTAAGACAATCGCAGTTAAGGAATAAACTCCAGTCGCGCGTCGCAGCTGAGGCGCATAATTGTTTTTGTTAATAGGAATATTATTAATAATATTTGTTTTTCTTGAATTATGCCGTATTATAATAATATATTCAATTCTAACCTAAGACGAAAGGCGGAAAGTTTACGATGGAGTAATTTTGTTATTATTATATTCTTATACTCATCAAATAAATAAGCCATGCCCTATTGGCTACAGATCAAACTAAACTACTCGTAAAAGCCTAATCTGAATTACGGGACAGTGGTATACAATCTTTTTTTTCAAGCGAAAAAAATATTAAAAAATAACAAACATGAGCAAAATCATTCATTACAAAAGCGATTGCAAAGAATATTTCGTTAATACATAGGAAATAAAATTTTATAACATTACGCATCATTTTGAACAGAATATAGGTCAATATAAATTTGACAAAAGCATTTAAATATAACATTGTACTACATCGTAATAGCAAATTTCTAATATTAGTTAAAATTCGGAAAAATTTGCTACTCCATATACATCGCCCTTTGATGAGTTTTATGAATGTTAAATATAATTTTTATGAAAAATCTTATAAGCTCTTCAGAGTACCGTGAAAATATCCCTATTGGCATTATCTTATAGCCATTTTTAGGAAAATCGTTAGGTCTATGGAGCGTTTTCTTTGTCTTTTAACACAGGCGTTAAAGCGACCTAGTCTAGTCCTGAGAGTTGACAGTCTAATGAGACGTGACGTCAGGGGAGGGGCAGATATAACTGGGCAGTTTAATGGAAATATTAAATTCCTTTGTCTGTTTGACATGAATTGCGTTAACAAACGGGACGACATATAGAAAACAGTTATTTGTTATATGCCTGTGAATTATGTACTAATTAATTCAATTAACATATAGATAACAGTTATTTGTTATATGCCTGTGAATTATGTACTAATTAATTCAATTTTATATGCCTGTGAATTATGTACTAATTAATTCAATTTTAATTAAAAAAATACTATTTATCTTTAGATTTTTACATTTTATTCCTCGTGCAAGTTTTACTCGCACTTGACAGGTTTATTTATTTATTATTATCATTCAAAAACATATCCGATCTTGTTTCCAAGAATGATAAAATTTTAATTTGGGTTGTCAAAATACGAACCAAATTATAAATTTTAGAATGAATTCTTAGACACTCTTCTTAGCATCTTACGAAAGCTTTTTGTCCAATATTAGAATATACAAGTATTATTTTTCATAATGTTCACATGAGAATTTCTAAAACATGTCATTATTTTTATATTCTTAATCAAGCCTTCGTTCCCTTTATGTCCCTTATTCTTAAACTAATCCTTCATGAAGAAATTCTTAATTTTAATGTGCATACTTCATTAAATTTGCTTCCATAGAGGAAGGAAATTCAGAAAAATTGATGATAACAAAATCGGGGGATAAAGTTTGGCATTTCAGCTAACTAACTGTCGTCTACATCCAAAATTTAATTAGACCACTCGATAGCCAAAGGATCAAATAATTCGTTGCGATGAGTACTGTGTCGCACGTAAATGAATCAAGTAGCCAGCTTCAATTTGTTGCTTGTATAATCACATTTTCTAGTTACTTTACCGATATAGAGTTTCTAATATTATCTTCATTAACAATATCGTAGCAAAACATTGCTAACCTTATTTAAGTTGTAAACCAGTCAATATTCCCAATATGCTAGACATATTTGTATCTTCTTCAATGAAGATATTGAAATAAAAAAGTTAAAAAAAGTGAAAATGGAAAAACAAGTTAGGTAATCATAATTTCACTGAAAGATAATCTTCAATGAGTCGTGAAGCCGTAGAAGGCGTTCAGTTTTCACATATACTCTACTGGAGAAAATATTTACAATTCAAAACAGAACGCCGCCAACGGTTTCATAATGCAGTGACGATTATTTTTCAGTGAAATTACGATTGCCTAACTTGTTTTTCTACTTTTCAGTTTTTTTTCAACATAATCGGGTTTTTGGTTATATATATTGGCATACATAGTTCGAAATCGGGTCCACATGGAACTTCATATTTTTATTATTTGTGCCAAACTTGGCTATTTATTCAGGTTTATGAAAAAATGGTTGCAGAAACCTCATGAATATTTTGAAGTCTTATCCTGTGACATCCTTTTCGATAAGATACGCGATTTTTTTTTCAATTCTGTTTCTTTATTGCAAGTCCGCCAAAATGTTTTTTGTCGTTAAAAATCTAGACTTTACATTAGATACGAATCGATTGTTACCTCATGCTTTTACATTAGATACAAATCGATTGTCACCTCATTTGCTAAAATAGGTTCAGCAGTTTTTGAACTGCTGTAGCTAATAGCCATATTAATATATGAAAATAGCCATATATAGATACATACATAGATTTTTAATTTCATCACCCTTTGCTGCGCCACGGTCGGATAAAAATGATAAAATTATTCCCAATTTTGTTTGGTTTCATGAATTCATTAGCGCCTACGTTATATAAGTGAATACTGAAATATGAACAAACGCGCTAATTATTTTACACTCATATTTCCTAATTTTGTGAGTAGAATAAAATGAAAACTCACGATTGACGCATCCTAAATATAACATCGTTTTTAAGTGATCAAATGTTCATAATGAAAATTCTTTCGTTTCTTTCATCTGAACTAAGATGAAGAAATTTTGAATAAATTAAATTATGAGAAAATGTCAACATTTTCTAGAAAAACCGTTTTTTATTCACAAAGTTAATTTTGCTTTTGGTGATTATTATACACAACCGCTAGCCATCCAACAGTTAGTGCACGTATAACTATCATGAACGTTCCACTTTTTACACATACTTTTATTTTTAACAAACAAAAAAATATTTAAACATATTTCGGCTAATTTCCCCAAGCAATTATTTCTGCTAATTTTTTTTCGAAAAAACCACAACAGTACAAAGTAACTTTTTATATAAATCAAACTTTTTATGGGAAAATTATCACTCTATTATCTGTTCCATTATCAAAAGGTCAACTCTCTCACAACAATATTTAAGTTATTTTTAAAATATTATAAATTCGATTAGCTACTTCTCCAAATTTCGAAAAATTAATTTAGTATTAATAATAATAATTGCCCTGCTATTCAGCAATGGATTACCTTCCCATGCCTTTTTAAAGTATGTCTCTTGCTTCAGTATGGCTTCAGTATGTATCAGCTCTTGGCAAAGACCTTCTCTAGTTGCTTCCATTGAGTTCTATCGGGAGCCACTCTCTTCGTAATTTTACTCGCTTGAGACTTTTAGTATATCTTTCATATGTTTTCTGGGTAACTTAGGAGATTTTATTCTAAGAGAGGATCGAACTAGACGATGGTCTGTGTTAAAATTCAATTTGCTTAGAACTGAAGTATTTGTAAGAGCCTTTGTGTGGTTACTTGTAACATAAAATATTTCGTTTTTATAATTACTATCCGGTGACCTCCAAGTTCATATGCTGTTTTTATTCTTTTTAAATTGGCTATTAGGAGATACAGATTGTGTTCCAGTACGAAGTCAACAAGAATCTGGTCATTTACATTTCTTTTTCCATATACATAGTTTCCTATTGTTTCATATATTGTACCAACCTATACATTGAATTCCCCCATTTAGTATAGTATAGTTATTGGAAAAATTAATTATTGCTTCTGACAATTCTTTATACAGTTCTTGGTTTTCTGATTTATTGGGGTTTTCAGTTGGTGGGTAAGTTTAAATAATAGTCAGTCTCTTTGTGTAGCTAGGTATATTGACGTTCAGGACTGCTATTCTCTCTGAGATTCCAATTAAGTCCTTTATATTCTGTTTCAGATGAGATTTGATCAGAAAGCCGACACCCCGCTATCCTTCTCCTTTTTAGAAAAGTATATAACTAGATCCCTCTTCTATAGTTTCTCTAGCTTTTCGTATTTCACTAATACCTAAGTTGGCCTATTTAATATTCTCTAGTACTGCCCCAACTCTAGTAACTATTCGGGGGTTCTTACTGTTCTCGTATTCAGTGGCTGCGATATTCAGGTATTCGTCAATTTTCGCTAGAGGGTATTGGTCTTTTTCACCCTCAGTGACCGGCCCTGGTGGAAAATAATTTAACATTACAATTATGTAAATGAAAACATATTTTTAAGAAATATTACATAAATACATAAAAAATGTTATGTAAATAAATCCCCATACAAACCATTAAGTTATGAATGTATATAAAAAATATGACAGTATATAAAAAAAGTATCTCCAAAATTATGTCGGGGTATATATATATATATATATATATATACACACATACATCTCTCTTACTCTTCCGTTTGAATATACTCGGCCCACCGTCGAATATACACGCGAGAGCACTACCGCCTTGCCTCGCCTAGCCTCGCCTTGCCAAATCACTTGTTTTAGAAGAAGTTATCAACCATTTCAATCACTCACCAGGCGGTCGGCCACTCAATTGCATCCGACGATATATATTTTGGTAAACTCACACGGGGCAATATTCAGAACTCTAAAGTGTTATATTTTAAGAGCCGCACGATAAACGCTCGACAGCTTCGCGATAAAAAAAGTTATTTTTTCTTATCAGTTATAAAGCTAAATTGCATTTTTCATGATTATCTGGAGCATTCGTGCGGCGCATGGCCACCGTTAAACTTCTATTAAAATTCGTATGGATTATACACTCGCACTTTGATCCGTGAATGAAAATGTATCTGTTATATCCTTCCGCTTTCCTAACAGTGTTTCAACATAGGAATTTTACGAGACCTATTTAGAAAAGTACTTTAAATTATCGAAATATTTGTTATATGAAGGGCACTCATGAAAATGACCATCTTTTACACCAGAGCGAAAATATATTTACCCCCACATTTAAAATGGGGATGCAATTATTTTTCGCTTATCCCATTGGGTAGGACATCGTTGAACAGGTCTTTCTAAAATATTGGGGGTATGTGGTGGAAAACTTTTTCGATACAGTGATCCGTTTACGGAATATTAAATTTATAACAATCATTTTTATTAGAATTCCGTGCCAATCCTAGCTAAACTACTATTTCCACAATTAAATGAAACTACGTGATGTAGTATTATTTCTACTTTCTTTAAGTTCTTTACCACGATATAGGTTTCGATGTATTATACAAAAATCGAATATGAATAGTCCATCTGAAGATGTTGTCATACAACGAAACCTAGGTCGTGGTAAGGAACTGAAAGAAAGTAGAAATAATACTACATCACGTAGTTTCATTTAATTGTGAATAATGAATTTCTACCAAATTAACGCCAAATATATTCAATAAAATACAATTTTTTAATATCTGAAAATTGTTCGCATGATAGTACATATGGAAAAAAAAAATAATACAACTAAGTAGACTCTGCTTATTCACTACTAATAGTTGACAAACAGATGACATGTTGAACCTGTAAAAAGTTCAAAGAAACTCTATACAAATAACTTAAGTCAAGTGCAAAAATAACTTTATACTTTAAAATGTACGTACAGCCCAAAACTTTGTACTTTAAAATGTATACACAGCCCAAAACTTTGTACTTTAAAATGTATGTACGGCCCAAAACTTTGTACTTTACAATGTAGGTATGCATAGTCCGAATCTTTGTAAATTAAAATGTTATGTATAAGCCAAAAATCCAAATAGTTTTTATAAGCAATTTGTTGTGACATAACACCCGTTGTATAATATTTGGAGACTTTAACGAAGACTATCTCCATAACGTTATTTAAATGAATACATGACACAAATTGTCCCTCATTCCTACAACCGTTGGTCACCACACGCGGTTTTACTCAAACAGATAACCCTTTTTGAAATTTTCCTTGTGAATTTGGGTTATACCATTATTTCTTTAGTTATTTTCGCCTTATATGGACACGTTTTCGTGTATCACTAAAACGTACGAGTATATAGCCATATTAACTACGGAATCTTATACTGCGCATGACTTGACACTCACTTGGTTGAATTTTTTGATCATGTTAACAATATTTGTGGTAAGTCTGAGTACCAATGCAATACTAAAAATATTTCCGAAAATAATTCCTTAAATAAGTGACATTTTATGCAATAAGTCTGGTTTCTTTAAATTCCTTAAATAAATGACATTTTATGCAATAAGTACTGGTTTCTAAAACGTATGTTTTGTATATCAGAATTGTTATATAAATATAATTTATACTCGCGTGATTTTTAACAGGTAAAAACATATTTGGTATTTATTTTCATATTGAAATCGTAATTGATCATGAATGAGGCAAAAAATCTGGGTTACAAGATTTATACTGTTAGTAATATTACTCTTATTCTGAAAATACTCATAACGTTAATAAGATTGGTATAACAAAGCTGTTAATTACTACTAATGAACTCAACAAAACAATAGAATAACTTTTCCAAAATTAAATCAGAAACGGAACTTGACAACATCGCCTTTCATAGATAAGAACGTAAAATGTGAGATTTTGTCTATGATTATGAATACAAATTACATCTGTCACATTTGATGGCGTCTTTAGTCCATCGATAAAATGTATGTTATTTTTTATTTGTCCCCATTCTTGTTGTATTTATCTCTTTTTGCCAGTTATGAAAGAGCATGCGATTATTAAAAAAGGGTATGAGCTACGTATGAAAACGTTATTAGAATAGTATGAACAAATGATGATTAATTTAAAATTTCCCAACAAATTTTGGAAAAATGTTACGATTCCCTCTAAAATATTATTATTTAACTTTCTATTCCAAGTTTATTAGTAGTAATGTAAAAATATTGAGAAACGTAGGTTGATGCTCGGTTCATTAATGCTATATCAAAACCATTACTCCTGAACTTCAAATTGCTTTTCCATAGACTAATTTATTAACAACCCCAAGTCGTTAACCATGTCATACGTATTCAAACATTTTAATCAATTAGTTACCAACCCACTTACTTACATATTTTGAGTATTTATATAATGGCCAATATAAAAATATTTCTATTTAATTTGCGTTTATATTTTCCTCATTATCGCCATATTTGTATCTTATTTGGTGATAAATATTGGTGTATCATATCTTTTGTTTCACTGTGTGACATCGTTTTATAGTTATTTATACCAAATGATTCTATTACTTATTATTTTGATTACAAATTATACAGCAGAAAGATTCACAAAGTCTGTTCTTTTCATTAAAGTAATAAAACAAATAATGAAAATGACAGGGTCAGCACAAAAGGGAAAAACTTCTATAGAGTTATTAAAATTTTATGTAGTTTAAATAAAACACGAAAGTAAACGAAAACAAAAAAAACGGACACTAAAATAAAGCTGATTAAGTGAATGTGGTTCCATATGCATTCTAATGTTCTTAAGTTTCATAGAGAAAATCTGACTCTAAGAACTACTATGGGACTCAGTGAAAATTTAATTTCCATAGTGGTTTTTGAAAATAATTTACAAGAACAAAATACTATATTCATATTTTTATTTATCAGTTTATCATAATAATTGTTTGTTTTTTGTTTTTTTTGCTAGTTTTCAGGTTTTTCACAAAAAGAACTCAACCGACTGATATGAAATTATTAGTAACTTATATATTTATAATTAACTTATAGGTTCCATATGAAAGTAGGTAAGTAGTCGTGTCTTTTTATCCGACTGCAGTATATTATGTTTATTATTCTATGTATATCTGAATGTTTGTATATATGTATATATATATATATATATATATATATATATACGTATATACGTATATATGTATGCATGTATATGGGCGTAACCGAATTTTACTCTCTAGAAGCAGAACGGATAACATGATTTGGACAAATGAGGTATCGTTAAAATCATCTTAGTCTTCCAGATATCGTGACCTGGTGACTTATGTCACGTTACCCCTCCTAAGTGGCTTACGTCATGATCCATACAATATGGCGGCCGAGAGACGCCATTTTGTCGCACGTGAAAAAATAAAAATTCGAAAAGTCCACTAAGATGAATATCAAATGAAATAAAGTCTTGATGAGCAGATTTCAAAAATATGTAATACGTTGTATAAATAAATGTGACATTTGATAAGAAATGCTCAAAACTCGCCAAATACATCGTTTCGAATTTGTCTTTGGACTATTCAGTAACGCTCGAATTAAAAATATGGTTTCAACCTTAAAATTGTTATCTATTGTAGCATTCCGTAATCAATTCCAAGAGATTTCCAAAAGGCACCAATTCGACCAATGCACCCATATGCAAATGAAAAACCATTTCAAAAATATATATGGATCGTATAAATAGTTAAATAAAGGAAAAGTAATTGAACTGAATCCATTGTGAAGCATATCAAAGGAATAGTTTTAAAAAACAAATTAAAAAATACCTATATAAAATATGCAAAAAATTTATAGAATTATAAAAGGATATTTTACACGATATCAAAATCTACAAAATAGATCACATGTATATGTTGCTAATTATCTAAATATATTATTTCTAAAAGGTGTTTTTTGGTCGAGGGGCTCGATCTATTTAACTACTGCACCAAAAAAAATAAAATAAATACCCACTTAAAGCTTATGTTTTCTACTTTGGGCGAAAAATATAAAAAAATTCGAAAAAAATCTTTTTGTTAATAAAAAATTTAATTTTTATAACAATTGGCATGAGCGCCATCTGTGGGCGACACATCAAATATATTAGCCAAATTGTATACTTGGAAGACGCTAGATGGCGATATAGTGCGAAGACTTCGCACGGGTCAGCTAGTTGTATTTTATTAGTTTTAACCCGTTTTCTGCGTCTCTGAAATTATAAAGTCTCTGAAATTAAAAGGTCTCTGAATTTGTAAGACCTCTGAAATTATAAGGTCTCTGAAATTGTAAGGTACCTCAAATTTTAAGGTCTCTAAAATTATAAGGTCCCTGAAATTATAAGTTCTCTGAAATTATAATGTCTCTGAAATTATGGGATCTCTAAAATTATAAGGTCTCTGAAATTAAAAGGTCTCTAAAATTATAAGGTCCCTGAAATTGTAAGGTCTCTGTAATTATAAGGACCCTGAAATTATAAGGTATCTGAAATTATAAGGTCTCTGAAATTATAAAGTCCCTCAAATTATAAGGTCTCTGAAATTATAAGGTCTCTGAAATCATAAGTTATTTGAAATTATAAGGTAACTGAAATTATAAGTCTGTAGTAGTACTAAACCTTATCTTTGTTAATAAAGTAAATCTCGTGCATTACCTGATTGACTATGAGCGCATTCGTACGCTTCTATCACTGTCTATATCATATCTGCCTAGATCATAACACTACAAGAGCTGTTTATATTGAATGCATGTTAAATTGAAGATACAATATACATGAATAACCATCTTAGCATTTGTAATTGTATTGCAATAACCATCTTAGCACTTGTCACTTCCACCAGAATGGCGTAGAAAAGAATACAAAATATGATCCTTCGCAACTCGGAAAGGCTTCATTTGATTGTATGAAACGTGGAATCACTATTTCTATCTGCAAAAATTAAACAAATTTATACTGATTAAAATGGCCAAGTTCGTGACGGAACAAACAGACAGTTATATTCCGAGGATGTGTAGATCTCATTTTCCGATTTAGTCCGATTTTTAATCCTAATAAAATCATTTGGATTAAAATTTTAAAAAAAGCAAACTATTAACTAGTAGACATAGCACTTAATATCAATAAACTGAAATAGCAATGGGCAAGTCCTATTTGTCGAAGAATTGATTACCGATGGGGTAAAGGAATTCTAGAGCAGACACAACGAACCTCAAAGTAAAGTGTGAGATGCCCCCAGCCAGATGGACCGACGACTTAAGAGAGACGCGATTTTGTATTGTAGCGTGCCTTGGCAAAAGCTATGTCTAACAGTAGGCCATGTCCAATAGAAGCTGATAATAATTATGGTGGTAAAAAATTCTAATCCAAAGCTTACTTCTCAGTTACAAATTTTCTCTAAATTTTCAAATAGACAGTTGAAATAATATTTTACAAGAAAATCACCGAATACAACTCCCACTATAAAGTATAGAAGAATGAAAACACGAGTACTTAGTTGGCACTTTTGTGGTACAATATTGTTTCCGAACATAAATAAATTTTCAAAATGCTGCTAGGGCTGGAGATTTTCAGAACATAACTCAAAAAAGACAGAAGAATTGAGAACTTCACCTTTTTTAAAACTTAGTTAAAAATTCAAATTAAAAAATAAACCTAGTAAAGGTAATAAATACAATAGTAAATCTTTACCCCTACATTAAGGGAAGATGCATTAATCTCCATCTTAAATATCTACTTACGAAATGTAATGCATATAGAAAGAACTGTGACGCTGTAACAGACGGACGGACGAACTTACGAAGCGGCAGTGGATGTGAAACTTTAAAAAAATAAATAAATATTCTTCTCAGTTTTTATTTATTTGTCACATACAATTTTAATCCTGATAATATTCATTTTCTTTTCACAAATGTTTGCAATGAAAATAAGTAAAATCCAGGAAAATCCGGTTTTCCGGTTAACGCGGGTCAATCTTAACGCGTTCAAGGCGAATCATGTGAAAACGTTTGCATACTACAACATAGATCACAATGAATTGCTATAAACAATATTTTAAAAAATAATCTTACCAATCCATTAATAATTGCGACCTGCGGGCGTCTTCCATATATACGTACGTAGTTACGTAACCAAAATATACGAGCTAATGGACAACGGCTCTGCAAGATCGACACTCGATTTGTTGCAAAAAAAATGTTTTTACGCCATTATAGCAGACTTTCCCCTCTACGTGTTAGAGAGCCAGCTGTCAACTGCAGGGCCGCGGTCGCGCTCCAAGCGACAACTAGACCGCGAAACTAACTTGAAGGGCCTTATCTGGAACCCGCGCCTCGCTCCTTGTTTCGTTCAGGTAAACGCCGACTAGTTTGCGAAGAGAAGAATACACTTCCACAAAGAAGCGAGTTGGGAAAGTCGGAAGTGAATACGTTGAGGACAAACTTCATAGTTAGATGAAATTCAGTTTCGTATTTTCATTTATCAGGTCCTCACTTTACGTGTACGCTCCAAACTTGAGGCGATAACGTAGTTCCTAATTTATGGTAGGGTTCTTGTCTTGTAATTACTATATTATGGATTAAATATTTACGTATGTCTAGTTGGAAAGAAAAAAGAAGTCGTTTTAAATTCTTTTTAAACAAAACTAATCATTTTTTTTGGAAAACTATTAAATAATTTGATAAGTGTTTTTAATCATATTAGAATTTTTACTTTTTATGAGTAATTATAAATCCTGGTCTGTAAATAGGCGTTTTTCCACATTGTGTTTTCGTAAATCTGATCTACATTGATCACTATCGCAGAAAATAGATTCACCCGATAAAAACCTCTTCACGTTTATTTACATACTTTATTATATCTCACTGATGCATATGGAGGACTTATTGCTACGAGAGCAATTTCTTATAGCCGACAAGAACAACCGTCCAGCCCCCTTGATGAGC
This sequence comes from Druceiella hillmani, assembly GCA_039881145.1. Taxonomy (NCBI): domain Eukaryota; kingdom Metazoa; phylum Arthropoda; class Insecta; order Lepidoptera; family Hepialidae; genus Druceiella; species Druceiella hillmani. The sequence continues at coordinate 6,352,941 of JAYKKI010000069.1, read as the reverse complement.
AGCCTTGATCCGAACCCGGAGTCGTACGATGCGCCACGCTGTCAAAGGCCATATGCCTTGTGATCAACCCAATACACCACAGCGACAATATTTATGCATTTACAAATATTTTAGAGTACTATATCTTTCGAAAAATGGGGCGTATTTAAAATTTACAAGGTCTCGGAAAATCGCTATAATTTTCTTGCAACTTTTGGGTAGGTTTCTAAAAACGCCATTTTTTCAGAATTTTTGGCTGAGTAGTTTTATTATTTTTCCATATATATCTGAAAATTATAAAAAAAATACTTCCGAAGCGCTCATTATTAGCTGCTTCAAACGATACCACACACTGTGTAATAATACTTATAAAAATAATAGGCATAATAATAATAATCATTAATCTGCAAGACCCGTGGAGGGGTTCACGGGTGAAAGCCTCCTCCAAAGAAGCCCAATTTTCTCTATCTTGGACTATTTGTATCCAGCCCGAGCCAGCCGTTTTGCTAATATCGTCCGCCCATCTCGTAAGGGGTCTTCCTCTGTAGCGTTTCCCACTTGGGTCTCTCCATACTGTCACCCTTTTGGTCCATCGCTCATCCGTCAGTCTCGCTATATGCCCCGCCCATTTCTATTTTAGTTTTTGGGAATAGTTTTGCGCATCGGTAACTTTAGATATACTTCACATTTTTGCGTGTCGTATTTTTTAAAATTTTTAGCATGCTTCGTTCTAGGCCGCTTTGACACGTGGTAATTTTTTTCTTTATTTTGGCTGTATATTTCCAGGTCTGACAAGTAAAAGGCAGCTCGGCATATAGGCACGGGAAAAGGCAGCTCGGCATGACATTAGTTTTCATTTTTACTGACATATTGTGTTTAAAAACTTCCTTCAGGCTCCAATATTTGTTCCAAGCAAGTTGACCTCACACTGTACATGGAATTAAAAAAAAATGTTTCGATTGCTTAATTGGTCTTCCATTCCACTTCTCTTCCTCCACCGCCCCTCCTTTCTCAAATTCCCCAATAAAAGTTATTGAGTGTTTGTTATTGAATTTGTTTCATTTATTTTGTACCAAATTTCTAGATTTTACTTGAAATAGTTCGTGAGAAAACGACAGTGAAGAAAGTGAACTTGTAAAGATTCCGTTTTTCCTTTTGAAATACGAAACCTTAAAAAAGATCCAAAAATACATTTTCTTCTGACCGGGAATAATGCTCGTCTTAAATCACAAGTTTTGTTTTCAATAAAAAAAATTGCCCGACTAACGGTTAACTAATGGTTATTTGCCCGGTTAACGAAAAAATAATGTGACAAAAATCGATCTACGACTAGATATACATATCTTCAAGCTGTGTGCGGCTTATTAGAAAGAAATCAGCAATTCTTCGACAAACAAGGATTTGAGAAAAGCACGGTTAAAGTCTTGAGATGAGTTTTCACGTAAATAGGAAAGGAATTTATCCATGTATATAGGTAAGACGGAGACAGCTCCTGTAATGCGTACAGTTGCCACTGGTGAATGTGTACCCGCTCTAAAAACTTTATACACAGAATATTATTACATTTACGAGGCATATATCCGTAAATTTTATTCCGATAAACTCAGAATTTATACAGCATAATTTTGGGATTTCGTATTTTAAGAAAATGCGTCCAAAATCCGCATGACCTCTTCAAATAACACATAAAACAAAAAAATTATGAAGCGTATATCCGTAAATTTTATTCCGATAAACTCAGAATATATATAGTATAATTTTGGGATTTCCTATTTCAAGAAAATGCGTCACAAATCCACATGACTTCCTAAAATAAGACTAACATCTAAAAGCAAATCTGATGATAGTCATCTGGTGTCACTCAAAGAGAAACGGTATTATATACAGACATATGCATAATAAGCTAAGAGTGACAGTATTATATATAGACATATACATAATAAGCTAAGAGAGACGGTATTATATATAGACATATACATAATAAGGTATCGTTTATTTAAAGAATATAACCTTACATGCAAGTCAGTCCAAGTTTTAAAAAGTTAGGCTTTAAATGCTATATAACTTTAATGCTATATAATATATTATAATAGTAGACATGTAAACCATTCAAAATATTTTTTATTTATTTCACGGATAAAATCAATATAATAAATACACATTGGCAATGCTTAAGAGATACATTTGTGTTGTAATTTTTGTGGTACAGTGACACATTTCTGTGGTCTAGTGATAAAGACTAAATTATAAAATAGGGAACAAACATTTAAAAAAATGTCAAGAACGAATCAGGTCCATCGAAATATTCATCAAGAATTAAAAGCATCAAGAATTTAAAGCAACAATTTTATGAACTTCTACTTCATTTTTAGAGTTCAGTATCTCAAAAAGAAAAAGGGAACCATTATAGGATCACTTCGTCATTTGTCTGTCAAGGCCCTTTTCCTTGAGAATGCGTGGAAGTATCAAATTAAAATTATCAAATACTCAAAAAATTACTTATTAATTACTTAATATAATTACTTAACAAATTATCAAAATCTACGATCCCTTAGATTTATAAAATCAAGCTTCTGAATCAACGCAATCATAGCGAACCCTAAAAATAAGGGTTCTTACAAAAAAATTTAAATATAAAAATACGAAAATACCTAAAACACATTTATGCCGCATATTTTGACACTCGCAAGTAAATCTAAACCTAAAAGGTACCTCCCGTTGACCTAGAATCACAAAATTTGACAAGAAGCAAAGTCTTATGGCACAAGTAAAGGAAAAAATCCGAAAATCGGTAATTTATGGTTATATTTTGAAATGCCCGATGTTTTTATGCATATGAAAGGTATGATAAGCAATATATTTACGGTATGTAAAATTATATTGTTAATAATATAATAGGTATACCAAGTATCTTTAAATGTTTAAAATTGCCTACACGTGTACGAAATACTGCGAGTTCTATTTGTGTTTGACAGGTTTTTAATATTATTTAAGGTTCTTTGTAAAATTATGTTACGCATGACAGATATACTGCTTCTAGATCATTCGTGTTAGTCAATGAGCAAAACATTGTTTAAGAGTAATGATCGTTGCAGAGGCGTAAAGATACTTATTACTTAACCTGATTGTTTATAGATAATGAAAAGAAAACACAAACCGCAGCAAGTCTAAACTATTTTTTTTAAATTTGATGTAGGTTTTTGTGGAAAAGACACACGAAGAAAAAGGAGAAGAAAATGGGGGAAGGTGGTAAATAACAATACTTCGTTTAAATAAATGCCGAGAAGTCGACATTTTGCAAAAAAATTACGTGACCACACTGTAAAAATTAAAACTTATGCAACCAATAAAACCGTACCGCTTGTGTTGGAAATTTTGAATACAAAAATATAACAAAAATAATTAACATTAATAGTAGTCATGTAGTACTTATACATTCACGTAGACATGTAAATAAAGCAAAACCATAATTAAAATTAACTTCAAATTAATTTATTCGAACTCAAAATTCCATAGCGTTTCGGTCTTAAGCCAATGCTTTGCCAACGGCATATTGGACAAAGCGACAAAATAAAAATATATTCCCTAACTCGGACGCTCTATATTCCTCTTGTTCGGTGGCACTCGGCCTAACGCCGGGTATGCCCATAAACGAACCGTTCGGGCACACTCAGCCTACCGCAGAGTATATCCGAAGAGAAATCGCAAATCTTTTCTCATCAAAAAATTTTGGATAAAATGAGCCGAAAAAAGTTTTCTCTCCAAAAACAATAAGCAAACCTAGGTAAGTTGTTTCATCTTGAATTATTTTTAAAATATTCGCAGAGCAGTATTACAAGTTTATTTCCATCCACATCACAGCATTGACGGTGAATGACCGACTATACAATGTTGTTGACCGTTTGGGAATGATAAGTGCATTATCAGTCTGGGAATATAATTTTAATCCGTGGGCGGAACGCATGACTTACAATTGGTAAAAAAACGAAATCATTCCAATTATTTTAAAACATCGTCATTCAGTAATAAAAATGTACTAAAATAACTATTAACAATTAACTACGAATTTTTCTTCGCAAGCAGTTTGACTCATTGCTGTCAATAATTTTGAACGATTTAAATTTTTTTTTGTTATTGGTTACCTATGGAAGCGAAACTTCTTAACGAACGTTTGGGGTTGCGTCCTCTAGATGAGGCTCACATGTTTTTTAGAGTTTTCGAGAATTACTTTTCAAAATCATGAATAAAATATTTACACAACCATATTGATTATACAGCCTTACTGTTAAACAATTTTTTTAACATTTCGTAACCGCTTAAAAAGCACTGAAGGTTTAGAATTAATTTTTGTTAATGCTAATTAATAATCTGCTTTGTTTTTTGACAATTAAAAATGGAATATTTTTTCAATCCTTTTACTCTAATTCATGTTCATCTGTTTATGCGTTAATCTTGTTTACTGCCGATGTTAAAATTAAAATGTAGTTAAAGAAATATCTGTTATATTAATTTTTAATGATTAATGTCGTCGTTAGACATTTTAATAAAACTAATTTCACTAGATAGCAAAATAAGAAATGTACTCTTAATTTAATGTTGTAATAAAATCGGCCAAGTGTGAGTGCTCGCACATTGAAGTTTCCATACGTTGTTTGAAGTAAATTATTTTATTTATTAATTTATCAATAAGTTATAATTAATATGATCCTCCGAGCGCAATAAATATTTATTAATATAATTAACCAGAAGTAATTGGCGCGAACTTTAGTAGCGTTTCGCGCGCCTTCCCGCCAACAGGCTCCCGCCCGTTTGCTCTATGGTCTTTACATGAAAAATACGCGCGCTTTTCACACGTTGTTTCCGTGCGATGTCAAAATTTTAAGTACATAATACTTATTCTATTCGACTTAAGATATTTTACTATTCGAAAACTATAACTGATAATTTTTTGTGTCTTTTTTAGGGTTTCGTACCTCAAAAGGATAAAGGGCCTTTTTAAAAATTATTTTCATTTTTTTTGTAATTAGTTTACTTTTGAAGCGATGCTTCTCAACGGACGTTTAGGGTGGCAACCTAACTGATAAAAAGTGAAACGTCACGAACGCGGCGATGAAACTCTCCTTATGTAGGAAAAAACAATCATTCTCTCACTCGAATAGTTATTTGATATACTTAACCTGTTTATGTATTTTCGTTTTTTTAATAAATACATTTTCTTGTAAGATGGATAATTCAAAAATCATCTGTGTTAAGATTATTTATCCTCACGTATCTATGTGTCATAAACGTTTTTCTGAGAAACCGCTCTACGTATAAACATGAACTTACACATAATAATACAGTACTAGCGTGACCCGTGCGAAGTCTTCGCATTATTTATTCTATTTTACTAAAATTGGCATATAGAGGCGCAAGTATCAAAAGCATTGAGCTAAAGCGCCACTTTATTTATACGTGAGTGGATTTGAAATTAAACAAAAATTTTACCGACCGTCAATCATATTGACGTTGAGCCGTTAGATGGCAGCATTGCTGTTTTGTGTATATAATTTTAATAATTAATTAATTTGCAAAAACAATAGCAATAATAAATTTTTTAGTTGTGGATGCCGGTAGAGCTAGCATTTATCTATAAAATGATATATAATTTATGTGGATTAGTTGTGAGGTTTTTTCTAAAAAGGGAGTGTAACATCTTAACCTTAGCGTATTAATATATATGATGATGATGATGATGATGATGATATTAACATGCAGATATCTTAATAGTTAACTTAAATCAATCTCACCCCAAAAACATTTTTGAAAATTTTAGGAAACGTTTCTTCCGAAGTATACTGAAAATATGCAAAAAATATTCTCCCTATTATTTCTAAAAGTTTTAAACTTAAAATTATGAAAAAAAAACAGAATTTTGAGTCTACGCCAAAACTTTAGAAACATTGTGACGAATATTCTAGATATCATAGTTTTTGAGATATTCACTATATATTCTCACCTGTTTAATTGTATTAGCCATTTTTAAATATTTATTTATTTATTTCTGTACTTTAATGTATCTGATTGATACATATGGGGGACTTATTGCTACAAGAGCAATCTCTTAACCAGGACACCACTCCAGTCCCATTCCACGAGCGACCGGGTATCGAATGCGGGTCCCGCGGTGCGCCTCACAGTCAAAGGCCGTATGCCTTGTGATCAACCCAATACACAACGTTGTTGACATATATTTATTGCGCTAGAAAATCCGTAACAGTGATCACTTAAATAAAATCATTTCGCTTCAAACTGGATACGGAAACCTCGTTGCCCGAGTCAGACTCGCATTTTCCCGGTTTTTTTTTTGTGAGTAAACTGCACGCAATAAAAGAGCGCACGAGCATATACTTGTTTGAAAATATTCCAAATAATGTTTGTTGGAAATTAGAACAAACAATTATAACATTAAAAGTGCAAGTGAACAAACAATAAAATCATGATTTTCTTAGCAATTACCTTTTGATAACTTTATTTAAATTAACTATTAATTTAATTTCATTTTGATTATTGGTTATTTCGGTTATTATCTGAAACTTGTAAATAATACCCAATAATTATCATAATACGTTTTATATATTTTAACGGAATATCAAAAATATTTTTTTCCGCCTACTTTTTAAAATTATAGGCATAATACATTTCTACGATTACAAAGCGTCTGTTCTCAAATATAGGTCGTTTCGTTTCCTCATTTTTTGTGCATAATTTTACTAAAATGAGATACCTGTTGAGATGAATGTTTGCGTGTAAGTATAATATGCATATACAAGTGCTGTGCTAACAGCACACAAAATGGTGGATAGAGTAATTGCTTACCGCAGTTTTACGGATAATTCACCAAACTTTAGTAAAATCTTGATATATTGAATAAGTTGAGTTCCTATGTCCAGAATGCGGCATCAATCCACGCATTCAAGGGTTGTCTAATAACCCCTCCCACTCAGGTATTTCTTCCTATACATTGTTTCCCTCCTTTATCGTTGACGATATATTTTTAAAAATGCTGTCTTCGTCGTGTCTTTTTTGTTAGCTCGCCATTTTATTTCTTATTGTTTTAATTGTTTTTTTTTGCAACTATATTCATAATGTTATGCAATCTTCTACAACACAATATATTGATTTAACCGGTAATAAGTCCGCTTGATGTATATATACATAAATGACGAATAAATAAAAATAGGAAAAAAATGTAAATATTTTAAATATCCAGAACTAATAGAAAAGCACAGGCAAAATTTATATACATATTTATATATATATATATATATATATATATATATATACTTCTTTTTTTTTCTTTTTTTTTAATGTTTAAATAATTATGTTTGTAACTTCGATCTTGAGTTTGGTAACACTTTATGCTCTTGATTGTTATGTGAAAAAATAATTAAAGTGAAACAAAAAAGAAAATACATTGAAAAGGAAAAAATATAAATGTTTTAAATATCCAGAACTAATAGAACAGCACAGGCACAATTTATATATATTTTAATTATTAAATGATTATGTTTTGTAACCTCTCGGTTACGTGAAAGGACGGAGTCATAATTTATTTCTCCTGCCTAGAGCGCGCACGAATATACTCCAGCGTTCATCAGTTTTTCACGTACTTATTTTAATCAACGAAGTATTGCGAGTGGCACTCAATCTTGATATACTTTTTCAAAAAATTAATATTATTTTCTTTTTTAAATATTCCAAATTTTGACTACTTTCTCGTACTTTTTTAAAGTAGTAGAGTAGAAATTTCCCTTAAGATAATGAACACAAGTTAATCTTTAAAAAACAAATTAAAAGTGACATAATAATGAATTTTGTTTTATATTTTAAGTTTATTAGGTAACAAAAACTAACGAAACCTTTTGAAAAACAGAATAGTTGAAGCAAGTTATTAATTTTAATTTATTAATGAATTTAATAATGAAACTGGAACTCAGTGAGGTGAAAGTTCCAGAGCGTTCGGAAAGTAATTGTACTGAAATAGAACAAAAAAGTATAAAATATCTTCAATCAGTTAAAACGGGTTTTTTAGAAAATCATAAAATATTTGTTTTTTAAAAGTTTTTTGGTATCAAGTTTCATAATTTCACCATATATATATATATATATATATATATATATATATATATATATATATATACATATATATATATATACATTTCTGTTATTAAAACGGCTATTTTTAAAGTAACAGAGTATGAACCACTCTTCAGATAGTGTAAAAAACATAAGAAGTTTTTCCAAAATCAAAGTTACTTTATTTACACAGCTAAAGTGTTAAAGAAGGATTTAATTAACAAAAAAGAACGAGAGATGTCGTGGGACATCCGGTTGGAACGAATTTCCTTTCGCCATACGTTATGTATTAAATAACAGGCACAATGAACTAAGTTAACAACGTTTGAGAGTAATTAAATGAAAAACGAAGGGAAATAAATCAAGGAATCACGATATTCTTTACTTCTTTGCGCAAATATAAATTGTGTGCCATGCGCCATCTTATAAATTGTGTTTCAGTCGTCGATGCCTTAGTTGATTCGCTACTGAAATAAAAGATTTATATATATATATATATATATATGTATATATATACATATATATATATATATGTATATATATACATATATATATATATATATATTTATATATATATATATATATATATATATATATATATATATATATATATATATATACATATAAATGTTAAAGTCAATCAAAAAAGAAAATACATTCAAAAGGAAAAAATGTAAATTTTTTAAATATCCAGAACTAATAGAACAGCACAGGCACAATTTATATATATTTTAATTATTAAATGATTATGTTTTGTAACCTCTCGGTTACGTGAAAGGACGGAGTCATATTTTATTTCTCCTGCCTAGAGCGCGCACGAATATACTCCAGCGTTCATCAGTTTTTCACGTACTTATTTTAATCAACGAAGTATTGTGAGTGGCACTCAATCTTGATATACTTTTTGTTGCTTTATTAGCACCTTTTGGAAATTAAATTATGGCATTGCTTGGTAGTCCACGTTTGATGATTAGTTAGTTTATGTTTAAGTGGAAGCAATGGATGCTTTTTCCGTTTTATTGATTATTATTTATGTTATCATGTGTAATGTAAATTGTTGTATTTTTAGTGTTTACATATGTCCAAAGCTTCGGGGTAACCTGTAAGTTGGACAAAGTTTTTTTTGTCAATAAATAAATAAAATAAAATATAAAATATCAAACCATGTGTATATTACTTATGTAAGAACTAGCGGTTTCTTGTCGAACTCTTATCGAACAATTTACTCCTGTGCGTAATACACTACGAAAGTAGACAAACTCTAAAAAGTAGGTAATCATGTCAAATTGTTTTTTTTTCATATTGGAACGAAGTTCCTTTCGCACGTTACACATTTGGCGAATGAAAGCTAGCCGGAAAAAAGTGTAAGATTTCGACAGACACTTTTGCTACAGCATAAAAGTGTAAGATTTCTACCGACACCTTTGCTACAGTATACGCATTTGCGTGTTTATAAGCGTATGTCAATTTATAGGTATATTATTACAATACAGACATGCGGCATGCAAATCAGCTGTATTCGTTTAAGCATGTGTGTTTAGCAATCCGCGCGCGCCATAATACTCATAACCTCTCTTTACTACTTTCAAACTCGTGTTATTGTTATCAATAAAGAATGAATTGTGAAATTGATTCAGTAGAAGTTGACGATTGTGATGGTGAAGTCAGATAAATACCGATGTTAAAGTGACAATAAGTGGATGATTTATTTTAATCTTAAACTTTGGTATCATCTTTTATTAGTATCGACAAAAGTTTACACATATATTAACTGATATCAAAATTAAATCATGCAGTATATATCATGCAAGTTTTGTTTAATTAATTATATATATATATATATATATATATATATATATATATATATATATATATATATATATATATATATATATAATCTTTTATTTCAGTAGCGAATCAACTAAGGCATCGACGACTGAAACACAAAAAAAAGTTAAAAAGTATTTGTTTATGATTTTCTGAAAAAAATAACACTTTAAACTGATCGGAAAATCTTTTACGTCTTTGTCATTCTATTTCATATTGTGCACACCAATTTACAGAACATTAAAATCACGAATCTTTTGTTTCAGATCATTTTTTAGAACTTTCATAATCTTAAAATGAAAATAATTTAAAATAACTTAAAATAATCTTAAATTATTTATAATTTACTTTTAACGTTTCCCACACATTCATTATTTTTTCAGCCAACAAATAGTAAACCCCTAAACCCTAAAACGTACTTCTGCGCCACTTTACCCTAATTATTTTCTGAGTAGCTTAAATAATAACATAATATAAAATAGACTATGTTAGAAAGAAACAAAGCTTAGTCACAGAAGAGAGCTTTGTCATAAATAAGATAAAAGAATCGGCAATGGGTTTTGGCTACGAACGAGCGGTATTTCGTTTCGCGCACAGATCAGCGTGGGCGGAGCTTATGGTGTAATTGGCGCGAACTTTAGTAGCGTTTCGCGCGCCTTCCCGCCAACAGGCTCCCGCCCGTTTGCTCTATGGTCTTTACGTGAAAAATACGCGCGCTTTTCACACGTTGTTTCCGTGCGATGTCAAAATTTTAACGAAGAAATAATGCGATTACAGTGTTGCGTTTGCCAAAAGAAAATTAGCAAAAGTCTTATTCCAGTTGCTAAAATAATAACTAGTTAAAACAGTGATTATTTAATACTGATTTTGATAAAACTATTATAACAATTTATTTATGTGTCAAACTTTTGAAAAGTATATAAAACAATAGTAATGCAAAAATCGTTAAACAAAACCGTAATTATTCATATCCATATTATATAAGAAAAAGTCTTTCACTGTCTTTTTCAATGAAAATAAACGATTTAAAAATAAAAAAGATTTATATCGTAATAAATAGTTTCCATGAAATGTAAATATAAGTAAAACTTGTGTAGTGAATTTAAAAAAACACACAGATTATCTGTTATCTCGTAAAAGTTAAAAAAATTAAAATGTGACGTAAAATATAAGTTTTGAATTAATTTAAATTAGTTTCCAAAAACCAATTAAATATTGGCACTACGTAAGTGACATCAACAAGCAGCACAATTGTTATATTTTCTTTTTTTTTAATGGTAATTTTGAGAATACGGAAGCATGACATTTTTTAATATTGTTATTGCGCACTGGTAAGAAAATGCCAGGAAAACTTCGTACTAGTTTTTTAAAGTAATAATAGAAATGGGGTAAGCAGATTTAAATTGTCGCTTTTCCGTATTACTACATATTTTCGATATTTTCTTTCTCATCTATTCGGAGCTCATTTCTGAAAATCAAAATATGGTTGGTTACTGCATTTCAACTTTTTACAATCGATCTTTTCGTGTCGGGATTAAATAAACACCTTCTAATATTACTCTGTTTATCCTCTTTTTTATCACCTGCCTAAATCTATAACTAATGGAAGAATCTTAATTCAATTCAATTTTCAAGTTTATTGCTTAAATTATTATTAAAAATTTCGAATTTTTAATAATAATAATCATTACCATTACAATATATATGTATATATATATATATATATATATATATATATATATATATATATATATAAACATATATTAAGTATATATTACCTTGAAATTTGGCACATATGACTCTGGGTACGCGCTAAGACAATATTTTTTTAAATTCAACCCTTAAAGATTTAAAAATTAGGGTAGAAATTTATGTGAGAATTTCTATACAACTACAGTTACAGATATGCAATTTTATATTTAAACTCGTAGATTGAAATAAAAAGTGAATAAAAAAATTCAGTCGAGATCCCTTTTTCATCCCTTGATCCCCCTATCAGCCAGTTAATTGCACAATGAACATATTTAAATTGTACTAATACTATCGATTACGAAAGTTAATTTTTTCATTTTCGAAACGACAGAAAACTATAGTATTAACCCATAAAAAATCAAAATTTGAAATCGCTTCTAAAGTACCAGAGGATAAAAATCTCAATACTAAAATAGACTGTATATCGATATATTAATTGTATAGACTAGTATGTAAACTGTTGGGTTGATTAGGATGATTTTTTATAAATATCTCCATTTTTTCCAGTTTTTTTCCATTTTCGAGTATTTATAAAATAACAACGAAAAGATTTTCTCAAGAACGACTCTGACGATTTCCTTTAAACTTCTCATATTATTAGTACTTTATGGACTACATAATATGCTTTTACTCGTTTCTTTAGAAATACAAACCTCGTCAATGATTAGCGCTTTATTAGCTCAAAAATACAAATATTTTATGAGATTAACAATGCAAATATTTTATGAGCTTAGAGATACAATGTTTTATGAGCTCAACAATACAAATATTTTATGAATTCAATAAAGTAAATATTTTATGAATTTAACACCATAAATATTTCATAAGCTCAACAATATAAATATGTTATGAGTTCAACAACACAAATATTTTAAGGGGTCAACAATATAAATATTTTATGAGTCCAACAATACAAATATTTTATAAGCTCAATAAAGCAACAAAATTTATTATGACTGCGATAAACCTATAAGGTAAAAATTGATTTCACAAGATTTTTTTTCAAATGTCTCTCAAAAATATAAAACAAATAAGTTACTGAGGAACAATTTATTTTTCAATAAAAAAATATGTTTTAGTTTCGTCATTTTCTCAATTATAAAACAAGAACTTCAATGAAAAAAATCTGAAAACAAGCACTAAAGCAGAAAAACTATTTTTTTCTACTCTTACCGCTCAAGAACACTCTTACCGCTCAATATTTATTGTAAAATAAAGTTTTCACCTTTTCGCTTTTATGATGGGCGCCTGAGAACTGCCTTAACATTTAAATAGTGTATTTAAACAAAATAATATTTAAAAAACACCTATTTTATTATCATCATGTTATTTTGCAGTCCGGAAACCAAAGAAACCGATTTACAATACCGATTTAACAACAACCGGTGTACACAGGTTTTTCACAAATATTTCATTAAAAAATTTGTGCAACATGACTGTGCCGCTTACATGAATTTTAATATTAACTTACATGAATTTTAATATTAACTTATATGAATTTTAATATTAACGGATCGATGAGGAATTTCTGTCAGATGTATTTTACATTGTCGCATGATGTTTTCCTTGGTTCTAGCTACGACTGTCCCAACACATTTTCACACCAAACGTCTGTTGATTTCTTGTAGATACCTTGATTATTTTATTTATTATATATCTAATGTAACATGTACACAAGACAGTTTTATTGCTATATCAACATTTTCAGCTATAATTGAAATTATCATATACAATACGACTATAGAAATTAACAAAAAAATTATATTAAAAAAACAATTGTAATAAAAATAAATATAATAAAAAGCTTTCGATATATCGGGGAAAAAACACATAGGACTAAGCAATGAAATAAACGGAATGTGAAAAAAAATTTATAACGAACAAAATTAAGTGCAGCATATTATTTAGTCCATAATCCATAAAAAGAAAATTCATAAAAAAACAATATTTCGGAATCACAAGTTTTTTGTAGACCCAGGCCGTGGGAGGGTAAGTACCTGAATCTGGTACCGAAATAAGTAGCAAGAAAATATAAAGATCGCGTCGTTCACGTATCGCCATCAAATTGAGCGGTGACTGAAAGTCCGAAACATTTTCCTATTTTCTAAGGCCAAATATAAGACCGACCTGTAAATCCTGATAGCTTCCTATTTTGTTCAGTAAGGTCTACACATGAAAAGGTTTTCAACTAACTGTACTAGTAAACAGTACAGTTAGTTGAAAAAAAAATTACATGTTTTGTGAACAATATTATTTAATGTAAGCAAATTTTCTTTAAAGTTTTATTAAACATTTTGAAAATATTTCAAAAGGGACTGGACAAAGCACCAATTTCTTGCAACATCAATTAAATATATAAAAGACAAATACATAGACAGTTGAAATTCAACCTAAAGATAATGTCCAATGCCTTGCTTCCTGACTTAAACTATTTGAGTTAGAAACATGTAGGTTTTTACTTTTTAGTTTCTTACAACCACAAAAACCATTATATTTTCATAATATCAGCCACGCATTTGACTATTTCTCACAGCTGTATGTGCTTAGGTCATCTACATATACTTAGGGTTATTTATTATATTAACAATATAAAATCCAAATTCTCTAACGAATATTTGAAATAGATTGAATTATTTCTCTGCCCATGGTCTGTTGATCCGTTCTGAAAACTTTTTCAGTCTCCTTTTTCCAAAACCACTTTCGGCAAAAAGTCTATCTCTATCTGGCTGCAAAACTTTGGATTCAAATGGATCTTGACACCAGGAACTGACTAACAGTTAATATCTCAAAAGTCGCCTGAAAAAGTCCATCCTCTCATAATCTAATCATAACCCTTTCTAATTCCATCTTACTTCAGTTTCTTACCCTAACCCTAGCATGGCAATGTAATTTCTTTTTGTTCGCTTTTTTCCCTACCTTAGTGAGAAAGTTTCAGAGTATTCCAAAAAAACAAAAAGAATCATATTTCTCTATTACTATTTATTAAAATGGATCACTATATTCTAAATAACGCTGTAACTGCTTTTTTTAACTTTATTAGTTTCTATATTTATTTTAAGTTAATAAGCTTAAAATAAATAAAGAAACTAATAAAGTTAAAAAAATCAATCAGCTATATGCAAGCCCGACTATGAACTTTCAGTACATATACTATTGCTACGACAAAACAAACAGAGAAGTGTCAATTTTATGTTATCCATTGTATCAAAATGGCTAAATAAAGTAGGTACCGAAACTTCAAAGTATCGGTACTATAAAATTTCATAAAATTGAAATTTTATTGAAAGTTTCGTCTTTTTTTTTGGATTTAAACGTACAAACAGGTTTAATGAAGTTGCATTTAGATATTGGGTGTAAACATTAGATTAAAATATAATTTATATATATATATATATATATATATATATATATATATATGTATATATATATATATATAACTACAGACGATGAACTGAATGAGCATTTATTAATTTAATTTTTAGAATTGGTAGAATGTGTTCCATTTAGTAATTTATAAGTTAATTATATCACGGCATTATAATCCAGACTACCATCGCATTACTCGTGCGACCCACGCACTGCTCCACAACCATTGTCTGGCAAATTATGTTCAAAATAATAATTGTGATTAAATAGCTGGTCTAATTGAAATCTATCCCTGATATTTAGATTTTTTTTGTTTTTATTTATGATTGTTTTTAATGTAAAGATCCCATTGCAGGTAAAAGATATGCTTATTTAAATTATATTTTAAAGTAAAACCAAACAATATTATAAAAAGTAAAAAATATAGTTTAAAAAAACTAAAAAACCACGCTTTTGTCGCGATATGAACAAAAAACAACCTTGAATTATATAGATTTTAGTCAAGAGCGAAAATATGTCTCACACCAACTTAATTTGTTTAATAAGCGTCAAATTAATAACAAAATTATTAACAAACAAATTATCTTGAATGCAAAAAACAGGTAAAAAACAGGGGTGCTTGATATCAGTTGTCGTAATTTTTTTTATCGCTAGCTATGTGTAAAGTCATTATGAAAATGTAAGTCGAGAGCCTATTAAAACAATTAGTTATACCAAAAGAGACTTTTTATTTTTTACTTTATATTGCTACAAAAGTATATTTTCTTAATTTTTTTAAACTGTAATTTTATTTTTTAAATTTCTAGTTACGAAATTATTGTATCGTCATATATCGAAATTATTGTATCGTCATGTATCGTCATATATCGGTTCGTGATACGTGTGCAAAATTTCAAATAATTTGGATGTCTGGAAGTGGGTGAAAGTTTGATTGAAATCCAACTAAATCCTGTTAAAATGTAAAAAAACCTGTCAAGCAAGAGTAAAACTCCTACTACGAGGGATCCGTACACATATAGGCACTTGTAGAAATTTAAAGATACACAGTATTCCTATTACACAATTTACAAATATTAATTTTAAACAATTTAATATACTGCCTATCATACGTAAAATCATTGGGCATATTTCAAAATATAATTTAAATTTAACTTTTTCCTTCACTTGTGCTGTAAGACCTTGCAGACAGACAGACGGACAACGAAGTTATCCTATAAAGATTCCATTTTTCCTTTTGAGATACGGAACCCCAAGAAACCTGTTTATTTTACATATAACGTTTATAATTGAAAATAATCTTTATATTTATTCTTTACTTAAAGGACATTTGCAAGATTGACCAAGAATTTCAAAAACAAGAAGTTAATTTTACCAAGATAGATCTGGTAATAAAACATGTCTAAAAGCGACAACTTTGACAAAAACCGTCAAAGTTCCCGTCATATTATTATTTTTTGACAAAAACCGTCAAAGTTCCCGTCACATTATTATTTTTTGACAAAAACCGTCAAAGTTCCCGTCACATTATTATTTTTCAATGAAGTATGTTTTTAATATATAGCAACACCAAAAGCTCACACTCTGCGTTTATTTCTTCTTTTATTAAATTGTTTTAATGTCGAATATTTTTTTCATATATACGAGTATATATCTATACTAGCGTGACCCGTGCGAGGTCTTCGCATTATAAATTATTCAACTCAATTTAATAAATCAAAATTGATTGCAGGTATTCAATTCATTTCTAATTTTGCACACTGCTTATTACGTTTTTATTCCATCATGAAGCTCAGATGACAGATCAAACAAATATTTTACTAAAATTGACATATAGAGGCGCAAGTATCAAAAGCATTGAGCTAAAGCGCCACTTTATTTATACGTGAGTGAATTTGAAATTAAACAAAAATTTTACCGACCGTCAATCGTATTGACGTTGAGCCGTTAGATGGCAGCATTGCTGTTTTGTGTATATAATTTTAATAATTAATTAATTTGCAAAAACAATAGCAATAATAAATTGTTTAGTTGTGGATGCCGGTAGAGCAAGCAATTATCTATAAAATGATATATAATTTATGTGGATTAGTTGTGAGGTTTTTTCTAAAAAGGGAGAGTAACATCTTAACCTTAGCGTATTAATATATATGATGATGATGATGATGATGATGATATTACGATAGTTAACATTAGTTAATTAATATCAATAATAAGTCAAAAATCAATGAAAAACATCAACCACGTCTTTGCTCATAACAAAAGAAGTTAAAAACCAGTTAAAGTATGTTAAAAATTTGAAACTTAAAAACAGCAAAGAACAAAGAAAAGTGGCAAGAAAACCCGGACAAAATAGAGACCAAAAACAGTCGCTGAGCACGAAAAAGGTTTTTTTTAGAAAATTGCTTATAAAAATTAACCCATTTGACAAATTATTGTGAAAGTCAATATGGTTCTATTTTGATTGTTAACCAACCGATAAAAAAAATAATCACCAAAATCGATCAAGAATTGCTACCTGTAGGATGTCTTCAAACGTACGTACGTGACGTACATATCAATGGACGGAGGCCGATGTCAGTTTACAAAAGTACATTTAAATAATAATAAATATTTACAAAATTTAAAAATAGTTGAAAAATGGTGAATATAAATCTTAATAAATATTTACAAAATTTAAAAATGGTACAATATTTGAAGAAAGTTCTCCTCTTTCTAAATAGCTGTATTGAAAGTTAATTACATACACGAATACCCGAGTTATCATTACTTATCTAGTCAAAACTCGAGATTGACGTGCTAGTCCATTATATGGCATACATCCGCGGTGTGTGCTATACACATATAATCGATAGCATCAATGTACATTCAACGAACGTTAAATGTATAAAAAAAATCTCTGATTTAAAATTTTACGCAATTTATATAAAATATTTGGATTTGGTCAGACTTACATAACGTGTAAATGTAAGTTTATTTCTTATTCCGTTTAGAAGTTAAAAGACCTTCATAGACTTATGGGTCATCATAATACTGTTCAAAACTTCATTCAAACCCAAAAATTCTTTAAAATACTGTCCAGGGCTGCACTCAGAATAAGTCACAATTTTTTTTTTTCAATAAATCTATTTCTATATTTGACGTTAATTTTGCAGAAATTCATTATAATTAAATTTTTCACAACTAAATGAAACTACGTTATGTGGATTATTTCTACTTTATTTAAATTCTTTACCACGACCTAGATTTCGTTATTTTAATATTTTAGTTTAATTTTTTTTTACAAATAGCCCACCTGAAGATGTTCTCATACAACAAAACCTAGGTCGTGGTAAAGAATTTAAATAAAGTAGAAATAATACTAAATACTTACAAAATTTAAAAATTTTGTAATTATCTAAGTCTTTGTTAAACTTCGTAAGCTCTGATTTTTTTATTTTTCTCCTCATAAAACTTCATACCGGGCGTTATATATGGAAATCGATTCTAAAGGAATAAACTCCAAAAATGAATCACGCTCTTGTAACAAGCATTCAATGTCAAGGCGACAAAAAGATGGTGTGAACCAATGTAATGCATTCAAATTATACAAGTGTAATCAATATCGTAACGTAAACACTGGATGCACTATTGTTTGTTATTAAACTCCTTTAATAACAAACAATAGTGCATCCAGTGTTCACGTCTCCACGTGAAACCTATATTTCAGAGTGTCTCTCTTGCGTTAAAGTCTTACGGGGCTTCGCTACTTCACATCTTGTTTTATTTTAACGTACTAATTTGAATTGCACTGAAGATGAAGGTTTACATAATAAATATTTTCATACATGCAGGAACTGTTGAAATTCTTTCTAGCTATTCATATGTTCTACAATATCATCGTACATTATTTTAATGTAGAGATAATTATGGTTTAAAAGTTCAGCTCGAAATACACCCGGTTTACTTGACTTCCAACACTTTAATCGTTTATGCTTATTACCCACACGCTCTAAAACATATTACATTTAGTGAAAATATCGATTAATATGCATTAATCGTACAAATCGTTTTTGATAAATCCCTAACACACAATTCGTTTTCAAAATTAATACAATAAAATAAACGCTGACATCTAGTGGTAAAATATAAAACTATAATGATGGTTATCGCTTGATATTAGTGATAGAATTATAGTGATTAAAGAATCAAATGTCGCTGTCACTTGATTAGGTAGTAATATGTTTATTAAGCAGATAGTGTAGTATCATCATCATCATCATCATCATCATCATATATATTAATACGCTAAGGTTAAGATGTTACACTCCCTTTTTAGAAAAAACCTCACAACTAATCCACATAAATTATATATCATTTTATAGATAATTGCTTGCTCTACCGGCATCCACAACTAAAACATTTATTATTGCTATTGTTTTTGCAAATTAATTAATTATTAAAATTATATGCTGTGCTGCCATCTAACGGCTCAACGTCAATATGATTGACGGTCGGTAAAATTTTTGTTTAATTTCAAATCCACTCACGTATAAATAAAGTGGCGCTTTAGCTTTTGATACTTGCGCCTCTATATGTCAATTTTAGTAAAATATTTGTTTGATCTGTAATGGAATAAATAATGCGAAGACTTCGCACGGGTCACGCTAGTTAAATAATAATTTAATGATTTGTATGACAGATATTTACCAAGCCTCTGAAGAATAAAACTATTAACTGTAATTAAAATCCGTCCAGTGTTATTTGCGTGATGTGCGTATAGACATGGCCTCGTTACTAATTTATGGTACACATACTTTTATTAAAGCTAAGTGTTGTTATAATGTTTACAGAACAGAGCATTATTTTCACATTTTGTTAAGTAAGGAAGGAAATTATTTTAAGCAACTTAAACTTTTGTTTCAAATATTTTATGAGTAAATTTTAATGTCTCGCTGGTTCGATGTTTTCAAAGCCAATAAAATATTAAAAAATATAACCCTATTCTATTTAAGGAACTTTTTATATTCGTACTCCACCTAACTAAATAAAAATATTTTAATTGCTCACCGCCTTCACATATATCTGCGAAAATAATGTAAATAGAAGGGTAGAAGGCTTAAGAAGGTTCGGTACCAGAAGGGTACAAATGGAAACATAAAGATGTAAATAAATACAGAAACGAAAGCTCGAAACAATTACACATGAATATGCCATATTTATAACTAATTTTGGCATATTTTACTCTTCGGTAAAAAGTTTACAATAAGTCAAACTGTACACAAAATATATTTGCCTGAATTCGGCTTCCAGGAATTAAACTGTAACCTTTATAATCCACTAAAGACCCTAATTTATATACTTACTCTTCAGCAATTTAGGCATTCAACAAAAACGTAGTGCGCTCCTCACTATGTTTTAATTAGTTCCATCTTCAATTTTCATAAGGCTTCCTAAAAAAATGCTTAAGTATTTTAGTAAATAAGTTAGTAACCTAAAAAATGTTTGATAAGTTTATATTTCGTCAAGATGACTGGGCTTTGTCAAAAAACGCGGCATTCAATGTAGGCATTCAACAATAACATAGTGCGCTCCTCACTATGTTTTAATTAGTTCCAACGTCAATTTTCATAACGCTTCCTAAAAAATGGCTTAAGTATTTTAGTAAATAAGTTAGTAACCTAAAAAATGTTTGATAAGTTTATATTTCGTCAAAATGACTGGGCCTTGTCCAATGAGGCTATCGCAACATAAACAATGTTAACCGTTTTGTCACCCTCAGCAAAACATGCCGATTTTGGGCACTCAAGATACTTGAGTAATAAATCGAATGTGAACATTGCACCACGTATGGCATGTCGTAATACAATTTTTTGAGTAAAAACAGCTACTTTCACGTTCCAGAAATAATACCATTTCTCCGGTTAAAACGTAGCCTATATGTTAATTCCAATCATGAAGCAAGTGTCACAAAAATTCAGCCATTCAATTAACGGTTGATACACACCACGTAAACGACCGCCAACAGGCGTTGGCCGTCGGAGATATAAATGCATTTATTGTTTCTGGTGGTTTTGCGGTGGATAAGGTATAAATTTATAATATAGACATTTCATATTTTCAAAGGCTAACCACTTTTAATTTTAAATAGCGTCTTACAGCGTCTTACTTTTTAATATAATCATATCCATATCAAGAGAGACACTCTTGATATAATGCAATTAGTAGTTATACAATTTCTGATGTAAACATTTTTAAAATCTATGCTGAGTAAAGGGAGACAATCGAACCCAAATGAACGACAGTTTCTATCGAAGTAATTTGAAACTTCAATAACTCATTTAAAAATAAATACAGCGCTGCCGCTTTGATTTGGTTTCAAAAAACAAGGACGAAATTTGTACTAGTACACTGATATTCGTGGTGACTGGACGTCACGAAATGCGCACCCACAAAATGAACCCAGCATTTTAGACCATAGGGATTCGACATTTGTTCATATTTCTACTCTGCCGACCTAGGTAAAACATATTTACGTCATATTTCAGAACTAATTATTCGTAGATTTGTCATTTGCAAAAGGTGGTGTATCCCACCTATCACTCCACCACCATGTGTTCACTAAATTAAGTTGCAAATGAACTGATTAATTTTTATTTAATTTTACAATACTCTACACGATTAACGGTTCACAATAATAAATGCAGCAGTATCTGACACAATAATGCCTGTTTTTTTTAATGCCAACTACTTCGACATTTTGAGTTTTAGTCAATGTCCAGTTTTAAACTTTTAGCTTTTTATTACATTCCCTAAGAAAAATACCCAGAGACGTGGTTTTCCTTTATTTCAATTAATTTATAGAAATAAATCTTCATTTGTTCCCATTTTTTCCGTTTACAGACATTTTCAAGTTAATAATCGCACACATTCACGTTGTACGATGGCGCGCAACAAATTATCAGTTTTCTTTCGTTGATTTTTGAAGCACTTCCGGATCGTATTCACCCTAACGTCTCCTTTCCTTTGATACAACCGTTACGTAAGACCAACAAAGATTTAATAATTTTCTAGCGTTTTGTTAGTGTACGCGTTAACAGCATACACTAACGAAAGCCCATCATTGACTTTTCTTGGCCCGGTGTGTACCCACCTTAACAAACATCTAAGCAAGCTTTTCGTAATATTAGTATATTATGCGAGCGAATTGACAAATATAAGCCTATATGGGATAAGTCTTTTACATAACGTGACTTATTAAATAACTTAACTCTATTTAAATTCTTTGCAAATTTAATGCTTGTACTCCCCATTTACATTAATAAACTACTGTTGTCTTATTTATCACTCACCTAAGCCATAGAACCATCCGCTGTTCTCTTCTTTACAGCATCAACTGTCCCAAAACGTATTCTTTTAAGCACTGCTTAATTTTATGGAAAAAAAAATGGTATGAATATAGAGAATGTTCAAAGGTAGTAATGTATTTGTCGGCCATTTATCGGCCATTTGTCGGCAAAATTTCTTTAGAGAAAATACTGTTCTAGCAACTGCATTGTCTTCTAACTTACCTTCATTTAAATTCATTACAAATTTAATGCTTGTCTACTTCAGTGTCCCATTTACACTAATAAGCTACGGTAGTCTTATTTTCCACTCATTTAAGGCATAGAGCAAGCCACTGTTTTCTTCTTTAGAGCGTCAAGTGGCCAATAACGTGTTATTTTAAGCATTATTTAACTTTAGGGAAAAGATAAAAATCGTACGGTGTCAAATGGTGTTAATATAGAGAACGTTTATGTGTATTAATGTATTGGGTCAGAAATAACTTTTCAGAAAATGCTGTTCGAGCAGCCGCATTGACTTCTAACATACCGTTATTTAAACTCATTACAAATTTAATGCTTGTCTACTTCAGTGTACACCCCATTCACACTAATAAGCTACTGTAGTCTTATTTTCACCTCATTTAAGGCACAGAGCCATCCACTATTTTCTTCTTTAGAGCGTCAAGTGACCCATAACATGTTCTTTTAAGAATTAATTAACTTTACGGAAAAGATAAAAGTCGCACCGTACCAAATGGTGTTAATATAGAGAACGTTTATGTGTACTAATATATTGGGTCAGAAATTATTTTTCAGAAAATGCTATTCGATCAACCATAATGTCTTCTAACTTACCTTCATTTAAATTCATTATATATTTAATGATTGACGACTTCAGTGTGCTCCCCATTTACAATAATAAGCTGCTGTAGTCCTGTTTTCCACTCATCTAAAGCATGGAACCATCCGCTGTTTTCTTCTTTACAGTATCGACTGACCCAAAACGTGTTCTTTTTAATATTGATTAACTTTAGGGAAAAGGTAAAAGCAATACGAAGCCAAATAGTGTGAATATAGAGAATGTTGAAGGACACTATTCGGTTAAAAATTGCTTTAGAGAAAATGGTGTTTGAGAAGAGGCATTGTCCTGGTGAAGAATGGGACCATTTTTTCGCAGTTGCGGCGTTTTTTTTCTTTTCTCTTCGCTTTATAAAAGCTTCTCCATAATAAACTGATCAACTGCTGTAAATTCTGGAACAAATTTTTCCAATATTACACCCTAGTTATCAAAAAAGCTTTGAATTTTTTTGACGAGCTTTGACGAGAAACTTCGACGAGGTTTTCCTTTGCTGGTGACGATCGTGTTTTCCAGTACATTGACTGTCGTTTAGTCATTCTTATAAGTTGTACTAAGTATTTGAAAATATTATTTTGGTGTTTTGTGGAATTTCACAAAAAAAATCAAGTTGTTCAAGTGTTCAATTCTAAAATTAGGAATTTTCTAAGCCCACTACAGAAACCGCAACCTAATGGCCAGTCATAATTAATGGCAAGTCATAATCAACTGAACGTCAAGGAGTGTTGCTATTCATACTGTAGATTCAAACGTGTTCAAAATTACCACGCTTATAGTTATTATCGACTGTGACTGCTTTTTTTACTAGATTAAATTTTTATGTTATTTCATCATACGATTTGTACAGATACCATCTTTCAATGCTTAGTTATAAAGTTATAGGTAACAAAAAACTATACAAACAAAAACAATTTCCCATTTATAACATTTGTTACCCCAATAACGTCTAGTCACAGATAAGACTGCCCTATCCTTCATAATAATAACGACACAAAAATATAACATCTAATAATCAAATATTACATGAACCATCAAACGAACGTCTAAACTATCTCGGTTGACGATAGCACTAAATTTCAAATTAATAACAAGTAAATGATAATGACTATTGCGACAAAAGAAAAAAACAATATTGACTCTGCCACACACACGTTTGTTGTGTGTCCTTCATGTCGTTCCTCCCTTTCACACAAGGTCACGAGGCAATTACACACATACGTGGTGACGTATCTAAACACATTATTCCAAAATGCCGAATAGGCGATGACGACATATTCCCAAAAGAAATGTTCAGACCGTTTATAAACCACCTCACAAGACTACAGAACCTTGGAAAATACCTGCGAACGTAATTCGAGCAGATTCCTTCATCAGGAGTATTTATCATGAAATTTTAAATATTGGATATATTTGGGGTTAATTTTGTAGAAATTCATTATTCATAATTAAATGAAACCACGTGACGTATTATTTCTACATTCTTTAATTATTTTTTTTTCGGGAATCAATATTTAATTCAGAGTCGAAAGTAGAAATAATAAAGAAAGTAAAAATAACACTACATCACGTAGTTTCATTTAATTGTGAAATTTAAAATAGCTTTACTGATCATATGTAATACATTTTATAATAAATACTTGCACAGAGTATTTTTTTGGATCGAATATTTTCGGGTATAATAAACACCATATGAAAAATCGTGAGTGTTAGCTCATATAATGAAATTACTTCACAATTAAATGAAACTACGTGATGTAGTATTATTTCTATTTTCTTTAAGTTCTTTACTATGGACTATTAGCAAAGAGACTATTAGCAAAGATTTTTGCTAATAGCCCACCTTAAAGAAAGTAGAAATAATACTACATCACGTAGTTTCATTTAATTGGGAATAATGAATTTCTACAAAATTGACGCCAAATATTTTCAATATATGAAATTACTTGTTTTCTTCCTATTTTTAAAAAATAATTCTTAATTAAATTGTTTAAACATTAGAATATTCTTCATTACAAGTTTGTAGATACTTAATATCGTGTGAGTATTGCAAAATAAACGTAATATCCGACAGAATGTTCTGGTTTTAATGATTCATCAAAATATATTGGTATTTGATTGTCACGATGTTATAGGAATAAACCCAATCTTATCTCTTTACTCTCTGCCATTACCTATTTCAACATTTATGCGAACTGCGTGTAACATTATTTATTGAAAATAAAAAAGAAACAAAACAAAGTAATAAGACAATCACTTTAATTCCTCGATCTTTCCAGTTGACGTGTAGTCCAAAGATAATAAGCCTCGATCTACCTCACAGAGATGTATCTTGCCCTGTCACCTGGTCAATGCAAAACATTTAAAACATAAAAGAAACATTTTAAATAAAAAATTCACTCCACTTGAATATGTCGTTTTCTTTATTTAATAATGTAACGAAGAGTAACTTTAAAAAATAAAAGCATTTACTCATCATACACCATGCACGACCAGCAGAGGATATGAGGAATGATAGCTAGATAACAAAACATCTATCATTTAGCTAAGAGAACGTCAAATAAGTAAATTTTCTTTTTTTGGAAATACCTCGAATTTGTCTCAGATAGTATTCATATTTTGTACATGAATGCTAAGAACTAAGAAATAATGTATACAAAATATGTTGCATATAATGAACAATACAAGAAAAATTGTTTACAGTTAGTTCTCTTCAGTTAATAATTTAATCAACCAGCAGGCCCAGCAGAGGCATACGCCGCTATAAGAAAAAACGAGAAGAACAGACTAAGCGGCATATCAATCCCGGTTTCTCTTATGGCGACTTCCCTCTCTGCTGGTAATGTATGATGAATAGAGCGTAAAGCACTTTAAACAATTGATTTCCCGATATCACGATGTAACGATATAAATACGTCTATTCATTATTTTGTTTCTAAGACATTGGACTAAAATTGAATCTAACTATCTGCTTAACAAATGTATTAATTTCAATTTTTCCATAATTACTACCAATTATTGGTCGTAATTATCGAAAAGTTCTCAGTGAACTCGAAAATAGGAGATTGTCTTGCATTTTTAAACCTTTTTAATTGTTTTCCTTGAAGTGATAAGATGGAAAACGAAATCTTACCGTATGGGGTCTTCCCTTCTATTATAAAATGCGGAAATAAATAATTATTGATAGTATTTTTATTTTTTAAAACAATACTAAGATTCATATATAAATTGGTTTGATTTTATTTAAAATGTTTCCTTTTTAATTGACCTTAAATAAAACAATGTGATTACTTTTAAATGGCATGCTGTAAAAGGAAAATTAACTTGTCTGATAGTTTTTATCATTGGCGACACAGCACAGAGTCTCATATAACAGTGTCACTTTATTTTCCAGAGAGAAACTGGTAACTTTAAATCCGAAATTTATAACATAGCCAAACTTTTCCTTAACAGAATTATCAGTTATATTGTATTAGTAAATAAAAATAATTATGCATCACTTAAAGTTGTTAAAATATTAAATTGATAAAATGAAAAGAGAATTCTTTTTTGAACTTTTTGGCGTCTCCATATTCTTATGTTACTTTTCACCAACTTGTATACCTCCATGTTCTTTGTCCAGCTAGGGATATTTGTACAAAATGGTAGATCCGTTTACTCCTCATGAAAGTATTATTACATTCTGGTACTTCATATGAAAGTATTATTAAATTCTTACCCAACATAACTCAATATCTAAACTCATTTTCCTACTCAATTGACGACTTCAGAAGCACGATAATTTAACCTTACCGATATACGTATGTGTAAACCCAATGTGAGTTATTTTTTGCAGATAAGGAAAAAGTATATGAGAGTCAATGCAAATATAACCAGCTTATCACAGTTCTGACGGATGTCACATGCGAATGACCGGACTCAATACTGGCAGGAACTATGATTCAGTTAATTATCTAAAGACATAATACCAATTAAACAGAATACCCATTCACAATTCAAATTACCCCTAACGTGAGATAAAATTTATTCTAACTAACCTACACGTACAGTTTCACACGCTTACATATGGCGAATTTCTTTTCCTTTAATAATGTTTCATCTCAAAAATACTCTTAAGTGTGACAAAAGTAACTCATATCTTAGGTTAAATTCTAAGCTGAATCACTTTGATAGCCTCCGTAATTTCAATATAAGAGCCAGTTTGAGAATTATGAATCCTTATGTCTATGCACACTATTGCTTCAACGTCATTAAGTGAGTGTTAAGCTCCTTAAAAACTTAGTTTTAAATTCCTTAAGAAATTTGATTTTAACCTTCTAAAAAAATTCAACCTAAACAAAATGGAACCTAAATTAGAACCGGAATCTCAATGATTATGAAGGTGAAAATTCATTCAAATCTTTTCGATAACTTGGTGATACTATAATAAACAGAATAACGATCGTACAGAAAAACAGACAAACAGAAAAAAGTTTTACAGGATATTCAGCCGGCACAAAACGTGACACAGATTTTAATTTAGATCCCAAACAAATCACCTTAATATCCTAATGAAATCGATCTAGTAGATCTAGTAGGTCTTTGTTTTGCTCTAGCAAACAACCAAACACTCAAATGTACAAAAATTCTAAAAAAAGTTCAATCAAACTGACACAAAAGTTCCTAAATATTTTTAATATAAAAACGTCATTTCTGATTGACCTTCCAACGGTAATATGTTTACGCTATTCATTTACTATTAAATAGGAAAATTTACTACAAAAAAGAAATAAGTATGTCTCGTTAAAAGTACTGATATACTGAACACAGTTTCTATAGCCAATGTGACTTGCCCTGACCTTTAAACACAGTCATATCTCTTTACTCTGTAATATATTATCCTTTATTAATTCTATAATCTTAATTTACGGACGTAAATATCGCTGATGAATAATGAGTATCGGTAGCTTTACGAATTACAAGAATAAATTTAAATTCGCCAAATGAAGAAAAATTTAATTGCATAACGTAAAAAAATTCTCTTTGTTCTTAAGATTGGTTGAAATCGTCTACTTTACCAGCATAATTTCCTTTCCTTTTATATACTTTTTCAAATTTGGAAACTAATAATAATTACAGTCAGCTGCAGGGTGAGGATGAACAATTTGAAGCCACAAAATGAAATGAGCTTGTGAATGCTAGTTTTGACCATTGTTTTTCCAAAGTTACTACAAAAAAAGGTCTATTTTAAATACCTTTTTTACTGTTCTTCTTAGTTTTTCCAATAACATTACGTAATGGTTTTCTTATAGTTTACATACATAATTCCTTCAGTAATCCAAAAAATCCTAGCTATCAATTAAAAGGCTCACTCTGATAACCTAAACTTTTTTCATCGTCTCCTGTTTGTATTCAAGTTCAAAATTATAAACTTCAATACCACTCTCAGTAACCACCCAGTATAAAACATCGTCAGAGTATTTGCCATAGAGCTCCAAATGACACTTTGACACTCCAATACGTTGTTGTTTTTAAGACGCCATCATATTTTTTTTGCTACATTAGACACATTTTGCTACCCATCTTCCACTAACTCCTGTTACACCAAAACGATTATGTAGTGTTATTAAATGGTGATTTCTGATAATCCTAATTCAGAACGTTCTTTTACCAGGCATGTTCCAACGTTAATTTTTCGAATTTTCCGAAGATAACTGAATGGTCTTCGTTAATTCTCTGCCATATTTGAAAAAAAAACATGCCACTTGTTAATCATATTTTAAACAAAACGTAAATCTTCATAAATGAAACCAATCTCACTCATTATGCTTTGAGAAGTTTTTCCATGCTTAGTATAGAACTTGATAATGGTACAATGTTCGATTTCCTACAGTGCAGCAATTTTTTTTCGTACACATTTGACAACTTCATGCCCCATAAATAAATTAAGGCGTTGAACTTATGACAAAAAAATATCCATGATGACGGCCTAATTGGGCACTAAGTAACTTTCAATTTTTCCTTCGTAAAATGTGAAAAATAAGCTCCCCGTAACTTGTTATGTACAATAAGACCTCACACTGCTGGAGTTCCATACAATTGGGTGCATTTAAAGATACATAATATTTCTATTAAACTATTCCCAAATATTAACATAAATTTTCACCACGTAAATATATTTATTTCATTTCCAAATATATCTTTCAAATATCTAAAAATATCTCATATTTCTCAAAAACTATGAGATGTAGGATCGTTGCTATAGTTTATAATTAAATTTTAGATTACTTATCACTAACCATATTTTTAAAATGTGAAGAATAAGCTCCCCGTAACTTGTTAAATATAATAAGAACTCACACTGCTGGAGTTCCATACAATTGGGTGCATTTAAAGATGCATAGTATTTGTATTAAACTATTCTCAAATATTAACATAAATTTTCCAAATACATCTTTCAAATACCTAAAAATATCTGAAATTTCTCAAAAACTATGAGGAGTATGATCGTCGATATAGCTTACAATTAAATTTTAGATTAGTTTTTTGTAACCGTATTTTTCATTAATTTCAATTCAGCAGTTTCGGAACGATTGGGGAATACGTTTTTATTTATGAATATTTTTTTGTATTTGACATTTTCAACAATACCTCTGAATTATATTACTTAAAACCTTTATAGCTTTCACTTAATGCTCTAATAGTGAAAGTAAATGATTTTTACCCAAATTGCACCCTTCAAAATTCTCAGGCAAATATAGTTCTGATTCATGTATCGAAATATGTAAGACATTACGCTCAATTGCAATGTGAAATTTCAACTTGCTTTGATTAATTTCGCTTTCTTGAGAAAACGGGTACAATGGAATGGTACAATGTAATTCTGTTGGATTAATATTAAATGTTATTAAAGAAACTGTTAAAATACGACAATGTGATGGGGTCGACAAACAGCAATATTAAAGCTTTCGAGACGCTTTTGTTTAATGTAGAAATAATACGAAATATTTTTAGCTAAAATAAACCAGGACATTTTTATTCTCATTCCCTCGTGGGTATTTTCCTCTAGTAAGAGCAGTGATGTGTGGTGTTTTGTTAAAGTGCATGTGGGAAACAGGATACAGGATAACGGTGCATTCAGAAAAAAATTCCACCATATGAGTTATCATCGCTTCCGTACATACATCGGGCAATCATCGATGGCAAATACGTCGAGTAGGAAAACGCAAAAACATATAGCATTTGTTGACAAAAATAGAACACTGGGTCGTTTATTAATCTTATGCATAACAGTGCAATACCATATGAAAATATTTATAGTTCGAAAGCGACTAACCGAGGACGCAGAATATAAATATATCTTCTACTTCTTGGTTATCACTGGTTAGCACTACAACCTATTACAGATCAAGGCTATCTCGACAAGCTTTCTCAAGCGGATCCGGTCAGTGGCAACCGCCCGCCAGCGTTGAATTTTTGAAAGTTTAATATCATTCTCGACACAATCGATCCATCATGTGCGAGGTCTTCCTCTTTTTCTGTTGCCCTCCACATTGACAAAGGTCACTTTCTTGACCGGGTTGTTGTCTCCAAATTTAAAAATGTGACAATATTTGGTTTTTTAAATTTTCTATAAATTTCACGATTAAATAAAATTCTCCATTTGTTATTTTCTTTGACAGGACCAAGTATTTTTCTTTCAATAATAAGGAGTCTATCTTTATCTGCTTTTGTTAAAGGCCAACATTCACTGCCATACAGAATTATTGGTCTAATAAGATTAATATAAATATTAATGTTTGTTTCCGGTTTTAAAAGTTTCGACTTCAGAAAATTCCTTTGGTTGAAGTAACACCTATTAGCCATATACAATCTATTGTCAATTTCAGTCTTGATTTGGTTTCTATTAGCAATGACAGTACCACGATATGTAAACACATTCAAAGACATAAGAATTTATCTTTATATATATATATATATATATATATATGTATATGTGTATATATATATAATGTGTTTCTAATTCTTATCCTTGGATAATATGGTGAACAGTAAAACTATAGCATTGAGTTGCTCTGAAAAGAGATTTATTACATAAACAAATGTTTACACTTTTACAAAACAATTTATAACGTTTATTAATCACAAACTCACCTGAAAAGAGAAACAACATTTAAAGCTATTGCTTCACTAGTTCGTATCAATTAAGTATTAAAATATTATACTATATCATATTATAATTCATTGATCGTTTCTAAGAACATAACCTATTTTTCTATCGTGGCGTGGCGACATGTCCGAGTGACAGCTAGCACAGCTCATATGCAAACTTCATGCTGAATGAAGTGTCACTCACTTCGTTTACATCTCCCCCCCCCCCCCTCCATAGGTAATTATCAAAATTTTAACGTATTACTACCACTGGAACGAGTTTTGTTATGTGGAAAAGGTTTGACTGTACCTTTTTGTGTCCCGTGTTTACTTTGTAAATTGAATTAGATATTTTCTCTATAATTTGATATGGACCAATTTTCAATTCATCTAGTTTTTTTCGGTTTAACCGATTTCCGTTTTCAACATATACTAAATCTCCTACTTCAAATTCATAATTTTTTCTGTTTTTATCAAATCTTTTTTTATTATAATTATGTGATTTTATACTATTTTCTAAGGCAATCTTCCGGTCTCGTATTAAATGTTGATTCTGTAATTTATTTTGTTTCAGTTCGTTTGGTAGAATGTCCACACTTTTTCCCTGCAGTAAATATTTTGGGGAGAACCCTGTCACATTATGTTCGGTTTCGTTATATTTGTTTGTGCATTCGTGAGCAATGGTAGTCCAAGCGATCTTATCTCTTTTTTCATTAATTTTACAACGAATTTTATTAACCAATGTTTGGTTTAATCTTTCGTTCAATCCATTAGAAAATGGTGCATTTACTGCAGTGAACACTATAGATATACCTTCCTTTTCTAAAAAATACTTAAATTCTATTGAATTTATACCCGGATATTGGTCTGACAGAATCAAGTCTATTTTATAATCTTGTGTTACTCTTTGGACTAGTTTTATAAAGTCGTTTGCATTCTGAGTTTTGGATGTCAAAATGTAGGCGTAACGAATGAAGTGATCTACTAGAAGATGTAAATTCGTTTTTGTTGAACGTGCACCACCAAATCCACCTATGGTATCTATAGACACTATTTCGAACGGATGTGTGGCTGGTCCTAAGTGAGACATTAGTCCAAACTTGTATGCTCCTCTTGATTTATTTTTTATACAAACGTCACAGTTTTCGCATATTTTTTTTATGTTGTCTAATAAATGTTTAGCTTGATAAAAGGGTTTTATTTTTTTTTCTACTTGTTGTTTTCCTAAGTGGCAATAGTAGTGATGAACTTGTTTTATAATATGTTTACTAAAGTCTTCAGTTAGTATAATCTTTTCATGTTTTCCAATCTTTTTATAATATATATTATTTTTATAAATAAGTTTATTTATATTTCTTTTATATCTTCGTTTTTATTTTGATCTTGTTGTATATCTTCTATTTTGATAAAATTAACTACTTTTAAACTACTTTCTTCATTTTCATCTGATTCTAACACTGGGTTTCTGCTTAAGGTATCTGCCTCTATATTATATTTTCCCGGAGAATATATTATTTTAAAATTGAATTGCGACAAATAAAACGTAAGATCTCCCAGTTCTTCATCCGTTCTGGCTTTTATATTCATTTTTTCTAAGGGTTTGTGATCTGAAAAAACCGTGAATGTTTTTCCTATAAGCCAATGTTGCCAGTATTTAACCGCCTCTTTTATAGCCAGACACTCAAGATATATAGCTTTTCTCTGTTTTTGGGAATTGTTTAATTTTTTGGAAAAATATGCGCAAGGTTTTTCATCACCATTGGGTTGAATTTGTTTTAAGATTGCAGCTATGCCTTGTATGCTAGCATCTGTATAAATATTGATTGGTAAGTCTGTATCAAAGATTGCTAGGATTGGTTTTGAGCAAAGTAGTTTTTTTATAGTATTAAATAATTCTTGACATTTATCGGACCAGACAAATTTTTCTCCTTTTCTTAATAAATTATGTAATGGATCCAGCGTTATTGACATATTTGGTACATATTTTCCATAGAAATTTATTTTTCCCAAAAATTGACGAACGTTTTTTGTGTTTTTGGAATCGGAAATTCTTTTATGGCAATTAAATTATCCTTTAGCGGAGTTACCGTGTTGTTTTTTATTATATGCCCTAGATATGTTACCGAGTCCTGTGCAAAGTTACATTTCGTGAATTTTAATTTAAACCCTTCTTTTAAGATTGCTTCCAATAAGAAGCATAAGTGTTCTATATGTTTCTCAAATGTTTCTGAAAATACTAAAATATCATCTATGTAATTAACAGTAAAATCTGACAATTTATGTTTTCTTATAATACTACTCAGGATTCTCTGAAAAATGGAGGGCGAAGTTTTTAAGCCAAAAGGTAAACATGTCCACTGATAGTGTGCATTCTGGGTAACAAATGCAGTTTTTTTTCTATCTTCAATCTTAAGAGGTATGGACCAAAACGCCGAGTTCACATCAAGTGTTGAAAAAAATTTACATTTCCTCGTTTTTATCATTAAATCCTCGATTATAGGAAACGGTTGCGATTGGGGAACTACAATCTTATTCAATTCTCGAAAATCTATGCAAAGCCTTGATCTTCTTCCTTCTTCTTTTTTAAATGCTAGTGTTACCGGAGCCGCAAAAGGGCTATATGATTCCTCGATTAAATTATTTTCTAGTAGTTTTGATATTTGATGTTCAATTTCTTTCATGTCCTCAATAGAGCACTTATATGGTCTCTTACTGCAGTACTTATCTATCAACCGATCAATATGTGCTTCGTAACCTTTTACTGTACCTATATCATATTTATCTTTAGCGAAAATTGAATTATATTTGCATATCAATTGATCAATATCAGATCTTTTTTTATGATCTAAATGATTTATCGTAATATCAAAATCATTGACCCTTATATTTTCATTAAAGTTTATTTCATATTCGTGAATAATAACTTGTTTTTCATTTTTATTTATCCCTATGTCACTACCTGTACTGCCAGGAATTTGTTTTGTGATTATAGGTTGTTTTTCTTTGTTTTTTATGTATTTTGTCTTATTGTTATTGTTGTGGATATTTTGCATGATTTCTAAATTCTCATTTTGAGTTAATTTAAATTTTTGTATACAATCTAATCCAACTAGAAAATTATAGTCGAAGTTTTCTTCATCTATAACAAAAATATCAACATGTTTTTCAATTTCAAAAATTTTTAGTTTTAAAGTTACCATTCCTATTGATTTTTTTACGCCATTAATTGTTTTCAAACCTGCTTTTTTATAATGAGTTGGTATTTTTTTTAAAGATAATAACCTTGAATTTATTAAGGACACATTGGATCCTGAATCATAGATTCCTGATGTTTCTAAAATGTCATTTATTAGTAATTTAATTTTAATTAATGGCGGCACTACCAGTTTTTTTGGTTAATTTCATTTAGTTCAGTCTCTAATTCTGAATTGTTTACACTCCTTATCTGATCGTTTTTTGTTCTATCATTATTTTTTATCTTAAACCAACATTGTGATTCGGGATGGTAACGTGTACCTTTATTTTCTTTTTCACATATTTTACACGGACTAACCATGGGCCTTACATTTTTATCTTTAATTTTACTTTCGGAAGCTATTATCTTTTTATCAAATGTTTTTTTATTTACCATGTGGTCTAAACTTCTTATATTATTAAATAAATCTTGAGTTTCCTTTAAACTATTTCTATCAATTTTATCCGCAATGAAATTCGGTAATCCGGTGGCGATTAGATCAATTAGAGTATGTTTATCTATGGACTTATTTATTTCTAATAGCAGTTTCTCTTTTTTTAATGCATACTCCAGTAATGAGCCCTGTCTATATTTAAATAACATTGCATACCTGATCGGTGACCAACTCTTATCTGCATATGTCTCACTAAAGTTTTGTTTCCACATAGCCCATTCTGAATTTATTGTGTATTTAATCAGCATAGAACTATACCAGTCTTTACAGGAATCTTCTAAAAATAACCTAAAAATTTCAATTTTTTTGATATCCTCCTCTATGCCTAAACGTGCACATTCCGCTTCAAAGATTGTCATCCACTGGGACACATTGGTAATCTTACTACTAAATTTTTGTATAACAAATTTTTCTGCCATTTTTCCCACATTAAAAGGTTTTGATGATTCATTCTTCATTTCAGCGAAGCTTTCCATGATTTTTATTAGATATTCTTCAGAGATTCCTGCTGTAGAAGTTTTCGGTGTTTCTTTTTCTTCTAAAAGGTATCCCATGAACTGTTTATTTCCATCTTCATCACAATAAACCGCCTTTGTTTCTGGGCTCATGGATATCCATACCTGTCGCTTGTCATGCCGTTTTTGTAAAGTAGCTTTGATTTTTTGAAAGATTTGTGTTTTTATTATTGCATCGTGTAGTTTTACAGGTTGTAATTTATCCGGGAACACAAAGGTATTGCCGTCTAAGTCGGTAATTGTTGTTATACAAATAATATTTGTCTTCACATCTTCACTGGCCTTGACTACGAATTCGAACTGTAATTTGTCCATTATTCTTGGGCATTAGCTGTAGAAATGTTGTTTTATAATGTGTTTCTAATTCTTATCCTTGGATAATATGGTGAACAGTAAAACTATAGCATTGAGTTGCTCTGAAAAGAGATTTATTACATAAACAAATGTTTACACTTTTACAAAACAATTTATAACGTTTATTAATCACAAACTCACCTGAAAAGAGAAACAACATTTAAAGCTATTGCTTCACTAGTTCGTATCAATTAAGTATTAAAATATTATACTATATCATATTATAATTCATTGATCGTTTCTAAGAACATAACCTATTTTTCTATCGTGGCGTGGCGACATGTCCAAGTGACAGCTAGCACAGATCATATGCAAACTTCATGCTGAATGAAGTGTCACTCACTTCGTTTACATATATATATATATATATATATATATATATATATATATATATATATATATATATATATATATATATGTCGGGTCTGTAGCGTTAAAATTGTAAACATTTTTTTTTAAATCGTAGTACCATTTAGTTGTACTTGAGCATATTAAGCACCATTTTGATACATAATCCATTGACGACGTGCGTCATCATAAAGGAAATACGGTTTTGAGTGTTCTTTACGTTTGTTTCGTATTTCTCTGCAAAGTTGGTCAAGTTGATTACAGTATATTGTTGAGTTTAAGTTACTTTTGCATTCCACAAACAGATAACAACATTTTTGTTTTTTAGAGCTTAAACACTGGCACTTTCGCGTATGGTTTACGTACGGAATCTACTGTTCATCTTCTATTACCAATTGGTGTAGCCAGTTTTGGGTGCTTCTTGGGGAAAGAAGATTCATATATATATTGACACGAACTCTAACTGAACGGCCAGGTTATGTTAGTGTTCTGAGCTCTGCTGCCAGGCAACGTGAGATAAGGCGGCGATTGCTTCCAGTTAATTCTTTTAAAATGTCTGTGTTAATTTTCACTGGTCGACCGCTATATAATTTTTTTTTAAAATCCCAATTTCTGTTTCTGAACCTCTGAAACTAACGTCCCGCAATTGCATCAGAGACAGCACCTTCACCTTTTGCATTACGTTTTCTTTTCGTATTTCTGGCAGATACAGTTACTGAGCTACAGTTGATAAGTTCTATTTACTACACTTTTTGTACCCGTTTTCGCAATATTAAGGTTTCAATTTCTTTGCAATGTCCCTCTTCTCCCATTTCCAAACAATACTCTATAAATATCTGTGCAAATCCCCAAAATATGTTTTTATAAATACTTTAAACTGAAATAATTACAAATTAATCAAACTTCATTAGTTTCAGAACTATCAAATAAAAAAGTAATGTAAAAAAAATAAACCGACTTCTAAATGTAGGTAGATGCCGTCACCACTTAAAATAACGAAATAAATAAAAATACGACCAACTAAAAAAACAAGTGATAAGCACTATAACTGACGTGATAAATACTACAATGCAAAATGCTGATGTGATAAGTCTCGCTGTGTACGAAATAATTCCCACAATCCTGTTCGAAAATCGATGCGGTCAAAGCTGCGAGCCACAGCTAGTATCACGTAAAATTTTCTGAATTATTAGAACCATAATTTTTACTATTTAAAATCTAGAATGTTCAATTTACTAGATATATTAATATGACGTTCAAAAATTTTAAATAAACGAAACTATCAACCTATGACTAACATAATATTTAACCATCGGCCACTATATCTACTTAAAAACTATTTTAAAAAAATTAAATTCCCCAACACTACATTAGCGTAATGCCAAAAGAAATGACATATATCTGATGTCAGTTTCACGTTTATGTCAATTTTATATTTGTCCATTTATCTTCGATGTAAATTTTATGTAAACCCATTTGCCTAAGGCTTTTAGCAATGCCAGTGTTATATTCGTTTTACTGACGTATATTTAATGTCAATTTTACATATATATATATATATATATATATATATATATATATATATATATATATATATATATAAGTGTGTGTGTGTTTATTAGAGGCTTTTGACAATATAACGAAAATGGTACCCCATTATCAATGTTTAATTCATCTCCAAAATCACCAAGGTTTTCATACAATAATTAGGTTATTTGATCACGCCTATTTTAACCAAATGTCAGTCATGGTCAACCTAATGAGCTTATTTTCCTCAACTCCGAGCATTTACTTTCCATAGGCATTGACCGCATATCGTTTTACTTCTCACATCAATCAAAATGTTTTTTGTGTGATGTGTTTTTTATTAACTTCCGCACATAAATTTCCTCGTATCTCGTTTCGTCGCTTTTCATTACGACGAGTGGTGAAAGTAGGCTATGTTTGTTTAGTTTCATCATCACAAAACTATTTATTGGATCTCTCATGTGTTTCAGCCGACTTGCCCTATTTAAAAGGAGAGTTTTTTAGTTATTTTTAGTTATTTAAGTCTGTCTGTTTATCCTTCGCGAAGCCTAAACTACGTGACGGATATTAAAGGATGACATCATTTCATTTGTTTTAAATTCTCGAGTATCATAGACTCTATCTATGGCTTTGAGAAAAATCAATACAAAATAATAAAAAAAACCTGTCTAACACGAGTTCAGCACTGCAAGGTACTTACAAATATTTACTGGTACTTAGTATTTGTACTAACCTACTTAAAAATATTAATTTTTCACAACATAAATGTATTATACTTTATCTTTTACAGGTTATAACATGGGGCATGTTTCTAAAACTGTAAAGGCTAAGATAATCAATAAAATAATTTTCACACAACCTTTGCGCAGGCTTCTAAAAACCCTATTTACAAAATGGGAGAAAAACATATGTTTTGCGTATTTTTCAGTAAATATGTGAAGGTATATTACTTACTATTATAAACAAAACATTGTGCGTATTAGCTCCTACGCGCCATTTGAGTTTACTCCTTAATGCCTTTACGATTTTCTTGGAATGTATAAAGTAGGTAACACTGTATATAAATATAAATATCAATGTTATCTATCAATATATCTCTTACCGTTAAGGCAGCGTTCATAAGGAACACATTCGCTCGACTGTTCTTTCGTCGACTTACTTTGCAAAACTGGGCTCTATGAAATTTTTTTAACGGGTTAATATACAACTTATGTCCATTCTGAAGGTCATTTCTAAATACTGGTGAAAGAATTTTGGAAATCGGATGCAGTTTCGGAAATTACCTCCTACATCCAAAACTTACAAAATTTAACTTTTTCATGATATATGAAATTTTGTTTAACGGTATAATATACAACCTATGTTCATCCTGAAAGTCCTTTCTAAATATTGGTGAAAGAATTTTGTGAAATCGGATGAGTAGTTTCAGAGATTACCTCCCACATCCAAACTTACCAACTGTTACACTTTTTTAACGCTCTGAACTTTCTAATTTACTCATCATAAAACTTCATACCGGGCGCTATATATGGAAATCGATTCTTAAGGAGTAAACTACAAAAATATTTTTATAAATAAAATTAAAAAATTGAGTACTTAATTCATCCCCCCCCCCCCCCCCACTACCTACAATAATACGAAGATATGTGCAGGTATACATGTTTTATTACTCTGCCATATTTGAAGTTTATAGGTCACGCGAACTCTGAAAAAAACAGCTGAGACAGACAAACGTACAGATACGTGGGGTAGGGGTTTCGTTTTTCCTTTTGAAATACTGAACCCTAAAAACTTATTTTAATTTGAAAAATCATAGGAAATTAAGTAGAGATGGAACTTAAAAAAATGTATAGACCGTTTCCTTTTACAAAAAACCCTGTCAAGCAATGGAACTCGCACTACAAGGGCTCCGTACTTCTTTAGCTTCCGTACACATATAGTCATTTATAAACATTTAATGGTACGTAATATTTCTATTAAACTATTTACAAAAATTTAATTCTTTATAATGAAAATATTTTGCTACTATATTCTTCACAAGCACATATTTAAAAAAAATTATTTTTCCTCTACTTAATCTATGAAACTATGCTTCTTGCCAAATTTCATGTTTCTAAGTCAACGGGAATTGCCATATTAATTTTGTTTCATTTGTGAGTTTTAAAATATGCGGCATTAATAACCGTATTTTCAGGGTTCTTCTTGATTGGGTCAACTTAGAAGCTTGATTTTGTAGCTCTGAGGGACCGTAGACCTAAGCATTTGATATTAATTTCAACTTGATACCTCCACGCGTTTTTGAAAAAAAAGATCTTGACCGACCGAGAGACGGACAACGAAGTGATCCTGCAAGGTTTCCTTTTTTCCTTTTGAGGTACAGAACTCTAACAATAAATAATTCAACCATAAAAGTTCACAAATTGTTGGCAAAACCAAAATTGCATAAGCCGCTTTTTATACTTGAAAGAAAAAGTTAAAAATATTAAGAAAGTATAAAAACTGCTGAAGATAACTATTCTGGGTATATCCTTAATTTTGAGCGAATTTTCCTGTCATAACAAGAAAACAAGATTATGTGGCAAAGAAACAACTGTTTCAAAATAATAAGAAAGACTCATTTTAAAAAGAATCAAAAAAATCGGTTAAGAATTGCGACTTACATCATGTCCTCATACGTACATGCGTACATACGTACATGCGTACATACATACATACGTACATGCCTACATACGTACGAACGGAGACGCATGTCATTTTTCAAAAGCAAATTTAGAACATAAAATATTGTGAGCCATCTGGGACGCCTGAGAGATGTGAAACATATATTTTTTTAAATTTTCATATTGAAATATTTTTATTTTAATGAATTTAAAACGAAAAACCAAATATTCAGATAATTTTAATAATAATTTTGCATAAGCCGCTTTTTATATTTGAAAGTTAAAAATGTTAAGAAACTTAAAAATTTTATTATTTTATTTGTATGAAAATAATTTTTCACAGAACTATTTCTTAACAATCTATTGAAAATATAATAACCTAGCCGATTTAAGGCGGAAAGAGCCGACAGGACGCGAAGCTAGCCGAATTAAGTCGGGAAGAGCCGATAGAATGCGAAGCTGACCGAATTAAGTCGGAAAGAGCCGACAAGACGCGAAGCCGGCCGAATGGCACGTCGCGATCTGCTATCAAAAAGTTTTAAGTTCCATCCAAACGAGCCATTAAATGTTTCACATAAATGAATATATTAAAAAATTAAAGAATTCGATTACTTTTTAGAAAAAGATCTCTTCAAAAAGCTACATTAAAAGTTGATTACTTCTAAAATTATCCGAGTTATAATTACTTCTATAGTCAATGTTCGAGATTCCCGCGTAAGTTAATAATAAAACACATGCCCACAAGACTAAGCAATAAATACATACGAGATGAATTAACAAACACTTTTTTCAATTTATTAAACACAAACGATATTAAATTAAAAACCATTCTTCAGACGTTAAATGCTAAGATCGCTTCTCGGTTTTCCTGATTTATTAACGCCATGATGGCATATAAAGATTGACGAATATAATATTTTCTGGGTCACAAAAATATAAAGAATTATTAAAATACTTTTCCAATGAAAAATACTCGTTCAAGGTCGTCTATAGATTATTGCAAACAAAGATCGACTG
Organism: Druceiella hillmani; assembly: GCA_039881145.1. Classification (NCBI taxonomy): domain Eukaryota; kingdom Metazoa; phylum Arthropoda; class Insecta; order Lepidoptera; family Hepialidae; genus Druceiella; species Druceiella hillmani. Next base: position 6,311,502 of record JAYKKI010000069.1, on the reverse strand, counting down.
CTCCAATTACCCAAGGCCCGTCTGACGCGTGACACCATTCACAATTTGAATTCGGCAATCTTATTTTCTCATTAAACACATAAACGTCTTATCTGTCGTCGATAAATCTAACTTGGCGTAGATGTGTGGCTACGGCATGGGTTACAATGATTCTTGATCTCTGTGCCAAATATACATATTTACGACCGACTCTGGTATTCGACTACGTTCGTTGATAATAAAGCATAACAACGGATGATTTTCCGCTCGTCAGCCGCTACAGAATCCTGTATACCAATGAATATTTCATGAAGCGCTCTTGTTTGTAAAGTAGTACTTCAAAAAGATTAAAGGACAAATCCAAATGATATTACTAATCTTGTGCTCTAAATAGTACATCGTATAGCCAATAATCTGAGGCAACCGAAAACTCTAATCGTACCAAAACTTACTCAATAATTACTTCGCTGTCACAGTCAAGAAATTCGTTGGAAAATTAGTATTCTGTCAGGAGTAAAATGGTACTTTAAAGATGTGACTACTGAGATCTATAATCTTATCGAGTATTCAAAATAAATCTATTATACCTGCATATATAACCTACATTGTGTAATTGTAACCGGACACGGAAAAGCAAAGTTATTGTAGAACTTCTTAAGATGAACAATCTTGTAATATATTGTTTCCATGTAATTCTAACGATTTAAGAAACACACGGGAATATTTCTCCGACACAAATGCTTTTCCTCCAACTTTATCGACATTCATCGTCACAGGTTGAGTAATTTTTAAAAAAATATTGATGATATATATATTTAAACTTTTCTCGTAAAATAATGAAAACAGGAACAAAATACGTTCAGCAGTTACTATGAAAATCGCGTACATACAGAGAGCAGACACGACAGGGGACTTCATTTTTATTATAAAATACATATATAGTAAACATATTGGAGAAACTATTCACTATGCATGATTTATTTGCAACTAATTTAATTGCAAATGTGTATCCCCTAAATAAATTGTTGTATCCCCTAAATATTAATATTTATTAAAGTGAAACTTTTATTGTATCGCCTCAGAATATTTCGTTTACCTATCGCATGTCGCATTACAGTCGGCCGCGGAGTGGGGGTAAAGTGAAAGGCGCTTGGCAGAGCAGCTGAAACCAATATGGCGGTACCTATAGCTCTCATCAGCTGTGCAGCGTTTACATTCTCACTTATTTTCGTGCAAGTGCATCGTGTTATTTGTATGATTTGATCTGTGTTTTCATGTAAATGTTCATAGTCACTTGATCGCGATGGACGCAAATATAGCTAATAAATCAAATAACCCGATAAACGAGGAAAAGACCGAGAATAGTGCGAAAATATCAAACGATGAATTAGTTTTACGCCGTAAAAGGTTAAATGCCGAGAGAGTTCGTGCTTTTAGGAAAAGAAAAAAAGATCATGGTAAGTCAATATAATTTTTATAGTGAATTTATCAGAATTATTAGAACTGTCTGCTGGTGCATATTTGTTTAAATATTCATTTTAATTTCGAGTGTTTAAATTTTAAATTTATTTAAAATTTTTTTATATATATTCGATTCATTCAATATATTTAATTTTATTTAGGCCTCCCGTCATCTTCGCAAGCCGAACTAAACTCTGAGCTACCGGACAAAATTGGTAGACCGATATCAGATGTCACACCGAGTAGTAGTAGAGGTCCAGCGTTGAGTCCTGGATTTAATATGTATATATATATCACACCGAACATTGTATTTATTTATGTATTTATGTATTATGTACTTTAGTACGCAGAGTAAAATAAACATTCATAGTTATATATCTTGTCTACTGTTATCATTTCCTTTTTCACGTCTTAAGTTAATATTACTTTTAAAATCCTAAATCAAGTAGCTTTCGAAAAATTCTCAATTAAATGCCTACAATCTGAAAAAAAGTTTCACTTTCATCGTGGTTTCCTAAAACCACACAACTTGTTTTTTTATTTATTACATGCAAATAAACGACGTATACTTTTACTCTCTCTGAAATTCATATTTTAGATTAATAAACGCTTTTAACGTGTTAATACCGTTTAATGCAATACACCAATATAAACGAGTAAAGTTTAGCCAAGAGTTAGCCATTTTTATTCCTGCACACGTTTTATACCGCCCATTTTATCATATTTTTTTTAATTTCTTTTAACAACATTTTGTTTAATATGCCAAGTTAACGAGACTATGCGAAAGTATTTTATGTCAGATTCCTTATTTATTTGGTTCCTGAGTGTAAGTATTTTATGTCAGATTCCTTATTTATTTGGTTCCTGAGTGTAAGTATTTTATGTCAGATTCCTTATTTATTTGGTTCCTGAGTGTAAGTATTTTATGTCAGATTCCTTATTTATTTGGTTCCTGAGTGTAAGTATTTTATGTCAGATTCCTTATTTATTTGGTTCCTGAGTATAAGTATTTTATGTCAGATTCCTTATTTATTTGGTTCCTGAGTGTAAGTATTTTATGTCAGATTCCTTATTTATTTGGTTCCTGAGTGTAAGTATTTTATGTCAGATTCCTTATTTATTTGGTTCCTGAGTGTAAGTATTTTATGTCAGATTCCTTATTTATTTGGTTCCTGAGTGTAAGTATTTTATGTCAGATTCCTTATTTATTTGGTTCCTGAGTGTAAGTATTTTATGTCAGATTCTTCTTTTTACCTTATTTATTTGGTTCCTGCAGCGAGCTACCTTTATCTCTGATCTTGTATCCTTGGGGTTTACATCCAAGGATCTTTTTGATGTACTTATTATCCTTCTTTCAAAGAATGTCCTCTACATACCTTTGGTCTCATTAGCTATCTGTTAGACGGAGACAATCTTTTTCCACTGGATACGACATATTCCGCCGAGGCAGCGTTTGATTAAGAACTAGATCTGCTTTTATTGGTTTCTAGATGACTTGATTCATTATTATCTAGTTTTGCAAGCTTAGATCATGTTTCTTTGCAAAATCCTCCTCCCAGATTCTATACCCCTCTTAATATCTCACTGCAATTCTAGACATTATGCACAAATTTCTTCGCCTTTGTTGTTACTTCCAGCAACGTGCTATACTTCCAGCGTCCCGCCGTCTCTCGCCACGATGCCGCCCAGTAATTGATGTATTCCACGTTCTCTAAATTCACTCCTTCTAGTGACATTTTATCTTGCTGTCTGGTGTGGACACATATTTCTTCGGTCCTAGATAAAACAAACTATGAACGTCTCCGTAGCTTTATAAACACTTGAAATGTAATTCCAAATTGGCTTCAGATAAGAAAAAGTTTCAGTCTTATGTTAATTTCGATATTGAAATCAATTTAGTCTCGTAGCAAATAAAATGATTTTTTTTACATTAAAATTGCAATTTTAATAATGCTTTTTCAGAAATTGGGTAAAATTTTGATACAGATTCTTAATATTTTCTACTATACATGCTACTACACTATTTAAAAAATAATTTTACAGCAATAATGGGTTCTTACGTAGACACAAATGAAAGAGAGAAAAATATGGGTAGTTGTGTAATAGCAATAGGATCCCGTTGGAACCATTCGGGTACGAAACCATTGTAACTGTTACCTATGTTGTCGCTTTCATCCAATTAGAAATTAAGGACTATATTTATAAAAGTTGACTTGATATACTCTATCAAGTGAAATATGCATGTAGTTGGCAATATGAGATATAACAGTAATTGAATTAACTTTAATTCCTCTTGCCTGACAATTTCCTGGCTTCTCAAAATCATTACCTGTTTGTTATACCACGCTCTAGACCCGAATTATAGCAAAACTCTCCAGTTTCCCGCGGTACGCAACTGCTCAACCACCCGGTCGTGGTCGCACCGGAGTATAATTTGTTTATGACGAGTGAAAGTAAATTTGTCGAAATATGTGATCGTTGTCTTTCGTAGTTTTTTGTGTACTTTTGTATTCATGTTTAACCTAAAAGTTTAAAGTTTTTTAAACAATTAACTTTTCATCATTAGGAATAGGTTAACAGCAAGGTATCGATAAATAAATAAATTGTGTAAATAAATAAATAAAATTAAAATGAATCAACGCCATCTATTGTATATTACAGGAAATCGCCAATTTTTCCTTTAAACAAATAATTTTTTCTCCTTTGTGCAGGATTTTTTTAAGTACATGTGACATGAAAACTAATTGTTTACATTAGATCAATCTTACTGAATAATTTTAAAAAACAATCCGTAATTTTTAAATTCCTTTTACGAGATATATGTGCATGCACATATAATTAAAGTTGCATAACTCAAAAGAAAAAAAAGGATCCCTCATAAGATTCTTCGCGTGTCCAGCCGTCGCAGCCGTTTTTCTCAGAAACCTCTTGACGTACAAATTTGAAATATGGCACAATAATAAAGCCTATTAACCCGCACATATCTTACAACCCGCACATAACCCGCACATAACTCGCGCATATCTTATAACCCGCACATAGTTTACACGCAAAAATAATTTTACTGATATTTTAGGGGCATGTTGGAGAGCACATTAGGTACTTTAATTTTTTTTTAATCAGTATAAAGAGTATCGTTTCAAAGAGGTATTTCAGGTAAGATATTTTCAGAGATATACTAAAAAATATGCAAAAAAATATATTCCGTTCTTCTATTACTTCTGAAGAGATCAAACAAAAAATTATGAGATATGTTTTAGAAGCCTATGAAAGGGTTAAAAAACTATTAACGATGATTTAAAGTTATACTTTATTAGATATTCACGATAATATATCCCCCAACTTAATTACATGATGTGTTATTAAATATTTGTTGCGCTAGAAAGTTCATATTTATTAAAAATGACGTAATAATTTTCCTCCCGAACCCTAGATGGGCAAATCAAACTTTTATATAACCCGTTTTGTTTTTAACCTGAGATTTTAGGGGACATGCATCAAAAATGATTGTGAGATTTTAGGTGACATGCATCCAAAATGAAATTGAGATTTTAGGGGACATGTTTCAAAAATGAAATTGAAATTTTAGGGGACATGCATCAAACATGAAATTAAGATTTTAGGGGACATGCATCAAAAATGAAATTGAGATTTTAGGGGACATGCGTCAAAAATGAAATTGAGATTTTAGTTTCCTGTAATCTCAATTTCATATTTTACAGATACATTGATCAAAAATTAAATTTATAATCTAGAGGACATTGATTAAAAATTAAATTGAGACTTAAGGGGATATCGATAAAAAAATTAATTGAGATTTTAGGGGAGATTGATCAAAAATTAAATTGAGATGTTAGAGGATATGGATCAAAAATTAACTTGAAAATTTAGACGATAATGATCAAAAGTTAAATTGAGATTTTAAGGGATATTGACCAAAAATTTAATTGAGGTCAAAAATAAATCAGTATAAGGGGAAATCGATTAAAAATTCAATTGAGATTTTAGATCAGAAAATTTAGATGTGAAAAAAACTAAGCAATGTGAAAACGAAATATTTAGTCAAAAAGAAAAAGATTTTGGTCATTCTGTAAGAAATTCTCAGTCCTAAACCTAAATAAGGTTCAATTCATAAAAGTCTATGCCTGTATAAAATTTGGTAATGATTACTAAAGTAGCCGCTGAATATTAGGTAACAAACAAGCACACTTTGGCATTTACAATATTATGTGTAGTTAGTTTATAAATACAAATACAAAATAACATGTAAAACCCGCAGATAATCGTACTTTAATTAAATCAATGACGAAAAGAGGATCGATTTATTATTTTTAATATAAACCGTTAAATGTTGCTATAAAAAATATGAACTGTTTTAAATAAATTTATGTAATATTGATACTATTTCCGATACTGTATCCGGTGACACCACATTGGAATAACGTCAAAGCTGTCGGACTAATAACAGTTATTTAATATTAAAAAAATACATTTCTTCACATATATCCTCGATTTTTCACGAAAATGGGTAAACTTGGTTAAAAATTATTGATATTTTCACATTTTATGGTGATGTTTTACGATCTACCCAAGAACGACGACGAAAAGTTCTACGCGATCTTTGAGAAAGCTACCGGCGCCACATAGAGAAATCTTGGTTCCTCATGCGGATCTTAAAATGTTAAAAGATTTATACTTTATACGGAATACTTAAAAAAAGTCCTTACGGATTCATTTAATAAAAGGAAAAAAAAATTTACTTTGTGTTTAAAGGTGTCTCTGATGTGATTTCCATGCTCATACTTCATGAATTTTCAGTTAAGACAGTCGGATTTGTCTTTAACCCAGTGACACAATGACATAACGAATACCACCTTGCGCCATCTAGTGACATGTTGCAGTGCAGTTTGCAGTACACTATACGTTTATTATTGAACAAAACATCGAGATACGTTATTATTGAACAAAATATACGTTTATTATTGAACAAAACATCGAGATTTTCCCGAACCAATATATTAGTTTAAACAATAAACTATGTCCGTACCTGTCGTACCGTTCCGACGTAATTGAGTAACAAACATCTAAACATACTTGTCGTGGTATTAATATTCCACATGTGCGAAGCCGCGGATAATACGAATAACACCAAATTTGACGAGTACTGACCACCGATACGAGTAACAAACATTCAAAATTCAGTTATTACATTATTTGCTGTTTGCAACGCAAGGGACATTACATATATAAAAAATATGTTACCGTTTATATTCACGATAGTGTTCTCCACCTAAAAAAACGAATGTACCATATTTAATTTGTTATTCTTACTAAAATACTGATAATTTGATTACAATTCTGACTTGTTTTATGAAAAAAATAAAATAATACTTCTTTGTTACATCTTCATTACCGAATGTCGTACCCATCTTGAAGTGCCATGCTAGAGGAGCTAACCAACTGCTTCCATGCTGTCCTGTTTTCCACTTTTCTCAGGGTGGCAATAAAAGGGAGACTCATGATGATCAGACCAACGCTAGAATGTCGACAGCAAGATTTTATTTTCCCTATGATAATCAGATCATCTGAGTTATCTGGCTGTCTATGAGCTAAATGGCCAAATTAACCAAGAATTCGGGGGTAATAGATAGTCAATAATTTGATCTTGATATGAATTTGATGATTTTTTGGCAGTCCATGGTATAGGAAGCATTTTCTTCACATCTCAAAAACATCGATCTTCTTCCCATCCGCTGAGTGGATTTCAAACTCCTATAAAAAGGTAAAAACAAGCGTTCGCACCAGTCTCTTCTTGGTGACATTGGGATTGTCCCTTACCTGCCATATTCTATTGCGCTTACTCACTTTAGCTTGACCATCTGAATCTATCACCTTATCTCTCCCTCGCTCCCTCCTCCTTGATCACTTAACATAGATCCGAGGTATAGAAATTCCCTCACAAACTCTGCATATAAATATGTATATGTATATATATATATATATATATATATATATATATACATATATATATATATATATATATATATATATATATATATATAGTTTCAAAACGATAAATCTAGTAGATTTACTGAAAAACAAACAAAGAAATCATACTGATGCACCCCAAGCTTTTCAAAGACCAATTAGGTCAACACATAAATTAAAGTTCTTTAAACCGTTAAAATTTCATGGTAAAAGTTATTTTAGTAGCAATTGCCAAAGCTCGATCAGTGTTACAAAGCTTTAGTAAACAGCCGTAAACATTGTTGAGAGCTCGTAAAGATTTGCCGTAGTGAAAACATTTTAAATATTACGTTATCCAACTGATCGTAAATCGATATAAAGTTGAACGTATTTTGAAATAATTCGTATTATAATAAGTATTTAAAATATTCCAAAGTTTCTTTCAAATATTCGTAGTCCGTTTTTAGATTTTCGCTATAAAATAAGAAACTATTATTATTTGGGCATGTCCGATTGTCTGTCTACCCATCTGTCGTAGACTCGCGGTTTCTAGTTATGGAAATTTTTCAAGTACTTAGATACTTAATATAGATATCTCAATTTATGTGTAAAAAAAATTTAATATACCTCCCCAAAAATATATTCCATCAAATGAAACCCTACCATTTTCAGTTTCAAACTCCGCTTGTGAAATATTAAGAATCAAAGTTAATCATTTTTCAATCATAGGTCTGAAAAATCTGAAAAAAAGATGTCATGATTATAACTTTGAAACGAAATTATTTCGAATAAGCTTCATCAACAACTTCAAAAGAAATTTACCATTGTGCATTTAGCTGGCTTCGTGCATTAGATGTCCCGTCATGCATTTAGCTGACTTTTCCAAATTAAACTAGTTTCGTTTATAGTGCATTTTGTGTATCCCTCTTTATATTTCGTAGTGTTTCCATATTTAAAGAAATGGCTTTGAGACATGTATGTCACACACATAAATGCATACATAATTTGACAACTTTTGATATCCAACTAACTACAGATATCTAAAGAGTACGCAAAAAATAACACAGTACAGATATCTAAAGTCTATCTTTGAATAGGTACAAAAACCTCAAAAGGTACTATTCTGAGATAAACTTAGGACAAAAATCAAATTATACGAATTTTATTTCTTTGTTTAAGGATTCGCAATTTGAAGAATTTGTAACAATTTTCCTAAATAATAGAGATATAACCTATTTTCGTTTGTCTAGAACCTATTTTGTTGGATACGATGCTGTAAGTGTACATGCACTGTTGTTGTAGCATACTGTAGATGCTCTTTCCACCTTGCCTGAGCAAAAATGGAATATAGCTGCATTTACTTTTAAAATTTTTTTATTCATGGTTAAATTGATTAACAGTATTTCCAACGTTTTAATTATGTATTTGGTGCCTTAATCACATCCAGAACTGTACGATTCAATACTGTGGCATATTTCTCATAACATACAATTCCTAACGTCAAAGAAATCATTATTGCTGAACGCCAACACCAACTGCCAACACTTTCTAAAAAAAAATTATGTGACATATGTCCATTTGGATATTAGAATCTATACAGTCTTGAGTGGCTTTATGTCAATTTGGTAACCCGTTTTTATGTCAAACCTGTAAAACGAACAATACTTTCTTTTTTCATAAAATTCGTATGAAGTATGTGAATTTAGCGAAAATTAATAAACTTGTGATGTGATTAAAAAAGTGTAGTAACTCCAGTATCCTTCTTCATGAAGATTATTGAAATTTAAACAATTACTCATGTAACAGTTTGGAGTTTTTAAGCCGACGTAACTGTATACGTTCATTAAAACTGATAATCCTATTAAGTAATTTATTCAAAGAATAACATTATTCATATACGCAAGTTTACACAAAACAGAAATAAAGAATTCAAGTCTAAATGTCAGACATGTGTCTGCTAATTTTTGAGTTTTCAGAACCTAATTTAATAATTACTGAAATATCACTTAAATTATGAACTGTTTAATAAATATTCACTCAAAATACTAAACTGAACCAAAAGGAATTACTATTACTATAATATGTTTTTCAGAAAGTTGACAGTTTAAGTAAATAATCTTCATAAATTCATATGTATTAATCTACTTTAATGCATCTAATTGATATATATGGTGGAATTATTGCTACGAGAGCAATCTCTTACAGTCAACCAGAACACCAATCCAGCCCCGGCCGGGAATTGAACCCGGGTCCCCGGGTCACCGCACCGCCAAAGGCCGTGTGCCTTGTAGTCAATCTAACCCACCAAGGCGGCGACATATTTATCCTCACCGATGCAGAAAAAAAAAGAAATGTATATGTATATATATATATATATATATATATATTTCCAAAAAAATATGACCACTATGTACATATAAGAATAATATTTTAAAACAGACAATCAAATGACAGGTTGTATCTATCAAGCTAAGACATCGCTATAGATTTTGAACAAAACAAAAGAAACACTATCCGAGAGCGCCGGAAAATACTTTCAAACACATAAAACAAAAAACTCCTCCTGACAAGAAAAACACCAAGGTTATGAAATTAATTTTCCCATCTTACAATTACGAAAAATCTGCTAACATGATTTACTGTATACATATTAAAAAGTTTTTTTTCACTGCCTTTTTACCCATTTCCTGTACTCTTTTCCCTCTTTTTCCTCAACTCTTTTCCCTAATCGATTAAATATGCTATGTGATATCTCGTAAAGTCTAGAAAATATTTGGCGTTACAAATATTTGCGAAAAATTGCAACCTTTTTTGTTTTAGGTCAAACCATACACGCTTGGTCAAGTTTCTTCAAGTCCAATACCAAATTAATATGTGTGCGCATTAATTGTTTGTTACAAAATATTTACAATAATATTATTTATCAATACATTTTCTAATACAATGTGTTTAACATTCTAGCATCTGGTGAGGTCAGGTTGTTGTCACTTAAAAACTGACGGATAAATACTATCGCATTAGCGTCACGAGAAAGTTATGGGACAAATGCCGATGATATCATGTGATAATAAAAACCCTAAATTTTTCCATTTTTACATTCACATGAATCTGCGAAATGTTGCTACAATAATGAGGGAGAGGGTAAGCTATTGAAGTTTTCATAAGATGTTTTATGATCCCTCAAAAAACGAGGTAATGGTTATAGCAAGAAAATTTTAGAAACAGCAAAGTGAAATAATAATAACTTCCGTAGTGAAAACGGAAGACGATTCTACATTTTATATATTCTCAACCCTACTTAGAATATTAATAATGTATTCATTAATTTAGGTAACAAACTATGATTAATGAAAATATCCTTAATCTACATTATTATAATAATACTAGCGTGACCCGTTCGAAGTCTTCGAATTATTTATTCTATTTTACTAAAATTGACATATAGAGGAGCAAGTATCAAAAGCATTGAGCTAAAGCGCCACTTTATTTATACGTGAGTAGATTTGAAATTAAACAAACATTTTACCGACCGTCAATCATATTGACGTTGAGCCTTTAGATGGCAGCATTGCTGTTGTGTGTATATAATTTTAATAATTAATTAATTTGCAAAAACAACAGCAATAATAAATTTTTTAGTTGTGGATGCCGGTAGAGCAAGCAATTATCTATAAAATGATATATAATTTATGTGGATTAGTTGTGAGGTTTTTTCTAAAAAGGGAGTGTAACATCTTAACCTTAGCGTATTAATATATATGAATGATGATGATAACACAGGTGTGCTTATACATTGAAAATATTTTCAAATTATTTGTTGCAAATCTCATTTAGACTCCTGTAAAACCAAAATGCTTTTTATTGTCAATTAAATGAAACTACGTGATGTAGTATTCAACTTTCTTTAAGTTCTTTACCACGACCTAGGTTTCGTTGTATTACAACATCTTCAGGTGGGCTGTTAGCAAAGATTTCTAACTTTTAATCTTTGCTAACAGTCCATCTGAAGATGTTGTAATACAACGAAACCTAGGTCGTGGTAAAGAACTTAAAGAAAGTAGAAATAATACTACATCACGTAGTTTCATTTAATTGTGAATAATGAATTTCTACAAAATTATCGCCAAAAATATTCAATACAATTATTGTCTTTGTCTGTTCAAATATTACGTAAAGAGTCCTGGGCCGATTTTAGCGAAACTTTAACTAGAATAGTTCTTGGAGTCCAAAACCAAAATTTAGACTACCTTTTGTGCCTCTAATATTTCTTTAAAAATGTTTTGTCCGCTTCCCTGCTTTTCTTTATTTCTTTGTTTAAATATCACAAAAACATCCATATCGATTTTAATAAGTCTTTTAATGAGATGATGCTTAATGTACACATTAAATTTAAGTATACTGTCTATACATATGTTTTAATAATTGCTTTTCAGGTTTTCTAGAGAAAATTTTCTAAATTATATTTAAGCAATAAGATCGAGCATGCGTACTTAAAAGCGATGAATATTATTTGTAGAGACCATAATGGTATAGCTATTCGGCCTAAATTTCAAGCTAGGACATAAATTATTTTTATTCCGATCTAGTGTAATTTTAAAATAAAAGTATTATAGCTGGAGAAAAACTACGCCATAAAAGTAAAAAATAAACGTGAACGAACCCGCGGGCAAAAGCCAGTGACCTATAAAAATAATGAATGCCGCCGTCTGCTCTGCAAATAACGTGCCAAATGTGTTCGCGATTACGTGGGTACTCAACATTTTTACGGCATAGTAGTTCGTCATTAGTTTGGTATATTTACTCGTTCAAATATGCACGGGGATCCTTCTAAGAGCCAAACTCTGAATATATATATTAAATATCGTTAGCAAAACCAAAAAAAAAACACACGTATGTTTTTTTATTGTTTACAGTTTAAGAAAGAAAAAGTAAAAACAGGAGGGAGAAAAAGCAGAAAGATTCGTACAGAACGGAAAGTGATAATGGTCGTCTGACGTAATGGTACATAAATGCAATGCAATACAATATATAGCATCATATAACCCACCTGAAGATGGTGTAATACAACGAAACCTAGGTCATGGTAAAGAACTTAAAGAAAGTATAATAATACTACATCATGTAGTTTCATTTAATTGGGATTATCAGTTGTCTTAAAATTGTTTATATATGCAAATTTCATCAAACAATACAATGGTTTTAAATAAAATTACAACTTTGAATTAAACACTTTTGAGATCCAACATTATACATTTACGTTAGCATTATGCTACAGTAACAATTTGAAGAAACACAACACACACAAGAAAACATAACTCTTCTTGGCGTCTTGTTTGTTTTTTGTTGTTTATTAAATAAACAATTGCAACAAAAAAAATGATTAAAAACAGCTGAAAGCAAAGAGAAAATATTGGAAATTCCGCACAAAACGGAGGCTGAGAACAATCGCCGAGCACAAAAAAGGGAGGTTTTGTGGAAAATTATTTATAGAAATTAATATATTTGAAAAGTAATTATGAAAATCAACATGTTGCTATTTTGAAAGCTCGCCCATCGATAGAAAAAATAATCACCATAATCAGTCAAATATTGCGATTTGCAACGCGATCAACGCGGAGCAGCATGCAATTTTTTAAATATTTATATTAACTTCACCTGTATGTATGTATGTATGTAACGGAATGTTATAATTAAATTTTCACCCATTTCCAGACGTCCGAATTATTTGAAATTTTACACACACTGAAGAACCGATGACAAAATAGTAATTTCATAATTTTTTATAACACTAAAAAACGAAATTTTATATTTTAAAAGAAATATTCTCAACATAAAGATTTTTTCAAGACTAAAACACGTTCAATTATAATTTAAAAAAAAAACACTCTTACATAGAAATAAAAACTAAAAAATTAAAGTTATTCTTTAAATATAAAGATTCCGCATAAACGCGAAAGGATGTCTCACAAAGCGGAATAACTTAATTTTTTTAATACACATAAAATAATAATAATATGATTGACAAATGAATGTAAAAAACATGGGGTATAATTTACGACAACTGATATCAAACACCCCTATAATTTTATTCAAAATATAATTTTAGTCAAACCCAAATTTACTTCATAATACATGTTTTAACACATCAAAAATAATTTTATTGTAAAAAAGGGTAAGGCAAAATTTACGACAACTGATTTCAAACACTCCTATAATTTAATTCAAACGCAAATTTATTTCATAATACATGTTTTAATATAACCAAAAAATAATTTTTATGTAAAAAAACGTGAGGGATAATTTACGACAAGTGATATCAAACACCCCTATAATTTTTTCAAAGTATAATTTTATAATTTAATACATGTTTTAACACGTTAAAAATATTTTTAATATTACTTTTAGAGGAAGATCTCTTCTTTCCAAAAAGCTTAATTAAAAGTTCACATAAAATTACCGAAGTTATAACTACTTCTATCTTCAAAACTTTATGTTAGCGCCCTAATGATTGTGTTCTTTATTATCGAAGAACACAACCACGAGGGTGTTCAATAAATACGTACGAGATTAATTAACTTTAAGAGGAAGATCTCCTTTTTTCAAAAAGCAATATTAAAAGTTCACATAAAATTACCGAAGCTACAACTATTTCTATCTTCAAAACTTTATGTTGGCGCCCTAGTAAATGTGTTCTTCATTATCGAAGAACACACCTATTAGGGTGTTTAATAAATACATACGAGATGAATTAACTTTTGGAGGAAGATCTCCCCTTTCCAAAAAGCCATATTAAAAATTCATATAAAATTACCGAAGTCTAACTATTTCTATTTTCAAAACTTGATGTTGGCGCGCTGGTGAATGTGTTCTTCATTATCGAAGAACACACCCACAAGATGTTCAATAAATACATACGAGAATTAACAAGCTCTGTTCTAAAAGTTTTTTAAATAAAAACAGTAAATTATGAATCTTACTACAGACATTAAACGTCGAGATCACTTCGCGCATTGCCTCGTTTATTTATGCAACGGACTGATTCATTATTGTGTCATCATCCAACGTGGAATGTCGATATTCTATTTTTTTTCTCAATTCATATACCCTCGTGGTAAAAATATTTCAACATCGCTTTTTAGACTTTCAGTAAAACAAGGAACCTTCAAACTTGGTCATGACTGTCCATCTGTCACAGACAGTTGTACATTTTCAAACTTATGTGTATGAAACTTTACAAGTAGTCACTACAGATTGAGGTTTCAATCAATATGTAGCAAAATATTTGTGTTTGTTTTAAGATCGATTAGCGTGCCAGCTTCGAGTTTTGACGATAGAAATAATTATAACTCGGGTAATTTTACGAATGATCAACTTTTAATTATTTCGTTGGAAAGAGTTAATCTTCCTCTGAAAATGATACTTTTAACTCTTTTAAATATTACTTTATTATCAAAATTAGCCTTTGAAAATGCATGTATCTTGACCGCTGGTCAAGTATAGTAACGAAACGTACACGTATGTATAGTAACGAAAAAAGAACCGTGAAGATAAATGTATGAGTCTTTATATATGTATCTTTTTTTACAAGTCACTTTCTATATTTCAAATATTTGTTACTGCCATCAAATATATTATAAACAAAATAAAAAATAAATTATTCCCAAATAAATAATAAATTTAATATAAATCGCATAAAAGTATTTTAGCCAATAAAGAATAAAACTAGAATTTATTTAATCAACGTTTATTGAATATAATATGCGTTAAGTTTGTAGAAATTAATTGTCACTTAATTTTTGTCAATAACTAAATGAAACTACGTTATGTAGAATTATATCTACTTTATTTAAATTCTTAACCACGACTTAAGTTTCGTTGTATGGCAACATCTTCAGCTGGGCAATTTAAAGAGATTTATTTAAATTAAGATAAAGACTAATGTAAGAAAAAGAACGAAAGAGATTAGCAAAACGTTTGCAGAAGAGAGTGAACGTGCAT
This sequence comes from Druceiella hillmani, assembly GCA_039881145.1. NCBI lineage: Eukaryota > Metazoa > Arthropoda > Insecta > Lepidoptera > Hepialidae > Druceiella > Druceiella hillmani. Next base: position 6,296,097 of record JAYKKI010000069.1, on the reverse strand, counting down.
ATAGTTCTCCAATTCTCCTCTTTCTCTATGTAATCACTAAAAATAATATTTTGTTTAATCATTTAATTCGAGGTTAGACACTGAAACGCGTTTTAGTGCCAAGTTGGTTATCTTACGGAACAAATAAATACAAATTACAAATGGTATGAAGTATCACTAATATAGCAATATCTTGTGTTGCTTTGCCATATGCAATTAAAAGAGAGTGTGTTAAATATAATATTAAGGTCAGAACTTCTAGAAACATTTGGTACGATGCCTACTCTAAAGTATTGATATGAGTAAAAGTATCTAGGTATTACAAAATACTGATTACACAAATGTACTCAATGCTTTACGGTATCAATACTTTTTCTATGTACGAGTACCTAGGTGGATATAACGAATCAAAGGGTTAAGTTATCAAGCTTAAAGAGACAAATGAAACATTGGCTCCGCGTTTTTTTTTAATATAATTGATAAAGCGTGATAAAGCCTTTTATTATTTGAATGATTTTGGCACAAGGATATAATAAAAGCTTCAACCGTATATCGTTATATTAAACAAAAAGCTCTCTGACCCTGACACAGTAGTAACCACACACTCGAACTTTCCCTAACATCAGCATGGGTGACATCAATAGATAACAACAGACCAATGTTAAGTAGGTACATACATAATTGACAACGCGTGGGTTTCGTACACATTTATGTACAAAAAATATCTTATTTGATTTCTGTTATTATAATATTTGTATATTAAATATTTTTCATTACGTAAATATATTGTCTAGTGAATGACAAGGGTAAAAATATAGCGAATATCTGGAAACCTATAAGATTTGGAAAAGTCACTACAGTTTTCCAGTAAAGTATAAGTTAACTTCTCATAACGGTATATTCTTTCCTAATTTCGACTTTAGCAGTTTTGGAGGTAGGGGGTAGGAAACATATTTTTCTTGGAAATTTTCATCAATATCTCTGGAAATATCTTAGAGAAAATTTCAAAATAATAGTTTTTAAATCCTCGTAAGTTATTTCTTTAGTTGATATCCCAAACCTTCACGAAATAAAAAACATTTTGGGTAGTTTATTTGGACCCCCAAACATTTTTAAGGGTGAACTATTGAGATAGATATATACGAGTTAGTACGAGTTACCACTATGCCAAATTTCTTAATTTCAAGTTTCTACATCTAGCTGTTTCTGAGAAAACAGCTACAACACATATGTGAGTGCTCTTATTAGAACGAAACCCTAAATATAGTAATGAAGTATGAAACCCTAAACAACAAAAGGAAAATAAAGTCCTTCAAGTGTTACAATCATCGGATGTAATTTGGAAAAATTATTTTTAGTTATAGCAGCCAATTTTTCTAAGTAAAAATTATAGGTATATATCACAATCTTTACTAAACAGTACATATTGTATTTCTGCCATACTTCTGACAGCTGAACAAACCTTCAGGTGTCAGAGATATGGCAGAAATAAAGCCAGAATAGTGGATGGTAAAGGCCTGAGAATCAGACCTGACATAATAAACTAAACAGAAAGGTTTAATAGCATTTCCCAAAAAATGTGCACAGATATCGCTCCGAATCATTCACAACATTTTCCAAAAAGGTATACAGCGAGTTAACCAAACGAAATAGAGCAAGGCCAGTAATTTCATCTCCATATTCCACTTGAAGCAGCGTGCGGTCGTAGCGTATGTTTATTTAATAGGGAGTACTCGTCGAGTGGTGTACGCAGTGGGGCGAAGGGGTACAGCCACGAGTCAGCCGCGCGTAAATAGGCCAAGCCAGCCGTTGCTAGTTTGCAACCACTCATTGGTAGTTTTCGAGTTAGTCGAATCTCGATGCTAGCATGCATGGCAATTTTGAACTCATTTCAATATCGAGTACCTACACAAGGGTTAAGTATCGGCGCTGCTGTTTTGTTCAAATTTATTTTATTCATTTTACATGTTTCAAAATGTGTTGCTGTTAACCATAGCCCATCTTTAGCTGTGGATCCACTCGGTGATGTGCTGACCAATAAAAATGTGCTTTGCATACTTGAAGGTGTAAAAGCGTGATCCTTTTATTCTGGTATTAATCTGTTTTTACGCTTTAATTTAAAACTAAAATTTTGGAAAAAAACCTGTCACGCATAAGTGATACGATGGTTCTGTACATAATTTGGTACTTATAAGGGTACATCGTATTTCTAATTAGAATATTTACAATTTATTTTACAACATAAATACATTGGCCACTGTATCCTTCACGGGCTATTATAAAAATACTATATAAAAAAAATATAATATAAAAAAACAAAAAAATACCTTCAAGTGCATAACTTTTTTTTTAATTTCCTGAAAGGAAGGGATTTGTTCCCATGAAGAGACGTCTTCTTAGAGAAAAGCGTTATCAATTTTTAACTGCGATAATAAATTTGTGCTCTTGATGGTCACGAAATCACTCAAACGTTTTCCTGAAACAATAAAAGAAATATATTAACAAAATTATCACATTTTCTAATGATAAAATGAAAAAAAAACACTTATTCAACTCACCGTACAAAGAAGCAGATATTTCTTTCTTCGATGGAATATATCTCTTCCCAAAATCATATACACTTTCCCTTTGTAAATTCGATATGATATCAGCTTTGATTTGTGTATCAACTTCATCATGAAATAATGAAAATAAAACTATTTCTTCTGATAAATACCACAAGTGTTGGCTGAACTTGGTCAGAGCTGCTTTAGAATCACTTGGTCGACTGTTTCGTAGTTTTTCAATGTTTTTAAGAAACATAAATCTTGACTCGGGGCTTTTACCGCCAAATTGCACTCAAGCCAAGGCTTTCCATAAGCCATTGCAATAAATAAGCAAACATCTTGCAGTCCTCGTTTGTCCTTAGCACTCATTTTAAACTGTGATTGCAGCAAGCATATCTTTAAAGAGTAAATAGCTCTTGCCATCCATCTTGCCTGATGCATGGCGCCAGGTGGTCTGATTTTAAATTTCTTTTCATTATCTCCCCCCAAAAACACTATACACAGTTCAATCAACTAACGTATAATAGATTTCAGTAGTTCTTTTGTAGCAGTTGCATTAACGTTCTTCCAATTGTCTCTATTTTTTTTTAAATAACGGGATATCGGGACTGCTAGTAGCTTGATGGATCTTTGATTCAAACACACATTTCAGTACTAGTTCATACATATGATGGCGGCAAGCAAAAAGTAACAATTCCCTTTCTATTTTTGCTCCAAGAGCACACAAGCCCCATTTAAGCGGCCTGTATTAGAAGCCGTTGTGTCGCAGCACATAATCTGTACCTTGTCATTGAGATCCCCATCCAAAAAGGCCATTTAAAACAGCTCCAGCTTGATCTTTGCCAATAGAACTATCGAGTTTTGGCACTGCTAGAAGTTGGTCTTTTTCTCCGAATGAAATGAGAATTGGCAGGCGTTCTTCTTTTGAACCTGTCACATTTAAACCGGGCAATAGCTTTCTATCCCAATGAATAGTTACAATTTCAGGCACGTTGTTCTGAAAATCAGTTTTTATGGATTCGGCCTTCTCTTTTCTCATTTGGGTCCGAATTCGTTGAATAGAAGACTTGTTGATAGGAAAGTCTTCACAACTGAGACCAAGTGCTTCTACAACAGCCTGAAGTATGTAAACAGAATCCCTTACACTTAGTTGACATCTATCTAAAGCTGCAACTAGTTTAAGGGTAATAAAACACGTCCTTCCTCTTTTTGTAGCAGATAGCGAAGTCACGGATTGCTGTTGCGAGGTGGAAGGTAAATTTTCTTTCAAACTTTCGTCAGAACTGGTAGACTGTTCGTGAAGGTATATAGGTGTCTGAAGTCAATAAATTCATATCAGTCAAATGCTTTAGTCTTTTTTCCTCTTCTCCTAGTTTTCTCTGCCTTACTCTTTCTTCTTTCTCAACTAACTTTTTGTCGACACCCGCTAAACAACCCGAACGCCCTGGCTCTCTTTGTTTTTGTAAAAATATTTTGTCTTCCTCTATTTTGATTCTTTGTAGAGCATCGGCATGCGCGATACCAAATAAATTATCTAAATCTTTTTGGAACTTCTCCTCGCGGTGCTTATAAACGTCTTGTGTTTTTTACAGTTTTTTTGTAGCTCTCTCCAAACATGGTAAAGATCCACAAGTTTTTTCACACAATTAGATACAGCTCTGGTAGGTATTCTAGCTTTTTCCCAAAATATGATGCACTCACGAATCACAAGATTTGCATTTTCGTTAACAGTCAATTTTACCTCGCGAATATTAAAAAACAGAATTGAGAGAACTTGACGATTAGACGGCAACTTTGCACCCGTTATTTGGTGATTTATCTCACCAACCAAGAAAATATTTTTCTTATTACTTCTAAGTTCCACTGACATCTTGAAAATAAACTATTATGCACGTTAATTAAGCGATACGCCGGTGAAAACTCGGAAACAAATGACTACAAGAGCGAGTACGCGCCGGTCATCCGCGTTACTTGCATGAACATATTTCGCGCTCAACTCGGCACGGGTTGCGGTGCTTCAAATAAGATAAATATTTATTTTCGAATGTTTTATGGCCAAATGAAAAAAATTAGTATATATATATATATATATATATATATATATATATATATATATATATAAATGTATGTACACCTTCTATTTAATTATATTATGTGTTATTACACACGTATAATCGTAGAAATCCATATTTTTTAGTTTCAAGAATAGAAAGACCAAAAAACGACCTAGTTCAAGTCGAACAAAATTATAATTTTTGTGAAGAAAAATTGACCCTAAATTCCAACGACCATTTTGAGACTGCTCAAAAGTTACCTTAGATATAAGTATTTTAAAAAATGGTCTTATTGTATCTTCAGATACTATTGTTCAATTCCATAGGCTTAAGAGAAGTACACGATAAGTAAAACTCTTCGTAGCTTTGTCCCTTTCTACTGTCAGTCGAAAAATATGCACTAATAAGTGCTTCGAGCCTTAGCACAGACACAATAGTAACATTTGCTTAAAGCTATTACAGAGTTGCCTCTATTTTATAGTGCGTTTCATATGTGTGTGTGTTTTTTTTAAACAAATACACTACTTTTATTAAATTGAAATTTAGTGAAACAACCATGTTATAGATTTTTTTAACTGCACAGATGTACATAAACTAATGTTGTGTAGTTCTCTGTATTGATGTTTTTGGTTACCGATTTAATTAAGAATTCTGATCAAACACCAATATGAACTAGATGGGTTTTCCATAACGAAAAAAGAAAATAATTACACGACAATTTGAAGCTTTTAAAACTGAAAATGTGAAATTGAACTTCAGTTTCATTTAAGAGACCTTTCCAATGATACGCGAGAAAATTGACATGTTCATAGATCCCTGATCAATGCTGTAATTAAAAAAATAACAAGTTCTTAGTTTCGAAAATTTTCACATTCAATTTACAAGTATGTGGATGTATATTAATGTTTTTTAATATTCTGCCACATATCTATTAATCTTATATAAACACCCATTTGAAAATTTTCATACTCATAAATCCCTGTCCAATGCGGTATTAAAATAAAAAACCAGTTTTTAATGTCGACAATTTACAAGTATGGGGAGTATATTTTTTTTTAATATTCTCATCATCATAAACATCCATTTTCAAAATAACATGCTCATAAATCCTTGTTCAATGCGAATAATAAAAAAAAACAAGTGCTTTCTTTCATGGATCGTGAACCTACTTCTAAAGTACAACACAGCCGACCGACAATAATCGGACAAAATATGACATGAAATTTTATACTTTAACGCAATCGTATTAATAAAATGCGGTAATAGAGAAAAGGATGGAAAACAAGAATAACAGGTGCTGACGGAGAAAGGATTTTTAGTCGGCGTCATCCGCCTCTTAATGAACACGTTAAGTGGATGGTAAGTTGACCACCGACTTAATCCGATAAATGTCGGCAGTTGTTAGACACCAGAAATTATAATTGGTCGCCTGCGTTGCGCATAGAACTTTTCCGCGCTTTTTTCATCATCAGTTCATCCTCACACTGAAATATACCTTTAATTATACAAGTGAACTTTTCGATAAAAATTATAAATCGTAAACCCCAGGAAAATTTTCAGCAAAGTTTATTTTTGATAACGAAAAAATGTTATAACTTTCAATATAAAGAAATGGATGATCCACATTTTTCTTTCAGTTTGGACAGTAATTTCTCCATAAACCGCTCAACCATACCACATGAGATTAAACTAGATCTGAAAATATATACGACGGGAACTGTTTGATACAAGTACACAGAATTTATTATAGAAATAAGCAATTTATTATAGCGTTACAGATGAATTAGCGCCTAATTTAGCTAGGGAACTAAGTACTAGATTTTGTATGGCATCATACCTACCCGTCACGTTTTCACACTTGCTTCTCCTCGTGAGTACGTACGATAACAGTAATGTAACCTATGTATACGTCCAGGCTATATATATGCCCATTTTTATTTTCCAAAATCCATCCGCATTCACTAGTAACATCGTAATCGAGTTATAAAAGGAGAATTTTTTTTTATTTCATCCCACGGGGGAAAACTCTCGGATTATATGCTATCCCACGGAGGAATACTCTCGGATTATATGCTATCCCACGGAGGAAAACTCTCGGATGATATGCTATCCCACGGAGGAAAACTCTCGGATTATATGCTATCCCAGGGGAAAAACTCTCGGATTATATAGTCAATATGTAGAAGATGACTTAATGCGTGATAAAATCAAAGTTACAGAATTCATGAATATTACGAATAATACTAATTAATAGAAAATAATAAAGAAGAATCCCAATGTACATCATAAAAGGCAGTGTACTGTACCTCAACGAACCACATCATTGAGATTACCGGATAAACCGTAGCATTTATATATATATATATATATATATATATATATATATATATATATATATGCGCCTAGAGGTAATAAACGAGTGTATAGGTAATTAAATTATATTATTAATTAATAAACAATTTGTAGCAAAGAAGTTTCACTTCAAACGCAAGTAAATACATAAACGACAATTACCTCTGTGTAGGAGCATACATTATAATGTTTATACATATATCAAAACAGGTATTAATAATATCACTCCTAATTAGGGATGAGTCGTATTTGTAAAATTAAGTAACACATCTTTCAAGTATGAGTACGAAAAATACCATAGTGAATAACCTCAATAGTCTCAAAAAGTACTTGGTATTATTTTTGCTAGTATTTTGAAAATTTTATTTTCATAATATATATATATATATATATATATATATATATATACTTATATATATATATATTGATCTTGCTTATAATCTACTCAGATGACAAAATTGTAGATAATATAAATTTGGTTAGAAATTACGGTGAGTAATAGATCAATAACCTACATCCGTCTCTCTATTCGCACTTCCTTGTTTATAACATTATTTAGGATCAAGCACTGAAATACCCAATACCATACTTTGGATCCCTATTAGCATGCTCTGTTGGATTCCTTGATCCAATTTTAATTTACTAACAAGAAAAATTTCAAACAATTGTGATTTAATCTTTTCGTTTTAATATGTGTGGCTGGCATCAGTGACGAAAATTTTTTAGATTTTAATTCTAAATAAAAACATTCGACTTTACATATTCGTGAAAATGTTATAAACGAATATTCGTGAAAATGTTATAAGCGAATATTCGTGAAAATGTTTTCATTAGGAGTAGAGATGGGTATTTACGCGGCCAGGATTTGATTAGTTATTGGCATAAAAGTTTGCGGCCCTGGTGCGGGGCAAAAATACTTTCAAGATATAAAGTATTTTACTCGGGTAGCAGAGCGGCGGCGTATACGTACATACGAGTATATCATATTTTACTCGGAGCGCGCGCCAATCAGCCGCTCGAGTAAAATACTTTAAACCTTGAAAGTATTTTAGCCCCGTACCAGAGCCGCATTCTTTTATACGAAATATACTTTCGACTGTTCGGGTGCTTTCCCTTCTCGTCTCGGGTGACGTGACTTTTTTCGGAATGATTCGCGTCACTATGGGTTATCTCTGTGACAGAGGACGACGCAGCATCAGCTTCTCCACATCTCGCTTATTACATATCTAGTGGTTTAAAGTTAACAAGCGAAATGTCGTTTGTAAATAAACATTTCGTCTTTTAGTTATTTTTAAGTGAAACTTCTTAGGCGGCGATTTCATAATAGATAAGTGGACGAAAGTTGAGATTAAAAGTTTAAGGTCACGTCACGTTTAGGTACATTTCGTTACATGAGAGAGAACAAAGATATGACGTAGAGAGAAAGAGAAAGAGAGCTATATATTCCGACGCCATGGAAGTGGGACAAAAGAGAGCGACGTATACACAACGATATAAAGCGATTGAATAAGATATTTATCATTGTGTTTTGTGATTATTTATGGTTGTGTCTTGTGATTGTTTGATTATATCCGTGATGAAACGAATCAATAACAAAATCTGGAACTAGATGCAATTATTCCACGTCATCTCGAAATTATCGGATCACCGATATATATGTCGACTTTTAGTTATCACAAACCAGTAATATCCGTATTATCAATTGAAGTGCCAACCAATGACAGTGCAAATATTGAATGAACAGAATATTCTTTTGGCAAGTTTTGTATTGTTGTATTTCTTTTCATATGCTCTCTCTCTCTCTCTCTCTCTCTCTGTCTCTCACACTAAATATCTGATATTCTTTATTTTTAAAAACGGTGCTACACGCGCAATTTTTTTTAAGTTTTCGCTAAAATACTATAGTAAAATATAAATAAATTCATATAAAGTTCATAGATTAAGAATTTATTTTGATTAATCAGTGTAAACAGTAATTACAACAGTTTAATTAATAATTTAAAAAACATTTTAATAGAGTGAATAATTGTTATTCTAAAAAAAGGTAGATAAAAAATTATCAACATGTACATAAAATAAATAGACTGATTCTAAATATGCTAACGTTTCACTCTTTTGGCTAAGTCTCCTAAAGCTGTCTAAAATATGAAGGAAAATTGTCAGACAAAAAATGAATTATTCTTATTAGTAAATAGAACTAATCATGTCTTATTAGTCAATAGATTTATTTTCATACGCAATACTTACAAAGTATACACATGGATAGAAGTAAATACGCCTCGCATTCTTTACGTTAAACTTGAAATTTTCTTGAAAATTTAGTTTTTGACTATGATATTTTTCGTATTCATACTTGAAAAACTTGGTACTTAATTTTAAAACTACGACTGATCCCTAAATAGGAGTGAAATTTTGAATTTATTTGGCATTCATTTTATAGAAAGCCATTATTTACAATTAAATGAAACTACGTGATGTACTATTATTTCTACTTTCTTTAAGTTCTCTACCAAGACCTAAGTTATCTACGTGATGTAACGTTTCATTTAATTGTGAGAAATGAGATTCCTATTTCCTATTTATATATATATATATATATATATATATATATATATATATATATATATATATATATATATATATATATATGAACATAACGTATACTCCCATACAGAGGTTGTTGTCGTTTATCGTACCGCTATAAACGCAATACACAACTGATGTATACCAATAATAAATAGTAATATACTTATGTTTGAAGTGTAACTTCTTTGCTAGAAATTATTTATTAAATAATAATATAATTTAATTACGTATACATTCCTCATTTATTAACTCTATGCAAAAAAAAAGAATAATATGATCGCATAATCGAGTAAATATAGATATTCTCCCTATATCTACTCGATTTTACTCGATATGCTCCCTACATATTTCTTTAATACTGATATACTACCTACATATTTCTTTACTAAAGTTATTCTACCCACATATTTCTTTCACTTGTTCTAATTTTTACGTTGATTAGGTAAAAAAAACTGGCGTTTACTGGTATTTTTCCAGATATTTACAACTTATGTTCTATACAAATGTCAAGTTTCAAGTTATTAGCTCAACTAAAAGTGCTTTAATAATGTGATTGCATAATCGAGTAAATATATGTATTCTCCCTTTATTTACTCGATATGCTCCCTACATATTTCTTTAATACTGATATACTACCTACATATTTCTTTACTAAAGATATTCTACTCACATATTTCTTTCACTTGTTCTAATTTTTACGTTGACTAGGTAAAAAACTGGCGTTTACTGGTATTTTTCCAGATATTTACAACTTATGTTCTATCCAAATGTTAAGTTTCAAGTTATTAGCTCGACTAAAAGTGCTTTAATAATATGATTGCTTGATCGTATAAATATAATTTTATGTTAATTAGGTAAACAAGTTCTGGACATCCACAATTCATGTTCTACCAATATGCCAAATTTCAAGTTATTAGCTCAAGTGGAAGTGCTTTAATACCATGATTGCATAATCATGGAAAACGACCCTAAAAATGTTTCTAATATTAAAGGTTCTCTTACATCAAATTTTGAAAAAAAAACTTAATATGTACAAAAAAAACTTAATATGTTAAAAAAACTTAATATGTACAAACAAAGAAATTAAGTTCACAATTCGAAAAATAACAAAATTATTGAAAATAATATTGTTCCTCGGAAAACGGAAATTAAGATGTACAGTTCACAATCGCAAAATAAAAAAATTACATTACAATTAAATTAAATACAAAACTCTTACTTGTCACAAAACTGTACTTCTGTAAAAAGTCTTACTTGACTCCCAGATTGTTTTAACCATTGTAATAAGAGTTAATATAGTACATCATGTGATATGAGAAATAGTCATACGTGCAGCGTCCGAGCCTTCAACGTATCACCAATTAACCTCAAATGAATGGACGCCCACTAGCAAAAAACATTACAACACGCTGATAAGCAATGAGTCAAAAATGAGGTCAAAAGGAGAGAATGCAGGAAAACATGATAAATACCCAATAATACCTATATTTAATACCCGTGACAAATCGTTCATCTTAATGAACTAATAATTAAAATAACCTGATTCAATTACTACTACATTGATAATTAGGGATGTAACTCTATTAACAACTAGGAGTGGGGGTCTTATTTAATTTTATAAAATTTTGAATCGATTTGAATTACTTTCAATCGAAAGAAATTCAAATCGATATTCTCTTGAAATCTATATTCTTGTTTTTATATTCCCGTACTTCGTAATTTAAAAGAAATGTACTTATCTAAATATATTATTTCTAAAAGGTGTTTTTTGGTCGAGCGGCTCGATCTCTTTAACTACTGCACTAAAAAAAATTAAAAAAATACCCACTTAAAGCTTATGTTTTCTACTTTGGGCGAAAAATATAAAAAAATTCGAAAAAATCTTTTTGTCAATAAAAAAATTAATTTTTATAACAATGATGCATAACAATGAGGCATGAGCGCCATCTGTGGGCGACACATCAAATATCTTAGCCAAATTGTATACTTGGAACACGCTAGATGGCGATATAGTGCGAAGACGTCGCACGGGTCAGCTAGTATATTATTATTTTTTTTTGTTTTTTTTTTTTTAGTACAATATAAGAATAACTTTATTTAGGACGCAAATAATTAATGGAAATAAAATAATAAAAGACTAGAGCGTGATTATAAATACGGTTTGTAAAATATAAATTCAATCCAATAATTATATTTTAAAAACGAACATTTATTTTCCCATGCAGACTCGTAAAAAATTGATCTTTTTATTAAGAATTACAATCATTATCATGTGATAAGTAAAGAATGATTAATATTATAGTAATTATTATTATTATTATATTACTACTGTTTTCTCACCTTAATTTTTTTATTAAATTAAATTTAAAATTAATTTTGAAATCAAATTTAATTATTTTAAAACTTTTAATGAACACTCAACATTCGATTTAAACACTTGTATACAGTGAATTGATAAATTTGCAAAACGAATCTAAATAAAGTTTAATTAATAAAAAAATATGAATATACTGAAAATTTATACATATTCATTTATTAATTTAATGAATATGAAGTAATAATTTATAATGCAACTAAATACATACCGAAACTTAACCTCACTTAGAGAAATACACTTAAAATATAGTTTAGTAACTAACTTTATATAATATCAGTCACTACACGAATGTAAATATATGTTTAGTGAGCAATTTCACCGTGCCGATTTTTGCTGCATTGTGCACGCGCATCGTGACCAACCTCGTACTGTCGATTTTCATTGTATAGTGCGCCCGCATCGTGACCAACTTCATCCTGTCGATGTTTGTTGCATCGTACGTGCGCATGTGCGCCTCGTAAAATATCTCTCTTATCATTTTTTCATAACGTACCTAAAGAAGTGTAACTTCAAAAACGGAACCCTGTTAGGGACCATACAAGATGCTATCAGTGCCAGCTGATGAGAAGTTAATAAACTTTTGGTTATACTGCTGTCATTTTTCGTATAGTATCTTCATAGCGACTCATAATGTACATATTGTAATCAATCAAATTTATTTATATAATTTATTTATTATATAATTTACTTATATAATTTATTTATAATAGAAGCAATTAACAAGTCATAAAAATAAAAAAGGTGTTTGTTTTTTAATAATCAAATGGCATATACACTCGTAAAATAACCAATTTACATTCGAGGAGAAGTACCATATTCTGTCCATAAAATTTACACTGATATTGACCAAAACTCTCAAAAGAGGTCGCTTAAAACTGTCAAAAAAGAAACCTCTACATTTCGCTCTACGTTTCTTGCATAATACCTACCAATAGGATCACTTTGTTATCTGTCTGTCTGTCCATGTCCTTTTTCTCAGGGACAAGAGGTACCAAGTCGAAATTAATAAAGCACTCAAGACTATGGTACCATAATCTTATAAAATAATCAAGCTTCTAACTTAGTGCAATAAATAGGAATACGGCCTTTAAACATCACGTACTTTGATACCGAATAACTCGTCAAAACTACTAAGGTTACTTTCTGTTGATCTAGAATCTTGAAATTTGGTACAAAGAAAGTTGTCATAACGCAAGTAAAGGGAAAATCCTTAAGTTCTAATTCTTTATTGAATTACTATGTGACCAATAATTTTTTTTGGTTTTTCGATTTTTTTTTGTATATTTATAAATTACCTACTTACTAAACTTAGCAGTAATATGGTATTACGGTACGAAACCCTCATGCCGCGAATTCTACTTGCTCTTCATCATCTTTTTTAAGGTTGTTATGCACGGAAATTTTAAACTCCATCGTTATATTCTCAAATAAATTGAAATCTCATCGTTTCTTTGCTGTTAGCTTTCCGTAGTGAAAAAACAAAACATTATAAATTGTTTATGTCCATCTTTCTATTTGTCGCAGCCTCACAATATCTACACTTTTAGAGCTATGTTTATAAAATTTTGCTCATATGTAACATATATGGGCTAAATTTTAATATGGACCATATGGAAATCGATATTTATAAACACATTACAGTTTTTAAACATTTGCGTTTCAATAACAATAACAGGACAATTAATTAAATTCAATAACATTGCAACACGTAACGGTGACACATGTCAATAAGTTTACTCTCACTCATCAGAAATACCTCACACTCTGGTGCAACCGCGATCAGGTGATTGAGCAGCTGTACACCGTGAGAAAATGGAGTATTTTGATATAAATCGGAGTGTTTCGATATAATTGGTCCTAGATATTGACATAGTAAAAAGATGATGACTGCGCGTGCATTGGTAATTATCAAGTTCAAAGAATGAGAGTTTTTCCAATAAATTGGGACATAAAATATTTTAAGAAGATATCGGAAAATGAAAAACGAAGAAAGTTTTCTTCTGTGCTACAACGTATGGTAACCCAGCCTAATCAAGAGAGTATGCTAAAGAGAAAATTAGTAGAAAATATAAAAGTTAAATAAGTAACCATGTCGTCTAATATACAAATATTGAAGGAAATTTATTTGGACACGTCCACATTAAAGGTTCTGTTATTTGGAGACCACTTGCAATAGGTTTTTAATTGCAAGTGGTCTCCAAATAACATAGCTCGCTTCTAACTTGCTTCGTACTAAAGTAATATATTAATAAATTGATATATTTCAAAATTTAATAAAAAAAAGAATTATTGTACCCCGTGCTTTGTCCGATGATAACATCATTGAGTGGAGTAGAGGAAAGTAAATAAATATGGGACAGTGCTTTAATATGAGCTAGTGACATTTCTCGAAAACAAATAATTGCAAGACGCTACAAACGACAATCTTCTATCGCATTCATTCGCCCTAATGTCACATTTACTCCATCTCGTCAATCCGGGGTAGGACTGTGTTGTTTCGTCACAGTTAAAAAAAATTCTAAGGTATGTAAAAGTATGTTAGTTTATTGATGACAATTGGATCTAAATATTATAACTATATGCTTGATTTGTAGAATATATGTTTAATTTTATATTTTTTGTCGATTAATCACAGTAGAAGAAGTAAAATTGATTTAGGTCAAGAATTTTGAATATGGGCTACGACTATGATCCTAAATATGGGCTAGCCCATATTTAGGTACTAGTACTCGGGTGGTTGGACATTTGTTTCTAAAGTATACTTACATTTTTTGTCAGAATGCAGCCGATACAATCCAAAGTACCAAGGAAAAATTTGGGATAAAGAACAATTGGTTGATATCATAAAAGTGGTTCGCAAGAAAAAAATGGTTACCTTAAAAGCAGCAAAAAATTCAAAGTACCAAGAACGACTTTGTAAGGTTTAAACCTGAAAACTGAACTTACTCCTGAAGGAGCGGCTGCCACAACATTGGGTAGGAAAACAGCGTTGGTGCACAGTTGGAAAACATTTTAATGGAATATGTTTTAACGATGGAAGTAAATTTCATGGATTGACAAGGACAAATCTTCGCAGAATGGCATATATGTTGGGAACACGTAACAGCTTGCAAAATCCATTCCATGAATCTGGCAATGCAGGAAAAACATGGTTAAGGCTATTTCTGAAACGTCACAAAGACAGCATGTTCATTAGAAAGCCTACAGTAACGTCATTTGTAAGAACGTTTGGCTTTAACAAAGAAAAGGTCGTTAACTTTTTTTGACTTCTGGAAGAGATATTCCGTAAAAATAACTATCCACCAAATCGTATCTACGACGTAGATGAATCCGGCATAGCAGTTGTCCAAAGTAAAATTCCAGAAGTAATTGGACACCGAGGAAAGGGGAGAATAACCTCACTAAAATCGGTTGAAAGGGGTTCCCTGTTTACAATTATAGTGTGCATGAATGCTACTGGCCATTCTGTACAACCTTTAATAATTTTCCCGACAAAAAATGAGCTACCAACTGATGAGAGGTTGTCCTCCTGGAGCTAAAGGAGTTGCACATCCATCCGGCTAGATTCAAACGAATATATTTACAGATTGGTTCAAACACTTCATAAAACACACAAACCCAACACCAGAATCAAGAGTTCTACTGATATTAGATGGACATTTCAGCCACACCCAGAACATTAATGTAATAGACCTGGCTAGAGAAAATAACGTTGACATTATATCTTTACTACCTCACACAACCTACAAGCTGAACCCACTAAACAAAACTTTTATGGGGCCATTAAAAGTGTACTACAGTGAAGAAGTACGAACCTGGACCAGAAATAACAACAGAGCACTGAGCCATTTTGACATTGTAGAGCTGTTTGGAAGAGTTTACCTGAAATTGCAAGAAACTGGTTTTGCGTTAGAGGACTCTGGCGATTGAATAAATCCATATTCAGCGATGTAGATTGTAATTGCAGCAGAACAAAATGCTACCAAAGATGGATGCACAGATATTGCTCCAACAAAATCATCATCTAATTGTAATGAAGAGCCATCGGATAATAATCCCAGATCACCTCTTTCGTCTAGATCTTTGACTTCTATTTCTAATGGTGACAATTTGATTTCTAACGAAGATTTAGACCTAAAACAGAAAATACGCCTACATTTGGACCTTTAACCTCTGCATCTAGATATGATACTCAAAGAGGTGGCGAACCTTCGTCTTCCAGAATTCATCACAACAGCCTAGGTCTAGTATTTCCTTATGACATAAGTCCTGTACCAAAAAAAATCAGAAAGACATCCAATAGGGGTAAAAAAGCTGTTGTGGCCTCTGTTCTAACATTGTCTCCCTATAAAAATGACCTTAATGAAAAAAATAAGAAGAAAATTAAAAAGAAAAGAAAACTAAAGACAAGAAACAAAAAGAAAAGAAAGGAAACCCAAGAAAAAAAGGAAACAAAGACTAGTCACAATGAAGTGATTGACAGCGAAGTTAAAGGGGAAATACACTTTGATTCGGGCAGTGAACCAGATACTATAATAGGGGGAGAAGGTCCTGACTCTGCAGATGCAAAGTATATGTTCTGATAGCAACTTACTTCGAGGACACACGCGGAGACCTGTGGATCAAATGTTTGATTTGTGGGCTCTGCGCAGATAACGACTGAGCTGGGCCAGAGTTCGACGTTTGGAAATGTGATTTTTCGCAAGTGAATTAGGTAATTTCTTATACTCGCCAAAGTGATTTGATCTCTTACAAGATAAACATTTATTATTATTTTTTTAAAAGCGAATTAAGTTCTTATCTATAGTCCATATTTGAGTACCTGTTTCATATTAGCGCCCATTTTGTAATTTTGTTTAATGCTCAATTTTAATAATATAGTTTATTAATAAAAATATAAGACTGTTACTTTGTTTACTAAAAATATATGTCTGATTAATATTACATTTAAAAAAACTAATTTCTAAATAGTTTTTTATTCTTGACTCAAAACAAAATGGTAGCCCATACTTGGTTATCCTCCTCTGTCAGGTCTTCCAAAATGAAATTGGAGTTCCATTTACTATTTTTATTTTTAGACTTCGTTTATACAATATTGACTTTCTAAATGATCTACGGTATATTAACAGAATCACAAATTTATTTAGATTTTACACTGTATTATAAGTTGCGTTCTTCTGTAGAAGAAATAACCTTTAAAACTGACGCCACCTATCCGATATTATTGGCACTATGTTCGATTGCAAAAAGGAAATATTAATATGAAATTAGCGACATCTATTGTTTGAAAAACATTTTACGAAGAAAAAGTCAAAAGTTAAAAAAACATTATGCAAAGGTACTAATTACCATTTCTTTTTGGAATTTTTTATTTTTTATATTTTGCAATGATTAAATACAATATATCATTCATATTAGTCAAAATTCGTCATGAAATACCATCTCCTCCCATCACCCATAGATTTTCAATAATGGAATTGAATAATCTGAATATATTAAACAATTCAAATCAAATAATTTCGGTTTACTCACATCAACAATTTTAAAATATATTAACAATTACAGAAACGTCCTTTAGGTCTGTTCAAACATCTGCTTGACCAGCTTTATTATGAATAGCTTACTTGAAGACAACACTGCACAAGGTCTTATATTTGACAATATTCTGATTTTTGGATAATGATAACCTATAGATTTAAGAACGTCTTCAGCGCGATAGCGACTGCATACCGGCGTTGGTCATGTTTTTATCATGATTAATGATTTAAAGCTTATGACTAAACTCTATAATCATGGCCAATGATTACAGAGTTAATTCTAGTTTTTAATTTATTTTATTTTATTACCATATAATATTAAATATCATTTTTTTTAAGTAGAATTAATTAATGTTTAAAAATCACTTACAGTCTACCACAGCACTTAATGTTCTCATCAAATTCATTGTGGTTGGTTGTAAAAGATTGCTCTTGTAGCAATAAGTCTGCCACTGTATACTTAGCTTTCTAAGCTTGCAGAAATAAATAAATAAATAAAATTACTGAAAATCATTAATCATGATTAAAAACTAATTTTATTGGTAATAATTAAGCTCAAATTGTGGAGATTTGGGACAATCTATTTACGGACATAAAAAATATTACAAAAATCATAAAAATATACGACTTAATATGAAGAAAAAACGAAAATATGCAACCAATATACTATAGCAACCATCATTATCAACTACAGTAATAGATTAACACACGTCAAAAATTTATTGTTAAAGCTTCTTTTGACACGTCAAAGATTTAACAAAAAATTTAAGAAAAGTCACAATCGTCAATTTATTTTTCATTTATAGTCCTTTCAAAAAATCCGTCGGATAATCGATTGGACTTTATATTTCGGAAATGAAAACGTTCTTTTCATAGGTCAAAATGATGGCACAGGCATTTAAATGTTCTTTTCACAGTTCAAAATGATGGCACAGGCATTTAAATTTTCTTTTCACAATTCAAAATGATGGCACAGGTATTTAAATGTCCTTTTCACAGGTCAAAATGATAGCACAGGCATTTAAATGTTCTTTTCATATGTCAAAATAATGGAACAGGTTATTTAGAAATCATTTTTTTATCCTAGGATACCGTCGATGTGTTAGTAAGTAGTGAGACTCGCACGCTACTATAACTTTGACTAAACCATTATCAAATCACTCTTAGTCATGACTAAATGATTGAAAAACTTAGTTTAGTACCTCGACTAATTTTTTAATCATAAATAATTTAGTTAACTAATACTTTCAAATGATTAGTCAATCGATTAAATAATTTAAACTATCCCAGCCAACCAAAAAAAAAATAGCAGGCAACAAAAAAAAAATATTATTACCACCAGCCAACACTGTTACGTATTCATATTTTAATGGACTCTTAGAGATTTTATTACAAGAAAATCATCAGTGATTAATTACTTCTTAGTTATATTAGCAGATAAATGTATAATTTCACATTAATTTCTAATATTAAAATAGATTTTTCATCGATTCTAATTCTCTTAAATATATAATAATTGTTTACCAATATTGATAATATTCGCTTTATATAATTCCCTGAACCCTAAGATAATGAATAATAAAAGTTTCGTATCACAAACACACACACAGGCACGATATCTTAATAATTCTATTTTTCATATAGTTTAATGAATATTTTGAAAATTATCAGTCAAATGACGTACTTTCAAACTCTACTGCAATTACTGAACAGATCGCAATGACAACACGACACTTAGGATGAATGAAGACTTATAGTACAGCGTGAACATGAGCAGTTTATCCTCTTGAGTATTATAAATTGCAGGAAATATAATCTTAGTGCAGTTTATTGTTTTATCCGCGGTCAGCCCACTTTACGAATGTCCGTTTAACAAATTGAACGCGTCCGGCTGACTGTTCACGCTTTACGTTACGTGACATTAATATTTTACACGAAATGTTAATTTAAAGACGTTTCAATTTTTATACACTCTAAAAAAATATTTCAAGAATTTGTACAATCAGAAGCATTATTGTCTTTATGTGATTTTAAAAAAAAAAAATTATTAGGCAGTAGTTTCTTCAGCTATTTTCTCCAATTTATGAACTGTAATAGGCTTATAATGCAACGCAGATAACAGACAATAATCGGTTGGACAATAATCACGAAAAAATATAATGCTTAATACTTTAAAGCACACGAACCACAAAACCGGTCCTGCAAAAAAATTGGAGCAAAGTTGGCCAAATATGGCCGACTCTCGCCGTTACGAGTCAAAACGCACAGACGAAGAAAAGGATAGAACCTACAAATGAACACGCACTAAAAGGCGACATTTAAGCGGTAGCGCGTGAAATTTTGACTTGTGCGGTAAGTCGGTAGAAAGCCAGCCGCCGACCTTACCGGATAAAAATGGGCAGCTATCGGCCGCCGGCTCGTCGCCTAAAAAGTGGTTCGTCTGCTTTGCGCGTAGGGCGTAGCAATAAGTTATCAACAAAATAATAAAAAAATGACATGATTAAATATATTTATATACATATAAAAATAATTATTTTAATTTCTTAACTTCTTCAGTAATTTTTTTATTGTCAAACAATTATTCATTATATGTCTACGTAAAAGTATTGGAACTGGAATTTTATTCGCGCAATACATTAATTTTTCGTCAGAATTCTGGACCTGTCAGTCCCTTGTCACATTATTTCGCAGGGAACTGAGTATTCTTGAAGTTAATTCTAACAAAATTACAGTAAATTATTTTTTTAGAATTGACTTGTTATTTATAATTCTGATTCGCAATTAATAACCATCATTTGAATTTTACCGACAGAGAATCATGGCCAAATTAGTCTGACAATTTAAACAAACCAAACCAACCCTTTGATATATCTTTACACAAGAACTTCGTTCTTTTCTTATGACGATATCTTTCTTAAGTCCGCGGGAATTAAGATCTTTTCAACTTTGGGGTCATTATATTGCATTTATTTTTGTCATTAATGTATTAAATAAAACTGTCAAGCAAGAGTAGGACTCGTACTACGAAAATTCCGTACACATTTAAACACTTGTAATCGTATAAGGATATTTGGTATTTCCTTTAAATTATTTAATAGAAATACAATGTACCATATTTATTAAACACAACTTAAATACATTACCTACTGTATTTTTAATAAGCGTAGAAACTAAAAAAATGTAAAGGCGCATATTTCAAAAATTATGACATCTACAATCATCGTTATAATTTTCCTACAACTTTAGCAAAGGTTTCTAAAAACTTTTTCATAATTTTCGGTTGAATACCTATGGAAATAAGGAAGTGACATATTTTCTTTATGCATTTTCAGTTTATGTCCGAAGATTTTTGAGACTTTATGGCTGCCCTTTTCAAACAATACTCCACAGGGATTAGAAAACCCTGAGTAATCTTATAAGGGCTGCATTTTTGTTTGTTTTTGAAGTACAGAACCCTAAAAATTAGAAAATTATGAAGAGCACTTTGTTTGATTGCCTTTATTTAAAATAACTTATAAAAGCTTTTAAAACTTGATTCGTTCTATAAAATAACTTTTAAAAAACCGACTGCAAAAAAGTAGGTACTGAAAAGTAAAAAATAATTAATTCAAAATAAGTACCTACTTATTCGTAATAAATAACTAAGTTACTAATTTTTGTGATTGGTGCCAGCATTGACGATCAACTTAAACAAATTTATAATTTATTTTAATTTATAAACAATTAAATGAAACTACGATATTAGCAAAGATCTTTACTAATAGCCCACCTGAAGATGTTGTAATACAACGAAACCTAGGTCGTGGTAAAGATATTAAAGATAGTAGAAATAATACTACATCACGTAGTTTCATTTAATTGTGAATAATGAATTTCTACAAAATTAACGCCAAATATATTCAATATTTAATTTATAAAGTAAATTTAAAGCCTTCACCCTTAACAGAAAAGATACGTTCAATACGAAATAGACTCATAAAGAGCGAATTTATAATATAAAATTTTAATTTGTTTAAGTTGATTAGAGGTGCTGGCACCGATTTTAAAAATAAGTAACTCTCTTAGCAAATATCATGGATTATATATGATTTACTGCTATTCGTTAAGGAGTTTCATCATTCATTTCTGCACCTCATCATCAGATCATCATCATATTTATACGGGACCACGTCTAAAGTAACCTCTTTCAAATAAAAAAAAATAATTTAAATCGGTCCAGTCGGTAAAGAATTATCGCTGAACATACATAAAAAAAGATTCTGACGAATTGAGAACCTCCTCCTTTTTTGAAGTCGGTTAAAAAAGCATACTTTTTAGGTCAAATAAAAAATATAGGGAAATTTTTAAAAAATCACGTCTGTTTATTTCGTGGAGTCATAAAATCACGACACATAAGGGCACGTATATGTCACTCGTACATTACGATGTATAGCGACCAAAATGGCGGAGATACACTCCTATATAATCACTGCATACTGCACTATACCGGATGTTGTAGTCTAGTTGTCTGTGCACATATCCTATCGATAATAAAGCCTGGATCGACAGGAGCCAGCCCTAGAGTATCGTCAACCGACACTATATTTGGAAAATACTATTGTTGATGAGTGATTGTATCAAGATTAAATGAGTATCTATTATAATACTATTGTTGATTGTATAAAGATTAAATCAAATACTACACAAAAGAAATTTGTCAAAATAAAAAAAATATGTTGACCAACAAAAAAGAATAGCGATACAATCGATCGTTTGGTTTGTAATCGATCATTTAATCTTAGAAAAAAAATTAAAATAGCATATTTTTTTAGTCAGTAAAATAATTTTGGTACATAGTGTAAAAGTTTTCCCTTAAGTTATTTGTAATATAACTAAACAAAACTAAATAAATTATAAAAGAAAATTATATTAACCCCAGATAATTTTTTATAATTGTATGTATTCTGTCATGACCATATGCTCATAAACCCGCATTTTCAATATGTCGACCGTTCCATTAAGACTCACGTTTGGGTACTGACATATATTTGTTACAATATGATAAGTTACTAATTTTGTCACTACTCTCTCAAAGATTTATGTAGGTAGATTATTAACTGTATTAATTGTGAACTTTAATAAACCTTTTTTTTTCTACAAACTAATGTTCTAAATAACTTAAATATACATGTTCAAACCTTTATGTTATTTTTATAATTGTATGTAAACAGTCATGACCGTATGCTCATAAAACCACATTTTCAATATGCCTACCGTTCCATTAAGACTCACGTTTAGCTGCTGACATTTATGTGTTACAATACGATAAGTTACTAATTTTGTCACTACTCTCTGACAGATTTATGTAGATAGATTATTAACTATATTAATTGTGAACTTTAATAAACCTTTTATTTTCTACAAACTAATGTGCTAAATAACCTAAATACAAAAGTTCAAACCTTTATGTTATTTTTATAATTGTATGTATACTGTCATAGCCGTATGCTCATAAACCCGCATTTTCAATGCGTCTACCGTTCCATGAAGACTCACGTTTAGCTACTGACATGTATTTGTTACAATATGACAAGTTACTAATTTTGTCACTACTCTCTCAAAGATTTATGTAGGTAAATTATTAACTGTATTAATTGTGAACTTTAATAAACCTTTTTTTTTCTACAAACTAATGTTCTAAATAACTTAAATATACATGTTCAAACCTTTATGTTATTTTTATAATTGTATGTAAACAGTCATGACCGTATGCTCATAAAACCACATTTTCAATATGCCTACCGTTCCATTAAGACTCACGTTTAGCTGCTGACATTTATGTGTTACAATACGGTAAGTTACTAATTTTGTCAATACTCTCTGACAGATTTATGTAGGTAGATTATTAACTGTATTAATTGTGAACTTTAATAAACCTTTTGTTTTCTACAAACTAATGTGCTAAATAAGCTAAATATAAATGTTCAAACCTTTGTGTTATTTTCAATAGCTTTACAACAAGGCGTTGATACCACTGCTGGATTCATTTTTATTTAGATAATTAACACTTAACGTACAATAAAAATAATCAAAATGTCCCATACATTTTTACGTTAAGTCTCAAAATAAATTTTTCTTTTAATTAGATAGGTTTCTTATGTATAGATATTTATTTAACTTGACTATTAAATAAAGATCCATTAGTAACTTCATTTAAATAAATGCGTTGTATAAAAGTCTTTATCCCGATTTGCCTAATTTTTAAAAAGGTAGTCATTAAAAACTAAATGTATTTTAAGGTACATAGGGATACAGATACTTCACTTATCCGGCATTTCAAGAGCTAGGCTCCATGGTAAAATTAAAGCTTAAAAAATAACTTTCAAATGATATACATTTATATTGTAAACAGATAGGCCAGGGTGCAAATAAATGTGTCAACCATCCTTTAGATGTCAAACACACTTTTATGTGGCGTTCATTAAAAATAATAAATATGCAATATAAAACAAGAGAAAATTGTGATTGTATTAGAAAATCGGCCAATTTGCCAAGTACTGAAAATTTGATCATCCTAAACCAAAAAAAAATACTGTTTTTGACAAAACGTAGAATGCAAGTTACCCTCACATCAAACTTACTAATCATATTAACGTCACAAAAACTGTTTTTGACAAAACGGAGAATGCAAGTTACCCTCACTTACAACTTACTAATCATATTAACGTCATTAATGAACTAATATCGTTTTAATAATAAATAACCATCTAACAGGGACTGACATTAAAGAACAGTCAAAAATATTTTGACATATTTCATCACCAAAAGAAAAATATAAATAAATTTTAAAAAGATTAATTTATAAACATGATTTATTCGCGATATACACAGATAAAAATAATTATTAATTATTCCAAATTCGTTTAATAAATAAAGATTGAAGCATAGACTTTTAATCTGTGATTTACCAGGGTACTGTTTTTATATTGTTTTATTTGATATAAGGTGATTTGTACAGGGTACTGTTTGATTTACCAGGGTACTGTTCATGTATTAAGTATAATTTTTCAATAAATAAATCAATTTGTTTATTGTTTTAATATCTACTTTTTGATTTTATTTATAGTATTAGATTGTTTAATGATATAACGGTAGTTATTACCTTAACCCATTTTCATTGAATTTAAATAAAGTATTACTCCATTTACTTATGGAAGAATAATAAAAAAATCAAGTGATTATTACATTTTAAAGCCTGATGAACGATTTAATTTATAAGACAATATTCGGAAGCTGAATACAATTTTCTGTTCCCGGAAGTCGAACCCTGACTCAGTGCATTTTCAGCTTCCACACCAAAGCTACCTTCCGACAACGCAATCAGTTACCGCGCACTCCGAAGGTTTGCAGACCTGGTGAAACTACAGCAAAATGAAGCAAACACCCACATAAGCTCTTTATGAAGCTTTTAAAAATTGTAGAAAAAAAATTTATAAAATGAAAGTAAAAGAAAAATATTTGATAATTTGAAGAAATTAAAAAAGGAAATATTCCGTTTTCTCTATTTATTTATCATTTTAAAATATAAATCTCAGTAATTTTTTATTAAAATATATTCCACAAATCTCTGGAAAGTCGTTTTACTTCGTTACATTTTTAAAATATTGAAAATATTATTCTGGCAAATGATAATTTTTTTTCTATACCTGTACAGATATCATTTACTATAAAAATATAAACCTGATGAAAAGTGCGAACAGACACGTGAATTTCGAAGTTTTTATTTACCAATATTGGTCATAATTATTAATGATGTGAAAGGGTGTTGTATGTAGACAAAAATTAAATTATTTCGACCAACTTTTAGTATCTTAGAAGTTATGTTAACACTGTAATATTTTTGTGCATTGTTTTCTATTTACATTTTAGTGAATTTTTGACTTGTCACTATTAGTGCTAATTTTTTGCCGATCATATATATATATATATATATATATATATATATGAATATGTATAGTTTGGTGTCTAGGGTCCACAATCGATGAAGATAGAGTGAAATCATTTCGAAACTCAAAACTCGAGATCACCACAATAAATGTATTTCTATGATATTCAAATTAGTAGCCATATCCTAGGTGTCCGAAATGATGAACAAATATATTCTGAAATAAAATTGAAAAAACACAAAGTACTTATTTTTGCTTTTCGGAACAAAAATTTCAACGATTTTCTTTTTTTATGTCCAAAGTAAACTCTATAAATTCATTATCCTTTAATCCGCACTATTATATTATTAGCAATATTTAAAATGTTTTTCTAAAAACAATTTAAATACCTGCACCTATTTCTCTTATCCTAATTATAAATGGCCGAAGTTTGAAGCAATCATCGATCAAATGAGAAACTAACGAGAGGCGATCAATGAAAATTAATTCAAAGTGAACATTTCCCAGAAAACTCAGATAAAATAATGTGCAGAATACTAAAATCGATGTCATGTAAAATAAAACATAGGAAATAAATTTTCTTTTATACTTAAACTCGATGGAAAACTCTTCTTCTGTACTTCTGTAACTTCAAAAACTTCTTCAAAAACTTAATACATTCATTTAGCCTCCAAATTTTCAATTTTACGGATCTTCTCTCGACGTTCTGCACAAAAATTACATTAATATAAGAAACAAGTAAAAATTCGATCAATATACATTTTTAGGTATGAAGCAATTAAAACCATCGAAATCCTTCAATTAAGTTTTATTATTATTATTTATAAGAAATATTCAAATTGTTTTTTACCTTCAACTTAAATACATAGGAAAAGGTGCTCTCTTTAATATCTGAATGCTTCTTTCTTTTATTTACATTTTTAATATTATATTAATTTTAATTGATTCCGCTAATTTAAACTGCGTTAAGAAGGAAAGATATTTTAATTTAAATATTAATTAATTATTTTGAATATATTTTGCGTTAATTTTGTAGAAATTCATTATTCACAATTAAATGAAACTACGTGATGTAGTATTATTTCTACTTTCTTTAAGTTCTTTACCACGACCTAGGTTTCGTTGTATTACAAGATCTTCAGGTGGATGTGATTACAACATCTTTACTAATTGCCCACCTGAAGATGTTGTAATACAACGAAACCCAGGCAGTGGTAAAGAACTTAAAGAAAGTAGAAATAATACTACATCACGTAGTTTCATTTAATTGTGATTAACTATTTTAATTAGACCCAATAAACTTACATTACTATCTAAATAACCAATTAACAACTTCCTACGTCGTACATTTAGCAAAAATGAAGCAATTACATCAACGGAACCCTCACTGTACTGAAAAACTCATAGTTTAACATTGTCGTTTCAAAGTGAGAAACAATGTGTATCGAAATATGAATTCAAACTGGTGAAGTGACACTACCTCGACGTCAAACTAAGCATTCACACTGAAGATGACAAAGCTTTTCCACTCAATAAGAAATCCAATCTTCATCGTAGCCCCCATACCTTTCCTCTTTCTGCTAACCTTAGACTGCGAAGCCCAACCAAATAGTAGTACAAATAAAAAGGAACGAACTTCAGCCTATTATCCTGGAGATTTCATCATCGGAGCCTTGTTCTCGATTCACCATCAGCCGACCGCAGCCAAGAATTTGGACTGCGGCGCCATAAGGGAGACTTACGGCATTCAAAGAGCAGAAGTCACCTTTCAAACCCTGGACAAGATAAACGCTGATAAGGAGTTGCTGCCGAATATAACGCTGGGTGCTGAAATCAGAGATTCATGCTGGTACGCGCCCATAGCCTTGCAGCAGACTATCGAACTGGTGAGGGACTCCATCACGCCCTCCCACATTCAAAAGCCTTGTCAAAGTGTGAGTAAATTTATTTGTTTTCTCTAATCAATATCGTTATATATTGCAATTTCTTAAACGAATTTCTGTTTTTTCTTAATATTGTTTTTATGAATTTTCTTCACGCAATTTCAAGAAATTTATGTAATTCTTAAAAATTTATCGAGTTACAATGGTTTGAGCTTAACTATTAGACAAGAAGTATGATACGAAGCTGTGACGTCATATGTGGGTTCTGCAGGTTAAGAGTATGTTCCGAAGATCGGGGTTGAATCTTGATTTTGTGCAAGGTCTTATGAATCAATAAAAAAATTTATAAGAAAAATTTAAATGGGTTTAAAAGTATTAAGAGAATTAATCTCTTGTAGTCGGAAGTATAGACAGAATTAAAATATTTAGGGATTTGTTCTGAAGGTTAGGGGTGTGTTCCGAAGGCCAAGGTAAGTTTTAATTTAGTGTAAGGTCTTAACAATTATTAAAAAAAATAATTAAGAAAAATTTAGATGGGTTTAAAATTATTAGGAGTATTTTTCTCTTGCAGTCAGAACTAAAGACAGAATTAAAATATTTAGAGTGGGTTCTGAAGGTTAGGCGTGCATTCCGAAGGTCAAGAGTAGGTTTATTTTTGTGTTAGGTCTTCAGAATTACCAATAAAAATTAGGAAAAGTTTACATGGGTTTAAAATTGTTAGGAGTATTTCTCTCTTACAGTCGGAAGTATGGACAGAAATAAAATATTTAGGTGTGGGTTCTGAAGTTTGCGGTTGAATCTAAATTTTTTGTTAGATCTTATGAATCAATAAAAAATTTATACGAAAAATTTAAATGGGTTTAAAATTAATAAGAGTATTTCTCTCTTGCAGGTGGAAGTATAGACAGAATTACAATATTTTGGAGTTGGTTCTGAAGGTTAAGGTTACGTTTCGAAGGTCGTGGGTGGGTCTAAATTTTGTATTTGGGCATCAGAATTATTAAAAAAAATATTTAGGAAAAATTTGGGTGGGTTTAAAAGTATTAAGACTATTTTCCTCTTGCAGCCGAAAGAAAAGACAGAACTTGTTGTGTTTCGTAGACGCAAATGATATAAGGATATATCCTTACACTAGTCCTACCAATAAATTCGAAAACTAATACTTCACTCATTTTTAAACCAATTTTCATATTTTTTAGAGTTCCATACCTTAAAAAGAGAAACGGAAACATTATAAGATCACTAATCCGACCGCCTATCCGTCTTTCGCATTCGTTTTTTTTTCAGAAACGGTGTCATATAAAAATTTCAATTTAGCTTAGTAATAAAATATTTAATCCCTATATATATGAACAACTAAAAATTTTTAAACCAATTAAGCACTGAAAAAAATGTTACATTCCATATGTAATGTAGGGTACCGTTTGGAAGGGTTAGTTATAAAGGTTTAATTTTTTTTCTTTTAGTAGTATATCTCCAGAGATATACTGAAAAGAGGCAAAAAATATTTTTCTCGCCACCCTTATTTATGAAACTACTGAACCTAAAATTATAAAAAAACAGAGTTTTTTAAATCTTACCGTAAATAAAATAATTTCATTTCATACGAACTACAGAAACCCCGACGCGCGAGTCGAAATCGCACTCAGCCGGTTTTTCTCTATTAATTTTTAATCATTGCATATTTTCATGATATCTTACTAAAAACAAACAAATTGAAGAATAGAACCCTACCTTATTTCAAACTAAAAACATATTAAATATAAAAAGACAAAGAGATGTAGTACACCGTACTTTCAGCTTATACAATCCAGTATAAAAATAACCTGAATCCAGCCTCACCCACACCGATCAAATATAGATAATTAAGCTCATCCTACGTCTCATTAACCATAGATAATACCAGAACTTATCATTTCAAAGTTATATCTTGTGCGATAGAAAAATTATTCCAGAGAAAAGTTCTCGCACAATGAATACAATACCGCCTATTTGGACAGCAACACAAAAAACAAGTACAATTTAAAAGTTCTAATTACATAAGAGTAATAAATAGTATTACGATAATAAGCAAAAACATATTAATCCAATAAACAAGTAGCCAAGTTCAAAGCGGCATCACTCCAGCTTATGATAAATTGAAATGTCTGGTATACGTGCCAAAATCTATCGAAACCAAAATTAGCACTGGCACAATGTCAAATGATTTATAAATAAAACAACTATTTTAATCTTGTTCCAATTATTTCTTTTAATTAATCATACTAGAAATCAAACGGATTTTTATAGTTCCGTAGCCAAATGGCAAAAAAGGAAACACACAGCACAGCGACCTTACACGGAGACTATTGGCAATATATCGATGAAATTTACATGGTGGGTGTCTTCTATAAACCGCTATACAATGAAATAGTGGAATTAGTAAGAAACAATATTAGGGGTGCCACTACATACATGAAACTGAGGGATGAAAAAAATCCAGTGCACACCAGGTATATGGGGTACCCTTAGATAGGTCTTAAAAAATAATATAGAGGTCCCAAAGAGCATTCTTATTTAAGACAATAGTTGGTGAATTATGCGTCTCTAATATGTTAAAAAATGGGTCGCTTCTCCAACTTTTCAACTAAAGTGTGTAAAATTCTGACAAAAATTAAAGTGGCTGGAAATTGGTTTAAATAAGCTACGTCGTGTAGTTTTTGAGATATGCCATTTTTTCGTTACCAATCGCAGCGATAACTTTTTTTTTCACAGTGTCTTTTAGAAATACAAATTTGTAAGTTTAATATTGTTTGGTGCTATAGAACCCTTCGTGCTGTTACAATGTTTTCGTTGGAGTACTTTAAAAAAAAACAATTTTATGATTATTACTTAATTGATTAAAATTTAAAAACACTTTTAATTGTAATTATTACAAACACTTCTTAAATCTAATTAAGACTGAACTGAAACGACGAGTGACGTGAACTGGGATTACAAACTTCTGAGCTGCGCGGGGCTTGTATATAGGGTTCTGATTTTATTTAATGCTGATGTATCTGTGAGTATATCTTGCTGAGGTATCTGTGAAAAATGATTTTATCTTAGGATGTTTAGACATTAGGGACATTATGGCGTTATCATGTTAATATGATATACTTGGCAGCAATGCTGCATAAGCATTATGGCTGACCACGCAACACAGACGATCAGCAATAATCGGTCAATAGAAAATAAATATTTAATACTTTAACATGTACGTGCTATAAAAATAGATGCTACAAAATATCGAAGCGACTCTGGCTCACTTCCGCCCATTCTAATAAAAAAACACAGAACATACAACTAAACGCGCTCTGATGGAGACGGGAGACATTTAATCGGCAGCACGCAGCTCTTGATATATTCGTTGAATCGATGGAAACTCGGCCACCGACCTTCCCTGACAAAAGTCGGCGCTTGTTGATCACCAACTAACTACATACAATATTCGGTCGTCTGCTTCGCGCGTAAACATCCGATAATTTCTAGCCCGACAGAATAAAATATACCTTCACAATAATTTAACGATGCTGTTAACGTTAATTTAATGGCTGAAGAGATAAAAATTAACTCTCCTTTAACGACAATGCTCGTTCAAGATTTTTATTAAGATGCTCTTCTTACATCTTAATTAAAGCTTATCTCGACATTAATATGAATAAATTGTAGATACTACTAACTACATTTGATATTCTTTAAAACCTAGTCGTAAATACTGGTTGGCTTATAACTAACTAGAATTTGTCAGCAACCTCATAATACATGGGCCTATCTTTTTTAACCAATAGGTAGCGTTATTAAAACATCATTACACACTAATTTTTTTAAATTCCTCTCAGTCTTCTTACAGAAAAAAAAATTCAAAAAGGCACTAAAGGATATTTTAATATAAATATAGATTTTTTCGTAGTAATCTGAGTCAATTAAGTCTTCATTTCACTTCTGAAATCAAGACATCCGTCCAACAAAGTTTATCCAATAGTTGTTGCATTATATGTTTAGGTATAGTTTGAGTATTTTTAATACTACAGTGATTAATTATATAAATTCGCGATATTTTAATAAGATAAATATAAATAATTGTATATACTAAGAACAACACATATTCTAGTCGCGTTTATCGACACGGCAATTACTTGTCAAGGGCCTTACAGATTCACTGTATTCCTACACAATTAACGTATCAATTAAAATATCTTGATTATTTTACAGTCGGAGACACAAAACTCCACTAGAAAGCGAGGAACCCTCATCGGAGTTCTCGGTCCAGGCTCAAGCTCTGTAGCGATGCAGGTAATTTACAAATGTATAATTGTATCGATTAACTCGTCAAACAATACAAATAGCTAAATATAATACAGTATCAGAAGTATTATAAAAATGCGCTAACCACTCTTCATTGCTAATCACTATTTTTATCTATCTGAATAGGTAGTAATATGGAAATATTTCCAAAAAACCTTCCATGGCAAAAATAAAGTTACCCTAAATGATTCTAATTTATATCCTATAGAAAAAAGGTGATCTCAAGAAAATTTGCCGGAAAAAAATGAACCAGATGTAGAATAGCCTGCTTTCTCCTTTAAAATGTTTCATGTAAAAAAAATTATAACAGATGAAAAGCGTAGCATCGCGTAGCATCTCTACGCGATTTGGGGGCTGGTTGCCCCGTAATTATAAAATATTTACTAGCTTCTTCCTTATTTTCATATAATCTTCCACTTAGGGGGGATATTCAGCAATTCCTATTTAATATGTAACATAATACTCGCTCGCCTATTTTCATTACTTCTGATATAAACATATTGCAAAGAATCTATATCCAACAATGACTTATATAATTTATTAAAATAGGACTGCCTCGTAAGTTTAGCGCAGTCAAATTTAGAAGCAGCTTAAAATTAATATCGAAATCCAGGTGCAGAATCTGCTGCAACTGTTCGGAATACCACAGGTTGCCTATTCGGCGACGAGTCGCGACCTTTCGGACAAAGGTCGTTTCGGAACCTTCATGAGGGTGGTGCCTAGCGACTATTACCAAGCGCAGCTCATGGTAGATCTGGTGCGCTGGCACAACTGGACCTACGTAACCGCTGTTAACACTGATGGTAACTTTATTTTATTTATTACTAGCTTTCGTAACTCATACGTAAGAATTGAATTTCCTTTTGCGACGCTAAATTAATAATGGTCATGTCACATTGATAGGCTATGAAAAATAGGTATGGACACGTTGAGAATAAAAGAAAATACAAACTATTCCTATTAATATCTGTATGTACAATAAAATCGTAAAGACCTATGATATTGAAATGAAACAGAAGCTATTCTATGAGTACCATGTTTAACCATGGGTCTGATAATTTCAGCACTATATCAGAGATAAGAACATAAGTTTCATCTATTTTATCAGGACACAAACAAATTGCAGAGAGATTACGTTTCAAAAAAGCTAGCTGGATGTCATTTTCTTGCCATTGATACTGGGAGATAACTTTAAAAAAACAGAGTCATCCTTTATTTTTGTGAACCAATATCAATTAAACCTTCATCAGAAAAATTAGTACCGGAGTATTTTCAGTCAAATTACTATAATCACTTCACTTCATTACAACAATTCGATAAGACTGATTCTATAATGTGGCTTGGAAAGAGTTTTTTGTTGATTTCCGAATAACCCAAGCAAATTTTGAGATTTTTAGAATTTAGAATTAGTAAAGGTCTAAAGAAGTCCAAAAATTAGAGATATTTTTGAAAAAAATGAGTTCGGGGGCTATAAATGCTTTATAGGAAAGAGATGAACCCTTCTTAAAATATTCATGTCTCTCTCTCTCCCTCTCTCTCTCTCTCTCGCTCTCTCTCCCTCTCTCTCTCTGTGTTTCTTTGTGTGTTCACAATTACCCACAAAATATTGGAAATTTTGATCGAATTTTCCAAAACAGTGAAATGAGATATTTATCATCTCGATACGATGTCATAAAATTTAAAAAGTAAATCTTTTTATCTGTTTGCACTCGTCTCTACATATAATAAAATCATAAACGAGCCATGTCTGTAAATTGAATATTTTTTTCAAAAAAACATATACAACAATAAACAAATATGTTACCGAGGCCAAAAAAATAGTTTTTAGAACTTTGTCTGTTTGTCTGTGCGTTTGTGCGCACTAATCTCAGAACGACTTTACCGATTTGAATACAGTTTTCACTGATGTATTGTGGCAAGCTTTCCGTAAGATTTAGTATTTGTTTTATTCAAATCGGCTTAAAGACAAAAAAGTTATGTTAATTTAAATAATACGCGCTATTCTAGAAACGCTCTTCGGTCGATTTAGCTGAAACTCTTGTTAACTGTAGTTTGTAAAACCATGATTGGAAGTTTATATGAACACAAAGTTAAAAAATAATGCATAGTTTTGGAAATACAGACATGTCCAATTTAAGTTGAACTCTCATCAATAAGGTCGACTATATTAAATAGGGATCAGCTTACTGCTTCTTCATGTATTAGTCGGGCGCGGCTGGCCTATATAAAACGCACCGCGGGCTGCGGCGCGTCCTATAACATTGGATGATTCACAGCGAACGCACGTATTCGAAAACACACGAAGCACCTTGGTAAAAACTAGGCTCGGTAACGCAGAATCCATCTGGCCACTCTATTGAATTATCAGTGGTATTTAGTAGTTGGAAAATAATTTCATAGAATTTGTGAAGTCTATCCTGTCCGTATATCTAGAAATATCCTTTAGATTATTATAGTTAGATAAAAACTTCGCATATAACTTTCGTTGGTTTTATTGTGTTTGACTAAAATCCAGTGTTTATAATAATAACTTCATTCTCACATAGGAGTAGTTGTAATAAGTAAGGGAGTTATTAAGTTGTAAGGAGTTTTTATTTTTATTGTGTGTTTGTAAATATATTATATCTTTCTATATTCTTATAATTTGAGTACAAGTAGATGGTGACAACTTTTACAATTAAGAAATACGTGACAACTTTTCACACACAAACGAACTTGCAGGCACCAGCTAGTATGAAATAAACTGCTACGTAAATTTAAGACAGACTAAAACGAAAATCCATGTTTAAGTGTAGAAGGTATAGAAGAAGGAAAGGAAAGGAAAGTAAGGAAGGAATGGAAGGGTCTATACAAGATAAACTCAATTATCCCCAAAACACATTTTTCTTAATTTCACTAATGTTTATTTTCTTTTCTTTAAAACAGGTATGTCTTCCTGTCTCTCTGTTTTCCATTTCAAGCTTAGTTCTTCCACAAGAAACCAATGTCCCCCCCCGACCTTCTGATATATTCAAAGTAGATCAAAAATGCTATTTTATCTTTCCAAGCTTACTAGCTCATTACTCATCATCCACTTTTGTTTCAGAGAACTACGGGCAATCTGGCATGGCTGCCTTTCGAGAACTAGCAAACCGAGCGGGCATTTGCATAGCACAAGAGCATAGCATTCTATCCCACGCTCCAGAAAAGGTATTATCTCCTAAGATCAATGAATACCACGCAAACCGACATGCACATAATTCGTGATGAGCCCAATCTTCATTTTCTGTTATTACTTTATAATATTTTAAATAATCCATATAGACCTTATTACCTCTCTGCCAGACTCATGAACTAATTTTCCCACGCCTCGGTTTTTGAAAATCTACGCACGCTTCTCATTGCTAAACCTTGTTCATTCTTTTATGAAATTTCCGCTAAATTATAGAACTCCTGGGATCCGAATATCATAATCCCACCGTCCATATACGTTTTGTAAAAGTCATCCAAAAATATAGAAAATTTTCACTAAAATATTCTTTTTAAATATGGTCTATTGTCGATTTGGAACATCAACATAGATCTGTAACGAATTGTTTTTAATTTAAAAATAAAAGTAATGACATACAATATTTTAAAATATTTTATTTGTAAAACATAAAATATTTCAAGAAATGAATTCAAATTTCTAAACACTATAATTAGATATTGTTACAAAATTACTAACTAAATTGCACATTCGCATTTGTGAAGACCCACGAAAAATCACCTGTGATACATTAAAATAGTTGCTAGAATTTTTTTTAGTTCAGAAATTTTTAATTTTTACAAGTTTTTAAAAATATAGTAAAATATATAATATGTATATAATAATGTCGGTTTAGAAAATATCTCCATTGTTAATTAAATAATTTAATTTTTCTGACACATAAAATATATCAAGAAAAGCAAGCAAAAACGACTAATCGAAAAGTGCATTCATAATTAAGACAACCAACGGGAAATCACTATCTTACAAAATAAAGAAATTGCCAGTAATTTTTTCCCAGCAAAATAATTTTTCAAAAAATAATCTTCTCGTAAAGATAGAGGAAAGTAGGTTTTTCTCAAATCTAGTCCAGTGTCGATTTAGAAAAGAGCTCCGTAACAAGTAGTTTTAAATTAAAAAAAATATATATGTCGACACATAAACTACTTCTGGAATGGTATTGACATTTTTGACTAATACAATTAGGAATTGTTACAAAACGATTAATCGAATATCGTATTCATGTTTGAGAAGAACCACGAAAAATCATTCTGTGATATGTTAAAGTATTTTACAGTAATACTACCGTAAAGAAATTTGCCATAAAATAACATTTTCGTAAATACAGGGAAATATTGAATTTTCTCAAATATAGTCTACTGTCGATATGAATTCTACTGACGTACATGCCTCAGTATATTCTTTTTTCCTAACGATATGTAAAAAACAAAAGGAGAAGATCCAAAACCTTCACCTTATTAATAAATATTTTTATTAGCTATTTTTTAAATAATAATAAAGTAATAATATTTTTTGGAGAAAACGAGTTCCAGAGCTGTAAATAGGTCATGGAACAGAATGTGCTCTTTCATTTTTACCTATCTGTCCGTTTGGCCGCGATTCATATAAAACTAAATGTATTTAGATGACATTCCCTAGATCTCAGCAATAATATGAGGTATTAAGTGTTTTTTAGAATTCTGTAGTGAACAAAGAACCCTACGGGGATATGGGAAACGGATATGGGCAATTCCCAATATACGTTCGTTTGACCATCCGTTAGAGCCACGTCGTTTATGCAGTTTTAGACCTATGTATATGAATTTTGGAAGTAGATCATTATGCGAAGATTTCAATTAACATGTGTAACAATTTTACAAAAAAATGTTCAATATATCTCTATAAAAGCGTAAAGTGAGTGAGATTTTTTTTATTAAGTTTTACTTCTTTAGGCGCGTTAAGAAAAAATGATAAGAGTGAAATTTTACAATGCGCCCATGCGCAAGCACGATACAATAAAAATCGATGCGATGAAGTTGGTCATGATACGTGCGCACAAGGAAAACAAACATCGACGGGATGAAGTTGCTTACTAAACATATATTTGCATGCGTATAGTGACTGATACTACATTCATGATAGTTAATGAGATAGGTGTAAATACGCAACACATGTTTTATATTTTCTATAGATTCATATAATAAAAAAACATTTATTTATTGTGAATATTTGTGGTAGAAATAGTGCTTATAAGCGTTTTAAAATACATTTTGAGTATATTTCTCTAAGTGAGGTGAAGTTTCGGTATGTATTTATTTGCATCATAAATTATTACTTTATCATTTATTAAATACTTAACATTATTACAATAAATTTTCAGCATATTCATTTAATTTTGTTATTAATTAAACTCTATTTAAATTATTTTAGTAAATTTAACAATACATTGCATACATTTTAATTTTTAAAATTTAATTTATATTTTACCAACCGTATTTATAATTTCGGTCCAATCTTTTTATAATTTTTTTCAATTCCGTTAATTATTTTAGTAAATTTAACAATACA
The DNA here is from genome assembly GCA_039881145.1 of Druceiella hillmani. NCBI lineage: Eukaryota > Metazoa > Arthropoda > Insecta > Lepidoptera > Hepialidae > Druceiella > Druceiella hillmani. The sequence goes on along the minus strand of JAYKKI010000069.1, from coordinate 6,258,957 downwards.
TTGTCTACATTTGAATTTTTAAAATTTAATTTATATTTTACCAACCGTATTTATAATTTCGGTCCAATCTTTTTATTATTTTTTTTAATTCCGTTAATTATTTGCGCGCTAAATAAACTTATTCATGTATTATGCTAAAGAAGTATAACTTCTAACGCGCGTATATAAATACACACACAATTCTTTTCTCTCATTCCATCAAGTAAAGTATCTTAAAATGAAATTCAGATTGCGTTTGCAATACTTAAATATTGAGTCCTGCTTAAAAGTTATTGATGTTTAAAGAAGTACGTGACGTGTCGTCACGCCTCTAGTATTTCAACCTTTAGTTGAAAAGAAGAGGTGATAGAAAAATATGGAAAATAACAATTTTTAATATTCTAATAAAAATATTTATTGAAATATGCGTTGCAATTTTTTTCTTTTTGTTTTTTTTTCAATTTAATATTTTGGTTTAAAATTATTTATTAAAATGTTATTTAAATAATAACATTATTTACAGGCTATTAATATTATTTATAAAAATTCACGTGAACTATACCGCGAGCGTAAAACTAGTAAAACTAGTACACTAAAAACGTTATATATAATAATTCAAAATTCAGTCAGTCAGTGAAAGTAGAAGGTAACGTTTTGCAAATACTTTATTAAGACAATGGAAAAATTTTATACACAAATACCCACACGCCTAGTGTGTGTTTGTGTGTGTGTGTGTGTGTGTGTGCGTGGGTGTGTGGGTTTGTGTGCATGTGAATGTGTGGGCGTGTGTGCGAGGGGACGTCGAGGCGTGTGGGTGTGTGTTTGTATGTGTGTGCATGTATGCGTGTTTGCGTGTGTGCGTGTGTGCGTGTACGCGTGTTTGCATGTACGCGTGTGTGCGTGTGCGTGTACGTGCACGTACATGTGCATGTGTGTGTGTGTGTATACCTGTGTATCTTGGTTAATTGGCACATCAAGTTCTTTTCGTATTCCTCCCAAAAACGTAAAACGAATTTAATCTATAACAATTTTAATTTCTTTATTAACGGTGCTTTATTTACGGACAAATGATGCTTTCATGTTTCATTCCATTACTATGAACAAAATCTCCCAAAAACAAAACTTAACAAAAATACCGAAATATCTGTATAGTCGATATTTCTTTATATGAAACAATACTCGTGTTGCTGAATATTGAAACTCAAATAAAGGGGTTAATTTGTAAATTGCCGCGTCGCATCCCATAGTTTTGATGGAGTCACACGGCTCCCGGTGTGTGGTAACCTAGGCACGTTTAACCCTTTAATTAACGTTAAATTATCCTCCTATCTTGTTCAAAAATTCTTAAAAGTAAGCTTCCCATACCAATATAATTACAGTTTGTACATAACAATTTGTTTTCATTGCCTGGAGGCAAATATTATTTTATCAGTAATTCAGATAGAATTGCCTACCAATGTAATTGGAAAAACGAAATACTATTCATAATAATTAACAATCAAGTATATTTTATTTACTAGTTTTACTCTATCAGACAATGAATAAGTGCGTACCTAAATAATTCTCACGTACACATTTAAAAATGCGGATGAAGATAATGACACAAAATGACGCATTTATATCGACAATTACACACGGAAGTGAATCATGAGTTATGAAGGGAAATTTGAATTAATTTTTTTCCCAAAATTACGGTTTCGTGAAATTTTAACAATAAATTAAAATTGTTTAATGGAAAATTGTTTAATGGTAAAAAAAAACAGAAACTCACAGTCATTGGTATTGTGATTACTGAGCCATTACAGTCAGCAAAATATTTATGTTAATTATAGCTAATATCAATTGCTGCGACTCGAAACTAAACTTTGCAGACTCCAACTTCCAATACTAAAAAGTTAATATCCATTAAAAAGAAAACTAAAAATATACAATATGCCATAGACAGTGCAATTGTGATAGTTTCATGAAAGTTGAATAAGTCGTTTATGATTGAAAATTTATTGTAGAAACATTAAAAACATACGACATTTTCCTGTTAAACAATAATTTTGCCATAATTATATATTCGTTTTACAGAGTAAAATAAAAACAATAGATACATATAAACAAAATGTATGTCACAAAATTATAAAACAGGACTCGAAATTATCGAACTAAGAGATGATTTTCTATTACACATGGATTGAGATCACATAATTTCATAAAATATATTTGACATAAAGAACTATATAAGAAAATTTGGGGTTTAAATTAAACTATAAAACACACTTTTATGACTAAAGTTCTCAATCATTTATATTTACTTGACTTACTCATTTCGACAACTCACATGAACCCAATCTCCATGGGTTTACTGTCACTCGATGAGAAGTTCCCATGGCCACCTTCTTCGCCCATCAAATCCTCCCAGTTACAATATTTTACCAAAGGAATCATCTAGAAAAGTCAAACGAAGCTCAAACTTGACGGGTACTATTTGCCATTGAAAAGTTGCAATCAAAAGCTCCTTCCTCCACCACTATATTCGCTCAGTGGTACCATATTATAGTATTGTCATCAGAATTTTATAAGTTTGCAAATTTTAAAATAAAACGGCAATTACACGTGGGTGAAAATGGACTTAACAGAAGTGAAAACTGATAAAAACCCGTTAGGATACTAAATAAAATACACAAACTTCCGATTCGTTTAATGGTATTTCTTACATATTCAGAAAAAAACATAGTTATAACTTAATTCAATGGAATTCCATTATCACAATGTTGATTAAAGTTCCGAGGGATAAAATAAAAACATAAAACCTATTAAATACTAGCAGAACACGCAAAAAGAGGTTTTCGATACTTGAAGGTTCTGTACATCTGAAAGTTTAAGCATTTAAAGATGTATGATACATTGCTCGGCATATTCAAAAGTATAAAAATATCGCTTATTTTTCAAAGGTTGCGAGATATAACGCCCTCTATACTATTCGCGAAGTTACCTCGACGAAGTGCTCGTCGAAGTTGATCGCAGTCTTAAGTACATGACTACACACTCGTACAACCTAGCGAGGAGCTCAGTCGCGGTGAATCTCCCGTACGCTAACCTCGCGAAGTCCTTTGACTCGGGCGCATAAAACCGACAGCGATTGAAAGTCGCCCGAACCGAGGCGAAGTTGCACAAAACGAATCGAAGTACCTCTCTACACTATTATCTTCGCCCAACTTCGATCAACTTCATGAGTAGTGTAGTGCAGGTTGAATTAATCTCATAACTTTCCTATAAATTTAGTTTTAGCTCTGTTTGTGTTATTTTAATAATGTTTATATCCAGTAGTTTCAGATGTAGGGAAAGGGATATATTATTTCCTATGTCTTCCAGGAAATCTCCAAAAATTCTCAAAATTGAAAAAATTTTCTCAAAAATTAAAAAAACGTTTCTCAAAATTTAAAAAAATTTTTATAGATGTGAATAACTAACCTTTTTAACCAATTCATAAAATGAAAAAAAAATCGAGTTTCTTTATCCCCTTTCAAATTTTCACGTTTATACTTTTGAGTAGTAATTAAAATTTACAAAAGTTAATATAGCTTTATAACTATGTTAGATTTCAACTTTTCCATATGTAACCGTTTCTGAATCTGTAAAGAGAGACAGGCGGACGGATACATGAGTGACCTTTTAAGGGTTCCACTGTTTTGTTCCTCTTGAGGTACCGAACTGTAAAAATGAGAAGCGATTAAATTAAATATAGATTTTAATCCAAGAGGAAAATGTCAAAAGACTTAAAGAAAAGCTAATTAGAAGACTGGTGAGATTTTTAAATACATGACGCCACTATATTTCAATATTGTTTTATCGGTGCTAAGGAGGAAAAACCAGACAATGTAAGCAAATAAATTCACTATATATTCTGTCTTGGAAAATCTTAATATCTACTTATCTCTAAGTACATCTACATCTTTTTCTCCCACTATAGGAGTATGACGAGCTGGCGGTGGCAATGAGCTCGAAGCGACAACCTCTCGCCCGCGTCGTCGTCTGCTTCTGCGAAGGACGCACGGTGCGACATCTTCTAGCCGCCTTGCATCGCAAGAAATTAGCCGGAGATCTTCTCATTATTGGCAGGTATTGAAAAAACTACGTTGCATTCATCCTCCAGGATTACGAATAATTTATGAAATCTCAAAACGGCAAAACTTTTTCCTAACCCGAAAAAGTTCTGAGTATATTGCATTGATATTAATTTTATATGAACTCTAAAAAGATACTACTCAACTTGATAACTTTTAGTTTTTATTACACGTGAGGATTACACAACAATTTCTCTTAAGACTATAGTCATTATACATCATTCCACTAGCTCCTAAGGTGTCACTTAAAAAAACGCTCTTTGCTGATCTATATCTGCTGTACTGAGGGAAAAAAGCAACGATTATGAAAATAATATTAGCCAATTTTGACACCTTTTTATAGTTTTGTCTTTTCAGCGGCACACGGTGTTCATAAACATTTAGTTTTTACTAAGACTTAGAATCCTCCTCGTTCAAGAATTCGTTGGTTTTCTTTTAGCTATTTCTGAACCAGAAATATTTTTCTTATAATCTATTATTTATGTCCAGAAATAAAAATTGATACCAAAAACCTAAATTAATTACTTCCATTTTTCCCAATGTTGTGCCATTCGTAAACGGTAATGTTCACAAATTCTGGTTATAACGAGTAAAAATAACCGTTACCAAAGAAGACTCGTTTTTTTCAATTATCATTCTCAAAAATCTCCAAGAATTCTGATGTGTTTGTATAAAAGCATCGTCCGTCTGTTTAATTTTTCGTCAAGAAAATTATAAGTTACCACTTATGTTTAAAGTTTGACAAAGTAATCTAACTTCTTAAATTTCATCAATAGTTCTATACTGAATTTGTATAGTGATTCATGATAAGCAAATTTTTAGATAAATTTTTAAAACATACTATGATCACTTAGATCACATTTATTTTGTTTTTCATTTTACACAGCTTAATTTTTTCATGTTTTTTTTTATCATATTCTTATCATCGTTTTTTTTTATCCTATTAATATCGTGCATTTATTATACCCTCCCGAACCTTTTCGAAGGGAAAACAGAATATTTACCTATTTGAACCTCGATTTAATGAGATATTCGTTAAGGGTATTCGTTTAAAGCAATTTTCTAAAAGTTAATGAAAGAAATGGGGAAATTTTCATAAATCTGTGAAATTACTATGAAAAAATTGTGGAAATATGTATAATGACATCGACACCATAAGGAAAATATTGGGAGAATTTAGATTTGCGTATTTATCTCAAAAATTACAAATGTGTGCTGAGTACTCGTGCGAACAGATCGGTTATTTGTCATGTGGCAGTAAGATCCAAAAATTATCATAAAATATTTTATTGAAAATAATTTTTTCCAAACTGTTAACATAAATTATTTTAACAGTTTGGAAACCAATAATATTTTTGGAATTTTTTTTGTAATAAAATGAAATGTGGTGTAATAGCAACTTTTCCTGTAATAGTAATTGCACGTTTTTTACCAAAATTTAAAAATAAGATATAGAGATAAAATAAGATAAGATGTTTCTAGATAAGATAAAAATAAGATAAGATATTTCTAGTCTGAATAATATATCAAAAATTCAGCGTATTTATTATTTTAAATTTTTTACTAAGGTAGTACGAGACAATAACTACCTTAATAAAAAATTTACAAGTTAGTTTTTTTATGTAAATAATCCAACAGCGACGGCTGGGCAGACCGCAGCGACGTTGCAGTTAACTACGAGCGCGAAGCCCAAGGCAGCATTTCCGTGCGAATCCACTCCCCCTACGTGAGCCACTTCGATCCTTACTACCTATCACTTAAACCGCACACCAACAACAGAAACCCCTGGTTCCGTGAATTCTGGCAGTCCAAATTCGCCTGCGCATTTCCCGGAGAGCAACTGGCGACTGTACATCATGGTGACAGTGGCGAGTTCATGGGAGCCAGATATCCGTTCGGCAAACTGCAGAATTGCACTGGTTAGTTAAGTTTCTCTCATCATCACCATCATCAGCAGATCGACAGTCCTCGGTGGACCCTGGCCTTCTCAAGCAGACTGTTCCAAGCCCTTTTTCTGGGCGCCACAGAAAAAGGGCTTGGAAGAAAAAGGGCTTGGAAAAAGGGCTTGTTGAGAGCGTCGAAAACACTTTGTAGGCAATCACCACCCACTAAACACCTGTAGGTACTGAGAAATGTATTATTCATCATGATAATTGTTATTGTTCCGCATCAAAATTTGCGAAACAGAAAATATGGAATTACTTTGATGTCAATACGTCTGTTACAGATATTTTTCATTTTTGTCAGACAACTGGACGAAAAAAGTTAAAATTTAACACAGCTATAAGAAATATGTAGTAAAAACATTTGAATTTGATATTGGTTAAGAAGAAATAGAATTGAAAATTTAAAAAAAATTGTCAAATCTATATTAAATGAAAGTTTGTTAAGGCAAATTTTAAAAATATATGTTTTTTCTTGTAATTTTGTTTAATACTTTCTCGAAAAAAAGAGCTGAAATATCGTTATATTCAATCGCCAAAAGTGTCACCAAAGAAAATTTTAAAACTTCTGGAAAATTGAAATTGAAGTCTAGATGAAACGAAAATTGTAAGGTTTGCTTTAACCACGACATTTCTTTTTTCTACGTAAAAAAGGTCTCTGACAAACTTTTTTTCTTGTTTTGATATCATTTTCATATAAATTCATATATATAATCATTTTCATATATTTCATAAAAATATATAAAAAAACTGAAAAACAAAATTTAGATCATCGATCAATCATAAAAAACGCATTCAACATTAAAAATATCATATTTGTCCAAATTCGAAAAGATTTTCTTTTTTGTTTGGTCATTAATAACCTAAATCTTAGTCGAATCAGTATTATGTAAATATTAGGAATCGATAACATGAAGATTATAAAAATTCGGCTCCTTGGTACCAATCATTAACATTGGAAGCATTATGAAATTTTAGCAATTGGCAATTTTATTAACTAACAAAATTTTAAAAAATATTTCCATCTCTAACTCTATGCTATCTCTGTTTCTTTCTGACACCCGTTATTAGACAAAGATGAAGATATTATAGTGGTGAAACTGAGACTGAAAGCTCTAGTTTTAGTTTCATAAACTTACGGACTAACTTATACATCTTTTCATGATATACACTTGGCCGCATTTATTGTTTTTGAATATTATTTCACATTTTCTTTTGATTTAACATTTTCTTTTGATTCAACTAATGTAACTCTTTCCTCTACAGGCAATGAGAGTTTAAGCAAAGACTACAACCAAGACACGAAGATGGATTTCATCATCAGAGCCATCTATGTGATGGCTCGCGCACTTCACTCAATGCAAGTGTCAATATGCGGGCATGCTAGCGCTGGAGCCTGTGATAGACTTCTTCCATTTAATGTTACTCTTTATAAGGTTTGTCTTCCTGGTAGACAAATTCACTAAGAATTTGTCTAAACTATTAAAAAAAGTACTTTTCTAAATAATACTCGTAATTTTTTTTTAAATTTCACAACATAAAATTCACGTCTACAATACAATGAAGAACTGTAGAACCTCATAAAAAGGTAGAAATTGGAAATACTGAAACTTCGATATTTCAACTTTTTCTCAAACACATCAATTAAATCAATTAAATTCGTAATTTTTTGTTTGTTACCAACAGCCAAAAAAATTTGAAGCTAAATTGTTAAGAATTTTACTTTAAAAATAAATTATTATCTACTACGAGCTCAAGAGTTGAGCTATCTATAACTATACATCTACGAGCTCAAGAGTTGAGCCGTCTATGACTATACTTCTACCAGCTCAAGAGTTGAGCTATCTATAACTATACATCTACGAGCTCAAGAGTTGAGCTATCTGTAACTATACATATACGAGCCCAAGAGTAGAGCTTTCTATAAATATACATCTACAAGCTCAAGAGTTGAGCTATCCTTATCTTCTCAGAGACATAGTGAAATTGTATAAAACTAGCTTTTACCTGCAGCTCGTACACCTAATTGTTATTACCTGAACTAACTTAAACATTTGACCATGTGCCTTGTTTATTGCCATCAAAAATAGTGCTTTAACATAACATAACAAATAATGGGACAAGAAAAGAAATTGTTAATTGCAAAAAGGCAATGTCGAGAGAAACATCTGTGCTTTTACATAGTTTATCTTATAATTAAACTATAGCACGTTTTAATCCTTATGTAACGCCATCTAGCGTATTTGCTCAAAAGGATATACTTTTAATGATCTGTTTATTCTTAATATAAAATTATAGTTTTTATGTTTTGTTTTAATGATTAGGTGTATCATACTGAAATTAGAAAGATATACGCCAAAAACAGATATAAACTTTTCGCATCTTTTTTCACATTGTGAGTACGTCACATAATTTCCAAGAATATCTAGTGTCAAATCTCCTAAAGATTGTGTTTCTGGGACTGGGACAAACTGTTGAGGCTAGAATATTATTAGAATACTAGCGTGACCCGTGCGAAGTCTTCGCATTATAAATTATTCAACTCAAATTAATAAATCAAAATTGATTGCAGGTATTTAATTCATTTCTAATTTTGCACACTGCTTATTACGTTTTTATTCCATTATGAAGCTCAGATGACAGATCAAACAAATATTTTACTAAAATTGACATATAGAGGCGCAAGTATCAAAAGCATTGAGCTAAAGCGCCACTTTATTTATACGTGAGTGGATTTGAAATTAAACAAAAATTTTACCGACCGTCAATCGTATTGACGTTGAGCCGTTAGATGGCAGCATTGCTGTTTTGTGTATATAATTTTAATAATTAATTAATTTGCAAAAACAATAGCAATAATAAATTTTTTAGTTGTGGATGCCGGTAGAGCAAGCGATTATCTATAAAATGATATATAATTTATGTGGATTAGTTGTGAGGTTTTTTCTAAAAAGGGAGAGTAACATCTTAACCTTAGCGTATTAATATATATGATGATGATAAGTGAAACTGATATATTTATCTTAATCTTTATATACATTTCTAAACTTCCAAGAACATTACGACTATAATCACATATCTAACATATTTATTATAAAAAAAACATGGAAGTTACAAGTATATAATATTCCTCTCTAGAAATTAAATATATATAAAAATAAATATATTACTACGAACTCTTCGTAAAAGATACAATGTTTAAATGACAAAAAAACTAACCAACTTCTACGCTTGAAACCGACAGAGAAACGTTTTAACCTTAAAGATCCCTGTCGGCTTCAAGCGTAGAAGTTCTTAATTTAACGCCTTTACTAGAACATTTTTCAAATTAAGTTTTTCAACAGCACATTTTTTCAATGATTTTTCCCTGTCGCTTATGTCCTAATCTGATTCACAACCTACGTATTAATAAAAAATTGAATGCATTCAAAATCAATTAGCACTTTTTACACTTTAATGTGATTATATATTCGACCTCAAAGTCTCGTTATTAGAAGTTAAAACTTATAAGTCACTTTATCTCCATATATTTTTATCCAATTAATATCCTATCTTCACCAAAAATTAGTTGCAGTAAATCCACTTGCTTATTTATAATGTGTATGGTTTAACATTATTGAAATGCTGTTACAGAGTTTTCTGTTGAATACAACTTTCGACGGAGGAGACGGAGAACAGCTAAAGTTCGACAAGAACGGAGATCCACCGGGAAGGTAAATGCATCTAAAGTATAGACATACTCCTATTAATTCTACTTCCTAAAAATATTTTGAAAGTATCATAATTTTTAACCAAAATATTTTCTAATTGATCTCAGTGATATTAATTAAATAAAAAATGCCCAAAGGTCTGATTCTTTTGTTCCTGTGTAAAAGATTTTATTTATATCTATCCAACTCTGTACAACTAGATTACCTTCAAATTTAAGTGACATTAGAAGTTATAATAGATTTTACGAAAAAATATTTCCCATGTGAAAACATTTCATTTTTCTTTTTCTGGGAAATGAAAAATCCATCCTATCTTAAAATTATTTTGTATCCATTGTTGCCACACATGTTTTTTTCCCGAATCAGCAAAATCTTGTTACAAAATATCAACTGGCTGAATTCCATTATTTTTTTTATAATTGCTTGTTCAAACGTTATGAGTATAGCTATATGGTAAATTGTAATGGAAATTATCACAATTAGACTATTTGACAAATCATCATGAAAATCAACGAGATTCTATTCTGATAAAATCGGTCAGGAATTACCTGAAGTACATCCACATACGTACGTAAGTACGTACATATGTGTATATATCCAGGCCAATGGACAATAATCCATGTAATTTTTCCAAAAGAAAGTTTGATCATAGTAAATATGCCGCAGGTGAGAAACATGAAATTCCTTGTGAATTTAAATTATACACCTAAATATTGTTTTGTCCCTTCATAAAAACAAAAAGAAGTTCGTGTGAGAAAAAAAGAAAAATCTGATGGTCATGTTTTCTTCCTCCGACCAATATTCGTTTAATGGATACAGAAGGGACACGAAACACCTAAAACTTCCCAAAATTCTTTAAAAAAATCCCTAGCAAACAGAATAGGACGTTAATCAGAATATTTTCGTCTTATCATTCCAGACTAATTAATTCTTATACCAGCAAAAACACTCGTCTTTTTTCTACATCACCTAATTTTTATACCACTTCTATTGCTCATCTAATTTTGGTACAAAAATCTCCGCATAAGGAAAAATACTACGTCGAGTAACTCTTTTACCAGCAAAGATACTTGCATAAGCAAAAATACTAATTTTTTTTCAACAATTATGTTTCTAAGTTCCTCATTTCGGAAATCCTGTCTTTTTCCTGTTACAGATACGATATCATGAACTACCAACAGACGGACGGGAGCTGGTCGTATGTACAAGTGGGAGAGTGGCATCGAGGGTGGCTTGACCTGCGGCGTCCGTTGCAGTACCCTGATGGAGAAAACGTCTCCGGGAACTCCTCGGTTATCAATTCCGTCTGCTCACAGCCTTGCTCGCCTGGTTTTTATAAGGTGTTATTAATATTTTACAATTTTTTTAATATTTTACAATAATATCTTCAAATTATCTACGTATCTACCACAAGACTACAGGAATCCGTGATCAGGGTAGTTACAAAATTATTTTACATATATTACACAGATTTATCCCATGGTTTCCTAAACATGTCTTAAAAGTGTAAACTCTTACGTAATGACATACCAGTAAATAAATATGATGTAGGTACAATTATTTATAAACACAAATTTCATAAATAAAAAGTTGTGAGCCGTCATGGGAACCCTGGCAGATGAGAAACATCTATTTTTTTTATATTTTCTATTGAATTATTTTTATTTGAACGAATCGAAAACGAAAAAGACAAAGATTCAGTGAGTTGTCAATAATAAAATATTAATACAATTTTATTATGTGTTCCACCATTCCACGTGCCAACAGAATGTTTTTACTGCCATCAAACGTGCCATTAGATATTTCACATTAAAAATAGGGTAGTATGAAATATTATTTCAACTTTTAAGTTGCAGCATTTTTGAGATCCAACATTATACGCATACGTTAGCGCCTTACTACTGTAACAACTTGAAGAAACATAGCGTAGTCAGGAAAATACGACTTTCCGCGGCGTCATATTTGTAAATATATACCATTGCACATAAATCCTTCATGAAACACTGCGTTTTTTTTATCTTTAACTTTTTCTTACTATTACATATTTAATAAAGAGTTTTTTTTGTTTCCTTATTAAAGAAGTAAATATAAAAAAGGGTTAAAAAGAGGAACCAAAGAGAAGGAGCAAGAAGGCCCATACAAAGCGGAAACAGAAAACAGTCCCACCACAAAATAAAGAAAACTTTGTGATATTTTTTTTATAAAAATTAGGCTATTTGATAACTTTTAAAAACCAACAATATAGTGAATGATGATAGTGAATCGATCAATAAAAAAGAATCACCAAAATCGGTCAAAAATTGCGACCTGTACCCTGTCCTCGTACTTGTGTACTTACAGCCCAACGGACGGAAGCGCATGCCATTTTTCTAAGTAAATTTTAATCATAATAAGTATTTTATCAAATTTAAAAATCGTGTGCGTAGTTTTTTAGACGAAGACTTCCTTTTCCATATTAAAAGTTGATTACTTGTAAAATTTCCCAGATTACCTATTATTACTTCTATCGTCTAAAATCGAGTCTCACGCCCTGGTCTATAATAAAGCACAATCGCGCGGAGGTGCAATACAAGTTGCTTTTACTCTAAGAGCCAGAACGTAATATTTCAAATATTCTAACGTCATATTTTCAATAGTTTATTAAAACACAACTTGCCCTTACGTCATGTTTTTAAGCATTTTTTGAAAGACATCTAGCCCGATCGCAATAACTTCCTGATCTACAAAAAAAATCCGTTATATCAAACGCTCAAATTAAAACTTAGTCGACTTAAAATAGCTTTAGGGAAAAAGGCGTATATAAATTATCACAGTCACCTGTAAAAGTATCCGGTTGAATAATAGCTACCTCTTTCCTAATAAAGATTTGAAAAATCTAAACTTCAAGGCATATTCGTTAAGTGGTCATATTTTCATTAAGCTACAGATCGATACAACATTATGTTTGTATTCACTGAATAGTGTTTAACCTTTTTTACAATAAAAATATGATTGCACATGAGTCAGACGCGGAGAAGTGACCTGCAGAGTCAATGCTGCTGGGAGTGCATACCATGCGGTCCCCATCAGGTCCAGATCACCGAAACTGAGTGCCAGAACTGCTCCGAGGGCTCCTACCCGGATGCCAATAAAACCGGTGAGTGATGTCTCATATTAAATATTATAGTAAGATGAAAATTTTACAAATACTTACTATGAGAGATTACAGTAAATTAAGGAACATACAGTAAATTCGATAAAAATTACTATTCAATAAAAATAACTTTAATTAATGAATAAATATCTTAACTTTTTAAATATTTATAGCTGTTTACTGTTATTATTACCAATGATTATAGTCTACCACTGTTTTGTTAGTTATAAAAGATTGCTTTCTTTGTTTCTCTCTCTGTCTCTCTCTCTCTCTCTCTCACCGTCTCTCTCTCTCTGTCTCTCTCTCTCTCTCTCTGTTTTGGCTTTCTATATTTCAGTGAACTTAACAAATTAAAGTAATAAATACATTTAATAACATGTTAATAATAAGCAACTGTGTAGAATATAATTTTTTGTATGTAGAATATAAATTTGCTGGGTAAAGAAACAACTATACAATAAACTATCATTATAAAACTCAAGTACATTGAGATAATTTCTTTTAAATACTTTCATACGTTTAAATACTTAAGCATCCTGAAACACTTCACAGATACATAGTATTCTGTAATTACATAGTAATCTGAAAACATACACTAAAATTATACAGAAACCGTCCGGAGTAAAGAGGTTAAACTATGGTGTGAACCGCATCAAAATCCAAAAGAAAAGGTTATACGCAAAGAGAGAGAAAGACAACGAAACAGAGGTTAAATTTTGTATACATACCAGATAATATATATGGTCTATATGTGTTTTGAAAATATAAGATTTCAAACAATCAAAAAAATATTGTAATTCATCTAAATGCTTCCTAAAAAATAGCTCACACAAGCATAAAAGTCAAAATAATGAATATATGTTCAACGTTCCTAGGACATATTACGAACGTAACAAACGTTCCTCCCGACTTCGTCTCGTTAACGCGCACGCAGACTTTAGTAGGTGACGAGTGGGCGGCCGACAATTGCCAACTTTTGTCGGTGAAGATCGGTGACTATTTTTTCTCGACTCAACGTATACGTGAGACGCGCTTCTTTCTTCCTTTTCTACGTTAGCGCCTTTCCACTCATGCCGTTCGATCCGGCAAATCAACCACAATCGCTCCGATTTTTTTTATCTGACCAACTTTTGTAGAACTTGTTATTTAAAGTATTAAATATTATATCTGGGAACTCTAACAAGAATGTTTATTTCCCGAGGCGACAATGTTACTACGTTATTTACCAGATACCTGAAGAATGGCGACTAACTGTGTTTTAAGTTTTTTTCCTTTTTTGAGAACCAAAATGGGAATTTTCATGACACACATTTTCTCATTCTTATCTACAATGTCAGATTTCGATAATCTTCACGATTTACGCTCGCATTCCGGAAGCATTATCGAATTTCCGTTTCTCGTAAATACAAGCCGATAACCGGCAGGCGTCCCTATCGATGTCGATAGCCGGTGTGATTTATGATGGAGCAACCGACTGGAGCAGTAGATAACACGAATGAGAAGGATGTTTAATTTCGAGTTCGCTCGTTACAGAGTAAATAAAAAAGCCCTAAACAGATGTTTATGTGTTGTTTTATAGCCGTTTATATCCTGCAGCACAGCGCTATCTTGATAATTTGTAAAATAAAATTACAAAAGGACCATATTATCCTTATATCAAATATACAGGCTTTGAAGGTTTAGACACCAAAAGATTACAACAAACATTTTAGCAAGTCATTCATTTATAACTAATATTCACAAATTCTGTCGGGGAATTTTAATATATTGTCAACCGTATTAAACTTTTCATTAAAATTTTCTGTAGGACCGTCGATTTTACACATATACTGTTCTTTATGGAGACGTAAAATACAGGATCGAGTATTTTTTAAAGTTGATGTATATTTATTTATATAACACTTTTTTCTTCACACTTTTTTTTACTACAATTTTAAAGTGTATATAGAATTTTAAATAAAATTATTTTATTTCGATGAGTCACCAGTGTCACTAATTACAACTCATTTCAAATAAAAAACCAGTACACTAAGAAATAAAAATAAAAAGTTAAGAAAAAAACAGTATAACATTTAAAAAGAAAATATACGTTTACTGTGATCACTTGAACACTTAACGTATATTTATTGCTTAACCCCCCACTACTCCTATAAATGTTTTAAATATAGTAATTATTATTTTGATTATTCTATCACGGGGTAAACAAAAACATACTTCCGTTATTCAAAATAAGTGAATCAATTTTGAAGTGAAAATTCTTTAGTATTGAAAGATGAAACGCTGAGAGGTAATTACATTTTATTATAATTTAATTTATATATAACGCTTGCCTAACGCCATCTATTAGTAAATTTATATAAGTAAATCTATAATGCTACTGATTATCATCAGTCATTAAAATTTATCTTAAAATTTTGTATCTAGATCACAGATTGCTCGTTTAATTTTTTTTATAAATGAAAAAATAATTTTATCAACCAATATCCTGAAATAATAATATTAATTTCTATAAATTCATTATAAACTAGCTCTGACCCACAGTTTCACACGCGTAGAATTACTTTCATTATAGATCGATTTACTTTTAAATCAAATATTGTTATCGAACGACATCGATCGCAAGGTGAAGGATATATCAAAGGGAATACTCTGGATGATAGCAATAAATAAGCCGGTCTCTCTCTCTCTGTCTCTCTCTGTCTCTCTCTCTCTGTGTTTCTCTCTCTCTCTTTCTCTCTGTCTCTGTCTCTCTCTCTCTCTCTCTCTCTCTACATTGAACAGTTTAAGCAGTATTTCTGTACTTTTGTTTAATTTTGTTGTTAATGCTCTGCCACTACGGTTCGTATCATAGTTATGTAGACTTTGTTGTCTTTCGCCATAAGTATGGGCGTTCTAATACAAAATAATGTTTAACATTGAACGTGAGGTTCCAGCTATTACTGTGAACAAACAAACAAGGCGAATATACAAACTATTTTGCTTTATTATTGCTCTATCCGACCTTGGATATATGTTATATATAATTGAATATAACATATATCCAATGTCGGAATGAACTGTAAGGAGCCGGGTGGCTCTTCATTAATTTTCAATTTTTCTTCTCTTTATTAATTTTCAATAATATATTATTAGATAAATATAGTTCTTAAAAAGTACTTAAAAAACCGCGTCAAATGTCCTCAAAATCGTTTAATTCACATAGAAAATATTGCCACAAAAAGTTTTCAAAATAGTGCCTTTTCAAAATAATTTTCAATTATCTTGATGGAGCAATATTTTTGAATTAACATTATTTCTTATACAAAAAAACAGCATCGAACGCACTAATTAATCGCTCGGTAAATATTGTTTTTCAAATACATGAAAAAGCACTATTATTATTTTTTGAGTTCAAGGAGCTAAAAAAAATAAACAAAAAAATCATATCCATTGAGCTCGAAGAACTCAATAATTACGACCAAAAATATTTTCGAGCGCTTTGAGCTCGAAAACAGCGCGAAGTTTCAGAGATCGTGTGTAAGTCGTGTGCCAGGAAGTAGGTAGGGTCGTGGGCCCACTCCTGCTAGGGCCTGGCTGGCAAACGCCACCTCGACTAAATGGGCAATCCGACACTGCATATATCATTATATAATCTTCCTAAAAATATAAACTTTTTAATGGAAAAAAGTATTTTCGAAATAAAGCGCGTGGTTCCAGAGATTAAAGCCAACAAACAAACAAACGAACTTTCCCGCTTTAAATATCGATATAAATAATC
The DNA here is from genome assembly GCA_039881145.1 of Druceiella hillmani. NCBI lineage: Eukaryota > Metazoa > Arthropoda > Insecta > Lepidoptera > Hepialidae > Druceiella > Druceiella hillmani. The sequence goes on along the minus strand of JAYKKI010000069.1, from coordinate 6,242,320 downwards.
ATATTTAATTATAAAAATGTATGTACATGATGTTAATAAGAGTTTACATTACATGATGTTAATAAGAGTTTACATTACATGATGTTAATAAGAGTTTACATTACATGATGTTAATAAGAGTTTACATTACATGATGTTAATAAGAGTTTACATTACATGATGTTAATAAGAGTTATTATTTACATGAAGTTTACATGGATATATTTATGCCGTTGGCAATATAAAAATTAGTTATGTGAAAAAATCATTCATAGTAAAGAAGTTTCACGTACACATGTTATAGGTATCGAATGAAAGTGTATATCTAATAGAAATGTCTGCATCATTATTTCAAACTTTCTTCGTTGCTATGTTTGCTAGTTTTCCATTTCTTTCTTTTTCGTACTCACTCCGTATAAGGCTTAATATCATCCTATCAATTTTACCACCGCATTCTCTTAAACATCACGCTACAAAAATATTATCATGTTAATACTATTAACTTTTTATTTTCATTATGATAGTTTTTTTTACTCAAAACATCGTTTACAATTCACAAAACTTTTTATAAGATTATTTAAGGGATACTTATCTACTACTGACCACATTAAAGTTGCATTTCAAATGTCACTTTATTTCTTTGCTCTTGGTTTGCGTTACTTCACTCCGAATATTTTTTTTTAATTGTGGCTAAAATAAACACAAACCTGCCCCCTTATATTGTAGAATGATTTAATTAAGTCGACGATAATAATCAGTCATGTAATTAAATAAAATTTCGAAATATTTTAAAGCACATTTATTGACAGGTTATGAATAAAGTCTAGGGTAATGGGAAAATAACAGAAAATAGGTATATTTTCACGTGTATCATACATATTAGTAAGAAAAAGAGGTAGCCAGTAAGAAAGCAACAAATAGTATTGACAATTGCTTTGTTTTTTTTATTTTGGAAAGGGCGCTGCCAATGCCGGATGTTTTAATAAATTTCACGTCAACGTGCACCATTACAAAAAAAAAGAGTGCCAGTAACTTTTAAACGCGTTTGAAGTAAAACTCATTTGACGGTTGTGACAGGTATTACTAAAAAGGTTAAACTTAAAATAAATATATCATATTAAAATTTAGTAGTATTTATTGATAATATAATTAATAGTGAGTAATAAAAAGCCAAATTTACATCAATCACCACAAGTAATTTAATTCAATTATTATCATAACTTAGATATGAAACTAGAGGTTTATGATAACTAAAATAAGAGACATAAATTCCACTCTGCAAATCTGCTAAATTTTTTGAAAAAACCTCATCAATTTTTGCACCAAATCTCGTTGTTGATTGAAGAGAACAAAGTTATTACACCAGTAGCTAATACCTTGAATCGCAATTGATTTAAGATCATTCGTTAAGGAGTTACATTGTTCATCTCGAGAACTCTTTATCATACCCTGACCTGGTCGTTGATGTAGTTATTTTACAATAATATTAAAATATATTGTCAAGGAGTTACATTGTTCATGTCCAGAACTCATTATCAGACCCTGATCTAGTTAATGGTGCAGGTGGTATTTTGTAACGTAATAACTACCCATAGCAAATACCTTGAATCACGATAATTTACTAATATCTGTTAAGGAGGTATATTATTAATTTCCAGAAATCTCATCAGACCCTGGCCTGGCCGATGACGTAGTTATTTCGCAAAGAAACAACTACCAGTAACAAATATTTTTAATCACCGTTGATTAGCTACCAATCGTTAAGAAGTTACATTGTTCATCGTCAGAACTTACTATCAAACCCTAACCTGGTAGATGATGAAGTTGTTTTGCAAAGTATTAACTACCAGTAGCAAATATCTTGAATCACGGTCGACTTACTACCACCCGTTAAGGAGTTCCATTGTTCATTTCCCGACTTTATTATTTGATTATTACCATATATATATATATATATATATATATATATATATATATATATATATATATATACCATAGAATTTCATGAGTATATATAACAATTCTAGATACTTTCAAATACCTGAAACTATGTAAGAGAACTATAAATTTTACTGAACGTTACTTCCGCTCGAAAAAAATTTCTGAGTTAGTCTCTAGTCACGTCTATGGAAATTTTACTTCAAAATAAAAAACATGAATTAACATGACAGACATCATTTGAAGACTTAGATCAATAAGCAGAACTACAACCACAGATGAAAAAAAAAATTAAATCTACATAATCACAAAATTACTTGGTTTTTTCATATCCACATATGTAGGGACTAAAATTTAGTTCACAAAACGTTTTACGGCCCCATAACATTATACATAATATAATTCGTAGCACGGTCGATATTACAGCTCCGTAGTCAAGAGAGTAATACGTACATATGATATTCTCGTAGCATGAAGCCCAACAAGTGGTTACGGTTGTTGCGTAGCATCGTAACCGCGTAGCACTCGGAGTAATGCCGGCTATAACGTAGGGCATTGCGCTGGAAATATCTGCAGCGACATCTTAAACTTGTTAATAATTCGCGACGGTCGCCGACATCAAATTCAACTGCGTTCATATGACGTTAAGAGAGAAAAAGTATTATTATATATATATATATATACATATATATATATATATATATATATATATATATATATATATATAAACCGTTAATGTAAGACAAGTTTGGTGTTATGAAAAAAATGTCTTAAATTTTACTAAAACAGTATAAATTAGAACATGTGTTATGCATCTTTATAAAAAAATGTGAATATAAATACCTAAAAAAAGTTGAAACTAGCAAAAGAATAGTTTGTATGACTTAACAAAAAAATCTGAACCTTTTAATATTGATTTAGTATTATCCGAAACAGTTACCAATAATTGTCTAACGTTTATAATATATGTGTATATATATATCTAAGTCAATAATTTATCATAATCCTTTGTCGTTCAGTTTGCTTGAAGAGTCCGATCGAATATCTGCAATGGACGGATGGAGAGGCGCTGGCCGCGATGTCCTTCGCGTCTGTCGGCTTCTTTGTCACGTTTCTCGCAACGGTGTCCTTTCTAAAGAACAGGGACACGCCAGTCGTCAAAGCGTCCACGCGCGAGCTCAGCTTCTTCATACTCTTCGGTGATTAATTTATGTATTTTTGTAGAAACCTGTCAAGCCTACGATTAAAGGTAAAGAAAAATGTTGGCACTGATCAATACTAAGATTATAAAGAAGTAAGTAATTTGGTTTATGGTCCAATTATTTTATCGTAAAAATCAATTAATTTGGAATGGAAAAACCAAACCATTGCAAGCACACAGGTTATTTTGATATGGGAAATTGTTACAAAGGATTATTATCCATTTAAGTCTTTACAATAAAATGAATTAGTTAGATATATATATATATATATATATATATATATATATATATATATATATATATATATATATATAATATTTTTTTAATGCGTTTGGCATAAATCTTTTTAAAGTAACTTATAGTAGGGTACAGTGTGCAACATTTACAATTTTCTTCATTTATTATATAATTGTGGATTATTTTTAAAGTTTATTTAAAGAAAAACAAAATGAAAATAATTTCTTGTCTATTGTTCAATTAGAAAAATAATAATGAACTCCAAACACTTAAAAAAAGTATCGAAGCTTTTCCGACACGACTGTAAGAAAACAAGCAAGTTGTTTGAAGGTATCTACATAGACATATTTATTTTCTCGCTGATATAAGCCAAAACACTAAACCGATTTATAAACATATGGCAAACAATTTGTATTGATCACGCAAATGACAAGACATGTCATAAACAGTTTGTGTATTTTAGACATACGTGCATGAGATTTTGGAGGTAGATGTTTTAGATAGGTCTCAATTAATATACAGCATACATTAACATTTTCGTTTTCACACAGCCAAACCAAGGGAGTATAATTGAAAAGATTTTCTTTTAAATATGGAATTCTTTTGCTTTTTTTTCATTTAAAATCTCATTTACTGAAATATTAAATTTCAAATTGATGTTCCATATGTCACTTGTAATTTTTTAACCAAAATTTGAAAAATTTAAATTAATTAAAATATTCAAGTAAAATTAATTTAACTAGCTTATTTCATTAATTTCAAGTGACGTATACATACTCCAACATTCACTTTAATGATTATATTAAAAAAAATTAAAAATGACAGCAAATGTTTATAATAAGCTGCTATATTCGAAATTGTATTCAGATCGATGCACTAGTTCAGAGGTTAGATTACCAGGGAAATACATAGATATACGAATGTTGTTTTTTTTAAATCCTGTTTTTTTACTCTGTTAATGATAAAAATAAAATTTACTCTGTTAATGATAAATTTAATCCTGTTTTTTGACTCTGATAATATATTCAACTTCCATCCGAAAGACTAAATTTTAAATAATTGCAAAGGAAACACCTTTCACTGCTTTGGCAGTCTGAAAACAAATATAAAAAATAAACACTATTTTTGGAAAATTAGCCAATATGATAATACAAAAAACAGATAATCTTTGAATAAAATTGCATCCAAATTAGTTAAGTCGTTATAACATAATTTAATAACAAACATATATACAAAGAAACAAACAAAAATTAACTTTCTGATTTATAATAGAGTTAGTTGTGGATTAATATAATTTAGCATATCTTATATACTACTGTCTCAATAAATTACAAAAATAACATAACTAATTAATTAAAAAACAAAATAACATAAAAATAACGATTCACCAGGAATGATAATGAGCTACGCCAGCATATTTCCACTGATAGCGAAACCGAGCGAGCTGACGTGCACGCTGGGGCGGGCGATGCCCGGGACCAGCCTCGCCATAATCTACGGCTCGCTCTTCACGAAGACGCACCGCATCGCAAGGATACTGGCCGGATCCAAGAAACGATTTCCCACCAGGAGGCCGCGTTTCATGTCGGGTACTGCCCAGGTCGGTTGTTTTCCTCTCAAAACTGAATAAAGAGAACAATTTAAATATCGCTTAACTCTTTATATTGAAGAGGTGAATAATATTAACTTCTCTCATTGTGTTTTTCTGGGTCCTAGAAGACAGGCACATCTGTACTGCCCAAATAATTGGTTGAGTTTCATTATAAAATTGACTTTTCAACCGCTTCTAATTATTGCATCAATTGCAATTTTGTTCATTCGACTTGCTTATAAACCAATCGAATTTCAACTCGTTTAGCTTGTCACAATAAGAAGTGTCTTATTTTTTTTAGGGTTCCGTCCCCCAAAACGAAAAGAAAACATAATCCTTTTAGGATCACTTCGTTGTCCGTCTATCTGCAAAAACCTTTTTTCTCAAAGACGAACTTGGAATTAATATCGAGAGGCCTATGGCAATACATGGCTTTAAAAATTTCAAGTTTTTTCATTCAAGCAATAAAATTATATGGCCTGATAAAGCGTTTCTTTTTTTTATAATTTAGACCGTCATCGAAACCTATACGGTACTTCCGATCGACCTACAACCTTGAATGTCGGCATGATGAGAGGTCTTATAGTATAAGTCAAAGAAAATATCTAAAAAATAATAATTCTATGTAAATTTTTTTTAAATACGCCTGTGAAAGGTACAGTAGGCAACATATTTACATTATTTCTCTATTCACAGTCGATTTTCTCAGATATTAGGCGATATAGAAGCTTGAAATTTGGCATAGTAACACATTTTATTATCCTACATATTCAGGAGCAGCTATCATTTTTGAAGTGAACCTTCTTTAGAATAGTTGTGATTTGAAACTCAATGAAACGAAAATGCGTCACGACAGAAAAACAAGTGAAGCTTCTTTAGAATCTTGTAATTTAAATTTTAAGTCTCCTCTTTGTGCCATGTTTCGTAGTATATCTCTCTCGTCACTCAGCATTGTACATATGTGTGCGCCTGTATACTGCCGAGCTAAAGTGAGAGAGCAAGCGTCGGTGTGTATCTATATTGTACACTGTCTAATACTTGCTCTGGTCCGAGAGTTCTACGTGTGTATGTTAATATGTGTGTTAATACGTGTGTATGCGTCTGCGTATTACAAAGCTTTAGTAAAAAAACAGCGGTGTATTATTTATGTGTATTTTTATTTGGGTGAATAAGTAAGTACTTGAATACTGAAGTTTCACTTCTACCGTGTGTGAATTGTACACATACACACAATTAATTTTTTTTTCATAATTTTAAATTGCATATTTAAAAAGATATTCCAAAAAATATGCAAAAATATAGTATTTTCCCACCTCCCCTGTTTCCGAAACTACTGAACCAAAAATCATGAAAAAACAGGATTAGTAAAATCTGACTAGGAAATTAAAGGAAAACTATAGCAATTATCCTATACCTAATATTTTTTTAAATATGCATCATGTTTTTATGTCTGTCAAAGACATAGTCGGCATTATATTTACATTGTGAAAAATTAATATTTGCAAACAGTTTAATAAAAATACTATACACCCTTAAATGTTTACATGTGCCTAAATTGAACGGAACACTCGTAGTGCGAATTTTACTCGGGCTTCACAGGTTTTTTTTAACAATTGACACTTATTATAATTTTTCTTTTGTTATGAAGTTTTTCATGGAAATATAAGAAAAATACATTTGAGCTTCAGTTGATATATATAATTATATAAAATTGTACGAAATTAATTTACATTTGGATGACAACAATCTCCATCGCTATTAATATCGGATCTAATACGAGAACAAAGATGATTATCAAAGTTGACTATCAATGTATTCAATATTCTTTAATCTTCAATATTTGAAAGATATCAACGAAACATTTTGAAATACTTTCAATTTTTGAAAACTATTTTCAAACTCTTGATCCTTTGCTTTATTGTTACTTTAGTAAACTTTTTTACTTATTATACGCTCTCTACACTACTCGCGAAGTCACCTCGACGAAGTGCTCGTCGAAGTTGATCGCAGTCCGAAGTACGTGACTACACACTTGTGCAACCTCGTGTGGAGTGCAGTAGCCGTGAGCCGCCCGCGCGTACCCACGTGTAAACAGTACGACGTCTATCTGCAAATTGAAGTACGCTGAGTAGTGTAGTGAGATGCTTCGTGTAACTTCGCAAATTTCTTTGACTTGGGTGCAAAAAACCAACAGCGATTGAAAGTCGCCCGAGACGAGGCGAGATTGCAGAAAGCGTAGATCAACTTCGCGAGTAACGTAGTGCAGGTTTTAGTTTAAAATATTCCTCTATATTTAGTGAGTGTGCATAACTCCGTACCTTAATTCTGATTAATAACATCAGGGACATAATCCTAATACATTTGAGTAAAAAGTGCCCCGTACTAACTTTATTTGCTGTAAATTTAGGAAATAAATATTACGTACCTATACTCACTACGTAGATCAACTTCGCGAGTAACGTAGTGCAGGTTTTAGTTTAAAATATTCCTCTATATTTAGTGAGTGTGCAGAACTCCGTACCTTAATTCTGACTAATAACATCAGGGACCTAATCCTAATACATTTGAGTAAAAAGTGCCCCGTACTATCTTTATTTGCTGTAAATTTAGGAAATAAATATTACGTACCTATACTCACTACGTAGATCAACTTCGCGAGTAACGTATTGCAGGTTTTAGTTTAAAATATTCCTCCACAATTAATGAGTGCATAACTCCGTACCTTAATTCTGATTAATAACATCAGGGACATAATCCTAATACATTTGAGTAAAAAGTGCCCCGTACTAACTTTAGTTTGCTGTAAATTTAGGAAATAAATATTACGTACCTATACTCACTACGTAGATCAACTTCGCGAGTAACGTATTGCAGGTTTTAGTTTAAAATATTCCTCCACAATTAATGAGTGCATAACTCCGTACCTTAATTCTGATTAATAACATCAGGGACATAATCCTAATACATTTGAGTAAAAAGTGCCCCGTACTAACTTTAGTTTGCTGTAAATTTAGGAAATAAATATTACGTACCTATACTCACTACGTAGATCAACTTGGCGAGTAACTAGTGCAGGTTTTAGTTTAAAATATTCCTCCACAATTAATGAGTATGCATAACTCCGTACCTTAATTCTGATTAATAACATCAGGGACATAATCCAAATACATTTGAGTAAAAAGTGCCCCATACTAACTTTAGTTTGCTGTAAATTTAGGAAATATTACGTACCTAAACACAACAAATAAGTTAATCCTAAATATAATAAACAGCTTACACTCGATATTATAGTTCCCTATAAATACTATTTAAAGAAAAGACTTTTCATCGACCATAATTTTCCTCGCAGATCTGCATAGCCTGCACTCTAGTCACAATCGAAGCAGTTGTCGTAGTCGTCACACTGCACGACCAGCAACCGGCGCCGCAAATCTTGCACCCGCAACGCGCGCGCACCGTGCTCGCGTGTCCGAGCAGCGCGCGCTGCGTGCTCGCGCCGTTGGTCGTGCCCGCCCTACTCGTGGCGCTATGCACGCTCTACGCCTTCAAGACGAGGCGTGTACCTGAAAACTTTAACGAGGCGAAGTTCATAGGGTTCGCCATGTATACAACTTGCGTTATATGGGTCGCCTTTGTGCCCATATATTTCGGGAGCGATTCGAAGGTTAGTAAATTTCTATTATATTTTAGAACCAATTCCAGAGTTAATATAAAATACTATACATAATTTTATTTACATAAAAATTTAAGCAATAAATTAATTAATTAATTTAAGTAATAAATTTACTAAATACTTTTCCTAATTTAATTACTTTTTAAATTAATTTAAACAATAAATTTAATTACTTACTTATTTTTTAATTACTTTTTTAATTAATTTAAGCAATATTTAATTACTAATACTTAATAATTTAAGCAATACTTAATTACTAATACTTAATAATTTAAGCAATACTTAATTACTTTTTTTAATTAATTTAAGCAATACTTAATTACTTAAATACTTAATTACTTAACTTTTTAATTAATTTAAGCAATACTTACTTATTTTTTAATTACTTTTTTTAATTAATTTAAGCAATAAATTTACTAATTACTTTTCCTGCGACTTCACTCGCATAAGAAATGTAACATTCCTCGCAGGATGAAATTATAAAGCGTCATTAAATATTTTTAAATGTTTTAAGCATATTTGTCACCTGTAACTCCAAATAATGTCCCTAATTTTTTCAGATTTCTATTTACTTAATTACCAAAATATACTATTAAACTTTCAACATACTACTTTATTTTTGAAAAAAAAAATATAAACTTTAATGTAGAGAAAAAAACTTGTTGTCACAACAATGAAAAAGAAACAGTCGACTTAAAGTTTAACTCAAAATAACACGAGTCTAACTCGCTTCCATGTTAGACTTAAGTAGCTTCTGAATTTTTATAAGCATGTAGACAAATATACATACAAAAAATGAATTTTATACGTATATATAGTGAAAAAGGATATGTTACAAACACAAAGCTAAATTACCTGTTTAAGAAATATTTTTAAAATTAATTTAGGAATTTATAAATGACAATGCTAAATTTCGTCCGACAAATTCGCAATGAAAAGAAAATAAATATTTGTTTGTTGTCAGTTTTTAATGACGAGATAAGCAGTCAATGGTAAATAAAATCGGGATCGAAAGTAGACCGACAATTCAGTAGCTTTCCTAATCTCTAATAAACACTATAGTGATGATTCTATGTACAGGTCCCAAAAAAAATAGTGTCAAGTGGAAGCTTAAAGAATATCAAGACCTATCCGAAACACTGCTATATTTGTTCAGCAATTTTTGATAATTTCTGAGTTATAATTTTTTTTCTTTTTTTTTCTTTAGCCAAGCTCATAGATTGAAGACAAAATGTTCATTTGTGACGTGAATAATTGTGATAGAAAATTATTTTTTTTATTAACTAGATGACTAACTGTGCTATTCAGAATAAGAATATTTACTTACATACATCTTAAAATGGGGCCAAGAAAATTATAAAAACACGAGATATTCCAAACATCAAATTTTGAACTTAATTGTTGACATCATTTTAAAAAAGTTCACATAACTTTTTTCTCAATAACTTAAGTCAAAAATCTTCTTATTTCATCTGCTTTTTGTTTGATATATTAGACATTGTTACCTTTAGGGTACCCAAAAAGTGGACCCAAAGTGTAGTAAGTGAAAAATTATAATTTTTATGAGTAGTTAAATAAGTAAAAATTGGGGAAGAATATAATTAAAACACCGTATTCGTCATAAAGGGTGACAAGATGACGTAATAATAACTACTTGTTCCGGCCAAACTAGTCGAAGTAGTTATTTACACGTCTGTCTGTCCTTGCGCTTACGTTTACGCTATACTTGTTTTATGATTTATTTTCTTTAACGATTTTTCGGTTTTTAACTGAACTTTGAAAGTATATAACTATCTGAATTAACATTATTACATAAATCGAACAACTTGGTGATTTTAAAGCTATTTATATTGTTATTTACATTGTTACTTTTTTAACAAAAACTTTAACAAAATAAAGATTTTTATATTATTAAAGTTTTTGTTAAAAAAGGTTTTATAGAGGTTTTTATATGTTTAGCGTTTTTATATTTTTACTTGGAATAGAAAATCGCCACGTTTTTCCCTGAGTGAGTAGGTCCCCATATTTTTTTACCAAGGAACAATACATAAATGCATTACTATTATGATTACGTGACATAGAACAACTCGGAAAGAGTAACACTATGTCACGTAATCATAATAGTAATGCATTTATGTATTGTTCCTTGGTAAAAAAATATGGGGACATACTCACATGGGGACATACAGGACATATGTAAAAATTGAGGGCCTTAACCTCAGCTGTTTGCTATACCACCAGTCCATAATGAAAGAAACACATCGATAAATGCCAAAGTAGTAGAACGTCGAACAGGAGTCCCAAAATCTAAGCTAGATCACATACGATCGGGAGGTCACTCAAACCACGTTACTAAATTTCCATAATTGGAGCCTGAAAATTATGACAGAAGAGTATGATTACGTCAGAAAATGTTGAGAAGCTAAGAAGAAAATGGAAAAATTTTCGATTTAACATTATATCCTAAAATAATTTAGTGGCAATCTTTAGTTTGGATTACTAAACATACAGTTAATTGACCCCTTTCGAACATCAGTCTGCTTGAAAAGAGAACATAATTTTTTTTAAGAGACAATCTAATTGAGTTTCTAGAGGATACATATTTACAGACGTGCAGAGATATGATATTACAAAACGATGCATCCTGTCACCATACCTTGAACCTAAGAAATTACTTTCGAGCACACGAAAGTTTCCTCTGGAAATGAATACATCTTGGAAGAGACATAGTTTGGCCTTTGTGGTCACCGGACTTAAATCCAGTCGACTTTTCCATACGGGAATACTACAAGAAGCTGATGTACTCAAAGAAAGTGACAGTTTGGAAAAACTGTTCAGAAATCTGAGAAAAACCGAAGAAACAACTAAAAACAATACAACGGTTTTAGGATATTTAAAATATAATTTTTTCGGCTATACCGTATTCGTATTGAACAAGGCCATCGTAATTTTGAAAATATTATGTAACTTTTTAAATTAAATACACTTCTGACAATTTTTATTTATTTTAATAATTTCTTAAATTATGTACAAAAATTAATATTTTTCACTTAGTACACTTTGGGTCCATTTTTAGGGTTACTCCATAAAGGTAGCAATATCCATTTTGTTAGTTAAAAAGCTGATGATGTTCCATCATCAAAAAGTTTTTGAAGTAGATTCTGGAAAAAAATGAGAACTTTTTTTAAAATGATGTCAAAAGTTACGTTCAAAACCTGATGTTTAAGATACCTCGTGTTTCTGTTAATTTTTAGGCGACATTTTAAGATGTATGTAATTAAATATTTTATTCCGATTAGGCCAGTTAGTCATCTAGTTAATAAAAAAGAAATTAAATTTCTATCTAAATATATTATTTCTAAAAGGTGTTTTTTGGTCGAGCGGCTCGATCTCTTTTACTACTGCACCAAAAAAAATAAAAAAAATACCCACTTAAAGCTTATGTTTTCTACTTTGGGCGAAAAAATCTTTTTGTTAATAAAAAAATTAATTTTTATAACAATTGGCATGAGCGCCATCTGTGGGCGACTCATCAAATATCTTAGCCAAATTGTATACTTGGAACACGCTAGATGGCGATATAGTGCGAAGACTTCGCACGGGTCAGCTAATCACAATTATTAATTTCACAAAGAATTATTACTTATTAAATCTATGAATTTGGCTGAAAAAAATTATAATTCAGAAAGTATCAAAAATCGCTGAACAGTGGTATTGGTTTGGACTTTATATATTATCTATCTCTATGCTTCCATTTGACACTATTTTTTGGGACATCTATATATTTACTCACCGTTTTTTAAATGATGCGGGCACGACCAAACGAACTATTTGTTTTTCACAGACAGATTGATAGAAGTTTAAAAAAATACTCAGTATTTCTAAAACCTCCACAGGTCCTAAAGAATACAATAGTAAAACTTTAAGTACATGACGAATTTGAGTGAGCCAAATCCATCCTATATTTTTTTACCGGCTGCGCGTACAAGGACACAAAACGAAAAGGCAAAAAATCTCAAGTTCTGTTTTACATCTTACCTATAACCTCGAACTTATATATAGATGTATATTAGGTCGGCTTATGAGTTTTTAACCACAACTTGTTCTTAATAAATATATATAAAAATCTAAATATCGCAAAGACCATGTGGTTAAAAATACTTTGTCTAAAATACAAAATTTATAATTTTATAACGTATTTTCTCAAAATTTACTAAGTACAATATTTTAAAACTTACACGTGTTTACTAGTAAATTATCACCACCCAAAAGGTGATGCCCTTATAAAATAAAAAGCACGCCTTTTGTATCTTTTGAGCTTTTCTTTAATTGATAAAAAAATGGGTCCCAAATTAAACTTAAAGTTTATAAACCTCCTAATTAAAGTTAAAATTTATAAACCTCATAATTAAAGTTAAAAGTTATAAAGCTACGACAATTTCCATACTAAACACTTATCACATGAAGATATATGGGCTGTAAGATAATTAATAGTATTAAACGTGTTGAAAGCTCATGAAGTATTATATATTTGAATTAAAACTCAGTAACTAATTGTTATATGATATTACTGAGAACTGATTAATAGAAATAAGTATAACACGAAAATTATCTTAGACTAAATTGTTAATATTTGAGCCTTCGTAATAGAGAAATAATTAATTGTCCAATAAAAAGTATTTTCTATTTTCTCAATCATAATTAAATATACTTGAGCATTTCATTGTTATAAACAGAATCTCCACGAAAATAACAAATTTAAGAAAATTGCTGATTTATCAGTAAAATCAAAATTTATTTCCATGAAATTTTACTAGCTAAACATACAAATCCCAATTAGTTATTTATTCACCCGGTGTAGGTGACTATAAAATGTTTAACCCGTTCGACGACGTTGAAATATCTCGAGAATCAGATAAGATACAAAAAATATGTTATTTTTTTTAGTTTTAAATCTTTTTATGTATACCTAATATATGTATATGTATGGATATGCTCAGATCTAATGAACACATGTTTCATTAATAATTGATTGGAAAAAAAATTAGAAGCATCCGTTTGATTTTCTAAATCCTAGCATGAATGCTTCGAGAATGCCTGTAAAAATTAGTGTGCGGGTGCAAGTATCTACCTACCTAAATCAACTTATTCACAGTAATTACAGGAAAGAAATTTTATTGGTAGTGGATATATGGGAATATATATATATATATATATATATATATATATACGTATATATATATATATATATATATATATATATATATATATATACATATATATATATATATACACATATACGCATATACATATATATATATATATACACACACATATATATATATAAACAAACATGAATATACATACATAGTTTGTATCGATGCTTGTTCGAATATTAAAGAATTCGTTTAAAATTCTAAAACCCACATTGAAAACGTATACCATACAATATAGATATTATTTGAATTTTTGTCTGTTTGTATGTTTCTTTGTGCACCGATCAAGCAAAATCTGTTATCAAATTCGGATAGAGTTTTAAGAAAAGCATTGGGTCAACTTGAAGTAACGTTTAATTGTTATTTCTTCGCCACCGGTTCACCTATCAAGAGATATGAAAATTTAATATTTTCAAAAAACAACTAATAAGTGCAAGCTACTCGACGCGCAGTAATTAAACAAATGTGTAGTCAATAGAGGGCGCTAGGTGAGTTTTAAATCGAACAATGGAATATTCAATGACACAATGGGAACAATAGGAAGTTTAGCTGCTTGAATCGACAACCTAAATTCGTGGAGACCAATGACGGATTTAGGGCTAGGCTTGAGAGGCTTGGACTTATAGCGGCAATATTTGTGAGCGGAAAAATTATTAATATGTACAAATATCAATACGTATAATTAGACGTTACATGAAAAGCGGGACTAGGACGCCACTGCAATCAAATCCAACACTGGCGCAGACGCATGAAGTCAAATGTAATTCTTGATTCCATACATAATGTTTTTTTTAATGTTGTATATATTCTATATGAACACACTTGTTTCCTCAATTTCTTTAAAATTTGAATTTATTGGTAATATTTGTAGCAATTTGTATGCACATATCTCTGGTCGGTCGGTTATTGTTAACAATGTTGACAAGCAAGCTTTGTTGTTGTATATCATACTATTAAAAGAAAACTAGTTTTTATTGCTCTGTTTTTTTTCACTTTTTTTAGAGAATTTACCTGTGTATGTAGTTATTACGATCTATTATTCACAAGCGATTTGATAGCAACGATTTGTTAGCATAGTGTTGATGCATAAGACATACTTAACTTTTAAATTTACATTGCAGACAATAACAATGTGTCTCTGCGTGACGCTTAGCGCTATGGTAACACTGGTCTTCCTGTTCTTCCCCAAACTTTACATCATGATGTTCATTTGTGACGTGAATAATTGTGACAGAAACTTATTTTTTTTATTAACTAGATGACTAACTGCGCTATTCAGAATAAGAATATTTACTTACATACTCGTACATCTTAAAATGGCGCCAGGAAAATAATAAAAACACGAGATATTCTAAACACCAGATTTTGAACTTAATTATTTTTTTGAACTTCATTTTAAAAAAGTTCTCATAACTTTTTCTCGATAACTTACATCAAAAATCTTCTAATTTCATCTGCTTTTTGTTTGAGAAATTAGACAATGTTACCTTTAGGGAGTGAACCAAAAAGTGGACCCAAAGTGTTGTAAGTGGAAAATTATTATTTTTATAAGTAATGAAAGAAGTAAAAATTGGGGAAGAATATAATTAAACACCGTATTCGTCATAAAGGGTATCAAGATGACGTAATAATAACTCTTACTATAATAACTCTTACTAACCGAAGTAGTTAATCACACGTCTGCCTACCCTTGTGCTTACGGTTACGTTATATTTGTTTTATGGTTTATTTTCTTTAACGATTTTTAACTAGACTTTGGAAGTATATAAATGTCTGAAATAACGTTATTACCTAAATTAAACATCTTGGTAATTTTAAAGGATTAATAAATGTTTGGCGTTTTTATATTTTTACTTGGAACAGAAAATCGCCACGTTTTTCCACGAGTGAGTATGTCACCAATACATACAAAAACTATTATGGTTACGCGACATGGAACAACTCGGAAGGAGTAACACTATACAGGACATATATAAAAATAGAGGGCCTTAACCCCATCTGTTCGCTATACCACCAGTCTACAATAAAAGAGACACATCGACAAAGGCCGAAGTAGTAGAACGTTGAAAAGGAGTCCCAAAAACTAAATCGCATACTTGAGGGAAGTCACTCAAACCACGACACTAAAGTAAAGGCAGCTAATTGGCCCTTTTCGAATATCAGTCTGCTTGAACGGAGAACCTAAAACCTTTTAAGAGACAATCTAATTGAGTTTCTAGAGTATATGTATTTACAGACGTGCAGAGATATGATATTACAAAACGATGCATCCCGTCACTAGACCTTGAACCTAAGAAATTATTTTCGAGTACACGAAAGATTCCTCTGGAAATACACATAACTTGGTCTTTGTGGTCTCCGGACTTAAATCCAGTCGACTTTTCCATACGGGAATACTACAAGAAGCTGATTTACTCAAAGAAACTGACAGTTTAGAAAAACTGTTCAGAAATCTGAGAAAAACCGAAGAAACAACTAAAAACAATACAACGGTTTTAGGATATTTAAAATATCGTTTTTTCGCCTATACCGTATTCGTATTGAACAAGGCCATCGTAATTTTGAAAATATTATGTAACTTTTTAAATTAAATACACTTCTGACAATTTTTGTTTATTTTAATAATTTCTTAAATTATGTACAAAAATTAATATTTTTCACTTAGTACACTTTTTAGGGTTACTCCATAAAGGTAGCAATATCCATTTTGTTAGTTAAAAAGCTAATGATGTTCCATCATCAAAAAGTTTTTGAAGTAGATTCTGGAAAGAAATGAGAAATTTTTTTAAAATGACGTCAAAAGTTACGTTCAAAATCTGATGTTTAAGATACCTCGTGTTTCTGTTAATTTTTAGGCGACATTTTAAGATGTATGTAATTAAATATTTTATTCCGATTAGGCCAGTTAGTCATCTAGTTAATAAAAAAGAAATTAAATTTCTATCTAAATATATTATTTCTAAAAGGTGTTTTTTGGTCGAGCGACTCGATCTCTTTAACTACTGCACCAAAAAAAATTAAAAAATACCCACTTAAAGCCTATGTTTTCTACTTTGGGCGAAAAATATAAAAAAATTCGAAAAAAATCTTTTTGTTAATAAACATATTAATTTTGATAACAATTGGCATGAGCGCCATCTGTGGGCGACACATCAAATATCTTAGCCAAATTGTATACTTGGAACACGCTAGATGGCGATATAGTGCGAAGACTTCGCACGGGTCATGCATAAGACATACTTAACTTTTAAATTTACATTGCAGACAATAACAATGTGTCTCTGCGTGACGCTTAGCGCTATGGTAACACTGGTCTTCCTGTTCTTCCCCAAACTTTACATCATCCACGTGAAGCCGGAAAAAAACAACCGCGCCTTATACATAACAGCAAAATCGATCCGATGCCATATAGGCGCGGCTTCCAACAAAAGTAGCAACTCTCGAACCGACAGTACCAAATTCGAGTCTCCGCATCACATCGATATAAAACAGCAAGAAATTAGCTGGAAAGAAGAGACCCTGAATTCTGTCGGTGAGTATTATTGATAATATAAACAGTAAAAATATTTAGGGTAGCGGCCAATATTTCCGTACACCTAAACCAAAATAGGGTATTGACAACTTTTTACATTGTTCAAAATTATTCAAAATATAGGTGTTTCATAAACCTACAATATTGTGATATTTTCTCCGAGTAATGTGTTTAAGCTTATACAAGCGTCTTTTATTGTAGTGATGCTAAGCCCAGCGTCAAAACAAGTTTAGTCACATGATATATAAATTCCGTAATTCGAGCATCGTGACGCCCGGAACAAGCTATTAAATTGAAAATGGGAGATTGTATCTCTGTTACATTCTTACTATATATCAAGTGGATTTGACCGTTCGACATTAAATGAATCTACTGACTGGGTTTATATGTTTATACATGCATATATATATATATATATATATATATATATATATATATATATATATATACATATATATATATATATATATATATACACGACTGTGAAAGGACCACTTAGGGGAGATGGGGTGAATTGGAGCCTACTAAGGGAAAAGTTAAATAAAACCCAAATTTATGGATACTTTAGGAACTTTTTATTAAAAACTAAATCCTTACTCATTTGACTATCATTTAATCATAGCGTTAACCTTATATTAGTAGGCATTTGGCCACAGATAAACTTTAAAGAAAAAAACAGAATCGCTCTCATTAGCCGCCTTTGCGGGAAATAAGAACCTATAATTTCCCGTATGTGTAATGGGAGCTTAATTCTAAACTTAATTATTAAATTAGTCTCAAAAATTTCTATATCAGCCTGAAATCTCACATATTCATATAAATCTTAATATAAACGTAACAATTGACTTTAAGGATCTAAGCAAAAAAGGCAAATATAATCAATCGGGCTCTCAGAACCAGAACATTCTTAATGTGCCCATTTACCGCAACTTCTGCAACGGTACCACATTTCGTTATTTTTTCCTGTGTCACTGCAAATAGCACACAACGTCTCTTCTTCTGAATATTCTGACTCATCGTCGCAAAAATTCCCAGCTTCTTCTTCTTCAGACGTGTCAGTTTCCTCCCGAAAAAGTTTCTTTTTTGCTCTTTTTACATTTTGTTTTTGGTCTGTTGTCTTCTTTCGTTTTGTCCCTTTTCCAACGAAACATTTTCTTTCTTTGGTGCTGGTTTCTCCCTTCTTCTTTGCAATGTTTTTAGTTTTACATTTTTTCTCTAATCTTTTCTTCACCTTTTCCTCAAATACTACTTTCATTGGCGTGCTAGATAAAATGACTGAATGTTGTTTTTGTCGCGATGTCTTATTTTTGTTGGATATGTTAGGTAGTGGACTTACAACTGATAGAACTTTCACAAAATCATTTGATATGGTTGGGTCTGTATGGAGTGACAGTTCTTGAACGTCGTTTGTTGTGGACGAGGTCATGGAAGGATAGGCAGTAGTGGGCTCCTTGATCATTTTATCATTCGTTATAAAAGGAATTTCAGAAGGGTTTGTATTTGGCGACAAGTTTGGTCTACTATTTGCTGCAAATGCCTCGTCTTGTAGCTCACTTAATATAGAAGGACTTACAGCATGGTCAATATCGGGCAACTGCTCTTGTTCAACATTTATTATGAGTCTCTGAGACTGAGTAACAGCAGAACGTCCTTGCTCATTAACTTGGCTCTGTTCTTCATCCACAGCAACAGAATCGTCTTCTGAAAAAACACCAGGATTCATGGGGAAAATTCCCGTGACTTTGAAGCCAGAGATTCCTTTGTCTAAGCTTGCTACTCGGGAATAAGCTCTGTTGAACAATCCTGCAATATCATAGGGTGTAATTTTTACCATATTCATGGATTTCATAAACATGTCGCATTCCTTGTTGTAGGCTCTTTTAAACGGACCAAAAAAAGTAACATCTAGAGGCTGTAACCGATGTGACGAATGTGGTGGAATAGATAGCATTACAACATGGTTAGCTTTTGCCACTTCCCAAGCTTCCAATGTACAATGGCTGTTGTGGTTGTCCATAATCAGTAGAACAGGTTGTTCAGCAGTGGGTTTTGAGTGCTCAATAAAATGTCGCAACCATTTAATGTAAATGCTTTCATTTGTCCAACCATTATGTGAACATGTGTAAGCAGCTCCTGGTGGACCATCTCTTTCTAGCTGCGGTGAGTGACGCTGTCGAGGGAAAATAAAAAGAGGTGGAATGAAGGAACCTGAAGCACTCATAGCACAGATAGCCGTGACATTTTTCCCTCTTTCCCATGATGTGACTGATCCTACACGTTTTTGTCCCCTAGGCGCTATAATTTTTTCTGTTTCCTGGACCGTCGAAACGCCAGTCTCATCCATATTGTAAATATGAGACGATGAAAAGTGGTCCTTTACCATGACATTTTCCAGATTTTCAAAAAATCGATCCACTTTGGCTTTATTGAATCCAAGTATCCTATTGATGCTTGTCGCTTCTGGCTTTCTAATACTTAAATTAGGATGTCGTTGGAAAAACCCAGTTTTTCAGCCATTGCATAACATACCTTACAAAGCTGAGCCCTTGTCAGTCCGTAAAATTTATTAGACATTTTATGTAAATGATCAGCCAAAATGGCTTCTTGTTCCTTAGTGAACACAGAAGGCCTTCCTAGCTTGGGAGCACATTTGTAGCTAGTATCGTTGGATTTAGCTAACTTGAATCTCTTTTTCAAGGTGCTGTAAGGTATTCCGGTCTCTTTTGATACCTTGTATACTGATGTACCGCCACACCGAAGTTTTTTGACTGCAATTTCTAAGGTTTCAACTGTCCAAGACGCTTTCGTAGTGGTGCGTTCTCTTTTTCTTGGCATTTTTGCATCTGAAATAAAAATACATAAGTATATTATTATGGGGGTAATTGGAGCTACAAAGGGTAATCGGAGCCTAATAAGCTCTCATTCCCCAAGTACCACCATTTTGAATTTAAAAAAAATGAAGCACTGAATCAAGCTTGTAACGATATTATACGCACAGATACTCAAAATTGATAACATTATCTATAAAATAAAACAGATTTGAATGTAACAAACGTATTACTTTGTACATACCTGGCCGATGAAATTTCTTATTTTTTATAAGGGCAGACCAAAAAATCAACGTACGCTCGTGGTCACACAACGCGTAGCACTGGCCGGTCGAGCGTCACAGGGAAACACTATCAACGAGTGCCGAAGGTGCCCGAGCGGCAACCGAGTGAATACGAGCTATAGTTTTGTCTCTAGTAGCACCGCTCCCATTACCCTCTGGCTCCCATTACCCTCTGTTCCCCTACATTTGGCCGTAAAAGCCATAATTTTAGTTTGTCTTGAAAACTTCTGCTATGCGTATGAAATTTGTAGTTCCCATTGGATTTTACATTTTAGAAAACAGCAAAACTTTTATGGCGTTGATGCTATACCAATTTTAACACTTGCATTGTCCTATATTGATATTCTAAACATCTTATAACACATTCTTATAACCCATGGAGTGTTGCAGCACAGATGTAACATTTAATGGCAAAAACACAAGTTTTGTGCATTTTAGGTAAGTGGATAAGTAGGGCATTTATCAACCAGAAGCAGAAGCGTTCCAGTATCGTAACCATCTTTCAAAAATCTCCGATGTCATCCACGATTTTGCATTGTTTTCATACGTTACCTGTTGTGAATAAAAGTTTTTTTTAATGGATCTTGTCATGTTTGCTGCAACCATGACCGTTAGTCCCATTTTAGACATTTCTCCATTGACTCCCATAAAATTTTAAGGTTCTCTCTGATGTTATATTATAAAAATGTTTGGTCTGCGTTAAATATGTATCCGGTGCGTAACTCTACAACTCCATCTACAACAATAGCAGCTTCACCGCTCATTTTTCCGCCGATGCTACTGTGCTGAACCTGCAAGCATTGAATCCAACCAGAAGAGCAAATGAAAGCTTCACCCAAGCGTTTGCTTTTTGCTGAAGAATTGGTCCACTTAATGGCACATTATTTGTCCTTTCATATTTAAACTACTTTAACAAAGCTTCTTCAATCTCCGTACGTATAAGTATTACACAATATTCCTCATTATGTACAATTTTCCTTCGCACATGATTACTGAAAATAAGTTTCACAAGTAACACAGCAAAATAAATCAGTGCATGTAGTCTGGCCGAGAAAACAGATTTCGGCTATGCTGCATGTGAGTTTTATTTCTTAGAATTAAAATAGACCCCAAATTCAGGACATTTTTCTTTATTTTTGCTATCTTAATGTCCAGATATGAATATTGTTATCTACTTATTATTGTTCAAAAGGTCGTCTATTGTTCTAACGGAAATAATTCTTCAAAAATATAAGAATAATATGGTCGCTTAATCCGGTAAGTCGTTGTAAGCGATGTCGTAATAACCAATGTACTATATAAGGCATTAACATAGCATTTAGCTAGGACTTACGATTTTGGTCATTAAAACCAATAAGTCGTCCTAACGGTATGGTTGTAAACAGTTTCACTTAAAAGAACAGTTTCTGTAAAAATTAAATTTAAATATATGAATTGAGCCAAGTATAGGACAAAATAATAATGAAGAAAAAAAAACTAATCTCCATCAAACCATTTCAAAATGTATGAGCTTTTTTGTTCTATCCTACCGTGATCCAGCGGGCTTAATGTGGTGGAGTTTTTTGGAAAGCATTTTTCTAAATATTTGAGATATAATGCGCTCGTAAAAATGGCAAATTGATGGCAAAGTTCTCTTTTACAGGATGGATGATGCTGCATCAAAATTGTGTACTGTTTTACTGAAATCTTCATTAATATCTTTTGCTTTGTAATAACTAATGAAAAGCTGGGACCTACCGTCATCCAAGTGTTTGATTTAATCATTAAATTTTATCATGTCCCATAACTCCTGTGCTCTATCTTTATGCCTTTTGGACTGTGCAGTCTGCAAAACCGATAAATCAGTATTTACCAAATGTCTTGAAGTAAATATTGAACACAAACCGCCGAGCTATACTAATGTATTTTTAATAGATGGCTTTTTCATATACTACATTCCATGTAAGTGGTGTCCAAAACATTTGGTAATGTTTCAAAAAAATTTTTGAAATGTATAGTAATCTAAAAATATTAAGAATAATAAGTAGCTCCAAGAATAATATAGTAATATTTGATCAATATTTTCAACCTTCTATTAAAGATAACGAACCATTCAAGACTAGTAGATTTAAAAAAAAATTAAGAATACAAAATATAAAGAAGCTCGAATTGATTTTTGCTATATATAGGACTGATGACGAAATAGCAGCATTTCTAGCAAAAAATTAATCTCAGTTTTCGAAAAGAAATAATAAAGTATTAAGTATTTAAGATTTATGTTGCAAGTTACATGAAGATGCAGACTGCAAAATGATTTACCATGCATATAATATCGCTGATCAACCAAATATTGTCATCAGAGGCTCTGATATGAATGTTTTGATAATAATACTTGGTAATATGCTACGATTGAAAAACACTTATTCCCATATCTGAAAGCGGACAGGAACAGGAAATAATGAACGGTATATTGACATGACTAATATTTAGGAGGAGTTGGGTCAGTTACTTAGTAAAAGCATGATTACAGTCCTGCATTTTTTAATGAGGAGGGAAAAGACCATTCACCTTATTAAAAAATATTGTATACCAACAAGCAGCTCTTGGTGACGTTGATTTAACGGAAGATATGTTACAACAAACAAAACAGAAACACCCTACAAAAAGAATATTTTCAAAAATTTTGCAAGCGCATTATATCTCAAGCATTTGGAACATTACTTTCCAAAAAGACCCCATCTCGTTAAACCAGCTGGAACTTGTTGAATAAAATAAGAAAGATGGAGATCAACTTCCAAATTCGTTGAGCGATTTGATTCAAAAACTTCCAGGTAATTTGGTTTTAAATAAATCTGTATTCTCTTCATTGTTGTTATGATCTACACTTGGTTCAATTTACATATTTAAATTTTGTTTTACAGAAAACTATCCACTGGATAATGAAAACCAATCTAGTGAATATATGATTGATTCTAATGATGATATCGAAGGACATATAGATGCATAATTACAACAGATATGAATATGAAAATATCAAATATTGAATATATTTGGCGTTAATTTTGTAGAAATTCATTATTCACAATTAAATGAAACTACGTGATGTAGTATTATTTCTAATTTCTTTAAGTTCTTTACCACGACCTAGGTTTCGTTGTATTACAACATCTTCAGGTGGGCTATTAGCAAAGATTCACTCTGCTAACCGCCCACCTGAAGATGTTATAATACAACGAAACCTAGTTCGTGGTAAAGAACTTTAAGAAAGTAGAAATAATACTACATCACGTAGTTTTATTTAATGATGAAATATCATTTTATAAAACTACTTTTTTATTTTTTAAATTAGTATATCACGATGGAAAACCAACAAATAAAAATAAATATTCAAATTCTTATAATTATTATACTTTTATAATCGGCCCATTTTTCCTATAATCCATCTTATAGCAGTAAATATGTATGTCTGTACAATTATACATGCTACTATATGCATACTAGTATATTAAAATGCATGGAGACCGAATGGCTGTTAGAGTGCGATAATATTATACATGCGAAGAGAGATTGAAAAGTTCGCAGAATGAAAGGGTTACATTCTCATCAGGGGATACATTCTTTCTTGGTACCCCGCTAATTAGGAACTCATTAGAAGTATATAAGTCAAATGTCCCTAACGTCATTCGTTAATGAATAATCGTCCCTTAAAGAAGTAAATCTGGAAGTGAACTGCAAAAATAGAGCAAATCAAACTACGCGCTGTGATTAAGATGCTAGTCTAAAAAAGAAACAACTTGCTGCTTTCTGCATTAGTTGGTGTATCAGATACAACAATTTTGAGAATTCTATACGAGCATCTTGGCACGACTAAAGTCATTATAATATGGGTCACGAAAATGCTTACGCTGCCACAAAACCAACAAGTCGAGGCGTCTAAGGAGTTTTTGAAGCTGTGAGCTGACGAACCTACGCCGATTTTGGAGAGAATTGTGACTGAAGATGAAACTTGGGTTCATTACTTTGAGTCTGAGTCCAAGAAAGAGTCTATGCAATAACACAAAAAGGGCACTTCACCCCCTAAGAAATTTAAGCTCTCGAAATCAGTTGGAAAATTGATGGCAACCGTTTTTTTGGGATTGTGAAGGAATTTTATTGACCAACTTTAAAGACTAAGGTACCGCTATCACTGGAGAGTATTAGGCTACTGTGTAATACCGTAATAAATAAACTGAAGGAAACTATCAATAAAAAGAAATGCGAAAAACTAGCTAAAAAGTATTTATTTTGATAGTTTAGAGAAATTTATTTCAAAATCTAATAAATGTTTTGAGCTTAAGGGAGGTTATAGTGAAAAAGAAAAATAGTTTCATAATTTTATTTAGCTTGCAACCCTTCTGTTCCACAGACTTTTGGATCTCCCCTCGTAAACGAATGCAATGCAACTTACCTAAAATAATATACATAAATATTCAACATCAAATCTACCTCCACAGATATTTCTTTAATTTTCATTTATTAAACAAATTAATTGGACATTCTTATTAAAAAAAATGTATTTCCTCCAGGTTTTATGAAATTAATCAAAGAAAACACACAGATATCTTAGTTTTTGTGACGCACAAAGAATTCCAGAAAGTCATCAAATGTAAAGGCCCTCTCATCAATAAACAATTTACGACTTTTATAAATAAAAAATTTCTCATAGTAATGAAGGTAAACAATTTTAACCACTGAATAAGTGTTGATGTTTCGTGAAAGGATTGTCAGCTTTTATAAAATATTCTGCTTAAAATATAGATATTGAATATATTTGGCGTTAATTTTGTAGAAATTCATTATTCACAATTAAATGAAACTCTGTGATGTAGTATTATTTCTACTTTCTTTAAGTTTTTACCACAACCTAGGTTTCGTTGTATTACAATATCTTCAGGTACAGGTTTGTACCTGAAGATGTTATAATACAACGAAACCTAGTTCGTGGTAAAGAACTTTAAGAAAGTAGAAATAATACTACATCACGTAGTTTTATTTAATGATGAAATATCATTTTATAAAACTACTTTTTTATTTTTTAAATTAGTATATCACGATGGAAAACCAACAAATAAAAATAAATATTCAAATTCTTATAATTATTATACTTTTATAATCGGCCCATTTTTCCTATAATCCATCTTATAGCAGTAAATATGTATGTCTGTACAATTATACATGCTACTATATGCATACTAGTATATTAAAATGCATGGAGACCGAATGGCTGTTAGAGTGCGATAATATTATACATGCGAAGAGAGATTGAAAAGTTCGCAGAATGAAAGGGTTACATTCTCATCAGGGGATACATTCTTTCTTGGTACCCCGCTAATTAGGAACTCATTAGAAGTATATAAGTCAAATGTCCCTAACGTCATTCGTTAATGAATAATCGTCCCTTAAAGAAGTAAATCTGGAAGTGAACTGCAAAAATAGAGCAAATCAAACTACGCGCTGTGATTAAGATGCTAGTCTAAAAAAGAAACAACTTGCTGCTTTCTGCATTAGTTGGTGTATCAGATACAACAATTTTGAGAATTCTATACGAGCATCTTGGCACGACTAAAGTCATTATAATATGGGTCACGAAAATGCTTACGCTGCCACAAAACCAACAAGTCGAGGCGTCTAAGGAGTTTTTGAAGCTGTGAGCTGACGAACCTACGCCGATTTTGGAGAGAATTGTGACTGAAGATGAAACTTGGGTTCATTACTTTGAGTCTGAGTCCAAGAAAGAGTCTATGCAATAACACAAAAAGGGCACTTCACCCCCTAAGAAATTTAAGCTCTCGAAATCAGTTGGAAAATTGATGGCAACCGTTTTTTTGGGATTGTGAAGGAATTTTATTGACCAACTTTAAAGACTAAGGTACCGCTATCACTGGAGAGTATTAGGCTACTGTGTAATACCGTAATAAATAAACTGAAGGAAACTATCAATAAAAAGAAATGCGAAAAACTAGCTAAAAAGTATTTATTTTGATAGTTTAGAGAAATTTATTTCAAAATCTAATAAATGTTTTGAGCTTAAGGGAGGTTATAGTGAAAAAGAAAAATAGTTTCATAATTTTATTTAGCTTGCAACCCTTCTGTTCCACAGACTTTTGGATCTCCCCTCGTAAACGAATGCAATGCAACTTACCTAAAATAATATACATAAATATTCAACATCAAATCTACCTCCACAGATATTTCTTTAATTTTCATTTATTAAACAAATTAATTGGACATTCTTATTAAAAAAAATGTATTTCCTCCAGGTTTTATGAAATTAATCAAAGAAAACACACAGATATCTTAGTTTTTGTGACGCACAAAGAATTCCAGAATGTCATCAAATGTAAAGGCCCTCTCATCAATAAACAATTTACGACTTTTATAAATAAAAAATTTCTCATAGTAATGAAGGTAAACAATTTTAACCACTGAATAAGTGTTGATGTTTCGTGAAAGGATTGTCAGCTTTTATAAAATATTCTGCTTAAAATATAGATATTGAATATATTTGGCGTTAATTTTGTAGAAATTCATTATTCACAATTAAATGAAACTCTGTGATGTAGTATTATTTCTACTTTCTTTAAGTTTTTACCACAACCTAGGTTTCGTTGTATTACAATATCTTCAGGTACAGGTTTGTACCTGAAGATGTTGTAATACAACGAAACCTAGGTTGTGGTAAAGAACTTAAAGAAAGTAGAAATAATACTACATCACGTAGTTTCGTTTAATTGTGTAAAATATAGATACTAAAAGTACTTACATTTTGTGAAACATTAAAATAATATTAACAAAGAATATTGAAATTAATGTACTCACATTGTACCACATCGCTTGCATGCATATATGTCGCTAACATGTACATATATAAAAGAATGACCCTAAAAATCACCCTTTAGGATTCCAACAATTTTTGATTGAATTTCCATCTAAAGGTTACCTAACGATGAAACAATAATACCAGAAAACTATATACTGAACAGAGGAATGAACAGAGGAATGGTTTAATGAACTGAACAGAGGAATGGTTTAAAAATATGTAAATATTTATGTACAAATATTCCTGGTATATCTAATATTAATTATATTTTTCGTAAATCAAGTAAAAATTCAATAAGGCAACTGTAAATTGACAGTAAAAGATTGTCATGAATCAGTCATCCACATTTTCTTCCCTAAAAATAGAGACATACGTTTTAATTAGTTTTCTTAAAAAATACTTGGAATATATTTTATAACAAGAATTAAAGTCAAAATTCAAAATAAGCTTAAGATACAAAAAAAATACCTGTTTAGATTTTTTTGACCTTAGCATGTGTTCTTTGATTTTGAGACCCTAGATAATGTACTCAATTTCCTTGCTTTTAGAAAATTGCCAACGCATGTAAACATCTGTTAACAGACATATAGCGACAAGCGTGCTATATAATGTTTTTAACAATCATCTAAGTATTTGTCAGAACATGTTCCAAGACATCTTTTTACAGTTGTCTTATTCTATCTTTTACGTCAAAATCACCATTTAAATTTTCTTAACAAATATCTACAAATCCAGAAAGCATGCTTGCTTTATGCTCGCACAACCAAATGATGACTTTCAACAGAGGTTTTATTTAAATGAAAGCAAAAGAATTTCTCATAAATGCTCTTTCTTGGCACAAAACTAAACTTTTCAGTTTATTAAAAATATGTTATTATTAAAGGTAATGATAGAATTTTAAAATAATTTCTCTATTACCATATGTCATAAAACTATGAGCTTTAAGCACCAAATATATCCTGGTTCTTCTAGATCTTTCATTCTTCCTAAATATTAGAATGATAGATATAATTACTTGATCTATATTCTGTAATTAACCTCTCTCGCAGCTATTCTTGTTTTTAAGTTTCTCGAGTGTAAAACTTGGCTACTGCTTACAAATATCCTGCATTTAAAAAATATTATGCTTTCCAAAATGGTTTGGAATAATTAAGCATATGCAGCCGATGTCAACCCAAGTAGTTTATATAATTAGGTTGGATTACATGATAAATGGTCTCAAATTCCTTTATGAAAGTCAAACCTTGACTGAGAGCAACAGTAATCCCAACAATATCTCATATCCATATCACAGATTAACAATCTATTCTTACATGTCCAATTTCTCTAGAATGATATTGATTAACTAAACCTCCGCTTAATGAATTACCTACCTTATACATAACTCATAGTTAGAAACTAGCTGAAAAATTGTAGAAAAAATTGAGCCATTTATGACATGATAGAGGGATGGAAGAAGAACATGTCATGATGCTACGTCCTTTCTTTTTAATAGAATTTTCAACAAGTGAAAACTTAGTAACTGTTAATAATATGGCTCTCTTATCCGTTGCTTTGTGTACATATTCAATTTAATTTTAAATGATTGCAATAACTACATATTGCATTCTCTTTGCTTTCTGTAGCAGTTACAATGTTAATATAATTATGCAACACTCTTTACAAGCTGTTCAATCTGTTCTTCGTTTGGATTGTGTTTAATGAACTTAGTGTCTACACATAGATTATACTAATTAACATTTAATACAACATAAAATTAACATTGGAACTAATTTTAATTAGTTCCATGAGGTTTATATACATTTAGTTTAACTACATTTCCATAATTTAAAATTTTGTAAAATTAGTGTATTTTTAAAGTGATTATGTAAAATTTTCCATCTATTTGTGGAAATACAACAAAATGGAAAGTATTTTCAATACCACAGACAAAATCTTAACAAATTTTAGAAATTAACATCAGAAAATTATTAAATACAGTCAACACTCCTTATTTCTAGTTTCATTATTCAGTTTCAGTATTTTCAGAAAAAAAATTGCTACCACTCTCTATATTTCAGAATTCTTTATTCGCAAGATTAAAACTACCTATATTAAACAAACAGAACAATTACAAAATTATTATTCAGTAATTAATTGTCATGTTCACCTAATAAACATTAATATCATCGTCTGTCAGCTTCGCGACCCGTATTGTAAACTAACTTCACAACCAGCTTTACATTTAAAACTTTTTCACTTTTCATCAATCTCCATATGCTAACAATTAGTTTATTAATCGTATCTGACGAAACACCGTTCCAATTTTCTATCAAGACTATAAACATCTTCTTTAAACTTTAGGAATTTTTCCCGAATTCTGCTATCCGATTTTCCCATAATAATTCAATAAGATTAAGATCGAGCTACTGTGGTCGCCCGTGTTTTTCTTCGTCTTCAAGAATGCCTCTGTATAGGTTAGAACTGTGTTTAGGGTCATTACCTTGCTGCATTGTGAACTTTAGATCAATCAAACGCATGCCTGAAGGTACAGCATGGTTTTCCGAGTGTTTTTCAAATATTGTTCTTTTTCACACCAGCACCAGAAAAACAACCCCACACAGAAAAAGACGAAGCTGCTTAGAAAAAGCTTATACAAAAAGAATTTGTTAAGAACTAAATCAAACTAGACTAACGTAAAAGTAAATATTTATTGTAAGTAAATTATTTACAAGTAAATTTTTGCAGAACTTTTTATGACCTACACATGTTTTATCAATTGTTTTAATATGTGGTAATATACATGATCATATGATTCTGCTTTAATAGCAATTTTTGACTCTAAATGACTGCACGTTTATTTCATAATATCATACCATAAAATAGAAGAAAAACGTTTAAAACATCCAAATCAATCTTATGATGATGAAAAAATATCATCAAAATTAATTTAGAAACTTGGGTTAGACACGTAGACAGATGTAGTCTGAATATTTCTGATCGAAAAAAATTGTAACTCGGCACCAAGACTCATTTTCTATAATTTATTTCATATAACTTTTTCTACTCTTGTTAACATATTTCATTTTCAGATTCAACAAGTAGCGTGGACCAAATGAAGATGTCAAGACGCTCAATATCCTGCCAAACCAGCTTCGAACAACTCTACCCGTACTCGGAATCGAGCGGCCACATCAAAAACAATTACATACATCAATGGACGGAGCTAAACCCTAAACTTTTCCTCAATGTTATTAACAATGAAAATCTTCAAAACAATCAACGGAATGAGAGGTACCAAAACATACAACCCGTCATTGGAACCAGTATACGAGAGGAAAGTGTATCGGTTTGTTCGTTAAACGACATGGATTGTATGACGCAGATAAAAGATATAACTATAACTTTGGGGTCGATTGATTCTATGCAAAAATGTGTTCAAAACGATAATATACAAATTCTTAGTAATAAATTATCCTAAAAATGTATAAAACTTTACGTGACAGTGTAAGTGAAAAAGACTTAACAAATTTATTATTAGTATTAGTTTATTATTTTTAAATAATTGTTTTTATTGCTAGAAATTATTGTTAAATGAAAAATTAATTTAAAAAAAATAGGCCTCTTTTATTTTCACCTTATTACGCGTTTTTCATCTGATCTCTCAAACAATGAGAAGATAAAAACATTCTTTGAACAGGTTAATAGATTCTAAACGATCGACATCGAAAACAATATAAACAATGGACTATAATTCTGAATTAAGCAGGTTTAAAAGAAAATAATACAAATTTCTTCATTGTAATTTCATCATGAAATTAATATAAATTTGGTAATATTTTTAAAACTTTGGAAAGTAAATCTCTAAAATATATAACATCCATCCTACACATAGTTATTACCATTATTTTTAAGCAGCTTCTACTCAGTGGTACAAAACCTCATCCACGATCAAATATATCAGTATTGTCTAAAATACGTTATAGAGACGTAAAAAAGAATGTATCTATTGTGATTCTACAGGCGATTCTGAGCATCAAACTGAGTAGAAAATGTTGAGGAATGATATAAAAACTTTTAATCGTTTCTGGAAAAAATCACTATGAAAATTGTGACTATAATGAAAAAAAATTAAATTTTTTACAGAAACATGATCCAAACCTCATCAGTTTGACGTATAGAAACACCCGTATGTATAATAGACACATTTTTTGTGACCTGTATATACATTCTGTATACAAACTACACACACACACACACTACACACAGAATCGTTAACTACCACTCAAAAGGAATCGGTAAATTTTTATTTTGTTAACACATTGTATGGGGGAAACGTATTTATATATTTTACATTGACTGGTAGTAGAGCACGAAACATGTATTAATACATTTTTTATAGTGTGGGTAACGTATAAATACGTTTATTTTTATACTTTTTTATTGTTCTAAAGAGATGCTAACATGCAAATATACAAATTCCAAAGGACAAAATTGGGTCTCTAACACATACAATGGTGAATTATGTATCTACTTCCAGGTATAACGGTAATCTATTCAACTAGTCATCGGCTCACACAATTCCCTGCTTCGTTACGCATTTAGTGCGATTCTAACAATTGAAAATGGTCCACACTTCACAAAATATTTGTAATTTTGATCAAAGTGACATTATTTCGAGATGAATTTGAAGATGACATTATTTCGACATGAGCCAATTTGATGAGGAAAGTGATGAAGAATTGTGTGTCGATCGTTTATCGGATCTTTCGTGTGACAGTAATATCGAAGATCATTCAAAATTGGAAAGTGACAATGAAAGCGACAGTGAAGATATCTACATATTTTTCTAGCAGAACTATATCTTCAAGTTCTGATGGAAGTGAAGACGAATGGTCCTCGACTAATGAACCTCCGGTTCTTGAAGAACTTGATAAATTGTGCCCTTTTCAACTCATACATAGTATATAATTCAGTATATGCACGAAAAATTAAATACAAAAAATTTCTTTACGAAACAGCACTGTATTGTGACTGTATTGGCTTTCTGATTCTACTGGGATATTGGATCAAACTACTGACCATCTCTACCCATCAGACCTTGGACCATCCACATCTACTACAAAAAAAACTTCAAGATGACACCCTCTCACAAGATTATCGATGGATATGCATAAATATATGACTACGAATATTATCAGTAGCAGCAAAAAAAAATTGCTCAAAACCAATGTCGGGTTTGCGCAGCACACAAAAAACGAAGCAAAACAAGTTACATGTGTAAACATTGTGAGATTCCTCTTCACAGAGGAAAATGTTTTAACGATATCACACAAAAAAACAATACTAAAACTTTATTCTTTATTTTTTACATTCTTTTTTAAATATTGTATTTTTTTTTCAAAATAATTTCAACAAATCGGAATTTTTACATATTATATTACTTTTATTTCAATTTCCAGTAAGTTTTCTAGTATTTGTCTCAGAATAATAATTCAGTATACATTTTATAGTAAATCCCAAAAAGTTTAATTGGAAAAAATACGTAAAACTAAAGTTATTGTAATTTTACTAAATGTGCAAAAGATTAGCAAAAATGGCCCACGCCTCCTGTTAGCGAGCGATAAAAACTACCCGCAAACAATGTGTTAAGTTGGTAGGATCTTCCTTAATTACCAAGCCAAACTTGAGCAAGATCTGTCAACTAGTGTATTTACAGCAGCTGTCTTAATAGTCAATCTCAAAATTGTTCTGCAAATATTGTTACGGATAATTTAGTACTCTTTGTCAGATAATTTAGAACAAAGAGTTTGCCTTAAATTTTGTGTTTAATAAAATTTCTTGTATCAAACTGAAAAACGATTAAAAAATATGGTGACTTGACTATGTCGAAAACACCGGCATACGTGTTATACAAATCGTCTAAAGGGCATGAAGTGATCAAAGATTCATGGAATTTTAACCAATGTTTTGTACATGAGATGTGTTGCTGTGAGACTGGTGCCGAAAGAACTTATTTCTTGCAAAAAGAGCATCAATTGAAGACATTAACGGATCGATTTGGATTGACTGAATTAAATGAATTGAATGAATGACTGAATCGACTGAATATATAGATTGGTCAATTGAAGACATAGATTGATCGATTGAAAACATGAAACAGAGTTCACAGCCGAAAATCAAGGCCACACCACTTTCGGCCTATGAGAAGGGAATGGAAGAGGGGATCCGGCATTATCACAGTTGTATAGCAAAAATGGGGATTACTTTGAAGATGACAAAATAAATTTTGATGAATAAACTTAAATTTGTTTGTTTTTTTTAACGACTCTTAACAACGAACAAATTTTAATTCAACTTTGAAGTAAACAAATTAAATAATCTGAACGAATTTTAATTCAACTTTGAAATAAACAAATTAAATAATTGCATGAACCAATGAAATAATCTTCATTTGAAATAAACTACATTTCCACTAGCATTTCCAAGTCGACAAAAAGTTCTGTTCCCCTGAATCAATCTTTAGTGAAAGATAGATGCCATAAAAATGTACAACACAAACATGCTGCACTTACTTCTTTGGTAAACACAAGCAGGTATATAGTCTTTTATACTGTCATAGTCAAATGGTAGATGTAATGTACAAACGCACATAATTTAATCAAATTTTATATCAAACGATCCTCATTAAATTTGTCGTAGACAAACATGTTATCGCTTATTATTGGACTTATAACATAGTAACAAAGTCAAAACTTTGAAGAAAATCCATTGTTTTACGAAGTAGCAAATTAACAATTACTTAAAATAAAACATTTTCTATACTGACTAATCAAGGAAAAATAAAATCTATTTAGCTGAACAGTTTAGACTTTATTAGATAATTGGTCTGCAAACTTCAATTTAACATAACTTATTCATAAACTGCATCCTCTTTGATCAAACTCTAATCTGCTTGGCTGCGACTACCGGAACGTATAAAAATTTAAACACATGCCCTCAATGGGCTGCATGATTTCAAAAAATTTTGCATTTTTATTAGAAATTTAATGCTATAGATAAAAAAAATTATGCGACATAAGAAATTTCTATAGCAAAGTATGTTACAGTGGTCGGATTGAGACTTAACGCTGTTCATATTTTGTATCATATAGAATATGTTCCACTAGCCGCTCGCAACACTCGCACCCACGACTGCGATCATACCCGTTCCACTACCTTGTCGGCGTTGTAACTGTCAGTCCAAGTGAAACATATTATGAACAATGCGTATTCGTAACTATGAAAAAATGGCAGGTATTGGACAAAAATAAAGAGATCATAATTAATTTTTTTATTATGTATTAATCTTTAGATAATAATTTACACTTACACAGTAGTTCTAAAAGTGTAATTTAATTTTATAAAAATGTTATAATTATTTGCACATTTTGTGTCTTCTAGTGTAATCGTTACTTCTATTAGGTACTTCTCAGAGCTGCATTAAATGATTTTATCCGTCACAATGTTTAATCTTCAAAGATGATATTAATTTACTTATGTAAACTTCATATATCAATGTGTAAAATTCAAATTGAAAGATAAATGACTGCAATGACCCAGGTCGAATGTGGATCGTCATAGGCTAAAAGTAGTCGTGAACATTGACGCCATCAATGACACTTTGATCATAACCGCAATGTCTGCGGTCGCCAAGTGAAAAATAGAGTGAACGTTTTGAGAGTTGCGATCGCCTAGTGGAACATACTCATAACGGTCCATATAACGAATAATAAAAATAAATAAAAACAATTACATTTTCACAATATTTTCTTTAAAATACCATTTATTTCATGTCAGTTCAGTGATTCTTAAAATTGCATCTCTTTAAAGTAATTATAGAATTATTCAGTTCATCATACGTTACCACATTGTTGA
Source organism: Druceiella hillmani (assembly GCA_039881145.1). Taxonomy (NCBI): domain Eukaryota; kingdom Metazoa; phylum Arthropoda; class Insecta; order Lepidoptera; family Hepialidae; genus Druceiella; species Druceiella hillmani. Next base: position 6,207,106 of record JAYKKI010000069.1, on the reverse strand, counting down.
ATTATTTTCAAAAATCCTACTTAAAAAAAAATTGTAACTATTTCACTTTACATCTTATTAATGAAAATGTGCAATTATGAGTCTTACATTACTCAATTTTTCAAGATTATAGGCACTTTTATCAGACATTCCTACTATAACTTTCGATTCGCAAATATGTCAAATAAACAATTAAAATATTACTCGCATATGAGAAATATGAGACATTAAACAATCCATTTGCAAAGCAAGCTCTATGCCATAAACAAAATTATTTACTGCCAATTGACAACAATATCTTACTAGAATAAATTATTGTTTTTCATCTCATCTTAGATTAAGTCAGTCATAAGTCAGATTTAATGCATCTTTTATACTTTGAATTCATTACCAACTAACAGTAGTACCATTTACAACTTGGCACAAGAATAATCCGATTGTTTCCTTCACTTTCTAACTCACAATTCTAACACGAGGGCTAGAAACGTTGTTGGAAATTATTTTGTTGCTGTTGTTGCCCATTGTTCTGTTGTTGTTGTTGGTTGTTAAACATCATCTGCTGCTGCTGATGAAAGTCCTGTTGTCCGCCTTGTTGCTGATTATTAGCTTGAGATGTCCCTGCAAACAACGCGGTAGAAATATTAATACGAAAAATTCTTTTATTAAATCACCCGAAAGGCTCTAACTCGGGGTCTTACTGAGTTACGTAAATAAGTAAGATGTGAAGTTGTGTCATATGCGTGTGCAGACAAATATTGTAAAATTGAATGAGTAAACTCTTAAAGCAAAAGTATTTAAATTCGCATAAAATTATTTAAACAACACTTTCGACGTTTTGATTAGTGTTAATAAAAAACATTGTTTCTCAAAAATTTTTCAAATTTCATTAAAAATATACTTACATTTATAATTCACTTTTCCTATAAAATTTGAAGAGAGCTTATTTATTAGTAAAAAAATAGATAATAAATCTTTCTCAAAAATAATCTCGATAAAATGGCACAAACTAAAAAATGTATGCAACACATTTACTACTTTTATTTAAAACAAATAACACATATTGCACTCGCAGTGCATATTGCACTCGCACATTTCATGGACGATGAACTCAAAATACAAAAAAATCTCCCTAAACACAGTCAAGGAAAGAACGACGTTTACTTGCCTCCAATTAATTTATTTAATATAAAAAAGAAATAAAAACTAAAGTTGTAAACATTCACCGTGATATATTAGTGGTGAGAACAATTTGTCAAATATGATTGTTTAATGACATAATTTGTTTAACTCTGATACTTCTACAGTTTTGTTAAGTCACAGTAGTCAACAGTAGACGATCTGAAGAAGCAACATAAATATACCATTGAATTTTTTTGGTGGTTCATTAGTGTGGTGTGGAAATGGGGGTGAGAGTGGGAGTGGAGTGAGAGTGGCAGTATCAGTGGTGGTAGCATTGGCGGAGGCAGTGGTGGAGACAGTGGCAGTGGGAATGGGAGTGGGAGTCGGAGCGATAGTGGTAGTGGCGGTAGCAGAGGCAGTGGGAGTGGGATCAAGAGGGTAGTGGGAAAAGAGTAAGCAAGAGGTAGAGGAAACAAAACCTTTTACCCCTTAAACATTACTCAATAAAATGTCTTTCATCATTATTTGACTTTTTTTAACGAAACCGATTTTTTATTAGTCTACTGGATTTTAATTATTAATATATTTATTTATTAATTAAATACTCCTCTTAAACATATTTGACCAGTGACTTTGCTCACGTCAAAAAGGGAAATATATATGTACAACTTAGAAATTATTTCTACAATTAACAACATTATTCATATATATATTTATTTATATATATATATATATATATATATATATATATATATATATATACATATATATATATATATATATATATTTATGTAAACACTCTTCAATGATGGGGGATTTTATTCAATTATAAAACCATTATTGATATTTATAACATTGGTTAGCACAAAAGTTTATTAGGTAAATATAATGACTATAGTATAAGACTAATATAGATATCCATAATAGTATTAAATTATTCAAATTTAATTAAAATATATATCATTTCAAATATTATAAACGAAATATAAAGAGTTTTATGACTAGTCCTCCAATATATATTTGTGCCAAGCAAAGTGTCAAATTGGTTTACAAGCATTCTTACTTGGGATGAAATGGGGTGTAGATACTATAACCTATACAATAGTGAAAGTTTCGTGTTTCATGCTTTATTGGAAAGCCATTTTTGTGCCAAACCCAAAAAAACAAACAAATTTGTCTCAGAGTAGACACTACAGTTACCAATTAACCGTACCCACCTGACATTCTCATCCTCTTGGCACTGTTGCCCGAATGATCATGCGTGTTGCCTTGTGCTGCCGCCTGCTGCTGGGCCTGTTAATACAGGAATCTTTATTATTAACGCAACCGGGATATTATTCTTTATTTATTGTTAATAAGTGCCTGTTTCGCAAAAATCTTCCAATATTTATTACAGAATCTCTACCAATATTACTTATGCAATTTAATCTTTAAAATATATATATATAAATATATTCAAAAGTAATTAAGCCTTCTTGTTATTTCTCTCTTGGGAATCTTCAAAGACATATTTTTATTGATTATAAATTCAGTCATTTTGCTGTACCTATGCTTCACTCAAAAATAAAGGCGAGTAAAAGCAGGTCTCATGAGGAGCATGATCATCCTCATTTTTGATTATACTCATATATTCTTTACCACTTATTTAAATATATCATTCAATTTACAAACGTCAATGCAAAAATGGAGATACTAAATTACTCATTGTGTTATTTGTCAAGGAAACAGAACATGAATAATAGTCTCTTCGACTCCAGCGAGCATGATACGTAGCATAAAGTTTTGTTGGACAATATACGTCAAAATGGTAAATTAGAATCATGCTAATACTTAGGATATGGTATTCTTAGTGACCGTAATTTGGTGGAAAGTGGACCGATGGTTGAGGCATTTATAGCATTCGCCAAGTGCATTCTCGAAAGAATGGAGATACGAAATGACTCATTGTGTTAGAAAGAGTCTCTAAAACCTAACCCTATCGGGTGGAAATGCCTAATACCACCATTGGAGACCTTCGAAGGTCACTTACACTTGTGTGGCATGAGATGATTCGTTACAGGTCCCTTGATTGGCCTGAGACAATGCGTTTGGTGGCTTGAGAACAGCGCCTAATTTATCAAATTGAAGATGACGTCATATACATTTAATAACATATGAATATTAACTCGCTTCAAGTAAATAGATTTTTATACTAATTGTTATTAAACATATTCGTTTATTTCGTATAAACGTATTCGTTAAATTAATTTTTTACACACATTCGAGTGACGATACAATCTCAAATCCTTTTCTTCTACCATCCATCGTCTACGTGATCATCAATTTATTTTATCATAAATCATAATGCCAATGCATAAACACGCTCACATTCTGCTGCTGCTGCTGCTGTTGATTCTGCCGCGCCTTAGAATCTGACTTATCTTCTTGATCATCGTCAGTGAGAAACTCCCGCTTTGGATAAGGAATAGGGCAACCGGCAAACACATCCTGTAAACAGTTAACTAATTTATGACTTTTTCTTCAAGCTAAAGTTTAATGTTAAACTTGACGAAACGACTATACATCAGACATTAAAACGAATTGTATATTTTACTAACAAATAAATACCTGCGTTGGTAAAGGATCCTCAGAAAAGTAAGCATCCTGCATGGCCTGCTCTGATGTTATTCGTCTGTTGGGATCCATCAAGAGTAACCGCTGAAGCAGATGGAAAGCTTTACTGTCTGGCTTTATTTTATGCCTGTCCATATACTTGCTGAGAGAACAACTCTGGTAGCTGAAAAAAAGTATATAAAACTGCTGTTCAGTAGCAATTAAAAAGTGTTACATTATAAATAATTTGTGGCCAGTTTAACATATAATACCGAAAGCCCATATCTGTTGTGTGTGATGCACGCAAAAGCTTTGAGTCTATAGAGTTAATGAAAAAACAAGTTATGTTAATACTGTAATAACGAAAAATAGTCAAAAATAAAAAAAATTTTTGAAAAATATAGACCTCAGCACAAACATGTTCCAGATTTTTAGGATTCCGTAACCAAATGGCAAAAAATGTTCTGTCCATCTGTGAGTCTTTCAGTTTAAGACAGATAGTGACGAAATTTTAAAGGAAGATGTAGCTGAATTACATGAAAACATAGAAGTAAAGAAATATATTTTTTAATTATATTTAAATATCCTTACATGGAACTGGAAAAGAAAATTTTTTTTGACACCATTGGGCACTGTGTCACTGAAGAAGCTTCTTAAAATATAATCGAAAATGTCTAAAATGGCTTACAGGAAACAAGTCTCCAAAGCATTATGCAGACTGTCCTCGACCCTAACATTTTAACGACATATGTCAAACAAGCGGATATAATGGTATATAATAAGTGTTTCAATTGAAAATTATTTTGGACAACATGCATTAGTAAATGCACCACTTCAACCACTTGTGCAGTTAATCTTGTGTAATTCGGCAAAATGTTATTTATTAAATCAGTCGCCAAGTTTATAAAATAATTAAGATTTCAATTTTGCATGAAATCATAATTATGTGTAAATTAGCAGCCAGTGTAAATAATGCCAATTGTCAATTTGGCAACGTATAACATATTGTAAACTATCAAGTGTCAAGTTTTGGAAATATCTCGAAAATAACGCTTAATTTTCGTTAAGTGAAATATGCTTAGTTAATTAACACAGCATAATTCACTTAAATATTACAATGGTACTTGCGTACGTACTTTTTACTTGCGTAGGTACGTTTACGTACTTGCAATGCATAACGTAAAAAAAATTAATTTTGTAAGAACGCTGTAATACGGTGTTTTCTGACATCCATAGTGTTTGAATATTATTTTATATAAGTGTACACAATAATTACAATACAAATTATTCAGTTTCAGAATGTATTTCTGCCCTTATCTAAATTTTATCCTACGATCTTATCCAGTATTACAATTGTATTCGCTACAGTAATCATGTCCAAATATTTGCTCGCACTAAAAAACAATATTTTCACTATTTCCACTCACTCGAAATTACTAAAAATTAACAAAATCACTGATATGCACAAATCCACATTTTCCAAATAATAACAATCCCCGCATTTTAAAAGCAATAAATATCTCTTCTAAAAATCCAAAAAGACTCACACCACAAACATAGACGTAATTTCTAATTATTTTAAAATGACTTTTGTAAATGTTGCCATATTAAATAATAAATAAGCCATGTAGATTTATATATATGATATTGTTTAGATAAATCATAATTTATCTAAACAATATCATATCATATTAAAACAATATCATATAGTAATAATTATTCAAAGTATCTTAGATATTTGAGCAAAATCTATAATTCTTAACTAACAACATTAAGTACTGCTTCCCATCGTTCGTGTGTAATTTATTGTATTCTTCCATCAGTGCAACACCCCATCCACCTTTATTGTTAATGACTATCATATTTTGTACAATTTCTTTAGCTGACTTGTAGCTTTCTTCTTCTTGCTATAGCTTGGGATCTTTTTGGATGAACTCACATGAAAACCAGCAATGTCAAAAAATTTCATTGTATTTGTTGAAACGAAATCTTCGATACTTTTGTTTATGATTGCATCATATTCCAAAGAGATACCTTCTTAGGACAATATTTTGCGTGAGGCCGAGGTGTACAAAGAAATGGAAAAAGACAAAGAAATGATTGATATGCTGCCAGTGACTATTGTTTTTTTTGTATCTGATCGTTGTCAACTCGATTTCACTTATAACGTGGGTCTATCCGACCACCTCAAACCTATTTTATAATAAAGGTTCGTAGCATGTTAAGTGTTTAAATCTAATATATTATTTGGTAATTTTCTATCATATTATTTACATAATTGCATACAAAGGAATTAAAACTGTTATTTATAATGAGGAAAGTTCTCAGACGAGTACATACCATTTGGGAAGATACTAAATTAAAGTTTTTATCAAACGATTTTATACAAAACGATACATTATTTTTAACATGGCTTGTTATAAATTACAGTAGAATATTAAAAAAAACAAACTCTCGCTGAAAATAAACTGCATAATTCAAATCACTAATTTCCTGGCTATTGTGAGATTCACAACCAGTGAGTTCATATAAATCAATCTTTTTATTAGCAAAATAATTCTTTCATACATTATTCATTGTTTAATTAGCAAGCAGTCCTTTTCTAACTTTTCTTACATTAATAGTTACTGCTCAGCTCCCTTTAGATATAGAATGATAACATATAACCTATAACCATACTGAAGATTCAAAAAGTACATGTCAGTAAACTTTTTATCAAAATCAGTCCAATAGTTCTGAAGATTAGCCTTTATATTTAGACAAGCAAAGGAGAATTTACAAATTGGGCCCACGACAGAAAAAAGAAAAAAAATAGCACATAATTTGCACGTATTGAAAAAAGTACATTAAAAATGCTGTTATTTTCAATAATATTGGTAGGTGCGTTAAAATTCTACATTTAATAAAAATGTTTTATTACTGGAACAAAAACTAACATTTTAGGGCCCATAACACAATATTGGGAAAAGGTGATGGCTGGCACTACTGTGCCACACTGGCCGTCATTTTACTTCCGTTCACTCACACCATTTTGGTCCCTTCACAATTGCCACATATGCAGGGCTAGTGGAAATAAAATAATTGTATTCAGTGATATGATTCCGATTTATATATCGTTACAATGAAACAAAATTACTCGAAAGTGCATCAACCGTTTATTATCGTTGTAACAGAAAGGCAGAAAAGAACTAACGGCTGTTTATATAACAACATTTTTTATTTGATATCACGGTTGACACAACATCAATCTACTGTAATACTTTTGGCATAATTTTTAGTATTTAATGGAGAACATCAATAATTATTTTAAAACGAGTATTTGTAAATTTAAATAAACTAACTAACGGATTTAAGTGTTTTCATTGTGCTGTCTCCTGATAAGTGTCCTGTCTGCTTTACGTACGAGTGTACGAAGGATGATAATGTTGGGTACAATGATTGTGAATGAGACGAAAGACAAAATAAATATCATAAATCATTAAAAATGTTGCTCAGTGATATCTGACAGTGTAAATATAAAAAAAAATGGTAACGCAGATCATTAAAAAATTTAAACGTTGCACTAAATGACATTAGGTGGCACTAAATCTGTACAAGCACAATCTATTTTTGCAAATATTTCATACATTCTATAAACTAGTAACAAAATGTTACTATTGAATATATTTGGCGTTAATTTTGTAGAAATTCGTTATTCACAATTAAATGAAACTATGTGATGTCGTATTATTTCTACTTTATTGAAGTTCTTTACCGTGACCTAGGTTTCGTTGTATTACAACATCTTCAGGTGGACTGTTAGCAAAAATCTTTGCTAAAAAAGTTCACCAAAGAAAGAGATAACTTGGTTTGCACCACAAATTTTACTCCATTTATTTTATCTATAAAAAAGTTATCATCTATCCCTTGAAAAAAATGTTTTAAATAACTACCCAAGATATTTAACCACCTACCCTATTATAAATACTACCCAGCTAAACGTTTAGTGATACCACACTAAAAACGGGACTGGAAATAGAGTGTTCAATACTTTTATATTACATTTAATTATATAATACTATATTCCTCATATATAACATGGATCCTCTATAGTACTAGTAGTAATAAATAGTAGTCAACTTGATAGTTATTGGCATTCTAATTGATAGAATAAGGTGAAGAGTTTCGGTCTTGAAAATCATCATTACAGGATGGTAAAATAAAAAAAAGGTTTCTACTCCTTGCAATTTATAATTCATCAATAATATTAACATCTAGAAATTGAGCAGGAGGTCTTATCCTATTTTGGTGTCTTGCCCAACCTAAATACCATATAACAGTCATTGTATGTACACAGCAACGGTCGGTTACAGTCCTTCGTCCAACTATGCAATTGGAATAGTATTGTTTAATTGCATCTCGCCCATTTATATTAGCTTCAACCAAAATATACACATAATATGTTTTTCGAGTTATATGACGGCTTTGGATTTTGCCTCTGAGCAACCATGTGTTTTCTGAAAGAAACAATTGTTTATGAAGACTGCTGAAATGAACCTCACTGCGCACTTCAATAGTAATAGGAACCGTTGAAGTGTATGTGTTCCCCATAATAGGAACGTGCCTGTTTTAATTGGTAGATACCACAGGCAATCAAAATTAGTTCATCATAATTTAGATAGGGAAATTAGACTACTCGTACATTGTGGGTACCTTCATTCAAAAATAAGCACTTCTTCTATTGTAATTGTTACTTATTACATAATCTGCTAAAGTATTAATTTTAAACATCCTTTGATTAATGATTTCTACAATCTGTGCAACGTCAGATCTGTCAGCAATTCTTGTGGGAAAACAGTTAATTTAGACAGTGGCAATCGAAAAATCTGTCATAAGATGACTAGAAAGCCCTACTGATAAATTCATGGCGAACTTTTTCTTTAAAAATTCCATTCACAAGTTCCACTATCCACCAGTAAATAGTTATAGTGCATATTTTGATTGCTGCTAATGTGGATAACTGTGTTTCACCCTCTTGTAAAGATAGTGGTATATGGGCACTGTACCAAATGCTTTCAGTAATTATACCGAGTTCCTAAAACCCCTATCTAGGATAAAAACATCGCTATCTTTAAAATATTATTATTAATGGCTTAGTTTCCACATTAAATTCATTTTTGATTATATCAGTCTCTGAAGTTGTGGCTGCATATCTTAAGTTGTGGGGCCTAAATTTTCTACGATTTATCTGTTGTAGCACACAAATAAAAACGGTTTTACTAAATTTCTATATTTGTGCCGAGAGTATGTGTTCTTTTGGTATTTATAATTGGAACTTTTTTGGCAGTACACATATATACTGTTTACAATGACAATTGGGATTGTTTCACCTTGTACATTAGTGCTTCCAAAGAGGGCACTAGGAATCAAACAATTTCTTTAGGCTCTCTCTTCCCTTGTTATGTCTTATTCATAAGTATGCTGGCACAAACTCTTGGTGTAATATTTCATTCGCTTTTCTCTAATGTACTTCGAAGCATTTGAAAGAGGGAAGCGAATCACCATTTCGTAATTTTCGCAAGTACGCTGCTAAAGCAGTCAATTCATTATGCATATGTGATAGTCGAGGCACTTCTAGCAAACCAAAACTGCATTAAATGTTCATCCATAGTGTCAATATTTTCAAAATCAATCATTCGGTCTCTCTTCAATAAACATGTGAAATCTTATATGTAAGCTTCGGTGAATGTATGACTTACTTCTTCAGTCTCAGTAAACTGATTCCACGAATTACTTCTTATATGGTAATGAGAGAATCGACAATTGACTGGAACATAATAATTGAAGTCAGCAGTCTTACTCTTCTTGAGAGAAGAAACGCAAATCCTTCAAGGCGATGACATCTAGAAAAAACGCCATGGCTCTGTGTATCTGATACTCTCCTAAACTGAGACAAGATTATTGTAGGTTCTTGAGCAGGTGGCATAACTGGTTGGGTAATGTCAAGAAGCACAATGTCTTTAAGAGCTGATTGAGAAATTACAAGTAAATCAACAATTAATCCTTGGGATGGCGAGGCTGTAGATGGTAGAGATCTTGCTGACGATGAAGTTGATGGCGGAGTATAATCTTCTGCTAAGCTGTCACATCTCTGCCAGCATGGATGGCAAACCTGATCTGATGAACGAAACTGAAAAAATATAATTATTTATAAAGTTGAAGTTCATTTTTTTCTTAAATCATATATCACTTGAAAAGTTATAGATATAAATATCAATAGGTCTTATCCCTATATAAGAAATGCTATGGATAACCTCACCATAACTATTTATCTGGAATATGCAGCTGTGATGAGATCTAAGTTTAAGTATTTCAGATAGATGTGTATTTTATATTATTTTTTATTTGTTTTAATAACTAACAATTTACTATTAAATAATTCATCAGTTATGATATCAGCATTGGGACTCCAACAGAATTAGTAAAGAAAAGCAGCGTTTCCGAAACTGTTCCTGCTCAGCTTGCAGTATTCTTTGTTGAAGCTTGGACTTCATTTATACTGTCACATAAAATTAGATTTGGGAAACAAATATAGATATTCATTTCATTACACAGTAGAAATTGGTTGTAAAGATATCGATTATAACAACATTCTAGTTGTAACTTAATGATTCCGGCTTAGCATAACATTGCTTATAACAACATATCATATTTACAAACATCTTTTTCAAAGGTTTAAATGTAGAGTCACATTGATAAGAATGATTTGATATCATGTGTTTGTTTCCATTTAGTACAAATACTACTGAGTGGCATATGATATATGTCACTTCAGAATGCTTTAAGGCAGGGCTGTCCAAACAACGGCTTGTTTTTATGCGGCCCGCGACGCATATTTTAAAATTTAAATCTACAGTGTAAAGTAATCAGAAAATAGTTTTGGATACCTATAAATAGTTTGGATAATGAAATCTTTCTCAAAATATTATATATAATTCATTTATTTTTAATCTAGTAACATTCCATTCGCATGACATCATTTAAAAGTGAAGTTATCTTTATTTTATTGGGGGAATTCCCGGAAAGTATTTTGTTTACAAAAGAAATCTGTAAGTAAGATGTTTATGTTAGTATTTGTTTATGTCCGTATTAGTTAAACTTGTGCTTTCATTAAGTTCGTATCACTGCCGCTTTGAATTTCACAGGTTATTTAACAAGTAATTGTAAATTTCACAAGTATTTAACCAGCCGGTTTGAGAAAAATACTTCAAAAACTTCATTATGTCTACGAAGAAGCGAAAAATAAGTGATGAACATCGTGCATTTAATGAGAAGTGGGAACTCGACTATTTTATTTGCAATAACAATAATAAAATTCAGTGTATGATTTGTATGCAAGTTATGTCTGTGAGTAAAGAATATAATGTTAAACGTCATTATACTACTTTACATGAAGAAAAATATAAAAAACATGTCGGTGAAGCCAGAAAAATTGTTGTGGCTGAGTATAAGAAGAAACTAACGCAGCAGACAAGTTTTTCTTCAAAAATAAATACAGACAATGAACAACGTTTGGCTGCTTCTTATGAAGTTTGTTTGCAATTAGCCAAAGCTAAAAAACCATTCAGCGACAGAGTTTTTATAAAAAAATGCGCAGTTGCCATGGCTTATCGCTTTATGCAACCGAAATTAGCGGAAAAATTTGAATCTGTAACATTATCTGTAACATATCACCAAACAGTTGCACGACGAATAGATGATATGGGAGACTTTGTTTCGAAAAAAATATGTGATTAGATTGTAAACTGTGAATATTATTCATTATGTTTGGACAAAAGTACCGACCAAACAGATATCAGTCAATTAATAATTTTTATTCGCTGCACTTCAAAAGATTTTTGGATCACGGAGGAAATGTTAAATTTAGTGCCGCTACTTGGATCAACTAAAGGCAGCGATATCTTTCAAGCTATTAACAGAACTGTCATAGAATACGGTGGGTTTCAAAAATGTTCGTGTATTGTGACCGATGAAGCAAAAGCTATGACAGGAAACGTTACAGGATATACGGGACATCTAAAACAAAATGGCATTGATTGCCCATTAATCCATTGTATCATACACCAAGAAGCGTTATGCGGAAAATCTTTGCGCCAACTGAATGTCATGAAAATAGTTGTTAAAATAACAAATCTTATTAGAGGCGGAAACAAAGCTTTGAGTCATCGTAAATTTCGCAATTTTTTAACTGAAATTAACGCAACCTATGGGGATCTGCTGTTACACTCAGAAATCCGATGGTTGAGTGCTGGTCAGTGCTTGCAGCGTTTTTTTGATTTACAGAAAGAAATTCCCATATTTCTTAAAAATGAAATAAAATCTGACACTACTGATGTGGAAACTAAAATGCAAGATCCTGAATTTCTTGCTGATCTCGCATTTTTGACTGATATGACACAACATTTGAACGAATTAAATTTAAAATTACAAGGCAAACGACACAATATAGCCAACTTGTATGGATATGTGAATGGATTAAAAAATAAACTGATATTGTTCAAAACGTCACTGAAAAAAAATGATTTTTCTTTTTTTCCAAGTTGCGAAGAACATTACACCGAAATGAGAAATTTTGAAAGATGCAACTTTTCTGACCACCTGAAGTACATCGACGAGGTAATTTTTGAATTTGAGTAACGTTTCGCAGATTTCAAAAAATTAGAGAGCGATTTGTCTCTTTTTACGCATCCATTAACGATTCAAATCGAAACCGTAAAGACTGATTACCAGTTGGAATTATGTGACGTACAGGCAGACCCCTTTTACAAGTGTAGAACAGAAACTGGAATGGATTTTTTTAAGATCCTTGGCGATCGTTTCCCCAAATTAACAAATTTTGGCTTGAAAATGGGATCGATGATGTGTTAGAGTTAGTAGATTTTATAAAGTTCATGGTTGAATATGCGTTTTCACTTATTTATGTGAAAACGCATATTCAACCATGAACTTTATAAAATCTAAGTACAGATCTTCACTGTCAGATAAGTCACTTCTTCGTGCAATGCGACTGGCAACAACGAATGTTGATGTTGATATCGATGTGATTGTTAAAGATAAATTAACGAAGAACCAATAAACGTCTAAAGAAATTATTACCCTGTATTTTATTTTACTTCAAATTAAAAGTATTTTTTTCTGCGGCCCTCAAGCTTTTGTAGTAAATTTAATTGGCCCGCGAAGGTAAGTAGTTTGGACAGCCCTGCTTTAAGAGATGGCTAATTTACAAACAAAAGGATATTTAATGCCCATTCAGCCCATTAGAAACGTAATAATGATTGTTTAATTTTGGCACACATGCAACACTGTCCAAAGAATATTATCAGTCAGTTTGTCAATAATGGAAATACTAAATGTGTTATACTTAACATTCCATAATGGCAATTGTTTGGAGAATTTGATTCAAATCCAAGGTAAATTATAAACTTCGTACATATGTCTTCAGTATCCAAAAGAAAAAAATTATAAAGTACATACATATGATATTTTTACATGTTATAAGAATAACTGTATATAAGAATAATTAAAAAATAAAAAGGATGTAAGTTTTTACGACACAAGAAGCCTTATGCGGAAATAGTTGTTAAAATAACTAATTCTAATGACTCAATATAACTAATGGCTTTAATGTCGTTATAACTATTTTTCTACTATATTTAGTATAAGTACTTACATGTCGAGGTAAAATTCTTTCTGCAACATTTCTTATACGCTGCTCTCTCTCAGTATCGCATGTTAACATGTAAGTTCTTGATCTATATAATGATGGACCACAATGTACACAAATATTTCGATGACTAACAATTGGTGCAGATACACCACGTGTTTCCATTGCTTGACTTAGAAATAACCAGCAACCGTAAAGAGAAAACATGCTTAAAGAAAATAAAATTCGTCCACAGCATTAAGATTATTGAATATATTTGGCGTTAATTTCATTATCCACAATTAAATGAACCTACGTGATGTAGTATTATTTCTGCTTTCCTTGAGTACTTTACGACGACCTGTCCTTACGATGATCTGTATCTTACGATGATCTTTGCTAATAGCTCACCTGAAGATGTTGTAATACAACGAAACCTAGGTTGTGGTAAAGAAATCAAACAAAGTAGAAATAATGCTACATCACGTAGTTTCATTTAATTGTGATTAAGGTTATTTATGCGTTTTTTCATTCGTTTCAAAGTTAAATACTTTGGCAATATACACCATGGTGTGTCATATAGTTTATACTTGATCATTGTTACTCACCTCTCGGAGAGCATTTTCTAGTCGAATTATATTACGAACATCATCCGAGTCAATGGAGTGTCTCCTCATTCAAAAGACATTCAAGCAACAATTAATACACCGAAGAATTGTCCGTTTGAACACGTAAGTATTGTATTAGAAAAACAAATCCAAGCCAGGCCAAGCCGGCAAGTCAGTTCGTAAAAAAATTATAAAAACACAGTAACACAAGTAGTACACAATTTCCATGTAACAGAAATGTCATTTTTAATTTGTTTGACATTTAAAGGCATTTGTGAGTGTTGCCATAATGAAAAATAAATAAACCAATAATATTTTAGAATCATAGACTAATATCATTACTAAAAAGCACATAATAATTCATTTAAATAATAAATGAACACTATCATATTAATAGTCATTCAAATAAATCCATTTTAAAAACCTTAGATATTTTGGTGAATTATGGACGTTAAATATTTTCAAATGGCAATATTTTTTAATTCCAAATTGTAAACAAGAGAAAACCATTAATCGATTTATTTATGTATAAAAAATAATAGTGAATTATCAAGGTCACAAATATAGTGTCGGTTGCAACTTCACCAAGCAGAATTTTGGCATTCTCCTTTGTTTACTTTTATTGATAATTCTTTAACTTATATAAATATCTTTTCTACAAACTAAAGAAGAGTATTCCCACATTATGTTAAATTGCAAGCAAAAGTATAAAATAAATAATTTTATTTTTATGGTAAAAATTCACTCCACGCCTCTGAGTATATTTAAAAGATTAACGACTCGCAATCGTTTGTCACCTTATTATGATAAAAAAAGTTAATCCAAAACTTAGTTGCGATTCCGGAATATATTAATAATTATATAAATTTTTAAATCTGAAAAGCTTATAGGGTTGCAATATACATTTTACAATAAATCTTGAGAAAATTGTAAACTGAAACAATCAATGTCATATGTTACATATCTTTATATTGTAATATGTGGCAATTTTCTATGTGAGCGCTATCACATTTATAGGCACTACACTTAACCACGTATAAGAATAATTCTTGAATAAATAATTTAGATTAATGTTGAAATTATAAATAAAACGTCAAATTACATGAAGTTGACAATTCATCTTGTCGATGTGGTGTTCTAGCCACACGCAAAAATAAAGCGTGGTGACAGTTTCAAGTTAAGAAAACATATGAAACAAAAGCGATCTCGCTCGAACTATTACAAGTAACGACGAACAGAAAGAAATGAAAGTATAGTCAGTCATTATGATTTTAACTAAATATTGTCCGATTATTTATATGTCATCTGCTTCTTAATATTATAAATCTGTGATGTTTATTAAAAATAGTTACAATAATTTTAAGTTTTGAAATGACGTACATTTCATTTGTGCACAGTTCACACTATCGCTAGGCCAAAGACCTGTTATAAAATTAACATCCTCCTTTCTCTCTTTATACAATAGTCTAGATATAAATAAGACCAACATACTTGGAACGTTTGAAATCCTTGACTAAAGTGGTGTGTTCAGGCATCTTTCTTATGTCTTCCCAATCTTTCTCCAATGGGAACCCCATGACATTGAATATTCTATCCAGCTGATCGTGGTGGTATGGGTTGCTGGTCTTTATATCTTCCTGCCGACAATGGAATATGGGTTCGGAAGTGAGTAGCTCAGCAAAAATACAGCCGATCGCCCAAATATCTGTAAAAAAGGTGCAAATCTGCATTACTAATAAACAAAATGATAAGTGTTTAACAACGAGTTTCTACAGCACTCATACTTGTAATTATGACTTTGTAAAATTTATAAATGTAGATGTTTCATATTTTTCTAATTATTAGGTCTTAACTAAAATTACACTGTCTTTTTATTAAAAAATAAGTTTATCTAAACATGTAATGTACTATACATTTTATTTAAAGTGTTTTCCATTAAAAATTATATTATCATCTTTCAGGTTTAGTCTATGACTTCATAAAATTGATAAATGTAGGTCAGATTCATATTATTCTAAATATTATTGGGTTCTCAACTTAAATCTCGCTATTTTTTATTAAAAAATAGATGTACTTAAACATAATAGTAAAATATATCTTATGCAACTTATTTACTTCTTGATAAGTCAAAAAAAAATGTCATTGTAAAGAGAAATTCCTGGTGAATAAGGAAAGTGTCGGTAAAACTTCCCATCAAAGCAATTCAAATTTTTTTTAATTGGTTCGCAAGGTGTTATTGGGCATGTTGTGAAGCAAAATCACTGTCAAGTCTTTTGACATATTTTGAATGTTTTTTTTGCTTGGTTCTTGGTTCGAATTCATTAATTGACTTTGATAATAATTGACTATATATGTGCACTATATGAAACACATCATTACCTTACACATTTTTCATGATTTTTCTTATCAATATAGATAAACTTAAGACGATATTTAGCTGCCTAAATTGGTAACAATAGAGACAAACCATTCCTAGCTGTCCTCCATTCCCCTCGAAGAAAAATCGGGAAAATTATTCAAAGAAACAGACTGTTGGAAAAGCAATTTGATTCAGTTTCATGCCACATCTTTCTAATTACACCGCAAAGGCAGTACACCCTTTTTTCCAGGAATATCCGAAACAATATTAAAATTTTCGATGTTGATGTTTCGTCAGGCTACACGCAGGATTTTCTTCTATTAGAATTATCGAAATAAATCCATTTTTCATCACCAATAACAATTTGATGAAAAAGTGACTTCCTTATTTGACTTTCAAGCAACAACTCAATTTGTCAACAGCCACTGGAGTAACATGCTTCTGATAATGACTCAAGTGTTGATTTGGAATATTAATATAACCTCCGAATTTTGAAGATTGCCGTATGTAGTCGTTTCTTCTTGATCACAAAAGGCAACTGCCAAAAAATTTTTTGGGTATAATAAATAGTCTTTAATCAACACAGAAAGCGATTAAATTATAGGTCCAAATACTATTATGTTTTTCATTAGAACATTCATATTATGCATATTGTTATCCATTTATGTTAACTACCTAATAAATATACTGTTGAATATATTCAAAAAGTCTTTTATTCCATAGTTGATCGATCGATATATTTGGAGGATCGGATCATGACTATTTGATACAATCTCAGTATGGTATTTGATGATCCAGTTCAACCTACGATATCGACACAAAAGAAAATGTTGTGCATCTATAATATGCATAACAACATATTGTGCCTACAGGATGAAACACAACTAACTCAAGAAATGGAAACTAAGTAAATAAAATTAAAAGACCCAAGAAAGCATTCCCTGTAACCTATAGATTATAAAATAGTATTAATTATGTAAGTAAATATCTCAGTCTCTTAACGTAAATTCCTCCCACACTAATAAATTATTTACAGAATATCCCAAATGCTAAAAACTTTAAATGACGTTTCCCTAAAATTAAGATTTTTGAATGAGCTTTATATTACGTGACAATAATGATAAATAACGTGGAATAACACAGCAAATAACGATTCGAACCTATGACATACTTGTCACAAACACAAACTCCTACTGTGCCAATAAAATCAGTATAAAAATAGCATTTAAGACGTAATATACCAAAAAAAAATTCGAAGAAGAGGATAAAAAGTAAAATATAGATTTAGATATACTCAAATATGGTTTTGACAGCGCATGTGCCAGAGATGGAAAACGTGGAACTGAGAAAAAATATATCAGTAGAATGTCACAAGGGGATGCATTAGAGATCCAGTTGGATTAGAGTATATACTTACTGATAAAATGTCAGTGAAAAGAAAATCAAATATGTCAAGAGAAAACTTAGTTTCCCTCTCTCGATACAGAAAATCAAATATGTCAAAAGAGAACTAAGTTGCTCTTCTCGATACAGCATAACCCATAACCACTTAGTTGCTCTCTCTCGATACAGCATAACCCATAACCACTTAGTTGCTCTCTCTCGATACAGCATAACCACATTGTCATATAAAATGAAATATAGCTACGAAACTTAGATACATTTTATAAATTATAATATTTTCATTACTAATTAGCATTAAAGTATATAAAAATTATAAACAAATTACAATTCATGAATCTTTGAGAAATTTATTGACATTACCATTCGGTCAAACATAAAAATTACTGATAGGATAAGCACTAAAAGTATATAAGCTGCTTCTATACAGTGGAAATGTTGACTCGATGTATACTTTATTTTGTGCGTTGAAACATAGTCATACTAAGACGTGATGCGTGATTAAGCTTCAAAATATGCAGCACGTTAATATTTAAATAAACGTTTTGCAAATATTTTAAAAGCTAAATTTTATTCGCAATAGTCTTTAACATATGTCCATAAATTCTATTTTATACATTAACACAAAGTTTGCATAATATTTTAAATGAATTATGTATTATTGTTTATAGACATTAGTGTAATCATTTCCAGGTAATAATAAATATATCCAAAGATAAATATAAAAAAGTATAAAACAAACATATGTAAACGAACACAACACATAACCAAATTTTGATATCCTCTGATAGACTCTAGTAAATCAAAAATTATCTTTCAAACAAATATCAGGAGATAGAAACTTATCATTTAGAGTAATTACTAAAACTTTAATTATAGTAATGTACTTAAAATTACAATAATTCAAACTATAGTATCATTCAGTATGATAACCTTTAACTCGTGATTTTTGTTTGACAGATAAATATAATCATATTCATCAAGTCATTTGATGCAATTTTCAATCTATCCCAAGATTTACCTTGCTCGGGAGAACTGTTTAGACTAAAATCAAAATAATGAAGTGCAAAGACAAATACATTCCATATCAATAAAACAATGTTCGAAACTAAAAGCGAACCCCCATTAGCATACAGGGAATGAGTCAGACCTTTTGTCTTGTCCGTCTACTGTGAGCAAGACAGAACAAGGGCAAAACATTTTGTCTGTGTTAATCATGCACATTACAGCCCGCAGTCAGCTGTACTACTTCGAAGCAATAGTTGCAGAATTTGGAGAGATAACATTGTGCACACTTAACACTCGTTTGGAAAGACGAAAAAATTATTGGGTCCACCCTATCTATAATGGCAAATTAGTGAAGGGAAACTATTTTACTCTCTTTGATGATTTAAGAGATAATCCCAAAAACTATATTTATACTATTTTTTATATATGACTTTTGAACATAAATAGAAATATTTTATTTCCGTTCCTTTATTTATGTAAAATATACTTGTACCGTAATAGGGAACCTTAAACAAAGCTAAGCGTAGATGGTGCCACTAAATTAAGGCATAAACAAAACTAGCAGTTAAAAAAGCAGTAGGTTTTTGTGCGGTGCAAAATTGAAAAGTTTTACATAAAGAAAAAGTATGGCAAAAAGTTACGAATATTTAAAATATTACAATTAAAAAATCAGAATAATATTAATGCTTTAAACAAAGCCTACATTACTTTGTTTTGTTGTTTAAATTTTTGTGATGCCCATCTAATTCCCACTGCTTCTGACATTGTTTGTCGTTAGGGAAGAAATATGGACAACTATATTTCCAACTGCTCCAACTGCATAACGTTGATGCATATTTATTACAAATAGAGATTTAATCTTCAAAAAACCAATGAAATTCTTCTCAAGACAAGCGGATATAAACTACTTCTGAAGACAGATATAAATTACAAAATGTCACTTCATGTTTATCTGTGATGTTTACGTTATAGTACAGGTAACCCCCTAGCGGGAGAAATTGACAGTAAAGTTCCCTATTAAAAACACAATTTATTAATTGAAAGGTCTTTTCGTTTTATAACTGTTTTGTATTATATATATTAACGTGAAAGTAGATGTGTACGCAAGTGTCTCCATCAATGTCGAAAATGTTGTACAGAGTGTCCCATCTATTTATATAGTAAATTGTAATATTTACTAGCTTTCTCCCGCGGCTTCACTAGCTCGGTTATAGTTACAAACTTACAAGGACAAATTAAGACAAGTTACGCCATTCAGAATAATTATGAAAACTTAAATACTAAGAATTTATTTTTCAATATGAATAACAATGAAAAAAAAAATATTTTTCTCTATATTAAGCATTCAATTATTCTCTTGCTCCTTTATATTGCTCTTATAGCGTTTGAAAAATCACATCAATCTATTTCTCCATTGCAACGTTGCTTCGATAGTCCGTTTGTGTAGTTTTTTTTTAGTTTCAAATAAGAATTTTTCCCGAGATGTAAGATTTACCAGAATAAAAAGTAACTAATGTCATTTCCCAGTATGAGATCACTTGTAAAATACCAAGTCAATCTGTTGCTATATTGCGACGTGAAAAAGAACTAACAAATACACTTCCACATGAGATTTTCCAGGACAAAAAGCCTATGTTTTTTAACCGGCTTGCCTACTATCTCTGTACAAAAAATCAAATCGATCTGTTGCTCCATCGCGACGTAAAAACGTACCAACAAACACATTTTCGCATTTATAATATTAGTTAGGATAAGATTTTATGAGATAAAAGTAGGCTAAGTTATTTCCCAACCTGCCACATATTTCTCGCAAAAAATCAACGTCGATCCGCTGCTCCATTGCAATGTCAAAAAGAATTAACAAAGACAGTTTTGCATTTATAATATTAGTTAGGGTGAGATTTCCATGGATAACTGGATAAAAAGTAGCCTGCATCATTTCCTGGTCTGCTAACTACCCCTGTGCAAAAAATCACACCAAAGCATTGCTCCATTGCAATGTGAAAAAAGGATAAACAAACACACTTCCACATTTACATTGCTAGTTAGAATGAACATGCTTCTGAGTCAATGCAATGCAACGCACTGAAAGTGCTTATGGACTGCCCGTAGACAGTTTTGCATTAGTATGCGCAGCTGCATACATTTCAAAAAGAACCAACAGTAGCGAGCAAAGAAGTTGCGGAAAAACACAAAAATGCGCGCCTTTCCATATAATTCTTTGCCACTTGCTCTAAGTTTTTCATGACATTAGATGGGAGTGTTTTTGTGTCCAACTAGGTCTTCTACTTAAACTGAAAGAAAGAGCTATGATATTGTAGCCTACACACAAACAAATAGGATAAAACGAAAATATAA
This sequence comes from Druceiella hillmani, assembly GCA_039881145.1. Taxonomy (NCBI): domain Eukaryota; kingdom Metazoa; phylum Arthropoda; class Insecta; order Lepidoptera; family Hepialidae; genus Druceiella; species Druceiella hillmani. The sequence goes on along the minus strand of JAYKKI010000069.1, from coordinate 6,186,000 downwards.
AAGTTTAATTTTTTCAATTTGACTAGGGATCTTAAAAATAGTTTGTCTCCAATTGTTTTTTTTTTGTTATTAAATATTTTAATAACAAAAAAAACACATTATCGTCTCCTTCATATCTATGTACCACATTTTCGGCTCACTCACGCAAACTTAATGTAACTTATATTCTAATTAAGCAGTTTATAAAATATGTATAATGGCACTATCTTTTTATTTTTTTGTTATATATTTCCATAAAAGTTTCTTGGAGTGGCCAGCACAATAAAGTAAGTTAGTGCAAATGAGTTCTATTTTTTTGTGTTGTTTGATATTTCAAGTTAGGGCTCGTGTGTAATATTGGGCGGTCTGATTATGTTTAGTGACATTTTTTCATCTAATTAGTAGTCTCATAAAATGAACGGTCATTAAAATTAATTATGTTACAGAATCCAATACGGCAAAGAATTAATAACAATTTTATAACAAGTAATAACTATTACCTATAGCTTTGGTGTAGTGTCGAGCACCAAGCAACAGTTCCGGTGCCCGATACCAGAATGTAACCACAACTGGATCGAGGTCGGCGAGAGGCTTTAAAGGTGCGTTGAAGAGCCTCGCGAAACCCATGTCCGCAATCTTGACCCTCCCTCGTTCTGGTACCTCACCCATCACCAAAATATTTGCTGGTTTCTGTAAATAATATAACCTACTAGCATTTTCTCCCTAATGTGTTTATTCTTATAGTGTCTTAAAAAAAGGCCATTATAATTTATGTGTATCATCTAAATATTTAAAAGATTTAATTAAGTGTTTATTATAATTACCAAATCCCTATGCAGAACCCAATTTGAATGCAAATAGTGAATACCATCCAAAATTTGGTACAATAAACTCTTCACCATCCCCTTCGGTACCATGACGGGTTTCTTATTGGCCTTAGCAGCTCGATGAAACTTAATGATATGCCACAGATCATGCTCAGCGAAATCAAAAAGCAGCCACACTTTACGATCGGTGTGAGAGAGAAATACTCTTATCAAATTTATTACATTAGGGTGTTTCAATTCACGAAGTAACTGTAAAAATTCAAATATACAATAAAAGTTCAAAATTAATGTAAAGAAAAATCTATAGAATTTTACGTAAAGAAGGATATTTTATGACTTTACATAACATTTATTTTTTCAGTATGAAAACTAAACTTGGTAATGAAGTTCTATACTGTAACGAATTTAAAAGTCAGAACTTGATAACTGGATCTAGATCCCACAAAATTGGAAATGATTTCTATCTTTACTTAAATATAAAACATTTATTTCGATCACATTTAACACACTGTGATTGGAAACTCGCCAATAGCGTGAGCTCTGACATTGTTGATTTCAGTGCTCTTTGTATTAGCCACGCCAGTCTATTCAGAGATATCACATTCTCTTAGTTTGATGCGAAGTTAGGTTGATAGACGTTCAATTTAAAATTAACAACTAGAGTAGAGATTGGTTCCAAAGACAAAGGTTGTGATGGGATACTGGTTACAACGGAGAAAATTAGAAAGTCCTGCCTGGATCCCATACAATCTAAAACACCACTTATTACAACATTGCTTGTACCAACATATTGCATATCGCATTTGACATTTTTTTCAAAGGTTGTTTGTAGAATCATATCTGTAATAATGCCTCAATATTATCATTTAGTAGAAATAATACTAACATGGTGCATCACTTGACCATGTATTCAGTAATGGTTAATTTACAAACAAAAATGTGTTTAGATTCAATTCAAGTAAACGTAATAATGATTTTGTTTAATAACGGCACACATGCAATACAGTCAAAAAAATAGTATGTGTTAATTAATCGATAGCTGATATAACAGGGGTGCTAATTTGAATATACATCTTAAACAAAAAAAATTATAGTGTACCTATTAAAATAAATGTACGTACGTCAATGTCTTTTTTTTAACAAAAATGTTTTCAATGCTTATACTTTATTTATGCAATTTTGTTCATACTATCGTTGAAATGGTGAGGCCATTGTACATAATATAAGAACAATAAAAAAATATTGATTTCCATGACAATTGGTTTAACAACTCACTGTGACTAGTCCTTTCAATGTCGCTGTTACCAATTTCTACTATATTTACAATTATAATGTTTTATTATTTAACGGAAATCGAACAATCTGTGTCTGGACTGTTGACCACCTCCAACCCCAATATGTTAATTTGAGTAAAAATTAGTTTTACTAAATTGACACACAGCTCAAATACATAGAAATTCTCTGACACAAAAATTAAACCCTCATAAAAATCTTGTAAAATGTAACTAATTAATTAATGATTATTATTGTAAATTTATTAAATATAACTATAAATTTCATGTTTATAAAATACATTAAAAATCTATCAAATTTAAGACCAGGATTGCATTATAAATTTTTAGAGAGTTGAAAATTGGGCAACCGTCACTGTAACACTGATAAAAATATAGAGGTGCTATATCAATTGTTCAACTGAATTAAATTTTTAAGCTAATTTAGTTGTGTCTGTGTAAAACTGTTGCAACCATCCAACTGAGTAATATACAAAGTACAAACATGTTTGTGCACACTATCTAATTAGTAACAAACCAGTCGCGAGTTCTGTCACACATCATTTGATAAATATGGCTGATTTTAGACAAAAACTAATAGTATAAAATATATTTAATAAAATTGTACCTTTATGTTGTCTTCATATATTGTTATATTCTCTTAATCAAATATTCTATTAACTTTGCCTTCATTTATTTCATAAAATTGCCACTCCATTAGACGTGTAATTATTAACAGATAGACCTGTCATTTCTTTTTACATTTATTTTTTTTCAAATTTTAATGCAAATGCACAAACGCATACTGCTTGGCAATAATCATTTTAACTGAACAATAATTTACCCAATTTCTAGTGTGCAGTGTGCACTGAGCAAAGTTGACTAATTTTTTTTAAATATAAGATATAGTTTTTCCACAACCTTTGCATAGACTTGAAAAAATATTAATGTTTTCATAATTTTAAGTTGAGTAGTTTCGGAAATAAAGGAGGGAAGATATGTTTTTCATTTTTCAGTATATTTCTGAAGATGTATGACCTAAAATTATGGAATGAATATTTTGAAAGTCTTTGAAAAAGTCTTATTACTAGTCATTTCAAATAATACCCCACTCTATATAAGAAATTTTTAAAAATGTTTTTCCAGTAGGTACCTACTTAATTCCCCAAAATAAGTGTTTTTAAGTGTTAGCTTAAAGATCCTGGAATTCTTTGGACACTTCGAACAGAAGAATGGACATAACCTGGAGCAGCTGATGATTACCGGCAAGGTGGATGGCGAACAACCAAGGGGGTGAAGCCCAGCTAGACGGGTTGACCAAATACATTCGGTGTTGGGTCTATCTTGCATGAGGCACTCCACGACACTAAGGACCGGAACAGATGAAGAGATATTGTGCGTGCAAAATTATCTTTCAGTCGGGGAGTTCACGACCCTCAGAAATGAGGAACACGACACGAGGAAGTGTTAGCTATTGAGATGTGTGCGGGTTAATATGTTTTTTTACTGCACCATATTTTAAGTTTCTACATCAAGTGGTTTCTGAGAAAAACAGATGTGACAGACAGATAAGGAATGATTATATAAGGATTCTGTTTTCCCTTTTGAGGTGCGGAACCTTAATAAAATTAATGGAGGTGGCTTGTAATTTTATTTAAATAAAATTTATTTAAAAAATTATCAGTATTAGCAAACGAACGTCTAATGTCGTATTTTAAATTTTTTCAAGGAGTTCTTTGACTTTTTAATATTTTATTGATATATGTTTAATACATAGCAATTAATATATGTTTAAGAAATGTAGTTCATATATGTGTTTATTGACCAAAAGAAAAGTGAATTAAATTATTTGTTACTAAAATATAATTTTGATGAGATTAAATGAATTTTTTTTTCAATAAACCGTGACCAGGCTTTTTGAGTACCCGAAATAATGTTTAGAATACATTTTTTCGTTTAAAGGAAAAAACAATAATGAAAAATTTACTTTTGGTAAAGTGTACTTTATTTAATATTTTCTAAAGAAACCCATCTTATTGAAAATTTTGGATGGTTGATTGACATTTAACTTGAAATATATACCAAACAATTCCAAGAAATGAAATCAGAATATTCTTGTGTCTATGTAACCTAACACTGAATTTACATAATTTAATATTATATTACACTAAATGTATACAATAAATTTTTACCATAAATTAAATACAGCGAATTTTTTACCGTCAAGCTCAGAGCACAAAGAATATAAGCATATTAAGTATACCTTGTTTAATGCACAGTACTGAAACGTTATTAAACTTTAAATTGAATTGCGTTATAAATGCGATTGAAAGGAAACAAAAAAATTATGTACCGCTATTTCTCGACAAGCTGACATGGACAAACCGGTGCCCTCAATTTGTTTCAGGGCATACTCTCTTGTATCAGATCCATCTTTGCGTCTACCTTTGTATACGTGACCATAAGTGCCCCTACCGACTTTACATCCTTCATAATCAAATAAATCTTCCACTTTTGTCCTCTCGTTTTGTGTTTTGACTTTAAAATCATAGTCCATCATGATTGCTGACATTTTTACGGGTAGTATTAAAGTTTTCAGTGTTTTAAATCCAAGAGTTACATATTATTAAGCCAGTCTAATGTACAAAGACGCAATCATGCTATTTAATAAAAACAACTATTTTACAGTAACCAGCAAAAGTTTAAACAAATTGTATTAACGGCCGAGCGAAAATCAGCCAAAAAATTGACAGCTGTCACTGTAGTTATTGTTTTGTTTAAAGAGAAATTGGAAGCAACACTTCAGGACCTTCATTTGGAAAAAAAGTCTGGTTAATACAGAACGACCGTTAATGAACGAAATGAATATGTGAACGACAATTAATTCAATTACACCAGTATATACTATCTGTCAGAAATATTTTCTCCAAACAATAACAAAGTATTTTTGAACTCAAAAATTTGAACCCAATTTTTTTAAGCATCAAAGTAATCAGATTGTATTGTTTTCACTTTTAAGAATTATGATATGATTTCTATCTTTTCTTTAAATATAATTGCTTACGGATAAAGTGACCTCAAAATGAATAGCAAATGACGCAGATTTGCGATTTGGTGATTAATTTTAATCAAGATATTTATATTATGTAGTTGAGAATTATATGCGTATTTTTACATAAAAATAATAAATTAATGTGATATCACGGTATGAAAATATGCCGTACATCATGCGTTCTTCACCATCGGTATAGGTAAAAGAACCAAACAAACGGCTACACTACTGCTAAATTATTCTTAATGAATAATTATATTATTTGCACATATCCAATGAAATGGCTAATAGCAAGGTTTTATTATAATTTGTATTTCATAAACAATTATTTTTATAGTTACGAATTAAATTTTCAAAGATGATTAAATATAGATTTTTAATAAAAAGCTAAAGCATAGCCAGGTTTTTTATTTATAGTAAGACAATTTTAAGCATCTATAAAACGTATATAAATAATTGAAATCAAAAAGTTCCACGTCTAAAAATTTAGGTAAACACTTTTTGTTAGCAATATAACAAAACGAAATTGCATCTTAATATTTGTATTCTTTTTTTTTTAAATATAATTGTAATATTTAATATCGTCTTTATTTTAGAAATGCAGACTATTAAAAGGAAATTTTTTTGAAAATATGTGATACCAATTTTTTTAGAAATAGTAGTTTGAATTAATATGAAAATAGTAATATGAAAAAGTAAGTCAATTTTTTAGTTACATTATATTGTAATTATTGTAATAATCCCTTTCTCTAAGCTGAAACTTGAATTATATTTGTAAGCACGTAATATAACATTATATTTTTTATGTAAGATGCTTCGTAATCGTTTAACGATAACACGTACTGGGGAAACACCGAAAAATAGACAAAACTAGAGCAGTACATGGGTGCGTTTCAAAACTAAAATAACTTATCGAAGCGATCAGCGAGTTAGTACATAGTTTGAAAACTAATACTTGTCAAGATTATCGGAGTTTGAAGTCTTTATAAGTCGCTGTTATCAATCCTATGTTATTTATTATTTAACCGACGTAAGAGCTTGGTAAATTCAATAAGAAATATGGCGTATGCGATGTTAAGTGCTATCAGGTGGAATAGTTGAAATCCCTATTGGTTTAATTTACTTTAACAATGAAACGAAAACGAGGATGCTAAAATAATCTTTAGGGTTTCACTTTCACACATTTCACAAATAACATTGAGAGTGACGCAAAAATATTTACACGAAAGTGAAATATCAGAAATACAGCAAAACAGACTATAAATCGTTCTAAATTTCATAAAGGGACCAATTTATCGCAGTTAACTAATGACGTAAGGGTAAATATTTTCACAAATTTGGCAAGAGTTTTCGAACGCGCCCTATGAAATACGTGAGTGAATCAAAGCATAATTCAAAGACAAGCATTGCTCAACGATTGGCCGAATTGCACGTGCGTATTTTGGATACTTCTCGAATAATATCCACGTTTTCTATCAGATCTCTCATCCACGTGTTCTTCACTGATTGGAACGTGCATAGTTGAGTAATGGGATATTTATTTTTTTAATGTAGTTAGTGGTGAAAAAATTTGGAACGTAAAGAAACAGTTTTTCATGGTAAATTGTGTGTTGCAAGCGCACATTTATTTTATTCCCCTTTCTATTACTCCTCCAAAACCTTAATTCTCTACAATTGTGCTGTTGTTCTACTTACATTACCCATATTTTAATTTACAATTTGGAACGGAAGTTCTTGCTTTAATTATATTCTTTTACTATATTCTATTAAAAATCTCTTTCAAACCAACGACAGAAACGTTGTACTACACGAAAGAGATAAGGCTGGTTTACATTATGCTAGTATTTTAGTCGAGTAGGACGTAACGCACTTACCACTAAATGTTTTGGTAATCGAAACGTGTTCACACAAATGTAATAAATGCCCATTAAACAATTAACTATTGTAACAACAAAAAATTTCACAATAAATAAAAACTTATGCCGACTTAATATTTTTTTTTATTTTAAACCATGTGTACTCATTGATTTTTTTCATTATTGTATGCATATTACCCGGCTTGTTTATTTTTATACAGTTAAGATTTAACATTCCAAAAGCCTCATGAATTAAGTATTCTAATACAAATTTGAAAGTTATACCTTCGCTTCAATAAAACTATATCTTTATGATAACTAAAAGATAATGTGTTCGGACTTCCCTCCCGGCCTATTTAATATTGAGTAGGGAAGAGTGAGAGGCGCTACTCGAACGAAAAGTTAAAATAAAATTGATTGATTCAACTAAACGATTCTACTAAATAACTCGACTTGTTCGTTTAAACACGTTTAGTCACTAAATCACTCGCTACTCGAATAAAATACTAGCATAATGTGAACTAAGCTATAGAGAGGTTACAATAGTACACATGTAAAAAAGATACTTACATCATATTGTGATATTGATTATCGTCATATTGAGATTAAGTCAAATTACTCCAGTTTTTAAGACTGTTACAAAGCGCTAATAACATGTCTGTGTGTGTGTAATATAACGTCTTTGATTTTAACATTACCTGTATATATAATATAATGCGAAAAATAAATCTTCACCATGACCTACATCTAACATTTAAAAAAGTTCTATTGATTATAACTGCAAAATATTTGGTCAAAAAGAACACGATACCAAATTTAATATTTTTGCATAGCGTTGAATTTAATATTATTTGCCACTAAACGTTTTGGTGATGAAATAAATTCAAAAATAATACAATTTCGTTTCAAGAAAACATGTATACATTAACACTTTATTGCTAATAGCAAGTAGTATGAATGAAAATATGAACTAAACTTAATTTTAGATTGAAAACTTAGAAAATCGATTTTACCTCCATTGAAAAGGCTATTTGCTATAGTTATGGCCATTTCTTAAAAGTTTCTTATAAATCACCTTCATCCAAAATTAAATGAAACTACGTGATGTAGTATTATTTCTACTTTCATTAAGTTCTTAACCATGACCTAGGTTTCATTGTATTACAACATCTTCAGGTGGGCTATTAGCAAAGATTCACCTCAACGAAACCTAGGTCGTGGTAAAGAACTTAAAGAATATACAAAATAATACTACATCACATAGTTTCATTTAATTGTGAATAATGAATTTCTACAAAATTAACGCCAAATATATTCAATCACCTTCATTTAAATCACAGCACTCTGTGAATAAGTAATAATATACCTTTAAAACATTTGAGTTTACATTTTGATTACCTGAATAAGTGTTGGAATCGTGTGTTGGACTCCATTAACTTTCGTATCATTAGTATATTTTACAATATTTTTCGTGCATTGTCATATAATAATTATAGTACTTCATTAATTTTTACTGTAAGCAAACAAAAAAATAAAAATACAAAAGATTACTTTGTATTTTATTAAAATTAAACTTTTTTATTAGTTTTTTAAATTCAACAAAGGTCCCCACAAATAAGTACTTTTTCTTGAACATAACAACCCTTTTGTGACTGATAGTGACAACTGTCAGTTTGCTTTGGCCTGCTGTGGCATTTTACGTCCACTATTCGCCTGGGCCGTGTGTTAAAACTGCCGGTAAAAAGTATTTCATAAGTTTTGTTATTATTTTTAAATTTTATAAGAACAGTGCCTAGTGTAAGTGATAAAAACACGGAAATCTCAATAGAATCAATTTTTAAAATGTAAATCGAGCCTTTTGGGAAGACTTGGTCATACAAATTCTATATACAAAGTGATTATATATTTCAAACTTTTGTTGATAATTCTCTGTTCTTTGTATCGATCAACATTCAGTCAAATACTTGCCGTTAACGCATAGTAGTAGTATTGTTTATGAAAAATCGTACTCGGCAATGGTATGTAATTGTAAAACCACTTTCAACATGTGATGAAATATTAATACAAAAATCGTAGTGGCTTTTTTAGTTCTTGATAGTTTATGAATATTAATATATTTAATAGGGTACTTATAACGGGATAAATTTAGTTACATTTAAATCTACCCGAAAACTTTCATTTCAATTATAGGCACCAGTAATAAATGTTCTGTTTTTTTTTATTTACGGGACAGAGCCAAAATTAAATCCTACTGAATGAACGAGTATAAAGTATATTTTTAAAACCAATTTTTATGATAAAAAATCGCGTGCGTAAATTGTTTTTGTTAAATGCATCGCTTTTATTGTATAATTTTTTTTTATATAATTAATAAAGAGTAAAAGTTGTTATTTAAATTTATTTCGATTCAAGGTAAATATTATATTTAATGATACAAATTCAACAAAATATCGTGAAGACATTTTTTTATTTTGGTTTCTTTCATGTTTTTAAATAAATAGACTTCAAGTTGCTATAAATATGATGAAGTTATTAAATAATTTTAAATATATTCTCTTGCTGTATTTGGAAATGAAATCAATAATATTTTACACTGGAAGGAGGCAATAATGTTATACACATATTACATTTAAATGTTATTGTTGCAAGAATCAGTTTGTTTCTCTCCTATGTTGTTTGTTTACTTCTTGGTCTGTATCAAAACATGAAGTAGGATAACTGTTTTCTAAAAAATATAAAAGGAAAATTATGAAAAATGTTGATTGACGAATATAAAAAACCTTAACACATAAAAGTATTCATGCACAGGTGTCAATATTGTGAAATTGTTATAAGAACGCAATCAAGCATTCATTGGTTGATGATGAAGAGTAACTAATTGTTGGAGTAAAAAACATTATATTGTGTAGGGATTACTTCGATTCTTTTGGAATTAAATTACTTCGATTCTTTTGGAATTATAGTATAAAATGGCTGAATGAATTTTCTCATAAAAGTATGAAACATTAAAAGTTTTTCATGTAGTAAATAAGTAACATTAAAAGTTTTTCATAAAAGGATGTAACATTAAAACTTTCGAAAACTGAAATTCATTATACAGATGCTAATTAATAATAACTAAAATTACCAAATATGATGTTAGCTAGCACTATTAAGAAAATTTTCAAGAACCAAATTCCAATGCGATGCAAATGAAGGGAGGCGTGGCAGCCGCAAATGTATTTACTTATTACCTATTTTTTGGATGATTCATTGGATCTTGATAAAACTGCATTTATTATGAATATAGCATGTGCTTGAAGCAAATAAAATATTTAAAAAAGGTGACTTGAAAGAAAGTATGACAAAAGTATATGAAATCTACAAAGATTTATATTAGTACACATAAACAGTACATACAAATATATATCTTTAAATGAATGGCTAAAATATTTAGATTTGTTACCGAAGTCAAAGGTTGTTAATTAATTTTTAATTGTGAAATTAAGTGTAAACTATAGTGGAAACTTGCTTCAAAATTGTTGTTGGATTACAGTAAAATGTTTTGGGCCATATGATCTAGAGCATAGGTTCCCAACCTTTTCTAGATCAACGCCCACTTTGCCCATAATAGTTATAGCAAATACGTATTAAAATATTGTTGTACATTATCAATGAGGGAAGCCTTTATACAACAGTGCACAATAAAGGGCTGACGTGATGAATTTAATTGTCTACGATTAATACTATGTTTTATGTATTAAAATCATAAAGTAGAAATTAAAAAGGACATATTTTTGTTTAATATAAAATAAAAATTGACATAAAAAAGTAATGGAAAATATTAATGATATGATTTAGGCTGATGGAGTTTCAATCATTTTCTTATGTCGAGTTCTATTTGTGTCAACATCAGATGCAAATCACCACGGTCTATGATCTGCAATCTATTTCTTTTCTTGGAGACTAAATTTGCTACTTCACTGAATCCACTCTCAGTCAAATATAAAGAAGGAAATGCTATTAAAAATAATGGTACCAGAAATTTTTTATGGCATTTACATCCAGGGTAGAATGCCTAAAATCCAGGGTAGAATGCTGGTATTGACTTTAGAAGCCATAACTCTCGGTATCCATTTCTAAATTTACTGTCAGTACTTTGTTGGTTTTCTCTTCTATATTTTATGATTCTGCTATATCAATATGAGACAAGGGATCTATAACCTAACTCGGTATATGCATTTCTAAAATATCTTGGGATCGATCCTTATATTCAGCATGAAGAATGTCCAAGTGCTGGGAGTAATTAATAAAGTCTCCCTGTTTTTAACAGACTGCAGATAATATGGGCAAATGGCTGATTTCACCTTACTTAGATGAAGAGTAGAAGTTTATCATCAAAAGCCACTGATGTTTTTTGTTATAATTAAGTTCAACTCATCGCCTTGCAATTGTAAATTTACGCCATTAAATTTTCAAGGAGGTCTAATACTGACTTAAATAAATTATAATACTGACTTAAATAAATTATAAAACTGACTCAGAAAATTATAATACTGACTTAAATAAATTATATATCTAATACTGACTTAAATAAATTATAAATCTGACTCAGACAAATGTCCAATAATAGGTACTTCATCATTTTCATTATACAGTCGACCAAATAGTCGGTTACTCAATTTACCGCTTCTAATTTTATTGACTGTTGTAATGAAGTATTGAAGCGATTTATGGAGGCACTCTTTTAAATTTCTTGCAACCAAATTCTGAAGATGAATAATACAATGGACAGCAAGTACATTTGATATTGATTGTTTCAAATGGACTATGAAATCCTCATGACGTCCCGTCATTGCTGGAGCAACGTCAGTAGCGGTTGATAAAATATTACAAAAAGAAATTACTTTATATTCTAAATATTTCTTCATGGCATTAAATATGGATTCTCCCTTTGTATCGGTTTCCAAATTTATGACAAATAATAACTTTTAACAATTTTTTTCTTCAACAAATTGTACATATGATAAGAGCAGTGCTTTGTTGTTTGGTAGTTTTAATTCATCGAGTTAAATTGAAAATTTATGTCTTTAAATAATGGCATAATGGCATTTCTAGCTCTTTACCAATTTCATCTATTCTTCCTTGTACGGAACTGTTATTCAGAGATATTTTCTGCGTGACATCTGATGATGACTTATGATGAAGAATAGTTAATAGAACTTCTTTGACTGCTGGCGAGATTAATTCCTTGCAATTCAATTGTCTGTAGTTTTCTTGCTTTTGTGATTAACGATGAAATATTTTATGAAGCGTTGTCCTTCCTTATCTTGTTTAGAAGATAATGCAAAGAGGTTTGATAATATCGGTTGTTGAACAAATTTTTTTCCAGCCCTTGAAAATAGGATAATTTTGTTCCCATTTGTCTCCATGAATTTTATTCAAACGCTCTTAAACTTGTAGGCTTCATTTGAAAAAACTTTTTGGCAAATTAATCACGTAGATAATAATTGGTTTATGGGCGAATGTGACAGTCCATATTTTAAATACTCAAATCTGTACTGTATTTTTCTTGATATTTGTAGATTCAGACATTTTGAACTTTTTGTTAAACTTTAATTATAATATAAATACAGTAGAGATGTGATTAACCAGACTAATTGCTGTCGTAAATAATTTGGATACTTGAATCTATATAGGAAAGATGTATAAAATATCTTGTGAAGTATTAGCAGAGATTTCGAACAAATGATATGTTATCAAGGAGAAAGAGAGGGAGTCACTATTCAAAATATGTACTCGTGTCCAGTTTTTGCATCCGACGTACACGCTTTTAACACACACATGTCGATCGCCACCCCGCCACCAGTACAATATCGGTGCTTAGACGTACTACCTCTCCCGCTTTATTTATAAAAAACCCTGGTTTTGACTTGGAGAAATGGCAAAATGTACTATGATTGTTTGTAATAACAATTCAAGAATAATTCATAAAAGTTTCCACGGTGTTATGTTACATAGATAAAAATTTGAAGAATTAGTTGAAGATGACGCTGCTTGCTTATACATATAGAGCATCGATACCTAGAATATATTGTTTCAGCTTCGCCATTATTGGTCAAGTGCGCTCTCAATTTCATTGGCTATTCACTTTGTCACCCTTTACGAAAGTGACATGGTAGAAATTATTGAATATGGCATATCTCCTTTTTTCTTTGATCTGTTTGTGTTACACATCAGTGGCAAATAGCAAGAAATTAAAAGAAACAAAATAGTTGCAGTGAAGCAGCGCGGTGCAGGGTGTAGCAGGGACGGTATTTCCACCCGACAAGTCCTAACACACATATAAACTGAACATGGTGGACAATGTCGTCTTACTAGGTGTTAGGCATACATATACCTAATTGTTATTATATATATTATTGCTTACTTTATGCTTCTTTATCAATAATAATAAGATATACCTATCATCTTATTTTTCATGAAAACGGTATTCTGGCAGTAAAATTATTCCCCCTTAACTATCTTAAGGCCCCTCATTAGCTACTGGGCCCACTACTCCTCACCAGGTTCCAGAGCCCACTGGGGGCGGTATAAGAATTTGTGTTTACCTTGAGATAGTTTAAGTTTGTCTTACTTTGTAAACTGTAATTAATGTGTCAGTGATAAGTCATGTTTTGTTATGCTATATGTACTTTAACAGCATACACCTTAGGGTATGCTGTGACTTGGTATATATGGTGGTATATAATCAAACGATATGGTGGTATAAACCAAATGATTAAAGTTGAAAATGAAAAGTAATTTATTAAAAAAACGTTTATTATATTTAATTACAATTACAAAATTTCATTTGTATATCTACTGTACTTCATTAAATAGGTGCTGACATAAATAAAATTAAATAGGTGCTGACATTAAATAGGTGCTGACATAAATAAAACAGAGTTTGATAGAAAAATATTTATATTTATTATTGTTAAATTAATAATGTCAATTATACCAATTTTTTGCTGTATGACAGTCCTGACGTTTGCGTATGACATAGCAACCCGGCGTAACATAATATTAACAGTTAGTGAGCCTGAATGACCGGTATGGGTCTGATACAAACTACTCTATTGACCCCAAGGCGCCGATATTGCTTCCCAAATGTATGCAAAATCAAAATTGGGGCCTTCTGTTCTAGACGCTAATTTAAGACCAGGCCTAAGACTGGTTTATAAAGGATTTTGCATTCTCGTGCCGTTGTGTATAATGATTTCACATGTGGTTTTTTTTCTATGAGTAGTATTTTGGTCATGGTCTCTTTAGACCCTCTTCGTCAGCTACCACACATTTTCGATGGAGTTCATACTGAGACTATTACCAGGCAACGGAGGAATATTTTGTTCTCTTAACTATGTTTTCACTGACCGAGCTGTTCGGTAAGGACCCCGTTTCACTGCTGATGATGAACTACTGCCGATGACGAACTTAATCATCACTTTTGTAGGGTGCTGAACTTTCTGTACTTTTAAGTAAAGATGCAATTGTGATAATACATTACTCACATATATTTTACTAGCAACTTTCTCCAGCTTCATATGGGTGTTATTTAATCATTTCGTTAAGGTTTTTTTGATATGAATTTTTTTTTATTGCTGTGGTTTATTTTACTTTAGTAAAAATATAATAATGTACCGCAATATGATTATAATATTCTTGTACCTAGTGTGTCCAAGTGCGCTTCCACATACGCGTGCGTGAATACACTGAACATCAACAAAAGTACCGTCTCCAGTTAATTTTCAAAAATATTTTGATTTCTCTTAAATTACGTATAAAATAAAAAATTGTGAAGGGTTGATTTATATTTATCGAAAATGGTTAAAATTACTATGATATTTATTTTAATGGGGTTTATTAAATTGACGTAAACATCGACATTTTCATCCCCCGCACTTTTTTAACTTAAAAATATTTACCATAATTTACCCATATAAGATAGATAGGTACTGCAGAATCCTTTAGACCTTTTTAAGACCATCAATTGATCCATACATGGCAATAGTGTATCTTTTAATAGTTTTGCCATCGTTAGTCACTGAAACGTACAGATCAACCTTTTTATCCTGCTATCTTGACACTATTCACTACACCTCAATAATCACACAATATGTACGTACTATGTAGCCTATGGCAATCGCGAAACACACGGTGTCTGGGAATAAGTGTCGGACAAAGAAAGACGTTATTCATTGACTAAAAAATAGTTAATTGTCGTTCAAATAAAATTTAAAACATGACATTTTTTCAGAAAATTTAAATTAATATTCATAATTATTTGTCATCTTTTTCGTACACACGCACATTGTTCAACGCCGCTCGGGGGAATAACCCACAAACAGCTGTGAAGACATCGCCACGGTGGGTAAACGCCGCACTCCTTAAATATTGGGTGTTTTAAAAAGACTTATGTGTAATATTTCTTTTTTGCACTGAATTAGAAAATGGGTGTGTTTTACGTTTCATTTCAACGACAATTTATTCCTTTATATCCAACGAATAGCATCTTTGTTCGACATCAATTCCCGGACACCGTGTGTATTGAAAAAGTTGTATGATTAGCGGTTTTGTGTGAATCACTAGAAAATAAAGAACTTTCCTCTTTGTAAAGAAGAAAATTCTATGTGGAAAATTTTTTTTCTTTGAAAATGTGCAATATCTCAGTGATAACATTACTACATTCAATTGCGTTATTAAAACGAAATTTGTTAATTTCAGATTATTGCCTACTCTTGAAGGTCAACAATTTTCTTAATAAAATTTAGAGAAAACAATATTATTACGTAACGATGGATATATATGATGATACTGCCATGGATGAACAGTACTACTCAGACAGCGACGACGACGTTGATGCTGAAGACAATGAAGCCTTAGACGTCACGGAAAATGAAGAAAAAGCCGTTTTTACTGAAATGTCACCTAGACCATATCAATGCGAGTTGGAAAAAAAAGCACTCTCAAAAAATACGATTATTCACCTACCAACTGGATCGGGGAAAACATTCATTGCTGTTTTATTGGTAAAAAGAATGAAAAAGGATCTTGAGTTACCATATTCAGAGGGTGGAAAACGGACTTTTTTTCTAGTCAACAATGTTCCTCTTGTCGAACAACAGGTGAGCCGTCTGTTTTACGCTTCGAAATTTGTGTGATTTTATCTAATGTGAAGTACTAGTCATATACAATAAATATAACAAACGACTGAATCAAGCTATCTGAAATGCTGTATTGCTGGGAGATATTTGAAAATTCGAACAGTCTAATTGTATAGTGGAGCATTGTCAGCACCTTGCCGTAAGACACATTTATTCTTTATGCTATTAGATATACGACGGTACAGTGTGTTACATTTCGAAATTTTTAATAATCCTTTGCTTGATATATACGATAAAGGAGACCGGCAAAAATGGGCCCAGATGTAACGGAGATAAAACGTAGTTTTTTAAAAAACTGGTATTTTTTAGAATATAAAAAACCAAACAATTTAATAATTGGCAATCGGGAAAGAGAAAAAAATAGAATTACAATTTGTAACCATAATACGAAACAAAAAAGCTATATTCAAAGATATGCACTTATATTATATTTTTAAAATATAAAGAATCGTTAATTGGAAATAAAAATAATAAAAAAAAATTAATGGAATTAACTTTTTAGAAACGATTACAAAAAATAATCAATCAGTGACTCTTGCTTTCTTTAACGTAAAATTAATTAAAAATAAACTGTTAACAGACATTGACAATGGTTCTATTGTTGTCAAAATGAATGGCTTTTCCCCTCTTACAGAGGTTTATGTAAACTTTTTCGACGATCCTGTCGAGCCTGTGAGCATCGTGGATTAATATGGTACATCTGTGGATGGAGGATACAAGAAGAAACAATCTGCACTTTGTTTTATCTCGCTAGTTCAAAGAATTCCATAGAAATACATTTACAATCTAGTATAAAAAGTAACCTAACTTTTCATATAAAAATACAAGATTTCTCTTTTATCTGATTTACAATTTTGATAATACTTTAGTTTATTCTTTAATCTTCTCTATATAACTGTGTCATTTTTATTCTTTGTAACACCTGGGTCCAACACCATATGAACTTTTGCCGGACTCCAAAGGATCTCCTTTTTGATGATGCATATAAAGTTGATCTTTTTATTGAATTATTTTTTATTAAGTTGATCTTTTATATTGAATTATTTTTTATTAAGTTGATCTTTTTTATTGAATAATTTTTTATTAAGTTGATCTTTTATATTGAATTATTTTTTATTAAGTTGATCTTTTTTATTGAATAATTTTTTATTAAGTTGATCTTTTTTATTGAATTATTTTTTATTAAGTTGATCTTTTTTATTGAATTATTTTTTATTAAGTTGATATTTTTTATTGAGTTATTTTTTACTAAGTTGATCTTTTTTATTGAATTATTTTTTATTAAGTTGATATTTTTTATTGAATTATTTTTTATTAAGTTGATATTTTTTATTGAGTTATTTTTTATTAAGTTGATCTTTTTTATTGAATTATTTTTTATTAAGTTGATCTTTTTTATTGAATTATTTTTGATTAAGTTGATCTTTTTTATTGAATTATTTTTTATTAAGTTGATCTTTTATATTGAATTATTTTTATTAAGTTGATCTTTTTTATTGAATTATTTTTTATTAAGTTGATCTTTTTTATTGAATTATTTTTTATTAAGTTGATTTTTATATTGAATTATTTTTATTAAGTTGATCTTTTTTATTGAATTATTTTTTATTAAGTTGATCTTGTGTTCCTTTGAGTGAAGTACTATAAGATAGGTCTTTTAATATGATATAGGTTCCATTCACCATTTTTCATTTTTGGGCTCCTTTTGCAATATGTTAAGCTTTAATATGATGTACAATGTAACTCCCAATCTTCTAATTTGTCACCATGGGTTTCAAAAAATATATAAAAAATTTTAAGTACTGGCATTTAAGTAGAACATTTCAATTAAATTATTTCGGCTAATTTGTATCTACAGACAACTATAGACTCCTTTGTGCATATTCTAACATGCACTTAGCTGATTGTTATTTAAATATGGAACATTACAAAAAATGAAGGAAAGTGTGGTTATATTATTTTTTTATCTGTGGGTCTTGAAATAATTTTTAAGGAAATTGAGAACAGATGGCTTTTGAATATCCAGATACGACAAAGAAATAAATAATAATTTCGTGTAAAGAGGAGATGGCTTCCAAAAAAGATTGAATAATTATGTTTTAAAAATATATTTGAATAGAAAGTTTTCAGTGCCAAATTTCATGTTTTTTCTTTCTTTTAAGTGGTGTTGTTTCCACCACTTAGATTATTTCATGCTTTAGTGGGAAATTGGAAAAGCAATCTGACAAAGACACAAATTATTTGTATTATATGCAGCATAGTTTTTGTCAGCCGAGTCGAATGATTTTGTATAAATATATTTTTAAGTCATTATCATTTTGTAAGAAACATAGCATTCGCTAATGTTTTTTACTTACAAGTCTAATTTATAAACAAAGTAATTCCACAATTGCTCCTCCTGTTATCATTATGGATGCTAATGAACTCAGAAGAAAATGCTGAAGTAAACATGTTATTTAATAAAAAGAAATTACCCAAAGGAGAATGCTCAAAATGAGCCACCGCCACCAAGCAAAAAAAAACTCTTGCATAAATTGAATGTATTGAAAAATAATACATTAAAAATCTTATTGGTTTTGTTCTACTTTTCATTATAAACAGGAGGTGCGTTTCAATAATGCGTTTTATAATTGATTAAAAACTTTAATGACCGAAACACAATAATAATGTTTTAGAGCCTCTTACAAAACAATGGAAAGCGGTGATTGCTGGCACACCTGTGCCACAACAGCCGTCAATTTACTTCCGTTCATGCTATTTTGTTCCTAACATAATTGCCACGTATGAAGTACTAGTAGGAATAAAATAAATTAATTTTATTTAGTGATACAATTTCGATTTGTATATGTTATAATAAAATAAAGTGACTCGAAAGTGCTTCAACTGTTCCTTGTTTAATAGAAAGGCGGAAAAGGACTATCGGCTGTTTATACAGTGGCATTTTAGTATTTGGCATCAAAGCTAAGCACAACATCAATCTTAATTTTTCAAAAATAAGCACAACTAGTCTTTTAACACTTTTTGCATCATTTTTAATGTATGGTGGAAACCATTAATATTTATAAATAAAAAAAATTATTAGTTGTTTTGTATTAATAATTATGAAAATCTTTTCTTTATAATACATTTATTTATAATACATTTCTATAGTATTCTTATGTTGAAATTTAAATGTACTATTACTACAATTGAGTATTTTCATTTTTGATGATTATGATAGGTACGACAAGCGAAATAAATGTGTATGAATGTATCGTAGAAAATGCCCTCAATGATATTTGACAATGCAAAAATAAAAGAAATGGAATGGTAGTATCACTCAGAAATTGATATGTTACGCTAAACAATATTCGGTGGTGTTCAATCTGTCCAACCTCAATCTCTTTTTGCAAATATTTAACAAATTGTATAAATTTACTAATTTGGATACTTATTTTATATAGAATTTTGAGCCTTCCAATGATATTCTTTTGAACCAAGGAAAATGTTTTGTGATTTTTGATAGCGTGAAAATAATAAAACAATGGTAAGGTAGTGCACTTGAAAGTGGAAACCTTGCACTAGGTGGAGATAAACCAGCATAACCGCGATCTTATTTTTTGTTTTATGTTGTTCGTTCTCTAATACAGAATTCTTGCCAATAACTATGGTCTACCTTTGTAAATATTTAAAACATGCAACTCGATAAAAATAAAATGTTTGTTATAATAATTTTAAGTTTTGAAATGACACAAATTTCATTTGTGCACAATTAATTTTATCCTGGGCTCAAGACCCAAACAGCATATTTACACCTAGTTAATGGTCTATTCTGCTGTGTATCTGTCAACTAGCCGATACAAAATTTTCTATCATTCGAATGGTGCTATATAATTTGTTTAATATGTCATTAAAAAATCTTCAGGTTTTCTATTAATTGCTTATTTGTATGGAGGGGGGGTGGGGGTCTTTTTAAGTTCGCAGAATGGGGGGTAAGAAGTGAGAATAAAATTCTAATTTAATTTTCTTTTTCAATAAAGTCACCTGCTACCCTAATACCATTTTTCCAATCTTTCAATTAGGTTATGTATACCTTCATAAAAATATGTTTTATCTTTGTCTAAAAAGTAAGCTGAAACTGCGTCCTTCACTTCTTCATTGCTTGAAAATTTCATCCCACGAAATTCTTTTTTAACTTTGGGAATAGATAATAATCGCTGGAGGCCAGGTCAGAACTGTAGGCTGGGTGATCCAAAATATCGAAGCCCATGTTATGTAGAGAGGCTAACGCAACATGACTCTTGTGAAGAGGCGTGTTATTGTGTGTTTCTTTGATGGATTCTTTCAACTGCTCCAGGATTGAAGTATAGTTTTCTCGGTTATGGAGACGCCTTTATCTTTATAATCTAGCAAGAGGATCCCTTCTGAGTCCCAAAAGACTGTCACCATGATTTTATTACTTATCCTAAGATGATTGTGAAGAATTTTAAAAACGGTTGTATCCATCACTCCAACTATTTCTGCGAGCTGTTTCTTATTTAGTCTAGCATAGTCCAATATTAATTTTTTGACTTGTATAATTTCCTGGAGTAGTCACTTCGATGGGCCGTTTGGTTCGTAGGTCATCTTCAAGTGAGTCCCTGCCTTCTTTACTCGTTTTAGTACCATCGTTTTTAATAATATATACTTAAAAATGTCAAAAAAATCTTTTGTTTTTGATGTCATTTACCCTTGTCTCGAAAAATAACTGTATCTCTTCCAAAAATTATCCAATTTTAATCATTTTTTCGGTGTTTTCTTAATAAAAACTTGTACAAGGATAATAAAATACAAAGAAAATTATGAAAATATATATTGTGAACAAAAATTACAACAAAAACTGAAATCAAGGTCACATCGTATTTTCACAATCCGGTACATCCTCCGTTTCAGCAAAATAATTGTTATCGTCACTATTCACTATCACTCAAAATTTGCATTACGCCAAATTGTGAGCGCACCACAATGTCACTCCCATGATCACTTTCTTCACAACTTGAAAAACAATCATTTTCACTCGGAATTATTTTCATATTCCGACATTACGGGTTAAAAATTTTCTTTTCCTGGATCCTTTTTATATTGTAATTACTAATAATATTATAATTTGAACTTCATGTAACATGTAGAAAGATAAAAAATTTGCGATGCGTGCGAGCAACCTCCCCTACCACGCGCTAAACAACAACTGATTTCACGAGCGCCATCGCGCTCATGGCCAATTTAGTTAGTATGTGCACGAGCGCGATGGTGCTTGTCGGCACTCAAACAGTTAAATATACTGCCACATATAAATCATGGTTTTACCTGGGCAAGAATCCCCATAAACAGATACAATCTCTTCCAGCAGGGTTTAAACCGACTTTCTTTGCTTGGTAAGGAAGTTTATAATACCACAGTACTAGATTTTCTTCATATTTCTCACTTTCTTCCCGATTAAGTAGCTTGATCAGTGACAGTTCAAAGACTAATGGCCTGATTAAGATAAAACTTGCTATTTATAGTAACAATGAGTCACTGAACTTGTTGCGGTTCATTAAAGTACCCTCACTAATGACCTAATTACCGATTGTGTGAACTTAAAAACGCACCCTCTACTATCTAGGTTTTTTCAATTAAGGCTTCTTCAGGCCTCCTACCTAAACGGAACACATCACGTTTAAAATTTAAAAACTATCTTTCAGTGGTCGTTGCCAATGGTATATTTTGAGTTAACACTTTTTTCATTTTTTATCACTCATTTTCATCAGTATAGCAAAAGTTATAGAAAATAAAATTACAGTAAATGTAGTTGGATGAACTTTGTTGTTAATAGAGTAAAATATGGCTAATTTGTATGACCGCTAACAATTTATATTCTGTATTTAGGTTAAATATAAAAGATGAAGGAGAAAATTACTATTTGAAAGGGAAAAAAGTCAAATTTACGAGAAGTCTAAATTTAAACGCCTCTGGTATATTAAGTGTTTTTGAATAATGTTCTTTGATTTTTTTAAAATATTTTATCCAATTTTTTTCCAATAAATTGTATTGTAACAACAGGCATCTTCCTGTAGTGTTTTTCCAAAGTAAGGTTTTCCAATGGCCATACAGCATCTGAAATAGAAAAAGAATGGAAAATACCTTTAATATGTCTGATTTTCTTGTTGTTGATAGATTGCTGCAATTTAATAAGGAGTAAAAAGAATAGACAAGTGTAATATACACTGTGGAGTTATATAATTCTGTCTGTTTTTGTCTTATCATCTTAAAATTTGCAAATAGATATTTACATATATACAGGTGTCCAGTGGCAGATTTCAATGTTTGAAAAATTGTAAAAAAGAACTACACCTCTAATACAAAGTAGGTTTATTTTAACTTTATAACAACAAATGCGGATTTCATTTTTTAAAAACCACGTTTTCCAAATGGCTGCCATCGAGTCTGACACACTCTTCGCGTCTAGCACGCATGTGACTTCGGCTCGAATATTTTCTTTAAGTTGTGTCACAGTGCTCGGATTAGTTTTGTAAACAACGGATTTTAAGTATCCCCATAAGAAAAAGTCACATGGGCTTAAATCAGGTGACCTAGGTGGCCACGGTACAGTACCGTTTCGGGATATGTTTTTTTCTGGAAATAAATGCCGCACTGCATTCATGGACACATTAGTAGTGTGAGCTGTGGCCCCGTCCTGCTGGAACCATGTGTTTTGGTTGAAGGATGGACTATTCTGTAGTTCTACTCTGAAAAGTCATTTAACATCTGGGCATATCTCTCCGAATTCACAGTTACAGTTTGGCCACGTTGATTTTCAAAGAAATAAGGCCCTATGATTGCAGATATGGCACACCAGACTGTTACTTTAGGCTTATGTAAAGGCTCTTGATGCATTTGTCTTGGGTTGTGGACATCCCAGTAACGAAAATTCTGCTTATTCACAAATCCTCCAATGTGAAAGTGAGCTTCGTCACTAAAGAATATGTTGCCCATCCGGGTAGCAGTACGAAATCTCAACATCACCTCCGTGTAAGTTTTTCTTAATTCAAAGTCAGAATCGTGTAAATCTTGAACAATTTGAATTTTATATGGATGGAACTTGAGCTTTTTTCGCATTATTACCTGTAAAGTTGATTTCGGAATTCCCAATATCAATGAACGTATACGCAGTGATAAACGGGGATTTTCAACGACAGAAACCATAACACGCTCGACATTTTCATCCGTGGCTACCAATAGTGTAGGTCCTGGCCTGAGCCTATTTAATGTTGATCCTGGAGCTCTGAACCTTGCTACCCATGACTGAATGAGGTCGATCGATGGTCCATCACATAATCGACGAATACTGCAACGATTATTAAATCGACGGCGTGCTACAGACAGCGAAAATTCACTCGAAATGTACGCCTCGACGTTAAAAGCGCGGTGCTCTCCACTTCACTGTTCCATGGCTACTAAAACATCCGCACCGCTTGCGCTTCTAACGACGCCCCCTGCACCCCTCTTATGTGTTGCGTTCAGAAACTATGTTTGTTCAAACTTTGAAATCTGCCACTGGACACCCTGTACTTAAAGAAAATTAATCAAACAAAATTATAACACCAGATTTGACCCCTGACACACTAACATCAAATATTGACGATTGTCTTAAGTAATTTTTTTTATTATAGCTAAAGGTAATCCAAAGTCTGCTACCAGTAACTGCTGCAGGATATAGCAGTGAGGATAACGTTGATTATTGGGATTACGAGAAATGGCTCCAGGAATTGGACAAAAATAAGGTAATTTTATATAATTTATGAAATGTCATATGTGCATTGGTCTCTACATCTAAACATGCTTGGATATAGCTGGGCACAAGTAAGGAAATGAGTTATGCTTATTCCTTCATTTATTCCTCATAGTTTCCATTGACAACCCGTTAGTGTTGGGATGAGTATAATTTTTGGTGCCAGACTGTTGCATATGAGTATGAAAACACCCACTATTTCACTTTCAGCATGTACATACCAACATATGTTTACAATCCCTGATTGCCAATGCATTTAATTTTCTTAACACAGTGTTAGAGGCATTGTTCCATCTCATTTGTTACTTGATTTGTAACTTTTGAGTCAATATTGTAAAATATTTTTATAGATCCCGGCCAGCTCATTATTATCATTTGTTTTTTGTTTATTATTATTATTAATTATTGTTTTGTTTATTTGTCTGATTTATAAATATGTTTAGTGTTTCATGGCAAAATAGAACACTAATGGAAACACTTCGGTGTCACACGGACAGATGAGCATCTGTCCGTCTGACAAAGGTGATTTTCTTGGAAACTATTCGATGTAAAATTTGAAATTTGACACAGAGATCGAGTGTGGTGGCCCAATTATATATAGACGTTAAGTATAAAAAATTTTACTTTCGATACTGGCAGTTAATTTCAGGGGGTATTTACCCCTGAAATTAACTGCCAGGAGAAATAAAAAAAATGTCGTTGCCCACACACAGAAAACAAATTGTTACAGTGCAATTATGTTTTAATTTTACAATTTTGTTGAATTTAGTGTACAATTTATAAAAAATTGGTGTAATTTTCATGACTAAAATTATATATATATATATATATATATATATAAAATATATATATATATATATATATATATATATATATAAAATATATATATATATATATATATATATGAGATTATTAGTTAATATTTTATTTTCCTCTAACGAAAACCTTTACTTGTAGATGAAATTATGATAATAACAAAAAACAAGCAGTTAAATTTCAATCAATTTCAAAAGAAGTTTATAGATTGTCAATAAATATAACAGAGATTATTCATAATCTATATATATAAAACTATTGATTTTGAGGCATAGGAAAGTTTGCCGGTCAGCTAGTTATGAATATATAAAGTTACACACAATGATTCTTATAAACCAATATTATTTAAAGTGTTCCAGGAAGTAATCAAATTAAATTTGTTGACATAATTTCCAATACCTTTGTAAACACAAAAGTTTATTTACAAAACAGCTGTTGGCCCATGCACATGTTTCACACACTAGGGTGACCATGTTGTTGGTAACAATATTCAAGTAGTAGTATTGAAATAAATTTAGTTTTATAGTAGAGTCGAATTATAGTATTATACTTCATATTGACCTAAAATTAATCTGTTATGTCACTGTAATAGATAAATTTTATATGTAGTGACAATTTTTCCCACGGACACGTATGCATGCACACACGTACACGAGTGACTGCGTGAGGATGAAATTTCCTAAATATGTAAATAAACAATTTATTTCGACATTTAGGAAATTTCATACTCTTTTCAAAAAAGTATGGTTTTATTTAAGTAATTTTCACAATAGGTTGATAATAAAATTTCGGCAGTGCAGCTGCCGTGAATTTCATTTGTTTGGGGCATTCTGTGTTAATCCATTAATGAGCACGCGGTATTTGTAGGGTTAAAGGGGATTGCGCAGGGAAATGCGAGTTGCATCAGATCAGTGAAGTTAATAACAAGAACAAATGCTCCAATAGTAATAACAATATTTATTTACTTAGTACAATCTTTATTCAACTTGCTGTTCTTGTCAATGCATTGAGTAAGATAATGAAAAATAAATAGTCACATAATCTACAATAAATATACACTAGCTGACCCGTGCGAAGTCTTCGCACTATATCGCCATCTAGCGTGTTCCAAGTATACAATTTGGCTAAGATATTTGATGTGTCGCCCACAGATGGCGCTCATGCCAATTGTTATAAAAATTAATTTTTTTATTAACAAAAAGATTTTTTTCCAATTTTTTTATATTTTTCGCCCAAAGTAGAAAACATAAGCTTTAAGTGGGTATTTTTTTTTGGTGCAGTAGTTAAAGAGATCGAGCCGCTCGACCAAAAAACACCTTTTAGAAATAATATATTTAGATGGTATCCGGGAACAGATGTCGGACAAAGAAAGATGGTATTCGTTGGCTATAAAGGAATAAATTGCCTGAAATAAGACACGCCCTTTTTCTAATTGAGTGCAAAAAAAATAATATTACACAACTCTTTTTAACGCACCCAATACTTCTCCGGAGTGTAGTGTTTACCTACAGAGGCGATGTCTTTGCAGCTGTTCGCGGGTTATTCTCCCGAGCGGTGCTGAACAATGTGCGCAAGTGTCGTGTGACAATTATGAATATTATTTTCAATTTTCTGACAAAAAAGTCTTCGTTTAAATTTTATTTTAATGACAATCAACTGTTTTTCTGTCAAGGATTAACGTCGTTCTTGTTCCGACACTTATTTCCATCCAAGCACCGTGGATTTGGTATGTTGCAAAGCATCGTGGTTTTGGTATGTTGGTTTGTATTAAACCTTAGCATGCTAATTGTTTCATTTCCTATAGAGATCTCACAAAACAAACCAGTTAATAAGACAGTCTGATATTGGATTTGCTTTTGTTTAAATGATTACTTTTTTTTGTTTTTATTTCAAAACGAAAAGACTTATTACATGTATGCACGAGTTTTAATTCAGGGTCTAACAATAAAAAAAATTACTAGTCTTATCTGACGCACTTTTTTGTCTTGCCCTTATTATGTTATATTAGGGTTATTTGTAATGGAATATTATAAACTATATTTCATAAAAACCTTCAAGAAAAAAACAAGTTTTACTAACATTGTCAAAATTTCTTTTAGCAGGTGATATCTGACAATAAATCTTGATTTGTATCCATTTATTACTCGTAATAAAATGTATCGACTACACATTATTGCCTAATTAAATTATCAGTAAAACTTGTTGCTTTCAGTTTTTCACCTACAACTAGGTTTTTATTGTCAATTTTGGGCTATGTGCTGATTAGACCTTTTTTTACGTTCTCATTCGTAAGTTCTAAGTCTTCTAATCGGAACATGATGGGTGACTGACGAAAAGAGATTTCTTGCAAGATAACAAATATTACATAACTTGGTTATCTGTCACGTCTTTGAAATAAAGCTTAGAGGTAAAGTGAAACATCAAATTTATTTCCAGTTAACTCTGGAGCCTGTTAATCCAATTGTGAACCTCAGAAAGAATTTTCGTGTTTCTATATAATAAAAACGATTTTTTTTTATATTTTCAACTTACAGGTACTGGTGATGACAAGCCAAATTTTATTAGACATGTTAAAGCATAATTATGTGAGTTTAACACAAATTAATCTTATAATATTTGATGAATGCCACCAAGCAGTGGATGACCATCCCATGCGACAGATCATGCGAGAATTTGAACTCTGTCCTAGCAATCAATCGCCTAGAGTTTTAGGTATGTAAACGCTATCAATTACAAAAACTTGTTCAAATACAAAAATGCCAGACTTCTTCGTAAATTAAACAAAAATTTGTATATAGGTCGGAGCTATTTTTTGGCACAGTTTCCCTAATCAATTTGTCTTTATTAAATGTAATTTATATATAATTAAAATGTTTAGGAAAATTTTATTTTATATTTCATTATTTTCATCATTGTTTTTTAGGGTTTGGCATAAAAACCGCTTATCTGATTGATATGAAACTCTCACTTTGGCTTAGTTTATAGTCTCCAGATAGGCACAGGTTATATAATTTCTTTTAGGACCTATGGAGAGCCAGCGGTATGTAATGATTTCGGTGAAGGGAATTGGAGTATGCCAGTCACGTATTTGAAAGAAACCTGTAAATATTTGTAGCTATATCAAAATAATATGTGAAGGCATCATACAATTGAAATATTTTTAAGTTAAGCAAATTGAACTGTGTAATATTTGTATCAAAATTATATTTAAAAAAAATTGGAACCTCCAGAAAAATTCCACGGTGTATACTGTAGTTCTCTACTTATAACTGATTTGTTATAAAAAGGTTTGACCATAAAGCTCTGTACTCAACTAAAGAATATAATGGAAAATTTTGGCATGTGGAAAATTTTGTGTACGAAAATTAGAAAACAATTAAAATTGATATCTTAATAAATATGATATACTTAGTAGCATATATAGAGTAGTATATACCTCTATGTAATTCAGTACTTTACCGCTATGCTAATGATTCTCTGAGCAAAGTGATGAAATAAAAATATACTTACTATCTCAGCTCCTCTCGTTCGGTCGCACTTGGTCTAGCGCCGAGTATACCCAAAGTCAAACGAATGTGCTTTGGTTATATTCAGCAATAGGTTGAGTGTATCCAAAGTCACGCTAAGTGTAATGCAAATTCGTAAACCTTTTTCCATCATAAAATTTTGAACAAGATGAGCCTGATGGTCATGGTTTTTTGTCCTGGCAAAACCAGGACGGTTGTTAGTTATATAATATTTTGTTACAACCAGAAATATCTTATTTTGTTCACAACAAAAGAGTGCCAGACATGCCTAGCACTCTCATGGTTGGAACGGATTTGGAAAACCTGGAAATTCTCAAATATGGAAAATTTTGCAAATTTCAGTTAATTCATGACCTAATGATAAAAATAATTTGATTTATGCACATTATTTTCACTAAACGGAGTTCTGTTCCTATATAATAAATGTGGACATAACTAATAGGTATTTATAACATGTAAAAATATCTGATTAATATCGTTTTTGAGTTAAGAAAAATAATTGACCATGATTAACTACAATAAATTTGGTATAAATATTTTGATTGAATCATTGAAATCAAAAATAATATTGTACTTTAAAGTTCACAGCTAAATATTAAAACGCAAATTGTCCACCAATCAGAATGTGTGATGTCACAGTGTATTGTACTAATATCCCATAAATTTAATTCCATAAATCCCATAAATTTAATTCCCTAAACGATATTTATCCATCACTATAGAATGACGCTGAATATAATAAGTGTGTGAAACGGATAGAACCTCCTCTTTTCAATTTAATTATTTGACGCATTAAGACATCATGGAATTTGTATATCACGTAACTGAGTGTCTGACGCAGAGCTTTGTGTGACTGCAATAAAAGTTTATTTTTTCAGCTTAAAACATGTTTTTGGGGAAAAATATCGCAATTGTAGGGTTGTCACATAAATTTTGAATTATTTTAAACATATTTTAATAAATGATTACATGTATCATCACTTTGTTAATGTATCTACTGCTTCTGAAGTGTTTCAGCTTAAAATAGGCCAATGCCGTGCAACTTCCTTCATTGATCCTTTTTAGTAAAATTTTTTCAAAGATACCCATGTTCTCAAAGTTTTGTCACAATCTTTTGAGTCTTCTTTCATTTTCTTGTTTTTGGCAGGATCTATGTCATTGCACCTATTAACTCTTCTTTGATCAAAATATGGTTTATATAATTTTTTACTATAAAAATTTCTTTGGGTAGTATTTTTCTTGATTACTTTAAATAACATTCTCAGTATTTTTTTGTTCGAAATCAATAAGTTGCCTTCATTAAATGTAACAGGATTTTTTATTATAAACAAGTATTGCAAGTACACTATTGCAAGTTATAGCTCTAACAAAGTAGATAAAGGAGACCGGCAAAAGTCCATATAGTGTTTGGCCTAGGTGTTACAAGAATAAAAATGACACAGCTATATAGAGAAAATTAAAAAAAATAAGCTCCTAAAAAGTTTTATCAAAATCGTTTTAATAAAATAAAGTGCAGATTGTGTCTTGTTATATCCTCCATCCACAGGTGTACCAAATTAATCCATGATACTCACAGGCTCGACAGAATCGTCGAAAAAAGTTACGTAAACCTAGATAAGAGGGGAAAAGCTATTCATGTTAACAACAATAGAATCATGGTCAATGTTTATTAACAATTTATTTTTAATTAATTTAGGTAATGGCTACACGCTACAAGAAAGCAAGAGGCATGCATTATTTTTTATAATCGTTTCTAGAAAATTATTATGTATTCTGTTCAATTTTTTTTTATTATTTTTATTTCCAATTAACAATTCTTTATATTTAAAAAATATAATTTATGCGCATTTATGAAGATTGCTTCTTTTTGTTTCGTATTACGGTTACAAAATGTAATTCTATTTTTTTCTCTTCCCTAATTGTCAATTACTGAATTGTTTGATTTTTCAAATTCTTAAAAATACTAACTTTTTTAAAAATTATGTTTTATCTCTGTAATGTCCTGGACCATTTTTGCCAGTCTCTTTTAAATATTAAAACTGAAGTCAAAAACAAATGCTCATGACAAAAAGTTACAAAATATTTTCATTCATATATAAAGATAATTATATCTAAGATAAATCTTTACAAGACACATATTAGACCATACTAGATAATCACATTTACAAATTTTTTAAATAACAATTTTCAGATCCATGTGAATAAAATATGAAATCCAGAAATGATGCTTGATGTCATTATTTTTGTAGAGTTAAAGTTTTTGTGTTGATTCAACGAGCAGTTAGACTTGCATAATCGTACTTTTCACATGTATACCACTTAAAATTGTGAAATTAATAATGGTACCTTATACATAAAAAAGCCATTATTTGTGCATGTTTGCTATCTCGTTAATGGGTGGATAAAGATTATCGCTTTCAACGGAAATGACGTTATTGTGTAGTCATGTCACATTTACAACTGCATTTATTGTCTTAAATTTGGTATAAATGTTTCTAATTATCCAAGCAAAATCAACCACTATACGCATATATACATATATATATGTATATATATATATATATATACATATACATATATATATATATATATATATATCCACACGATAATTTATTTATTTTTTCCTCAATGAACACTTAATTGCAAAATGAATTAAACTTTATATTTTGTTATTAAAACCAGGATCGCATCAGTTAAGTAATTGGTTTATATTGTTATAGTTTGAACGACTGTTTGAAATAGTATAAACACCCTTTTTTAACTGTAATAATGAAAATATAGGTTTCAAGATAACATGAATATGAACTTTCAAAAATCTGTTTTGTTTTGGTTAAAATAGCTATAAATATCGTGCGAAAATATGTAAATTTCTGAAGAGCTGTGATGCTCTGCTGAGCATATTTTCAGCATATTCTGTTCTGTATTCGCTGTTTGGTTTTGATTATCTTCCATTGTTTCTCTTTCCAACAATTACCGACAAAACTGTATCAAGTTTGTATTCAATATTACAGGATGTAAGCTTTAAACGATCGTCACCTTATCTACTGAGGATAATTGTATTCATAGGTTGAAAAAGATTTTTGTATATGAAAGTATATAGATTTCTCATTATATTTGTTTATGTATATTATGTATTAATATTTCCATTCTCTTGGGAGAGTAAGTTCAAAAAAGGCTAAGGAAATGTTTTTTCTAAGAAAATAAAAAATGTATTTAGCAATTAAAAGCATAAAACAAACATATACGTAAACGAACACAAGACTAACCACATTTTGCTTAGAGCTGCATATAATGTGCAATGATCACATTGCATTAAAATGTAGTTTTATAATTCCTCACTAGGGGATGGTGTTTATTTCACATATTTAATTTATTACTGTATCACGTATCTACTACTATTCAAATTTTTTTTTATTTCAAGTCATTAAATGTTTAATTATAGTTCTATGACAGTTGGGTTACGGGTTATAAAATGGTGCAAGTTGTGCAGAAGCTACCATAGCATTAAAAGTTGTTTTATAATTCCTCACTAGGGGTAGTATTTATTTCACATATTTACTTTATTACTGTATCACGTATCCAATACTATTCAAATTTTTTTTTTGTTTCAAGTCATTAAATGTTTAATTATAGTTCTATGACAGTTGGGTTACGGGTTATAAAATGGTGCAAGTTGTGCAGAAGCTACCATAGCATTAAAAGTTGTTTTATAATTCCTCACTAGGGGTAGTATTTATTTCACATATTTACTTTATTACTGTATCACGTATCCAATACTATTCAAATTTTTTTTTTGTTTCAAGTCATTAAATGTTTAATTATAGTTCTATGACAGTTGGGTTACGGGTTATAAAATGGTGCAAGTTGTGCAGAAGCTACCGTTTTAAAAGTTGTTTTATAATTCCTCACTAGGGGTAGTATTTATTTCACATATTTACTTTATTACTGTATCACGTATCCAATACTATTAAAATTTTTTTTTGTTTCAAGTCATTAAATGTTTAATTATAGTTCTATGACAGTTGGGTTACGGGTTATAAAATGGTGCAAGTTGTGCAGAAGCTACCGTAGCATTAAAAGTTGTTTTATAATTCCTCACTAGGGGGTAGTATTTATTTCACATATTTAATTTATACAGGTTATAAAATAGTGTAGGTTGTGCAGAAGCTACCGCAGTTTCTGCTGCATTAATTTGAAAAATTGTTTTTTTTTTATTTTTATATGTCGTACATGAGCCAAAAAAGTAGAAAGAGAAATTTATAAAACTGCGCACGTTTAAAAAAATTATTTACATCAAAAAAAATATTTTTTTTAGACGTAAAAGTTCAAGTACATAATAATATAATTAGTAGAATCTGTGTGAAATTTCTGCATGATTGACATTTTTTTGAATGATTAAGCTAATTTTCAGAAAACTGTTTTGAGAAAAACTCATTTAAAAAACTTGTCTATGATTCCAGATAGGTACTTCTTCCTTGTGAAACTGATTTTCCTTTAAAAGTTGCCCTAGTCTAAAAGTCAAACAAAAATTGACCCCTTCCCCTCGAATCATTCAATTCTCGCCAATCTTGTCAATGTATAGTTGAGGTTGCTTCCTGACGATGATTTATAATGTATTCATTGTTCATAAAATAGAAGCATATTCTTTATTTAACAAGACGTGGATTGATATATCTGCAGCCACAGCATACAGAATGTAAATAGACTATGTTTTATAAAATTCGTATTTTGGAGATATCTTTCTAAACAAAAACTGTTTGAATTTTTTGAGAAGGTAAGACTTCAAGCGAATGTAATCGGTACGTTTAGGAGAATAAACTTGTTGGGGAGAATAAGCTTAATATTCAATGTGAAAAGTGTATTGTATTTAACAGAACAGAATCTATATACAGTATATAACGAAATGTCATTATGTGCTTGCTATATTTGTATATTTACAGTAAACAAGAGTTACTTACTGTGAAGACTTAAATGTCTAAATGTAACTAATTGTTTTTGTTGTTAAATTTTTATTTGTAAGATATGCACAAAACAAATAGGTATCTAATAATAATGATAAGTTATAGTAATTCTAAGTTAAATATTGGATTCTATAGCCCATAATTGGTTTTTCAAATTAGTCATCAATAAATGTAGCTAATTTCTATGACTTATTTTATTAGTTTTTTTGGGCAGCATTTTAATTAAAAGCGGTGAATTATTTGAATTGTGGTGCAAAATTACAGGAAAGAATTAAGAAAAGGAAGGAAAGGAACAAGTAGATTATTCATTATGTAAGTTTTGTAGGGCTACTACGGATACACTATTCACGCCATTTCCACCCGGGTTGTCTCTGGGCCCCTCCTGGGGCCCGTAACGACCCACCTCATACAAAAAGGGGACCTTCGAAGGTCCCCTAATAGTGTCCCGTATCTACGATCACAGTACTTCCACCCACAGTGTGAGTTGGCAAACATTGATAAGATGGCCTTATTTCCCAAAATTATTGGTTCAGTTGCCAGATAGATTGCAGACTATGGTGTATGTTGATACGAGGACCAAGATAGTTAGCTCAGCAAAAGAAGAAAAATACAACACTTTGTTAAAAACTATAAAACCGAAGTATTGAGATTTGCAATGAGCTTTAGTGCCTGTGAATGAGGTAAAAGACACGCTGCTAATATTATTAAAAATTAGTCTTGACATCTCCAAGAAGATCAATAAAATAAATAAAAAGCAGTTTTAATTTCGGCCCAAGCGAGCATAACAAAGGAAGAAAAATACAACACTGTTAAAAACTATAATACTGAAGTACATTTACAACGAGCGTTAGTATCGGTGAATCGTGTAAAAGAGATGCTGCTAATATTATTAAGAAAGTAGCCTTGACCTCTCTAAGAAGATCAACAAAAATTGTTAATATCATTGTTAATATCAGTGCCAAAAATCCAATCCAAGAACCTTATTCTCCAGATAAAGCACTTGCGTTATTTGGATGTAATAATTTTATTGGTAAATCAATACAAAATCATGCAAATAGAACAGAGTGATAGAGGACACAGTATATATATGTATTTAATATATATGTAGTAAAAAAGATCACCATACTGGCGTATATATAAAGGTGGAATTACCTACTCTTATATATCGTATAGTTCAAAGATTTTGTCCATACTTACAGTCTATAGTATGTATGAGAATTTTTGTGACAATAAAGACAATTCTAACCAATATTTATTTGCCATCAGTATTGTGCTTATCAAATTTATTTTACAGCTAACTCTAAAAATTTTGCAGCCAAACCCAAGGCTATCATCAACTCGTTTTTAGGCCTTTCGAGTTGTTATTTAAACAGGAAACAAAAACAATAGTGAAACAAGACTGCTGTAACAATATAGAAAGACAAATCATTGAACTCGTTGCTGTGAATTTTAAAGTAGGCATTAAGAAATAGAGTGAAAAGTATTACGGCACTAACAATAGTTCTAACAGTGTTTGTGGCATACAATACTAACGATGCTTTGTGGCAAAACTCCGACCTATGTAAATTATTTTATTTTTATACAATTATATGTTTACCTATGTACCTATAATAATAGCTAATACCAGAAAAAATTTCTCTATAACACAAATATTTATTTATTATATAGAATAAATAATTGCTCAATGGTATTTATATCTTTTATTTACACATATGTTATTCACTTTATTACAATAGTAGTTTACGTAAATTAAACGTGGGTATAATTGTAGAACAGGTTTGAAACATAGATTTTTTAAATTTAAGTTTTTTTTTTGGTATATCTAAGAAAACTCCGTTTACGTCGATTCAATTTAGGCCCCATTTCGGTTTCCATAATCGTTTCATATACAATTAATTTTGGAGCAAAACTAGTATTAATACTGACACTGGTCTTAGTACGTACAGTTCAGTAGATTTTTTCCAAATCCAATTCGCTGGACAAGACATGATTGTTTTATTTTTATTACACTCACAAACCAATTCCGTACAGTTGAAAAACAAATACACAGTAATTCGGATAAATATCATCTAGCAATCAGTGGTGAGCTCCTAAGCAACCCTATGAACCCATTTCCGAAAGGGCCAATGGAGCAGAAAAAAATATTTATACTGGGTGCACCTGACAACATTGCGTTGAGCAATAAAAGACAGTAAAGTGCATAAAAGACAGGCAAATGCTGTAGAATATTTGTGCGCCCCCTAGACAGGTAAAATAAACAATGACATTGTCTCCTCATGTAGCAGCCAGGAGCATAAAAGGCCACTAAACTCAGGTCGAGGGGTTATCAACATAATGATTTAATGATTTAAAAAATGCATGATCAAGAGCTATCGAATTTAGCAATAAAAGGATTTGAAAGCAGGTGATTATAAAAGACGAGTATCGACATAGATGACTACTCGATTACATCCATTCTGTGTTCTGATACTAAGCATAGATAAGTTGTGCTTACAGATTATAACATGAGAAATATTTTGAACGTCACCTTGAACGTTGTAGCTTTAAAACGGTAATAATGTGTTATGGATAAAAATATTTAGATTTTTTAAATTCTAAAGGTTTCCCCCTCTTGAGATTGTAAAATTTTGATTCTAATAAAATGTTTTATAAATTGCAGGCCTTACTGCAATTCTGTTAAACACAACCGTCTCCATCCCTAGTGTGACTAAGAAAATAAGAACTTTAGAAACAACATTCCACGCAACTATTGCCACAGTCGATGATCTTGGAGAAGTTTTATGGTGAGTCATTATTTTTATAGTAGCAAAATTTCTATGTTTAGTTTATTGCTCTTCATGATAATTGATTTTATATTGGTTGTCAACATTTCATGTCTTCTATTTGTTGAGTGTACGACCGAGATTCTCAAATTTAG
The DNA here is from genome assembly GCA_039881145.1 of Druceiella hillmani. Classification (NCBI taxonomy): domain Eukaryota; kingdom Metazoa; phylum Arthropoda; class Insecta; order Lepidoptera; family Hepialidae; genus Druceiella; species Druceiella hillmani. The sequence continues at coordinate 6,149,820 of JAYKKI010000069.1, read as the reverse complement.
TGACTAATAAAAGTAAATAAATGGCATGTGAAAACGTTAACAAATAATAGAACTAAAATTGGGCAGTTTCATAAAGCGAACATTTTACAACAATCGGAGATATCTTATTTCGTTTACAAACAATTTCCGAACAATAAAATAACCAGTATTGGATCACAGACTTGGAAAACCTGGAAAAACTCAAATATGTCAAGTCTCGAAAAATCAATTTATTTATCGACAAGTGATAAAAAGATTTAGATAACAGCCACGCATATTCTTTTCACTGAACAGAATTCTGTTTCTATGTAGTAATCGTGGATAAAGATATGTAACACAATCATATCTATATAGAAAAGCATGTTACATGTACCTTCTAATTAACGTGCATCTTCATCATCATCTTCTGAGTCATTACAGCCCGGAACTAGTCAAGAACCTCTTGTGTACTTTCCTTCGCTGAATTCTGTCAGAGGCCAAAACTTCCTTCTAGTGTAAGGTTCTCATATAAGAAACTGTCAAACTGCCATTGTAAATATTGACTTGCGATTATTATACATGTTTTGTTAGAATCCATTTCTTCTAAAATCCAAACTATTTTATCAATAAATTTAAGACACCTGGTTAATTTTGCAATTGTCACAAAGTTATATGATTGTGCCAGCACCGAATCCTTGTCTTCATGATTTCAATGGTGTTGTCAATTGTAAGTTGAAGACCTAACGATCATGTGATTCTTTACTTTTTAAAATAATTTCCGTCTCATCATATACAGTCAATGCTTAGTGAATTTTGAAACTGGGTATTGAGTTTAGGCATCTGTATGAGAGTCGCTTTAACTTTACTCTCTGTTATAACTACAACTAAGTAACTAAATATAGCATATCTTAATATAAGTATGCTTATATTATAGATAAGTTTTTTCTCCTTGCCTTTATTTTTTTGCTCTTCATCTTGTCATTTTGGGGGCCCTTTTACCATATACCAAGAAATATTTCCCTACTATGTATAGAATAATTAAAATTGATGGTTTCCAAGTTTGGTAAAGTTTTTGGCAGGTAAGTTGTTTTCAACTTAAAATTTTCAATATATACATTTTCTATATATAGGATGGATCAGATTCTCTTTCCCAGTGTTCATTCAAGTGTTTTCAAGGCTTCAAAAATATTATTTCAGTCAGGAGAATAAGGTGACAGATTGCAAAAATAACGTGATGAAGGATTCGTAAATGACAGTGCTGATCTATTTTCAAGAGCATATCTCTTCACAATAGAACTGTAATTAATAAAAGGAAAGTGGTAATTTGAATTTCTGGAACCTAGATACAGCAGTTATCTAGATTCTAGTAGTTAATACCTTCGATATTGCAGTGGTGAATCTTCCACCATCTCCTAAATTGTTATTCTGTAATAGTTATCTGGAATTGAAATGGTTAGGACTAGTAATTTTCATTGTTTTGTATCAATGTTTGATTTTGTCGAACACTGAGTTACTTGGCCAAGGATCTTACTGAATATTTGGTGCTCAGTAAAGGCCGAACGTATTATTTTTTATGACTCCATTTATTAATCCCTCTATATTTAAATTAATAAACACTGTTTCCATAAACAGCGATCTTCAAAAAATTTAAAATTTCTTTTTTTTCCAGTTACTCCACAAATCCCATAGAGATGATTATTGAATACAATCCACCCACTTCGAGTCCTGCTGGCATGAAGGTAATAAAAAAGTTGGAAGATTTGCAATCAATGATTAAACATTTTCCATGCACCTCAGAACCGGTGAACATCACACTGAAACCTGGTGAAAAATTGATCAATTCCTCTTCGAATAAGGTATTTCACGCATCTATCAATAATTATAAAATAACAAAATTAGGTGAAATTAGGTTTTGAACGTAGTACAATTCGCTAAGTTATAAAGTTTCTGCACTGTTGACTGCAATAAAAATAACTCAACTCACCATTGCGGGCAGCAGATGTGCAATGCGGAAAAAACGCCACACAGTACAATACTACACATTATATAGTTTTAAAACATTATTATTTTTTTAAATGATTTATTGAAATCTTAAAAGAAATCATTAATTTAATAAAAAAAAATGTATTTAAATTCAGTAGTACGTAAGACATATGCATTTGTTAGCAACAGTTTAAATTAAGACTGAATTATTTGATAATTAAGTCGTATAAAAAAGACCGGTCAGTGCAATATAACATATAATTTATCTTTGTGTTAAATAAACACATTCAAATTAAGAAGGATGTATCTTCACAAAAGTTAATAGTAAGTAAAATTGCAATATTGTGGCAAAATTCAAATTCATACTCGTGGTTGTCTGTCTGTTCCCATTTGCCTTATTTTGCCTCGAAATATACTAAAATGGATTTCAGCCCTGTGAAAAAGTAATTTAGTGTTCTGGACTTTCTTTGCATGTAAAGTCTGGACACAATATTTCCTTCTAAGTGTACGCATATATTATTTAATCTTTAAGTTTTAATATATTAGTTATTATTTATTTCTAATTCTTGAGAAAAAATGGGTGAGAAAACGATACTGGAGTAGCAATGGTTAGTTGTTACAAGGTCAAAATTAATTACGTCGTCTGTTTATAGATTAGCATAATAATTGTCATTATCTTTGTGGGCTGGGCTAATTACATGTTTTGAAAAGTCAAAAATTTATTTATATATTTCATGCTGTGAAATTTGGTTCCACTGTAAAAAATTATAATGTTGATGGAATTATTCGAGATGGAGTGAAACAAATTGGCAGGAATTCGGTGGAATTTTCATCTGCTGATGCCGCCGACTGCTTTGTTAATCACTCTGCCTTCACGGGACAAAACAAATTGTTCATCCCCTCCTTTAACATCAGTCGTATTGGCATTGTTCGCAATGTTCCAGTCGGTCTGACGAGGAGGTTTTACATAACATAGAAGTCCCTGAAAGGTGCGGTAAGGTTACTAAAGTCCGCCGCTTAAATTAAAAAAAAAAAATTGATGGCCAGCCTAAATATTTTCCCTCTGAGACGATGGCAATTACCTTTAATGGCCAAGTTCATCCCCAACGTATAATATGGCTTACTCATCGCTTCCAGTTTCAAAATATGAATTCCCTACAATACAGTGGTTCAAGTGTTGTAGGTTTGGACATGTCACGTTGGGAGAAACTGCCCACTTCCTCTTGATAAAGCAAAATGTATCTTTTGCAGTGGAAATCATGATTCCACTGATAGAAATTGTCCAGAATTCGAAAGAGAAAAAAAAATCAAGTTTGAAATGTCTGAAAGAGATATTTCCTATGCGGAAGTGTCCAAATTGTTGGTCCCTTTTGCTAAAAAATCATACGCCTCAGTTGCAGCTCATCCCCCTCTAACTCTTCCTTTTCTAATTTCTTCCCAAAGTTTGCTTTCTCCGTCTCGTCCTACCAACTCTTCTCACAAAAAAATTATTACTCTGAAACCCCGATCCCACTCTTCGACTAGTTCCAACCAGGGCTATGACCGCTCGGCTCTAGAACAAGCCTGGGCAGACTTCCGAATTCTTCAACCTGAAAATGGTTGCGGTTTTAGTCAACAACCTACAGCTAATACTCCTTCTACTAGTATTATTCAATTTCTTTTGACCAACTTGGTCAAAATCTGAGTTCCCCCAATTAAATACTGTCCAACGTTACCTCCTCCATTCTTACATCCCTTCAATCCCTTCTTTCTAATTGAAAAAATTCCCTCTTCAAAAATACAACCTACATAGGGCAGATTGGATGGGATTCCGTACCTTTCTCAGTGTCGAAGTGGATTCCCTCCCTCCAGTGGACTTGGATAGCATTGACTCTTGCTATGACCAATTTGTAAGGGCTATATATAAATATATATATACCTATCCGCTCGGAACTTTATCTCACTTAAAAAATTTAACCACCACTTCAGATCCTCTCCCCACCGGTGGAATGGAGACTGTTCCGCAGTGGTTAAAACCCACAAAGAAGCGATATATAAATCTAATATGTCGGAAGCATGCTTCCTTTTGTTTCGAAAGACCCAAGCTCAGATTAAACGAATTCTCCTTAAAAAAAAGAGGGAACGCTGCAAGTAATTATGTCACTCCCTCTCCCTTTTTACTCCCTCTCATGTCGTCTGGTCTAATATAAAACGCTTTCGGTCTATTTTTCAGCCTGATCTTCCCAAATCTGTACACGGGAATTGGGTTGATCAATTTTTAAATAAACTTGCCCCCCCATCCATCCCAAATTTAGATGAATTACCTTTCAGGTATAAATTTACAAGCGCCAATCATTTTTTAGAAGAAGATTTCTCCATTAATGAATTGGATTTCACTTTACACCATCTTAAGGATTCTTTCCCTGGTATTGACGGAATGTCATATTCAATGGTGAAAAATACTTTACCATCTACCCGTTGGTATCTTCTATCCCTCATTAACTGTATGTTCAAATCAGGTTCTATTCCAAAGTCTTGGAAAACTCAAATAATAATTCCCATACTTAAACTTCATGAAGATCCCAATGTAGGTTCATCCTACAGACCCATAGCCCTTCCTCCTGTTTTAGCGAAGATTACGGAACATTTAATTAAGAATCGTTTGGAATGGTTTACTGAACACCATTCTATTTTGTCAAGTAACCAATTTGGCTTCAGAAGAGCTAAAAGTACAATGGACAATCTCAGCGTCCTAACCACTGACATCAGACTTGCTTTCTCCCGACAAGAGTTCCTCGTTGCTGCTTTTTTAGATCTTTCTTCAGCCTACGATAACGCTAACCTTCCAGTCTTCCAAAAAATTCTTCATAATTTTGGGATTTTCTCCTCAATTTTCTTTTAGAAAGATCTATTATGCTTAGATCCCCTGGATCCCCCCCCCTTAACAAGAACTAAATGGAGGGGTCTTCCCCGAGGCGTTTTGAGTCCGTTACTTTCAATATTTACTCCTATATGATTCACTCGACAATAAATCCTTTCTGTCGTGTTTTGCAATATGCCGATGACCTGCTTTTATATTCTTCTAATAAGTCAATAATGGTTGCCAAAAATGCTTAGAACTCTGCCCTTATTAACCTAAATAAATGGGTTAACTCTCATGGTATGGATTTATCCACTTCCAAAAGCGCTATGGTGGTCTTCTCGAGAAGGAGAATTACTCCTCCGTTATCTATTTCTTATAATTCCTCTTTGATCCCTGTTCTTTCCAATATCAAATTCTTAGGTATGTTCCTAGACTCAAAATTATCCTGTAACATTCACATCGAATATGTCATCTCCCAATGCCAGGCTAATATGAATATCCTCCACGCTCTTTTAACATTAAAGTTAATATATAACGCTCTAACCCATAGTCATCTAAAATATGGTTCATTTCTACTTGATCCTATTTCCAAATCCAATGCCACTAAATTGACCCGCATTCAGTCTTAAGCTCTGAGGATCATAGGAGGTGCTATGATATCCAGTCCCATAAATACCCTACAAGTAGAATGTGTTGATCCTCCTTTAAATCTCCGGCGACTATATCTAGCTGATCGTTATTTACTAAAGGCAGATAGGTTTTCTACTCACCCTATTTTTCCAAAACTCACTCTCTAGGTTTATTGAGCATGTTCCTTTTTGGCTTTCTAAGTCCCGACTTCTTATCGTTAGCTTCCAAAGATTCAAATCCCCCACTAACCCCATTTATCAATATTCTTCTCTCCCGCTCTATAGTTTCCCATTTGATTCAGTATTTCACTGGCCAAATATAAATTTGTGTTATAGAGTTGATAAGGAGTCCAAAAATGCTAATTCGCTGTTCACTTCTATCTTGAATTCTTTTTGGATGGATTGGATGCTAATATACACAGATTCATCAAAAACCCTTAGAGATGGCTATGTCGGAGAGTCATTTTACTCTCCATCCACCTTTCATTCAGCTTACTGTCGCCTTCCTAAGGAGTGTTCGGTATTCTCCGGGGAATGTCGTGCTATTGTGGAGGTCTTGAATTATGTTCTACTCAAAAAAATTTGCAGGCTCCTTATCTTCTCTGACTCCTTAAGTTATTTACAGTTCCATCTTGCTAATCCATTTTCTTCAAACTGTGGTTTCCTGATTCTCCGGATCAAGCAACTTACGCTTGATTTGGAGAGATCGGGATCCGATGTCGTTCTTGTATGGATCCCTAGTCACTGTGGTGTAGTAGGTAATGAAATAGTCGACGCAAAACTCGTTTTGCCGCCGTGAACACTATTAATTTCGTGTTTCACTATTAATTTCATTGAGGATCTCCTTCCCATTACTCGTTTCTGGATGACATCTGACTAGCAGAGGGCATGGGAAAGATCATCCCAGATTACGGGTGCGGGTATTTCCAAATCCAACCTTTTATACCCACAAAACCTTGGTTCTCAACATTTACTTTCTCTCGAAAAGAATCCTCTGTGGTATCTCGCATGCATTTGGGTCATCATTCTATTCCTACTCATTTGGCTAGACTGCGGGTCAGTGAATCTCCAATTTGCGATTTTGGGCTTGGAGAAGGCGATTTAAATCATCTCATTTTTTCATGTCCATTGAATATTAGATTTCCTTCGTTTATTTCCAAATTATCAAAATATAAAATTCAATTGCCCATCAACATAAGATCACTTTTATTTATTGCCAACAAACCCATTTTAGGATTAATCATTCAGTTCATGAGAAAGAACGACATCAAAATATAGAATTTTTCATATTTATATTCATGTTTATTTTTGTTTTTATGTTTGTATATTTGTATATACTTATTTCGTACTCTCTGTATATTATAATGTCATTTTCTTCTTTTTGTTTAATTGTAGCCAACTTCTTATTTAGTTTTTGTTTTATTCTATTGTTTATTCTTTTGTTAACAAGCAACACTGACAAATATCCGAAATATGATTTAATCAGTGTTGCATAGCCTTTTTTTCCACACTTCACATTGGCAAAGCTTCTCTCTGGAGAGAACGAATGCGTATCTTTGATTATATAAATCAAAGATAAAGAATAACTTGTTGACATTTAAAAAAGAAAAAAATGGGAAAGTTCATATGTCAGAATAATTCAAAACTTACACTTGTCTAAATAACTTAGTTATTATTTCGTGTATCTCATTTAGTGTAAGTAGTTGGTGTGATTTATAGAAAACTAGACAACACATTTTATTGGTGACCCCGACGTGATCCGCGGAGCTTCCGTTTTTAACATGCCAGATGACAAAATAAAAAATAATAGCAATGCTACAACTGCAACAGTAGCTAGGGTAAGCGTAAAAGTGCCTCCTTTTTGGAAACCAGACCCTAAAATTTGATTTTTGCAACAATTTAGAACTGCTAATATTACTGTCGACCAAACCAAATACGATTATGTTGTTAGATCTATTGACGCAGACATTTTATCTCAATTATCGGATTTGCTTCTCAAACCACCAGAAACTGATAAAAGTGACGGTATTAAAACCAGATTAATCTCACTTTATGCTGACTCTGAAACTCAAAAATTATTGAGTGAACTAGATCTTGGTGATAAAAAACCCTCGCAATTGCTATATGAAATGCGAAACTTGGCAGGTAATAAAGTAACTGATGATTTCCTAAAAACCCTTTGGTTACAACGATTGCCACTGCACATGTGCAGCATTTTATCAGCCAGCAAGGATGATCTCACACAATTGTCAGATATGGCCGATAAGATTAGAGAGTTGAATCCTGTTAGTCCTCAAATCAGTAGCGCTTTTTCTGTCGCAACGGACACTGGAGTGATTGAAAAATTACAAAAACAAATTAGTGATCTTTCACTACATTCAAGATAAGAAGACAAAGCATTCAGATGCACTTCTCCCTGTAGCTTCCAGTTGAAACCAAGCGATTCGGGAAACTGAGCCTCTGTCCCCCGTTGACGACCGAGGGACAAGGGGTGGAGCTGAGTCGTCTTTTCATCAGCAACAGAGTGGCAGCAACCCAATTTTTGATAGATACTGGAGCAGAGATATCTGTATATCCGGCTATGCCATCTGATCGAAAAACAGTATTGAAGTTAGAATTGTTTCCCGCAAATGGTACAAAAATCAATGCATGTGGACAAAAATTATTGGAGCTTGATCTAGGTCTCCGGCCTTGTTTCAACTGGCTTTTCATAATTGCCGATGTAAATAAGCCAATCAGGAATAGACTTTAGAAAGGAACCGAAAACTGATTGATGATATAACCTTGTTTACAACTAATGGAACTCCTTGTCATGGAGGCAATGATAATAAATCACCAGTTCTAAATCTCATTCAAGACCTGTACAAAGAGATAATTAACAACTTCCCAGATCTATTGAAATTTAATATAACCAACAGCAAAACCAAACATCATAACATTGAACAGAGACTAAAAACATTTCATTATTATATGAATTAACATTTCATAGAGACTAAAAGCCCTCCCATCTTTGCTAAAGTCCGAAGATTATCGGCAGAAAAACTCAAAGCAGCAAGAAAAGCATTTGAGTTCGTGCTACAAACCAGATTATGCAGACCCTCGAAGAGCATTTGGTCCAGCCCTCTACACTTGACCATGAAAAAATCAGGCAATTGTAGGCCTTGTGGAGACTACCGAGCATTGAACAATGTCACCATCCCTGACAGATACCCTTTACCATTTTTGACTGATTGCAGCAATATTCTACATGGTGCAACTATATTTTCATCTGTTGATCTGATCAGGGCATACCAACAAATACCAGTTCGCAAAGAAGACATTCCAAAAATGGCAATCATCACCCTATTTGAACTGTATGAGTTTCCATTTATGACATTTGGATTGCGCAATGCAACACAGACGTTCCAACGTTTCATGAACAGCGTCCTCGAAGGCTTGGATTTTATATTCTGTTATTTAGATGACATTCTGGTAGCGTCTCCAGACGAAGAAACTCACAAGCAATACCTGCATCTAGTTTTCGAGAGGTTAACAAACTTCGGTTTGTGCATCAATACAACAAAATGTGTATTTGGACAAGCAACACTTCCGTTTCTGGGATACGAAGTATCTGCCGAAGGACTCAATCCTCTAACAACCGAGGTAGAAGTGATTAAGAGTTGTCCAGAACCTATACCAGATAGTGATTTAACAATATACTTTGACACTTCAACTGATTACAATAGGCCATACATACCTAAAGAATTTCCTAAAGAAAGTATTTTTATCTATCCACAATTTATCACACCCTGGAATAAGATCCACAGTAAAATTAATGACCAGACATTTTATTTGGCCCAACATCAACAAAGACTGCCAGCTATGGACTAGATCATGCCTAATTTGTCAACAATCTAAAGTTCAACGACATACACAATCACCTCTAAGCGACTTCAAAGTTCCACTGGAACGTTTTCAACATGTCCACATTGATATCGTTGGAACATTACCTTCATGTCAAGGCTTCAGATATTTATTAACGATGATTGATCATTTTTCAAGATGGCAATATCTATGGTCGACCAATCTGCAGAAACTGTTGCAAAAGGAATAATTTCAACCCGGATAAGTTGTTTCGGAACACCTCACTGTATTACTTCCGATCAAGGTCGACAATTTGAAAGTGAACTTTTCCTATCATTGGCTTTCAGACATCTAGGACTACCGCATATTATCCACAATCAAATGGGTTAATTGGAAGACAACATAGAACTATCAAGACTAGTTTGAGGTGTCATTTGCAACAAAGCAATAATTGGGTTGATGCCTTACCATTTGTTCTTCTAGGAATATGCTCGGCGGTCAATGAGGACATCGGACACTCTTCTACTGAGCTTCTATATGGTAGCGCCCTCTGTTTACATGGAGAATTCTTGACCAAGGCACCTGAATTATCACATTCCGATTTCGTTCAGAGGCTGCAAAGAATTATATGCACCATGAAACCTTCTGCAACGACCACTCATGGCAAAAAACCCATTTTCGTTTCAAAACAACTTTCAAATTGCTTGCACGTTTTTGTGTACAATAATGCAGCCACTTCATTTTTGCAACCAGTTTAGCTTGGTCCTTATGCTGTTAAACTCCAGGCATCAAAATACTTTGATATAGACATCGAGGGTACTGTCAAAAGGATTTCAATTGACAGACTGAAACCATGTTTCCTCCTAAATGATCCCTCTGAAAAGTCACTGGAAACTTCCATACCCAAAAATGAACAAAGTGCTACTACCTTGTGCATTCCGCCAAAAGGTATTTTGATCACTGACCATCCCACCACTACACGCAGCGGAAGAACTGTTTGTTTCCCTTCATATATAAAAGACTATGTATCCTAATCGTGTTCACTGGGAAGGGAGTGTGTAGTGTGACAGAACTGGCAACAAGAATAAATGTTCAAAAAAGAATAACTTGTTGACATTTAAAAAAGAAAAAAATTGAAAAGTTCATCTGTCAGAATAATTCAAAACTTACACTTATCTAAATAACTAAGATATACAAAATAATATTAGTTAGGAGTTAGAGTAGTGTGTGTGATTTATAGAAAACTAGATAACACACTTTAGTACCTTTGTAAATAACGCCTATTGTCAGTTTGACAATGTATAACGTATTGTAAATTGTTAAGTATCAAAATGAATAGTCATTTATCTTATGGAAAAAAAACTAGAAAACAGAGCTTAGATTTAATTCTTAATTAACTCAGCAAACTTTACTTAAATATTACAATGGTAATAACTAGTAAATTAAAGAAATAAAAAGATTTAAACTTAATTCAATACATTTGCTTCCTTTTATTCTTTATTCATTTACTAAGTTTTGTGTACGATGTTTCATGATATCCATGGTATTTAAAAATTAGTTTGTGCATGCGTACACAATAACTAAAAAACAAATTTTTTTGTTTTAGAATGTATTTCTGTACTTACCTAGATATTATCTTAAGAGCTTCACCAGTATTATATTGCACTCGGCAGACACTAAAATCATGGTCAAATATTCGTTTGAACTAAAAAACGACGTATTCACTAATTCCACTCACTCGAAAATGTATTACAAAAATTTAACAAAAATACTTATGTGCACAAATCCATATTTTACAAACAATAAGAATCCACATTTTAAAACCATAACTATCTCTTCAAAAAGATTCAAACATTCTGCTGATCAGTTCAAATGACATTTGTAAGTGTTGCCATATTAAATAATAAATAAACCGTGTAGATTTTTTGAAATCGTTGTTAAAATTAGACTAATATTACTAAGAAGCAAATAAGAAATTTATCTTATTGGTAAATGAAATAATATAATATTAATAGTTATTCAAATAAGTTTATTTTAAAAAACAGTCATAGTATTTTTTTTAATCTTGGACATTTGGGCGAATTACGGATCATTAAGAGGGATATTAATAAAATATTGCCACATTTACCGAAATAAATTTCGGAAAAAAGTGGTATGACTTAAAAAAAAATAGCTGATTTGCATTTATCCATGATGCACAATTACAGATTGAAGTGGTACTATTTAGTGAATGTACATACTGTATATCTATAATTAGTACATCATACAATAACATCAAATTTCTTGCAAAACAAATCAAATAAACTGATTGTTGCAAACATGATAAGCCACTGCAAACGCACTATTTATTTAATAGCGAAAACATGTAATATATATTCCAATTTTTGGTTAGAAATATATTTTTTTATTACTTTATCACAAAATATATAAACTGACTATAAACATTTTTGGTTAGAAACATATTTTTTTTGTTACTTTATCACAAAATATATAAACTGACTCTATAAAAATAGTTTCGCAATCCAATATGTAATATTACAATTATAATTACTTCGGAAGTGAATACTATAATCTTTTCTTGGTGTACTAGAAAATTTTTGAATTCAACATATATAAATCGAGTCAGATGTTTGAATTATCCAATGTTTCATAAAACAAATGAAATAAACATAATCTTCAATAATAATTACAATAATATTGATTATTTCCATATTCAATACAATATACACTCATCGACTTATTTAGAGGAACGCAAAAAAAAGAAGGCAAATTTGCATAAACACAGATTTCTTCATTTTTATGATCTTATAATAATAATTACTGAATTGAATCAATTAATTAAATTAATATTTTTGAACATAAAAAAATTTTGAATTAACCAAAAAAAAAACAATTAGAAGCAGTAAACTCAGTACTTTCATCATTTTGTTTGCTTTCCTATGATATATAATTGTCAATATGTTTATCTCATTTTAACCCGACTATTTACTTTACAGAATTCCTAAAATTTTTACCACTCTTTTTCTCAAAAACTATTGGTCAGAAATTTTTTTAAAAATGTTACGTGTTAGTAATGCAGCCTAAATTGATCAAAAATTGTCTGAAATAGTTTTCCTGTTATAAACAGTTTAACTACTTAAACTTAGTGTTTATGTTAATGAAGATATAATTAGCCCATTGAAGATTAATAATAGATTAATTATGTGTTATATCATTTACTGAACATATAAATTAATCGTTTGAGTGCCGACGAGCGCCATCGCATTCATGTGCATACTAACTAAATTTGCAACGAGGGTAATGGCGCTCACGAAATCAGTTGCTGTTTAGCGCGCGGTAGGGGAGGTCGCCCGCGCACATCGCTAATTTTTTTATCTTTCTACGTGTTACATAAAGTTCAAATTATAATATTATTAATAATTACAATATAAAAAGGATCGGAAATAGGAAGGAAAATAATCGTTATTCAAGTTGTGAAGAAAGTGATAGTGGGAGTGACATTGTGGTACACTTACAATTTGGCGTAATGCAAATTTTGAGTGATAGTGATAATAGTGACAATAACATTTATTTTGCTGATACGGAGGATGTACTGGACTGCGAAAATACGGTGTGACCTTGATTTCAGTTTTTGTTATAATTTTTGTTTACAATATATATTTCCATAATTTTCTTTGTATTTTATTATCCTTGTAAGAGTTTTTATTAAGAAAATGCCGAAAAAATTAATAAATTTGGATAATTTTTGGAAGAGATACAGTTTTTTTCGAGACAAGGGTAAATGACGTCAAAAATAAAAGATTTCTTTGGCATTTTTAAGTATATATTAGTAAAAAACCAAGGTACTAAAACGGTTAATTAATGCACCATTATAATGGTTGTCTTAACTTTGTTGTGCGTCAGTTAGGTTTATTCATCGTGTCACTTTCAACGTCGGTCTCAAATTATCAATTAGAAATGTTGTTATTTCTTTAGATATTCGAAAGTATTATTTGGTAACAGAAATGGATTTGAGATATCACTCAATTCTCAAGTAATATTATTTATTCTAGTACTAAGGCCAAATTTATTAAATTGTGCAAGAGAATATATAAATAACCTATAAAGTATATATATATATATATATATATATATATATATATATATATATATATATACATATATATATATATATATATATATACATATACATATACATATATATATATATATATATATATATATATATATATATATATATATATATATATATATATATATATATATATATAAATATAAATAACCTTTATGTAAAGTGAAATAAGGCACTATTTTAACATATGCAGCTCTCAAAATAAATGTTTGTATTATTCATAAAATGACAAAACATAGGGCTAAATGTTGATGTAAATTTTATTTTTTTTTCTATTTTTATAATTCATAAAATTGCTAAATATGCTTGCTTTTCATTATTCATTACAAATGGCCAACACTGTTGCTTGTTTCTTTTGCTATTTTGGTCCTTAAGAAAAATTGTTCATCCTAAATTGGTAAATTAATTTACACACTTGCACATCTTCTCTATGGTTTCTTCTGTTCTGTTTTTTTATGATTCTTCTATGGTTTCTTTTAGTTCTATTCTTTCTGATTGTTCTATATGCTAATTTTGGTTTATGTATGTTCATTAAAGGACCCATTCTGTCACCTTACTTTGCCATAGAAAGACAAACTAATCTTGTCAGTGTGCAGAATAATGTAAAAAGTATAATTCAAATTTACATTATAATAAAGACTAAATAGGAAAAATGTGTTTTCCTGTAATTTGAGATTAATCATGAAAATATTATTATTTTAAATATCACATTTACCTTCAAGTTGTCAATGGAGAAAACCTACTATACTGTAGGATATTCTATAAATACCTCTAATAATAATAACATTTTTTCTTATGTAAACCTGATATCAATCTCACTTGAATTAGTTTTAAAAATAGTCTTTTAATTTGTAAAGAAATTTGTATTGTAGAAATTTGTACTGAAAAGTAGCGACTCGTTTAGGACAAGGAGAACGGCACCTTTTTTAGTTGTACTTTTGCTGTGTTAAGTACGTTTGGCTTTAGGGCCCTTACACTTTATTGCAGTGCAACGTTGCTATGCATGAATGACGTTGCACCCACAATGTATTGCAATGTTGCATTGTAGAAATCTCACCGCATCTGGCATTATATGACGAAACAGTTACTAGTTAATATTAAACACATTGAGAAGAAAAAGCATAGTGCGGGACGATTTTTACAGGATGACATGTCCGGATTGTTTAGAGAGTGAACAATAGCCTAATGTTGCATAGGAAGTTTCCACGATACGTTTTACGTTTTCTTGCGATGCGATGTCGTGCTTCAGTGATTTGTGGGGTCCTTTATTAACTGCTTTATTTTTATTTAATAAGAAACAGTCTCATTGGTATAAAGTTTAAATAAAAATGTATTTTCCACATAGTCTTAATATAGAATTTGGGTATTTTTAATAGGTGTTCTACATTCATATCTATTTATTGCTGAAGTTGCCATCTCATTGCCTCAAAAAATGATGATGTTCTTTTTTCAACCAGTCGTTCGAAATATCTCTTGAGTTGGGGCTATTTCGATTTCAATTGGTTTTCCATATTTTTTGTATGAATGGAAGTTTTGTTATCTTAAAAGTTCCAAAGTATCTTTAAATGATTTAATGACGAGTTTGCTAGCATAATAAATTTATTTGATTTGATTTTTCTAAATAAATAAGCTTAGAACAGAAATATCTCTGCTCCATGCACAAACGAGCACATCTCTGAATGTTTTCTTTCAAACGTATTAGTATCATTCTTTCGCATTTTACTGTGTCAATTGTAACCAAAATCTTATGTTTTAGCTCATCTACACTTTGCACCTTTTCTGAGTACACAACCACCTTATCTCATTTCACATATAAAAATCTACAGGTGTCAGGTCGGGGCTACGAGCGGGCAACAGAACTGGGCCATAGCGTCCCAAACAACAATTGCCAAATACATCATTAAGGTACTTCTTGTACCACAAGTAGGTACTGAGTCGGACAACCGTCGTGTGGATCAAATACCTCTCCGGAATCAAACAAGTATTGATCGTGTAGCGCGTCGGTGAATCAACTAAAAATTGCATTTTGTTTTAAGCGCGAATACGGAAAGATAACGAGTGGGGTCACACCATTGTCACTCTAATGTCGATTGGTCTAATTACCGAGTGTCTACAGTCTGTCCAAGTGGACCAAAATTTTAATGCTTGGTTCTTACTAAGCAGGATTGTGTCGGAACATTCTGCGTTATGTGTATAAATCTAAATACAGGTTGATTATTTTTTTGTTTCGAATTTTATGCTTTCGTTGAAAATTTTGTCAACATAGGTTGTGTTTGATAATTATTTTAATGTTGCTAATGGTTAGTATTCATGATAAACATGATGAAAAAATATCACATCATACATTATCTTAGAAAATTATTTTAACACTGCGAATGGATATTATTCATGATAGTGAAATCAGCTCTCTAGAGTTGAAGTATAACAATATATAAACAATATATGCTTATTGCTATCATTAAAATTGGTCTGCGTATACATTCAGACGTATTCACTGTCTTACAAAATTTTCACATTAAACCTTATCACTGTTTAACACCACTGGACGTATTATATTTTATATTTGTTATATTACTTTTAAAAAGATTGTTTACAATGGCTTAAATTTGATTGTTTACACATCATAGCATTCAAATTCTTAACACTTCAAAATGTTCAAATCAAATTATGGCAATTAAGAAAAAGTTTGAATTGCCAGCCAGAAAAAGTTGGGCGCGATAAGAGCTAATATGGAAATATAGACAATATTTATTAAATTTTATAAATTATTATATTTAATTTTTTGCCTCCGCTAATTCATGGTAATTAGATTGGGCAAAAATACATTTTTATTTTAAAAAACTTAACGGATTCATTTATTAATTACAGTTAAATAAAAGGGTGTCGAACATGATAGACGATATCAAAAAAAAGATAACTAATCTTGGCTTATTCGGAGGATCGATAAGTATGGTTGCCAGAATGATAGAACTAGAGAGAATAAGGAGGAATCTAGAATCGAAAAAGGATAATCTTTTTATTACTTCGGTTATTACTCACATTATTTCGTAAGTAAATCAAATTATTTGTTATCTTCTCTAAATTAATTTCTTTACCTGCTGTAGCTGCATTGGTACTTTACGGCATTTGGTGCAATAAAAGTCTTCAAAACTTTGCCTATGCATTATGAATCAATGTCTTGTTTTTTAATGTTTTTGTGCAAGTATTAAAATGTGGATTAACCGATTACACGTATTTCTAATGTGGTGTTGGGAAAATTACCGAATAATTAGAAATTATGGTGGTTTTTCATGAAATTGTTCAATTGTGGGGTTGGCTAATTCATTTTTGGAAGCTGAAGTTTGTGATCTTTTTCTTTTCAGAAATGACTTGTTACAATTTTGTTTATTCTAGAATGTGGAACTGTTTTCTATATAGGGGAATAATTTATATAGATAATTATCAGTTTTGATCAATATGGAACATTACTTTCATATGAGCATATTTTAAGATATTCAGTAAAGACTGCAGATAATAATATGAAGGTTCTTACGCTACCAGCCATAACACAATTCCATTTTGGTTACATACCAAGTTTTGCATTTAGAGGCCTTGAATATCCTCGCTTGAGTTGATCAATTGTATAACAATTTATGATGCGAGTTCTTAAATGCCCATGGTATCATTGAACATCGGTTCCCTTTGCTTGGTTTATATTAAACTTTTGTTGAGATGGATTCTGCATAATTTAATAGATACTGGACTATCAGACAGGTGAGTGTCTGGAAAAGTTTGTTGCTATGTCTGAACAGGAAGAATTTTAAGGAGGATATTGGTGTTGAAAGCTCATTTTTTCTGTGATTTCCACCACTAGTTGCGCTTAATGAATTTCTTACAGTGGTGATGAACCAAAATGGTTCAAACTTAATCTAAACTATCAGAAGCTTTTTTCGTGTTGTGCTCGGACTTAGTGAAATATAAACTGCTTCTGAACTGTCAGACGGTATACGCCAACTTCATTCCTCTAGTGACATCGTCTGAAAAAATAGACAGAGATGATGAGCTCCATGACAATACTTAACCCATCTGAGTTTAAGATAATGCAATGAGAAACATCTGTAATAATCGTCTAATTTAGCTCCAAGTGATTATCGTATTTTCCATTCATGAAAAGAATCTAGAATCTCATCTGCCTATCTTATTTAATTCAAAGCTTCTGGAGGAATTGCATCCAGAATCCAGTACTCTCAGAATATGGGATAACCAGATAAACAATATATCCATGATGAAAGTTTGTTTTTCAATAAACTTAAGTTTGAAAATAAATAACAGCAAATTTAAATTAGAAAGTCATCATACTTTCAAATAATTTATTAGCAACCCAATACTTGAAAACAATTTATTAATGTAAACAGTGATAAAGAAAATACTAAGGAATTTATAACTCTCCGAGCTCACTCTACACATGCACATTTTGCATTTGCAGTCACAGTATGACATTTTAGCTACTTTATTCTCAGCCTGTCATACAATACCGAGACCAGAGAATGATACTCTTTGACATGGTTCTAAATAATCATAAATAAAACTCTTTAACAACTCATTGTGCCTGACAATAACAACAATGTTCTTCTTCAAATTAGATAGCAGAATTTGTCTTATAGATAGCAGAATATTTTTCATAACATTCTTTCTGAATTGCAAAAAACCTTAAACATGGCAAACTGGAAATTGGTTACAAAAAGGATATATTTAATTGATCATTTTCCAAATGGTAACGCCGAAGGATGTACACACTAAGCATGCAGCCTTAGTAAGTGACAAATCTTGGAGCAATGGAAGCGGAGGCCTGGATTAAAATTTTGTTAATATTTCATTCGGAATATATTTATTTTTTAATACTCAATTATGTCCACAGTTGAGAATGGAAAAATTTGAAGATTCGCCCATGAACTACTTTCTAAGACTACAGATTCTGAATATTTTTACAGTGCTTCAAACTCTGTACTTGTCTGACACAATAAATTTAAAAGTTCTGATAAAGCAAACGTAATAGAGAGGCATTGTGCTGACAGGCTAAGACTTAAGGTACTCGCAAAAATTGTACTTAAGGTACTCGCATTCCATTATTCAAAACTTCCGGTTATCACTGATAAGCTGGCTTCAGTAGTCAGAGACAAACCTGTACCACCATAGGTATGTATGTATGTATATGGTATGTACCATAGGAACGGTATTGTCTGTAGTCATGCAAATTTGTGCACTGCGGACACCTGATCTGTTGCAAATCGGTAACTTCAATGCAAGTTGAAGGAAGAGATTTGGTGTGATTCGCAGCTGTGTGAGGTCATCTGACGTATGTGTGACAATCTCATAAACACACTATGGGAAAGTTGACTGTATGTGTACATCTTGAAAAATCCACACACATTCGTTTACAGATCACACGAGACTTCATCTCTGTCACTTGTTGTTGTCACCTTGAAAAAACAACTGTGTATATAATAGTTTTTTTTTTATAATTTAATTAAGCGTACTGAAAATTTACAAATTACGGCATACTTTTAAACCCATATCAATCTAACTTTTTAGTGTAACTCTAGACCAGCAACTCCAACTTATTCACTTTATATTTTCACTTACAATTTTTTAAATGTTGGACTTTAAATTATACAATGTAAATGTATGTAAATAATACTTTAGTCATTCAAAGTCACTCAAACGCAATCATAAATTGTGATATTTATATAATCATTTTTAACTGACTCATATGTGGTATTTTTTCTGCAAAAATGTTTATCCTATGCTGGAATCAGGTCGTTATCACTATATCACTCTACACATGTTGCAGAAGCGAATGTTGAAACTGTGGCAACCACTGAAAATTTTTTTCGCTAACAAAGAGGGACCACCAAAAGCTATGAAATACTTTTTGGATGATGCGATCAGTGAAATTTATTTTTTTTGTTTGAAACGTTTGAAAAAAAATTACGTATGAAAAAAAATTGGAAAATCTGACATCACAGTCCTAGAATTATAGTTAGTATTATGAAAGGCAAAACAAATTATGATAGAGAGAAAAATTTCAAATATTGTTGAAATTGCGACAAAATAAATTTTTCACCAAAGTTTCTTCAATACTGCTGAAGAATACATTGAAAAATGGTCAATTATTCCAAAAATTCAATGCCTTCAACTGGATGTCTATCAACTGAGTTCCCAAATAGGAAGGAACCAAACTCACCCTAACATATTTACAAGGGAAAAACATTGAGATTCGTGACACTGAAGCTCTATTTTTAACCATTTTATTTACCTAAAAGATTATTTTGATTAAACACACTGGTATAACAGCAATGACAAATATGGAAGAGAAACGGGTAACATTTTTTGCAGATACTGAACATTTAGATAATGTGTATTAAAGTTGTGGTTATGTATTTGTGATTCCCGCACACAACGTAAATATGGAAAGAATATTTTCCTTAATAACGGCCCAATAATAATCGAAAGAAAGAAGTAGGTTGTCAGTGAATCAGTTGAAGTTTTTCTTGTTATTATAATTTTAAAATGATGGCTCAATTTTCTAATTATGTCAAAAAAGAAAAGATTTCATTAAGGAAGTAAAGTATACTTCAAAATAGACTGGACGAAAAAAGATGAAACCCTTCCTGGATCTTCTTCTCAAGTAGTGTAGCTCATTCAATTTGATTGGAGTATCAGTCAATGATTGTTTAGACGTTATTATTTTTTTATAATAAACCATCACATATTCGCTTTTTTCACTTAACGTC
The DNA here is from genome assembly GCA_039881145.1 of Druceiella hillmani. Lineage (NCBI taxonomy): Eukaryota > Metazoa > Arthropoda > Insecta > Lepidoptera > Hepialidae > Druceiella > Druceiella hillmani. The sequence goes on along the minus strand of JAYKKI010000069.1, from coordinate 6,129,660 downwards.
CTGTATCACTGAGAGGTTGTTCCCAACACTTATGGCAACCCTAATTATAGCAGGATATTTAGAGAAAAAATTGATAACATTAATGCAAAATGTAGACGTTAATGAGTTTGTTTGATCCTCCTTTGTTTGGTTTGCAATTTAACACCATTTATATTAATATATGCCCTTATGCGGTTTTATTTGTGACCTTTGGTTATTGAGATTGATGAATTAGTATGAAAATTAAGCACAAAGCATAAAATTAAATCAGTACAAATTTTGATAAGAAGTCTTTTGTACATAAAGTAAAAAATATACTTCACATAATAAACATAACAAGAAAACAAAATATATACTTCGTATAACATGCATACACATGCATGCACGCATAAACGAGCACATTCACACATACAAATACACAAAGGCATGCATGGACGCGTGCACGCACACACGCACATGCACACATATGTGCACACTCACACACACATGCACACACATACACGCACACTCACACACATGCACACACATACACGCACACTAATGCACGCACACACACACACTCACATACACGCACACACACACGCACACACACACGCACACACACACATACGTGCACACACACATACACACACACACTCACGCACACACACTCACGCACACACACACACACTCACGCACACACACACACTCACGCACACACACACACATACACACAAGCACGCACACACACACACACACACACCACACTTTTATATGTACCTACTTCAGTAGCTTGCCCTACCCAAAAAGTTCTGTACGCCAGTGGCCATTCTCTATATTTTCCCCTTTAAAGATAATTTATTTTGCTCACTTGAAGTAACATACTTCAAATCCGAGGTAAAACGTTGAACATGATTGATATTTGAGAGACATATTTAGTGATCAGAGTTAATATTGCTCAATGCGACTATAAGAAGAGCTAGCCATACTTCTTGTTTATACCAAAGTAGTATTGAACGAGTGTGAAGTATGTCTTTGTTTATAACATCGTAGGCATTTTCAATTGCCCTATACTTGATTTGTTGCAGACTTATTTAAGTGCCAAATTTTGATTAACCCTTTACTATAGTGATTAAATAATACATGCTTTTAAGCTATTTTTTCCCTTCGTTAAGTTAATTTTATAAATTTAAGGTTTTCTTTCAGTAAGATAGCACCACTTGAATTCGGTATATCTAAAATATACAATGTTATATCAATCTCAATATAATGAACGAGTGAACATCTTGTCATTTTGGTTGGGGCAGTGTACCTTCCAAGCATTTGGATTGAATATTGTACAAGCCAAATCATACCGGTACAATTTCAATTAATATGTGATCAAGCAATCTTTTTAGAATGTTATTTGTTATAATATACCTCTTACAAAAGTGGAAACTGCAGACTACATTTTTGACACTTTTTTTAATTTTTACCAATTCATTGTGAGCATTTAGTACTTAAAGTTGATCTGGTGATTTTTGAGAAAGCAATCTATTTAAGAATATATTAACGGCACGCCACTGGTTGGGCCAGTGTCAAGCATATGTAATATCATAATTTTAGTACTTTGAGTACAAATGCTAAAATGTGTGGTAGACCTGAGTGCCAATATATTTATAATAAATTTCTCACAAACTGATTTTCTCTTACTTTCTTATTAAAAAAGGTGTGCCGTTCGGTCACATATATAATTAATTTTAAATGTACTTTTTTTTATAGCGCAAGAGCAGTACTGGAAAAAGGAATGGAAGACGCACAGGGATTTGAGAAAGTTGTGAAATATTCCTCTGATAAAATTTTACGATTACTTTCTATTCTCCGCGAATATAATCCGGAGAAAATGGATACAAGTGAGAACATTTTTAATATTTAACGGCTAGATTTAAAATTTAAAAAGTAATATTTATAATACTATTTGACTATGTTCCCATAAAGCCATTAATGAAATTTAACATTCGCAAATCAAAGTATAAACCACCAGAATATAAGGTATAGTTTGAATGAGATGTTAATTGCTATATTTTAGTTGTTTGCTGAATTTGTTTATTAAGTAAAAATTAAACATAAGACGAATGAGTGCCATACTTATAAAAAGTTAATATGAAGAGAAAGTTTATTCACATTTTCACTCAAAAATGGCTTACCAAATTGACATTAAACTTATTGTATGGCTCGTAATGTTCTAATGGATGTAAGATATAAAATATCCTTTTAGATGGGTAACGAGTAGTAATGGTTTAACTAAAGTGATTCAGAATATACCAAATGCATTTTCAAATTTAAATTTTTAAATTGTTATATTTATGTAAAAATTACAAAAAACTAACGATATACGTTGCTAATTGTTATAATTCACATTCCTTTGCAAAACTGAACTACAGAAGCATTTTTAATTTAACCGTTAGAGTGCCGAATAGCGCCATCGCACTCGTGCGCGTACTAACTAAATTTGCCACAAGCGCGATGGTGCTTGCAAAATCAGTTGCTGTTTAGCGCGCGGTAGGGGAGGTCGCTCGCACGCATCGCTAATTTTTTATCTTTCTACGTGTTACATAAAGTTCAAATTATAATATTATTAGTAATTATAATATAAAAAGGATCCAGGAAAAGAAAACTTTTAACCCATAATGTCGGAATACGAAAATAATTTGTGAAGAAAGTGATAGTGGGAGTGACATTGTGGTGCGCTCACAATTTGGCGTAATGCAAATTTTGAGTGATAGTGATAATATTGACGATAACAATTATTTTGCTGATACGGAGGATGTACCGGATTCCGAAAATGGCGATGTGACTTTGATTTTAGTTTTTGTTATAATTTTTGTTCACAATATATATTTCCATAATTTTCTTTGTATTTTATTATTCTTGTACAAGTTTTTATTAAGAAAACACCGAAAAAATTATTAAAATTGGATAATTTTTGGAAGAGATACAGTTTTTTTTTCAAGACAAGGGTAAATGACATCAAAAACAAAAGATTTCTTTGGCATTTTGAGTATATATGAGTAAAAAACCATGGCACTAAAATGGTTAATGAGACTAATATACATATAAATATATATAAGTTGGAAAAAATTTTTTGTTACATAGACGGAGAAGAAAGTAGTTACAACATAGTCGAAGCATTGTACCATATTTATGTATACGAATGTAAAAAAAGAAAACAAATTTCTGCCTTTCTATAAGAAACAAAAGCTTTTATAATTGAAAAGAAATTATAATTGTTATAATTAAGTTTTTGGTGAACCATCAATCGATTAAGAGATTTAGTCAATTTCGGCCAATTCTAGTTACTATTATATTAAATAGTAACCAGAATAAAATTAACCAGAACCATGCACAGAAGTGATTTTTCATCAAAGTTTATGGACATTTTCATGCCCTCGTCGCATATTTCGTCAGTTTTAGAAAAAAAAATTGTTGCAAAAATATATCAATGAATACAATATAGATATTGCAACAATAACAACTACGTATCAAATAATATATATACACTTACTGACATTCATATTGTAACATAAAATTTCACAAAAAGCACAAACATAACACAATCTATGCATTTCCTAATTTTAATCAGCAGTTGTTTTCGTTTATTGTGTGCGGAGTGTATTACCATTTGATCCTTTTTTCAGTTGCTTTCTAAGGATGTATAAAAATGCCTGACACTTTCATCACACTGCTTGAGTTTAAATAGTGTCATATCAGCGCGAGTGCTAACGACGCAATTATTGTTACGTGCGTGCGCACAGGAGTAGTTAAAAGCGACAAAAATTTTCAAGATGTGTTTATACGGATCATTTTCTTATGTATACGAATGTAAAAAAAGAAAACAAATTTCTGCCTTTCTATAAGAAACAAAAGCTTTTATAATTGAAAAGAAATTATAATTGTTATAATTAAGTTTTTGGTGAACCATCAATCGATTAAGAGATTTAGTCAATTTCGGCCAATTCTAGTTACTATTATATTAAATAGTAACCAGAATAAAATTAACCAGAACCATGCACAGAAGTGATTTTTCATCAAAGTTTATGGACATTTTCATGCCCTCGTCGCATATTTCGTCAGTTTTAGAAAAAAAAATTGTTGCAAAAATATATCAATGAATACAATATAGATATTGCAACAATAACAACTACGTATCAAATAATATATATACACTTACTGACATTCATATTGTAACATAAAATTTCACAAAAAGCACAAACATAACACAATCTATGCATTTCCTAATTTTAATCAGCAGTTGTTTTCGTTTATTGTGTGCGGAGTGTATTACCATTTGATCCTTTTTTCAGTTGCTTTCTAAGGATGTATAAAAATGCCTGACACTTTCATCACACTGCTTGAGTTTAAATAGTGTCATATCAGCGCGAGTGCTAACGACGCAATTATTGTTACGTGCGTGCGCACAGGAGTAGTTAAAAGCGACAAAAATTTTCAAGATGTGTTTATACGGATCATTTTCTTACGTTGTTAAGTTTTTAAATATTTTTTTAAATCTTATTGCCTTTTACTAGACAAAACTACAGAACAAAATAACTTAATCACTGAGAATACTATTCATAATCGATCATTTACAATTACCATTAAAAAAATGCAATCATGAATAAAGTTCAGTTTTTTTTATCCTGGAAAAGCAGGGTCAATTAGGTAGTAACCAATAAACTGGTCACATACCCTTTGTGATTGATAATGACGTGTAAATCATGACACTTCCACAGAAAATAAATTACATCTACATGAATAAAAAACTTCTTTATTATAGCATGCAACAAGTTATTTTCATATAAATGTAAAGTACACACATACATTTCGTGATTGGTAATGACATGTAAATCAGGACACTTCCGCAGAAAATAAATTACATCTACATGAATAAAAACTTCTTTATTATAACATGCAACAAGTTATTTTTATCTAAATATAAAGCGTAATAATTGCTATATGGCCTATTCAGAAATAAAAATAATGTACTTCCGAGCTAAAGAACAATGTGAAAATGAAGCATTTATTTGCTTAAAATAAATTAATTTAGTAATAAAAAGAATTTTTTCAAAAATAATGAGTATTTTAAAAAAAATTCTTTTTATTACTAAAAGAGAATGCTTACTAAAAGTATATATACTACAGAACATGCTTACTATAAGACAGTGCATTTTCATCACCGTGGTCATCTCCTTTTTACCATGGCTTATGTGTTGAGAAGTGTATACCATAACGAAGAAGAAATAAGCGTAACGAGGTACATAACTTTTATAATTCATATATATCTAAGAAAATAATATTTTGGTATCAGGTATTTCTAAATACCTCATGAACAGTTTGCTAGGGAATTTACTCATTACGTTGCTCTAAAAATGTTTAATCACTTCGAGATATGTGAATTCCCCTATTCGACCTTATCGCCCATATAGGACGTAAAATGTGAAAGATTATTATAAATTTGATTTTCATATCTATAATAGTATTCGATTGGAGTTTTAGTGATAGCAGCTATTGTGATACATGTCTTGGGTCTTTTTGTGCCATAAATAATTGTTTAGGGAGAAAATAATAATACTTTTCAATGAGTTGTGAGCAAATAGTGAAAATGGTCACATCTGAACAATTATGTCAAGAAGGAAATAAATGGTCTTTGCGGAGATAAAGTAGATAGTAACACTTTGATTTTCACATCTATGTCATTGGAGTTTTAGTGAGTAGTTATACTGATAGGAGCTATTGTGATACATGTCTTGGGTCTTTTTGTGTCAAAAATAATTGTTTAGGGAGAAAATAATAATACTTTTCAATGAGTTGTGAGCAAATAGTGAAATGGTCACATCTGAACAATTATGTCAAGAAGGAAATAAATGGTCTTTGCGGAGAAAAAGTAGATAGTAACACTTTGATTTTCACATCTATGTGATTGGAGTTTTAGTTAGTAGTTATACTGATAGCAGCTATTGTGATACATGTCTTGGGTCTTTTTGTGTCAAAAATAATTGTTTAGGGAGAAAATAATAATACTTTTCAATGAGTTGTGAGCAAATAGTGAAATGGTCACATCTGAACAATTATGTCAAGAAGGAAATAAATGGTCTTTGCGGAGAAAAAGTAGATAGTATGACCTTCACTTTGATTTTCACATCTATGTGATTGGAGTTTCAGTTAGTAGTTATACTGATAGCAGCTATCGTGATACATGTCTTAGGTTTTTTTGTGTCAAAAATAGTTGCGTAGGGAGAAAATAATAATACTTTTCAATGAGTTGTGAGCAAATAGTGAAAATGGTCACATCTGAACAATTATGTCAAGAAGGAAATAAATGGTCTTTGCGGAGATAAAGTAGATAGTAACACTTTGATTTTCACATCTATGTCATTGGAGTTTTAGTTAGTAGTTATACTGATAGCAGCTATTGTGATACATGTCTTGGGTCTTTTTGTGCCATAAATAATTGTTTAGGGAGAAAATAATAATACTTTTCAATGAGTTGTGAGCAAATAGTGAAAATGGTCACATCTGAACAATTATGTCAAGAAGGAAATAAATGGTCTTTGCGGAGATAAAGTAGATAGTAACACTTTGATTTTCACATCTATGTCATTGGAGTTTTAGTGAGTAGTTATACTGATAGGAGCTATTGTGATACATGTCTTGGGTCTTTTTGTGTCAAAAATAATTGTTTAGGGAGAAAATAATAATACTTTTCAATGAGTTGTGAGCAAATAGTGAAATGGTCACATCTGAACAATTATGTCAAGAAGGAAATAAATGGTCTTTGCGGAGAAAAAGTAGATAGTAACACTTTGATTTTCACATCTATGTGATTGGAGTTTTAGTTAGTAGTTATACTGATAGCAGCTATTGTGATACATGTCTTGGGTCTTTTTGTGTCAAAAATAATTGTTTAGGGAGAAAATAATAATACTTTTCAATGAGTTGTGAGCAAATAGTGAAATGGTCACATCTGAACAATTATGTCAAGAAGGAAATAAATGGTCTTTGCGGAGAAAAAGTAGATAGTATGACCTTCACTTTGATTTTCACATCTATGTGATTGGAGGTTCAGTTAGTAGTTATACTGATAGCAGCTATCGTGATACATGTCTTAGGTTTTTTTGTGTCAAAAATAGTTGCGTAGGGAGAAAATAATAATACTTTTCAATGAGTTGTGAGCAAATAGTGAAAATGGTCACATCTGAACAATTATGTCAAGAAGGAAATAAATGGTCTTTGCGGAGAAAAAGTAGATAGTATGAGCTTCACTTTGATTTTAACATCTATGTGATTGGAGTTTTAGTGAGTAGTTATACTGATAGCAGCTATTGTGATACATGTCTTGGATTTTTTTGTGCCATAAATAATTATTTAAAGAGAAACTAAGAACACTTCAATCAATTACATGCAAATAGTAGAGATAGTCTGATCTGAACCCGCTTTATTGTATTTCACAATTATGTCGAAGAAGGAAATTAATTATCTTTATGGAGAAAATACAGACAGATGTAACTATTATTGACATGTAGGAACGGTTATAGTTACAGCAGATATTGTGATAGTAAATATACATTAGTTGAACATAACTAATTATATAAATTTGTAATAAAAACTATAATATTATTTAGATTGCTATATATTATCCGTGTTGGGCCTAATATTGTACACAATCTACACAGCTGACTTACCTTATTCTGGCGAGCTGATGACTACGACCTATGCCGATGACACGGCAATTCTCTCATGTCACGGAGACCCCAACACGGCATCTGTAAAACTTCAAGAACATCTAGAAAAAATTGGAGAATAAAAAACATGTGCTACAAAATCTACCCACGTGACATTCACGCTTAATAGAGGTGACTGCCCACCGGTGACTTGATGGAACTGTTCTACCACAATACACAACAGTGAAATACCTAGGAATGTACCTAGACAAGGAACTGACCTAAAGTGACCATATTAAGGCCAAAAGAGAACAAGCCAATAACAAATTAAAAGATACTGGTTAATAGGCAGACAGTCCTCACTCAGCTTGGAAAATAAGCTTCTGATATAAAAAAGCATTATAAAACCAGTGTAGACATATGGTATAGAATTCTGAGGATCAGCAAGCCATTCCAATATTGAAATACTCCAACCGTTCCAAAATAGAGCCTTAAAAACCTTGATTAGTGCTCCATGTTTTGTAAGAAATGCAAAAGTGCATGAATACTTAGAAATGCTCACTGTCAAAGAGCAGATAGACAGGTCTTGTAAAACCTATAAACAAAGACTGGAACATCACAAAAATCATTTGGCTAAAGCACTCATGGATACCGATGATAGTGTATTCCAATTAAGAAGGACCAGACTAGCTTCAATATAAAGCTATACTATTCAATGAGATATACATCAAAGGATGTACTACATCTCAAAAACCCTTGATGATGCTAAACAAATTTAATTATAGCATATAAATTTAATTATGCTAAACAAATTTAATTATAGCATATAAATTTAATTATGCTAAACAAATTTAATTATAGCATATAAATTTAATTATGCTAAACAAATTTAATTACTTTTGGCTGATCGTAAAGAGAGGAAAAAAAACTATATATTGTTGTTAATGATTTAAATATTACTATTTACATGTCAATGGTAGCCTTTGAAGTCTATAACTTAAAAACTGTCAAGTTGGAATATAATCAAATAAATTAGAGTTACCAGTCAAATAGACACAAAAAGATTAGAGTGATAAGGTGTAAAAAAATCTCTAAGGTAAAGCATAAAAGTAATTTGGTGATTCAATTGTTTCCTTGGCGAGAATAATTTTGTTATTACAGTAGAATGGGAAACACTTAATTTAAAGGATCAAGGTCCATTAGTATGATACCTAGGTACCTCATCACAGTTTTGAAGATTATTGTGATCACGCACATGAGGACACAGTTTCCTTCAGTTCATACTTGATGGAAGAAGCTGTCGATAGTATGTTTGATTTTTACTATGAGTACAATAGAAAAACGCTTTGTTCTTAATATATTATGTGCTGTAATGGAATTAACAAAATATGTAAAATAATTGATAAGAATAATAAAAAATCTGTGATTTTCTACTTAAAACTTGAAGCAACCAATTTGAAAAAAAATGAAAATGGAGATAGAATAGGAAAAATGTTTATGAAAACTTCTAGTAATAGGGAGTTATTTAATTTTTCATCAAATTTTGGAAACATTTTTTGAGAATGAGTAAGACAGTGAAGAAGTGCCTCGTAATTTACTGTGTACCTAATTTATGTAAGACATTCTTTTTCCAATCTTAGTAAGAGATTCTAATTTATATTCTGAGTCATAAACATTGTTTTTCAGCCAACTTAAAAGTTAACCAATCAAAGATGCCTCTGTCCGCAATTGTATTTGTGGAGCAAAGATTTGAAGCTAAAATCTTATATAACATTTTGAAATATGTGAAGGAATCGAATCCGGGAGACTTCGGCTTTCTGAACCACGAGTTCATTGTAGGTATCAATGTTAAGCCTACAAATGATACTAGGGAGGACCATTTTGAGAAGAAGCATGCGTTGAAGGCTTTGCTAAAATTTTCACACAGGTAAATATGAAAAAGTTTAACATCTATTTATGTTTATAGACCTTGGTTATCTAAGAATATTATTTAGTGTTTATTTTACGCAGAAACCTAACTATTTTCCAAAAACTAACATTTTTTAATTGGCTACAGCTCTTATTTATCTCGGCATACTCTGATGAACAGTAGCTATATACCTCATATAGAACACTAACTATTATCTGCAGCTTTGCTCACGAAGTTAAATACTGACATGAAATATTTTATTATGTACTAAAAAACACAACACAAAATGTTTAATCAATCTAAGACACAAATTGAAAACTGTATTAAATATGCATGTTAGGAAACACAAGACAAAACAATCAATGTATTATTTTAAATTAAATTGCAAACCTGCTCCTATAAATCAACATACAAAGATTGGAGATAAATATCCAATTATTTATTTTATTTTAAATAGACACCTATTTATTGAAATATTGACATATTGTTAGTGATTTCTGAGGACACTAAATAACCTTTCCATAGCTATTGGTTCATTAAAGTTATTGGTTCGACAAACTTCGAATAATAACCATAAATGTGTTTCTGAACACTATTTCATTCTATTGATAACTATCGGTTCGATAGACATTTCCCCCGCGCACCACTAGATGGCTCTTTATGCCACTAATGGCCTTTTACCACTAGATGGCTTTAGATGGTAAAGTTTTAAACATATTTTTTTAATAAATTACAACATCAATTCAATACATTCGAAATAGAATATTACTTTAGGTGCGTTAATATAAATTATAGAATAAATATTTAATTAAAAATTGTCTAATTTTTTAATAACATTGGCTGTATATTCATAATTATGTCGCCGATGTTTAAAAAAATAAAATTGACGTTCAGCAAAATTAATGGTAAAGAACTTAGCATCTGCTTCTGCGTATTGTTATCACAGTTCTCATTCTCCTATGTTTGTTCATACTTCTCAAATTATGTACTCTCCTATTTAAGTTAATAATCCAATATTGAATAATATATATTTACGCCGGTTAAGTGAACTATGTTACTATTAATTTTTTCACATAAATGTTGCACAGTAAATGTGTCGAAGGGATTTCTAAGATCTTTCAAATTTCTGGGAATTGAGATATTATTTCTAAAATTAATAATATCTTCATTAGGTTTTGATGAAGAAGTTGAATTTATAATATTTAATTTTAAGATATCACAAAAATACAGATTTTTAAAAACGACACGAAAAGGTTAAAGTTAATGTCAGTTTCATATATGACAGTTCCAGTTATGGAATAGATGAAGGGCCATTTTTGTTCAATTAATTTGAAGGGTAGTTTATCGAATAGATAACTCTCTATCGGATATTCAGAAAAGATTTTTGTCAAGTTATCGGTTCAATAGAAATATTGAATAGATAAACCGCTGTCAAATGTACCTCAGAAACTAGCCATCAGATATTCTGCAAGTATGTAGTAATTGCTTTAAAAGCCAATCGATGAAAAGCATGTAATATCTCATTTTCAAACTTGCTCATATCCAAGACTATAGTCACTGGAAAAAAAAAACAGAAATTTGGAACAGTGTTGACCTTAACTTACACTCGTAATACCTGGACTTTAATTCTCATGTATTTATTTTTTATTTTACAAGGGTAGTTTAAATAGTTTGCAAAATCTAGAGGATAGCAAAGAGTGGGGTTTTATTTGCTCACATAGACTCTAAGAACTCGCAATGAGTAGATATACCGAGTTTCAGAGTAATTGGGTCATTAACGTCTGAGTTATCATTGATCAAGCAATTAAATCTGGAAAACTGCACTTAATATGGAAAAATTTAAATTTCGTGCTGTCATCAGGTTTGTCGCAAATTAAGGAAAACCACTTCAAATAAATTTGGATGAAATGTCATCAGTTTATGCGAACTTTTATCTTAGTAAAATCATGATTTACGAGTGATATTTGCAAGAAAGGCAGGTAGCTGAGGAAAAACGACACTCTGGTCAGCCAATTGGAGTCACCTCTTCAAATATAGTCAAAAAAGTTGAAATACTTATTAGGATGATGCTCCATTAAAGAAGCACTATGCATAAATAATTGGAGTATCTCCTACAACTATTCGGAATATCTTTGCATGTTAAAAGTCAATGCAAGATGGGTGCCGAGAATGTTCACACCACTGCAGAAACAATGATGCGTAGTGTACCAGAGAGATTATGAACCTCTATTGAGACGGCAAGTATGAAATTTTCAAACAAATTGTTATGGAGGAAACATGACTTCATTATGAATCTGAATCGAAGCAAAAGTCTGTACAGTGACACAAAACGGGTCCACCACCCCCCAAGAAGTTCGAGGAGCCAAAATCAAATAGCAAAATAATGACAATTGTTTATCAGAACACAAGTATCAAGCTCATTGCTTATAAAGATAGGGGTGTTTCAATAAAATGGGGGAATACTATGTTGGCCTGCAGGAGCTAAGCAAGCTGCAGAGAAATCCTGAAGGAGGAAAGGCAAGGAAAATTGGTGAAAGTCAAATTGTTGCGATGGCTGCCCATCACAATTGTGGCTTCCAAAAGCTGAATCACGCATTCAACCTCCTACTATTGTTTATTATATATATATATATATATGTATAAATATATTGTGTATATATATATATATATAAATTTTTTTTTATTTTTATTTGTTTACAGTACCCTAAACGTTCTTATTGCAACACGAGTGCTTGAAGAAGGCATTGATATCCGTAGGTGTTCATTGGTGGTTCAGTTTGATCTGCCTCTAAATTATCGCTCTTACATTCAAAGTAAAGGTAAGCAAATTCTTGTTTCTTTTTATTTATAAAAAAAATTAAAACAAAAAAAATAATTTTTGAAAAATTCATGTATCTTAATTACAGATACCAAAAAGTTTTTGTATTATAAGATCATGTGAGGGGGTTTCTACATTGCTGGCATAAAAAAATAGCCAATTTTAGAAATAAAAAAACCCGGCCACGTTTGTATTGTGATTTAGTTAGGTATGGTTCTAATTTTTTTAACCATTCTATGGCTCTAAAAAAGTTTTTGAAAATTGTTTAACTCAAAAATATTCAGTTGTATTCAAATTCATACTACACGTTTTATACTAATACTAGCAGCAAATATACCCGCTTCGCTGTTTTTTTTTGATAGTACATTTATTTATACCTCGTACATTTTTTTTTGTCTAAAAAACATGTGTTAGAAAACTTCTCTTTTTTATATTTTCAACATAAATATCTTTCAAACTAAAAATATACATAAATGTACACATATTTATATATGCAAGTGTCCGGGGAATAAGGGTCGGACAAAGAAAGACGTTATTCCTTGCCTAAAAAATAATATCAAATTCATATGTTATAATTACCAGCAAATACATAAAAAATAATATTCGTTAAAATAAAATTTAAAAGATGGCTTTTTTCAGAAAATTTAAAATATTCATGTTTATTTGTCATCTTTTTTGTTCACACGAAATTTGTGCACATTGTTCAGCGCCACTCGGAGGAATAACTCGCGAACTGATGTGCAGACATCGCCACTGCGGATAAACACCGTACTTCAGGCAAGTATTGAGTGTGTTAAAAAAAGTTAGCTATACATTTTTTTACACTCAGAAAGGACAATTTATTCCGTTATAGCCAACAAATAGCGTCTTTCTTTGTCCAAAATTTTTTTATTCCCGGACACCGTGTATATATATATATGTATATTAAATAATTTTATTCAAATACATTCTTAAAACTATAATGTATTACTAATGTTAAAAGAATTGAGAACTCACCCCCGGTTGCGGGAGTGAAGAAAAAGTGTGAGGAGAATGAATATGTGCGAGAATTTGGCAATGTTCCAGAAAATTATAGAAATTTCTTGAAATTTCTAAGAACTTCTTAGAAAAAACTGGAACTTTCACATTGGAATTCTCACATTTTCGAAATCGACTACTTTCAACCCCCATATCTTCCGCACCCTTATAGTTATCGACACGCAACCACCATAGTGCACGATGGGAGGGTTGAGGCTACTACCATGCTAAAATGTCATTCGTCTGTGTATATAGTTTTGGCTGCAGAGTGGAATATAAGCACACGAGCAACCAATTTTATATAATATATTTAGATTAGTTGCCTTTTTAAAAATTTACTGTTTTTCATGCCAACAAAGTAACCTCAATTAATATCTATTTCATCATGTTTATCAGGTCGAGCAAGAAGTAAGACAGCGTCGTATGTTATGTTAGTGGAAAAAGAGGAATTCACAAAATTTAAATCAAAATGGATAACTTACCAGCAAATACAAAAGATATTGACAGAGGTAATCATTTTTTCTAATATATCTATTCACAACCGCCGATTGTTCCTTATACTTGAGAACTAAAGTTGAAATTGGTTATGATTGGTTGCCATTGAAGGGACTAGCCACATTGAGCCGTTAAAACCGATGATCATAAGATATATTCTTTCAAATTTTTAAAATTGTTCTTATATAAAAGTTCATTTCAACAATAATATGAAAAAATCCATAAATTAAATAAAAAACTAATATTGTATAAAAAATATTACTTCTCAATATGAATTTTATATAATTTGTTAAGTACAAAAGTGAAACATTGTGAACCTATATTGGAAGGTCAATGAGAAATTACCGTCAGTGCTATATTCAATGATATTAGTATAGTTTGGGTAATTGCAATGTTGTTCATTTGTATTGAATGTTTTACATATCTTATAATACTAATGGAAATTGTATTTATTTTATATCACCTAATGTCATATACAAACTTCAAAGACAGGAGCATTGATTTTGATAGGGTGTGTTTGATCTAACTAATCCGCTACAATGTAGCGACCATAATATTGCACTAGCACAAGGATGTTTGTGTTAATGTCTTTTCTTTTAATTATTCAATAATTATGTAACTAATTTAACGACCAGAAACAGGATACACATTCGAAAATTATTTTTTTCTGATGTTCATTATCGTAATTACTTCTTACAGCATCTCGTAGGCAAATCTGACTTGAGGCTAGAACCGTCTAAAGCTAAGATTGAAAATGAACTTTATGACCAAGAATTAGAGCGTTATTATGTACCTCATACGGGTGGTAAGTTCTATCTATATATATTTATATGTATATATGTTTTAATTATTTTTACAATATTTCCAATATGCTGGAAAATTGAAAATCTGAATAAACTCAAATTATTATTAAAATCATAGTAACAAAAGATAGTAAGTTTTTAGTTAAGATATGTACTAAGTGACAAAATTGATTAAATTTGCTATATTATATCCAGCATTGCTCTTATATAATATTGATAAATGTATTTATAAAAATAGTTTTTTAAATTTCATTTTACTAAATATGAAAAAAAAATAATTTCTTTTTACATTGTGTTAGATGACTAAATAAGTTAATTATAATACTTGTTGTCCAGCGTCTGTCACAGGCAGTTCAGCTGTTAGCCTGCTAAATAAATACTGCATGACACTGAAGAGCGACATTTTTACAAATGTGACACCATATTGGGTTTTAACGAACAGCCCTAATCAATTTCGCATCACTATCACAATGCCGATTGCGTGTACTGTGAAACAAGAAATTACGGTAAGCTATTCCACAATGTTAAATAAAAAAATGTTGTAAAATGTGCATCTGTACGTCTATACCTATTTGAACATAACCTTCACTTCTAGGTAACTTGTTCGATCAGTTGAACATTTGAATGAACAAAGACCTAACGGCAATGTAACAAGAAGATTGAAAAAATTGTTTCTTTAAACTTTGCTAAATTGTAGTGGATTGACAATTGGTTATAAAGACATCATTCGTATTTTTATTGTATTTAAACACAGGTTGTTGGTTGATTCGTATATTAAGAATTTTTTTCAGAATATGAAACAAAAATAAATTTTGCTAAATTGTAGTGGATTGACAATAGGTTATAAAGACACCATTCGTATTTTTATTGTATTTAAATATACAGGCTGTTGGTTGATTCGTATATTAAGAATTTTTTTCAAAATATGAAACAAAAATAAATTTTGCTAAATTGTAGTGGATTGACAATAGGTTATAAAGACACCATTCGTATTTTTATGGTATTTAAATATACAGGCTGTTGGTTGATTCGTATATTAAGAATTTTTTTTAGAATATGAAACAAAAATAATATAATATAATTTAATATTATTGAAATAATAAATTTTTTATTTTCAATATTTTCATTATCATAATTATTTTTAAACTTCATTATCGTAAACAAAATGTCCATGAAAAAAAGCTAAGAAAAACAGTTAATAGTATAATTAATTTTTTTCTTCAAAATAATATTATGAATATTTAAAGTCCAATAAGTGGTTTGGCGTGACGGGAAAGTATTAATCTTCAAGTATGCTGCATGGCACCCAGCGTGCGTGCACTGTAGGCCGCTTAACCCTTCCGATAATGTTGAGATAGTTTGATTTTAGTGTGGGATGGGATATGAAAAAAGGATTATTGATTATAATAATCTTTTTTTCTCCTATACTAATTCCTTTGTTTTTCCAAAATTAAACAGGAGTATTAAACATTTCAATGAAATGCTTAATTTCGCTCATGAAGTAAACGAAAACTCCACTTGAAAACTCGTCGTGCTACAGATGAAAAAAGAATAGAATTCTTTCATATAAGAAAGGTTGACATTGTGTACACATTACAATTTCACAAAAAATCCCTATCAGGCTACAAGACTTAGCGAAATTATACAAATTAAAAATATTAATATTTTTAATTTCATAATATTTTTCTATATTTGTTTATTTTTAATTTTAAATAATTGAAACATTTGACATAAACCTAAATGTTTGGTATGACCATTATACTGAAAAGTTTATTGTGTTTATTATATTGAGTATCAAATTAAATAAAATTATATGTAGAAAATACGTACTTTTTCAGCTTAACATTTTTTGAACTTTTTTGAACACTTTACTATCATAAAAAGAACCTTTACAAAAGGTATTGTTTTTTATTCTGGTCTATCTTGATGGACCGTTCAAGGGCGAAATGCATAGACCTTGCACAAAAAGTTCTACATAGTACATTAAAGTTTCATCATATTTATGATGTAAAAGTTGTATACTCTACATAAATATTTCCTTTGCATTTGATGAATTATATTCAATACTTGCATTACTAATTATTAATAATATACACTCAGGGTCAATGGATGAGCAACATGAAATTGGCAAAGCAATCAGCGGCGTTGGAAACGTGTAAGCTGCTCCACAAGGCTGGCGAGCTCACAGACAATTTGTTGCCAATTACCAAAAAGTAAGTAAAATGTCTTTATGTACCATTAACTGGTGCAAATAAAGTATGAATGACAAATCATGTTTATAATATTAAATGTTATTTTAAAGATATTATCCTTCAGTTAATATTGTTTGCTGACGTATCCAATACTAGAATATTTTTTTTTGACCATTTTCATCTTAAAAACTAAAACATAGATTTTTGTAAAACCTAAACTAGTAAAATAATACAGAAACATTTATCTATTTTACAAAAGCTGTACGTCCATAAAGTGGATTTTTTTACTCTTTATTATTGCTCACAATTAAATGAAACTAGGTGATGTAGTATTATTTCTACTTTCTTTCTTCCTTCAACCAGGTGGTGACGGCTTTTGCTGTTGCTTTGTGGGCTGCTCGAGTTGTTCCACTAGTCTTGATGTTTACGTAGAAACCAGGGGTACTTAGGAAAGCTAGGTCGTGTTAAATAACTTAAAGAAAGTAGAAATAATACTACATCACGTAGTTTCATTTAATTGTGAATAATGAATTTCTACAAAATTAACGCCAAATATATTCAATACTTTATTATTGTGTTTGTAGATTAAATATAACAAAAATGAAGTACCTCAAGAAATTTAATATAAACATCATTGAATATGATAAAGAGTCATTCAAGTATCAAAAAATGTACCTTGTCACACTTAAAAATATTTTTCATCATCTATGTTTGAGTAAAATAGACTTTATATACTTTTGAGTTTATACACTTTGAATATTTCAAAATGAACGTAAGGATAATAGCATATTTGTTTTATTTTTTCAATTGTGAAATACAGTTTTATATATATATATATATATATAAAACTGTATTTCACAATTTTTAAAAATATTTTTCATCATTTATTAAAAATATTTTTCATCATCTATATTTGAGTAAAATAGACTTTATATACTTTTGAGTTTATACACTTTGAATATTTCAAAATGAACGTAAAGATAATAGCATATTTGTTTTATTTTTTCAATTGTGAAATACAGTTTTATATATATATATGTATATCTTAACAATCTCATAATAGCTAGCTTTGTGTGTCTGAAAACATGGAAATCTGAATAGATTAAGAAAACATTGATTGGTAACACTGAGTAAAAAGTTCCTAAAATAAAAACGGCTGTCCGGAATGTGTAGCAGGGAATATATCATTTTCACCAATTTTGAAGGTACTTGTTCTTCTCTTACTGGAATCCCCATCCTTCAGCATTACATGCTGTCGTGAATTAATGTTCCAAGCTGGATATACCAATTGATTAATGAAATAATATTATAAAGGAAATCATTTACAGCCAAAGAATTCATAAGAAATTTCCCTTGAGTATATAAAAGTCACATGAAATTTTATTATAAATAACACAAAACTTATTGACACTTTGTTTAGTTTATCGGAAATATTGAACCAACTATCGCCAGAAAAGTTAAGAGAATTGTTTCCAAACTGGCCACAGGACAATTCCGAATTTGACAAAGACGGACTACCTAGGAAGATGTGTGGAACTAAGAAGTCTATACGAAAGCATCCCAAAGAAGTAAGTATTGACTTTGTTGTATTATTATTGACATATTTTCAGGTGCTGCTGTGTGTATGAGTTTGCTTATTGTGTCGCCAACTTCAAATAGATAGACATTTCTTGTAAATTATAGCAGAAAGTTAAATACCTATTTTTCTTCCAACAAAGCAAGATCGCCATGAAAGATGTGTTTGTACATACATGTAGTTAAATATGAAGATATAACTATATACACTTTCACTAAAATCTTAATAAAATAACAGATCTTTACTTAGTTATGCTATTCTTTTTTAGCGTTCCTATTCATAGCTCTATAGCCTATCTCAATTTCTATCTCATTTTGACACAAGTGAAATTTGTTGTAGAAAAAGAATTGTTTGTTAGTTTGCCTCACTTTTCAGACAATGAAAAGAATTGAAAAAAAACTTTTCAAGAATCATGAATACTGAGTGATAAAATTCGTCATGAAAATTATGAAACGTCAAAAGATATTTTTGAAGAAATATCAGTTGTTTCCGGAGCTCCAGGGTTTTCATTTTCAACAGTGAAATGCTGAAGTCAGTTGTTCTAGCAACGCAAGAGTCAACTGAAGATGACCCTCGTCCAGATCACCTGTCAATAGCAGTTATTGATGAAAACATTGAAATAGTAGAAATTTTGTATTAAAAATTCGTAGAATAAAAAATGTGGCAGATAGTTGAGTCCCTGAAAATCAGTAAAGAATGAATTAGCGCATTTTGCAATCATATTTGCATGTAAAGAAAGATAACACGCATTGGGTATTCAAACTGCTCCTGCACACGCGTTGATAGTTCTAAGGTGTTTTTGGAACTGGGCGGAGATAATTTGGATTAAGTTTGTTCACAAATTATACCACAGAAACCACTTAGATCTGACATTATGACTCTATCTAGAGGAGTCAGTGCAATCGATTGTAAAGGGAGAAAGCTTGCCGAAGTAGTTCAAAGTAGAAAAATTATCAGCCAATTTGATGGCCACAATTTTTGAGATTAAGAAGGAATTCTCGTCGTTGATTACCTACCTAAGGGAATGGGGAATATTATTATTATCTTTTAAACGAAGTGTGACAAGCAAGTGTTGAGCATAATCCTTACTCTTGTCATACCTCCATCTCGTATTGTATAAATATATTACTGAGAATAATATCCACTTAATTTTATTACGTACATCGGAATGATTGCATTGTATAACCTCATAGAATAACATAAATTTAATTTATTCCCTCAATAAATACTTGTATATTGTATAACTTTCGGAAGTATAATAAAAACTACACCACTCCCCTACAATAAACTCACTAACGTAAGCAGTGGGAAAACCCACACAAACCCAGCTTCCACTATTGTTTTGTGTAATATATAAATGCTGTTGGAAGTTCCTAAGAGTTAATCTTTGCTAATAGCCCACCTGAAGATGTTGTAATGCAGCGAAACCTAGGTCATGGTAAAGGACTTAACGAAAGTAGATTGTGAATAATGAATTTCTACAAAATTAACGCCAAATATATTGAATACCTTCA
The DNA here is from genome assembly GCA_039881145.1 of Druceiella hillmani. Taxonomy (NCBI): domain Eukaryota; kingdom Metazoa; phylum Arthropoda; class Insecta; order Lepidoptera; family Hepialidae; genus Druceiella; species Druceiella hillmani. Next base: position 6,109,681 of record JAYKKI010000069.1, on the reverse strand, counting down.
TCTGTTTTCATGACTTCATAAATGATTGCTCGATATCATATCAGACCAAGTACCACAAGCCAAACACTTTATTCGTAAACCTCTTAATAACATTTTTTTAGTAGAATTATCAAATCGCATCGTAATTTGGATATATACATACTGATTTAGCATTATTTGTAATACCAATCCAATCAATGCTCCTTACCTATGCTATTGAAAGTGGACACTCATCAATCAGAGGAAGAGCATATGAAGAGGCATTTTTGAGAATAAATGCGTGGAGAAGGACGAATTGAAAGACGAGCTTTATAAGGCTTATCAAGAACCTGTTAATGAAACGAGAATTTTTTACAAAACCCATAAGTGTTAGAATAAGGGAAAGTTCGAAATTGCGATTCTTTTATTGTTCAGAAAGGGATCTGGGAGTGGCAGACGACGGCTAAGAAGAGAACAGCCTGGAGATGTCACTTTGAAAAGTCAAGGCCCAGGCTATATATGAAGAAGAAAATTTAACATAAATATGCTTCCAGAAGTATGAAATATGTTATAACATTTGCTTCATGCTTATTTACGAGTCTTTTTCGAGTCTCCCATACTTTCATTTCTGATAAATTCTTTAGCAATAATTTTGGCGTCATTTGAAGATATTGTCCCCATAGACTAGCTGTGAGACTGTCATCTTGATATTTATGAAGCTTTTCATTAAATTTACGGAGCAGAGACTCTGCTTTCACATCAGAATTTTCATTGTCATTGATTAGTACAATTAATCACACTTTCAATTGTGGCTTGATGAATGTCATCCACCTCCTCATTAACATCAATTTGTTTCAATATTTTCATCGCTAAAGCAAAATGAAGCAAAGTATGATTCATGATATCTCCACCATCACTACGACAGCATGTCCATTGAGCATTTTGCGTAAATGACTGACAGAAATTCTTTAACTCCACTTGTATTGCAATGTAAAGCCAATAGCTCCAAGATAAGTCAAGCCTTAAAATAAGTTGTGATTAATTCTAGTTTATAGATGCTACAGCAATAATTTCTCTGGCTAATAGCATACAAGGGTTTATTAAAAGTAATTATACTTGTGGCCATGTGGCAATCTGCTTTTTCCAGGCACGGTCCAATCCCATAAAAGTTGTATTATAATTACTAGCTGTATGATGAATAAATGGTACAGACAGGACTCAAGAAATATTAAAATTTAATATATTTCAAGGTAAGTTTTCTGACTGTCCGTTGCCCATGCTGGCATGAAATGTTTTGAGAAAGGAGATATTTGTGGTTTTGGTTACTATTTATTTATTTTCATACAATTGTATTATTAGTGGCGTAACTTTTAACAAAAAATTTCTTACTTTGCCTGACATATGCAATGTTTCTCTGCGACAACAGAATTTTTCAGTCAAAAATTTTGATAACATCCATTATTTAGGTAGTGTTATGGCTATCTGATGTATGTATATTATCAGCTTCATATTGAATGAAATTTCACTTTTTTGTAGGAAAATATGAGGCTGACGATTGATGTAATGATACTGCTTCATATGCTGAAGTATACTGATACGACGGTAGATAAACTAAAGTATGATATTGACATTCAAGTTTGCATTGGTTATTTTTTAAATTCTTCTTCTCCATTGTTTCGCTCTTGACAAAGCGGTTGTGGGGTCAGCATGTACAATTGTTATGAGTGGCCGCTATTACTCGCCTCATGATGCCTCTCCATCTCTCCCTATTTGTCGTCGCCCTGTTGCATTCATGCAGGAGACTGCCTACAGCAGACTTGATCTGGTCTGTCCACTACATCGACGACCTCCTACGTGGTCTAGTGCTTTCCACTCTTCCCTGCACAACAACGCGCTCTATGGAGCTACTATCTCCAAACATGACGTGACCAAAAAATTTTAGAATCCGAGTCTGAACAGGTGTTAATAGATGTTGATTGATGCCGAGTTCTTGAAGTATAGAGACATTTGTGCGAAACTCAATCCAAGACACTCCAAGCATTTTTCTCCAGCACAACATTTCCAGAGAGTGTATTTTGTTCCCAAGTATTCGTAGCGTCCACGTCTCTACGGCAAACCAGAGTTTGAATGAGTTGGGTCTTAGTCGTCTTGTTAATGTATCGGTTCCTCCATATTTTTTTCAATTTGTCCATAGCGCATCTTGTCATCTCCGTACGTCTCCTCACCTCATCCACTCATCTGCCGTTATTAGAGATCAATGCTCCAAGGTATACATATGACTGAACCTCTTCACGGTTCGCTATGTGAGTGACTTTGGGCGAGTTTTTGTTGCCACGATCAACAATGATCATTTTTGTTTTGCTGCGATTGATCTTTAAACCAAACTCGAGGTTTACACGCTCCATCTTGAGAACTAAGTCCGACATGTGCCATGCATCACAAGCAATGTGTAGCGCAAGTTCATATTTTGTAACCACAAATGGCAATACTGTCTGTCCAGTTCTCGAGAGTAATTCTCATAATGAGGTTGGCGTAACCCTTGACCAGTAGTGGAGATATTATACACCCCTGACGAATGCCGTCAGCACCAGGATGAAAATTGTCTGTTAAGATTTCATCTATCAGTACTGATGCTATTCCTTCTTCATAAAGCTGTTTCAGGAGATGTACGAGATGTTTTGGCGTTCCCATTTCATGTAGCGTACTCCATAATTTTTTGCCATTTTGCCCATTTTACTTAATCAAAAGCCTTCGAGAGTCAGCTAAACAGGTATAGGTTGGTTAATTGAACTCTCGATGATCTGATGAACTATAAGGATCTGTTCACGAGTATTCTTTCCTCTGACGAAACCAGCCTGTTCTGCAGCAATTTCCCTGGACAATTAAACCTTCAGTCATTCATTCAAGACGTGTAACATGATTTTGCTTGCGTGTGAGGTAAGGGTAATAAGTCGGCAGTTGTTACACTTTTTGCCATTTTTATATAATTTTTTAAATTACTTTCTCTAAAAAGTAACTGAAAGTTAATTTATAATCACTAAGCAAAAAAACAAAAAAAAATTATGAAATATGGCCACGAATTGTTGCTTGAAATTAAATGAAATTTTCATTGTTATGCTCACGTTTTTAGTTTCAAAACTAAAAACAGATATATGAATATTAATGCTTAGACAGAAGAGCAATCAACAACTATGTCTTACAGAATTAATTCCTTTTATGACAATATCTAGTAATATATATATATATATATACACACACACACACATATACATACATATATACATATATAAATACATAATCACTAAAAATATAGAGTAATCCATAAGGCGCATAAGCACAAACCTTCACGGCCACCTGAAGCCAAAAATCTTCCCTCCTTCTTCTACTAGTGCCCCGCCTTGCGCATACAGTGTTACCAGCAAAATAATTTTACCCACCAACTTTGGGAAATGGACTCATATAAATATATCTACTTGCGGTAATACGATACACATTTACATCGATTAAGTGGTGCATTATTTGACTTATGTGAAGTATTATTATGGACACCATGTCTATTCCAACCATCTAAAATGTTTATTCCGACCACAACCAATTGCCGAAGAATTTAGGATAAATTTTACTATTTTATTTACACATTTTACACATTTTACCATTTTATTAATTAAAATGAGTTTTAAAATACATTATAATTAAATATGTGTGGGCGCGCATGTGTGTGTGCGTACGTACGAGTGTGTTTGTACACATTAACCTACAAAATTATTTTGGTACTTTTGTCCATAATTTTTTGCTTTTTTTTGTTAATATAGTGTTTTAAAGTAAAAATAGAGGTTAAAAAGCCCACTATAAACATTTTAAAATCGGTCCCGTACTAAAGCAATTCAAAAAGGGAAGAAAAAATTGTTTATATTTTAGCGTACAATGTTGTAATAAAATTTCAAACAATATTGGTTCGCATTTTCAGGAAGTTAAAGACTGCAAAAACGAATAAATGTAATATTTATTCTTTCGCGCGTCTCCGTAATCCTACATAAAATGATTATATATGCAATAGGTAAAATATTCTAAAATTGAATGTGACGACGGAAATTTCAAATATTACACCAAATTCCCCAACGACATCTCCCAAATCCCAATTTTTTAACAAATTAAATTTTACATTTTTCGGTATCAAGCAATTAAGACGTTTTAATTTGGGTAAACAATTTTTAAGAGGTGACAACACCAATGAAAATGGCGCACGTCTGTTAATAATAATTTACTTCGATATTTTAAAAATTGCATAGTTAATTGAAAATGAAATTAAGTAATAGTATTTACGTATGAAAAGTAATGGCCATTTGTGTCTTTTGCGGCCTAGTGATATTTTTGCAGATGAGAATAGCATAAGCCGACATTTTAAGCGATGTTGTCACATACAAACCACATGACCGTTCAATCCTGTGTCTTAGATTGCACTGACAGCCGCGTTTCGATACTACACATTTTATGCGTAGTTTTTATGGACACACTATCGTGTGTATTCTTGCTTTCTGGAGTACTCATTATTCTAAGTTTAATCACATATATTACTAAATTATAATTAATTGTTATAAGTAATACAATATTTTCTATACACATTATATACATACACATCGTGAAAGAGTACATGGAATCAACTATTTTTAGGACATTTAATATTGTGAAAGTCACGAGTGGCAAATAAATAAGGAACACTTAATGTATTATTTACAACTACAATAGCAACGTCTACATAAAAATCCTACAAAAGTCTACATAAATAGCAACGCAACTTTGGTTATTTGTATGTCTAATTTTTCTGAACTATGGTTAGGACAACATATTAAAACTAAAGGACTTATTTGAGTAGAACTGTCACTAGGATTACACTTAGCTTAAGGGAAGTTTGATTATTGACGTTCATCATGTAAGAAAAGAAATAATAAAAATACTAAAGGATGGAATATCAGAACGATTCAACTTGAGATTCAGACTAGATATAAATTACTTCTATCCTAGTCGAGGATAGTTTCCAGATGAGAACATCATTATTGCAAAAATCCCATCATGGTAATAAAAATATAAGCGAGCAAAGGTATGAAAAATGGCTAACTTGTTTTACGAAGGTAAAAAAATTAAAAAGTTCAAAATGGTTTAGTAAAGATTAGTCTAAACAGACTGACAAATGTGTGATGATTAAGGGTGAACAATACTTCTGATGCAAAAATAAGACTGTTGAGTATGAGCAGAACTTGCACAACGAGAGTTCCATACCATACCGCCGAGACTTAACGGGATATATATTTCTTCTTTTAAACTATTTACATATATTATTTTTTACAGTGAAAAAATGTTGTGGATATTTTTAGCAATATCTCTGGGACTGTATTACATAAAATTCTAAAATAAATAATTTTGAAATTCATACAAGTTGTGTTAATTAATATCCCACAAGATAAAAAAAATCAGAATAAAATTCTTTTGTGTAATTTATTTGTTCTGTCTAAAATTTCCATATGAATACATTTGTGTGTTAACTATTGTAATATGTTTTTTTTTATTGTGTTTATCACTGTCATGTGAAATTAACAGGTATTTACATACAAATTACATGTGAAATTTAACAGGTATTTACATACTTAAGTACATTTCGTAGTAGTTTTTATATGCTTCATAAATGTTGAATTATAATGATATTATCCTAAGACCTGGACATAAGCGTACCAACAGCAAATTGATTTGCTGAATTAATCTACATGTGCACACCCGCATAGTGTCAGCAGCATAGAAGTTACCCCTCTTTTACGGCGACAGTGAAGCTGTCAACATTTTTACGTCAAACAATTTCTATAAAAAATGACTAAGAGATGGACACCTTGGATGATGATTTTGACTTATAATATCTGTACTCTTCCTTAATGTTTTATATCAATTCCATGACAAAATTGTATAGAGAATTGTATGGCATTTTCTTAAATTAACTCCTGTATGTGTCAAAATAAAATCAAAAATTAAATATTTTCGAAAAGTAAAAACTATTAACTAATGTAAATATTCATTAATTAACAAAATAATAATTTATTTGCACAGTATCCAAAATGTTTGAAATACAAAGAGCAAGCTAGTAAAAATGGAAGCGAGTGGGTACTACATATCATTAAACTCAAACCTGTCTTCGTTGAGCCCAATGATTCAAGAGAACGTTGCCTGTATCAGCTACTAGAAAAACATGAAGGCTACGGCATACTAACTACTCAAGATTTACCGACTATATGTGATTTTCCAATGTTCTTGAATATCGGTGAAGTCAGCACAACAATAGAATACAACTACAAGCGCGTGGTGCTAACAGATAATGAGTTGGAGAATATTAAAAGGTGATGTTGATTTTTTTTAAGTATTTTTTTATTTTTTCCAACTTATTAAATGTTTATATTCCTAAATATTGTTAGGAGAAAGAGATTTTAAAGGAAAATACATGTACTGAGATTTTAACACTTTAGAGATTTACCACTTTAGAGATTACATTTTAACACTTTAGGGATTTACCATTAGAATTTAGTTATAAGTCATAAAAAAGATCTGAGGAAATGCTGTGGGGATGATGAAGTATGTAATAAAAGAGTTGTTAAAAAAAGGTGCTCAACCGCTGCCCATGTTAGTTGTGCTACTTTTTTATTAATATTATTTTTCTGAAAATAATATAGAAGAGAAATATTAAAGAATTAGTGTAATAAAGAAAATTGTATTGACAAAAACTGTAATAAATTTGTATAAGTTATTCTGCGCATCAGAGTGGAAAACTTTAAGGATACTTTATGAAGGTCTCAACCGTTTTTGAAACAATCACTGTATACAACTAGAATGAAATATCACCGCCTTATACTGTAACTACTTCTGGTATATTTATTAGACTTTTATTCGGTATAGAATAGCACTACCGTAGTATTTTTGAGTTGCATCATTCAGCCAATACCCTTTCTCGAAGATGGTCCTTAACATTTTTACAGATCCCAAACTCCAATTCTAAAGAAACTTACGGATCGCTTAGAAAGATTAGAGGCAATCTTCATCCTTTATCTAATATATTTTGCTTTTATTTTCATGGGATTCCAAAGAGTTTCAGCCCTGACGACTCAAACCAGTCCCTAGAATTCTTCAACCACTTTTTCTGAAAAAAATGATTGCTGAAGTTGTAACTTCAATGAAAGAAATATTACCTTGTTTTTTTTACAGAAACACTTAAAAACCATTGATTTGATGTGCATAGCCACTTGTATGAATAACAGACATGTTCTTAGTTGCAATTGTACATACACAGTAATATATGCTTACTTCATTTAAAAATATTGCCCTAATAGTATTAGTAGAATATAAAAATATTGCCCTAATAGTACTAGTTTGTTGACATTTATTTATTATAAAATATAAAAAAAAATGGCGAGATTTTTGTTGCAAATTTTGTAAATACATTACTTTTCCCATGCTTTGCAACAATTCTTAAAGAAAGTTTTTCATGGTTTTGCATAATAGGTGTGCAAGAAGAAATTCGGCTCTGAAGTTGGTTGCATTGAAAAACATAGTTGAATGTATTCAGTTCGTCCGCCATTTTGGATATATGTAGCTTAGTCATTGCTGTTTTTATGACCTATGTTTCAGTCATTTCGTATATCTCAAATTTGTAAGAGATGGATGTCCATAAGCAGTATTTGCATCATACTACACTGTCTCAAGCTATGGAATTGATTAATTCGACTTTTGAAAATGTTCGATAACTCTCAGAACATTTTCAAATGTTTGTGAAAATGTTCTGAGAGTCATTTAACAGCAAAAAAAGTGATTTGCAAGATTTCGTGGATTATCTATAGGATTATCCACATCCGCAGTAAAAAAATTTGAAGACGAAGAACATAAGTTTTATTAAATGAAAATTTATGTCAAACTCGAGAAAATGTTGCAAAACAGTTAGGAGTTACTCGCCAAGCAATATTACTTCGATTGCATTCAGTGAGAGATACAGAAGGAAGGAAGATTGGTTCCGCATAAACTAACAGAAGAAAACAAAAATCGAAGAGTTGACATCTGCATGAACTTGCTTTCTCTGAAAAGTAAGATTTTTTGTACAAAATCATTACGAGTGCTGAAAAGTGGATATTGTTTGACAATCTTAAATGCAAAAAAGTATAGGTTGATCCAGGCCAACCATCAACATTACTTGGAAAAATTAATATTCAACCCAAGAAAGTGTTAATTGTATGTCTGGTGGGATTGGAAAGGAGTCATTTACAATAAGTTCGTGTGTTATATTTGTGTTATTTTGAAAGACCAGAGGTTCACAAAAGTTGAAGATATGCAAAAATGGCTTGACGATTATTTTGTTTCGAAACCACCAAGTTTCAATCTTGAATGCATTAATCATCTACTCTATAAATGCCAAAAGACCATAGATAATAATAGTGAATATTTTGTGCATTAATCTTTGTAACAAGTATTTTTTCAATAAAGTCAAATTTGACCAAAAAAACCCAAATTTCTACTTGCACACCTACTACTATAAAAATACCATAGATTAAGTGTACTAATTCCTTCATTTACGTGTCACTAATGCAAAGCATTCTGTGACGCGACAATATTATTCAAAAAAATTTAGTTCATGAATATTCTCTTTTTTCAGGTTCCATTATCTTATATTCAACGATTTACTAGGTATTGCCAAGGAGTTTGTCGTTTACAATAACCCTTGCAATGCCTATTTTGTAGTTCCTATTCACCAGGCCAACTCCAATTACGCAATTAGCTGGCCCATTATTGAAAAATACAAAAACATTGAACCTCTTCAAGAACCAAGTATCGAAGAACGTCAAAATATCAATGTGACAAAGAAGGACTATTATTGCGCTATTGTTACGCCATGGTATCGGGGTTTACTGCTAGATACAAGGTGAGCTCTGCGGAAATAATATTTGTTATCTTATTGTATACAATTTTCTAAACACACTGTTTTAGCCATAAGTTATTATACTTAAGTAGAGTTAATTTTCTTTCAATTGAGTGTTAAAAATAAATCTTTTATTTAATGAGGTTTTTTATGCTCACAAGTTGGCAGCATAGTCAGGTCCTGTCAATGGCTGTCATTAGGTGTATGTGAAATTGATCTAAATAATTTTGTTTCATTTAGGTGAGAATTTGTTAATTTTTACTTATAATGTTATTTAACAGTGCTCCAGTATTGTGCAGTGATATTAAAATTTAATATTGCCGATTGATTAAAATATAAATAAAATTTAATATTGCTGATTGATTAAAATATAAATAAAATTTAATATTGCTGATTGATTAAAATATAAATAAAATTTAATATTGCTGATTCATTAAAATATAAATAAAATTTAATATTGCTGATTGATTAAAATATAAATAAAATCTAATATTGCTGATTGATTAAATTATAAATAAAATTTAATATTGCTGATTGATTAAAATATAAATAAAATTTAATATTGCTGATTGATTAAAATATAAATAAAATTTAATATTGCTGATTTACTTCGCTTTACTTAGCTAGTCACTCCAATTACTTCAATATCTCAGTAGTAATTTTGTCTGCTGCTTTACCGTCATTGATGATCTTCAGTATACCTTTCAGCAATATCTTACCCTGATGTTTCTCTAGGACTAGTAACTTGAGTTTGTATCTTGGTATAGCTTCTCACAGTATCGCTTCCAAATACGGCTAAATTCCACCAGTTGGTTGCTCCCCCTACTCCCTGTGTTTAAACTTTCAGATGGTTAAGCACAATGTGTTGTTTATTTCAGTGCCGATGTTCAACTTGTCAGTTTTTTATCTATGACGGAGCTTTTTCATCTATCAGCTGAGGTGATTATATGCATTCATGGATGTCTGCTCACTTTTGTCGGCAGAACAAAATAGTTCCTTTCTATTATGAAACACTTCACAACTTTTAAGGATTAGTCCAGTTTTACGTGTTAAAACTAACGAGTTATTTAGTTTATATGTCTCTAACGGTGGATTCTAGAAGGAGACCCATGTTGTTAGTTGGGGTGGAGGGTTTTTTCCCATTTATGCTTTTTGAAAAACAACCTTTGTCTGATTTAAACTTTCACGCCACTATGTTTAGTGTCTACACTGGTGGTGTTTGAATTATATATCTTGAATTGTATAATTGTAACCTTTTGGATTTATCGGGATTAGGGATGCAGTGTTATATCCTGTAATACATCACATTAAGAAAAGAAAAAATAAACACTTAATCTGTTATTTACAGATATATTGTGACTGATGTTCAAGAATACAGAACTCCTCTGTCACCTTTCCCCTCAGAAGAATACAATTCTTACGAAGAATATTACTCGGACAAATATAACCTAACCTTGCATGGATCGAAGCAGCAACCATTACTTGAGGTATGTGAAATAGGAATTGCTGTGGTAAATATGTAAGATCCATTTTTTAAATATCACTCCACCAAACATTTTTAGAAAAGCCAAACTTGCACTGCATGCAAGCTATTTATATACAAACACACACGTCCACAGACACACATACATACACATGCACGTGCACACACATGCAAGCACATGTATCTAACATTACACTGCTGATCTAAAATATTTATCATACAAATAAAAAATATAAATCCACATTCATATGACAAGCAAAGATCACCTTTATATTTAATAACTTTCTCCACTAATCTCTGTATGCTAGCAATTAGTTTATTAAGTTGATCACTGTTCCAGCTTTCTCTCGAGACTGAAAAGTTTGAACTCTGTCTAAAGTTATCCATGCCCTCGGAATACGTTCTGAAAACATATACATGCTTTTCATTCCTAAATATTCTTCATCTTTTTATGAATATTCCTTTACTATTTACACCACTAAATTATAGAATTGGATCAGAAACAATATTTCATAGAATCAGAAATTCATCACACATCCATTTTTCTTGTGCTCACATCCTATTTTCCTTTATGTCTCATCCTTTTTCCTATAGACATGTGAAATTTAAGCCTTATTAATAATTTTTTTTTTAAATCTGCCTTTTTTGTCAGTTTTTGAATATATCTTTTGTTGCGGCTGACTAGAAGGGATTGCTTTTGTAACAATAAGTCCACTGTATGTACAAACCTTACATTAAAGACTAAATAAATCAATAAAAACTCTTAAACATCTCATTTTTACATGGTGACCTATTCCCAAATTCTCCTCTCCAATTCTTTCAATAATTCAGTAGGATAAAGATTGGACGCAATCGTCCAATCTTTTATGTTCATGTTTTTAAAAACTCCTCGTTTTTTTATTTTCTAGAAAACCTCTGCATAGCTTAGAACTGGAATTAGGTTTGTTACCTCGCTGCAATGTGAACCTGGACCATTTAAACTCATGCCCGACTGTACAGTATGTTTTCCCATAATGGCTCTTTATTATTCTTTTTTCATTTGCACTAAATCTCTCACTATAAAATATTAGAGAAACCATCGCACTCCATCAATGAACCTACACTATGCTTCAATGAAGGCATAATGCACTGAGACAAACATTTTTTTTTTGCCATGTAAATTCTTACGTTTGAACTTAATGATTCAAATTTGACTCATCTGGCTAAAGAACATTTTTAAAATTCAGACATTTTTAAATACATTGTCCAGTCCATTAACAATATATCATTTGCCGTTTTACCAGCCGTTTAAATTGAGTTTTTTTTAATTGGTAAAACAACACGAATTTCTGTTGCTGTAAAATATCTATTCCATTTGCCGTTGACAACAATAAACCAGTTTCCAACTTCATTCGCAATTTTGCACCTTCCTGAGTGTAGTCAATCTTACAAGTTATAAGTAGTAAGATACAAGTCTTGGATACTTTTACTTAGAAAGCAATTGGGCATTGAAATTTTTATTCTTAATTAAATTTTTAATTAAAGTTAATATTTTCGACCAATTAAAGATTAATTAAAACTATGGAAGAGTTGTGGTACTTTTTCCATTGTTTTTACTAAAGTTTACTTGCCAAGACACAAACTTTGTATTGCAGGATATTTAATATCTTAAATTTCATTTAAGAAGTGTAAGATGATAAGTAACAATATTATTATTAAAGCAATAATGAAAAATTATATTTCGATTAAAAATTAACAATAATGACTGATTTATGACCTTTTATCTGTTATTAAGAGAAAGTTCCATTTGCGGATATAACATTTATTTAAGTTTTTAGCTCACTTTTATTAATCAACTACATTGTGCTAGTGGTTGTAATATTTAACTTTGAAAATTTAGCTACTATGAAAACTAAAAGATTTTAATGAAACTAAACTATTGCAAAATAAAGATTAGTGCGTCTATTCTTAAGAAAAAGAATAAAATTTACAAAAAAGAAATAAAAGTACAAAAAAATTTACAAATATTTACATCATGTAGTTACACATGACCCATGAGAATATTTTTGTAAAGGTCAGTTTCTCGGTTTCAGGATTCGGTTGATTTCAAAGTTTCGTAGCTTAGACAGAGATGGAATATTCATTGAAAGTAGTGTTAATGGTGGTTGAGCAGGTTTTGACAATGTAGGCATAGACTAGAAGCAGACAAGTAATTGAATTTTCTGAGATAGATTGCATTATTTGGCTTATTCAAAATATTGTAAAAATTTTAAATACCTGCAGATGGCGTAAATTAAAGAGCCCCATCTATTTAAGTTGCTATGTCTATTCAAAAATATGATGAGATTTTCTGAAATATTGATTTTGAAGACATTCTCATCCTCAGTGAGATCAGGGTAATATACATCGCCATAGATATGAATGTAAATAAGGATGAAGGTGATTTCATAGAAGTTGTCATTCAATAATTTCAGGTCAAGTGCATTACGGGGCGAATGACCTGTCTACTGCCTCGAGCAGCCACCATAAACACGCTCTCAGCACGTCAGGTACGTCGTGCGGCGCTAGCTCAGGGTGACGATACCCAAAAAGCAGAGATGTTTGTGCCTGAGTACTGTGTGCGTTTCTCCTTCCCTGGTATATACTGGTACAAGGCGACCATTTTGCCGAGCATATTACACAGGTTCGTCAAATATCTTATCATTTTGCTAAAAATTTTAAGCTTTATAGTTTAAAAGAAAGATTTTTATTGTTAGACTTTTCTGCTTGTGTCGACTATAACGTATTGAATTTTGGAATTGTTGCTGGGTAAAAGTGAAATATATTAAGTATTACTACGAATTTAAAATTTTGCCCTTTTTTATTTAAATTTATTTTGTTTTATTAACGTATATTTTTAAATCTAAGGAAATTACATATGACACGAAGATATTTAATGAAAATTCTTTTAGGGGTTCCGTTATGAAAAAAGCAATTCTTACATATTTATATATATTTCAAATTATGTATTCGAAATTTTATATTTACGTAATGAAAAATTAATAATTGTAAATACTTTAATAAAAATATTGTGTACCATTAAATGCTTTAAGTTCCTAAATGTGAACGAAACCCTCGTGGTGCAAATTCTACTCATGCTTGACAGGTTTTTTTCAGTCATCCTCTGGCTACAGTACCATTGAACCAGTCTTTTAAATGAAACAGAAATTAAATTTACAATTTTCCACTTTAAAATTATGTTTGCCAAATCTAAATAAATTCTCCATACGAATATTTGATTAGAACTGTAATTAAAATTATTTCGATTAACTTGCGTAAGAATTTTAAGGGATATAGACAAGTATGGGATCCTATTTTGTGCGTGTCTTAATGCGCAATTGGCCGGTTTTTAAAATTCCTAGTTTTGTCATATATTCGAGATGTTTTTTTGTCTGTATATTGTATGCAACTAACTGTTTCATAAACTTGGCAGGAAAAAACTACAAAACGGCAGTGAATGCTGATACAATGACTTTAATAAAATCTATTGTATATTCAAGGTTATTTGTTCGGGATTGAACCACTTATAAATATTAATTTCATATTGGATTCAAGTTATAATACTTATCCCTATAAGGGTTACTTTGAAATCAAGAGGGACCGGCAAAAATGGTCCTGGCATTCAGTACTATAATATGATTTTTGAAAAAACTGGTATTTTTTGGATATAAAAAAGTAAAAATTCAGGGATTAAGAAATAGGAAAGAGTAAAAAATTGAATAAAATTTGTAACCATAATACGAAAAGTAAAAGTTATCTTCATAAATATGCGCGTGTATTATATTTTTAATATATCGAGACTTGTTAATAAGAAATAAAAATAACAATTAAAATTTAATGAAATAATGAAGTTACTTTACTTTAAAATTTAATGAAATAATGAAGTTACTTTACTTTAAAATTTAATGAAATAATGAAGTTACTTTTGAAGTTACTTTACTAATGAAATATTGAAGTTACTTTTTTCATTAACTTTTTAGAAACAATTACAAAAAATAATATTGATCGCTTTTTTTAAGGCGTACCAGTTGCCTATATTAAATCAAACTAAACAATAACCGACATTGACATTCATTCTGTTATTGACAAAATTAATGTCTTTTCGATAGAAAATGTGAAATGAAGTGATGAAAGTTTTTTGCTGCCTGATTATTTCGTTATTATTTTTGTGGTATTCTGTCTATTACATTGGAATAAGTTGTTAATTAATTACGCTAGTTAAATTTTAAATATTTATTCTATTTTGTTTATTATCCATCAGTGGTTATATTCAGTCAGTAATTATAATCAGTCTTCTGTTTGGTAAGTTTTTTCTTCTTTGTTTTTATGTTTTTACTGCGTTATGTACTTCTGCCAGATTGACCCTGCTGCGGTTTGGTGAAGATGGATTTAGCTATTCTTCCTAAACCACTAGACCCTTCTCCAAATACCCCCTTTCTTCTAATAAATTTGCTTGTCCTACTTCCCCAGCAACTTGTGTTACCATAATGGATTTCCAACTTGTCAATTCACTAAAAGTACGATGGACAACCTCAGCGTGCTGACCACTGACAATTGGACTTTCCCTCTCCCGACAAAAGTTTCTCATTGCTGCTTTTTTAGCCTATGATAAATTTCAACCTATGATAAATTCTTCATAATCTCGGGATTCTGATCAAAATCACAAATTTCTGCCTCAATTCTCTTTTAGAAAGATCTATTCTAACCCTCGGAGCGTCTCCCTTAGCAAAAGGTGGAGAGATCTTCTGCAAGGCTCTGTTTTAAGTTCCTTACTTTTCAATATAGACTCTTATATAATCCCTTCTCAGCAAATCCCTTTTGTTATATTTTCAATAGCGGTTGCCGAAAATGCTTTCTCTGCTCTTGTTAACTTGAACAAATGGGTGATCTTCTCAAAAAGGAGAATTATTCCACTTTTTCTACTTATAACTCCTATATATCCTTACTCTTTCCAATACCAAAATCCTTAGGTATGTACCTAGCATCAAAATTATCCTAGAACACTTACATTGAACATGTCATTTCCTGATGCTAGGCTATATGAATATTCTCCATGCGGTTTTTGAAGTGTACACATCATACCACACTAAGTTAATACATAACACTTTGGTTCGCAGTTATCTAGACTACGGTTCTTTGACCCACGTTCAATCTCAAGCATTGAGGATCATAGCAGGTAAAATAAAACAGTCCTATAAATGCCCTACAGTAGAATGTGTTAATTCTCCTAACCTAGCTGATCTTTATTTACCGAAGGCATTTTACCAAAACTTGCCCTCCACTCTAGACTTACTGAGCATCTCCCCTTTTTAAGACCCAAGCTCTTGTCATCAGCTTCCAATGATTGAAATTCTTTTCTAATCCAATTTAACAAAATTTCTCTCCTTCTGCATAGTTTTCCATTTGACTTGGTAATTCACAGGCTAAATATAAATTTGTGTTTTGGAAGTGGCAAAGAGTCAAAAAATGCTAATTTGCTGTTCAATTCCATTTGGAACAATTTTTGGATGTATTGGGTGTGAATATACATAGATGCTTCAAAGACCCGGAAGAATGGTTATGTTGGTGTGTCTTTACTGCCACCATTCATTCAGCATATTTCCTCCCCTTCATTCAGCATATTTCCTCCCAAAGGAAATTTTGGTGTTTTCTGGAGAAGGGTTTTTGTTTCTCATTATTGGTGTTTTCTCCTTATTTCTCTGACTCCTCAAGCTTTTTTCAGTCCCTCCTCGCTAATTCTTTTTCCACGAACTGTAGCTTTCTGATTCTTCAGATCAAGTAACTTACATTTGATTTGGATAAATTAGGATTGGATGATGCTCTTGCATGGATTACTAGTCATTGGCATAGTAGGAAATGAAATAGTCGAAGGAAAAACTCGGTTCGCCGCTGTGAACAGGATCCATGTATTACTCCTGATTTCATTGAAGATCTCCTTCCCCTGTCCTGTTCCTGGATTGTATTGTAGAAGGCATGGGAAAATTATCACAGATATGGGGTTCTCCCAGATTCAATCTTCTAGTCCCTCAAAATCTTGGTTTTCAAAATTCACTTTTCTTAATTTCACTTATCTCGAAAAGAAACCTATGTAGTATCTCGCATCCATCAGGCATACATGGACATTGTTCTACTCCTACTCATTTGACTAGGCTGCTTATCAGAGAGTCTCCTACCTGCAAATCGGAATTGGGTAGGGCGATCTAAATCATTAAATAATAAATTTTTTTCGTTTATTCATAAATTTTGAATATTGAATATATTTGGCGTTAATTTTGTAGAAATTCTTTATTCACAATTAAATGAAACTACGTGATGTAGTATTATTTCTACTTTCTTTAAGTTCTTTACCACGGCCTAGGTTTCGTTGTATTACAACATCTTTGCTAATAGCCCACCTGAAGATGTTGTAATACAACGAAGCCTAGGTCGTGGTAAAGAACTTAAAGGAAGTAGAAATAATACTGCATCACGTAGTTTCATTTAATTGTGTATTCATAAATTATTAAAATATAAAATTTGGTCGTCTATTAACATTAGGCCTTTTTTTATCAGTTGTCAATAAACCCATTCTAGAATTAATCATACAATCAAAGAACGACATCAGATGTTTCATATTCATAGATATGTTTATTTCTTGTTTTTATGTTTGTATATTTGTACATTTACATTATTTATAAGTAATTTTTTTATTTATTTTTTTACCCTACTTATTTAATCATAGTCTACTTCTTATTAAATTTCTATTTTGCTGTATGTTTTATTTTTTTGTTGCTAAGCAGTGGTGTATATCTGAGTTATGATTTAGTCAGTGTTGGCTAGCCACTCCTTCTAAACTTGACATTGGAAAAGTTCTCTAGGAAGGGAACGAACGGCATAAAATAAAAGTTAAAAAGTCTATTTCTTTCATTTTTAGTTTTATGTGGTTTTTTTCGACAACCCTGTCAGGCCAGCCAGTTTCATGGATTAGTAACTTACATCTGTTTATCGAGAATACAATGAAACTCAATCTGCAGTTTTTTCATCTTGCTGGTTAATGTTCAAAAGAAACAACACTAACAAATTATTAAGGAAAATAACCTAACTATTCATAACCAAATACAAGACTTTATTTTTCTGATCGACAATTTAAATAAAACTTTTGAGGTGCTTATATTTACAATCTCTATGGACTCGTATGAAAAATATATGAATCAGTTTAAATAAAATACTTTATGTTATGATTTATGACTAGAGAAGAAACATGGCTTCACCATCCTTAAAATATGTCAACTAAACAATATTTGAGAGTTCTGTTTTAAAAAAAACATAAATTGTATAAGATGACTCACTTGTGATGACTTCCATGTATGCACTTGTTTCTCTGAAAGCATTTGATGTAGAAATTTTGAATTTGGCATAATGATGAAGCAGCATATATTATCCACATATATTTCAGCAGTCAACTCATAAATATTCATATAGACATTTTAGAGAGGCCAGAGATTTTTTTTATTTCGTGTGTCATGTAGGTAGGTATCAGAGTGTCTTACATCATCAAAAACTGTGGGAATGATTCTATTTGTCATAGTTTTGAGATATTAATATTATTACGCTTGTAAAAATATACTAGGTATTATATTTATATTGTGAAAAAATAATATTATGATGTATGTAAATAGTCTGAAAGAACAAACAATATACCTCAAATATTTATGCTCAAGTGTTTGCCAGACCTTGTAGTGCGGTTTCTAGTCATATTTAACAAGTTTTTTGATATTATTTAAACAAAAGAGCCATCCAGATATTTTAGCAGAACAGAGAAGTCAAGAAGCTTGTGATTGCCTAACTCTTTCAGTCATTAAAAAGTTTGCTAAAATTTATTTTTATGCATATTTTCAGAATGTCAATGTTGCTATTGGCGAATGATTTGCGGGAACAAATCAGCTTGGGAACTGGCATTGGAAAACCGGTATTACTACCAGGTACGAAATTAAAACCTCTAAAATATTAACCCATCTTCTGCCCAAGGGCCCAATATCGGCCCTAAAACTGATGTTCGTACTAATGAAATCCTCGAATGACAAAAAAAATTATGAACACTACATACCTTGCAATATATATTGAGCAATATTAGATAAATTGAATAGCATATTAGTTCATTTTACTATATTGTTTTACTTTTTGGCCATTCCTAAACTGTAAATTTGTCTCTAACTGTCCGTAGTAAATAGTACAATAAGCAAGCCAAGTTTTTGGAATATGTATTGTATTATATATGAAAAATTTATTATATACTTTGTGATAAAGTAGTAGCTTTTCATTTCATGCTTCCACTATATAATAAATTGTGCATATATTGTGGCTTATTGTGATTGCAATAACTAATTTATTTGTTTTGTAATAAATGTGATGTTATTATATATAGTACTAATTATAGATATATAGTCAATATTTCCACGATAGTATAAGAACATATTTAAGTCACAAAAAATTAAAAGCATGTTTTCTATGTAGATACAAAAAAAGTTAGGTCGCAAGCATATTTTATAACTTGAAAGATGACAGAATTTTGATAAAAATGAAATATATTTTTGTAAATATTGGTCTTAAAATTTTCATTGGCTAAAATTTGTTACATAAGATATACGGTATATCGTGCTTGTAAGTCACAAACACAAAAATGATAGACATAGAAGGTCAAGAATTACATTTATTATCAATGCATATTATATATATATATATGTATATATATATATACATGTATATATATATATATATACATATATATATATATATATATATATATATATATATATATATATATATATATATATATAGTACCAGGTGACCGAGCAATACTCGGTTTATTTCGAGTTTCCCATAGGAACGTAAAATTGCTTGTTTCATAGTATTAGATTTTCTTCTCTTTTTATATATATATATATATATATATATGTGTGTGTATATATATATATATATATATATATATATACATATATATAACACCAGGTGACCGAGCGATGCTCGGTTTATTTCGAGTTTCCCATAGGAATGTAAAATTGCTTGTTTCATAGTATTAGATTTTCTACTCTTTCACCGTCACTTTCCCCTTCCCCTTTGCTTTGCCTTCACCTTCGGTTTCACTTCGCCCTCGTCTACGCATTCACCTTCACGTTTTCGCCTTTGTGTTTGCTTTCGCATTCGCCTTCTCATTCGGTTACCCATTGGCCCTTGCGTTCGTCTTCGTCTTTGCATTTGCTTGGCGTTCGCGTTTGCCCTCACCGTTCACCTTCCACTTTCCCTTTGTCTTCCATTACACCTTCCGATTTCCCTTCCCCTCCCCTCACCTTCACCTTCACCTCTCCCCCCTCCTCCTCGCTCTTCACATACCCTTCACTTCCTTCACCCTCCCCCTCTCCTCCCCTTTCCCTATAACTTCCACTGTTACTCCCCTCCCCCTCCCCCTCTCCTCCCCTTTCCCTATAACTTCCACTGTTACTCCCCTCCCCCTCCCCCTCCCCTATGAATAAATAGGTTTTAAAATTGATTTGGATTTTACTGCTCGTTTTTTGTTATTACAATTATTACATCCACAAATAAAACTTTTCCTTAAGGAAAAAATTAATTTGTTAACTAATAAAATAATTCATAAATAGATAAAAAAAATAGTATTCTAAAAAAACGTTTTCTTTCGAAATAATTCACATAAAGTTAAGACAAGCCATATTTTTTTAGTCTTTATTTATTTTTCAGAGGTTAGGTGTTTATAAATGGAAGTATACAATTTCACTTATAAACGCTATTTAAAGAGTACTCTAGTAATTTATGATAAAATAACAAATTTCCATGTTTTTTCTCGAATAATTTGTCATTTATATTCACGAACAAAGGAAGTAAAATTAAAACATAATTAGTTTTAACAGATTTTTCCATGCACGTTACATTTGTTACGAATGTATAGTTTCAAAATTGGCTTCGATCTATCATTCTCAATTATACTATTTTTTTTTTCATTAAAGATAAATTGAAAAATATTACCTTGATCACATAATAACAGAGCGACATTCGAGAGTCGCCATTGTTTGTTTACTTTCACAACGAAAATGAAGACCAAAAAATAAACTAATAAAATATTAATTTTAATGCACATAAAAAACTTCACTGACAAAATATGTGTATTTAAAAATTGGAAAACTTAAAATTATTCATAAAATTATTTTCGAACAAGAGCGGTAAACTAACAGCAATTATTATAATGCAATGATTCATTGTTTGTATGCGAATGTCATAAATACAGGATTGTTTCAGTCTGAATATAACTGAAGGTAGTCTAACAAGCTTCAGCTTGCCTTGAGACTATGAATTGACGCTTTGAAGCGAGGTAATCAATTTTAATTTGATATAGACCATTTCTAATTCGAGAAATAGGAATGAAGTTTGTACTGAACGTACCAGAATTTCAGATAAAATCTAAAATTCTGGTGCTTTCACTTTGAACATATGAACTGAAAATTATATATTGAAGTTCGAATTTGTTTGATAAGTATGTTGAAATTTTTAAATTATGCTAAATGTCCAGGGCAAGCTACGTGTAATTGCTTATGAGGCATTGCGCGCCACTGGAACTTGCTGCTTCATTATCTATTAAATAAGTATAATAAAAATAGTCACCTAAATATTTTTGACCACTTCACGTAGGAAGGGAGCTATTAATGAAACATTGGGTAATACAAAACTATATATTGAGACATAAATGTTATGACAAAGCAAACCAAATGATAAAAGATTTTGCAAATCTAACTTTTAGTTTAGTCTCCAATACAACATATATATATGTATATATCTATATGTATATATCAGATACACTTCAAAGGTGTCTTAACGAAATCAATGTCTGGTTGGCCAAGTGGAAAATACAAGCCAGCGCCAACAAATCGGCTCACATAACATTCACCTTGAGACGTGGTGACTGTCCACCAGTTACTCTTGGGAATAATACCTTAACGCATAACAACAGCGTACGATATCTGGGAATTCACCTAGACCACCGACTTACCTGGAAGAGACACATAAAATATAAAAGAGATGCGCTCAAAATAATGGGAAAAAACTCTAAACTCTCTGTAGATAATAAACTTTTGATCTATAAAAACATACTGAGACCAGGCTGGATGTATGGTGTTCAACTGTGGGGAACTGTGACTCCAACATAAATATACTACAGCGACTACAGAATGTTATCCTTAGGTCAATAGCAAGTGCTCCATGGTTTGTCACAAATGCCGAGATACATGAGAACTTGCATATTAACACAGTAAAAGAGGAGATCCGGTACAATACTGAAACCTACAAAAAGAGGCTAGCAAATCATCTTAATGTTCTAGCAGCCCAGTTGATAAGAACCAGGCGTGACACCCGTCTGAAACGGCGTGTGATCCTGGGACCAATATAGACCAGATCTAGCCAATCACGATGAGGAGTTGTCTCCGCTGGGTGACACACTCTACATGACACAGTGCATTTATCAAATTTGCTCATTGCAGATGAACCCAGCAAAAAAAAAAAAAAGTATATCTATATATATATATATATATATATATATATATATTTCTGAGATCGAAATTAATTCCAAAATAACTTGGAAAATTCCTTACGTTCTTGCTTGATGTTATTAATGATGCATCATGGTTTTATGTTTCAAATCACAATGGGAAAATAGTCTAAACCAAAAAACCAAAAACATGCACGGATACCAATGAATCATTTTCAGTCCAAGAAATATAAATTACACACTTTAATATTTTACATGTTGGCAACGTAACAATCTTGTCGGTTATGTAACATTACATGTTTTTTCTTTAATAGTTTAGGTTAGTTAACTTTGACCGTACCGAGTAAAAATATTGATTATATAACAATGGAATCTCCTGCTTTGATCAGAAGATTTAAAGGAAATTTTTTCTTGTAGGTGAGAAATGGGCCCCCATAACAATTGATATCAAAACAGCCGCAGATTCACTTCTAGCTATTGCTCATGAAAGTGAAAGCAATCAGCCGCCAATGAGCCGACATCAATTTGACAATTTGGCAAACGATGAAGAATCGAAACAAGGTAGTCAAATCAAGGTTTCTTCTATGAAGAACACTATATTCGAATTGCAAATGAAGAAGCTAGATGAGAGATTCGACTGGGAAGTAAGTATTTAGTGTAGATGTAGTCATGAATTTTTAACAAAGTTTAGTTATGATATAAAGGTAATATTAAACAAAAACCTGAAAAAAAGAAATGTTTTCCTAAGGAGGGTGCATGAAACTAGAAGTAGATTAATTTCATACACTAAAAATATTGAATTTCATTTATATAAAACCTACCCTTTTACAATCCATATAATAATGTGAAAACTTATATATTATAAGAATTTTTATATAATATTATTTGTAGTGTATATAAGAAAAATAATTTAATTACTTTAGAAATTATGATCTAATTTTTTTTACTAAATACGTTTACTAATTTTTTAAACAGAAAGATAACGAGCCCATCGATGTGTTCAGAAATATTTTGGAAGTTACGCCTATGGACATTGAGTGCTATGACAAGTTTATATCGCAACCTGTACTCCAAGACGTCAGGCAGAAAGCCAAGATTGCCGCTGATCAGTATCGACCGACCCATTTTGCATCAATTTGCCCTCCGCCTACAAAGTATGATTATGTTTTATTTCTAGAATTTACTAGTGGTAATTTACTTTTCTGTTGTTTGGGGTGGAATTATGGATGAATATTTACATTAGCATCATGTAGGTAACTAAATGCTTAATACCTTATATTATTTTTAAATTTTGAACCTTTAGTGGCAAGTAAAGGTAAAATTTTGACTAGAGGTTTATTTTAATACGACAAAAACGCTTCAGTAAAATAAAACAACACTGTCAATTAGAATGAATATTGCAGAAATGTGATGTACACGTGAATATTTTGCTTTGACAAAAAGCTAAAAACCTGCCTGAAAACAAATGAGCGGCTTGTACACCTACAAGGCAACATCCAAAATTCCATGGAATGATGGCGTTGTTAATGCAATTTAAAAAGTAAGACGAAGTAGTAGACGTTCAGAAAAGTAGAAGAAAGTAAGAAGTTCAATTCACTTTTAGTATTCTGTATTAACTTATGTATACTCTCCAAAAAAATTAAGTTGTTGCTTTATTCATGATTAAATGAAACTACGTGATGTAGTATTATTTCTACTTTCTTTATTACAACATCTTCAGGTGTCATATTAGCAAAGATCTTTGCTAATATCCCACATGAAGATGTTGTAATACAACGAAACCTAGGTCGTGGTAAAGAAATTAAAGAAAGTAGAAATAATACTACATCACGTAGTTTCATTTAATCGTAAATAATGAATTTCTACAAAATTAACGCCAAATATATTCAATCAATTGTTGCTTTATCTCAAAATGAGCTGAAATTGCATTTTTCACACCTTCATCATCTTACAATTACCTTTCTCCTAGCTTATTCCTCAAATATGGAGACAAATATTACTTACTGTTTCCAAAACTGGACTGTAACATGGATGGACATAGCCATATCTGGATAGAACAGGATTGCGTGTGATGCTTGGTTACCGGGGCGTTCTCTTGTATAGTAACACGTGTGTATATTCTCGACAGCTTGTTTTAATTTCTCCAGTAATGCATTGTAATATTCTCCATTTGCAATGTGAAAGCCTCATCTTTTTAATTGATCAAAAAAATTCCTCTGAAATTCCAATTTTACAATCAACTGTAGTTAGTAAAAGGAATGCTTAATTTCAATAATTTATTTGTATAAAAAATTCTTTAGCATTAAACTCTTTGCTGGTCTTCATAGAACCCAAATTCTGCGAAAATAAAATTTAAAAAAACCATTTAAAAAAATAAATGTATAGTTTAAATTTTCTTAATTACATGGATTTCATAACAAAAAGCTCACAAAAGATAATCTCTTACTTGAACTGTCACGCGTCATTCAACATCCCTAGTTCCTGGTATCTTCGTTTATATCATGATGAAATTTTTCACCTTGTTCTTCAACCTTGTTTTCAACTTTGACTGGGAAAACAGTTTCGTATTCTCCTCTGAGAATCAGGATGTGGATTTTCTTAATCTTGAAAATTAGAATTTACAACTGAATCTCTGGAAAAATTTGTATCTAAATATGGAGGAATTTGCTGATCTCTATTTGTTTCTTAGGACAGGATGATTGATTAAACGTTTGGATAAACAACTTTTACTTAAACACATCCTCTTTTCACGTCCATTCACATTGCAGCAATAAAAATAATAGTCTTGGGTGTGATGCCGAGGTTCTCTCCATTCTATAGGATTGGTATTGTAAAACTGTTCTCTATACCTTTCGACCACTTGCGAAGGTCTGAAATGCACTTCAAATACTCTTTATTTGGTGTTTGAGTTTTTCCCAAGTTATGAATATTGACATCGAAATATATATTTCTCACAAAATCTGTAATGTTATTTTGTTGTTTAGACAAAGAATATTTAGCATAAATGTAACAAAAATCCTCACGGGAATAGGCTATTTGACAACATCGAAAATATGCCACAATTCGGGGTAATCCTATTAGATTATAACGTAAATAAGCGTATTGCTTTTAATTTTCGGAAGAATAAGTTTATAATATATAAAAAAAACATAAAGAAATCACAATATTTTTTTGAAATTTTATCAGTTAAAAGTCTGATGACGTCACAGACAAGTTTTTAAATCTTTAAATTATGGTCCTTTTTTCTTTTTTTTTTAATTTATAACCATCATGTTTTGCATTTAGTATAAATTTTTTTATAATATGTATTCATTACCTATGTTATTCATTACGTATTATATTATATAAAAAGAAATACATTACAAATGATATATTTAATTAAAATAACTTCCGGTCATAACTAATGTGTATTTATTTAATTCCCATGCAATGCATATGCTAATGTATATATCAGCACTATAATTTTATTCCAAACATAAATCATAGACAAATAGACTTTTTCTGCATGTTGTTGGATAAACAAGATGTTATTATTAAAATTGACAGATTAAGTAAACATTCGAGTTGGATAATTAAATTTAGTATATTTATAGTATAAATACTTAACAATTTGTAAGAAATTATATTTTTAATTGTGTAATAAATGTTTAGCGATAAAAGATAAAGTGAACTAACTGGAAAAAAAGGTTCAAACATATTCCATCGCAAACAAAAGTCATCAGGTATGAAATGTTTTAAATTGATTTTTTATAATAAATAATCGTCTGCTGCAGAATTTTTTTAGACATCGTTTTTAATATACATTCTTTCATATCATATCAAAAATTTTAATTTAGATAAAAATTAACAATTGTCAAAATATCATTGGTACTGAAACGCATTCACACCAAAATTTAATATTCTTATTCTTTTGGTTTATAGGTATTGATATCGATAATAATGTTTAAAACACAAATATTACTTCACACATAAAAATATTTGAGTGAGCTACAATGCTGTTTGGATCTCTTTGAGCTAATTACAGCCACTTTTTTCGTCTTTTAAGATTTGTTGGCACTGAAACGAACACTTTATGTTGACTTTTTATAGACGTATTTGTACATTGTGTCACTACACACCATTTTAATTTGAAAATAAATAATAATCCCCTTAAGCGGGCAGGACTGTTTGTTTACATTGTGCGTGATGTCACATTGGCCGCCATTAGAGAAATCGCGTTTATAGCACGAGTTGGAAAATTCAAACTTTAAAAGTGATTTATGTAAAAAATACGGCATATATCCTGGAAATATAAATGTAGTTGTGGTTATAATGCAAAATAGAACAATTTAAAATTTAAGTCAAATAGCCTATTAAGGATATTTACGCAAAGTCATGCCGAAAGTATTTTTGTTACGTCGGATTTTAAAAATTATACTAACGTTAATTTTGGCCACAGCTTTCTTGTAAATGATAGAACTAATTACTTGATTAATAATCAAATTATAGATGAGTAAATAGAAATGTTATTTCAAAGATACAATCATTGAATTATCGTTAATCTAATAAACTGAAATTATGCATTTTTTAAAAGTATTTTAGCCATAATTACTCAATGATCGTAATGATATCTCATTACGATTAATCTTATTAATCTGATTAATTTTAATTGATCCATTACAACATAATAAACTCAGTTTCAGATCATAGTTATAAAAGTTCAACTAGATATACATTGCCTTCAACTCACTTCCTGTAGAATAATACCAAAATTATAAATTTCAAAATTACTTTACTACTAGTTCACAACGATCTAAAAATGTCTAACTACAGTAACATTTTAGTTAAGAGTATATGGAATGGGATGTTATTACTTAAACTATTAATAAAAATGTTATGAACTATTAATAAATGATTTTCAAGGCTGCTATTATGATGACGATTAGCAATACAACTACAGCACATCCCTCTGGTCTTTAGTTTCGCATTGCGCTTATTTTACAAATATAATGGTATATTTACTTTTGACAAGGTTAACATTTGTTGATATAATGGTACATTTACTCACAATTAAACATCATCACAATGAAACTACATGATGTAGTATTATTTCTACTTTCTTTAAGATACTTTAAGGTACATTTACTTTTGACAAGGTTGACATTTGTTGATATAATTGTAATCAACAGTAAATGATAAGATTGACATTTGTTGACAATTACTCTTAATCAACCAAGAGTGGTTATAACAGAGTGATAAGTAGTTACAACTGAGAGTTTTAGCTAGTAAGAAATCACATATAATTTAAAAATTTTTTACAGATAAAACTAGTACGGAATAAAACGGATAAGGTTAGGAAAAATAGAATATCTGGTCCGCAATATGTTTATCAACCCGGACCTCTCATTTACTTGGTTGTAATGTTAGTCTATAGTGCAACTATTCCATTAATTGAAAATCTATATAAAACATTATTGGTGACCATTCATTTTACAGATATAATGATAAAATCAAAATACTCTCCGCACGAGCGACTAGCCTTGGTCCGGAGTTAAAGGATATTTTGCAAGCTATCACATCGAGCAAATCGAATGACGCCTTCAACTTTGAACGCTTGGAAACCCTTGGTGATGCATTCCTTAAATTTGCAGCTACCCTTTACCTTTGGGCTGAATTTCCCAAACTCAATGAGGGACAGCTCACCAGTCTCAAATGTCGAGTTATTGGAAACAAGTGAGAATTTCATTTATATTTTCGCTTAATCAGTCTATTACCATTACTAATTTATTACAAATATGTAAATATTGGATGTGTAAGATGAAAATTATAAGTAATTTGTCGTTGAAATGTCTCAACGGTATATGAATATTGTGATTTTTATGTTTAAAACGATATAAATAAAAAAGTTAGTGTAAATTAATTCAAAGACACCAATCCACGTATGCAAAAATACTATAAAAAATAACTGGCACCGGACTGGGTACGTTCCACTAGGCAATCGCAACGCTCATAATGCTCATTCTATCATTCCACTTGGCGACCACAGTCGTGGTCGTAATAAAAACATCATTGTTCACTAATGCTTCGAGCCCATGCTGACCCACGTAACAAAGTGAGTCGTTGCAGTCATTCATTTGTCAATTTCACTTTGACACATTGGTATATAATGAAGTTTACATAGTAAATCATATCTTCTTTGGAGATTAAACACGGTGACTGAAAGAATCACTTTATGCAGCTATTGTATATAGTTTCCTATAAAAACTACAGTTTAGTTCCAATAAAAGTAAAGGTTACACTAAAGGATGAACAACGTGCAAACAATTCTCAAATTCTTATAGAAATTAAATTAGACTTACGATTATTGTTAGTGTAAATTATTATCTGACGATTAATACAAAAAAATACAACGCTATAATCTTTTTATTTTTGTTCAATCTCTGCCATTTTCTCATAGTTACGAATATGCATTGTTCATAAACTGTTTCAATTGCCGTTGCAGTGCTGATAAGCTAGTGGAATGGGTATTATCGGAGTCATGGACGTGAGTATTGCGAGCGGCTACTGGAACATAGCCAATGCGTCTCTATATCCCGGCCATTTGTATGTGAAGAACAACTAGTCCAATTTGCATATGAATTTTTTATAATTTGTAGATAAATAGATCTGGCCAGATTATATTGTATAACATCATTTAATTGTGAATTAAGGGTGTTAAACAATGATGTTTTTTTTTCTTCCTATTGAATAACTTCCCTATACAATCATAATTTTTCTTGTCTGTTTGCTAAATTTTGTTATTTATAATTGATCTATTGAAATAGAATGGAAATTGTACAGTATTTATAACTAAGTATAATTTAAATATTCAATATACAAGACTAATTTAATGAATTTGAATAAATTTTGATGGAGTCCCGTTTTTATGCAAAAGTAGGTTACCTAATCTATTATTTACAGTTAAGGTATTTAATGTATCAATATAACCAAGTGGTTTCTTTTCAAAACTACTTGCTTATTCAACAAAATCAAACATTTCAATTTCACCACAAGGTCAAATCAGTGTCGTCCGAATGAGAGTATGATCATGTGTCGTTGTCTTAAGTTTACCATGACTGTGCAAATACTTCACAAAGCAGACTATAATATAAATTCATTCTTTGTGTATCTAGAAACTTGTTTTACTCCGGGCGGAATCGGAATTTGGGAGGTATTTTGAAGTCGGAAAATTTTTCACCCCGAAAGGACTTTGAACTACCATCGTTTGCTGTGCCGAAGAAGCTACAAGAATTAATTGAACTTGAAAAGGTATGATTACCGTTTATAATAGCCTATTGTTTTATATATATATTATATTTATGTATAAAATAATCGACCTGAGTTTACCTTCAGGAAAGCTACACATACTCCTCGTACCTATATTTCTGTCCTTTTACGCGTATTCTTTTTCTGTTTACATGTCCAAGTTATGGATTTATTAGATTCCAGAATCAAAAAGGTACTATGAAAAGATTCTCTTAAATTTACTTGCACTACTTTCCTTCCGTTCACCTGTCCTTTTCTTCATCCTTTTCCTTGTTCCTTTCAAATTGGATAATTTTTTTGCTAATTTTTTTTTTGGGAAGACACAATTATTTTATAGGCATATTTTTATTTAACAAAACTATGGCCATTAATTGATTGGAAGAGATTTTTTAATATCATTTTTTTGTAGCAATAAGTCTGGTTTATGTATATTTACATTACCTTAAAGAGGAAGAAATATGTTGGAATAATGTTATATTATAATACTACTTTGGTAGGACGTACCATATTAATATATAAAGTGGATTTGACCGTTTGACTTTAAATGAATCCTCATATACTATATGATAATTCTCAACCGCAAATCAGAAATCAATTAACAAAATTCAGTAGTTTAGTCACAGGAATAATTTTAATTGGTATATCATTTCAAACACCATGTATTTGCTAGCACAAATTCGGATGCTTTACCACTTACCAAGAATTCACTAGGCCAATATACGTTGCCACATCCCATAAAGTTATTTTATTTTTTAATTACAGGCCAATAACAAAATAATTCTTATTATGCCTGTGTCATAAGGGTCATAATTCAAAAACTGACTTGCTAACTACTGCCACATTCTCATAATGATAAATTTGATATGTGTAAAAAGGACGAGTAATCATTCATTAGTTACTACGTAGATCAATGCCGAGATGATGCTGCGAGACAATAGAAATTTTCACAGCCGCCTGGGCGCTAGTTTATTGAGAAGACATTTTTTACGCCACCATACAATCCATTTGTCGTGGCTAGCCTTCAAGTGTTTTTTCGATTTACTTATTTCAACTGTTTTCAGTGTTTTTAACATATCGTGATTTCAGTGAAGTGTTTTTTATATTAAAATCCAATTTAATTTGTTGGAAATTTTATTTTTATTTTTGACGTATTGGTTGATTTCACTACTTAACAAATTTATAACAACTTGTACTGACTGTGTATTCATATAATGTTGAACGTTCAAATCCACATTTTATCGTTAGTATATTTTTGATATATACACAGTGACTTTTTATTCGTTCTACACCTAGAACTAAAGTTTATGTCCATCATAAATATAATACTTTCGCAGTGTAAATATAATTTTCTAAGATAATGTATGATGTGATTTTTTTCCATAGTTTTACATCATGTTTTACAGAATCAACGTTAAAATAATTATCAAACTCAATCCACTATGACGAAAGTTTATACGCAAAGTATAAAATCCGAAACAAAAAAGAATCAACCTGTATAAATACACTTTTACGCGCGTAACTCAGACCCCTCATTTACAACCGCACGTGAGCCACGAGACGCGTGTATAAACAGCGGCCGCGAGAATGTAAATATAAATTAATTTTGCGAGCTGCGAACACGAGACACGAGATGAGCTGCGAGACAAGCCACAAATGTGATTGACTCAAACTTAAGCCACGCCAACGCTGCTTGGTGCAGCTTATGTTTGACATAAAGCCACACCAATCAATGCAAGGCGACACAATAACGTGACCATGACACCACCCATTACCTTTCCACATTCACAATTAAAAGAAAGGAAATTTTAATTGATATTTCAGTGTGCTACGTTAATGACGTTATTTTCGACTCCGAAGAGAGTGTTCATATCACAATGGCAAGACGTAATTATCAATGAACGTAAATATCATGAACATCGAATATGTTGAATGGTGTAGTTATATGCTACCACTAATGACTTTTTGGGTAGAGCTAGGCAATTGTATTCAGAGCCTCGATATCTCCAATTGAATAATCGCAGTGTATCCAACCCTCAAGTCCCATCATGTCAAATGATTTTGAGTGCAACACGAAGACTAATTGATTTCGGCCAGTTTGAAGTACCTTGACATGCGCAAGGTTCAGGTAGGCCAAGATTTCATGGCAATTTTGAAGAAGATGTGTTTCAGTACTTTGAGCGCCATCCGCGCAACAGTTCGAGGGAAGCAACTCTAAAGATTTCACGTCAGCCAGTCACAAGTTTGGAAGTTGCTCAACCACGTGGGTTCACGCCCCTGCCATTACCGGCGTGCTCAAGCGTTGTACGAGTCTCACCCAGAGCCACTCCTTGCACTGTGTCGATGGTTACTGGATAATTCCGGTGTGAACATTCAGTAGATGGATGAATCTACCTTCACAAGAGTGTGGTTGCTCAACATACACAATGAACACTGCTGGACTTATAACAATCCCCATCTGATAAAGGAACTTTCCCGCCAAAGAACGTTTAGCGTGTATGGGCTGGGGTCATCGATGACATTATCGTCGGACCGGTCTTTATTGAAGGCAACTTAACGGGGGGTACATACCTAAATATGCTGCGGAAAGTAGTCGCAAAGCTCTTGGATGAAGTACCTCTTGCGTACCTGGCTAGTATGTATTACCAACATGATGGCTGTCTGGCCCACTACCAACTTGCGGTATGGGAGTTCCTTAATCCATTACTTGGGAATCCTTGGTCGGGTCGCGGTGGCTGTGTCCCGTGGCCCGCTCGTAGCCCCGACCTGACACCTATAGACTTTTATTTATAAGAAAAAGAAGAGGCACAAAGTATAAATGAGCTAAAACATAAGATTTTAGCTGCATTTGATATAGTGAAACGTGAGAGAATAATACTAATACGTGTGAAAACGTTGAAAGAGGTGTGCTCGTTTGTACGTCAAGCAGAATGGAAAGCATTTTGAACATCT
Organism: Druceiella hillmani; assembly: GCA_039881145.1. Lineage (NCBI taxonomy): Eukaryota > Metazoa > Arthropoda > Insecta > Lepidoptera > Hepialidae > Druceiella > Druceiella hillmani. The sequence goes on along the minus strand of JAYKKI010000069.1, from coordinate 6,077,518 downwards.
GTTAACATTTCAATATATATTATATTTTTGTATATATGTCGTTAAATCGTTATACCTAATCTGTTGTAAATAAGTTGATTCCAATTTTTTAAATACGCCTGAATCACTTTGTGTTCAATTTATGGAAAAATTAATTATCAATTGCTCATTTTCCTGCAATTATAAAAAATAAGAATTGGTAAGAGTCACCATTGCATTTTATTGGAAAAAACTTAGCTTTAGGACACCTAGAACTTAATTCGATTTTACGATCAGCTGATTTGATATCAAATCAAATAACACACTTCTACACTCTGGCCGTTGTCTACGCGTCGCACTGTCGCCCCTCCACCGATGACGCGAGATCAATCAAGATACAGTATGTTTAATTGTTTATTGATGGTAATATTTTTTTCAAAATAAAATTTAATTAGTTTATTTCACAACTTAACACTGCAAATGTATTGCATACATAATGGACATCAACTTTAGTTTTAGGTGTAAAACGAATAAAAAGTCGCGGTGTAACGGCCTAACCAGTCACCATACTTAGTCCCCTAAAGATATATAGCAGATAAAATTCCTCGTTAGAAAACGTATTTACCAAAGCTGCTAAATTATTTAGAAAATGGTTTCAAAGACTGTAAGATCCATACAAAAATAATATTATATATGTTTTGAAAACGATACGTTTAAACACTACTTTGGTAATAGTTAAAAATTATGGTAATATGTAAATAGTAAATTAAAAAAAATTGTCTCTGGTTCTAAAGATATAGATCATATTATATACAATGATGAAATTATGTCAGGAGATTAATCAATATCTAATAGTTTCATCATTCTTTTTGGTAATGTTGGAGCAAATTTAGCAAAAAACTGATACTCGTACTAATAATAACGTTGGAGATAATGTTAATTCTGTTGCGCGTAATTATAATAGTATATTTTTAAAACCTACTGATCATTTACAAAATCCAGAAAATAATACGTGGCATGAAAGATAAGGCTGGTGTAGTTGATAGTATTAACAGAAAAGTACTTAAGGGTATTGCTACTAATATTAGTTTAGTTACTAAAACATATTTTTAAAGTATATATAAGCAGTGCCATTGGGCCTGCAATTTTATTGAAAAATGCTGAAATTATACCTTTTTTTAAACAGCTAACAAATACCTTAGAATGAAGTATAGATCTATGTCTTTAATTTCTAATATAGCTAAAACCTCAAAATTTACATATTGATTATACAATTTTGTTTTAATTGACATAGATTTATTTGGTATTTATAATTAAAAATTCTTAAGCAGGTAACCTTAAAATGAAATATAGATCTATATCTTTAATTTTTAATATAGCTAAAATCTTAAAAGTTACATATTGATTATACAATTTCATTTCAATTAACATAGATTTATTTGGTATTTGTAATTAAAAATTCTTAAGCAGGTAACCTTAGAATGAAATATAGATCTATATCTTTAATTTATAATATAGCTAAAATCTTAAAGGTTACATATTGATTATACAATTTCGTTTTAATTAACATAGATTTATATGGTATTTGTAATTAAAAATTCTTAAACAGGTAACCTTAGAATGAAATATAGATCTATATTTTTAATTTCTAATATAGCGAACATTTTTGAAGTGACATTGTTTATACAATTTCGTTTCAATTAGCATAGATTAAAAAATATAACTTTTTTATTGGTATATAAATTTACTTAAGTGTTTCTCTTAAATATTAAATATAACCTATATATTAGATTATATAGGTTATATTTAAGAGAAATTTTAAATAATGTTATTGAAAGATTCACGTTGAAACTTGAATTGTTTAATTTAAAAGTAGTGTTTTCTTTCGGCACACTTCCTTTTATTTATGCCTACTTATCAAGGTTAATGTTTCAAATAATTTTTACCTAAAATAACTTATTCCGACAAATTTCCTCTCATACTCTTTCCAGGCTTGAAACTGGCAGCCTTAAAAGGCTGGGGAATTTAAAAAGTTGTTAGTAGACACATCCTTACTAGTAAATCATGCTTGGCAAACTTGCGTCGATCTGTCTGATATATTCTCTTCTAGTATGCTAACAATAATACTTCACTTTCTAAATATATTATAAATATTAGTTTAGGATACAGAAAATTAAATTATTACAAAATAATCACAAAAATATTAAAATATTTTTTTAAAAACTTAAAATATAATAATGTATAAGAATACATGAAATACACTAATATTTCACAGAAAAAATAAACTACATATATCATAACAATTACAACACAATGAACCTGCACATCGACAGTGATATCACACCTATATCACTGAGATATATCCAAATCTGGTGTCACAGTGCTCCATGTTGCTTCTCCAGTGTTTTAATCATTAATCCGTCTATTACATCATCATATAATAGACCATTTATCAATAATAATGAATTAAAAGGTTTTAAAATATGTTCAATGTTAAACATTTTTAATGTTCAACATTACAAATATCTTGGATTATATTTTTATTGTTTTATGAAATGGACTTAGCATGTAAAATTTCACCTTTTCGTTTTATGAATGAATTAAATTAGTTAATCTTGTGGTGGTAAAATCTATATACAGTAAAACGCATCTTAAGGGAGAAAGCGTATTACGCGGGATAGAGAAAATAAAACGTGTTATGTACTAATTTTCTGTAGGTATTGAATTATATATTTGTAACATTGTTAGAAAGTTATTATAATGTCATGTATGTATTATTAAATTACATTATATCATAGAGTATTAATATTTACAATTATATTACTTAAAGTAATCAATTATTTTGGTTTGACAAAAAGATTTGCATTTGATTTGCAAAAGAATTTATGCATTATCAATTACAAGATTTTCTATATATTGCCGTGCGTCTTCACTTAACCCAAAGAAGCTATATAGCACCTTAAATCGTTAACTGCTGATAATGCCTGTGCGTTTAACAAAATCGGAGTTAGCTCCTCTTCATCATCATCACTTAGGGCCTATTTTTGTGTGTTATTCACATCTTTAATTAATCGGATTTCGTAGGGCGCAACATTGTCATCAATGGATGAATATCCAGGTAAACCCTACAGTATCATGGGTTCTTCTTCTTCCAATATGACATCAGCTTTGTTATTTCTGAAACCTACTTTCTTTTTAGGCTCAATTGCTTTCCATGCCGCTGCAATGATTAGGAGCGCATCATACACAGTCAAGGGTTTTTTACTAGGGTCTTCCATTTCTTGAAAACATGGGATTTATATAGCATCAATTTAAAAAATTACGAATTATGCTTCGTTAAAAATATTTTTCAATTTTTAACGAATTTCACCATCTTATTATGCCACTGTCTCCAATTCTTCACTGATTTGACGGTATGAATTTATGTATTATATATATTTATATAAAATGGAGTATTATGCGAGAAATCGTATTAAGCGTGGTGTGTATTACGCGGATTTTACTGTATCATAATCTTTTTGAAAGTATTGTGTTGTGGGTGGTGCTAAATTTAATTAAATAAATAAAGAATGCACTGTTACATTAAAAATGATGTCTGTTTTTATAGTGATTTTCTTAACGCCTTAATACAATTAGTGTCAAAAATATTTTAAAGGAAATTTAGAACAAAATCTAAGCTACTAATGCTACCTAAAATTAATAAAACAATTAGTACCGGAAATGAATATTATATTGCAATTAAACGTAAATCATTTTAAATTGTTCAAATAAGTAATTATGTTATTGACAATTTTACTGAGTGATTTTATAATGTATCTCAGATAAATGGTATTTCATTGTAAACTTGGAGATGGTTATGTTAAAAACTTTAATTCTTTGAATGATACTTATTATTAATCTGCGCAATTGTGTTATCTTTATTTTTTTACTTTACATTTAATTTTGTACAAATTATTTTTCCAGTTCTGTGTTTCCAGTAATTTTGGAATTAAGTAAAAATAAAAATAAAAAAATACATAGGAAATGAAAATATACCACCAATTTATTATTAGTGTACTTGCACATACACAAACCTGCACGGATTGACAATTATATAATAATAAAAAATATTTCCGACACAGGGCTTTAAATGTGTACCCAACTATTAAACAATAAACACACGAAAATCAATTAACACAATTTATGCGTGTGATTTCGAATAGCAGTCCTAAACAACGTGTCGCCATCTAGTTGCAAAGAATGTTGATTCTATGATCGACAGCGGAAAGTCTGAGTGCATGGTGCGCAAGTCTCTTTATAAATTCACATGAATCACGACGGACGTGCCACAAATGTTTCTTATTTCTTTTCAGTATTGCTCTCTCTATTTTTAACTCTTTACTCTGTTAGAATAAAAGAGCGTGTCATACTAAATAAATTCATTCTAATTTTCAATTTCTAGACATAAAATCGCATATATTTTACCAAACTGCAGTACAGTACTTGCTTGATTAGCTATTGTTTCGACAAAGGCAAAATGAGTGGTAGTTTTGTGGTTCCATCTCTCTCTCTATATATATATATATATGTACGGAACATTGATTAAAAAAATTAATTGATGCCGATAAATTTTTAACATCATATTTATTACTTACACCTCATTGTCAAATTTTTCTACTAAAGTAAGTTACTTCTTACAGATCCGTCCAACATTTTTACTCAATTGCCAGTTTGCAAAGGAAGATATACTGAGGGGAGAAGTGAATCAAGAAGATATTCAGATGATCTTATACAAATATATAAGTAAAGAGTTTACAAGCAATACCGAGGAATGTGACAATGTGCAATCTGGAATGCAGATATTCATGGGGAAGCAGGCGATCCCGGATAAGGTGACACGTCTAATGTTTGTCTTCCTATTGAACTTTTTATTTATCATCTGGGATAAGGTGACATGTCTAATGTTTGTCTTTTTATTTATCATCTTCACTTCAGCTGAAAAATTTTCATTATTATAAAATAACATTTTACCTTGGAAATTTTCCTTTCATTGATAAGCTATAGCATTGTAAGCACAGTTGTTTGAATCTGTAAAATACCAAAAGAATGTAATATTTTACAGATTCAAATGTAAACTACAATTCCTACTCCCACCATTTTTACATATTTTAATGTAAAACAGCCGTTCTTTCAAAATCGGTTAAAATCTATTGTACACAATAGAAAACACTTTAACGCTTTCATACCGCTAAAATTGAATAATTTGGTAATTATCCTAAAGATTTATATGGCTTTAGTAAAATATTTAAATAAAATTTGAGCAGTTAGATATAAACATATATGTCGTACAAAAGCTTAAAAATGTATCACTATGCATTATTCGCTATGCCATCAGTCACTGCCATACCTAGATCTCTTAATTGAGAACTTAATGATTGTTCAAAAAACATTCTGAGAAGCCTTGCAATAAGACTGTCTATTAACCGTTTGAGTGCCGACTAGCGTCATCGCGCTCGTGCGCGTGCTAACAAAATTTGCCATGAGCATGATGGCGCTCGCGAAATCAGTTGCTGTTTAGCCCGCGGTAGGGGAGGACGCACGCATGCATCGCTAATTTTTTATATTTCTAGCTGTTACATAAAGTTCAAATTATAATAATATATTATTAGTAATTACAATATAAAAAGGATTCAGGAAAAGAAAATTTTTAAATTGGAAAATTTTTAAGTTGGAATACGAAAATAATTAGAGTGAAAATGATTGTTTTTCAAGTTGTGAAGAAAGTGATAGTGGGAGTGACATTGTGGTGCGCTCACAATTTGGCGTAATGCAAATTTTGAGTGATAGTGATAATACGATGACGATAACAATTATTTTGCTGATACGGAGGATGTACCGGACTATGAAAATACGATGTGACCTTAATTTCAATTTTTGTTCACAATATATATTTCCATAATTTTCTTTGTATTTTATTATCCTTGTACAAGTTTTTATTAAGAAAACACCGAAAAAATTATTAAAATTGGATAATTTTTAGAAGAGGTACAGTTTTTTTCGAAACAAGGGTAAATGATATTAAAAACAAAAGATTTCTATGGCATTTTTAAGTATATATGAGTAAAAAACCATGGCACTAAAACGGTTAAGAATAGTTCATTTATAAACGTTTGTAGAAATAAAATTAGAAAAATTAGAGATTAAAGAAGGAATAAAGGTAAAGATTAATTATTGAAATAATAAAGAATATTATCCATTTAACTAATTTAAAGATTGTTTTTTTGCAGTTTTTTTTAAATGTGAAAAAACATTAGTTGTTATTAATTTTACACATTCTTCACTGTCATGCTAATTTGGGGACACTTAATTTTTGAAGGTAGATAAAAAAATATGTTTAATAGCTTTTCAAATATAACATTGGATTATATCGTAAACTCAAAAATCATCTAGTTTTGACCTATTAAAATTCGTTATAAGGACAATTTGGCATTTATTACGTTATTTGGATGAAAAATATTGTGACAATCGTATATGTTTTTACAAAGCAAGAAGGTATCCTTAACATCATTAGATATTTTCTGAAACTTATACTAAAGTGTATGCAAATAAATATTTATCAATAGAATGTTTTCATGAGCATATCTCGCTAGGTGAATCTATAATCAAAAATTATGGTCATCATACTGCAAAGTAATTTGTTCTATAAAATTGGGTTGCTGCTAGTTCTGCTAGATATTGCTATAGCTTCAATATTTGTTGTGATAAATCTGTAAATTCCAATACAGGACCAGTAAGTTCTAGAAATGCTACTTAAAAAATTGCTTATAAATCCAGCAAATTATTTACGCCATTTGTCCAAAAAATTTGAACATCTCAGGTAGACGGCAAAATACTATGCCACAAAAACTATCCGAGATAATTACACCAAAAAATGTCCCACACTGAAGGAGATGATGAAGAAGTCAAGAGATAAGTTCAATTCCAGATTTGATAAAAATAATTAACTTCTTTTGTTCCAAATATTGAACATATTTGGCGTTAATTTTGTAGAAATTCATTATTCACAATTAAATGAAACTACGTGATGTAGTATTATTTCTACCTTCTTTAAGTTCTTTACCACGACGTAGGTTTCGTTATATTACAACATCTTCAGGTGGGCTATTAGCAAAGATCATAGCAATCTTTGATATTATTAGCAATCTTTGCTAATAGCCCACCTGAAGATGTTGTAATACAACGAATCCTAGGTCGTGGTAAAGAACTTAAAGTAGAAATAATACTATATCACTTAGTTTCATTTAATTGTTCTTTTGTTCCGTTGGAGAGCCAACAATATTTGCACAATGGCAACTAACTGATTCGTGTGAGTCACCAATATAGGCACAATGAAAAGATGATGTTATGAAAGAAAAGAGAAAGCAGATGTGAAGATTCCACATTTGTTCCAAAATAATAGTAAAAGTATGGGCGGGTTCGATGAGCTAGACCAGTTGAATTGTATCTATGCTAAAAAATGTTGGTGTGTCATATTTCCCTACATGATTGATATCATCATATCAAATGTATAGCGATTATACGTCAAGACTAAAGGAGATCTGCACCGATTACTTTTTCGACATAACATAATCAGATTTATGTTAAGCAATAACACTAAAGAAATTTTACTCGTTCTTCGTCTAATATTGAAAAGCCTGGAAAGCTCCCAAAATGTGTGTGGTGTTTTCTGTCACAGCAGAATCTGTTAGGTTTGTAAAAAATGTAGCAAAAACTTTGCATTGAAAAATTCCTTTCTGCTAGTTTTAATTTTTAAGTGGCCATTAAACCAGTTTGAAACACCGCTATAATTTCCTGAAAATAATGTTTTTTAATTTTTCTTCATACTATTTTTATTGTTATGATTCAATTAGCATTTTCCAATTATTAGTGAAAGATATAAAAGATATAGCTCATAGGTTATGATCATATCTATCACTCGTTCATTTGAAATCAAAAAGTATCACTATATCCTTAAGTGTATCACTAGCTCAGGAGTGATCAGCTTCTTTTTAGTTTCACCAAATCAATCATTTCATTCACTCATCGCATCGTGAAGATAGATAATATATAAAAGTATATGTTTTGACGTTACGTGAATGAGAAAGAAAACGATCTAACTGTTTAATCAAATATGCAACTGGATCTATGTAGACGACGTAGCTACGATCGAATGTGAAAGCTGCAATAAAGTATACTTTAGTATGTGAAAGATAAAGTATACTTAATTTGCTCAAAATATTTGCTTTACGTTTTGACATTTTTTGTGTTTCATTTCAAAATTCTATTTTAAAATTGTATAAATACGCCAATCTATTCCAATTTAATTAATCATTAAAGTTATTTTATATATAATTTGAATCTAGATTGACAGTCCTAAATCCTAAACCTAAATCCTTAATACTTTAAGCAAAATCAAGTGGATAGAATGTAGACTTGTAGAATTTATTTTTATTTTTAAACAATAGTGCGTAATGTTCAGTCATTACTTTTTACCACCACGTTGTATGACCATTGTTCAACATGTGCGTAATAAATAATTTCGTTAATAACTCGGGAATACTGAGATACTGAGCTAAAGATATAAATGAGTGATATATATCTTTCCAATCAAATGATATATATATATCACTCTTTTCTTTTCACTGATACATTTTGATTAGAACTAATAGTGTAAATCCCAAAATATTCAAATATTTGCCAAACGCTTTATGGGCCATTTATTATATATACATACCCTGTGGCCATCCATTTTTTTTCATCAAATGTTTTTAAATTACATATAATTTATTTCGTGTAAGTTATTTTGGTATATGACCACATTTAACTACGTTATAACCACCCTCAACTAACAATCAGAAAATGTGAAATATCGTCTCGTATTATCTGTAATGGGTCAAGACAAATTGAATTATAAATTGTCTGTATTATAGAGTATAAATAAATTGTCTGTATATGAGTAAATAATACTAATATGAACACCAGCCATATTTATAAAGCACCTATTATTTTAACTTATTTACAGTGTGATAGTGCGAGGGGAGTTCCAGAAATATATAGAATATATATTTTACATCAAATAAATAAAATGTCAGACTATTTTTCTATTTCAATACATATACCCTTAAAAATTTATTAATTTAGTTTTGGCTTTGCTCTTAAAATGTACTGAAATCACCTTTATGTTTTTGTCAACTGAAATTAGTTTTCTCATAACTCTCTCAAAATTCGGAAACAAACAATAGTCAGCAGGGGCTAAGTTCAGATTGTAAGGTGGATGGATTATTGATTTTTAGTAATACTTGGGTAGAACAGTCATTACAAGTTAGCTCCTATAGTGATAAGAGATAAATACCTTATATCTGATCACCAGTTTGGATTCCGGCACAAACATATGGTATGTACCGGAATCCAAAATGGTACTATAGATCAAGTTCACAGACGAAATAGTAAAATACTTAGAAGCTAAAAAGTACTGTGCAGCTGCATTTTTGGATATATCTCAGGCTTTTAACTGCACGTGGCACGAAGGATTATTATACAAGATTAAAGCCGGCATGCCCCCATATTTTTATGCGACCGTCAAAGCCGTCCTAACAGACTACGAGGCGTGCTAGATAGTGTAGCTATTTGGCTGCAGAAGTGACAGATTAAGGTGAATGAAAACAAATCAGTCAACGTCACATTCACGCTCAGATGAGACATCTGTCCACCAGTTAAACTAAATAATGTTGAAATACCCCAAATGGACCATGAACGTTACCTTGGTCTACACCTAGACAAAAGACTAACTAAAAGGCATATATTCACCAAACGGAACAACTTGGTCTTCAGGTCAGAAAGCTCTCTGGGAGTAAGTCCCGACTGGCTCATCGGGAGTAAGTCCCGACTATCATTGTGAAATAAGCTGCTACTAATTTATAATAAGCTGCTACTCATTTAAACCAGTTTTAAACTACGGCATTCAGGTGTGGGGTACAGCTTCCCACTCCAATATCGAGATAATCCAAAGATACCAGAAAAAAATGCTGCAGATAATTACAAATGCCCCATGGTTTATAACCAACCTACAAATACCTACAGTGAAAGAGGAAATTGATAGACATACAAAGTCATACAAAGACAGAATCATAAACCACTCAAATAAACTTGCACAAAAATTGATGGATAATACCTGAACCAAACACCTATTAAAACGTAGAATTCTCCAAGATATGCTACAATAAAAGCACATAAATATCAAATTTGGGATGCGACATAAGTCGTCCTCCTAAACCTGTCCGAGCAATAACCGACAAACTTACCGCTCATTGTCCCAGTCTGGTGACAGATTGCAGTGTAATTAAGACAAAAAAAATAAACTTTCCAGTTGATTCCAATACCTTAAACATTGTAGAGATGATGTACACTTCTTAAATTGTAGCATTGAGTCCCATCTTGATTCAATTTCTGATCTCTGGACACAATTTGTTCCAAAAAGGTAACATGTTCATTGCCACACAAGTTAAAAAAGTACTTCAATGTTTCAATGTATGTACTTTCTGTAGATACAAAAATTTCTTTTTCTTCCCACATCAAGGTGGGGTTTTGCTTTAATGAATATCCCGTTACTATGGTACTACGCGAGCAGACCCCTGTCCTTTCGTCTCCATTCCACGGAGCTTAATCTCTGCTCATATAACGCTGTCCATACACTTTTTTCTAATTAGAAAAAAGATTTGAATTACACCTCACATATTCTCGCTGCATATGCTGTTACTGGATGAAATTTTGAATGATGTGCACATATTTGGTTATATTATAAAACGTTAACACTTGGTGACAGTTGGTGTTTTAGACACAAGTCTAGAAAAAAATATCAATTGTCAAAAAAATTATGTTGTTAATGGGATCACTCGATTTTATTTCAGACTGTTGCCGATTGTGTCGAGGCTCTAATTGGCACTTATGTTCTTCATGGTGGACCGTGTGCTGGACTTCAAATATTAAACTGGTTTAATATAATTCCTCAAAATGTAAGCCTATTGTCATAATTATCATACTGTCATATAGGAGTCTTATTTTAATATCATTTTATTTCAATTTTGTAAATTTTTCATACATATCCATTTACATTTTATGTCAAAAGACATAAAATGTATTTATCATTTCTTTGACATGAGCCATAGACTAAAATCTTTTAATTTTTAATTTTAATTTCCTGCAAAAATTGAACTCTTGACAATAGACAATGTCCACACACATAACATTTTTATTCTATAATGGCTCTTTACAAACATTCCACCAATGGACAGTGTTTTGACAGAAATTAATAATTGTAAATTTATGTTGTGTATTATATATTAAATATTAGTAGCAAGATTCAATTACTTGTTGTACTAGGAAAACACAAACAATCTGCTGAAAGTGAGTGTACCAACTGCATTTACCAAAGGCGAAGTCAATAAGGATCAAATTGATTTCTTGTTGGATTACAGTCTGAAGGATGTCGAAAATATTCTAGGTTACAAGTTCAAAGACCCGTCCCTTCTTTTAGAGGCAAGTATTGAATTTAACAATTTCTTTGATTTATTCACTTGTAGAATTTTATTTTAAAATTACTTCCCATGTATTTTTGATAATTAAGAATATTGACATATAATAAAAATTCACTTAGTGGTTTTCTGTAATTTGTGTACAATCAGACAGCAAAAGCTACATAGTGCACCCAACGTAAACCTCCATAAAATGTTTAAAGCAGGAGTATCCAACTAGGGGGTCATAGAGAGATGTCAAGGGGGGCGGAAAGCGTTTGCATTTTAGAAAGAAAAAACAAAAAAATATACAAACAAAATTAACAAATAACATTACAATGTAATGTTTAATTTACATGCATAAAATTAATGAAATTAAATATCATATCCACTATTATTACCACAAACTTGCGAAATATTTGACGTTTTGGTGTACATTTTTTGTTGAGAAATCAGTTTGAGTGTGTAAAATTATTGTGTATCACTGTTAAAAGGTAAGTTTGGGTATTTAGAAACTTCATTTACCATTTTTATTTTATTTACTAAATCAAAGGGGGGGGGGCATAAAAAAGTAAAGGGGAGGGCATGAAAATATAATTTATAGTCCGGGGAGCCTCAACAAAAAAAAGGTTGGGAAACCCTGGTTTAAAGTGTTTTGTGTGATGAGTGCCCGAACATATTTTTATGAATATATTTTTAAGTAATTATCCATGAGCACGCCACTTCAACCAATTGTATATTAATGATATGTAAACCACCAAAATATTTTTTTCTGTAAGTCATTCTTTTATAAATTAATTAAAGTTTAAATTTTGTATGAAATTATAATTAACACCTGTGTAAATAGTGTCAGTTATCAGCTTGGCAGCATATAACGTCTTAAATGTGATGTTTGACAGATGAATTATGTTTTTACTGTTGGGAAAATAAAAGCATAGTGTTCATCATAGTGTTAATCACAGTTTAAACCAACGATGGAGTAAGATCAATAATGCTTTAATTTTGTTGAAAGTTTAAACTCTAGATTATTTTTAATAAGTGAGCTCCTCTAAAATTAAAATCGTTTTCGTATAATCCCAGACACATAATATTTCACTCTTAAATCTAAATGTGCCGTTTTTTACCGTGCAAGATTATAGAAACACCCATCGTTCTTTTGTATAATTATGCAAAAGAAAGGGATAGTTAGAAATTAAAAAGGCTATTTATGCAAAGTTGGCACGTTTCTTATGTTTATTGAAATAAAAGATATAGATTAGTGAACTTGCATTTTTAAAACAATTTTTAAATTGAAAAAAAAATGTTAATACATTTCGATAAAAATTTGTTTATTATACTCCAGTGAAGATGTCCTATTACGGATTGAAGTGATGCACTTACTTAAAATTACATACTATATATCATGTGTGGTAATAACGAATTTGTTAAAAAATAAACTTGCTGTGAATAGTCTGTTCACTCACCCTACTTATTCCTAAACATACCTCTACCTCTTACGAAAAATCCTTCACTATCCAAGTAATAGAAATTTGGAATCAACTGGATCAGGAAAATCACATCTCTAAATATTTTCAAAGATTGTGTGAAAAAGTCCTGCCTCTCCTGAAACCTTTTCCTTTGTGTCTTTTCCATCCCAAATCATGTCATGTTTGTTTTACTTATACTTTTGTATTTTTTTTTGTTTAATGTACTATAAAGAATTTTCATTGTAAAATGTCTTACAGTCTACCAATTAAATTTAAATACCAATTGTTATGGTTGACTGGAAGAGATCGCACATGTCGCAATAAGTCCACCATATTTACTTTACATAAAAGATGATAACTAAATACTCGAGTAGACGTATAAGTATTTGCTAACTCGAAAAATTTTCGTTTCAAAGCATAATTTGCAATTTCTTTTCTAGGCTTTATCACATCCATCCTACATAAAAAACAGATTCACAAACTGTTATGAGAAATTGGAATTTTTGGGCGATGCTCTGTTGGACTTTCTGATAACATCGTACTTGTACGAGAATTACCCAGATCTAACTCCCGGAAAGCTCACGGACTTGCGATCGGCATTAGTGAACAATGTTACGTTTGCATGCTATGTTGTGCGACTCGGACTGCACAGGTAAGACGATTTCGTACGAGAAAATATTTTCATTTTTATTTGTAGAATTTCTTTCTGTATTGACTTCCTGTACACAATCCAGTGAGCATTTATAGCAATACATATTAGCAAAACTATCTGACCTATGCTTATAAAAGACTAAGATATTAACAAATAAAAATCTGAGTCTGCACTGCATTGAGAAGTTCCGGAAAGAGCTTTTTTCTATAAATGAAAGAATAATAATAGAAAACAACATACTTAATTTATTTTTATGTATATTTGTGTTTGTATTTGCATATTCAGTGTTTAGTGTCAGTTAGAAGGACAGTTATGTTGAAAATATGTCAACAAGCAGTTAGCAAAAATGCTGTGTTTATGAAAAACATTTGTCAAATAGTTTTTTGAAGTAAAACTTCTTTACGCACGCTTGACTTGGGGAGTAAGCTGGTGAATGCGTGACGAGAGCGTTACGAAAAGAGTGATCGGGTGAGGCGAACGGAAGTTGAGAGGGAGATATAAGTTAGTGAAAAGATTTTGTAGCAATGTAAAGGAAAAGGAAGGGGAAGGGGAATACAGTTTTAAGTTTTCACTTCTGTCGGCTGTCCTCATGACTTTCTTTTTATTTTGTAATTTAATTTCGTTCTTGAACAATTTTATAAATTATTATTTTGTTCAATACATTAAATATTCTACGTTTAAAGTGAATAAAATTGTAAATTCATTTTAAAGTTCATATTTTGTGAATTTGTTTTATTTCAGTCGTGTGGTTTAAAGCACACTCATGTTTTTTTTTATGAAATGATCGCGAGCGAAAATTATTTTTAATAAATATATCGTTTTTAATGTATGTTCTTTCATTTAATAACTATATAACAATGAAATATTCACTGGCGTTAAACTGTATTTGTTCAAGATATATAGAGAAATAATTGATAACATATCAATGCAAAGCATGGATATAGTGATTCTCAATGTGTTCGTTTGGTTCACAGTTTAACACCATTTGTATTAATATATGTACTTAATAATGAATTAGTAAAAAAGTGAAACAAGAAACATAACATTGGCAAGAATTAGATTGGTAAGAATTTTTGATAAGAAGCGTGTCCCTTAGTCCTAGCGCCCTGCAGCTGAACGCACATGGTCATCGTTCATTTTACAAAAGTTTCCATTCAAATGTCTTTGATCAGTTAGTGAATATACCCAGTACCTATGGTGGTGGAGATATTTACGTTTTTTTATAATTAAAGCCATAAATAACACTTGTTCTCCAGAAATCTATGGTGGTATTGACTACGAAAATAGTGAAATATCAACCGTAATGCGTGTTCATACGCAGTTTCGCATTTCAGCTATTCCAAAAGTGCTTGCATTTAACCGCAGCTCTGCCCAAAAAGCACTGCACGCTACTGATTGTGTGTCCTACATTTGCTTAACCTACTTACTTGAGTTATGCGAGAGTAGTCGGTTATTGATGACAAATTTATTGACAATTAAGACTTAAGGTTAATTATTGACCTGATTTAATTGTTTATATATAATTTTAATAACGCTATTGATAAAAAATATTGCTAAATTCCGAATTTAAGATATTGCCTTTAATGATTATACATTATTTCGTTTATGTTTACTTTGGGGCAAACATTGTTCAAAATAAGTAAACTATTTTGTAAATAGGTGTAATATTTTTATGGTGATAATTTCATTCATAATTTATTTAAAGTTCTTACTCCTAAACTTTTTTGTAATGGTACTACACTCTAACTTTTTGTTTTAGTGTGCTGCCAAGGGTTTAAAAAATGTCTTACCTACAACATTTACTTTTAAATAGTTACAAAGCATAGAAAGGGATGTTATGTGATGAAAGTCTACTTTTTTAAGTATTGTTCTATCCCGAGACATAGTTTAGGGTTGCCACACATTTTGAGGTAAAATTCCAGATTTTCTAGAAAATCTGCAATATGACCTTAAAAATGTGTGGCAACCCTAAAAGTGTAGGTGGAAGAACACGATCAATGATCGGGTACTTTATTTCAGGTATTTGCAATCTATGCTGAATACCAAGCTGGATGCGGCCATCTTAAAGTTTGTAGATCATCAAATTCAGAGACAACACTGCATAGACGAACAAGTGCTCTATCTTATGGATGAACCAGACTGTCATTTAGCTGAATACATTGAAGTACCTAAGGTACTATGGATTTAATTTAATTTCATTGTAACACACTTGTGTTAAATATTAAAAATATAACTTAATTATGCATTACATCATTGTATAAACATAAAAAATCAATTGAACTAGATTTAATCAATTTACTCCGTCATTACATTTAAAATGACAGACAAAAACAAATGTCATTGGAACCTACTGATGGATTTTTTTTATGGACTTCAAAAAATAAAATGATAATAAAAAAAATTACTCTCAAGCATCACCAGTGTGAAGCTTTTAATTCCAAGCGTGCATGTTAGGTATCTCTGATTTTAAATATGGCTGCCCCAAGTGTTAAGGTTACATGTTCTATTAAATATTGCTTTCGATATTCCTTGGGTTACCAAGTGCTATCGAGGACTGTAAGGAAATTATAATACGGCTTAATTTTATATGTATAATTAAGCAAAAATATTATATTCAAAATTATGTTGCTTCTGTTAAAATTATGTTGCTTCTGTTCTGTATGCAAAATTATGTTGCTTCTGTTCTGTAAGCAAATTATTAATGTAAGCAAAATTATGTTGCTTCTATTCTGTAAGCAAAAATATTATATTCAAAATTATGTTGCTTCTGTTTATGTTATTTAAAAATTATGTTGCTTCTCTTTATGTTATTTCAAAATTATGTTGCTTCTAAACATATAAACAATTTTTTAATACTTAAGTATTATTATATACATTAAAGATATGCAAGTCAAAATATAACTGAATAATTTCAAGTTGCTGATCAATAGCTGTACCAAAAGTTGGAGTGATAAAAGTTAAATATATAGTTATTATGTTAAGAAACACTAACTTGTATGCATACATTTATAAAAATGATGGGTAACATGCCGCCATACATATTAGTAATTTTCCAAATACTGAACCACATCTAAATACTATTTAGAGTACGTTCCACTAGTCACTCACAACGCTCGCGCCCACGACCGCGATCGTACCTATTCCACTAGCTTGTCAACATTGTAACTGTCAGTCCAAGTGGAACGAAATAGGAACAATGCGTATTCGTAACTATGAGTTAATGGCAGGTATTGGACGAAAATCAAGATATTATATTTTTTATCATATTAGAGATTATTACGTTAGATAATAATTTAGACTTACAGTAATTATAAAAGCCAATTTCATTTCTATGTATTAAAATTTGACAATAATTTAGACTTACAATAACTATAAAGTGTAATTTAATTTCTATAAATTTTGATGATTGTACGTCTTGGATCTTTTGGTGTCACCTTTACTTCTATAGTTTATACAGTTTTGAGATGTACCTACATCTCAAAATTGCATAAAGTGATTCTTTCCGTCACTATGTTGAATATTCAAAGATTATATAAATTTATTTACGTAAATTTCATGTATCAATGTATCAAAGTCAAATTGACAGATAAACGATCACAACGACCCCCCTCGATACGTGGGTCGTCGCGGTTGTGAACAATGACGGCATCAATGACGTTTTGATCATGACCGCAACGACCGCGATCGCCAAGTGGAATGATGCAGTGAGCGGTTTGAGTGTTGCGATCGCCTAGTGGAACGCACTCTTAGTAATATCACTACATTACAATTCCTCGAGAAAGAAATATATTAACTTATTTCCAACTCAACAATAAGGCGTTTTCATGCTTGAGAAATTTAAGCTATCGTCATTGAAACTTTTTGTTTGATATAACGTCCACTATATTTTGTAGCCTTTTTCTCTGTAAAAAAGTCAACTCAGGATATTTTGCTAAATGATTTCAGAAAAGGATTATGTTACTTTTGAAACTCAATGATGTATTTTCAAAATAATTTCCTATTTTATTCTAATCAAACCTTAAACAAAACTCACTATGGGAACTCCAACCAAGGATATTTTTAATATATTATTTAATTCACCATAGACAAATATGTCCATGACCAAAATTTAAGAGAATTGAAATTCTCCAACATACTCGCAACAATTATCTTGACGTATGTTTGAAAAATAGGAAGACCCTTTGTTAAAAGTTACAAAAAAGATATCATCTGTTGTGCTGCATATATATATCAATGTGGTTAGTTAACAAACAATAAAGATAAGGACAACGCTATTGCAATACAACATGCCGATTTTTAAAAATGCACGTTAAGGTCAATATTATTGTCGTATGTTAGCTAACGTGTAAATGTTGAGTAAATAATACAACATAGGATAGAATCTTAATCACAAGTGGGATCTATTTCAATTCTCCATATTTCAGATATATCAAAGACTTTAATCTCTGTCCTGTGTGTATTCCCTGTCTCCTCCAACAAATGAATTATTTTAAATATGTTGCTTATAGATAGATCTATTTGTTTTATAAGCAACTATCATGATTTCAGTATATTAAAAGAAAGTTTCCATTTTATGGCAATATTAATTTTTTTTATTAATAGCAATACCGTCACTAATAATGTATAGAGCGTCCAAGAGGGACAAAGTTTGAAGATCTAAAAATCTCATATATATAGTATACAAGAAATATTTGATGAACATTAAATGTACGTGATTGTTTCAGACTTTGAGCGATATATTCGAATCACTCGCTGGAGCTATTTACCTCGACACCAAGGGTAATTTAGAATGTCTGTGGCAGATCTACTACAAGATAATGTGGCGTGAAATTGATTTATTCAGTCAGAATATACCAAAGCAACCTGTTCGGATGCTGTACGAGCACATACATGCAGCTCCAATCTTTGGGTAAGATATAATGTAGTGCAACATAACCTGATATAAATTCAGTACCAATATCTATAGTCTAAACTTATAATAACATCTACGGAAAAATTGTGGACCGACGTCGCTAAGACTGTTATTTATCAAGCTTTTTTGTTTTCTTAGATATAGATTTGTCAATTTGCTCTGTGTCCCAAGTATCTTAAAGTGCATTTCTTAATTTTTGACATGAACACTAAGAGGTCATTCAATCATACTTCACCGACATATGATGTTATACTAATGCCATTTGTTGGCCTATTTACATAAGTACCAAAAAATTTTGTTTCGTGTGTAAACACCTTAAATATACACTTAATAAACACTAATCTTTAATAACTATTCATATTTAATGAAATTATAGTCTATTGTTAATACAGTATAATTGTAATATCATTTAATAAACTCAACGACACAGTTGTAAAGGTTAGAAAGCTGTAATAAACGTCGCATAGTAACGTTATAATTACCACTGACGTGCAATTTATTTTTATTACGTCTAATGTTTTTAATTACACTTAATGAAACAAAATTAAATCTTTGTGTCACAGCTTCGCCATGTGGTACAATGTCCACAGTGTTAATTTTTTTCTTTACATCCCTGCGTTCCATGTTGAGCACATTTCTATTAAGTATACCGTACGTTCTTAATTTTATGAACTCGGTACCCATGATTTATGTTTACTTGTCAGATATTGTATGCAAATAACTTTTTCTGACTTGTGGAGAATAAAAACTGTAATCCTAATGTTATGTTGGTTCATAATTATACTGAAAACAATCCAAATACTCATGTTGAGTACCAAAGTAATTGTTTTAATTACCCTTGATGATCAAACACAACAATTATCCTCTACGTGGTTGAATGCGTTTGCTTAAGAATACTCAGATAATTTTCTCTTTCAAACAACCATATGTGACTTTGAATTTTTGTAGGGATATCAAAATAATGCAGCGACTTCTTTGCCCACAATACTCAAAAAACTTCAGTGTCATCCAGATTTAAAGCAATGACTTATTTACACCATTCGATACAAATCAATCGTTGCCCATCAGTTGGATTGTCTCATGCAGACATTCATGTCTATGGCCGTGGACTGTTTATGTGATAGAATGTGTTCACAGTTTCATAATTAATTAGCCTTAAATAATTGCAAAAGATAAAATCAAATGAAATACATACATCTGTAAAATGTGACCCTTTAAAAAAATTCAAAATGTACTAAAACACAATTAAAAGAAACTACATGATGTAGTATTATTTCTACTTTCTTTAATTTCTTTACCACAACCTAGGTTTCATTGTATTACGACATCTTCGGGTGGGCTATTGGCAAAGATCTTTGCATTGTAGAGTATAAATATATAATCCTATTCATTAAGTTTTGACTTGGTGAAACTTGCAAACTCTTTCAACAAGTATAATTTATGATTTCGAGGTTATAATTAGTTATAATTAACAAGTGTCATATGAAAAGTATTCATATAATATTGTGGCAACATTTAGACTGATTTTCAATATTATATTTCTTGACATCTACCAAAAAGAGACTTTCCTATTTTGGTTCATTCCATTTCAAATGTTTACAGCGATGATGGAAAACAAATTGCATGTTTGTACAAATGTGATTAAGATATTGGTTAATTGGAAAACCAATTCTTGATCTTTCAACATTTACATTCAGATTGATCAAAAGTACCGAACCGATCCTAAGTATACAAAAATATAAAACAATCATCCATCATTTATTTAAGTCATTTTAAAAATATTATATTAATAGTCTATTTGAATATAGATGACTTGTCTGACAATTTTAGGTTGAACATGACAGGAATCAGATTTTGAAAGAATGGAATTGAATGCATCCATCTATAGCCACTGTTTCTTAAAAATAACTAGATCGCACTAACATAGTCCTGTTTTTTGTTGGTAAATCAAGCATGCAATATTATGTATTAACTTTATTAAAACATGCATACAATGCATGCAACTATATGCATTAAATTACAGTTAAGTAAACCTGTAAAGATCGATCTTTTCGCAATGGACGGTTTCTGATCAAGGATTTTGATGTTTTGGTGACATAAAATGGTGTCAATATCAAGCAGTAAGTACTACTGTCGATAACATTGTGATATTGAATTGAAATAAAATCACTAAGTAAGAAATAATAAATATGTAAAGTCGCTATATAAGTCTTGTCTCTTGATGTTATATCAAAAGATGGTCAATTAGCAAATTTAGATATACGTTGCTTATGTCTTTTAACAAATAACTGGAAATTGTGCAAACGTAATTATCCCACTTTGCTAATAGCCACCTGAAGATGTTGTAATACAACGAAACCTAGGTTGTGGTAAAGAAATTAAAGAAAGTAGAAGTAATACTACATCACAAAGATCTTTGCTAATAGCCCACCTGAAGATGTTGTAATACAACGAAACCTAGGTCGTGGTAAAGAAATTAAAGAAAGTAGAAGTAATACTACATCACAAAGATCTTTGCTAACAGCCCACCTGAAGATGTAATACAACGAAACCTAGGTCGTGGTAAAGAAATTAAAGAAAGTTGTGAACAATGAATTTCTACAAAATTAATGCCAAATATATTCAATATCGGTTCATCAGTATTTATAAATCAAAGTTCACAAGTTCCCATTTCGATTTGGAAATAAATAGTAATAATTTGGGACCGTATTTGTGTTAAAGGGATGTTCTACCACTGTGAAACTGCAAATAATGTCATTTGAAACAACAATGGTGTGTCAAATCCATTGTTGCAAAACCGTAAGACCTCTTTCTGCAGCTTTATTCTATAATTTTCTCTATGCAATCCTACGCATAATGCAAAAGAGAAGTCTAGTAATCTTCGCTTACAACAAGTCGCGTTCCATAAAAATATCTATAAAATATGTTGCAAATCTCGAAAAATTGTGTACATTATTCTTTGTTGACTGTTCCACTCTCCCTTTTCTAGATGCTTTTTATACCACTCCGTAGATTTTGTTTGCTTCGATGACCTTAATACAATACCATACTTTCATCACCAGTAATTAAAGTGGTTAATCACGTCTGTGGGATTTCCACTTTCAAGCTTTAAAATTAACTAATGATACTAATGACACTCTGCCTCCCAGGCAAAAATTTGGAAATTTATCTTAAACTCATCTCACTCATGTGAAGGTGGTCTCAAATAGCAAGATGCATGTTACTTTTTGAAAGACTGAAATTTTTTAGCTGACGTCATTCTACTTCTTCCAATAAAGACAATAGTTTCAGGAGTGACTTCCTCCAGTTGGGCATCATCTTGCCCAACATCCTTTGCCCACACGCGACGCAAAACTATTTCATTTGTTTTTTTATAGTGCTTTAAGAAGGTGAAGAATCCATCATAGATGCCATCTAAATGCTTTTTGGTTTTAATTAAAGGAAGATCGTCCTTAAAAAAGTTAGTTGTTCAATTTTCAACACATTCTCCAAAAGTTTCTCACACATCGTATTCCATTGATTGCCAAACAGTAATTAATACAAACATATTAACACAAATTGGTTAATTGACCATCAAAGAATAGAGATTACGATAACAGTATCATAATCTCTATTCTTACACCATCCACGCACACCATCATTCTTCATACGCTGCACTATCAAAGAATAGAGATTACGATAACAGTATCATAATCTCTATTCTTACACCATCCACGCACACCATCATTCTTCATACGTTGCACTATCAAAGAATATAGATTACGATAACAGTATCATAATCTCTATTCTTACACCATCCACGCACACCATCATTCTTCATACGCTGCACTATCAAAGAATAGAGATTACGATAACAGTATCATAATCTCTATTCTTACACCATTCACGCACACCATCATTCTTCATACGTTGCACTATCAAAGAATATAGATTACGATAACAGTATCATAATCTCTATTCTTACACCATCCACGCACACCATCATTCTTCATACGCTGCACTATCAAAGAATAGAGATTACGATAACAGTGTGATGCATACAGATGCAGCGTTGCGAAAATATATTAGGTTAACTCAATATGGGATCACTATATCTATCCATAAGTATTGTAACTAGTATGTTATTTACAACTTCTACTATTTTTTTAACACATTGTTTGCTGATTGTTTTTATCACGCACTAACAGGTGGTGCAGGTCATTTTTGTGCAAATGACAAAGTTCAGTAAAATTACGATAACTTTAGTTTTACATATTTTTTTAATTGAAACTTTTTGTGGTTTAATATAAAGTATATACTGAATTATTTTTCATAAATTTGAAACAAACAAATACTGGAAAACTTACTGGAAATTAAAGTAAAAGTAATAAAATATGAAAAAATTTCTATTTATTGAAAATATTTTGAAAACAAATACAATATGTAAAAAAACAATGTAAAAAACAATTTTATAAATAGTTTTTTGTGTACAAACCAATAGTTCCTTTTTGGTTTGTACACATTTATAAATTTGTTTGAAAAATAATTGATTATAGGCATTACTTTCACTAATCTTCCCGATTCTTCCGTAATGTCTTCATCATTATTGAAGTGCTATACTGCCTAAATTTGTCGAAATCTATCCCTTGACGTGATTTTGGAAAAAAATGGCGTTTGAAGCATGGGACTGTTGACTAATAATCGTCTCGCTTATTTTTGTGAACTTGTCCCATCAAAATTATTAGAATTTTAGTTTTGTGGGATGTCTGGAATCGTTCAATATTTTGATAAGTGATATCTGTTTGATTCATCAACTAAATATTGAAAGAAATCATCTTTTATAAATAATTCAACTGCATCAACAGAGATTCTGGAGCAGCATTAGAAGTAACACCAGGATGAC
The DNA here is from genome assembly GCA_039881145.1 of Druceiella hillmani. NCBI lineage: Eukaryota > Metazoa > Arthropoda > Insecta > Lepidoptera > Hepialidae > Druceiella > Druceiella hillmani. Next base: position 6,054,120 of record JAYKKI010000069.1, on the reverse strand, counting down.
CCGTAAAATCTTCAAGAACTGGAAGTTTGTGAGTCGAGGACCATTCGTCTTTGCTTTCATCAGAACATGAAGATATAGTTTTGCGAATAAAATTTGTAGGTTTAGGGGGATCACTGTTGCTTTCATTGCCACTTTCTAGTTCTGAATGATCTTTCATATCACCACTATCACACGAAAAATTCGATAAACGATCAACACACAATTCTTCATCACTTTTGTCGTCAAATTGGCTCATGTCTCTCGAAATAATGTTACTTTGATCAAAATTACAAAGATTTTGTGAAGTGTGCACCCTTTCCGATTATTAGAATCGCACTGAATGTGTGGCTAAGCGGGGAATTGTGTGAAGTCGTGGCTCTACGCAGTTGAATAGATTACTGTTATAGTTCGTGTACAACAGTAATATACATAAATTATTCACCAGATATAATGGTAATCTACATACATTTTGTCCTTTGGAATTAGTTTATCTGCATGTTAGCATCTCTTTAGAGCAATAAAAAAGTATAAAAATATACGTATTTATACGTTACCCTCATTCTACCGCTAGTCTATAAAACATGTATTAATACGTGTCCCGCGCTCCACTACCAGTCAGCGTAAAACGTATTAATACGTTTCCCGCATACAATGTGTTAATATATTCTTATACTTATCATTTTCCTGAATGCGATTTTTACGAGTAGGTCACAGGTTTTCTGTTCTATATTCCTGAGATTTCTCCTTAGTCTGTAGACAAATTCGCAATCTTTGCTACGTTTTCCATTAATTCCTTTCAATAACACATTTTAAACTTAGCTTTTGTCAATTTTAAATTTTATGATCTGTTTCGAGTACTAAACAAATAATCAACATATGTATTTAATATTACTATCAATGATAAGGTTCGAAAGAGACATCCCTATTTAAAAACTTTGACCTAAAGAGACGACGCTATTTGAAAGTTACCTTGTTAATCTAACCTTGTCACAATCTTTAATATAGACTTTGCTATTGTAATATTTAAAAAAAATTCTTCACCAATATTACACTAGTCTGCATGTAACTATAATTATTGATATAATTTATCCATAGGCTCTGGAATTGGTGCTATAAAATTAAATATTTTTCACAATAAGTAACACGGAAATGATTTTCCCCATTGCAGACGCTCACGGCAAGTTTTGAAAATGATTATGGTTCCTGTGAAGATCTTGGTCCAGGGAGAGTATGTAACTGTTCATGGATTCGGTTCCAATAAGTTCCAAGCTAAAAGGGCAGCAGCGAAGATAGCGTTACGTGCGCTCGGCGTCAATACATCTTAGAATTTTTAAATTTATTTTACTAACATTAACATTTTACAGGTTATATTAAAATATTGTTATTCCCAGTTAGACTGGGTTACTAGGTTGACTGAATATTTTAAGAGAATCTATATAGCAATATACTTTATGTATGGTTATTTTTTTATTACAAAAAAAATGTTAAGATAGGTAAATAGCTTTTATAAAGAGATGTTAATTAATAAATTTAAATTTGACTTAAAAGTTTTCTTATTTTTTTAATTTATAATAAAAAATTATGCTGAATTATTTAATACTATATAGTTGTGCCCCATGGTTTCAGTTTTGTGAAATCTATACATATAATAAAACTAACCAAGCCATGTCTGTAAAATCGTATTCTAATAGTTATTATTATCGATACAAAGACCAAATTTACCATTTTTAAAATTTTTGTCTGTCTGTCTTTCTGTTACCGCATTACGCAAAAACCACTGGACGGATTTTGATGAAATTTGGTATGATGATAACTGACTATCCGGTTCAACATATAGGATACTTTTTATTTTAGGTAAATGTGTGTCTCTCTCTCTTTCTGTTACCGCATCACGCAAGAACCACTGGACAGATTTTGGGTGAAATTTGGTATGATGATAACTGATTATCCAGGTCAACATATAGGATACTTTTTATTTTGGGAAATGTCTCATTCCCAAGCGAAAATACAAAAACTGGTTTGTGCAAAAATCACTCCAAATTTAGATCTTTTTGCTAATCTATACATCGATATCATATCGATCGATACATATTTGTGAACATAAAAAAATTTCAAAATGAGGCAATAAATAAATATTATGCAAACTCATAATTAAACAAATAAAGTAAAACGGCTCAATAATATTAAACTAAGTTCAGTTTAAAAAATCACCCATAGACGTCATCACAAGGTTCTTAAAGTACGTAATTTTCCTCTATCGCATCAATTTTCCAATTTGGATCAGATTTGGACCTTTTTTATATTGCACCGTGTCAATTTACATGATGCAATGCAATATAATTCACATCATATCCATGCTCTCTAAATATTTTCCGGCTTAAATAAAGATACAAGGTTTGTATTATATTGCTTTTCTACAATAGATGCCGCAAATAGGGATTTAAAATAAACAACACAACATAAATTTTAATACGACTCTTAATAACACGCTTTAGTAGTTTTGATTAATTTATATAATTTTTATTTCTACTCAACGATATACAACGCTAAATGTTTTCTATTATATAACGCGATATGTTTTTTTTTATTGTTTGTTGCATGCTATTCAACGAAAGATGTCGCTAGTAAATATTATAAATCTCTCATTGTGTCATTGTGTTTTCAAAAACAGGACAAACCTTGCATGTAGCTGGCGTGGACCTAAGCATCGGTTGCTTTTCCCACAGACAGCTGTATGTGGCACTCTCCCACGTCAGCAACACTATCCATTGATTTGTTTATGTCCCTGACGGTTCTACAGGAACCATTGTTTACAGAGAAGTTTTGTGAACAATGTTCTAAAGCTCACGCGAACAAAGTTGCGGGCACAGCTAGTACAGAATAAGAAAAAAAAATTTATTTTTAATCAAAATACGTCCAACAGATTCCGCATGATAGATGCACAAAATAATATACAGACAAAATTTTTGAAAAAGGGTTTCTAGCTTTTCTATTATCATTCTATATGGTAACGCAGTCTTTTTAAAATATTTTCCATGTACAGAATTTATTTTGATTACAATTTTATTATATATGTAGATAATAAGCTAAAGTATAATATAATAATATATAAAGTACTAAGACAATTTAACCGTTTGAGAGCCGACGAGCGCCATCACTAAGTAGCGCTCGTGCGCGTATTTACTAAATTTGCCACGAGCGTGATGACGCTCGTGAAATCAGTTGCTGTTTAGGGCGCAGTAGGGGAGGTCACTCGCACGCATCGCTAATTTTTTATCTCTCTACGTATTACATAAAGTTCAAATTATAATATTATTAGTAATTACAATATAAAAAGGATCCAGGAAAAGAAAATTTTTAAGCCATCATGTCGGAATACGAAAATAATTCAAGTGAAAATTATGATTTTTCAAGTTGTGAAGAAATTGATAGTGGGAGTGACATTGTGGTGCACTCACAATTTGGCGTAATGCAAATTTTGAGTGATAGTGATAATAGTGACGATAACAACTATTTTGCTGATACGGTGGATGTACCGGACTCCGAAAATGACGATGTGACCTTGATTTCAGTTTTTGTTATAATTTTTGTTCACAATATATATTTTCATAATTTTTTTTGTATATTATTACCCTTGTACAAGTTTATATTAAGAAAACACCGAAAAAATTATTAAAATTGGATAATTTTTAGAAGAAATACACTTTTTTTTTCGAGACAAGGGTAAATGACATCAAAAACAAAAGATTTCTTTGGCATTTTTAAGTATATATGAGTAAAAAACCATGGCACTAAAACGGTTAAACATGCATCACGAAAAGAAATGCGCAATGAAGTCAACAGAAACAATATACAAAAATATTGCAATTTTTATATTTTCCTTTTTGTATATAAATGGACTCTACACAATCTACTCCTGAAATTAGGCAAAATAGATAATGCAAAATCTATTTTACTTAATTTCAGGATTTATCAAATATTATACTTAATTTCAGGATTTATCAAATATTATACTTAAATCAGACTCAACTACACATATTTCATTAAACTGAATGCAGTTAAAAGGGCCAAGTAGCTTAGTCTGCATTTTCCTGTGCACACTTTCATCTTCTGAAACATCAGACAGTTTATGCTTATTATTATAAGTAAACTTTTTCAAGTGTACATAAAACAGAGGAAATGGCGTAAAATCAGTAAACGAAAAGATGAAACGGATTCAAATTCAAGAAATTAAAGTTAAGGCTGATAATGGCAATATCATGAAATGTGAAATGAACGTAATGGGATCATCCCGTAATTATATTTTATAGATATTTATTGTGTTCAAAGTCCGTAGACTGCTTCAGGCAGTGCAAGGCGCAACCCACAAGTATGACTTTCCGACAACAAAAAAGGCGTTGTCTGTAAATTAGTATAGAAACCTGTGGTCAAAACCGACAAGTTTATCGCACGTATGTGCGAAGAGATAAGACCATCCCTTTTCAATTTCATTATTTGTTTGGAGCATTGTAATGATTTATAAATCGAATGACTTAGTGTTTTGGTAGAAAGCTTTCTAGGAATGCATTGAGTCAATTTTTTTGGCTTAAACACATTTTTTCAGATAAATATCACAATTATAGTTTACTCAGATACGTTTCCACTAATTTTAAAGACTCAGCAAATTGTCTAATATCCTATTATTTTCGTTATATCCGTAAATGAAAACATTTCTCAGGTTCACATTTTACATCAAAAACAAATAGGTAATTTATAAAATTATTATTTATATATTTTCCTCAAACTGTCATTTGATGTATTAGATATACAGCTTAACCTAAATTGCGAACACTAGTGTAATTCCGTCACGCGCTCAGGCTATAGGGGTAAGATTAGAGCTGTAAGAAAGAAGTCGAAAAGCAGCCTTGGAAATGATGGCAGTGTTGTGAAGCAAGTGAACACCGAATACCCCAAGTCTTGATCGTCTTTTTGTTCACAGTAAACTAGAATATTGCTCCACATTGATCCAAAAGTTATCCTTACAATCGGAAAAGATTGTGATAATGGGCTTTTTTGTGCTTTAGATAACCTTTGCTCTCAATAGTATCAATTTTACCTATTCATATCACTGCATGGGTACCCTTGTGGTCGTTGGATCTTAGCAAAACATAATAGCTTCATTGTTGCTACGATAAATCCAATAAATACCTTATTGTCAGCGTGGCAGAGCTCCAGGCGTATCTTAAAACATTCAACACTGCTCTTTTTGAACCGCACCCAAAATTCAAAGCTTTGCACTCATTTTTGCAATTTTCAAATGTTCATGGAAAATCCAAAAGATGCTTGTTTTTGTAATATCGGTTTGTGTGGCTAGTAAAAAACAACTTGGACCAGCTTTTTGCTGTAAATAATGGTCAGCTTCCATTAGTTTTTTGTTCCGCGTTGGCAGAGTCAAAAATTGAATCACCATCCTATACATTTTACAAAATTACCCGACTGGACTATTTCTAGTGCTGTCATAATAGAACTATCCTTTACTATTATATTAACTAAAAAAAAATTACACCTATTAGCTAAGACACATAAAAAAAATTTAAATATCCGTATTTTTAATACACGAAATTACTTGGATTATTAACTGCCCATTAAACCTGGGCATGTCTATAGAATTTGTTATTTTGTTAAGAATATTGAAATGGTATAAGCCAATAATTAAGGGGGGAAATACCTGTAAAATTGTGAAAAAAAAATTTTTTTTTCCTTTAGATATTAATATAATCCTTTAAGAATACGTCACCAAATTTTTAAAACATAAATTTAAGTATTTCTTATATTATAGAGTGTAAGCCGTGACGACATTGACGACGATTATACCTCTATTCTTTGCGTTTATTACACGACCCTATTATTTGTGACGAGCGCTGGGCGCGAACGCAAAGAATAGGATCGTATAATAAACGCAAAGAATAGAGATATAATTAAGCGGCCGACTCTTTTACCTGTCTGTTGAATTTCTTTAGCTTCTAACCTTTCTATTGTTAAAAATTTGAATGAACAGATGTTTTCAAAATACTTTTATTGACAAATTCCAAGTAAGAGTATATTCGTACAGGCCAGATCCCAGCTAGATTAGTTTTGGAACTCATTCTGTACGCAACGACTTCGAAATGGAATAAATATAAAAATGAGTTCATAAAGGAGCTAAAGATACACCGGCTCGGCCAGAACGCCCATCGAAATCAATATACTAAAAATGATGAAGCCGAACAATCGAGTGCAAGTGTGAGAAAATTATCTAATGTTACTAGTGAGGACATTCATTACGATAATATGCATTGTTATAAATTTATTGAGTTTACGGTCTTCACTGCGTTATCAGAACTTGTTGTGTGTCGCGAGTGTAAAAAGGCAGTGAAATTTGAAGAAGCTGGCAATCGAGGATTGGGTTTCAAGATAGTTTTATTATGTCATTGCGGTCGTAGAGATATTAACTCGGGGCCATTTATCAATAATGGATTTGAAATTAATCATAGGATTGTACTTGTTATGCGTCTCTTAGGAGTCGCTAGAGAGGGTATTAATATATTTGTAATTTTATGCACATGTGCAACGGCTTAAGTGAAACTGCATATAATAAAATTGTTATGCATTTATATACCGCCACGCAATCCGTATGCCAATCTTGCTGTAAAAGAGGTGTGGAGGAAAAATAGAAAATGAAAAACATGGCAGGCCAAATTCAAATTTAAAAGTATCAGGCGATGGTTCGTGGAAAAAACGTGGCTTTAAATCTTTATATGGTGTTACAACGCTCATTGGATACTACTGTGCTAAAGTTATCGATCTAGTAGTAAAATCTAGCTATTGTCCAGGGTGTAACTTTTGGAAAAATAGACAAGGTACTGAAGAATATGATGCATGGTATGAAGAACACCTGTCGGAATGTCAAGAGAATTGCCAGGGCTCTGCGGGTGCAATGGAAGTTGAATCAATTAAAGAAATGTTTTTAAGATCAGAAGAATTGTTTGGCGTGAAATACGATAATTACATAGGAGACGGAGATTCAAAAACATTCAAAGGAATTTGATATGTAAATCCGTATGGTGACGATTTTCCGGTAGTAAAAAATTAGTGTATTGGCCATGTGCAGAAAAGAATGGGTACTCGTCTCCGAACAGTTACAAAAGATCAAAAACTCGGAGGAAAAGGCAAACTAACTCAAGCTCTCATCAACAAATTATCAGTGTACTTCGGATTAGCTATTCCTAGGAATGTTAACAACATCGATATGAAAAAGGCTGTAATGGCCACCTACTATCATATGTGCTCCACAGATGACGAGACGTGAGTACTGTCCGCCTGGCCCCAACAGCTGGTGCAAATGGCAAAAAGCTGAAGCTTCTGGAGAAGATTTTAAACACCCTGCACCACTACATCCAGATATCCAAAAGCATGTAGAGCCAATATTTAAAGATTTATCGCGAAATGAATTGCTTGAAAGATATTTGGGTGGTCACACACAAATGAGAGTTTCAACTCTACCGTTTGGCGTCTCGCTCCAAAACACCTACATTCGGGGTCAAAAATCATTGAAATAGTCTCATACAATGAAGGATATTAATCGATTTTACAAATAACTGTTCAGACATAATAGTTGGCCGACAATGTAAATCATACACCGAAAAAATGGATGAACAGAGAGTGATTCGAGGAAACCGGCCGGCGCACCTCATTAGCCACTAAAGAAGCTCGTCAAGCACGTCAACAGCAACTAATTGAACAAAATGAGTTCTATGAGGCCACAGAAGGATAATTATATGGCGCTGGAATCGCTGATTGGTAAATATAATCATTGAATTTTCATGTATTCAAACTTCAAATGCGTTTTTCTCGAAACCATATTTTTCAAACTGGCTTACACGAAAACCCAATAAGTTATTGATCCATCTCCCTGAAATTTGGCACACATCTTTTTAATCATATTATTTTCTATAAGAACCTACAAATTTCCGAAAATTGTTTGAAAAAATAATTTTATCCAAGCAAAAACAATAAGAAAATTCGGCCCAAAATTCATGTTATATTTTTCAGTATTTATAAAATACTGAAAAATATAATGCGAATTTTTTTTTTTAATTTTTTTTAGGTCAAATTATGACATCAATAAACACAGAATTTTGGTTTTTGTTTTCAGATCACTAGAACCCATGCTACAATGCTCGCCGATTGAGAAGTCTCGCTGCGACCTTCCTGGAAGAATTTAGTGTACATCAGCCGTTTTGAATAAATAAAATAAAAAAAAAATTTATATTATTTTAATGTTTGAATAAACCTGATGTTAATTTTCAAAAATATATAATGACTCTTTCATTTCAAAAAAAATCACGAAAATCAAGCAAAATTTAAGCTTTTACAGGTATCTCCCCCCTTAAGAGTATTTCATTTCCAAATCCATTACAATTAAAAAATGTGATAATTTTGCTATTAGTTATACAGGATGTCCAGTGGCAGATTTAAATGTTTGAAAAATTGTAAAAAAAAAACTACACCTCTAATACAAAGTAGGTTTATTAAGAACAACAAATGTGAATTTAATTTTTTAAAAACCACGTTTTCCATATGGCGGCCATCGAGTCTGACACACTCTTCGAGTCTAGCACTCATGTTTTCAAAAATGCATTTGCAGAGCGACTGGGGTATCCTACTGACTTCGGCTCGAATATTTTTTTTAAGTTGTGTCACAGTGCTCGGATTTGTTTTGTAAACAACGGATTTTAAGTATCCCCATAAGAAAAAGTCACATGGGCTTAAATCGGGTGACCTAGGTGGCCACGGTACGGTACCGTTTCGGGATATGTTTTTTTCTGGAAATAACTGCCGCACCACATTCATGGACACATTAGCAGTATGAGCTGTGGCCCCGTCCTGCTGGAACCATGTGTTTTTGTTGAAGGATGGACTATTCTATATCTGATAAAGTCATTTAACATCTGGGCAATATCTCTCCTAATTCACAGTTGCAGTTTAGCCACATTGATTTTCAAAGAAATAAGGCCCTATGATTGCAGATGCAGACATGGCACACCAGACTGTTACTTTAGGCTTATGTAAAGGCTCTTGATGCATTTGTCTTGGGTTGTGGACATCCCAGTAACGAAAGTTCTGCTTATTCGCATATCCTCCAATGTGAAAGTGAGCTTTGTCACTAAATAATATGTTGCCCATCCGGGTAGTAGTACGAAATCTCAACAACATACCTCCGCGTAAGTTTTTCTTAATTCAAAGTCAGAATCGCGTAAATCTTGAACCATTTGTATTTTATATGGATGGAACTTGAGCTTTTTTCGCATTATTACTTGTAAAGTTGATTTCGGAATTCCCAATATCCATGAATGTGTACGCAGTGATAAACGGGGATTTTCAACGACAGAAACCATAACACGCTCGACATTTTCATCCGTGGCTACCAATGGTGTAGGTCCTGGCCTGGGCCTATTTAATGTTGATCCTGTAGCTCTGAACCTTGCTACCCATGATTGAATAAGGTTGATCGATGGTCCATCACGTAATCGACGAATACTGTAACGATTATTAAATTGACGGTGTGCTACAGACAGCGAAAATCCATTCTAAATGTACGCCTCGACGGCAAAAGCGCAGTGCTCTCCACTCCACTGTTCCATGGCTACTAAAACATCCGCACCGCTTGCGCTTCTAACGACGCCCCCCCGCGCCCCTCTTATGTGTTGCGTTCAGAAACTATGTTTGTTCAAACTTTCAAATCTGCCACTGGACATCCTGTATATAGCTTTGGTTTATCGACTGGAAAACGATTTTAAATTATAAAACAAAAAGTTATTTACTTAATTTATTATACAAAATGTTTATCAATAATTTTATTACAAATGACAAGAAAAAGAAAATTGTAAATGTAAAAAAGGGTACATTTCAATGTCTATGTTAATTAATATTAACCACAACTAATTCCAATATTTGACCTTAAATAAACTGACAGTGACGTCTATTATCTGTAACAAAAATTACATTAAAAAAAACATTAATAATTAATAAAAAAAACAACATTGAACTTGAGGAAAAATACTATATTCAGATATTCTTACAAAAACTATTACGAGATTTTCTAAACTATTAACAAACTTTATATCTGGCTATTTAAAAATCCCTTTTTTCTTTTGGGGAAATTCCATAGGCTATTAACGAAAGGAGCTGACTGACTGATTTTATTCATTAAATCGGTATTAGTAAGTTCCCGAGCCATTTTTCGAGCATGGTCTTGCCTTCAAATTGTTATTAGCTTTGCAACCTCTTCAGTTAATTCCTCGATAGACACTAATGCATGCTTTAAAAGTTATGAGCTAGTATTAGGACTTTGTACTACTCTGGTACCAAAATTGTGCAGTTTCCAAACTGAATTTACTACATGACTCTACATTAATATTGTATCCCGAAGATAAAGCTTGCAAAATTGTACAATGGTCAATTAAATCTCTGTTTAAGATTATGGCTAAAACATCGGAATTAAAAAAAAATTTTCTCACAGTATTTCCATCATACAATTAAGCCTATTGAGACTTAAACTGATTTTGAACATACAATATCTTAACAACTAACATTTCTTTATCATCGTGTAACCAATTTTTAAAATCTAGCCTATACGGAAGGTGAATGAAATACTCGAAGTAATGAATCCACAAATGTAGACTACACTACAAATTTTATCATCGACCATTGTCAGTTGCAAAGAATGCTGGACGTTGAAAACGCTTCCGTCTAATGTGTATGTGGTAGGACACATGGAAACTAACTTTTCTTTAAAATAAGATTCCTATTTTTGGATACAGTAAAACGTTCCTTCACAAATTGCAAAATGAATAGGTCTACATGGGGATTTCCCCGCATCCACAAAATGTTGGTTTCACTATCTGAATTTGTTAATAACTGCAAAGGAGGACCCTAAGTACTTACAAATAAACTCCAGATTGTAGTTCAAACCTCAACCATATAGAGCATAAATGGGACAATTTAAAGATGTTTTCAGAATTCCACCAACTCCCACTAATACATATGAGCTAAAACTAGCCATTAGGGAAGAATAGCAGTGCTCTGCAGACATCCAAGATGTAACAAATAACCTTCACGCTTATAACATACTTTACAAGTTTAATTCTTTGTTTAAAATTTAAGAAATAATGAAACTACAATTTTATGGAAAAATTAAATTTCCCATTTGGAAAAAAATAATTACTCGTAAAACTTGTGTTTTGTATTCCTTACATCCATTTTATTGATTGAAATGAAATCATAAAAAAATAGATATATTTTTTTAACATAAATTAGGTGTACCGTTAATTAGTTGCACCTGAAAGTGCAAAAAACAATTTCCCAAATTTTAACTTTTCACAGGGAGACAATAATTTTCACTAAGGATGTAAATTTTTTTTGACTTTGAAGTATGTCAATTTTAACGATGACACCAGTGTAGAAGACACCTTGATATTTACAGTAATAATTAAGGTTCACCTCAAAAGGAAATGGACCCTTATACAGAGCACTCACATGTGCATCCATCTGTCACACAGGTGTTTTCCTCAAAAACCCTTTGAAGTAGAATCTTCAAATTTGGTATAGTGATAACGTATTAACCTTCATGTATTTTCAGTATTGAATATATTTGGCATTAATTTTGTAGAAATTCATAATTCACAATTAAATGAAACTACGTGATGTAGTATTATTTCTACTTTCTTTAAGTTCTTTACCACAACCTAGGTTTCGTTGTATTACATCTTAAGGTGGGCTATTAGCAAAGATATTTGCTCATTTATTGTGAATATTTTCAGTAGTCAACACAAAAAAATATTTATATAGAAATTAGATAATCGGCGAATCAGTTACTTTCAAATTTCATCATGGTGAAAATTGTTTATAATCTACAAAGATACGCTGAAGACATGCAAAAAAATACATTTGCCACCCCAACGTTTCTGAAATTATTCATTAAACCTAAAATTATGAAATAACAGGACTTATAGATAGATGCTTACGAAGTTTCTAGTAAACCCATAGTGATGATTATAAATCTCAAAGTCTTCGAGAAATGCAAAACATTTTTAAGCTTGTGTAAGGTACACTGAGCAATAACATACTTACATAATGAAAAATAATATTTGTTCAATGGAAATACTAAGTGTCCTTAAAGGTTTAAACTTTTTTATTCAGTGAAGTGTGGACACAACATTCGCAATAGAATATAACCCACACTTACCGATATATAAACTTGATAGAAACATTTACCGCTATACAAATAAAACAACGTCAAAGTTTTCAGGTCAGTATATTTTTGTAGACGCTTAAAAAGTAAACTCAAATTAAAACCAATGCACGCTCTACAAGAAGTATGTGCTCGGTCTCTTGAAAGTGAACTTGTTGAGTCGCTTGTGGTGTTGGACCCTCTTCGGCAGCGGGAAGCGAATGGTGGAGTTGTGGAACTGCTTGACCTGAGGCCGGCGGCAGTTGGCAGCCTTTATTACTTCCACTTTGATGATCTGTAAAAAATTGAGGCACAAACAGGTAAAAGCAAGCAATTATTGTAAAAAAAAATTTTAGTTTCAAGTTGAGTCAATAAATCGCAATTGGACTTCTCAAAGTCATGAACCAAACAAATTCGAGTCAAAATGAGGAAATATCACCCTAAAATTTGTACAAATAAAATTAATATTTCAATTCGATGAAGACATTATTAATAATCACTAGAATAATTACCAATATAAGTATAATAATCAAATATTTACTCCTCGAGAGAAATAAACTTCAAGTTAAACGTATATTTTGAAATATGGCATAGTGCTTTCAAACATACAAATAAGCCTTTGCATCATTTAGCCGAGTGAAACTTTTTTTATAAAAATCTAGGGTTGTTTCCGAATAGAGTGTTGAAGCTTATAACTTCCACTGATACAATATCTATCTTAGGCACTATCACCTTAGAATAAAGTTCTTAAATATAAATTTATTGAATTGTTTAGTTCTATAAAGTCTAAAACACATCCGACTATAGATATGCCATTAAATTTATAAAATGTTGGGAAGAGTATGTGAAAAAGAAATGTGACGAAGAAAACTTACATTTTAATTTAAAAATACAAAATCATTTTTACAAAAGCAATTGTTCCCCAATTTTTTAACGTAAAGCCAAATTCTAGCCGAGTTGGAATCGGCCGGAATGAAAATTTTGAATCCAACATCCAAACTAAAGACAAAACTAATTTTATGAAATGAATGCTTTTACTATGACCTCAACATTTTTATGGGGGCAAAAAAGCCAAGAGAAACGAAAATATAATTTAAAATGGAAAATTTCTAGATTTAAAGGATCAAGTCATAATAAATTATACTTTAAGTAATGACTAGAACAGGACATGGTTTTTTTTCTCATTTTATTTCTTTACAATTTATTATCCAATTTTAAATATATATCGCAGCCAACTAGCTTAATCAGCAGTTCAATTAACAGCTAGCTATTAACAACTAGCTTAATCGGACTTTTTACTAAATGACCCTGAATGATATTCATACATTATATTAATACAACATATAATGAATGGGCTGGCTGATGCTTAGGCTGTTCATAAATAGGGTAACCATGTGACGAAATAAAAAGATGACAAATCTGACATTGCTAATTGTAATTATTATTTTATTTTATTGCGTTTTGAAATCTTTGCAAGAATGGTAGTCACAGGTCGATTGAAATTAGAAAGGTTTTGATGTTGCTTCTCTCGACACTGCCTTGAGTTTGAGGATGAAAGGGAACTTCTGTGGACAATTTTGCATTCCAGCCACATTGCAACTAATTCTTTTATTATATTTGCTATGAATTCATGACCATTGGTCTAATTGTAAAATATAGGGGTACCCCGAATATTAAAAAAATCTCATGAGCTCAAATGCAATTTCAACAGCTTTTTTCGTTTTAAGCGGGCGCAGATTTAGAAATTTTGTTGCATTATATTGATAGTTTAAAAGCTACTTAAATTCTCCATTGGGACAGGGCTGAAAATCCATACTTATCCTCTTATATTAAAATTACGTGACGCAATTGATTTCGTCACAATGACTTTTCTTGGGACGTTTATATAGCAAAGAGACACAAAAATTTCTACAGATTTCTTTGGGGTATAATATATATTTTTTATGTCGTACAGTATTTTATCTCGCCCGCCATATCTGCAAGATTTGTGGATTTCTGATAGGACTTCAAAATACTGTTCTCTAGGTGTAATACGCACTGTGGGAGCAGTGAGTAGTGGCTGTGAGTCTTTTAAAAATTAAATAGTCTTCATTTGCAGTTGTCATGACATATTTGCTCATCCAGTAATAGTCCATGGCTGTCCTTCGTTGTCCAAAACTCATGGTCACCTGAGCATTTTTTATTTCGTTTATAACCTCTAAGGTCCTCTCCAATGTTTCAGCTAGGTAAGTCATTAAACTTTATCAAACCAAGTCATTTGCCTAGCCGTTTGATTGATTGGTTGAAGTTCATTCAGGCAGTTTATTAAAAAGGCTAGCCTGTTAATTGAACGGCTAATTAAGATACTTGGCTGCAACATATGTAACCATACTTAATGATAATTAATCTTTATTTATGTCAGGAAATAACAGAGATGAAAATTATGTCTCGTATTCGCTGTTTCAATTCTTATATTCACATTTAAACATTTGTATGCAGATTTTTTAGTAACAGCTTCTGCGACACTGTGTAACTCAAAAAAATATTATCGTTTCAAGTTCAGACCACTACATAAATTAAAACGATCAACTTTTGACGAGAGCGAAAAACAGTAACATATTTTGTATTTTATTAATAAGTGCAGAAGTGTAAATATGTGTAAATTTTTTTTAAAGTAATTACGTTTCAACAAACTTTTTTTATTACATGAGAAAACAACGATTTTCTCAATACAAAGACGCATCTTTCAATGCTGCAAACATATAACGGTAACAGAAAGTCGTAACCTCCATTTCTGACTTATGCACTGTTAGAACTAAAGCAATGATATACATATAATAATAACGTAGCAAAAAACTACAGATCTATCCATAAATATAGAAAAAATATAGATCTATCCGTCTCACCTGAATGGAGTGAGCGCGGGCCCTGTGACGTGCTCCCATGTCACGGTAACACTGCGTGACGCCACCGCCCACCGATAAGTCACGGTACTCGCGGTACATGTTGTGCACACCCGATCGCGACTCATATCGCAGCCAGATGCCAAAGTTCTTGATCTTTGTGGGACTCTTCTCAGGAATTTCCTGCGATATAACATGTATTTTTTCACATTGTTATTGGGTATTAAAGCGATACTTAATAAATAGAATTTTAAACAGTAATAGTACATAAAATAAAGAACAGATGCATTATCTATAATTTTTAATATACGCAAATATATTATTTCTTTATAAGCATGTCCGTTATAACTATTTCTTTCATATTTATATCTATATATTAATATGTGAAGAGAAAACTTTGCACCTATTTTTAAGTATATTACACATACAGAGGCGTGGGAGATTTGGTATAAAGTTTATATGGTTTTTTTACATCTGTTACTAACATTAAATTTTAAATATCATAGGTACTGTAGGTAATCAAGGCAAACAACACGCAAATAACATATTTGTACATGATCTGAGCTGATGTAATAGAAAAAAATTATTTGCAATGATTATAAGGGTATAACTCTTTGACAAAGAACCTCAATAACGTCCAAACGTAAAGATTTAATGAATTAGATCGAATTTTGACCGCTGGCCGATCACAAGTAACAATAATAACAAAATATGAAACATAGCTAACCTTCATATAAAGTGCACGTTACATTAAATAATCCAAAATATATAAACAAATTACGAATTTCAATACCAATAAAGAGATTTATTCTACTATGTACTCAAAATATTTAAAATTTAATGTCAAACGGGAGTCGGGACTCATCATAACCAGTATAACTGGATCCTCTTAACAATGTAATAATTGGATAAATAATAAAAATCAAAAAATTATTTTTTTAGCATCAATAACAATACCTGTTTGTCTCTATAAACACGAGCCTTCGATACTATGGGATTCATTTTAATAAAGTCAATGATGTTTAAACTTTGTTCTTTAAAATAGTATAATATATATGTCATCATGCTATATTTGAGTATTGATAACAAATATAAGATCAGAAAAGAAATTGTCTTTTCTTATTTCTGTTGATTAAAATAAAACAATGTAAAAATAAAAGAAACTCTTTAAAAAAAAAGTGGTAGTGACGAAATCTAAGGAACGGAATTGACTAAGAGTTTATTTTCTATGGGAAACACCAACCTTACACCCACTAATATATTCATTACTTACTTCCTACTCCGAGTAACCACCACGGAACTGAAATATGGGCAATGTTGAGTGCCTACCACTCGCAACAACAACTACATATCTAGAACTTTTTTATTTTTCTATTATTTCTGATACTTTCGGACGGACACAAACATTTTTCCAGTTTTCTATTTTATAAATAGATGTCCCTTAAATTAAAACCTTATAAAAAGACTGATGAATGATGTAGTATGCACTTCAACATCGATGTTAGTTCCTCAATATCTAACAAAGTTAAACATGAAACTAGGTACATCAAACTGTTTACATCGATGAACACCAGGTATCCCGATTTCACCAATACTTGTACTTGCAAGAATTATTCATATTTTCAATAGTTTAGGTAACAAAAACATTATGGAATCTAAACTATGGTAAATATAAACAATTCATAATCCATTGACAAATCATATTTGAGGAATTGCTATTACCAGTTACAAAAGTATCTATTATCTAATTTCGATTAATATCTTAATTGCTTTTATTGGAGTACTCAATATTAACTCATTTCCCAATAGCAGCTATTATTACCTGTAATATTTCATTAATAAAAAACCATCAGATATCTGAGTTGAATTTAGGAACATGGTACAAAATTCTGAACGTAAAACTCAAGTATATTTAAATTAACACAATTCTGTCACATAATATTAACACAAGTTTGTCACATAATTATATAAATATTAACGTAACAACAAACACTTGGATAGGAAATAAACTAGAAATCACCAACCTTAATAGAAACAATTTCGCCGGTAGTCTTCTTAAACTTCTTCAATTGTCTCAAGAAATACCAAAATCTGGATTTGGCTACGATGGGATCTGGGGAGAAGATCCTCATCTTGTATAATGGAGTTTTCGGCTCAGTGACCGATGGCAACTTACGGCCAATCACTTCAAACTCTTTCAGCTGAAATTTAATTAATTGTATTAGTTATAGATACGTTTAAAAATCTAGCTGAACCAACGCCAACTTTGACACATAACCTATAATGAAAAATTCCATAACCTAAAATAAACTATCAATTCATTATTTATCCATTATAGTCGCGGAAGTTAACAAGATATATATTTTGAGAAAGCATTTTTCTGTACTTTTCTATTTTTTGTTATTATTTTGTACGTGTAAACATTTGTAGCATGTCACGCAACGTGTACACATGTTAACTTGACACTTCTCTCTAAAAACCACAATAAAGAAAACTTTTAAAACATCTTTAAACATTCTGAAACCTTTATTAGTGAATCTATAACACATCAGATTGCATGGAAAACAAATTGTTGCTGTATAAAGAGTCAAAATTTTAATTCATACCTCTCCTTTAGCCTTCATTTTGCCGATTTCAAAGAAAAAGAATCCACAGGATCCGGAACAGCATGGAAGAAATTGTAATTTATGATAATGTTACCAGTCGTCTTTTTATGCCCATAGAAATTATATGTAGGTTCATGTATTTGTAAATGTAATAACGAATTAAACATAGATTTAATCATAGTCATAGTTTTATTCGATATTATACATAAAATACACTCAATTATGTTAATTCGCACATAAAAATCCAAAAATATATTCTAAATTAAAAACAATGTCTTGACTAATTAAATATACCACCGATGTATAAAATTAATAATAGTAATAATTGTGAAATATTTAATTATCATAATGCTTCGGTTTTTGTATAAGGTTTTTGTACTTTGCTCTTGAATACATTCCAAAAATTTAATAATTGCAGGCAATTTATTTAAGTTTGGCACTATTGCACATAAATTTTTTTGAGACCTAGACAGTATGTGTTTAATGTTTCAAATGTTATGTTTACCGTATCCATATTCGTGCTCATGACAATTTAAAAATTTAAAAAAAACGTTGTTAAAATTTTTTTGACATTCATATTATTTTCATATATTAAGTACTAGGCGTTGCTATAATCTTCATGTCTCGAAACATGTCTTAGATGAGTATCTGGATCTTAAACTTTCTAAACATCGAATTGTGCGTTTTTGAAGAATAAATTATAATATTTTATTTGTCTGTCGGCAGTATATCTGCCAAAAAAAATTAAATTGCATTGAACTACCAAAAATCATTACCAAAACAATTGTAACAAGTTTTTAAAAAATAAAATGTTTACTGCGACACCAGCCATAGTTAGTCATAAAAAAAACCTTTGAAAAGTTTATAACAAAGAAAATGTACATATATATATATATATATATATATATATATATATATATATATATACATATATATATATATATATATATATATATATATATATATATATATATATACATATATATATATATATATATATATATATATATATATATATATATAATTTTATTCATATTAAATTATTAGACTGTATGTATATAGTGCAAAACACAAATTTCTGTATTCTGTCATTAATTTTAAGTTTAATTAATACTATTTATACTAAACCAAAAAAGTTCTAGAATGGTTTTCATAAATTCCTATACCAATTTTTTAACAATTACGTAATTTATTTAATTGATTTACTTTTTTCTAACTTACGTACTTAAGTATTAATTATTATTAGCCTATAATCACTTATCTCGATATTTTTTATCAGTGTTATCTTGATATTTTTTATCAGCTTTATGTCTCATTTTATTGCTTTTACTATTAAACTTTTTGTTACTCTTACATTAGGTTTAGATTTTACCACTTTCAGACAATTCGATTTTTTTTAAATTAGATCAAACTCAGCATACTCTATGATTGTAGAGTTGAAAAGATTTTGGTAAAACTTGTCAAAACAAAACGTCAAGTTGACTGGCTTTGTGTAACAAAGTATAGGTTATAAAAACTAAAGTTGTTTACTTCTAATTAAAGTATATTAATTTAAAGACGCTATGTTAACAATAGTATTTCAATTCTGTTATTACTAAAATACATTAATCACCGGTGAGATAATTGTGTATTTGAGTTATGAAATTAGTTTAAAATTTAAATTATGGAAACAGTAACCAAAATTCAAACGCCGACCAAGTTAATATACTTAATTATAAAATGGGAAGAGAAATCATTCAAACTTACCGTCATATCAGACGATCTGGTACTAGAAGGGACATTTTCAGAAGACGACGTAACAGAGTTTAGTGAACAACATCAGTTATCTGAGATGGAATATTTTGATAAAGTAAAGAGTTCTCTAAACACACAAAATGAAAATTATACATATGAACTTAAGGAACGTACATTCTCCTGGAAGAAAAAAGAAAAAGATGGACTTATAAAAGAAGGACTTATAGATCTAGAAGTAAGTAAGAATGTTAAAAGTAGTTTAAAAGGAAGAGATTTTCTAATTGACAAATTAATGTGTATTAATAAAGAAATTCATTCTGAAAAAGGAGACTATGAAAAGCTTAATATTGAACTCCAAAAAACGATTGCAAAATTTATTGATAAATTGGAGGAATCAAAAAATTTAAAGTCCGAAATGGAAGAAAGCTTGTATGTAAAATTTGTACAAGTTTTGAACACTAAAAAACGAAGAATCACATTACTACAAGACTTGTTAAGGAAACTTTCTGGCGACGAAATTGTAGATGACGAAGAAAACTCGAATTTTTTTTCATAATCACTTTAATAAACTTAATATTTTAAAAATTAATGAATTCTTTATTTTTGTTGCATTCCCTATTC
Source organism: Druceiella hillmani (assembly GCA_039881145.1). Taxonomy (NCBI): domain Eukaryota; kingdom Metazoa; phylum Arthropoda; class Insecta; order Lepidoptera; family Hepialidae; genus Druceiella; species Druceiella hillmani. The sequence continues at coordinate 6,034,048 of JAYKKI010000069.1, read as the reverse complement.
TTTTAAATTTTAATTAGCATTTTAAAATTATCTTTATTAATTGGTTCCTTTTAACTTTTTAATCGCCGCAGGCAGATTAACCTTACAGATTTCTAAGCGCCGATGTCGTATTTATTACAATAGGAAATATCTTTATTTTATTTCAACTTAATGCAAATAACCGCAGAAAAAATATTTAATAATGTGCTTAGAATATTTAGAATATTATGATAAACAAAAAAACATTTACTTATTCTATATAAAACATGTACAAGTAAAATAGTGCTTATAAAACATGACATGTAAAAAATGTACAAAAAACTCCTTCTTGTGAAGGATATTATATTTACGATAGTACCTTTTAAACGCTACTATGCAGGTTTTTTTTTAAATCTGTTCTATTTGAATTTTTTCATTGAAATACAATTTAAATACGTATATAAAAGTTGTAACTTATTACAACTTATATTTGTGATTGAAGTTATGTGCAATTTTATAAAGGCTCTTACATTATACATGCACAGGTGGGCACAAATATCACATATTCTGTAACAATCAATGTTAACATTCCATGGTATGGCACCTACCGTGCACTATTCGCACTTAGCAAATTTTTATTTATATTGTATTTTTTTATTTATCTATCTTATAGGATGTTTGATATAAATATTATAATAACTATATAATATATATTAATGACTTATGATAACTCTGTAATATGTATTATACTGAAGTCTGGCCTTCAGGATTCATTAACGAAATAAAAATTGCTGCATCCTATCGAAGTCATTTTTGACTGAAGTGTACAAACAGAGACATTTGTGTTCATATTTTAATTTTTTTTGTCAGGGGCAGCATGAGGAAAGTATATTTAACTAGTCATCGCAAATCAAAAAACCTGCATTGGAAAGATTTAAAATAAACCCAGTTACGAATAAACTCAAGTACAAATTTGAATGCTGATTCGTCGGAGCTCACAATTACTGAATATTTTTTGGATGAAGAGTTTGGTTAAAAAATTATGTGTTTCACAAATATATATTACCAATATTATTTACACCATATTGATTTGAGATCTTATTCAAGGCTCCAATATTGGATAGATGCGACTCTTCAAAATATATATTTAGTAACAGCAATAACTATGCTATTCACAAAGTATAAACATATTTCCATAGAAGAGCACTGGTTAATCGACTCTTGCTCCGTTCAGAAATATTTCATAATGCAATGGATAGGGATAGGTACACTTCTATAATAGCTAAGTTAATATTTTATCATGTTTTATAAAACTAATATAAATTTGAAACAAAGAACTTTACAAACTGACCACAAAGATGACGAACTAGTTGCATAAATTGCAAATATTTTAGCATCGAATGAATGATTATTAAAATGATGAGTCTAAAATGCAAAAGCTTGAAAACATTGACTATAAACTCGTAAATACAAAAATTTTGGATCTTTGTGACTTAAAATAATCTTCATAATAAATTTTTTGTGAGATATTATAATATTAATATTTGTCCAAACTGACTTTCTTAAGTTTCTATTCTAATAAATTAATGAGTACAAAAAATATATTTATTTTTAAGGTTAAATGATTCTTTTGCCTATACTATATATATTTATTAAAGATATTTAAAATTTATTTCAATGTTGGTGCCTGGTGTACAGATGTGTCTCGATCACGAATGATCGAATCAGTTTCAATTATTCGTTTTGTTAAAATGAATGATTTCATCTTTGCAATGTAACTCATTGAATCATTTACCATTCGTTTGGATGATCACCATTCATTGCAATTGAGTCACAATGATGTTGAATTAATGGTGAATGGATATTATTGTTTTGTGCGGTAACGCAGCTGGTTAAAAGATCAAGTTTGTTGGTTTTGTTTATAGTAATGGGAAGATTTGTATCAAAGATATTTGTAATATATATATATTGCGTAGAATACCAGAATATGTGTCGAATATTGGTGTATGGAAGAAATAGTCATTTTATACATGTTATTTATCTATATAGCAATTTTGTGTATATATATATATATATTTATATATATATATTTATTTTAAATTTTAATATAAGTACGTTTTCATTTACTTAAACTAATAATGGTGAAATAATGTCCCATTTCATTGCCTCTCCTGCTTAAACTCGACATATTAAAATCTCAATTTAAATCACACACCTATTTAAATATGAATTTTCAACAATTAGGTACTGTAATACCATATTAAAAATTAAATAACAAAATTCAATTATATAAAAAGAAAATACTTTTCTTATTGCTTTATAAGACAATTAATAAAATCCAGTCAGTAGAGCCCCATACCGCAAAGCAAAAACATCACCGCAAAGCAAAAAATAAAGATTTATTTATTGAAAAAAAATAAGCATTTATTTATTTGAAATTTAAATAGCGTGCATTTACAAGAAAATTGTTTACAAGAATCAAGATTTATTAGTACGACTTCATTTTACATTTAATCAATATTAAGACCCAAATATGACCAAAATATCAAAGTACTATCATCATAATTATGCAATAAATATATTTCTTTATTTGTATGCCAAACATGAAATTTGAATATATGCATTGTGATCATCTAATTGGTTAAGCTAGATGTAAACAATAATACAAAATCCAAATAAATGTTGATCGACGTAACAAACGCATTCACGACTAGAGATTGCGTCAAACCAGTTTAGTGATGATTTGTGAAGAATACGATGTATACACTATATATCTCACGGTAGAAGAACTTCTACAAAAGTTTAATTTTTACCTGACTATGGCAGAGGAAGGATTATGAATTTCACAGGCTATGTATGTATGTGAGTTGGTTTGTTCCCTCATACAGACTAAACTACTAAAGTGATTTCAACAAATGAGATATGCTTAGATTCGTCATGATCCAGAGAGTGTCCTAGGGTATATAAGATTGTGAATTTCACAAGCTATATATGTATGTATGTGAATAAGATTTTTGCCTCATACAGACTAGACTATTAAAGTGATTTCATCAAAAGAGATAAGCTTAGATTGGTTTAGATCCAGAGAGTGTCATAGGCATATTCTAGGGTATATAACATTATGAATTTCACAGGCTATATATATATATATATATATATATATATATATATATATGCATGTGAATAAGATTTTTCCCTCACACAGACTATACTATTAAAGCGATTTCAACAAATGAGATAAGCTTGATCCAGAGAGCGTCCTAGGCATGTTCTAGGGTATACAATGTTATAAATTTGACAGGCCATGTATATAAATATTTCACGCTTTTTAGTTATTTTTTCCGTACTCTGGTTTTACTGTTTCGTCTTGTGGCTCATTAAACGTAATTCTTTTATCCATTCTAACGTAATATAATAAAAAAAGAGAAAAAAAATTAAATTTACAAAAGATGAGGAAAAAGCATACGCAAATGTGAAAATATTTGAAAATGGGTAGTTAAATTGTTCATTTAATTGCATAGTTGTATCTATAATTTTGCTAATTGTATATCATTATTGTCATATTTAATAAAGAAACAATAGGTTTATGATGAATTAGGATATTAAAGAAACAATCTACATTCAATTATGTTTGCACGCTCACCGGTATACATGGCAAAAATGATTTATTTCATGCCATTATAACTTAGTGAAGAAATAAATTATCAGACAAAGCTTTGTGTGGTAATGAAGATATACATTCTTTACAATTTTATATTTTCACGCGACGAGAAATATGCCTAAACACTAGTTGTAGCCTATAGTTAACTTGTTAGTCTTGATTTTTAGACTAATGTGGTTTGAGGTGAAATTTGGTACAAATAAATTAGATTATTCTTACAATTGGAGATAACTATGATTAGAAAATCTCACAAAAACGTATGAGTGCATGTGTTGTTACAGCACCTTTATGAGCTTAGATGAAATCACTGAAATTTTTTTCATATTTCTGATTTTGGTCTCATATAGTTAATTTTGTCATCCAGCGCTTAAAAATATAATGAGTATAAAGTGATTATTAAATTCGAGTGGTTATGATCAGCTGTCATATGTAGATATAATTTTAATTATTTAGACCTTGCATAAAGTTAAATTGAACTACTGACTTATCTATAATTTTTATTGTTTTTAGGCTTTACCCAAGTCATTTTAAATATCTCGGTTTCATGTAAATTGCAAGATTTGAACTTAGCACAGCAGTATATATGTGTGCCCAGCAGTTGTATTTCTAAATTAATTTGTAAAATTCGCATTGTCTAATACTCTATTAACCAAATATTATGAAAAATTTTATTATGAAAAAAAAATTAAAAAGGTTATTATCTTTTAGCACAGAAACGTTTTGAATTACGAAAATAAGGCGAGACCACAGAGTACTCTATTCTTTGCGCGAGACATTTTGCGTAATACTGCGGCTGTCATATAAATGTCAGATTTACATATAACCTAAATTAGATAATTCATTGTACTCTAAAGTATTTAAAAGTGTTCTTATGCACATTTAGGAAGATATGAGCTAATTTATTAAAGATGAGCAGAAAACATCCAATTTCTTGGTTTTTAACTGAATCAGGACGAACATTTTCTTTCGGGTGTATTTGTGCTCTAGGTATAGGTTTTACTTCGACTAAATATTTGCCGCACACAATTTTTTTAGGAAAATACAAGGAATTTGTCCATAATTACAGGTAGTACCCACTATTATCAATTGATTTTATGAAAACAATCAGCTTTCATTATTATTTTCTGAGAAAACATTTTATTTCTTTCAGAAATGGACAAAAAATAGACTTGTCAACTGAACTGGAAAAAAGATTTAATGAGTGTGTGGATATTCTGAAATTTTCAGATTTACTTAAGAAATATATAAAGCCTTTTCCTGTTTTTGGCCTGGACTTATTCCATGCTGGTAAGCTTTTACTATAATAATGAACTTAATTCCTTTAGTTCAATTGCTTAAGTAAAGTTGACTTTGATTAATTAAGTCTTGCCCCCTTTTGAAATAAGGGTATTTTAATAAAAGTGAATTTTTCATGACGTTCATTTTTTAATCGAAGGCAATTTATAAAAAAATGATTTAAGTTATAACACTGCTTATCAATAGCCGTCAAATACCAAACATTTTTCACACAATGTTTTTCACTTGTACAACTTTTTCATATTCTCCTGAAAAACGTAAAAAGGGATGGTATGTTGTTTATTTATGTTTAATACATGACAATTTGGGAGAAAAAAAAACTAATTAAGTCAAAAAATAAGAAGTAATTTTTTGCAAAAATACAGTTTGTGAAAAAAATTTGAGTCAATTTTTAAAAAATGAACCACAAGCAGCCTTATAGTAAAAATCCAAAGTAAAGTTTAGTATATGGTATTAATTTTTGCAATGAAAAATCACTTCCTGCTTTTTTAAAATTATGCCCTTCAATTTTTACCAAGCAACTTTAATTTTAAGGAAAATAACATGATGGGTTATAAGATGGTGCTTATGTTAGAATACTGATCCAAATAGGTGGGAAAGTTTGTCTTATAAATCTGCTCCTTCAGCAGTTTTTACCTATAGTTTTCTTTTGACTGCGTGAATTACTTTGCATGAATTATAATTGTAAATTTGTATTATACTTGTTTATACAAATCACTATATATGGTCTCTTAAATAATTTGTATCTCAACAAATATTTTAATCTGTAAGTGAATAGTAGTGATATTCCTGTTTGATTACATAATATAATATCTTATTAAATGTGAACTTTTTGACTGTATACATTTACTAGCTCCTAATTAGTCTAATGATATGCTTACTATTGTTATCTTGAACTCTATGATTCAATAAAAATTTAACGAAATCTTTGTAAACAAGCTGTAATAATTAAATTTCTGATAAACATAAGCCATTACATAAACATATAAGCTTTTAAAATATATAATCCATCTTTAACTTAATTCTTGCAATTTTCTGATAGATGGCTAAAATAGTGTTTTAAAATACCGTCATAACATTTAATAATTTGTATAAACTGTATATTTCTATGATACTGAAAATGTTTTGTACTGTACCAAACAAAAGGCATTTATAGGAAAATTTTATGGTAAATACGCTCCCTCTGAAATAACCTGTAGGTGAATATTTAAAAGTCATAAATTTCTATGTGAAAACGAAGGATATATAACAGAATATTGTCTGAATAAAGATCTGTGCCCAATATATGAATAATTGTCAAAAGAAATAAGACGTTACCCCAGCGGCTTTTAGCAAATGTTTACACACAAGGGCAATGGATCAAAACAAAGGAAATTGGGTACTATACGAATTGACACAAAGATATGAAAGGATGTCATAATTTTTGCTTAAAATTGTTTTTGTTGATGAAGAATTGATTTATTTTCAAAACCCTCAATGAAGAAAGTTGTAGGTAAAACCTTTGCGAAACATCAATGTTAATTACTGATTGACCTTCTTTTGGCACTAAACCACATTTTGAATGTTATAAAAATATTTATTGCCTATAAATAAATGAAGTATTAAAGTTATTAAATATTGTGTTAGTATTTCAAAACGTTATAGTTTCTATATTGTTATTTGTCGATTTAATACTATTTAAGTTATCAATTAGAATATAGTGAGAATTGAGTTTGTGACCTAATAATATTATAAATTACTACAATATAAATTATATGCGTGATAGTAATTTATATTATATTATATATACATACATACATACATATATGTATATATACACATATATATATATATATATGTATATATATATATATATATACATAAAATAAAATTGCAGTATCTACTTATTACTTTCAGGCAGCACATCTTCTCGCTTTGGTGCTGTGGTTGGCATACCCGTGAACTTTACTTACAAATCCCAAGATGACATAGATAAAGAAAATTTACAGGTAAAAGTGGTGCTGTTATTCATTTTTAAGTTTGTATCTGTAGGAGATATAATGGGAGAGCATTTATTTGTTATTATTCTTATATAATATGATCGTTCTCTCAAAATAGTGTTGTAATTTCATGTATAAAAACTATCTGGAATCGTTAAAAAAATATACAAATTTAAGTTTATGTATCAAAATTTATAGTGACCTTCAAAGTGTTTGCAACACAACTGTGATAACGCCAGACCCATTCTTCCTTACACTTCTCATAGGCCAAAAGTGGTATGGCCTTTAATTCCTGCTATGAATTCCGTTTGATAACTTGGAGTGGAGTGGCAATTTTAGTTTTGGAAACATGAAGAAGTCACATGGGACTAAATCCGGCGAATATGGTGGTCGATGGTGTTAATTGAATTTTTGGCTTTGTACTTGTGTCACAATTGTTGCTTTATGGAAAGGAGCATTATCATTATGCAAAATCCATGAGTTATCCTTCCACAAATCTGGGCTGTTACAACAAACGGTCTTACGCAAATGCTTCAAAATATTCAAATAATACTCCTTATTCACTGTCTGTCCTTCTGGAAGGAATTCACAGTATACCACACTACGGCAATCAAAGAAAACAGTCACCAACGCCTTCAATTTTTAATGGCTTTGGTGCGGTTTTTTCCGGATTCGGTTCATTTTTTTAACGTATCGCCATTCGTTTAAATGTTGATTGCTCATAATTCATCTCCAATTATGATGCTTTCATGAAGTTTACACCTTGAGAAATCACGTCTACGAGGCAAAACATTGGTTAAAATTACAAGAAAATTCATTTTATCAATCTTCAACTCTCGAGCCAACTCTTCAATACTGAAATGACACTATTCAAGCATTAATTATTTGCTTTTTTCTGTTATTGTCAGTGATAGGCGTTAAAGGCTGCCCGGGACCAGGAAAATTTTCGACCACTTCACACTGCTCTTTGAACGATTTGTACTACTCGTATACCTGCAGTTTCGACATACTCGAGTCACCATAGAGCATTTTTAACATCTTTAACAATTCGACAAAAGAAATTTCATTTGAGATACAAAATTTAAGGCAAACTGTCTGTTCAACTTACTTATCCATAATAAAATTAGCAGAGCAACTTTGAGGTCGACCTGTTACGACACCTGCTATAAACACACTAGTTAACAGACCGCACTCAAGTTTGACTTAGTAATTAAAAAAGGTTCTACCAACGTAACAAAAAAAAATTTACTCATTTCTTTAAAGAGTTTCATTTAAATGACATGCCGGATACTTTTTATATACAAGTGTGTAGAATTAATGACAAATAAGTAAACACAAGTTAAAAATTAAGATTACTTTTAACGAAGTGTAAAAGTCTAATACCATAGTAGGTTTACTTAAACTTAGAGAAAATGAAATAGTAAGAGTAAAATCATATTAATTATCGTATCATGTACTTTGGAAATGTCATAATTGATCAAACTAATTTTTTAACAGGTTAACCTAAAGAGAGTGGACTGGTCATCAGAAGTCGGGCAGCAACTAGCCAATGCTCTCATCTTGCCTGAGGCAGTTCAGAAGTTTGCTCTATGTCGCGAGATCCTAGCTACCAATAACAATAAAATCATCTTCGATGGTGCCTATCCAGTTTTAACCGTAACTCTCGTTTATGCTCTTTCACAATATATGAACAGAAAACTTCGCTTGTATGAAGGGCCACCAGCGCTTCGTGGCATACTTTATTGTCTGATTGGCATGTTCGGAGCTGGCTTCTACTTTTTAATGAAGGATCTAACAGAAGTTTACTATGAGACCTCCGTTGACGAACAATTAGTGGAACTAGGACCAGAGTTTGTAAAAAGCGGTGTTGTGTTTTATGACAAAATTTTAAATCGCAACAAAGCCCTCCGCGAACTTATGGGCGATGAAGGGAAGAATAAATACAGCGCTCTCGGAAATGAAAATTTCTTTCTGAGACAGCCGAGGATTCCCCTTATGCATAGAAAGGTATTCTTTGAAAGAAAACTCGACGGTAACATTGAAGAAAATGTTGAGTGAGAACTGTATTTTTAGTTTTTTTTGTAGAATAGATATGAATAATTAAAGCTTTAATAAATAAAACTGTGTTTTTCTAAGGTTCCATTGTCTAATATGGAATCCTTTGATTATGTCATATTGATGAGTGTGTCCATTTGTCACAATCTTGTAGCTTCTATATTTTAGATTTATATACATGTAATTTTGCAAGTATATGTTTCAGATAAAGATCACAATTAACCGTTTTAGTGCCGTTGTTTTTTACTCATATATACTTAAAAATGCTTCCAAAAATTATCCAATTTTAATAATTTTTTCGGTGTTTTCTTAAAAAACTTGTACAAGGATAATAAAATATAAAGAAAATTATGGAAATATATATTGTGAACAAAAATTATAACAATAACTGAAATCAAGGTCACATCGTCATTTTTGCAGTCCGGTGCATCCTCCGTATCAGCAAAATAATTGTTATCATCACTATTATCACTATCACTCAAAATTTGCATTACGCCAAATTGTGAGCGCATCACAATGGCACTCCCACTATCATTTTCTTCACAACTTGAAAAACGATCATTTTCACTCAAATTAGTTTCGTATTCCGCGACATCATGGATTAAAAATTTTCTTTCCCTGGATTCTTTTTATATTGTAATTACTAATTAGTAGATAAAATTTAGCGATGCGTGCGAGTGACCTCCCCTACCGTGCACTAAACAGCAACTGATTTCGCGAGCGTCATCGCGCTCGTGGTAAATTTAGTTAGCATGCGCACGAGCGCGATGGTGCTCGTCGGCACTAACGGTTAATATGCAGCAAAAATATTCTTTCCTATTGTTTGAGGTACTGCGTGGTGTACTTACCTAACTTTTATAACCTGTGGTACGTACCCATTTTGTGTGTTATCGTAAGAAAGTTCTTTTAAATTGAAGTTTAAATTACATTTATTACTGACTGGTGACCCGCCCCGGCTTTGCACGAGTGCAATGAGGTGTAATTGTAGAGCGATTAATAATATTACTGTCATTAATTAATAATATTACTGGCACGCCGCCGCCGCCGTGTGTGAATGGCATTGGATAGCATATTCTGATTTTTGGTAATTTTAAATCTGTGGTATCTTTTAAAATATAAATGATAATGATTTGCTGTAAAGAGCAAATTTGCTCAAAGAGCAAATAAAAAATGTCCAACGAAACCAATTTATTTGATTAAATAAAGATTAATATAATATTCATCAAAATAACTTTGAAATTATAACTCACAAAAAAAATTAATAAAAATGGTCACTGTGGGTTATTCGTAGGATATAGATATATGGAATGATGGACTTGTTTGTAGATATTTTTAAAATACACAATTCCATTAATTTTTTAAAATAAAGTTGTCTTTTTTTTTAATTTTTTAATATAAAGTTTAGTTAGCAATGAAAGTGCCCAAAATTCTACTTTTTTACGAAATATTGACTTTTATTGTATTTCCTGTAAATATAACATGTATGTATTATACCTATAAACCTTCCGGAAGAAATTATCTGAATGATGTGAAAACCGCATCAAAATACATTGCATAGTTTAAAAGGTCTAAGCATATAGAGGGATAGAAGGATTATTTCGTAATCCCGTTTGTAAAATATTTAGTTTCCAAATCGTTGGCAATATGTGTCACGCCCCATTCCAGTTTTTTTTAATTTTTAAGAATATGAAAAATTCCGAAGACAGGTTTTGATGAGTACTTTTAAATGAAATTATTCCTAGTAATCCAGCTTCATTAGTTTTGGTACTATTAAAAAAAAACTTTAAGTATACAGAAATAACGCAGATGGAAGTTACGGGATGACTGACAAATTAAGGTGAATTATTAAAATATGTTTTGCAATATTTAACTTAAATTAAAAAACAGGGGTGGAACCAGTAAGACAATGTTTTTGAAGAGGTTTTGGATGTTAGAATCTTTATTCAGATACCACAGACCTTTATAAGCATGCATGGGTACTTAATGTTTTAATTTGTAAAATAAAAACATTAAGTACCCATGCATGGTTTAATTTATAAAATATATATAACTTAATATTTTACGAAATTTCTATGAGGAGTTTAAAGTTTTCCAAAAATTATATGTTCAGAAATATGCATATTTTATTATATTATTAACAGGAGAAAATCTCTAAGACAACATTTTTATTTTGTTTTTTGCCGAATTTTACACGACTGAATTGTTTCCACCAAAATTGTACTCATCTGTAAGAATTGTTTCTGTAAAATGGTTTTCTAGGTTATTAAGTATAAACAAATCCGATATTGATTGTTTTTGTGTATAATTAATTAAAAGTTTTATAAAGAAAATGGTGAAAATAATAGATGCCCACTCGACAAACAGAATAGTCAACAAGTTAGTAGAAAATTGATAATGATAATAACTGTTCACTTTGAAATAAATATATCTTATCAATATTTTGAATTCATTTCAACAATATATAAGTATTGTGGTAAAAAACTTTACAGTATATATTTATGTTGGTAATCATTATATTGTAACAAAAATATTAATCTTGGAAGTATTCATACTATAAAATATAAGACCATGAGCATGATAATACTTCAGAAAGTTACAAAAGATTTACCCATAGATATTTTAAAATTTTGATAAAGATTGTTTTGTTTAAAAAAGCTCTATATGAATAGCCCGACACCAGTTGAGATTCATACTTTTCAAGTCTACAGGCAAATTAATGTAATAAATTATATATTTTAACAAATGAAAAATGATAAAAAACAGAATATTCTGTATTTTATTATTTCCATTTTTAACAAAAAGAAGAAATAAATTTAAATATTTTTTAACAAATCTTTAATGCCTTTATTGTTTTTAAACAAGTAGAGAAAAATAACTTCAGATGTTTTATTGCATTTAATGCAGAACTAATTAACGCCAATATTTCTTCTAAATATATACATTTATAATCTATATGTGTGTGTGTGTGTGAGTATATATATATAATATATATGTGCATGTATATTTGTATTTTATGGAAGCCCAAATACCAAATATCATTGCTAAACAACATGGAAGAATTTAAGGAGGCCATTTAGAATGTATTGATAAATTAATAATGAAAGGTTCATAAACACTTTTTATACGAAATGTGAAATGAAAAAATTACAATGTATACAGCATTCCTTTGAAAATTGCTTTGTTGTACTTTATCAAATAATTTAGAAAGCATAGCGTGATTTAAAATAAATATTGCTAAAATTTCGACTATTATTTTGATATATTCCAGCTTTATATAGATATCGTACAAGCTAAAAATGTTCACAGCGTCACTAAATATTAATTTTTGGATATATGTTTGTTAATTTCAGTGCAGTATTTTTGTCTCTAAAACATGGATAAAATACAGTTTTCAGTCATTTATCAGTTAAATATGGAAAAATACAAATGAAATGAAGAAATAGTTTAACCATGTTAATGTAACAGAATTTAAATCTTAATTGGTTTAGTTGATAAATACCTTAATGAAATGAACTGCTTAAACCAAGTCATTATTGATTATGATAATAGCAATTTTACGAAAAAGGCTTTAGTCTGAAAGAAAACAGAATATTTACATTGTAATACAGACTTGAATGCGTGTTACATGTACATCGGTGAACTTTAACAGAAAATAGTAAACGCCATTAATATACAGAAGTTGTGTTATAAGCGAATATAAGATTGTATTTTTGACAAACTAAACACTGTATTAAAATGTTTTTATAAGATACGCTACATGTTTAGGTTTTATAAACAATTTTGATTGATTACAATATGTACACTATGACGACTTCACATAAAAAATGACAGTAATCTAAGTAAAACATTATAAAATCCATCACTAGATGACACTTGTAGCATCTTACACGGTTCTATAGTATTTGAAGTTAATGATGGAGGTATTTCTGTCACATTTCACAATTTCCTGTTGTCTATGATAACATGAAATTGTGTAATATAATGTTAACAGTATCTGTACATTTCAAATGTCAGTACTTTAAAAAAAAATATAAGTATGTATATATTTATTTAGTAAGTATTATGGCATTCAATTTAATATTACTATGTTTAATATAAATAGTTTTAACACTCTAGTCATGAGTTAATTCATATTTATTGGTAGATATGTTTTGGACTAGTTGTATAATTCTTTATCAGCATTACTGAATTTAGTAAAATCTCAGAATTTCACTCATTTTATTAATAGAGGATTTATCAGTCTTAAACTCTGTAACACGTACACCCTATAATCGATCAACAAACACAATCAAAAATATTTATTTATTTATGTCTTTAATTGATACATATGACGGACTTATTGCTACGAGGGCAAGATCTTACACCAGTCCAGTGACAAGCGGCCGGAAATCGGACCCAAGTTATGCTAATTTTCATATTAAATTATTCGCCCTTGCAATTTGAACGGTTAATAAAACTTTTTAAGCTTGCTAGACTCTAACATTAAGTCATATTGTGTCACAGCTTTTTTGGTATTAAATCAAAGGCCCCTGGAAGTTACCTTTTGATTTATGGTTTAAAGTTTCAACATTCCATCTTGTACTCTGCTTCAGTCTCTTTTGACTACCAGATCATTGACATTAACTCATCCTAATATGAAAAACCTTACATTATTTCTGAAGTAATACAGTTTCTATTTAGTTTAAAAATATACATCTTTATTCCACTGGCATTTAAGTATTTGATAATAAGAACGTACTGCGTGTCTTTTGTGTGCTATGTACTGTGGTGTGCACTAACAAAATATGAAAAATAATGTTTAATTAATGTATATCTATAATGATTAAAAAATACAGGCAGAGTTATGGGAAAATCAGATTAGTGTGAATAATTAAAAAGAAAGAAGCAAAAGGTATGACTTTAAAAGACTTTCTAGAAAAAAACGTAACTATCATAAATATTCATATTGCTCTGTATTCTATTTTGTTTCTTAGTTACGTCATTTTCATAAATACAACTGGTAGTTTTTAGAAATGTATTTTTCCACATACGAGAACCTTCCTACATACTTTTATATATGAATGAATGGAATAATATGTCTCCCTTTACATAATTTTGTTTTACAAGATTTGTTATTAGTGCAGAAACTGACATTAAAGTGAGTAATATTTATATTATTCTGTATTTTCTTTTGTTTCTTAGTTATGTCATATTCATAAATACAACTGGTAGTTTGTATTTTATTTTGTTTCTTAGTTATGTTATACTCATAAATACAACTGGTAGTTTTTAGAAATGTATTTTTCCACATGTGAGAACCTTACTTTACATACTTTTACATAATAATGAATGGAAAAATATGTCTTACTTTACATAATTTTGTTTTACGCCATTCATTATTTGTGCAAAGGAAAATGATGTTATAGTGAGTAAGTGGTAGTTCAGCGGGGAGCTAAAAACACTCAAGTGTAATAAGGCACAATGTTACCGACAAAAACTGCTGCTGAAGAAAAATGGAAGCATATTAAATCAGCTCTGAACTTCATTTGCAGAACATTGTGATACATACATAATAACTTTTTCTTTTACTACACAATATTTAAACACATATTTCATTTTTATTTCAATATCTGACCTTTCAGTCAGTTTATAACTTTCTTTTGCTTCTCTGATCGTAATAACTTCAAAGAGGAAGAAGAATATAGTATTTAGAAAATAAGGAAGTGACTGTTCCCATTAACAAAACGTATTTAACATTTCTATATTAATTTTATTTTAACAATAGTTACGAATAACTTAAGACAGACATATTCCTGTTGTTAATCGTAAAAAATTAAATAAAGCTACATCTTATAAAAATATAGGATTATTTTTAAAATCCATTTGTCCCTTATAAGGTTAACAACATATAACAATAAATACTAGATTATTTAATTACCTAACAAATTCGGCTTGCTAATCAACTTTCTGTCACAACTAAGGACCTCATACCCAAGTATGCAACGAGTATATACAGACGAAACATCGACCATATATAGTTAAATTTGACAACAAACTTTTCCAAATACTTCCCCGCCTGTGCTTTTTCGTTGTAATATACGGATTTAACGCAACACTGAGCCATAACGAGGAAGCCGCACATCCGTTCGTGTGTTCGTAAAGCATATTCTATGCTACGAATTAGGTCGTTGGTTTTAAGCACCAGCAAGGCCTGGCGATCAACATGTTCCAAGCAATCGGTTATTTGATTCATAAAATTTGGTAGTTCTTCCTGGAACGTCGTTTTCTGTAAAGTATCAAGTGCTAATGAATGAAATGTATAACATTGTATACGTAAAATATATATTGTAAACAATGCATATTTAAAACAAATAAAGTTTGGAAATATTAATTTTATTTTTAATCAGAATAAATCCATAAACTTTGTGTAAAAAATTTATGAGTTGTTTAAACAAGTCCATTTTTTATTTAAAACTAAACTTTTTTGGCTTTTATATAAAAATAACCAGCTAGTTTCAAAACCCTCTAAATAAAAAAAAATAAATCTATATGTCATAGTTTTTTTGATTCCTGAAAAACTTGGTTTGAAGGAATTAGCGGGTTTTGAAACTACACATGTATAAATATATAGCCATAAATATGTTCAAGTCAGATTCAAAATTTAACTTTATTTATATTATATATGTATACATATGTGTATATATATATATATATATATATATATATATATATATATATATATATATATATATTTATGTAAATGATACTACAGAATAGTAAATATCAACACTGCAGTAGTAACAGCAATTATTTAAAAATTGCAAGGAGCGTGGAAGTTATGAATGCTAAATGAATTTTTATACTTTATCATTTACGTCACTGAGGTTCATCATTTAAACCTGTGTCATTAAGGTTGAGGCCATCATAGTCATCACTTGGTATATTTTGATTTTTTTTTCATTGAATATTACTGAAATTCTCATTGGCTGAAATTATGATCCTTTCCTAATCGTAAAACAATCCACATGTATGAAAGGAAATTTATTTGACTTAGAAAATTATTATTTTTTCAATGTTTACAATTTGGTTGATATGGATGATGCGAGATAAATGTTATAATGCAAAAAGTTTAATTTTATATTATAAAGTTTTTAGAATACATATATTTAATTATTTTTAATCCCAAATTAAAGAAATGGTCGTTTGAAAAATTACCAAATATATTAAATATTATATCTGTGAATGACATTGATCTATTGAAAAGTTAGTGTAAGAAGATCTATCACAATGGCGCTGAACTAAATTGTCATCATATACATGGCTTCCTTGTAAAATGAATATTTTGCAGATTCTTAATTTTGAGGTGGATAGAAAAAATTTATAATTTACATTTTTTCTTCATTTCAAAAGATCACTGTAAAATTAATATTTTACAGATTAGCAATTTTGCCGTGGATGTGATGTTATTTCAAGTATGATTCAAGCTCAAGATACTAGAAAAAACATCCGTACAAGTGTATTATTATGACATAAGTACTTAAAATAAATGTATGAAGAATAATGATTTAGGCAATGCAAATGAACAGATATTTTCAAAATGTACAAGAAAAGAGCAATAAACTATAAGAGTAAAGATTATGTTGCATAACAATGATATATACACGGTATCCGGGAATAAGTGTCGGACAATGAAAGACGTTATGCATTGACTGAAGAATAGTTGATTTTCATTAAAATAAAATTTAAAAGATGGCTTTTTTTTAGAAAATTGAAAAAAATATTCATAATTATTTTTCATCTTTTTGATACATACGATACTTGTGCACATTATTCAATAACCATAAAAAATAATGAAGACAACTAGCTGCCCGGGTAAGCACCGCACTCCAAGCAAGTATTGGGTATGTTAAAAAGAGTTATGTGAAATATTTTTTTGCACTCAAAAAGGGCTTGTTTTATGTTTTATTCCAACAACAATTTCTTTGTCCGGCACTTATTCCCAGACTCCGTGTATACAAAAAGTCATATAAAAAATGTCATTTACCTCCTTCTTACTGGGCTTTGTCCTATCAATGCCCTTCATTATTATGTCCCATGGTCTGCCCGTGACCATACAAGCGAAGAGTATGTATAGATTTCCCCTTATGCCCAGTTCAGAAGCGTGGAACTTCATACCACTTTTATTTCTATCAATTATAGACAACCATAGTTTAGAATAGTGGTATCTAAATCTATCATCCAATTCCTGAAAACGGATCAACGATCAAAAATGATTAATTTTAGAAAATTTGACAATTTAGAAATTTTACTTCTTTGTGAAATCTGAATAATAATGTTTTTAGTTTCATAAAAACTATTGCATAAAAACTATCCGGAATCGTTAAAAAAAGACCCAAATTCAAGTTTATTCATAAAAATCTATGTTTGCAATACAACTGTGATAACGCCGGACCCTACTCTTTTATACTCTTCTCGCAGGCCAAAAGTAATATGGTTTTTAATTCCCGATTCAAATTCTGTTTGACATCTTGATTTCAGTCAAAACACGTTCCACAGAACGGCACTTTCAGTTTTGGAAACTAGAAAAAGTCACCATAGTCTAAAACCGGCGAATATGGTAAGTGGTTGACGATATTAATTGAGTGTTCGTCTTTGTATTCGGTCACTGTGATGCTCTGTGAGAAGACGCATTATCATCATGCGTAATCCATGAGTTGTCGTTCCATAAATCTGGCCCTTTGCATAGATTAACATTGGTTAAAATTCCATGAACGGTCATTTTATCCATGTTCAACTCTCGAGCCAACCCTCTGATTCTGAAATGACAATTTTCAATCACAAATTGTTTGATTTTTTCGATGTTATCATCAGTGGTAGAAGTCAGGCCATCTGGGACAAGAAAAATCTTCGACCACTTTACATCCTTCTTTGAACAATTTGTACAACTCGTACATCTGTGTTTTCAACATATTCAAGTCAACACAGGCCTTCTTTTAATACTTTAAACGATTTGGCACAAGAAATTTCATTATTCACAATTAAAAGAAACTACGTGACGTACCATTATTTCTATTTTCTTTAAGTTCTTTACCACAACCTAGGTTTCATTGTATTACAACATCTTGGTGGGCTATTTTTAAAACACAAAATTAAAGGCAAACTCTTGTTTAACTGATTTATCCGTAATAAAATTTGCAGAGCATCTTTGAGGTCCACCTATTAAGACACTTGTGGTAAACACACTAGTCAACAGATCACGTCCAAATGTCTAAAGTTGTCTTAGTAATTAAGGAAGGTTCTACCAAGTTAAAAAAAAATTACCGATTATTTTTAAACAATTTATTTTTTTAATGATTCTAGGTAGTTTTCATACAACAGGCATAAATTAAATTGATTTCTGATTGGTTGTTATGGTGGTGAATACGTAGGATCAGTGTCACGGTGACATGTAGTATATGGCCAATAAATTACATTATTTTCAGTGACTGTGTTGACCATGCTGCAACCTGTTACTGGTCGGCCCTATAGTGCAACCATCTCTAAGACACAGTTGCCACGTTATTGTGATCCTTTGGATTCGCTATTTAATAAGAACAATTTAATTACTAATGCAAAATCACAATTTTTTTACCATGAGAAGAAATCCAGTTAAATTTAGATATTTCAAAATAAACTTTTACTGCCTTAGACCTGATATCAAATTATAATACCTACTGATTTAAATTTTATAAAAGTTTTTCTATTACCACCAGGTAATAGTGAATTCGCAATAATATTTGTCAGCATCATACCAACAAATTATAATAGAATGCAGTACCTTCGAGAATAAATGTTATAAAAATCAAAATTGTTTTAGGTAGATTCTAAGAACCAAAATCCATACTTTAATTTTTTATCCATAAAGATATTAGACGTATCTCCTCAATGCACTGTGGCTAAATGAATGCATTACGAATTCCTATTGAAAGTACAAAATGTTAGTAAAACTCATCGTTTTCAGCCTATAACTACCCACTGTTGCACATAGATCTTTCTCAAGGCACACAACCAAATACGGTCCTCCACTTTCCACATCCAACCACTTCCCGCTGACTTCTTTAAGCCATCATTCCATTGGCCGGTGGGCATCGCATTCTATATTGCGCTTCAAGGTTCGTAGCTTCCACTCGAGAATTCGGTTACCCATCAGTTGTCATAGAACTGACAAAAATGGCCGGCTCATTATCACTTTAGTTAAGGACTATGTTGACTACTTTGGTTCTGTCAGACTTCCTTATTTCAGATTTTATCCTTCAGAGACACTCCGAACAAAGCCCTTTCTGTAGCTCGCTTCAAGACTTTAAATTTATAGATTAAGCTGGCCGTAAATGTCCACATTGCAGTGCTGTACGTCATTATAGGCAGAATGCATTGATTACACACCTTTGTCTTTAGCGATTGCTGAAATTGGCGACATGCTGCTTAATCCAAAGAACTCTACTGTCAGCTTCTTTGTCAAAGTTGTTTCCACACACTGAATCCTTTGTCCCAGGTAGACATACTCTTGAACAACTTCGACGCTAACATTAAAAGTGTTCACCGGTCTTTGTATGATCTAGGAATTGAACATGACTTTTGTCTTGGTCAGGTTCATAACGAGGTCCAGTCATCTTGAAGAATCTTCTAAACCGGGCATTGTGCCATTGCATTAACTTTTGCTTGGACTCAGGCTCAAAGTGATGAACCCAAGTTTCATCCAATGTCACAATTTTTTTTTCAAAATCGGCATAAGTTTGTGAGCACACAATGTCAAAAACTCCTTAGAAGCCTCGACTTGTTGCTTTTTCAATGGCGTAAGCATTCTCGGGACCCATCTTACACTGACTTTAGTCATGCCAAGATGGTCATGTAGAATTCTCAAAATCGTTGCATCTGATATACCCATTAATGCAAAAAGTTGTTTCTTCTTCAGGTGAGCATCTTCTAATACAAGTTTTTTGACTTTCTTCACAATATCCGACGTGGTGACCTCAATCGGCCATCCTGTGTTGGGGTCGTCTTCAATAAAATCTCTATCTTTTTGAAGTAGATTATGCCACTTGTAAACCATGGTTTTACCGGCAACATTCTCCGTAAACAACTCCCATCTCACTCATGCCAGTTTGAGGAGTTGTTCCTTGTTTGGTGAGGAATTTAATCACAGCATGTAATTCGATTTGTTCCATGTTTGCAGTATATTTCCAGATTTACTTCTTTAAGGAAATATTATTCATTAACAAATGACGTTAGAGACTTGACATTTAACTTATATACCTCTAATGAGTTCCTAATTAGGTACCCTACCTAGAAAGAATGTATTTCTCCCTCCCTTCCACTTCACTCTGCAGATTTTTGGACCTCTGCTCATATGTTTTCATAATTATGTCAATGTGGGCGCATACATTTATACAATGTTCAAGGTGTATCTTTCGTTAGCTAAGTATAAGGTATGCAAACTGTAATGACACAATGGTTATCTCCTAAATATTGTTATGGACAACTTTTTGACCATAAAACCTATGCCGCCTTGTGACTTTTGGTCTATTTATTCTTAACATAATTAGAATATGCAGAATATTACTGTCCATTCTAAATATGATCAGAATATAAGGTTTCAGAAATTTCATTCATGTTTGTTTGATTGGGTCAATAGCTTCACTCGAATTACATGTTATACAATACCGAAGTACTGACATGCATGGTCGTGATTGTAGATTGATATTTTGGTTTTGATTCGGTTCACGGGTCACTTTTTCTTAGGGAACATTTCGTTAGATGAACATACCACATATTGCGCCTGCTGCAAGGCGGTCGCATTTACTTCGATAAATTGGACACTGTATGTAAGTAAATATTAAATAGGTATTACAAATTATTTACTGTTAACGGGCATGAAGTGTTTAGTGTTATTTTTAATAGACTTTGGAAAGTTGCTACTTGATTTTAATCTGTTTATGATTCTCATATTTCTATCAATAAAATGAGCTGCTATGGCTATATATCGTGGATTGTTAACTGAAGTTCAATCATCTGTAGTTAAACAAATAGCTCCGAATTGTAACTATTTACCGTTTATTTTTCCTTGTTTTTTCCAGCCATATCATAATCAGAATTGAAATGCTCCTCTTCGTTTCTTTATTAAAATCGACATTTTATAACAGTAAATAAAGATAAGTAACAAAAATACTAAGGAAAGTTTTTGGGTGACAAAATATATGCATATAAAAAAATTAACAAAAGGTAAAAATATCTTTAACGATTATCCCATCACAATTATTATAAAAACCGTCGGCAATATGTTTTAGTCTTTAAACTTTATCTGTAATTAAAAAGTGGTCATAGTTCACATTTCACATAGATGCATATGATACTCAAGATCACTTAGAGACCAATGACAAATCCAAAAAAATCTTAAATGCGTATATTTATATTAAATTGTTGACGTATTTTAAACATTCTCTCTAAAAAGAAACCCTGCCATCAAATCATGCATCTTAATAATAACAAATCGATTATTGCTTTTTCAAGGGTAAATAAATATCAAAAGCAAAAGTGGGTACACGTGGTAATCTGTAAAAAATAAACATACATGGACTTGTAAATTAATAGTGACTGCTGACCGACTGTGGCACGGCGTTAAGGTCGTCCCCCATTAACACGAGCTGTACAGTTTGTGATTGATTCAATCAAATGAATGGGTCACGAGGACCCGATCACTTTTGATATCATTCATGAATGATTGCAATCACGAAATTCGATTGATTTGCCCATGCTTAGATGCCACTCTGATGTTGGAAATTTTTGTGAAGTTCACTGTCTGATCACATATACTAGAACTTAAAAAAGGGTCGTTTAAAAGTTTATACATACAGGTGTATCATTAAGGATATACCAGCCAGCATAGGGTGATAGAGGACCTGCATACGCATTGGTTTAACCCCCACATAATGTTAACCGAAATCTGATAGTTTAGAAGTTATTCAGGTTATGTTATACCTAGGTAAAGCTAGAGTTATACTTTTAGTATAACTTCAACCTTGCCTAAAAATTTCATCATTCTAGCTATATTATTAGCACTACTCTCATAGTTTCTTTCATAATGTTGTAAAGTTTGGGAAATAATATTTTATTTAAAATTTTAGAAACAATATTTCGTTGTACACACACACACACATATATACACACATTATATATATGTATTCACATTATGTATCCGATATATTCCGTCAAAGATAAAGATCACAATATTTGACGCTTCATATTTAAACTTGACTGAAAAATAGTTTTTGGATGGACAAAATTAGACAAATGGACAAAATTAGACAAAGCCAAGTGTCTGGTTATGCACTACAAAGTTGAAAAAATTTTAAATTGGTCCCATTCTTTCTTAAGTCTAGAAAATAATAGATAAAGTTAATAGAATGCCGATGGTTTTAGCTCACAACGACAAAAACTTTCTGATAAAATTCACAAACAAATGCAGCACCAATTGTAAAACAATGCGCACAAATGGTGCAAAATACTTTTTTACAGAAACGTATGAAAAATTGATTTTGAAAAATATATGCAATGTTTAATGAAATCTGTCGAAGTGGTTTAAAAGAAAACAAAAAGAATATTTTTGTGGCATATTATTATGGCTCTTTTGCGTCTTTTACACACAAGTTACAGTAGAACATGCCTTAATAATGAAAGAATGCAAGATTCATTATCACATATTGTATTGTTTCATGGTTCATTTACAAATTACTTAGAAATTCCATATCCGGTGAAGTTTTACAAAATTCCCGTAGGGTGGCAAACATATCATCGATGCTTAAAGAGTTAAATAAAAACTATAATTTATTTGATCTCACCGTATACAGCCCATGATCCAATAAATAGACTGTCGTCTCTTTGTCTCCAGGATTCTTTTTGATAAGGATATTGCCCGGATGAGGGTCACTATGGACAAATCCTTTAACAAATATCATGTGAGAATATAAATCACCTAATTTCTTCGATAAATCAATTGGATCTATTTTATTTTCCTGCAAATTTACAGACTGTTTTTAGTTCTAATAATTACAACTGATAAGAGGTAAAATATCCTAGTTATATAAGCATATACTTCTATAATAACAATAGTATTTACTATTATAGAAGAGTAAATCACCTGAATAAATATCTTTTATGTTAAGAGCACATTTTCTGAGTAATTTACATAACTGCTGTTTTGAGTCAATATTACATGAATATTTAATAAATAAGGTGTTATATTCTAAAATTTCACAATTTTGAATATTTGAATTTGAAGATTCATTTTACATAACGTCAGCGATGTGATCAAATAGCCAATGTTACATAACACTATTGTAAATCATTGGGACAAATCTGGGTCAAAATGAGACTTTCTAAACCATTATACATACACAATTTTAACATGACAAATACACAATATAGACATTTTGTTTAATCAATGAAGATAATTGGTGAAGAAACTTTAAATAAGTAAAAAATTCATTACACAAATCAAATTCGTTTTTTGAGAATTTTCATAATGAAGTCATAAGAATGATGACAAATAAATTGATTTGTTTCAGCAAATATGTATTTGAAGGAAATTATAATTGTTATTTCCTACAGTTCCATACCTCGAAAGGATATGTCTGTGTGTCACAGGCGTTTTTCTCAGAAGTCGCTTCATGTAGAAACTTGAAGTTAAAATTTTTGCTTGAAACTTGAAACTAATCTCACTACCGAACCGTATCGTTTGAAACACTTAAAAATATTCTGTTCATAATTTCAGGGGGTCCTGATTATTTGCGAAACTACTCAACTTAAAATTAATAAAAAAAATAGGTTTTTTAGGAGCCTACACAACGTTGTAGATAAACTATAGCAATGATTCCAAGTGTTATAATTTTTTATATAAGCATCATGTTTTTACTTCTGTGAAAGATATAGTAGGCAATAAACTTATACTGTAAAAAATTTATAGTTTTAAATAATTTAATAGAAATGTTATGTGCCCTGAAAAGTTTAGTGTCTAAATGTGTATGGAACTCTTGTGGTGTGAGTTCTACTTGTACTTGACAGATTTTATTATTTATTAGTATTTATTCCACAGCAATCAATAATTACTTAAAATATAAAAATAGACTCTTTCAGCTATCGTTAATACACAGTGTTTTATATAATATTGACATCCTTAATTTGAAATACATCAATCAGATTTTGTTAGAAAATATAAAATAATTACTAGTGAAAGAGTTCCTAGTTCATAACAATAATTTGTTTACTATAAGTTACTAAAAAAAATTGAATATAATTATACCTTAACATAATCTATGTCATTGACTAGTCCTCCTTCAACATATTCCATTACTAACACACGGTCAGTACTGACATCCCAATATATCTTTGGTACTTTAAGCCACTTCACATGCTTGAACATTTGTGCCACGCGTTCTGCATTATGTCCCTCATTCAAGAAATCTAGTTCCTTCCGAATATTCTTTTTAGTTATATCAACTAACCATTGTAAGCGAAAGTCTGGAAACAGTTTCGCCATTATATTAATGAATACTTCCATTGTTCGCAGGTCCAAATCAATATTCTTTCGTACAAAGTGATGTTGAACTTTGACTGCCACATCTGTGCCGTCCTTAAGTTTTGCTCTATGTACTTGTGCAAGTGACGCTGTTCCAAGTGGAATTGGGTCAAAGTCAATAAATAATTCTGACATCTGAAAAAATAAGTCATAAAAATAATTCTATTATAAATATATGCAGTAAATATAAAAATTACAAAGTGAAGATATATGGTTTCTCAAACTTTGTGACACTATTTTTTTAAACGTTACATCATCATAATTGTCAATTGCTAAATAATCTTTCTGATTTCATCATTGTGAATTAAATTATTAATGGCAATTATAGAATAAAAAAATTCAATTAATATATTTCAGACTTTTTCATTTTCAACTTTAATTTTAAAATATAAATCATATTGAGTAAGATATTTAAACATTTGTGTTTGTCTCTGTAATCACTGACCCTTAATAATATTTATACACTAAATTTAAATAATGTCACTTAAAAAGAGAATTGAATATATTAGTGTTGAAAAATAGGTGAAAATCTTCTGGAAGATTATTGCTCACTAAAAATCTTCTGGAAAATTCTTCCCCACATTTCTCCAAACAATAATCATCTTTTTTTGCAGCAAAGAACTAAGTGTTAAGATTTTGTTAAGAAAGAAGATAATGAAACAATAAGTAGAAAATTTCTTTAAATCTAAAAATTCATCCTTTTATGAAAAAATCATTTAAAAATTTGAGGAAACAAGAGGAAAAGTCAAAAATTTGAAATATATTATTTAAACAAATGAAATTGTTTCTTTTTTATCCATGTTTTATTTTTTCGTAAACAAAACCACAGAAACTTTTTTGGTTACCAGATAGAAAAATTTTCATTTTGGATAAAATTTAGTGCATTTTACAGCTTTAGTGGATTATTTTTGTAGGTTTTAAAATTCACGTACT
Source organism: Druceiella hillmani (assembly GCA_039881145.1). Classification (NCBI taxonomy): domain Eukaryota; kingdom Metazoa; phylum Arthropoda; class Insecta; order Lepidoptera; family Hepialidae; genus Druceiella; species Druceiella hillmani. Next base: position 6,008,577 of record JAYKKI010000069.1, on the reverse strand, counting down.
AATTTGCCTTAAACTAATCTATTACAATAATTAAATGGCACAAACCTCTTTCTTTAAATCCTGTTCAATTACTTTCTGCAACTCGTTCATATCGTTGGACGGAGCGTCTTTGTGTAGAATACGCATCGTCTTAACATATTCGGAGGGTAATAAATAGTCCAATGCGCCTATGTGTTGTCCAACTTTTACGTAAACTCCTTTATTCGATCGACATAACGAAAGCAATTTGTCAGCACTGATTTGATGAGCTTTATGTTTTAACTCTTTATATTCCTGAGATGTTCTATCATGTTCTTTGCTGTATAAAAGGGTTTTATAAGTATATCCTATACCTATAGCAGCATATGCGACTCTTGCCACTCTGACAATCGTAAATGAATCTAAGTCAGTCCCGCCGTTCAGAGCCACGGCTCCACCGATGCCAAGCGTGCCAATCAGTCCTGCTTTGACTATAGGCCGAATCATTTTAAGCTTTCTCTTGCTTAATATCAACACGTTGCGAAACAAAATGTTTGCATAACGAATATTTACGATAAGCAACAAGAAAGCTATCAAAAGTTATGTAAAATTTTTCGTGCGATGAATATTTTATGTTTCGAATAAAATATTGTTTTCATTTTATATTTTAGTACTATCAAAATTTTTAACAACGTCTATCGTAGTTGTTCTCATATTAAGCACTAAAAAACCGCGTTCCACACACGATATTTGGAAGAAATATGAAGTCGAAAGGTCCGTTTATATAGGTACCTGACCTGCTCCGTGTATTGTGTTGATAATGAATTAAATAGAATGAGCGCTAATGACAGCTGTCATTTAAGTTAAAATTCAACATTAAGGTCTTGCCACACTACTTTCCATAATTAAAGCCAGTATCAAAATAATGTTGCTTATTTTCTTCAAAAGTATGTATATATGTAGGTGCCACATCTGGTTAGTAATAAGTCTTAATTAATACATATACCATTTAAAATAAAAGTTATATGGTCATAAATCAGCGTATTTTTTGCAAACGTTGGATCTAGTATAAAAAGAAAATGTCACTGAGTTATTTAAAAAAATAATCTTTTGTGGAAAAATTAAGTACACGTAAAATATTTTTATTTTAAAATATTTTTATTTTACGTGTACTACGCTAATAGTTAAAATCATAAAGTCCTTATCTTTGTCTTTAATTATAGATAAAGACCTTATGATTTTAACTGTTGGCATTTTTATTTTATGTGTACTAAGTTAATGATATATTATTTAGGGAGTAATATAAGTTCCATTGTCTCTATTAATTTCCATACTTGTATTATTTACTTTTGTTGGTGGCGTTTTGTGCATAGCTTTTTAATTTTTTTCTAGTAGTAACAAATTCAAAAAAAGAGTTTTCTTAGAAACATTTTTTTACTTTTATTACCTAAGTATTTTTTTCTGGACCAGAATAAAAGCACCAATAAAAGTAACTTCTATCTTAACTTGAACTATAAGCTAAATCATTGTGAGAGACAGGACGATTTCTGTTCATCGGTTTTGTCGGTGTAAAATACACGGACAAAACCGATGAACAGAAATTGTGTAAAATACACGGTTCTTACTGTATTGATTGCAGTAATTAAATGTTAAAGCCTGTTAGGAGTATTCTAATAAAATCGACATATTAATTTTAACCCCAATCACTACCTTAATAAAAATCCCATTATAATCATAAACAAAAAGAAAAATAAAAGCAGAAGTTTTAGAAAATTGCAACGAATTTATTCCATTTCTATAGCTAATAAGCATTTGATAATAAAAAAGTTATCAATTCGCATTTTAAGTAACTTCTTAATATGTTTTACTACTTTACCTTTATCATGAACTGCTCACAATGTTATATATATGTATTCAAAAGTCGCCATTGTCCACAATGACAAAAACTCACCTAAAAACCTTAATGATGCGGTTAAGTTGAGATATTCAGTTAGTGTAATCAAGTTCATCAAAAGAATATTAGAATGCAACGGCTTATTTTATAGGTAGAATAATAATTTTTACAACTTCTTAAAAGTAATATTTACAAAATTATAATGGTGTCGAAGTTTTATAAATATTAAAGCATTTATTTAAAGGTTCATAGTTTTTCTGTCAAATGTTTTACAAATATGAATATTTTACAAGGTAAATGTATAGCTCATTATATCTTTTGTTCGTATAAAAACAAGGTGCATATCCTAGGATAATCACTGTAGTTTTCCTGTAATTTTTCACTCAGACTTTACCAATTCTGTTTTTTTCAAGATTTCTGCGTTACTAATTTCGGAACTAAAAAGAGGGGGAATATATTTGTTTGCCTATTTAAGTACGATTGTCTTGGAGTATATAAAATAGGTAACATCGTATATAAATGTAAATGTCAATATCATTAAATGTAAATGGAAAATTCTTTAATAAAAAAATGCTGACAATATAATTATTTTCAAGTAAAACACAAATGAACAAGATCAAATTTATACAACAAAATTAAAAACATTTAGTAACGTCAGACTAAGAAATTAAAGTTAAAAGAGACTTTTTAATTTTGTGGGATATTAGACACCTTGATTATGAATATTGATATTAATGATTACATCTAGATATAAGCGAACTATAGTAAACTATATGTGTCACACTCAATCATTGTGATTACGCCATAAGAAAATGCCAAATAAACATACTGATATCTCATTCCAAAGATGCGCAGAAATGTTACGCGAAGAGGCCACCTAACGGTTAAACTTTTTCAAACGCACAGATTTGACTCCTCCTAAAAATTCATACCGGGCGTTATATATGAAAATCGATTCTTAAAGAGTAAACTCCAAAAATATTTTTGAATTATTTTTATTACTTTTAAACGACACCGTATATATGGAATTTAAAAAAAAATCGAATATTTAATTTGCTTCACTTCACATTGCTAAAATATTCGTATCAATATTTTTGAGCTATAGCTATTAAGGTACGTGTGGCTTAATATGTGTTATTCATGTCAAATTTCAAGATTCAATGTCAAGTGGTTTCTGAGAAAAGCGGTGTGAGAGTTTGACAAAAATGTGAATGATCTTATAAAGGTTCCATTTTCCTTTTAAGGTACGAACAATTACTGAAAAAACTAGATCCTGAAAAAGAGAGACTACTTCTAGATTAGAAGTACTGAAAAATTTAGATTCAAAATAAGTTGTAATATTAAAGTCGTAGAAAATTCTTTTCGAAATTTATAATCATAAATTATTCAAATTATAAAGCCGTATTTATTTCAGACTTCAAACCATTTTACTTGGTTTTTAAATACTTTTTATGCAAATTTTGTGGCATTTTATTTCAGTAATAAATATAATTTCAGTCATATGTACTGCTAGAAATTACTGGCAAATAGAATGTAAAAATTTCTAAAACATTATATCGAAACCTTGATTAAATATATCGAAAAAAGATTCGATATATTGATTCAATTTCGACCGACATTGTCGAGGAGCTGGCTAACATTTTTAAAAATTCATTAATTGAAATAAGTAAATAGTATTATTTAGGATATTTTTAATTAATTATATAATTATTTTTAATTAAATATAATTATATAATGTTTGAATTAGATGAACGTAAAAACGTAAAACTGATGTTATTGTTGTAAACGTACCATTTAACTTTATTCTGGTCCAGAAAAAAATACTCAGATAATACGTCAGAGTCTAAAAAGCCAGTTGGTGTTGATCGACGACAAGACGATCACGAGAAAGTAGCAGCACTAATTCGTTGGCTTAGTCGACCAATTACACGCAAAACTCACCCGCAATATAAATAAATACACCATCCACAATTGACGCCAGGATTTTATTAAAGACCAAGCCAGCCAGTGAAACTAACGTTTCATTTAAGCCAAATTTAACTCAAGTTCAACAAAACCACCTCAAAGCTTTGCGTTTTGAACTTGATATGCTAATTAAGAATGTCGATACCAATAAAACTATTAAATATGTAAACAGGATACCAAAGACAATCAATAAGCAAACCTTTCGAACGGTAAGAGATCGGCAAAAAGAAATGTAAACTACTTGTTTATTACCAGATTGCCAGAGGTTTAAGAACCAAATTAAATAAAAAAAACTTCGTAATATTTGCTGCAAGCTATTATGGTGATATTATAAGTGTAGGCGAATCATGGTAAAACTAATTTATTTAAGACGAGGGAATAATTGATGATTCATATGTGATATTCAAAAAAGACAGAGATAATTTTAAAAGTAACTGTAAACGTAACGGCGGTATTTTTATAGCAGTAAAACGTAACATTTCTGCGGAACTACTGGCAATTTATAATAATGATATCGAGCAAGTATTTATTAAAATGTTCTGAGAGTGATATCATAATTGGATGTCCTTATCTACCACAACTATCATCCATATATATATAATACCGACATGATCATAATATCGTCTATAAAGGGTAGACATCCTAACAATAAACTATTGGAGATTACAATCTCCCCAGCAGCTATCCTCAAGAAGACTATTCCCGATCCATCCACCCTGGTTGTCTCGGCGCCCCTCCTGGGATCCGTAACGACTCACCTCATACAAAAGAGGGGACCTTCGAAAGTTCCCTAATAGTGTCCCGTATCTACGGTCTCAGCGCTTCCACCCAACATGATTAAGTCTGGCCCTACTCAATGAAACATTTAGGATCTCCATTTTTTAAACTAGCGGCTGTAGTGTGAAAAGTTTAAACTTGTTACGCTACTCAAGTAGCGATCACTCAAGGTTCGATCCTTGGCAAACCCTCAAGAAGACTGTGAGAACACTTTATACAACTAGATGCTCTTTGCTATCGTCAACAGCACAATGAAACTCGTAACATAAACTATAGTATTCTTGAGCTGTAATTTTGCAGTAAAGATATCATAGTGAATAAAACAGAAGCGATTATCGATGAAGACAAACATCATCCATCGCTAAACACATACGTTGATATCAAGACTAGATAAACAGACGTTGATATCAAGACTAGGACACCTACCTACGCGTTGAAAAATCTGACTACGTTGAACTGAATAGTTGCTTTTTAAAAAGTAACTGGATCGAACTTTACAAACTAGAATCTTTGTATGACAATAGTATTGTTGGGTTCTTTAATTAATAATATTAATTAGTACCAAAGAGTAAACGTGCTTGACTTTGTTGCTTTAGGACTTGACATTACAACTGTTATGAGTATTAATATAAAGTTTTGTGGCCAAGTAGCAGACTAAGTCTATACTCCCTTTCTTTATAAATAACTTGGAACATTGGTTTCTACATAATCGACACTTAAGATTGTACACTCGAATGATATAATGAATTTAACAAATCCCAATTAAATGAAACTACGTGATGTAGTATTATTTCTACTTTCTTTAATTTCTTTAACCACGACCTAGGTTTCGTTGTATTACAACATCTTCAGGTGGGATATTAGCAAAGATAATTTCAAGAAGAAGATAAGATCAATTCAAGAATTTAACAAATGTTATTAGACTTCTACTTATAGGTTTTACGATTCTTCAAAATCTTGATGATTACTGGGTTGCTTGATTATCAATGTTTGACTGCTATAAATGATCGTCGCGTCGAGTAGGACAGGACTTTGAAGTATTCCTGTTGTGATTAGGTTTTGGTGATGTAGGTATCCATACTTACACGTATTCATGAAACTTTTTGCATTCGAATAACATAGCGAGTGCTTCTTTCTCAAGCTGAGGATAATTCTGCTCAGATTTGGTCACCGCTCTTGCTCCAAAAGCTACTACTTGAAGAATACTACTTGAAGAAGTGCTGCCCCAGTGTTTTTTTAAGCTGGCGTCAATTGTTAAAGTTACAGGTTTGTTTACGTCGTACAGTCTTGGAACTGGTGGATTTACTAGTACTTGTTCTATTTTTCCAAATGTTTCTTTTTGACTGATTTCTCAGCTAAAACTTTGTGATTCTATGTAATAATTCTCTTAATGGATTTCTGACGTCTTTGAAAAAATGTATTCAAGTAAATTATCATTCTTAAAGTCTTTGTAACTTGTCTTTTTATTTGTTGATATTTTCATTATTTATATAGTTTGTCCTTTTTTGGTTTGCTTCGTCGCACACCTAAATTTTTCATTTGCTCAGTAAATTTGTAAAAATTTCTTGAAATATTTCAGGTGCTGAGGATACGCCGGAAGAGAGTTTCTTGAAAGAGTATCTTTCCTATGGTGTGGAAAATTTTAATATCTTCTGAGTTCTTTTTGACAGCTTAATTTGCCAGAATTCTTTTGTGCAATTTAGTAATGCAAACACTTTTGATCCTTTAATATCGGCTGATGTATCTTCTATTGTAGAGAGAGAGAGAAGTGTTGCCACAAAATGTTTTTTTTCAAGCCTGACGGATATATTCAGATTCTTAATTTACCTTTTTGGCAGACGACTACCATGGGACTCACTTGGGTGTAGGCTCTGTTTAAAGTTTGGTCACATTTAATTCCACCACCCTGTTGAGTTCTTATTTAACTTTACCTCTTATTGCGCGGAGAACTCTTCTTGGAGGTTTAATCTCGAATCTGGGGTCTTTGATTAGGTCGATGTCAGATTCGTAATCATTATAATAGCCTAACCCTTTAAATATAACGTCTGTAGATTGAATTTCTTTCAAAGTTTTTACTCTCGCCACAAGTCCCATTCTTCCGCTGGTTTGGACTCCTAGGATAGGAGTGATTATTTCTTTTATTACTTTACATAAGATTGTTGTTTCTTCGTTTTTTTTAAATTTACACTGTAGTTTTACATCTCCTAGAACTGTCATTTTATCGTCTGTTACTAATACTTACTAATTTGTTTAAGACTTGGTTTTAAACTGGCTTTGGTTTTATCCACTAATTGCGTAGTAATGTATTACATTGAATTTTGCATCAGTATCGGGTTTAGTAGAAAACTTTACAAACTTGCATTTTTTCGGTACAGTCATTCTTTTCACCAGCACTTATGGTACTTATTTTTACTTCATCTTGAGAGTTTGAACTTTTTCTAATATATTTACTTTATTTTCGCCCTTGGAGACACGGTAATTCTTTGTGTGACACATTTTGGCAACGTGACAAAGATATGATAAATGCAATAAGACTGCTTATTGCATTTAGCACATTTTTTTAATGAAAACTGGGCATTATTTGCTTTTGTGGTTTGAATCAGATATTTTACAGTCGAAACTCTGATTTTGGTTCTATTGCCAATGACTGCTTAGATTTTATCTGCTTTACTTTTATATTCAAACTCGTCTAGTTGTTTGGAGGCTTGTTCACTGGTTTTGCATATCTTTTTAGCTTTTGTCAAGTCAAGTTTGTTTTCAGTCAGTAATTATTCTCTTACTTGGCTAGATTTAATTCCAAATATTATTTTGTCTTTTCATCATATTTCATCTAGTAACGTGCCAAATTCACGTTTGATTGTTTATGTTCGATCTTAAAAGATATATCTTTCAAAAGTGATGTTTGTTTTTGGCGGAATTCTCTGTTTGATTTTTTCTTTGATTACCTGTAAATTATTGTTTCAGCATCGTTAAGACTGAAAGTATGAACGTCGTGGCCTGAACTTCAGTTGGTTTTAGTATACTTGGATAGCGATTGCATACCATTGGAACTGCTGTAGCTACATTTTTAACTCATAGATTTATCGGACCCAATTTGTAAAATATCTGGTGGTTTCATTCTAGTTACCGTTTTATTTGCGTTTTTTGTTGACATCTTGCTACTTTCTCACTTCTTTTCTCTCAATTTGTACATTTTAATACTTCGGGCACCATGTAATTTTGGGTTTTTAATTAATAATATTAATTAACACCAAAGAGTAAGCGTGCATCTTCAGGTGCCCCAGGTGGCACATTAGCTCTATACGTGACAACAAGGTTAATTGGTTATATGAAAAAATCAACGAAGGAATTGTACAATTTGTCCCAAAACACTCTAAAAATATGAATAATTATTCTTGCCGATTTTCCAGTGTGTTAATAACAAAATCTAACTAAAAAAGAAGCACATGGAAAATATAAAAAATACAAACTAAAATCGCCTCCTATTGTTTCCGAAGATCAACACTTGAGTGTAAAAAGATTGATAAAATTTGTTTCAATAATCGTACATTAAGAGTTAAGGACAGAATGAGGTCAACAGCCAATGGCTGGCATGCTGTTAAAAGTATGAGACGAAACGACTTAGATATTTAATCCTCGATGTCCTGGAATAAAAGAATAACTAACAATGGAAGCGAAGTAGGTAACAGATTCGCATCATTCTTTAAAAGCATATATGTAGCTAATTCTGATAATATTAGTTCCTAGCCTGAGACTTAGATTGAAAAACCACTATCCAACCGGAATATCAATGTGTCTGAATTAAATATCCGTTTTGATGATGTCTTCAAGAAAACTATGTAAACTGGAGGAAAAAGTGGAGCTGGACCCGATGGGATATCTAACCAGTTTTTAAAAAATTGCGCCAATAACTGAGCCAGTAACTCATACTTTTTACTCTCTGGAATTAGGTATTTTTCCATCACGGTGGAATACTTTTTATTTTATCCCAATACACAAATCAGGGTCCAGATCAAACGTAACCAACTATAGACTAGTCGGTATTCAGCCGTCCATATCTAAACTGTTAGAGAAGATTATTCTGCCATAAATAACGTTTTCGTTTAAAAATATTATATTAAAAAAACAACACTGTTTCTTCGGCGGCAGATCTATGGTTACAAATATCTACCTGTATGTTAATCATGTACTCAATGCAATGAATCTGGGTAGAGAAGTATACACAGTCTACCTGGTTATTCCGACAAACTACTAAGGAATTTAAGTCGATAAGGTGTACATATTTGCAAGTTCGTGTAAACGGCCACGTTTCAACAGAATATAAAGTGACCTCTGGTGTTCCACATGACTCACGTCTAGGACCAGTCCTTTTTAACATTTTCATTAATGATATTTGTGATAATCTGAAATGAGATTATCTGTTATATGCTGATGATTTGAAAATCTTTGGAAGGATAACCAGCGATGATGACGTCAATATTATCTAACAAGATATTAACGCACTCAGTAAATGGTGTACGAAAAACAAACTTAAATAAAAAGTAAGTGTGATAACCGTCTTTTTGCCTCTCATTCCGACGACAAATTGCAGTGTACTTGATGAATATCAACTAGTGAAAGTTACATCTGTAAAATACTTGGGTATCATCATTGACGATAAATTAAAATTCTTATGTCATTTGGACACGATAACATACCTTTGATCTTGGGTTTATACTCAGATCGGGAAAAGAATTCAATGATGTCTCGTCGACTCGTCTCTTCTCAGCTTTGCTCCACCCGATACTGGAATACTGCTTGGTTATCTTATTCAAATATTCTCACCGACAAGGCGGAAAAAATTCTGTAAATATATTATACATAAAATGAACATCATGGAATTAAATATGAATATTGAGGGAAATTATGATCAATATCCATTAATAGTCTCTTAAGTCGGAGACAAGTCGCAGATTTCACTTCTTTTTCTACAAATCCATTAACGGACATACGTATTTTCTTCTGGAGATATTAGAAAAATTTGGCCTTATCTGCTCCAAAAAGGATCCAGGTCAAAACCCTTGCAGGTTGTTAAACATATTGAAATCTTTGAAAAGCTATGTGTGCCATGGGTCAAGAAACAGAATATCTATTCAATAAATATCTAATAATATAGTCAATACATATTGACTTGACATTAAAGTTCTTTCAACATCAACTTTTTTGTTAAATATACAAAAAAACTGTACTGATTCACTGATATATTGTATATAATTTATAGTGTAATCTAAAAAAACAAATATTACTAAAATTTCAGTTGTATATATCCGATTGGCGTAAATAAACAATTATTATATTTGCGTGATATAGAATATGAATACTCGGGTTGTCTACCTAGTTGGGCAGTCTTGTGACTAGCGCCCAATAGAGATTGACGGAGAGTTTCCGTTTGCAATTTTGAAACTTTCTTGTGCTATCAGAAAATGGTTGAAATAAGTTGCAATTCTTTTAAATTTAAGTACATCACTTAAGTAATCACTCTAACTATTCTCCTGTCTTAGTATAAGTTTAATGCAACGCTGAATATTGTGTATGGTGCAATCAAAATCTTCAATATCTGAAAACTTTAATCATATTTGCTGTAATTGTCTATGCCCCACTTGTATATATATAAATTGTGTAAAAAACTGTCGACCTCTTAATTTATACCGTGGAAAAGAAACATTTATTGCTCATCGGAGACCTACTCCACCCACAAAATTAAACGGATCTCACCAATCAAATGATCCATTTCTTTGTTCTTTTTTAATGTATGCCAAATATAATTTTTTGCTAATGTTTGTTGGATAGTTAGTTATTTTTTTTTACTTCAGCCAATGGACAAGGCAGATTTTGGCTTGTTTTTTTCTTCCTGCTACATTATGAGATCGGCATTTAGGTTTTCAAACTGCTCAAAGTCAGGTGCATAGGTTTTAAATGACTTTTCAAAGCAATTGTAGTGCGCCCTTTCCGAGAATATTTCTTGTGGCGTATTATACATTTTGCCGTACATTCATTTTTTCGACGAAAAACCTCCAAATCGGGATTTTTATTTCATTTTTAAACCGTCCTATACTTAATAAATATAAAGTTTGGAATAATTACTGTAGTAGCGTAATAACAGACCTGAAACAATTTAATAGTTATAAAACAAGGAAATCCAATAAAGAACACCTTACGAAAAGATCAATTATTGCGCATCGAATAAATAAAATGAAACAAAAACATTCATTCACTTTGGCCTTGACCTCACGTACACTAATTCGAAACAAATCAGTCGACAAGTCGCAACTTATCGCCTCAACGGATCGCTCGTGGTCCAGCGTATCGTAAAAAAATAAAAATATCAAAGCATTTCTTCCGTTATACTTCAGTTATAAAATATGCAGAAATAGAAACAGAACATTATATTTCAAATATCGCAAAATTTCCGCATTTGCGGATGTAGAAGCGGAGCTCCGTTACGTTACCCATCTAAATACTCACCTACCCGAAAATCGAAGTGAGAGAGCGGTCCATCATACTATCACCACATATATTTGACTTTGCTCAAAGATAAAGTTACGGGCCGACGAACAGAGAACACAAAGTTCCCGCCCATACATTTAAATTCCAACGAACAGAGATAACAAAGTTCGACGGCTCGACGAACAGAGAACACAAAGTTCCCGCCCATACATTTAAATTCCAACGAACAGAAATCACGAAGTTCGGCGGGCCGACAAGCAGAGAGCACAAAGTTCCCATACATTTAAATTCCATTTATGCTGAAAATTTCCCGGCCGTTGTAAACGTGAATTCATACGTACTCCAGCTGTGTTTGTTATGCATATTAAAAACACCACGTCGCGTAAATGTGCTTTCATTTGAATATAAAATACATATCGAACAAATGATGGCGATTCGTCATTCACGTGAATGAGCAAATTGATAAAATGTGTGAATGACAAAAAGTAGGACAACGGGCGAAATCCTCTTCAGTCAACTCTTGAGTAAAATTACGGAGAAACGGATATTGTTCATCTTCTATGAGCATATCTCTGACAAGCGTTTTAAGTATCCTCAGAGACACGGTAGTCGAACGAATGCTGCGAGTACAATCTTCAGCAAATGCAACGAGAATTACTTCTTCTACCACGTAACGTGTCATAACAATTGGGCATCCTCTATCATACAGAGGGTTCACTTAACTAGTATATTCTATGTACCCGACGGGTCAATTTTGTGATAGTCCATTTATTTGACTTTGTGGCGCAATTTGGACAGATAATCGAATAAATTATACTCGCCTGCCAAGCCTTGTAACCATTGAACACATAAGCGTGTTACAATATTCCGAATTGTGCATTGAACACATAAGCGTGTTATAATATTCCGAATCGGAATATCGCATATATAAATTTGTCATATATAAAATTGTTTCAGGTATGTTGTTTATCAAGTAAACATTATCCCGTATGAAAGTGCGGAGTAATTGTCGAATAGTTTAATTGTTACTCTGATGCGTTTATTGCTAAGGATTTTGTGTCTTCTATTATTCCACTCCTACTACCGGAATAGTTACTCTATGGATTAGACTACTTTTTATTGCTAAGGCCGTATATAATTAATAAAACAATCTATTTATTAACATGCGAAGAGAAAACTTTATACCCGTTTTTACGTATATTGCGCGCACGGAGGAGTGTGTGATTTGGCATAATGTTTATATGGAAAAGGATGATAGAAAGTTAAAATTAATATATAATATGTATTACATTAGATTACATATTACAAATATATTAAAAGATTCATTTTTTACGTTTAAAAATAAAATATTCATTGTTTACGTTCATACCGTCAATCACAAAATGGTCACATAATAGTCTGTGGTCAAACAATCGCACAGAGTAGAGATTGTCGCTAAAGAATTTTAAAACGTCATATTGACTGAATGAGTTTCTAGTTGTGAATTTTGTGTAGTATCAAATGTTCCTTTTTCAATAGTCTGTGGAGTGTAAGTGAAAGTAAAAAAGTGGTATACTCTTTGAGGAAAGAAATGCAATATCGTTCAAACTTAAAAATTTCACGAATTACGGTCGAATTTCGACCATTCAAAACATAAGATAAATCTTTAGAACATCGAGGTACGCTAAAAATGCGGAGAAATAGTGTAATATCAAAAACGAAACGTTACTTTCAAAGCGCATCATTTGACTGATTTTTGTTTTTTACACCGGTAACTAATCCACTTAAACACCTATATTTGCAATGTATATAGATACAAATTCTCCCTAAGTAAGTATCTATATAGAAAGTATATAGATACTTACTTAGGGAGAAGAATCAGAGTGTTTAACTACAGATCTACCAGTACTAGTTAGAATGAAAGAACTATGTCGGTTTCGTTTACGTTAAGTTTGACCGATTAAGATATATGTAATAACATATTATTATATTAGTTAACTAATTTTTACCTTAGAAAAACAAAACTTGATTAATAAAAACAAAAACCCAAGAAAGTATGTTTATTCTTAGAATAAGAATCATAATAAATTTTGAGATTTTTTTAATACGAATTTTTTATTTACTTTGCGAATTACTTTGCTTTTGAATACATGTGAACAGATGCACGACTACTGCTTATTATCACTTTTTTTAAATTCTGTGTCCCAGTGCGTGATTTTTTTGATGAATTTTTAATAGTTATTCTGAAATACCTGTACGCTTTCTGAATTAAACAAGTAATCCATATAATAATGTAAGACATATTCTATACTTGTACCAAATTCTTAATAAAAAGTTTAGCTTTTATGGTGTGATTGAGCAACGAATACATGTACTTCCAAACTTTCGTACTTTGCAATATTAGTGTAATTGTGTGATTTGTATTTCTTTAATAAATAAAAATATTTGTAAAAGGTTATTTTTTAAAAGATACCTATTTATTCTTGGGAACTTTTTTTACACAACTGCCGTTTTCCGAAATAAATAAAAATATTTATAAAAAGTTATTTTTTAAAAGATAATAAATAGTATTCTTGGAAACTTTTTTTACATAACTTTTTCACAACTGCCATTTTCTGAAATACTGTTTTAATGTGTTTTGAAAGGTTTAGGAAATGTAGAGCAAAAAGTACCAGTGGTATAAATAAATTATAATTTATGACTTTAAATATTATATAACTTATAACTTATTTATATAACTTTATTAATTAGAACGTTTTCATTTTTTATTACCGTTTATTTGAACCACATTGAAAAAAAATTGTAATAACTGATTATTGTTCGAGCCAGTATTATGATAGTCCAATATTGCCTATTGTAAACGTTTTAGCAAGATTTTTTCAATATCTAACAGGATTAATTGGAATTATAAAGCCGAGTATTCAGGATCCCAATCTTTCGATTTGGCCGCCATTTTTATATATTCATTTTTTTCATTACATTTCGGAGAAACTTATCTACGAGCTTCATTAATAACTATTTCAAATATAATTAATAATTAAAATTTTACTAGCCGGAGAATAAAAACAAGTTTGATTAAATGAAACTACGTGATGTAGTATTATTTTTACTTCCTTTAATTTCTTTACCATGACCTAGATTTCGTTGTATTACAACATCTTTATTATTAAATTATTATATTATAGAAATGGCTATTAGAAAATGGGCTATTATCTTTGCTAATAGTCAACCTGAAGACGTTGCAATGCAACGAAACCTACGTCACGGTAAAGAACTTAACGAAAGTAGAAATAATAATACATTACGTAGTTTCATTTAATTGTGAATAATGAATTTCTACAAAATTAACGCCAAATATATTCAAAATAAGTTCGATAAAAAAGTTTAATGTATGACGTCTTTATTTTAATTTTTATAAATGAAATGTATCAGTATAAATAATACATTGCACATTATAAACAACATGTTTCTTGTGTATAATGGACAATAGAATTTTAGGGCGCGTCTGAACAAAATATCTTGTTTACAAGTGCACGCAAGACGTCTTACTTATATATGCCTTTTAAAGGTCTATTTACATTGTCGATGAAAAATCTTCATTTTTGCCAAGTTTACTCTAAATTCTGGGAATATGTGGATGTGGAAATATAGATCAAACCTTCATTTATAATAGAAGAAAATAACTTTTCATTGGTTTCAAACATATATGTTTCATGAAAATAGTTTTTTGCAACTCATTCTTCGCCAAAATCGCTAAAAAGAGGTAAGTTTAGAGGATTCATTCCAAACAATTGTAATTAAATTTGAAATGTGAAAATAGCAAAATGTTTATAAAACAATTTAGATTGACGTAGTAGCAAAAGTCCTCTTTTGCTTAAAAGAAAAATATTTATTCAAAATAATTTCTGTTGTAAATTTTTAATACCGGCTTGTCAAGTCGGACGTGTTGCTGGTATCGCAGCCGCTCTGAATAAATTTCGCGATATATTTTTACACTGTTAGTGTAATTATAGTCACATTGGCCATTCTTATATCGACATATATATATATATATATATATATATATATATATATATACATATACATATATATTATGAAAAAATGGGGGTTCTTGCGAGCCCATGCAAAGGCTGTAGAAAAACTATAGCGATGATTCCAGATGTCATAATTGTTAACTGTGTTTTTTTAAATTTTATAGTAAAGGGACAAAAACAAACACAAACTATTTGAAATATTCTATGAGCACTAAAAACGAAATAAGCTTGTGTTCTAACATTTCCACAAAGAACAAAGAAATATAAATACATTCAATTAAATACAACTATACATAAATGTGACAATGTTAACGAAGTAAGTGAAATTATATTTGTTTTAGAATAAAACATAAAATTAATACGGAAAACACTTGTTATTAATTTATAAATTAAACAAAGCTGCAATTTACGCCTATGAACCTGTAGTAGGCAATATATTTGTTTTTCTATATACTAAACGACTAATTAAATATTTTAATAGAATTTAATGCCTATTAGGAAGCCGGGTTTTGTAACATACAATAAATTATCAAAACGATCTGAGTATACTCAAATAAAGGTACTTAAAAATGTCTCCTTTAATAAGAAAATATTACCGATCGAAATTTTTATATATTTCGCAATTGAAACCAATCAAAATGACGCATAACCAACTAAATTGGAAGCAAAAATCAGATTCATTGGGCTGCGTCTATATAGGAGAAAATATTTATTTCAAACCTGATCCTTTGTTTACTTGATAAATAAGGTCACAGAGTATATGCAGAGGAGAAACCGAAAGTCGAACGTTTATGTCGGTTTAATAAAGAATAAACATATCGGCGACGCCAACCAATGACAGGCAGCGTCAATAGATATGTTTATTCTGTGTCGCCATGTTTTTTATCGCTGCTACTATGTGTATACGCAATACGCATGGTTTTTGTTGTACGAAAGAGTGTACATTAGCAATTCTTGCGTTCATGTATGTTTTCTCCGCAGAACTTGTATTTTTAATACTGCTATTTTTGTTTTTTATTAATTTAGATGCAAATAAGTTATATTTACATTGTTTTTTTTTTACGTTGTTCAAAACGACGTGATGTCACTCCACTTTGGAAAATTACGGAAAGACTCACATTTTTCAAATTTCCAAAATATGAAACTGTGTTAGTATTGTTTGTAGTATTATTTTTTCATACCAAATAATATCACAACGTATTATAAATTCCGTTAACGCGGACATTTAAACCTTTATAACAACACATTTTAATAGCAGAGCAATCGAATACAAACAGCGCAATTACAGAGTTTGTGAGAAGCATTTTAAAACTAAATTAGGAAATGGTTACAAGTGAATGCAGATCCCGGTCAAAATTTGCCAGCTTCAAGCTAAGATGTTACACGATAGGGTTTGAACCAAACAAGTTGGGAACATTTTTATTATAAAGACTAAGCTAGTGATGTACCGATTTTAATTTGATTTCATACTCAAAATCAGGCTTATAAATATTTATTTATTAAGATATTTATCTTCACTTTATTTAATTTGTTTCGATAATTGTGAACTATTTATCAATATTTTTAATATTTTTATTATAAAGACTAAGCTAGTGATGTACCGATTTTAATTTGATTTCATACTCCAAATCAGACTTATAAATATTTATTTATTAAGATATTTATCTTCACTTTATTTAGTTTCGATAATTGTGAACTATTTATAAATATTTTTAAGATTTTTATTATAAAGACTAAGCTAGTGATGTACCGATTTTAATTTGATTTCATACTCCAAATCAGACTTATAAATATTTATTTATTAAGATATTTATCTTCACTTTATTTAGTTTCGATAATTGTGAATTATTTATCAATATTTTTAATATTTTTATTATAAAGACTAAGCTAGTGATGTACCGATTTTAATTTGATTTCATACTCCAAATCAGACTTATAAATATTTATTTATTAAGATATTTATCTTCACTTTATTTAGTTTCGATAATTGTGAACTATTTATCAATATTTTTAATATTTTTATTATAAAGACTAAGCTAGTGATGTACCGATTTTAATTTGATTTCATACTCAAAATCAGACTTATAAATATTTATTTATTAAGATATTTATCTTCACTTTATTTAATTTGTTTCGATAACTGTGAACGAACGATGATATAAAAGTAACTACTGCACTTGTTATAAATAATGTAAATTATCATTTTCTATTTTAACTACAACTAATACGACTAACATGAGATAAATTATGTGTATCTGATGTTAGTCGTCTAATATCCGGTGTTGCCAGATAATGTCAAGACAGTAACATTAATTTTTATTGCATGTTAAGTATAATTATCACTTACCGGTTTATATCCAAATATTACACGTAATTATGAATTGTTTATGGTTATAGGAGGGCATAATTCCGGAAGCAGCTTCTACCAGAGTTAGCGTTTCGAAAAGAGTCAACAAAAAAACTGAGGAGTTCCAAGCTTGTTAAGAAGATATATGCACTGAACAAGATGATTGAATTGCCGAGATACAAATTCAGATGATTTCGGAAGCCTTGTATAGTATAAAGTAAGTATAAAAAATTCTAAAGTAAAACACATGTTCAGACTTTATTACCAAAAAACTTACATTCGATTTGATCATCAATTAAGGAATTATTTTAGAAAAAAAAACCGCAGTGGTGTCTGGTTCAAAAATGGAAGAGATTTGCACGAATTTGCATTACAAACCATATAGAAATTTGGCTACCACTATACAATTACCATCAATTTGATGTATATTTCGTTGGAGTTATAATTCTCCAGTTAAAATTAGAATATACTAATTTATATTAATTATGATTTAATCGAATAAACGATTTATATATGCCTTAATTTTGGAATAAATCAGATGATAATAAGTTGGCCAGTTTTGCTATTTGATGAAATTAGTATCGGTTAACGGCTGGGGCAGATGATAATTTGGATAAGTTTAAGGTAGTTATAGAAAGTATCAATACAATTTTAGATGCAGGATTAATATTCGGAGCAAAAATTTTTGACCAAAGACGAAAAAATCAAGGTTTAGCAAAAATTAACAAGCGTTGAGTTAAATATATAATAATGTTAGATTTTATTTTTTTATGATTTGCTCCGTTTACTAAAATCTCTTAGAAATAATTTAAACAAATATATTATATAAAGGTGATATTGAAAATGGTCCTGTATTAAAGAGGCAGCCCTAGATATCGATGATCTCCTAAGTTAAAATTATTTCCAAAAATTGACCATCATATATATCTGACTAATTGTAAGTCTACGAAGGTAAAGTATGCAGCACAAAATTTCAATGATTCTGTGTATAGACCAATGTAATTCCTGTAGTTTCCACCGAGCAATAGGTCCAATTGACATGTTTAAGAAATAATGTAACGACATGTGAGTTGTTGGCCAAGTGTCGGATACAGTTTTAACAATTCAAGTCACCAAATTGTTTTTTTTTTTAATTTCTTACGCAACGTCTACTGATTTTACCATAAACTTAACGTTAATTTTGCCGAATTAATAATTACAGTTAATAATTTATTAATTTCATAGGTTATCTATACAAAAAGTGTTGCAATAGCGCGAGATTAGCAATTGCTTAAAGTTTCAGTACGTAAAATGCTAAAGTTTGGAAGTTTTCATTTCTAAATATAAAATTCAAGAAGTTTTAGAATCCATTTATATCAATTTCAATACAAAATATTGTAATTGAATAAAAAAATTTGAACTTGTTAAAAGAATAACCCATTTAATTGCAAATGTTCTTGTGCAACATTTTTATGAATGGTGGGAACAAGTTAGACTGATAAAATATATACTTTAATAATTATAAGATTACCTATTTGAATTAAAAGCTTTACTAACATTTGGAAATAAAGTTCTTCCATTGAGACACGTCAAGAAATATACACCACAGAATATGCAATAAAATCCATATTTGTGTATTGTTCTTGTGTATGTTTCTTTTTTATTTTCAGTTTTGCAGTAGAGGTCATCATCATTAATGATTCAGCGCTGCAAGATTCCAGAGTATAATCTAATCTGAACAGCGTTAAAGTCAGACAAACCTTGAAGCATGCTTTTGAAGTCACTTGAGAATTATATTTAAAAATAATTACCTTTTAGATTAATATATTTTTAAAATAATTACCTTTTAGAATACGATAATTACAAAATCTCAGGTATATGTTCTGCAAAATTTTAGTTATTTTAAAGTTCTAATAAAAATTTATGAAAATGAAAATATTTTTTAATATATTTAAACAGGTTTCCAAATTTAATGCATTTGAATTCAATGTTGTGTCATAATGCCATCTGCTGCGATTCTTCAAAGACAGCGCTATCTACTTCGGCGAAGGTAATAATCGAAGCTCCACCTGGTGGGTCGGCTTCCCGTTGCTCATACAAGATTACAACCACTTTATATTAATTAGTATGCGTGATGTCCATTCTGTACTCTATGTTCTGTGAATAAACAAAAAATATATAAATGTGATGGAAATCAGATGTAAATTATCATTAGTCTATTACCACTGCCCTTCGAGTAGGATCTGTTTATTGAATATTTGTCATTTGGTAAATGCCTGGTCATCATTTTTCGTCAAAAATATTAATCTAGCCTTTAGCAAATCCGTTAAGTGTAAGTTAAGATTTGACAAGTGAGCTGTATCAAATTGGTGCATTATTAAATTTTCAAATAAGGTTATGCCAATAAACGATTTTAAAACTTGTGACGTTTAAAACAAGTAGTATATTTAAGTTTGATGTGCTTACTGTTTCTACTTTGTAAGCATTTCTTCAATACTAATTCACATGCACGGCAAGTCTTAATAACATGTTTCAAACGATTTATAAGATTACCTGTTTGCTTTATGTTAATAAGACTGTTGGGCAACGGTTCAGATGCTGTAAGTGCGCCAATACAGGTATCATATTTCATAGTTTTTTTTATTAAAACTTGGACTGTGACGTTCATATTCTTTCTGAAAGCGCGTAAGCTCTTCGCCCGGAGAGACGGCACGGATTGTGCCAGCGCGCGGCTACATATTTTATGTTGATGCGTCATCCAGTGGTTGTCTTATCCATGCCCTAAACAGTTTTTCCGTAATCGACTTCAATATACAGAAACTTCAATTCTATAGCTTTATTATATGTATATATATCATAATAAGCAGTGCTTAAATTTTGTTGAGAAATTTAAGAGTGAATTAACTAAATTTTCATCGATTTTCAGAGTAATCTATATATTAATACATTAAAAAAAAACTTTGTACCCCTTTTTAAACATATTACGCGAACGGAGGAGTGTGAGATTAGGTATAGTTAAAGTTTATATTGAGAAGGAGTGCTGAAAGCTAAAATTTATGTATGTATATATGTTACAAATAAATTAAATTATATTGATAGATTTTACAGAGTAGCAAACCATCATCAGCATAAAGACATAAATAATATATAATAATATATAATAATGCTTTCCAATATTAAAACATTGACTTGCTTCGCCTTTTGTAAAACTAAATTTGTCTAATACTGAATTGAATTACGTGTTCCAGTACCTTATTTTAACTCTTAAAGATATTTGACAAGTTTGCATACCAGGTTAGGTTTGCAGTCCAAGCCCTCAGGTGGACTCATTAGTATCTGCTTCGTTAGTTCACCATAAAGCAAGGCAGTGTTGATATCAAATTGGAATATGTATAATTTTTCTTAAGTTGCTTTAGAATGTAATAAACGTATAGAGTCATAACTGACTGTTGTTGTTTCATCATAATAAATACCTTGTGTTTGTGCGTGTCCATTTGTACAAAGTCGAGACATAACGGAGACCTATTGGTTCATCCTTTATGCGAAAGACCCACTTGTAGTAAATCACCTTCATTCCTGGAGGCTTTTCGATCCATGTATACGTTCCATTGCGATGATGTGCTTCTAGTTCACTTTTAATTGACATTTTTCTTTTGCAGAGTCAACTGCTGCTTCATTATGTTTCAGAGGGATAGAGATCGTTGAACTTTCACCAGTGCACACGAGTCCTTTTTCATTAAACTTGGTGGATATTTTCTTTCTAGGTCTCATCATGTTTCATGTTTGATTGCGGTGATGTTTCAACCACTGTATTTAGTACATACCCACTTCCAGAAGTGTCTTGATCAGAGTAATATGCATTGACAGTAATATTTGTGGTGCTAGATGTATCATTGCAGCTGTCATTTTCATTGTCACTTACTGATTCTAATTGACTCGTGTTTGACAGATTTACAGGAACATAATCTCTTTTGACTGTATACTCTACAAAAACAACATCACTGCTCTTTATAACTGTTCTAGGTGGGGGAATTACAAATTTAATAAAGCCTTCAGTATTTTCACAGTATCCAATAAATCGAGCTTTCTGTGCTCTCAGGTGTTGCTGTGTTTCTAGGATCTCATGTCCTCCTTTTCTCCTTTCGAAGATATATCATAGCTTCACAACCGAATATCCTTAAATGTTCAATATTTGGTTTCTGTTTTGACCACATTTCTTCTGGAGTTTTGAACCCGAGAGACCGAGTCGGAGTTTTGTTATTGACATAAGTAACTGTGTGTATTGCTTCGGCCTAATATAGCTTAGGTAGGTTTGCATTTATAATCAGACACTTAGCCTTCTCTACTAGGGTTCGGTTCATTCGTTTTGCGACTCCATTTTGCTCAGGTGTACAGGACGTGGTAGTCTGATGCAGAATGCCATATTTTAAGTATTCTTTGTTCTGTCATCATATTCAAGGCCATTGTCAGAGCGAACTCATTTTATTTGACAGTCTAATTTTTTCTCCACTTGGTTTTTAAACTGTTAAAACTTGCCTAGGGCTTGATTTTCTATGAAGAAAATAAACAAATACCCCTCTGGACATATCACACAAGTTAATTTGTTTATTTTCTTCGATAAATGCACACCTTTAGTCTTATACTCGATTCTTTTGAGATCTTGGAAATTCCGATGTCCCATGTGTTGGTGCCATAAATAAATATCTTGTTTATCAACGTTAGATATGTATCCATTATCAGAATATACGTTCAGCCTGTACATATTGTAGATAAAGCTTACTGTGCCGACTACCTCATTGTTTTTATTTAGTATTTCACAGTCTTTACTATTAAACTTCACTTTACCGCCACTTTTGGTTATCTGACTGACTGACAGTAAGGTTGTTGTGAGTTCAGGAACATATAATACACTTTGCAGCAAACTTTTTCTTGCGCTGACTCCTGTTGTCACTCACGGATAGACTAATTTTTCCGAAATTTTTCACTGATAAAGATTCGTCATTTGCTCCCATGATTGTTTGGACAAGTGGTATTTTCTCTTCTTGTAGCAGGTTACTAAGTTTGATTATGTATGTTGAAGCACCGGAATCTATGTACTAAGCATCATAGTTATTAGTGGAAGCTATGAAAGCAGTGGCATAACTTGGACTTTCTTGATGTGATTTCTTCTTTGGTTTGGACTTACACTCTGTACTTATGTTCCTTTTTCAATAGTCTGTGGAGTGTATGCCAAGGCAAAACAGCGGTTAATTTACATTTTGTATAATATATATATATATATATATATATATATATATATATATATATATGTATATATATATACACACACACACACACACATATATATATATATATATATATATATATATATAATAGGACAAACTTTAAAAATAACATCATTTGAGTTACATTTATACGGTTCGATATAGATTGATGGTATACACCTTTTGGTTATTGTTATGTATTGGTACTCTATTGTACGAATTTTTTAAATAGACTAACTACCTGACTACGCGAAAAGGTCGGTGTAATTTTAATATATTTAAAAGAAGTACTCACGTTGATAACGTCATTAACTAGACAATTAGGAGAACGCAAGTAAAATTGAATTGAAATAATTGTCATTGAATTTTTTTCTGTACGATATATTAGAAATGGTGAATTAATTATGGCATAAGTGACTTCCGCAGAACTACAATATGAGTGAGTATATTTATAAATATCTATTAGAATGTCAATAGTAAAATTTATATACAAGTAGTCAAATACTTGCTTGTGTGCATGCGGATACGTAGTTCTGTTATGAAGATTACTACTATGGATAAATATGTATATTGGTCACTTTAAAAGAAGTATCGCATCATTCGATTATATGCGAATATTGAATATGTGAAAAAGTACACGTGTAAAAAGGATTTGAAAAAGGACATTGGAAAAAGACGTCTTTCACATTTTACTTCAATGAAAATTTACATCTTTGTAGCCAACGATTGGTATCTTTCTCAAGAAGTACACAATATATATTTATATTTGTATATATACATACAAATGGTAACTTTTCCCAAGGGCGAATACGAAATATTACTGGTTTCGGGAAAAAAATTGTAAATTTTCTATTTCGTGGATAAATTTTATAATATTTTATCGTTTGAAAAATAGTCCTAGTTGAATAGATTTTAATCGTATTAATTTCAAGTTTATTAGATAGCAATTTTACAATAATATTGAACAAAAACCGTAAATCAGCTGTTAATCGATAACGATATCTTTTGAAAATTTCAACAAAGTAGGATTGGTGTGACGATCTCTACAATCTTTGACGATATTTACATATTCGTAACATATTATTTCGTAATTACCTAATTAGACAACACGGATAAGTTTATCCATATTTTATGTTATCATTATTTTTTTATGTTTGGTTTCTTCCTCTAACCAAACAAGGTCATTCCGTAATTTATTGAATATTTCTTAAATCAGGTGGCCATAAAATGAAAAATGAAATTATTGAAAAAATTAATAACACATTTCATTACGTAGTGCGTGTTTTATTAAATTTCATTTTCTTAACAATATTTAATAATAATATTGTTAAGAAAATGAAATATTGTAAGGGCGTATTTTATATTAATATGGATTTTACTTCTGTAAAATGATTTTTTACTTTTTTTACAGCCAGTTATTTTATTACCAATTATTTTATTACAGCCAGTACAAGGTCATTCCAGAATTTATTGTATACTTCTTAAATGGCCGAAAAATGAAAAATGAAATTATTGAATAACGAAAAATAGATTTCATTATATACATTATTGAATTTCATTTTCTTGATATATAAATTTAAGCAGCGACTTAAATTATCGCACATTGATGGTGATTTAGAAAATCCCGAAAACTTCACAAAATTTTAAAGGCGGATTTTTTTATTGTTTTTTACTTTATATAATATTTGAAATGTAATATGAGAGGTAACACTGAAAGTTTTTAGAATATCAAAAATAGAACCAAGTGGCAAGTTTGTAATTTATTTATTGTTTTTTCAAAATAACCTTTGTGACGCTTTATGTATCGTTCCATTCAATAAAACCACTGTGAGAAATATTTGGCTCCCACTTCCTTTAACATCTCTTCCACAGCATTTTTCAAACACACTCTCCGCTTCTTAGTCGTCCGGAAATACTCGAATCTTTTATTCTACTGACATTCTCTTCGATGCTAGTGCAAAAGCGTTGCTCTTAAACTACTTTTTCGAAAACAAGAGGCAAACCTTTGCTGATATAACAGTTTGTGATAACTGTCCTTTTAATGCTCAGAACAAAGGTTGCATGTCCGAAAAACGAAGCGATCACCTTCTTTCTAGCGCTTGTCCCTTTCTCTACATTTAGATTCAACTTTTCAGGAAGAAACAATCACTGCGCAGACTGCTTCTTAATTTCGGGTTTGTAAGAGTATATCTAACTTTCGTCACGATGACGTTTTTGGATACCAGTTGAATCATGGGATATCCAGATGGCACAAAACTTCCTGTGGCCTAAATGGTCATATAGAATTCTCTGTACTTGACCAATGCCTATAATTTCCCACATCTACTGATACACACATATCTAGTTTTGTCATAAAATGCCAAGGGAAGTATTGAGAGTAAGAATTGCAACTTTTCTAGTTCGTAAGAGTATTTCCAACTTTCGTCACTTGTGATTATGTCAAATAGGGCATTTAATAACGTGGTGTTTTGGAGCACTGGTTCAATCTTGGGGTATCCACACTGCACAAAGGTTCCTAATGTTCATGTAGTATTTGGTAACTTTGTTGTTGATTAAGATTAGGAAAAAAACAACATGTAATGAAAATTTTCCCTTTTTAAATTAACCTTGACTGGATACAGATAATTTTCAAGCTGCCACCAATTTGTAAAAACAACTGATAAATTCTAGCAAAATACGCAAATTTTAAATAACGATTAAATTTTCGAACTTGTAGTTTTTTTTATTGTCATTATTACAAATGGCTAATTCTAAGAACTTTCCTTAGTACTCTCCTATTAGTATGGATATATCAACCACGAAATTGTAAAAGCGGTTTTTTTATAACTTCTTTTAATCTTTTTGTAACATTAATCAATGTCAGTCGTCGTTATTAGATTATTAAGGAATAATTCATCTAAGGCTGTCACATAATTCAAAGAATATTATGTAATGATTATTAAACGGTAAACACCGTTTTATTTTATTCACGAGCGGGTGTCCGACACTAATTTTCCCCACACTCGTACATCTTGCAGATTCAGGCGAGTCCAATAACCGGCAATCCTCACAGGCACTAGGGTAACCGTATTGTTAAACATTTTTGTTTTTGCTGAAAATTTCTATATTGTCCTAAAGGAAAAGTTGTTCACATTGAGGAATACAATTTCCATTTTTTTTATTGAACATTCTGATAAACATATATAAATATACATATATATATATATATATATATATATATATATATATATATATATATATGTACATACACATATACACACATATAATGGGGAAATGATTTAACAATTATAAGACAATGTCATTTATTTAGTAATTTTGAATTGAATTTTGAACAATGTAACTTATATAAGCGGAACAAATTACTCAGCTATGAACTGAACTAATTAAAAAAATATAATGGAAAATTACAAATTACGTATCTTACGCAAAACGATCCGCACACTCCCAAGCACGACCAAAAATGTCACGCTAGTGGCGGTTCGCCTTTCCTTATATTATGAGGAGCAAAAAGTGAGGGAAGTCTCTCACCTCATAGAGAGGGATTTTTCTAATACTGGCCTCGTATGGGCCTCGCGTACCAGGCTCTCCTGACGTATTGTCGTTCCCGATGGGAGCAGCTTGAGAGGTGCCAATTATCCGTCTTCCTCTGCATCCAGTAGTGGCATAGACAAGGCTTCGCCATGGTTGTTCCTCATGTCATTTGGTCCTGCAACGGGCTCCATTGGCGAATATTCCAAAGTCATAATTGGTTAAAGTCTTAATCTTCGTTATCCGAAATAACTATAACAATCCTTGCAACCAAAATAATGGGCAAGTAATTTAATACAACATTCATTCGATCGTTCATACTTCCTTAAGAAAACTAATGCCACGTAAATATAAAGTAGCAGGCGTCCCGACTACTCTATGTAGTTTAGTGAAAACACACGTATCGTTTAAGTGGACACACGCTTGTTGTTTAAGCGAACACACGCTTTTAGTTTAAGCGATCATACGTTTGTCATTTAAGTGAAGACATGCTTGTTTATTCACTTTTGAAGAAAGCGGTCGTGAGTCTGGATACCACTTGTCTCGCCAAGGCACTAGCTAGCAAGTCATTGTTCAGCAGCTTAAGCTCGTATCGCCCGTTAGGCAGCGCTTGTACAACCTTGTATGGGGGACGCATAGCAGAATCTAGCTTTCCTTTGGACTGTGAGAATTTGATGATAAAAACAAGGTTATTAAGAAGGTATTGACGTGGTAGGTGTTTGTGCCGATTGGCGTAAGCATGCTGCTGCTGTTGGTAGTAATTTATAAGGTCACAGGATCAGCTCCGGCAAATCTCTAGCCAAGCTTTTCTATTTGGACTTGAATTTGCAATGTCCACCTTTCAAATAAAAGCTTGTATCACTGGTATAGTGGCATCTGTACCAATCACCAGATTGAGAGGTGAGGCTTGAGTGTTTGTCTGTTTTATCATATTGAAGACCAGTTGCAGTTTCCATAAGGTCTGCAAACATGATGAATATTTATGGTTGACTTTGATACGTATCATATTTAGTACACTGCAGATATATATTTCAGCCTGACCGTTGATATGAAGCGTTTCCGCAGTAATGTAATGCATACCACACTCCAGTTCTTTTATCCAGGTAATAAATTCGCTAGGCATACCTTGTCTTGGTCAGCGCCCCAACGCAACTCGGTTCCCTTGTTAGTCAAGCAATACAAGCAGTCCGAGTGGTACAGTTTTTAATCTAGTAAGAATTGGCGCACTTGCTTTATGTTCTCAGGAATTGGTGAATTTACAAGAGCTTCTACATTATGCGGACTCGATCTAGCCTGACCCCGGCTCCTTCATAAGAAAAATTATAAAATAAACTCAACAAAGTCAATTCATATGGACCTTTGAAAATAAACAACATCACAGTCAATAAGTTCAAGCATTAAATTTGCTTTTTTTGTTTATACAATGCAAAATAAAATTAATTATCTTTGGCTTTATCATGCAGTCATTCCCAAGCCAAAATATAATATAGCCGCGTTTATGAAGAAACCTTTGCTTTGTTTACATTATATGTATAAATTATTATTGTATGTTTGTATATTTATTATATACACTGTGTGTGTTTTATTTTTACTCACTCCAATTGTCAATCGTAGAATGGGTAAAGATTTGTACTAGCGCGGAATGTTCTCCACCGAAATATCCGCAGGTCATGGGTAGAATGTTCCTAAATTTTTAACCAAGCATATTTTTCACTGTCGTCAGAGTTATCTATGTGATTTTAATAAAGAGAGGAATTGCAAACTACTTCACAAAAGTTAATTCATAATCAAATTAAAATTCAAGTAGATCCTTTATCATCATGGCATGCTTTGGCTATCACTTAGCTCGATCACAGCAACCTCCAGTTACCCTCATACGCTTAATCAATCCATGGATCGCCGTACGCATCACCACGTGAGTATACACTACGGTCTCTTTAAAACCCGACCTCAGTCAGCGCTAATCGTGCACCTAGCTTCCACAAGTCTGTGATCTCTTGAAGTATCTCCTCGAGAAACATTGACTTCCATCAAGTTACGACCACAAAAAAGCTATTGGTACGGTCCATATCATCAACTCAAATACGGGCCGTGTTGAGTTGATGATATGGATAGAGAATATATTCTGTAACACCAAATAATTCAAAGTTAATCTTCATTGTTTATGTGATCCTATACATTTAAATTAACATCGGTTGGTACTTGACTTTTAGGCAAATCTAACATTTTAATTACTTTAAACGGTACTTTATATTTAAGATTCAATTTCGATTGTCAATTAATTGTAACCATTACTACTGTTCAATTTAATTGTAACCATTACTAACCAAGCAATTTAATTGTGACCTTTACTGACCATGCAATTTAATTGTGACCTTTACTAACCAAGCAATTTAATTGTGACCTTTACTAACCAAGCAATTTAATTGTGACCTTTACTGACCAAGCAATTTAATTGTGACCTTTACTAACCAAGCAATTTAATTGTGACCTTTACTAACCAAGCAATTTAATTGGGACTTTTACTAACCAAGCAATTTAATTGTGACCTTTACTAACCAAGCAATTTAATTGTGACCTTTACTAACCAAGCAATTTGATTGTGTCCTTTACTAACCAAGCAATTTAATTGTGACCTTTACTAACCAAGCAATTTAATTGTGACCTTTACTATCCGAGCAATTGAATTGTGACCTTTACTAACCAAGCAATTTAATTGTGACCTTTACTAACCAAGCAATTTAATTGTGACCTTTACTAACCAAAAAATTTGATTGTGTCCTTTACTAACCAAGCAATTTAATTTGTGACCTTTACTAACCAAGCAATTTAATTGTGACCTTTACTATCCGAGCAATTGAATTGTGACCTTTACTAACCAAGCAATTTAATTGTGACCTTTACTAACCAAGCAATTTAATTGTGACCTTTACTAACCAAGCAATTTGATTGTGACCTTTACTAACCAAGCAATTTAATTGTGACCTTTACTAACGGATCAAATAATAAATTAGAAAAAAATATAAAATTGAACCCAGGTCCTCTATGAACGATAATTCATGCCCAAAAAGAGCATGAAATGCTATTCTTGATACATCGCCGCTCAATATTGCTATGCGCCACATCAATTTTAATTTAAGCGCATGTAGATAGAACGATGTCGTAATGATACTCGGATATTCGGCGGTATAAATCCGTTTTCTTTGCGATTCTAATGGATATCTCACCAAAAGTAATCACTGTTTCACGCACACGCGAATCAATTACCCAATGCACATCAATTGATGGGATGAAATGATAACACAATTATGGGTACAATCTAAATCAAGTGACCTTGAATGTGAAGTAGAAACGTATACAATACTTACCTCCCGTTAAGTACAAAATATTCGCATCGTCGAACGTCAAAAGTACAAAATATTCGCATCGTCGGACGTCAAAAACGTATATAATGCTTACCTCTTGTTAAGTACAAAACATTCGCATTGTCGAACGTCAAAAGTACAAAATATTCGCATCGTTGAAAGTCGAAAACGTTCGACAATACGCAAATAAAAGTTTAAATTGATATAAAAGTTTAAATTGCTTCTCAAAACTACCGTACAGACAATCATTTATTACCCAATCGGTCAACTATATGCGTTACCCTTCAAACAGCTGCCTATAAACACACACTTAAAGTAACTAAAGTGATTACAAGTGTAATCACTTTAGGTACTTAAAGTCTTAATACTATCTGTACTTCCTAATAACAATCATCAATATTATGCAAATTAGGGTCAAACTAAGAAATATAGAAATAATGGTTGCATCTCGCCATGTTGAACGAACAAATTGCATCTACGGTCCGGTCCATAACAGTTGAATACATGAAAGACGAATCCGCTTCGCTAATAATATGCTCTGAAGTAGGCGTAGGTCCCGCATGTGGTTCACTCGGCTACTGGTTTCGTGGTTAGATACTTTTTAACAAAATTCAACAAAAATGGGCATATGAGGTGAAAATGCACATTCTTTCTCACTTCTGATTTTATCGACAAAAGTGGAGTTGATTTAAAAATTATAACACGATGATTGTCACTTTCACTTAACAATTTTTATTTAATTTTAAACAGTTTAATTTATAAAAGACGAACACAAAATATTCAAATATATGTTTAACCAAATAATAAAATAAGACGGAAAATAACAAAATACATATCACGTAAGATGCGAGTCCACTCGCTACCATACCCGATATACACATATATAGACATAATTTGCATAGATAATTGTACCATCGACGTCAATTGGAATTCTTTGGTGTAATAGAGGCCCAATTTATATAGATAATTGTACTCATCTATTATGATTAACACATTGTAAAGTATGTAAATACAAATGTTTTCAATTGTATATTCAGACGTACATCGATAAATGTAAGTAAAATGTATCACTAAAAATCGATTCTTGAAATAAATTAACTGTGTTTGCTCCCATCGAATATTTTGCAATTTAAAATTTGTACACAGTGATATTAAATTTATGGTGTCGCTGTTAGCTGTTTGATAAAGAAACATAATTTAAGAGTATTTAAAAGGATTTTATTTAAAACGCCAGCAGCTTCTAGTTTTAAAATTAATTTTGGCAATGAGTTGTAGAATTACAATATATTTACGAAGGTACGTAAAAATTATTTTACAAACTGTTTATGTATAAATACAAAGAGTTGTTTAAATATAGTAAACACGACGAATCTTTAAAAAATTACTTTTGTTAAAATACAGGTTGTGTTCCTATCAAGTGACAAAAAATGCACATTAACTGGATATAATTGTAATAAATTATTCATTACAACTAAGTAATATGTGTGTAAAACATTTTTACGTTGATTTTTTTATAAAATGAATAGTGAGAGGCTTTATCTTTCAATTAATTAAAGGAAAAAAGAGAAAAATTTCCCTTTGATAAAACGTACTTGTTACCAGATTATTAAATGTTAATACACGAGAAAAGTAATGAAACATAGAAAAGTGATCCGAGTGTACCAAATGGCATGAAATTTTCATTCATATTCAAATAATTTTTTATTAAATTAACTTTTTTTTAATGCGTTTCTTTGATTTAAAGAAAAAAAAGTGAAATATATACTTTGTTAAAAATTTACAAATCTACCCAATCGGCGGGTACTTGGAGTGGAAAGTATCCCCCTTTAGTACAAATCCTTACCCATTTTGTGATTGACAAGTGTAGTGAGGAAAAATAAAACACATAGTTTTTATAATAAATATACATAGTGTACAATAATAATTTATACACGTAATGAAAATAAGAAAAAAATGTCTTCATAAACGCGCTTAAATTATTTTTATACATCAAATTTTTGATGTATAAAAATAATTTAAGCGCGATTGATTAATACATCAAAAATTGTTAATCAAAAATAACAATTATCAGAAAAATCTTTAAAAAATTATTAATTACAGACTCTGACAAAGTACGTAAGTAATAACTTTTTACAACTTAATTGTTTTATAATTTAATTGATATCTTTAATATGTAGCCATTGTCTAAGAAATTAAGAATAAACTATTAATTAACTGACATTGACATTCACAATACTATATCATAGACTATTATGTTGTCAAAATAAATATCTCACTTTTAAAGTTTGACGTGGCTTTTTTTGACCCACGTTTTACTTGAATTATCTTACATCTGTATACAGACGATACAATAGGTCATAATTTGCATTCTATTTCATCTTGCTGGTTCTAAAAGTTTCGTAGAAATAACATTTACAAACTATTGGAAAAAATAAACGAATTTAAAAAAAAAATATATAAAATATTCTCATTTGTTTGATTGAAGATTTAAATAAAACTTTTAAATGGCTTATTTTTTTATTTTTTCTGTATGAAGGTGTCATTTTTATTCTTATAATCCTGGGCCCAACATTTTATGGACTTTTGCCGTCTGCAGTGTTTGGTAACAATACCATCTTATAAAAATATTGTAATTAATAACAAAGTAAACTTAGTACACAAACATAATACAACGTACAACACACAAATTTGTAATTGAAAAAAACAAAACCTAAAATTTTAAATGAGGAAAAATAAATACAAAAACAAAAACGAATTTATAGTTAAATAAAAAAAAACAAACTCAAAAAACTTAAAGTTTTTATAATGTGATTTAAATAATGGACCTTCCCCGCTCGGTCCGGTCCGAACTGGGAAGTTTAAGTAAGTTTGTATTTAATTAAAGACAGTAATTTATTTAAAAATACGAGTAGCAACCCAAAATTTGATTAAACAATTCCTGACCCATACAGAGTTCATAGGTCACAATAAAATTTATGGTCACTATATGAGTGCATATGTTTTATGGCTGACCCATTTCATATGTGAGAAGTGTTTGTAGTATGATTAATTTCAACGTTACTAATAAACTAACCTTTTCAGCCTAAATCAAATTGAAACTTTGCATACTAATGTATATATCCTGAGAAAATCTTCGTCTTCTGATGTGAAATATATTAGAAGCTTTGGAAGTCAACATGGTGAAGTGCAAACAGACGTTAAGAAAAAATTGAATGTTGGATCTACCGTAGATCAAAGTGACATTATTCATCATGGCAAGATAAAAGATAAATGGTGGGAGGTTAATGGTCCAC
The DNA here is from genome assembly GCA_039881145.1 of Druceiella hillmani. Lineage (NCBI taxonomy): Eukaryota > Metazoa > Arthropoda > Insecta > Lepidoptera > Hepialidae > Druceiella > Druceiella hillmani. Next base: position 5,975,708 of record JAYKKI010000069.1, on the reverse strand, counting down.
AGAAGGGGTTACATGCGATGAATAGGCTTAGGTAAGGATACCCTAATTATTTCCTAATTTATAATGCCCTGTAGTGCATATTGTGAGTGGCCGATCAATATTAATACATTTCTATACGATGAACAGCAACGAAACTCAATGTAGTCTTCAGACAAATTATTATTTACTTATATGCTCATTTTGCGTCTATTATTTGTTCTGTTAGTTATATCTATTATCTTCTGACGACATTCTCTTTTCATTTATCGACATATAATCTGTAAATAAACACAACTCCTTGTTTGACAGCCTTATTCTACTTCCTAGATTACAAAACTTTTTTTAAATATTTTTATTTTTATTTAGCATTGATACGATGTTGTCTCTTAAACTTTTCGCCACTAAGCGATGATATCATAGACAAGTCCCCCACGCTACCAATCAAAAATCGCAATCTAAATAAATCATCAATTAGCCGGTCCAATCACCAACGTGCGCTGCTTTGATCAAATACGAGCACTGCGCTGCAATTCAGTTGACCACCAATTAATTGACAAAACAAAGTTGCGTACGTATTTCTAACAAAATAATATTTTGTCATGAACAAAAATAAATACCTAAAACAATTTATAAAATGCGTAAAAGTACGTGATCGTTCAAGCGTTTGTTGGTTCAGGTGTTGCTTTATATTTTACAAAAGTTGGATCTATTTCATTTGACATTTGTACATTCCTCATTCTTATGTCGTTGTAAAAACGTGGTATTATTTTATCTTATTCGATATTGTGACATTATAATAATATCTCTCTCTACATATATATATATATATATATATATATATATATATATATATATATATATTAATGTTTTAATTCCATCTCTGATCGATATAAAGTCTGCGATTTTAAAATCAAGAAATTATTATACGTGATGTGATTATAATTACATAACTTTTTTTCTTTATTAACATTTCATTATTTATTTACAAACATAATTATATTTATAGTTTTAATACGATTTTTTCCTTATTCAAAGTTTTCATAACGCTAGAACCAGGTGAAATTACCTACACGTGCACCTCTATGTCTAATAACATAACTATGCCTTTTAAAATTTGGTCATAATCATTGCAAATCTTACACATCGGTAAACCTATATTTTATTACTGAAATAGATTAATGACCAAAGTAATTTTTTTTTAAATTATATAAATATCATGTCGACGCAGAGTGCCAACAGTAATGCGTTTATTATTGGCGCATGTGCATGGCGATCCTGTCACGAACAGAAGAAATTTTAATTTTACGTCGCTGTTTTTTTTATTTTTGCTGGGATGTTTTATAATAATTGATGTTGCAAGTAACATAAAAATAGCCGCTGTTAGTACCTTTACTTATTTAGAATTTGTGGATACTTTGTCTTGTGTTTTTTTGTGTCAACACTTACAATATAATTATGTGGCAAAATCCACCATCGAATATGTAATGTTTGGCACGAGGGGCACGATTTGACACCGCATATGTACCTAAATACAGGCGGTGCCAATCGTGGTCCTCACCAATTTCAGTAGTTCAAATTTTTGTTTTGGATAGAGGACATCGTTACAAGTAACTTAAACGACAATAGTTCCGCGAAAATCAATAGTTTTAAAGTTATGATTTTTTTTAAATCTCTACTCCAACCACAAAAATCACTTTTATTCGAAACTATTCCTCTAATTCACATAAAATTTGATATAAAAGTAGAGAGTTTGAAACTTTATATTGATTTTTTTCTGTTCTCAAAAAAAACATAAAAAAAATTTCGTAAAATCTGTACAACTATAGATTTATTTATAATCTTAAAAAATACCTTAAGATATGGTGATAATCTAGACAAAAAATTGTAATGATATAACTGTTGCAACATTTTCAGAAATTAATTGAACACAAAATGTGAATTTTTTTTCATAATCGTCAGGGCTCTCAATCCATAATATCATTCTACCTATTAAAATATGAATTTGTTTTAAATTTCGGAATTTTTGAATAATATTTAGAGAACCGACTCCCAAAATTTTAAAATTATCTGCAAAACCCACTTATTGCTATATTATTTATTGCTATATATATATATATATATATATATATATATATATATATATATATATATATATATATATATATATATATATATATATATATATATATATATATATATATATATATATATATATATATATATATATATATATATATATATATATATATATATATATATATATATATATATATATATATATATATATATATATATATATATATATATATATATATATATATATATATATATATATATATATATATATATATATATATATATATATATATATATATATATATATATATATATATATATATATATATATATATATATATATATATATATATATATATATATTGGATATGGTTTACTTTAATATTTTCAATTACTGTATTTGTAAATGTGGCGTTTATAAGCCCCACATACACCTCAATACCTCCACTGTCACCACAATTCTAGTTAACGTAAACAATCCATCACTCCTTCCTACCACTTAACCAGTGACGCAATCACTGCAACCCAAAGCGGTCGTGTTCGCCTGTCAGTGTGATTTACTTTCAGTTTTTTTCGTTTGTTGTAATTTTATTCCTATCATGATTTTTAATATTATAAAAACAAGAAACAGAACTGAAATATGGATAATTGGACACACTTGATCAGAATGAATGCAAGCAAAATTATCCTCAGTGAAATAGGTGAAGAATTATTTATTTCATTACAAAAATGTAAGGAACAAAGTAAACAGAGTATGTGCATCATTAACTGCTAGTAATGTGATGGCTTTAGGCGAAAAGAATGTATTTCCACCAAATAAAAAACATGTTATCACAAAAAAACCCAAATTTTTAGAGGAATGGCAGAATTTTAAAAAATTAAAAGAAAATGAAGCAAAGCACTCAGCAGCATTCAAAGAAAAAGAAAACAAGTGGCAATTAAAATTTAATTGTTCTGTTTAATATAGGTCACTATAGTGCTTTAAATTTGATGACCATTGACGAAGACAAGCAATTTCTTTTTAACCAAAGAGAAATGAGTCGTCCAGGACGAATTGGTAACATCGATAAGAAGTATGCGAGAAAACTTCAAAAACAATTAGAAAAAAAGTTATGTTGGAAATAATAAAAGAAAAGGAAACAAATAATAAATAGACTAACTGAGATATGCGACCCATTATAATCTCCAGCTACTTCTTCTGCAGAGGATAGAAGTGATAGTGATATGAGTCAAAGTCGTCCTAAATTTCCTCAGCCCTTCATCCTTCAGATTTTCATCTCTTGAAGGTTCAAGCAAAGATTTTTTGTCACTACGGAAACGAGGCTGAAAAACAATAGTAGATTCTAATTTAGCTACTAGTCTTGATATTGTTAAGTCGAGTAACCGAAAAGCAATTGTAGTTTTTGGCTCTACACTCAAAAGATTGGGCTGCAATGGTCTCTTCTATACGTTACCAAAAATGGATATTAAAAAGCAGGTTGCTGTATCTATGAAAGCTGATTTTTAACCACAAACTAAACTTACTGTGCACTGGGATGGTAATATGCTCGAGGATATAACGGTACATGAAATAGTAGATCTTAATGAAATTGTACACTACCAATTTTGGTAGCTGGAAAAGGAATCGACCAGCTTTTGGCCGTTGGCAAGCTTCCAGATGACAAAGAGAAATCATGGTAACATGTGGAGATTATATGATAAAATAAGATGTCAGTGGTTCTATACCACAGTATCTAATGCAGGACGAATAAACGGAGCCTGTATTCTTTTCGTACATAAAATGCAAAAGGAATTGATTTGGCTTGCATCCCGCCATCACATCTTACAAATCGTACTTGAAACTGTTGTAGTATCAGCTATTCGACCTTCCAGCGGTCCTGAAATCATGATTTTAAAAAGATTTAAGAACTATTGGACAAAAATTTATTAGGAAAACTTCAAGACTGCGATATCAGAACCATCCACTTGGAGTTGCGTTCAAATTGTCACAACAGATATAATTGCTTTTACTCAGAACAATTTCAGCTCGTGACGATTACAATGAGGAATGAGATCATTTGATCATTATTTTTTTGGGAAGGGTTCCTGACAGCGGTATCTCATTCAAAGCCCTTGCTGAAATGCACCGTCCACGTTTGATAGCAAAATCTATATATGTACTGAAAATGTTTCTATTTAAGCACCAGGTTAAGATCACGATTAAAGAAAATAAGGCTATCACGAATATCGGCACATTCGTTGTACTTTTTTGTGCAAAATACTGGTTCACAGCACTAGTGGCTTATGTGGCACCTGCAAATGACTGGTAAATTTTGAAAAACTTGGTTGGTTTCGAAAAACATAATGCAGATTTAGTCAAAATGGCCGTAAAAAAGATGTTGGGTCATCTTTGGTATCTTTCTGAAGAGCTGCTTGCTTTAGCTTTGTTTGATAAACGAGTTTGTACTGAAACAAAATGTAAAATTATTTTAAGCATTGAAAAAAGAAGGTTCGAAGACCAGTCCTAAAAGGCATTTTTGAAATATGATGTAACCATAAACAAAAATATCTAAGATTTTGTATCAACAAACACAATAAAATTTTATGACATTGCTGGTATCTCATGCGAGTATTTCATCCAAAAAGATCTCGAGCTATAGGAAGAAGAAGAAAGATACAGAGTGGCCAAAGGAAATTTTATAAAACATGAGAGTCTTTAACGATATAGTTGAACGGGGTTCTGCTCTGATGGAAGAATACAATAAATTAAACACTAATGATGAAGGCAGAAGTAGCACTTAATGTTGTTAGTTCAGAATTATAGACAGGAATTTACTTCACTAAAGCAAATTTTATTTAACAAACATTTTTTTCTTTCTACTTACAAATAAAACAGTTCTGAAAAATACTAAACAACTTTAGAAAAGTTGTTTAGTATTTTTATCCATAAAACTGTCTTCTGGTTGTCATAAATTCTTATTTCAAAATTTATTGTTTTGTTTTATTTTGTAAATTTCGAATGGCGGCAGCGACCCTTATATGTCAATTAAAAAATTTAAAAAAATCCTGGTCTGATTTTTAGTGGAATAGATCAGTTTAGGGATTGAGAATAAAAGAAAATTTAAAAAAAAATTGGTCTTGTATGAATAACCCTAATAATAATAATTTGAGCAAATGTATGTTTATTTTTAAAAAAATACACAACGGCACCACGGCACTATGTATTACTTTTCTCTAAAAGCGATGGAACATCTTAATACGCCATATCTGGATAAGTGGATCGACCATGGTGACACAATCACTTGGCCTACAAGATCCCCAGACCTAAACCATATCGATTTTTTTTATCTGAAGTCACTTTAACAAAATCGTTTGTGCCCGAGAAAACACGACTGAACCAAATTTGCCCCAAAAAATTTTAATGTCATTATGAATAATTAGACAGACTCAACAGTTATTTAACAGGCTGAAAAGAAACGATGTATCGATGTATGATCGTAACTTCTTAGTAAATAATATTTAAGTAAATTTTTTGTTGTCTAATTTTGTTGTCAACCTTCGTTCCTTACTTATTTTTATGGCTAAAAATTTGAGAGTGAAGAAAATCTGAGTTTAATTAATGTTTTTTTCAAGAGAAATACGCTTTGTTTTGCTAAAATTACGATTATGGCCGAAGTTTAACATTTTACGATTAAGTGAAGATATTGCAATAGTCACATCATTACGATTTCTTGTCTAAATTAGCACCATATCTTACAGTTATTTTTAAGTTTATAATCGAATCTTTAGTTGTACAAATTTTGCGACAGTGGTTTTTGTGAATGTATTTTTTTCAAGTTTCAAAAAATAGCAGAATAAAATGCAAAAACGGCTCATCCCACGCTAACTACATAACAACTCTAGTTCTGTACTAAATTTCATGTGATTTAGTGGAAGCATTTTTAAACAAAATTGATTTTTGCATTTTGTGGAACTAACGTTTTTTTAAACGACTTCTCACGATGTTCTTTAGTTAAAAAAATATTTTAAACAATAGTAAATGACCCACCCTGTTATATGCGCTTGGGGTGAAAAGGCTTAATTGTAAATGATAATATAATGTAATCGTAATTGAATTCTTGCTGTATTTAGTCATTAGCTTTACTGTAGTAATGAACGTTTGTATCAGTTATAGCATATATGAATATATATATACATATATATATAAATATATACATATATATATATATATATATATACTAGCAAACCCGGCGAACTCCGTTTCGCCACCAGATGGCTTCGTTTTTTGTAACATTTCGTTTGGGGATTAAAAGATGAAGAAAATTTTTTTTTTAATATTTGAAAAGGAAAAATTTTATTTCATTTCACAACTGTAATGAATGCACCATTGAACCATGCAAATGATATATTTGTCCTTGTATCTGTAATTGCAAACAATCATTTGTTGAACAATACGGTGTGACTTCTGATCGTGTGATGGTGTAGTGTGTGGTGTATGTGTAGTTGTCATGTGTTGCAATTGATTGTGTTGGTGTGATTGATTGGTGTGAGTGATTTGTTGTGTGTGTTGTATCTTTTACCTTGCAAGTCGGCATGAAGCCGCCTTCTCGAATGATATTAGCTCCAAAGGAAGTCATACGAAAGCAGTTATTGTATTCAAGGATGCGTTGAAGAAAATGGTTGGAATCGGGATCACTTCCATCGAACAATGGTTTCAGTGGCTGTGGTGGTGTAAGTAATGGATCCAGTTTGACTTTTCCACTTGCGCAGCACAATCCAGCCGTTTCTCTTTTGAACTTTAACGCATTGCAATATCGGCATACAGTCGTCATTGGTCCAATATCTAAATTGTCATCATCACTGTAGTTCGCAGTGGGATCATATTGGAATGCCAAGCGATTCTATGATGCCAATGATCTTCGTGTGCTCACGCGTTGTCTCAATCGGGCATTTTCTCTTATTATATTTTATCTTATATAAGTTCTGTGAATACACTTGTTGCTGGCTTGCATGTCTTGTGCGGCGGCCGATGTTCGCTCGTCGTCCTCTAGGCATTTTGGGACTATGGACAGACTGGTGAATTTAACCTCAAATGCACGATCCACATAATTTACACAGTTCAACTTAACACCTGAAGGACAAATGCCTGCTGTTGAAATTGACTAAAAATTTGCACAATACGCGTGATTGTTTTGATGGTTTCCAATTGAACTGTTAGGAAACGAATAACTTTAACCTCAATTTCGCAATTTCACAGTGAACACAATACCGGTTTTAAGTTGGCGTTTGAAAGAACGTGCGCATAATAAATGTCACATGAAATTAACTGAGCAGAGTATAATGAGTAGCTGTCAAACAATGTATCACGCACCGGCGCCACCTACTTAAAATACTGGCGCCATCTGCTCCACAACCATGCAAAACCATATTGGTGTGTAGTACATGCTACGTATCAGAGATGGCGCTGTATGTGAAAAATGATTTTCCCTGTCTTCCTGCTTTTCTGTTGAATTTTTTCCTGAATTTTGTTTGCTATAAACCTCACGGAGCCCGAGACCTTTCCAACGAATGCAAAAACCGTGGAAATTGGTTCGTGCGTTCTGGGAAATTAACTGAGCAAAGTACAATGAGTAGCTCTCAAACAATGTATCACGCACCGGCGCCACCTACTTAAAATACTGGCGCCATCTGCTCCACAACCATGCAAAACCATATTGGTTTGTAGTACATGCTATGTATCAGAGATGGCGCTGTATGTAAAAATGATTTTCCCTGTTTTCCTGCTTTTTTGTTGAAATGTTTCCTGAATTTTGTTTACTATAAATCTCACGGAGCCCGAGACCTTTCCAACGAATGCAAAACTGTCGAAATCGGTTCGTGCGTTCTGGAGTTATAGCGTCAGGAAGGAAAACCCGACTTATTTTTATATTATATATATATATATATATATATATATATATATATATATATATATATATACACACACACATTTCGTAGACTTAGTATTACAGGTGCAGTGTTTTCAGGTCAGTAAACCACAACGTTTAAATTTGCAAAATGACTTATGTGCAAAATTAAAACACTTTGATAAAACTAAACAATTATATAAGAGACCGGCAAAAATAGGCCCAGATGTTACAGAAATAAAACAAATTAAATCCCATTTCCCCTGTATTTATAGTTTTTATTATCTTTACTTTATTTTTTAGGTTCCAGACCCGAAGGTCTGAATATGCGACAATGTCTAAAGTGACAAGAAACTAAACTTTAAGAAATTTATACTTAAAAGGTAGTTTCTTGGCAGCAACTGGAAATTATATTTAAAATACCTGAAAATGGTATTTTTAAATTGTATATGTAAAGGATGGTGAAATGGTTTTTTCTGGATAGCCATGTGTGTTATCATCCAAAGGAGCTCTTTCAATAGAGTACAAATCTCTGTTTTTTATTTTCTTTTCACTGATGGCAACAATTTGCCGGGCCAATCAAAGTTGGCATTTTTACATCCATTTTCGGTACCAGCTCTACCTCAAAAATTATTTAGGAAGCTGTAATATGTCTCATATTCTTAAAGGAGCTAGATATATAATAGAAAATATTTGAGTAATCAAACCAAATGTATTTGAATTCATGGTATTTTTAAGTGTTATGTAATATATATATATATATATATATATATATATATATATATATATATATATATATTTATATATATATATATATATATACACACACATATATATATATATATATATATATACAGCAAGTAAAGGAACGAAAATGTGCCACTTCAATCCGTAATAGCAGTAGTGCATTACAATCGACCCGCATCACGGGTAGATTATAATATATCTATTTTTTTAAATCATACCACTTTTTTATATTTAAAAATTGTCACAAGACATTAATTTGGGAATGCATCAACCTATATCGTATATTTCGATAAACGTTAGAAATGTGGCTATATTGCATGATGGTGAATTTGACTCTTCTTAGCGATCGATGGTGAATTTGACTTGTCTAACTATCCTTTTAGTTTGTACGGTTTTACAGAAAAAGGTTAAAAAAGAAAAAGATAGATTAAATTTCAAGGTCAACTTTGTTTACGTTTCGTAAATTAAAATTATTGCCCTTTGAAAAATTCTAACATCAATTCATTAATCATTCAAATGTTAAAGATTATAAAAAATATTAGTTTCGATTTTTAAAATAACGAAATAACTATTAATACGATATTTTTTTGTTTGTCGTTTAGATAAATTATTATTTGCTTCTTGTTAATAATTTAATATTAATTGTAATTTTTAATTTGAAAATCAAACTTTATGGATTATTTATTATTTATATGGATTATTTATTATTTATTTATTATTTATGGATTATTTATTATATTTATTATAGGAAACCTCACACATTTCTTCGACCAATAACGTTGGTATGTTTTTGAAAGTTTATTTTGGATATAACAGTTTAATGCGCGTCGCTGGTTTTTGTTAAATAATTTGTTATTTGTGATATCGAGTGAGTGGAATTACGAACATGTCGTTTTTTAGTGCTGGCGAATATATGGATATTGTATTAGTATATGCTGAATGCCATTATAATACTAGCGAAGTCATCAGAATGTACGCTGAACGCTATTCGAAACGGCATTATACGATAATGCATTACATGAGAATATAGGTGGTAATTTTGTTACTATGTATGTATGTTTTAATTACTATGTACGCATGTTTCCCAGTTTTTTGAAACGGATAAATGACATTTCATTTTGACACTTGACACTTTGTAATAGGCGTGCCACGTTGCCAAACTGACAATTAGTGTACTCGTTATACGGGGTTAATTTAAACATAATTATGATTTCATACAAAATTAAAACTTTTATTATTTTATAAACTAGGCGACTAATTTGAGAAAATAACATATTGTCGGATTACACATAATTAATGCGACAAGTGGTTGAAGTGGCGAACTTTCCTAGATATACATACTGTGTATATATAAATATATTTATATATATATATATGTATATATATATATTTATATTTACTATATATATATATATATATATATATATATATATATATATATATATATATATATATAGTATATATCATCACAAAATAGCGCCACTTCAACCCCTTGTATAATTAATCATGTGTAACCCGTGTAATTTTAAAACTAGTCTATAAAATAATTAAAGTTTAAATTTTATATTAAGTCATAATTATGTGTAAATTAGCACCCTGTGAAAATTTCAATTTGACAACGTGTAAAGTATTGTCACGTTTAAATTTCCATTTATCTGTTTGAAAAAAAACTATAAAAAAAGGGTAGGTTTCCTTCTTAATTAACTCAGCATACTTTACTTAAATATTACAATGGTAACAGCTAGTAAATTGAAGAAATAGTGTGCTTAATTCGATACATTTGCTTCCTTTTGTTATTTATTAATATATTAAGTACCTACGCCTTTGTATCATGTTTTGTCACATTTGTACATGCGTATACAATAATTTAAATTCAAATTATTTTATTTAAGAAAGTATTGTAATTACCTATATGTTAAGTTTGGTTCTATAAGTGCTTCGCCGGTATTATAATTATATTCGGAATACAATGAAGTCATGTCCAAATATACGTTCGCACTAAAAAGCGACATATTCGCTAATTCCACTAACTCTAGCACTATTACAAAAATTAAATAAAACGCACAAATCCTTATTTTACAAACAATAAACACAAATCTACATTTTCAAAACAAAAATTATCTCTTCGAAAAGGTTCAAATGTTCTGATCAGTTTAAGTGACATTTGTTGATGTTGCCATATAAAATTATTAAGTAAACCCCGCAGATTTATTTTTAAATCGTAATTAAAATTAGACTGATATTATTATTATTATATAATGAAACAATATCGGTTTAATACTTATTCAAATAAATTTCAATTTTTAATTTAATATTTTAAAAATCGATGATAGTATTTTTTATAATCTTAGATGTTTGGGCGAATTATGAATGTTAAAGACGTTCAAATGGCAATAAATGTTATCTACTAATTGTAAACAACCTTGACTTAGAAATTAAATTTTGTTATCCTCCATTCTTTTCTTTTTTTAACCTTCTTTTCTAAAACTACGCAAACGAAACGTATAGTTAAAAAAGTCCAATTAACAATCAATCGCTATAAGGTGCAATATTGCCACATGTCTTATGTTTATTGTAATTAAAAATATAGGTTCATGCATTTCCATGTTAATAATTTATAACAATATTTTAATTTCAGCAAAACAGAGATATGATTTTCAAAAATATAGGTGTGTGGCATGATGAACTATTACGGATTGAAGTAGTGCTATTTAGTGATGATATATACTATATATACCTACGAGTAAGTGACGAAAAATAATATTTATGTAAGGCACCACTTCATTATCATTATATTATATATTATTATTATATATATGGTTAAGCGATTGCTATTGTGTCCATTAATTTGTCAAACTTATTTACGTATAAAAGAGAATAAACAAATTAAGTTTTCTTTTAATACTAATTATTTATTAAGAGTTTCTTTTTCTAGGGTTCCATTTATAAGAGATGGTTTATTAGCTTGTTTTAAGGCTGATACAGACGCAACCACTACTAGAAGACCATTGACAGGGCTTAAGATTTTAGATGTGGGATGTGGAGGTGGCATATTGTCTGAGGTAGAAGCTCTCATTTAATTAGTTAAAATAAAACTTGTATAATTTGATTTTATATTTATTCATAAATGTACGGCTTCCATTTTTCTATACCATAAAAGTAACTCATTTGATATTGAGGTTAATGCCATAACTATGGAATTAAATAGTTTTCGAAGACTTTTTTAAAATTTGTTATACAAAATATAAGTCGGCAATGATTGAAATGCTTATAATTATGAAAACTGCTTAATAATATCTAATATGTTGTGTATTTATTTATTTATATCTTTAAAATTCCGTGCCCAGATTATAAATCGTTCCCAAGCGTTCAACGTGGGCAAGTAAAGACAAATGTTTTTTTAAATGTAGTACAAATAATAAAAAATTAAACCGAAAAACACACACAATTGCATTCTTGACGCAGTCAAGTGAGTAAAAAGATGACAAGACAAAACGCATTTCGCAAACGTTGGTCAATTGTATGTGCGTTAAAAGTTGGTGAGTTCTGCGGATATTTTTGCACGCTCTAGGTTGATGAATATAAACTATACCTTCATCCTATCATAGAATAACCAGGAACATAAAATACCACCAAACCTAAGATCGAGTAGTTATCAACATAATCACTTGATAATAAGAAAAATGCTTAGTTAAAAGCAATTCGCATTGCAGTGGAAGTTAATTAGATCCAAGAATGTCCATTATATATTTGGAAAGGAAGGACAGTAACCCCAGCACCACATATTCCTTCTAAATGGGTTCATAATCACAAGTATGTACTGCATGGGTGGTATCCTTACAAGTGTACTCCTCAAGTCATGCAGGCAACTGACAGTGCTAACGAATAATTTATCACACTAAAAAAACAGACCTAGATTACTAGCTCATCTGGTTCCATATTAAATAATACAAAGCTGGGATTGATTACTTTCCAATATGATGTATTGCTTTCGAGCTCGAAAGTAAATGGTGAAAATATTTTTTCTAAAGTAGAAGACATACCAGCCTTCAATCATTTTACTAGAAGAATATTTGCAACTCTAAGCCCTTGAAAGTCACATACAACGAGAACGCTTCCGAGTCAGACTTATGCTAGATTCAACATTCTAATCATAAGCACTAAATAAGGCTCTCATAAGGTAAGAATAGTGCTTATCTTGGTTGCACCAGATTAACTTGGTTGTACAAAATAACACAACAAAAAATACAAAATACAGTGGAACCCGCTTAACGCATCTTACAAAAGACTATACTAAAATAGTATATTAACTGAGAAATGTTTTTTACGAGAAGCTCAATACTTGTCAACAAATCTATTAATACAATATATATGCGTAAATGGAAATAAGACAGTTTAGATATTTAAAATACGTATATCATTTGCTTAAACTCTAAGTTAAGATGACAATCCAATTTTTCCTGAAGCAGATAGGTTAATGGATGAAAAGTAATTGATTATCAGTGGAATTAAAATATTATAGACCATTTTGAAAAGAACTAATTGCCAATATGTATCATTTTAACATTGAAACTTTTGTCAGTACAGGTGCTGCAATTGTTAGTACAGATGTTGTATCCTCTTCACTGTCCTCAATGTTTTCTTAACCAGGCACCTGGCTGTAACATTAGGTTTTGAATGAGTTCTTGGAGTGTGTTATCGTGACGTTATAAACGATATGTGTTAAGCAAAATTATTTAAATAAATAATCAGGCCAAAAGGAAATCGTATGAAACAAGAACATTTTAAGAGGTTCTACTGTACTATGAAGAGAATGACACACATTACAAGAAAAACGCAGTAAAAGCTTAATTTTGATTATAATTTGAGATGCAGCCTAAAATGATACATGTATTAAGTCGCTAGCGCTCAGCTCGACTAAATCTGGGCTTCGCTAAATAGATCTCCGTGACGTCGGGAAAGTAATGCTCGTAAAACGGGAAAAGTATAAAATATAATAGGGAAAAGTATACTTATAGACTGTTATTTCTTTTTCATTATTTTTATATTTAATTTTTTTGATATATGTACATAATTAAAAGGTGAAGAACTTAACAATTCATACTATAAAGTAAAATTAAGCATTTCTACAATATTATTTCACATTGCATTATATTATTCCAATATATAAACGATAAATATTTATTTATACTTGTACGCAAATGGGAAATCTATTTGGGGTGGTGAAATTTGACTCCACGAATCAGACTCCTTATGTTCATGTTTGACCCGAATTTGAATCCATAAGATAGACTCGTGCTTTGCATATTTGGTTCGAATTTTATGACTCGTGCTTTGCATATTTGGTTCGAATTTTATGACTCGTGCTTTGCATATTTGGTCTAAAATTTATTGCGAGTTAAACTCATAGAAATACAGTCAGTCAGTGGAAGTCAGCCTCGGCAAAAGCAAGGGATTCACATATTAATGATTTTGGTTGGAAAATGTGTTAATTTTCATATTTGCGTAGACATTATAGCATTGTCATTTCGTTTTAGTAAATGACATAAGAGAGCCGGGCATTAGTAATTTAACATGAGGAGTAGAAATGTAAAATATTTAATTTTGAGATGAATAGCATAAGTAGGAGTAATTATTTATTAATATCATGACCCTATAATTTTGTATTTTGACGTAAATTGTGTAAAAAATCCTCTTATATAAGAATTATTTCATTTTTTCTCCATTTTTCAAAACGGGTTGTTTACTTGATGAATTTTAATTTATGAAATTTGAATATTTACAAAATTGATTAATCAGTTTATTAAACCGCATGTAATAAAGTTTAAAATTGTTTATTTCAGCCTTTGGCAAGAATAGGCGCCGACGTTACAGGCATAGATGCCAGTGCAGATTTAATCGAATTAGCGCAAGAGCACGCCAGTGTGGATGAAACCCTCATGAATGAACGAATTACCTATATTACTACTTCTATTGAGGTAAAAGAATATGAATGATACTAGAGAGCATATACCAATTGTTCAACCAACTCTCTTGGTGAATTCTATATAAATAATAGAGTTTGACAGAAGCTAAATACACAAATTAAATTTTTTTTCTTTGGCCGACAATAACTAAATAGGAAACAGAGGCCAAGATTTCGAAAATCCCATAATTGTTTGTAATTAGCTTTTTACCCGTAACTTAGCTCAAAGGTATTTCTTTGTTTATCCAATGGGGAATCCAAGTGAAAGCTTAAAACAGTGAATTAATAAAAATGATGATAAATTAAATTAAAAGCACGAAGAGCTAAATTAAATGAAAAAAAGTGGAACTTCTTGAAAGCTAAATTGAAAAATATAACTTTGTTATTTTTCTTGTCCGTACAGTTTATAAACAACTCATTTACTTATAAGAGATTATATGAGTAACACAAATTTTCAAGTCTAATTTCAAAGATATTTTACAATATCTAATTTCACATTAAAAATTTATTTTATTGAATTGTGTACAGTGAATAGAATTTTTCTTTCAAAATATATTTCCTATTTCATATAAATTAATGAATGGTCCTTACTGGTACCTGGTTGAGGGTGATCTCGAAGGCAGTAAGCCACTGTAGGTACGATTAGCTCACAAGCTTTTTCTAAGACTTCCTTTCACCCTGTAAAAGATTCGTTCTAACCATTTTTTCTTTGTTGCACCTAGCTGGACTCTCAACTGATCAAATCGAGTTCTCAAAAGACGATGGTAAAAATGACACTCATTCGACACACTTGTTTAAATAATGTTAGACGACATCGTTGAATTTGATGCTTAATGTCTAATTAATTCTGACAGCAAGATCGACGGTGTCAAAATATTTATCTGATAATTAAGAACAAGCTAAATACCACAAACGTTTTTGGATGTTCGGCTCTGGCTTTTTTATGGTCTGGGATTAGAACAGCTTTCTTCTAAGAAAATGTAATTATCTCTTACCTAAATTGTCATGATTAAAAGATTGAATTGGTTAAGCAGGATGTTTTCCACCATCATTGCCTGGATTATTCCCATTTTCCAAGACTTTCGGCTTGTTGAATATTGAGTGGTGCTGCTAATAGCTTTGTGGGTAGGCGATGATTGTAATATTCTTAGAAGAACTGTCTCCAACATTGCAGACGTTTCTCCGGACATATGAAGAATGATCTATCTAGTTTCTTGATGTTGTAGTTGTTCTATAATTATTTATTCTTACTTGGTTGCAGCTTTTTCTAGCTCGTCCACCACTTTATTCCAATAAGCTTCCCTTTTTTTTTGTTTCAGGTGAATCTCCTAATTTACTTGTTCATAATGGGTATAACAGATAATTTTCGTGTGATAATATAAGTAGTTAAGACAGACTATTATTGTCAATAACGGATGTGATATTATCTTTTCCTTTTGGCCACAAGGTCCATAGTGTCTGTAAATTCCAGGATGATGCAGTTTTTCTTCCTTATCAATGTCGTCTCATCCAATGTGGCAAATGCCTTGAACCAATCGGAAAGACTTGTTTGAAATCTTGCGTAAGTGCAGGCCTCTTATCGCTTTAAGACTTGATATATTTGTCGTTTTGCTTATTGGAGTCGCAGATACACATCAGCAAGATAACAAAATTGTCATGGGTCGATAGTCGGGTCCTCTCATAACTCTGAGGTTCTTCAGCGATGACTGGAAATGAAAGTTTATTAGGACATAATCGAACTCCGCGTAATGTTTGAGTAATGTTGGAAATAAATGTCCAAGCTGATCAGGTTTTTGATCAAAGCAAACGAGAATACGTATAATCCGTTAACATTGTAAATTTCTATTGTTGATTCTCCCTACTTCATAAAAATTCTTTTTCAAATGGGAATAGTACGACCAATTTTTTAATTTTGGATGATCTGTTTGAAAAAACTATAATTGAATTACCTGAAGATGAAATTTATGACATTAAATCAGTAGCATCCTATTATTATTAAACAGATTGCAAATTGCAACTTACTATAATTTATAGGTTAATTTTTTAACTAGCAAACTTTTCTGTTTTATATTTTGAAATATAAGTATATATTATATTTGTTGTATCTTACATGGAAATCTAAATTTATAAAAAAACAACTCTATAAAAAGAAGCACCTATTAGCAGCTACATCATGCGTGCTAGATAAATTCATATGGATAAAAAAAACTTGTTAAAAAAAGTAATGAATATAAAATAAACGGGAATCAAATAAAATGACGCTCCCGAAAAATTACATTGTGAGTGCGTGTGGGTAATGGAACAAATACCTCGTGGAAGCGAGCTGATGTGTCATAAGTTGCGATCGGAGATGTAATAAATGTCATGTGTCTATAACAATACAAAAGGAACTCCCTCCCCACACCCCAAATAAAACCGAACAGTTACCAATATCAAAAAGAAGAAAATACATTATACTTAAGTCATACGATAGATAAGCAGATCATAATAATAAAACTTATAATATGTTATTAAACTTTAAAATTCATCACTATCGTTAAAACACACCTATTAGCAAGCAAATCCATAAACAATATTATTGCAACATAAATATTTTGAAAAAAATCCCAGAAAAGGTTTATGACAAGAATTAAAGTTAAAGCTAAAACCTAGGAAAATAATACTAAATGGTATGACTCCCGAAGAGGTCGGTTAACTTCACCAAATTTCTAATTATCTGATATTTAAATAGCTAATCATATGTTAGCTAATCATATGTTAGCTAATCATATGTTAGGTAATCATATGAAAGTGTTATGATCATATGAAGTGTATGCGAAGTAACTTTTAAAATTAAAGCAGTTTACTTCTCATTCTACGACATACTGCATTATGATGAAGGAATAACATTGCAAGAATATTGCAAAAAGCTCGATGGATTTGTTTAAACATATGGTTTATTTATTGGCAAAAACTCCCTTATCTTGCTGTTTTCTCTGATCTTTTACTGGAGAAAGAGACAGTGATAGAAATTAAGTGTTAAATTAAGCCAAATCTAATTCAATTATAATGCAGAGTTCCATATTTAATTAAAGAAAACAATGATTTTACATTGAATTTACATCTCCTTTATATTATCGGACTCATGACAATTCTATTGCATTTAAATATTGTAACTTGGTAATTTATACTTTTAAAGGTTTACAGGTAATTTTTATCGATGGAGATCACAAGTATATACTAGATATATTAAAAATTAAATACCTTTTAAACTAATGGATTTAAAAAAAATAGTACGGACGAATTGTTTAAGGATTTTTTAGCTTTTAAATGGTCTTCTTGTGCAGTTGGTTTGCTTATTTCGTTATTTTATTCAATGAAGAAAATTGACGGGATTCATAAAATTCTCTTTTAAGTACTTTGTGAAGAGTACAGCGACTTTGGGTGTATAAAACTATGATTTAAGAAGTGGAATCACTGATGGGTTTATTTACATCAAAATATGTTTACTTAAAAACATATGAATGTACTTAGATGGATATAAAAGAAACAGTGAAACATCGGTTTGGGATCAGCTTGTTGCGACCGTGTGGTTCTATAAATATACCCAAGTTAAAGGCATTTCCTCTGAATGCTGTGTAGAATGGATGCCCACAAAGTCCCTAACCCCGTGCACCGTATTGAATGCTTTGATACGACGGTTTGCTTAGGAGGACAGGTCGATAAAGACGACGCTCTGAGTACGTCAGCGTGTGAAAGGTTGTTCAGTGCAACCGGTCGGCGAGGTAGCATGCTCGTGAAAAGGTATCGCAAAGCGCGTGTCGATGCTTAATTTTGTTCTTTTAAGAACAGCTTATTATTGTTGAATTTATCATTGAATATGCAGGTATAGGTAGCTGGGAATTATATTAATTATTTCATTGTACCTAATTTGGAAAATAAATTTTTATACACTTCTTGATTACTTCTTTATTTTATACATCTTCTAGTCATCTTCAGTGAAACTAAATTAACATAACTTATGACTGTTCTTTGATACAATTATAATTTATGTAAAGTCTTTAACCAGAGGCATGAAAAGTCTCGTATCCAATTACACGTAGCTTTCCTTGAACATCGGACATATATACCCATCAAATACCTATAATTATACTTAATTTATTTAATTTGTGGTTATATACTTAAACATATTTAATTTATGGTACTCGTGCGAAGTCATAAACCAAACACTACAAGTATGTGCAGTTTCAGATGAAATGTACGAAATTTTATCTATCTTGCGAATATGAAATTATAAATAACGAAATTATAGAAATTATAAAATATAGAAATTATAATAATAAAGCTTTCTATATCGAAATAAAATAAATAACTTCTTAGCCGAATCCAAGCAGAATTTATGCTATGAATATTAAGATTACAGCTATATTCTAATTGAAACCATTACGTGTGTTGTTTCAATCTGTATAACGTATCTAATTAGCACGTCACACAAAATTACAGTTTTATTACAACGATTTATGCTGTTAGTTATATGAAACAAAGTTAGTTTCAAAGAAAATAATTATTCGTAAAAAATTTAACAGTTTTATATTTTATAAATGTACCTTCAAATTTAGTCAGTGAATTAGTTGGTCTTGATTGAAAGGTGGTCTTGATGATCTTATTCTGATAAATTCTACAAATTCTGAAAAAAAACGTATATATTGCACGGTAAAATTACAATATTTTGGCTTTTCACTTATAGAAATTTGTATCTAAATATTATTAATAGTTAGCATTAATTGGTCACTATAGCTTATGACCCATTTATAGTTTTAATATATCATTCATCAATCTTCTCATCTATAACACTAGTAATGACCATTACTAGGTAGACCCTCCTTCCATTCCAATGAAAATGTATCGTCCGAAACTCTCCAATAAGGAATTTGTGGCCCTATATTCCCGACCAGTTTTGAAATAGTAATTGATTATGAATCTGATTTAAAGGCAAGCTCGGCTTGCTTTCATCTAACTATCGCTCGTCTCCTGATATCTCAAAAGCAAATTCGCCCTTACTCTCATCCTTCACCAATCATCCTATTCCTATGAGGGGCGTATCTAAATTATCGTCAACATTGGCCCACTTATTGTCCATGGCATACGATCGAATTTGGCTCCATGTTAAAAAAAATCATACAAATGGCGTAGTCTCTGATGGAGGTCAAACAAATTGATAGAAACATGTTTTCTGTGAAATTTTGCATCTGTAGACTCCGTCGACTGTTTTGTAAACCACTCCACTTTTTAGGGACAGAATAAATTGTTCATCCCCTCATTTAACATAAGACGTATGGGCATTGTTCCAATTTGACGAGGAGGTCTGGTTTGACGAGGAGGTATCACCTTAAATGAACACTTTTTTGTCAGTCTGGTCGAGTGGAAATCCCTCGAAAATCACTTTTAAAAGCTAAGGCTATTTCAATCGTATATTCATGGCATATTCATTTCTGCATGTATCAAAATATGAATATCTTACGATACGATCTTTCAAATGCTGTAGGTGTGGACATGCGGCTGAAAAATGCCGAACCTCTGAACATTGTTTTTGATATGGCGAAGGCGAAGAATGACTTTAATGGTCATCACCCGTCAATTTTCATTTTTAAATGAGATTGTGATCATTTTTAAATGAGATTGTGTGAACAAATGTATAGTGTTTCTATTGTGAAGTGGCCATATCCTCCTCGTATAATAAAAATTCACAGCTACTCCAGTTTTTTGCAAAACCAAGAGAGTCTCAGCATTGGGTTATGATCGTTATTAAAAAAGTTAACCACGGAAATTATTAATCAATTAGAAGGTAACATAAAATTTACAAGTATTAGATTGGTAAGACCTTTGATAAGAAGACTTTGAATAAGAATAAAATAAAAATATACGTGATATAAACAATAGTACTATACAAATATAATTATGTTCTTTTTTATTTCGTATGTGCGTCCATAGCTTGATATACTTAAAAAGCGCGCCACTGGTTTGAATCACACTCTTCATTTTGTTACGCAGCAGCAAGTCATATTAAAAATAAAGTTGATAAAGTTTATTGTATTTGACTCGAATAATATGAATTGCCATTTTTGCAATTAACCATAGTTAGCGTTAGTTTTTAACTTTTGGTCACTTTCAATAGTTAAACATGTCATGGTAGTAAGAAGAATTTTTAAAATTCTTTTTAAATTTAATATAAAATAAATAAACGATTTTCTTTCGAAACTCTAAATAAAAATTATCGAAAAATAAGGTTTTTAGAACCCTTCACACAGATTACAGGAAACTACAGTTATTATCTTAGATCTTATAACTGTTTAAGTACGCGCCATATTTTAAAACTTGTAGTAAGTAATATATTTACATTGAGAAAAAATAATACTTTTTCTATAGCTTCATGGAAACACTTTGTAAACTTAAATGTTTATTCTCAATGCGTACTGAATCCTCGTAGTGTGAGTTCGTGACAGATGCTGGACAAATTTTTATTACGAAACTTTTATAACAGAAAACGACTACTACAGCAAAGGTGTAATTTTTTATTATGGCAATATACTATTCAGCAAAGGATAAAATATGTTTTTATAAACTATATTATTTTTATCCTTCAGGTTACGGCAGTACAGTAATACCCCGACATATTCGTCATATCCGGATATACGCGATTTTAAAAATCTTCTCTTCGTTTCGTCACTTGCTTGATGTCACGTTTTATTCCCCACTCCGCCCACACTAGCGTTCAGCTTACGAGATGTCCGACTATGTTTCGCGCGGAGTAGATGCATAGTTATAAATTAGTATTTTGTATGTTTTTTATATCTTCGTGGATTTGAAAGTCTCTGTTATGTCATCTAAATGAAGTAGAATTGGTTCTTTTGCATCAAAAAAGAAAGGAGGTACATTATATTTGAAATAAATTAAACTTAACTTTATGAAAGACTTTGATACAAAATTAAAAGTTTATGAATTGGCTAAGAGATTTGATATAGCGGAATCAACAGTCAAAACAGTTAAAAAATGTAAGGAAAAAATTATCAAAGCTGTGAAAAACACTCAATCTTTGAATTCAAGCATTATTCGTAAATGTTATGATATTATAGCTGACGAAGAAACAATTTTAAAAATATGGTGTGATAATCAAATAACTGGGAAAAATTGTCCTGTTGATCAGAACACGGTGTGTTCTCAAGCTAAGCTGATTTTTAAGAAATTGAAAGAAGAAGCGAGGTGGCTAAAGATGAAATTTTTAAAGCTTGTAACCGTTGGTTAGGTCGATTCAAAAGTCACTGTAACTGGCATATCATTACAGAAGTGGAGACATGGCAAGCGCTGTTAAAGAAGCTGCGTGTTTCTATCTAGGGGAACTCATAGTTATGATAGAAGAAGGTGGTATCAGCAAAACCGTATTCAACGTGGATGAAACTCGACTGTTTTGGAAGAAGATGCCCAAGAAAACTTTTCCGTCTTTTTAGGCCAGCAATGATCGATTAACAGTTTCGGCTGGCGCGAATACGGCTGGTAATTGTATGTTAAACCTCTCTTAGTTTATCGCGCATAAACTTCAAGGGCATTAAAAATAAATCTAAAGCTGGTTTATACGTTATTTGAAAGTCAAATCGTAAAGCTTGGGCTATGATCTATGAGACAAAATACTAAGCCCTCTAGTCAAGACTTTTGGAAATAATTAATTGATTATGTGCTGTAAGAATCATTAAACAATCTTGAAATATCATCCATATTTCACAGAAAATTTTAAATAGCGCCTGGAAAAATTGTGTACATTTTTTTCATCACTGAAACTCAGGCGAAACTAGGCGCCAAAGCCTGATGAAATTAGTAAGTTAATTGAAGAAGTTGTCGATCTTGCTAAACAAATAAGTTTAGAAATGGTTAATGATGATGTTCGAGAGTTGGATTCACAAAATCAGGATCTGACAACTGATAAGCTTATGGAAATGCGTAAGAGCAAGCCATTTAAAAATCTGATTATTTAGGCCCAGTTCAGTTTGAAGATCGAATGATGGTTAAAACTTGACAGAACGCCTCACTTTGATTGAAAAAGGATTAAAATTTTGGAAAATATTAACCTCAATGAAGAGCGCATTTCTGCTATGAAACAAGAAATAAAACTAATAATTGTCGTGCTGCGTGGAGGTCCTATATAAAGAATTTGTTTATATTTGTTAAATTTTTGATATATAATTTGTTTTTTAATTTTTATTCACAACTATGGAAATGAAACTGCGTGATGTAGTATTATTTCTACTTTATTTAAATTCTCTACCACGACCTAGGTTTTCTTGTATGACAACATCTTCAGGTGGGCAATTTGTAAAAATTGATCTTTACAAATTGCCCACCTGAAGTTGTTGTCGTGTATGCCATTACATAATTTAGATTCTGCAATAAAATGACTGGTGAACCACCCTTCAGTTTGAGGCAGTGTAACGGCATTTCTGGAACGTTCAACGAATTTAAAAATTCAGTAATTAAATTTATACTTTCATTTATATCAATCGTGGTGTCAATTGGATTATAAATTTTTTCTTAACCCGGAATCATCTCTTGGATGGTCTTATTAGTATCGTTGACAATGTCATTTTTAATTACTAGAAAAGCTGGCTTGTGCAACCATTCTGGATTGGTGTAATTTTCGACAATATCCGAATATATTTTGTTAACCAACTGTTCAGACGTTTCAACAATTTCATACAACTCATTTGTAATACGATTTGGTCAAAAATTTGAACGAAATGGTTCAGTATGTTGAACAACTTGCCCTGTTTCATCTCCTGAGACTAGCGCTCTCATATTTGTTGTTAATTTAGTTTTTTTTACGTGCTTCTAGATGAACGAACTTTTTTGAGCAAGCATTCATTTTGTGCGCTGGCGTTGATCTCGAAATAAAAGGTTTATCGAAAATCACCCTATAATATTAGTAATACACCTCAAATTAGATTCACGTTGTCTCGTAAGTCTTCGAACATTCTATTCAGTGCAGTCAGTCGAAAGACTTTTTGTGAGCCCTTGTACATTCGTTCCACGTGCACTGTTTCAATATTTGTCCACATGCTGACTATTTTGTCATATTAAGCTACATTTAATGGTACACACAAGTTTCACTGAGTTGAAAGTTTTCCTGTTTTTTGCAACCCTCTAAAAAAATAATCATAACAAAATTATTTCTCTAGTTCTAGAAGGTACAAGTAAAACATATAATGAATATTTTGAGGAAATAATTTTTTATTCTTGTGTCCGTTCTCAAATAAGTTAATATTCCAAGAAAGAGGTACCAGATATCCTTGAGCATTCATGTTCAGATACATTCTTCTCCGTGGACAGATAGCCATAGGTAGTGTTATATTACGGTTTTTAGAAAATGTGAACACGGCAGTAAGGTAAGAGATTGTATCTTCATAAATGTCTGTGGTTGCCGTTGATGCTAAAATGTTATTATTATTTTAGACATAACGGGAAGTTAAATGATGACCTATTCCACTAATATTGATTTTTTACATTCAGGTAAAATGGCCTATGTATCAGGTCTTGATTCTACAAATTGGTTTCATTCTGAATTGGATAGATGTCAATTATCTTACTTAAATTCTATAAATGTATTTGTTCAGTATTTTACTGTAAAGTGCTTCAAGATCTTTTAAAATACCATCTAAAAAATTGACTTTTTTTAAATTGACACGATCGCAACATATGTAATATAAAAATGTAAATATAATATAAAAATATAAATATTTATAAATTGGCAAAAACAGTTAGCATACAGAAAAAAATGCTACAATTGACACTGTATTGTTATAATGATTAACACACTCAAGTCACAATGAATACTGCGACCAAGAATCACAAAATACATAGATAAACTGATTCAATATTATGTTTCATAATTTAGAAATTGAATAAATTTTTTTCATTAGTTTTCAAAACAAAAATATAACTTTTCATTTCCATAAATCAAAAAGATGAACGTATGGCAATAGCTACGAAAATCGGTAAAGGAAAGTTTTTTATGACAAAGTGTTAATATTTAAGCATGACCCACGTTGAATTCTGTGAGTATATGTGCATGTATGTGCGTTGTGAATGGTTATAAATTTCAAAGTGAGTGTTTGCTTATCTTTGGACTTTTTTATTTCAAAATGCTTGGTGGAATGTGCATAATGACATACTCCTTCAAACGTGAAACCTATGTTCTACAACAAACTAAAACATGAGGTTAACTTACATGATTTGTACTGGGTAAATATCAGGCCCTTTGTTTTGGTACCTAGATGGTAGATATATATTTTGTATGGTTGAAATTGGTAAAGTAGTTACGATCTGGTCAAGGAATGAAATTTTGACATAATAGTTACTACCCAATCATTCTCATTTTTAAAATTCGGTATTGTTACAAAAAATATAGATTTCATTAATATTTATTATTATTGTTGTACATTTATACAAATATATATGTTATTTTGAGTAAAAATTAAATGTAAGAAGAAAGTATTACTTTGGTGACTTAAATATTTAGAAACTTTGTCGAAGTCATTATTTGATGACAATTATATCGACTGTGCTAAAACTAACTATGGAAACTATAGACAGATTTGATATCAAAAGGGTCAATACATCTGTATAGGCAGATTTGATATCATAAGGGTCAATACGTGCATACATCTAGTACAAAAAATTTTGTAGTTTCTATGTTTATGTCATTTGACACCTGTGTGTAATTTTTGTACAGTGTGATTTTTAACCGATTTCAAAAAAGGAGGAGGCTCTAAATTCATCGGAACCATTTTTTTAATGTATGTTCAGCGATAATTCTTTATCTGGTGAATCGATTTTGAAAGTGCTATAGAAGTAGTCCCATATTAATATGATGATGAGGTCCGGAAATGAACGATGGAACTCCTTAACGAATGATAGTAAATCAACCATGATTCAAGATATTCGCTACGGGTAGTTGTTATTTTGCAAAATAATTACACCACTTACCAGGTCAGGGTCTGATGATAAGTTCTAGATATGAACAATGGAACACCTTAACGGATATTAGTAAATCAACCGTGATTAAAAATATTTGCTACTAGTAGTTATTACTTTGCAAAATAAATACACCGTCGACCAGGTCAGGGTCGGATGACGAGTTCTGGAGATGAGCAATGGAACTCCTTAACGGATGGTAGTAATTCAAGATATTAACTACTGAATATTTTTACTTTGTAGAATAATTGCATTATCGACTAGGTTAGCGTGTGTATCTGAAGATTAATGATGTAACTCCTTAACGATAGGAAGTGGATCGTGATTCAATATATGTGCTATTGATTAGTTGTTACTTTGAAAAAAATGACATTGAATTTTGGATATGGAGAACGGAACTCCTCAAGTGGTAGTTTTTAATTTGCAAAATCTGATATTGGACTTCGGATATGGAGAACCGAACTCCTCAACGGCTAACAGATAACCATTGGCGGCTACTACTATCGCTTTATTTCTATGTTTTGTTGATAATCAACTTTAAACAAAGAGGAAATTATCTATATACCAGCTTTTACCCGTGACTTTTAATAAATATCGCATATTCTAAGAAAAAAATAATTGTGATAATTAATATTAATATATTAATCACTAAAAATGCTAAAATAAAATATCATTTAAAAACCGACTTAAAAAGATAGGTATTAAAAAGTAAAAAATAATTGACTCAAAATAGGTACCTACTTATTTACAATAAATAACTAAGTTAAAAAATTGTTGTGATAATTAATATTAATATATTAATCACTAAAAATGCTAAAATAAAATATCATTTAAAAAACCAAATTCAGAAAAGCCTACTTTTTGTTATTAAAAAGTAAAATATGATTAACTCAAAATACGTACCTACTTATTTGCAATAAATAATTAAATTACTTATTTTTTAAATCGGTGCCAGCATCGCCTATAAACTTATACAAATGCAAATTTTTATACTATAAATACGCCCTCTATAAATGTATTTAGTGTTGTAAGTACATTAGAAGTTAAAAATTTTACATTTACATTATAAATTAAATTAAATTATAAATTTGTTTAAGTTGCTCAATAGTGCTGGCACCGACTCCAAAAATAAGTAATTTAATTATTTATTGCAAATAAGTAGGTACGTATTTTGAGTTAATCATATTTTACTTTTTAGTAACAAAAAGTAGGCTTTTCTCAACTTAGTTTTTTAAATGATATTTTATTTTAGCATTTTTAGTGATTAATATATTAATATTAATTATCACAACTATTTTTTAACTTAGTTATTTATTGTAAATAAGTAGGTACCTATTTTGAGTTAATTCTTTTTTACTTTTTAATACCTATCTTTTTAAGTCGGTTTTTAAAAGATACTTTATTTTAGTAGTACCTTGTACTGGCATTTGGTTGTGGCTCGCCATTTAATTAGTTCAGTAAATTCACTTTGATTATAACAATTATAGTCATAGTTTACAAAACCCAATACAATGAAGGAGTTACTTAAAAGTACGAATACGATCGACTGCTAAAGTAAATAAAACATAGCGACATGTTTTTTGTAACCGACTTTTTCTCCTTGTCACCTTTTTTTTCAATTCATGAATCTAAACGTGATTAAGTATTAAAAGCATTTATTTCGATGGAGGCTTTAGATTTCCCATCAGAACATTAATTAATAAATGATTGGTATAGGTGCCTACAAGATAATTTGCAAAAAGAAATTACAATTTTACTAAAAAAAATTAAAAAATGTTACTGCCAATAACTTATCAATCTTATTACTTCATAAATCGATACACTTGTCATTTCCAAACACAATAATTAATTATGAAATTTTCAAAAAATCTTGCAAACTTTATAACAGAAAATATATTCTTTGATAGTTCATTAAAATGTCAATCTTATCATTTGTGTTAAAAATTTACACTATATAGACAAAATGATACTACGTAGAAATATATGTTACTTAGGTTTTATTGACAATTTCGTCAATAAATCCAACAAGTGATCGTGACACGTCTTTTTAATTAAATAAAATCGTTTGTTTTACATATTTCAGGAGCACGCTGAACAAGCGTCGCAAAAGTATGATGGTGTCGTGGCCTCTGAAATAATTGAACATGTCAGAAATAAAGAACTTTTTGTTGAATCTTGTATGAAGACTCTTAAGCCTGGTGGGTCTATATTTTTTACAACGTTGAACAGGACCAAGGAAACTTGGTTTGCTGGGATTATTCTCGCTGAGAATGTCTTTAATATCGTACCGAAGGGTACGCACGAGTGGTCGAAATTCGTAACGCCGGAAGAATTATGTAGTCTCCTGGGGAAGAGTAAGTATTTTTCTGAAGAAGACATGAAATGTAAACAATAATCCGAAAACAATTCTATTTACTATCGTTTGATTTCAATTTTCCATTAAAATCCTTCATTTCACAATTTCTCTTATTTCACTGCTGGAACACTTTTTTACATGGGACATTTTTCATCCCACAAGCATGTCTTCATAACACTTTTTAAAACCAACCCCTTCGGCTATGCTTTCAGCTTTAACTTAATGAAGCATTATTTTCTAGAATTCCAAAATTGACACTTATTCTTATTGACTTAAAACGTTCACTGGATGATAAAATTACATACATATAATGTACAATTCGTCTCGGGAAAAGCTGAACCAACTCGACAGAATACATCCATCGACCAGCGAAAATGAAATCCTTGTGCAGATGGATACTTTTGGTACTTGAAGTAGTTAACAAAACTATGTGGTTCTAATCACCATTTCATAGAATTATATTTTACATTTGTAAGCCTTATTATAGTAAGAAAACAAAAAGAGTCGTTGACAATATCTATTGTATATCATGGCATTAATTCCATTCCACTTTCACATCCCTGATTACAATCACGACTCACTCAGTTAAAATAAAATCAATGGCTTAATTCTGACAACACCATACTAATAGAAAAGGTCACTAAATTTTGTTAGACATAAAAGGAAGTGCTGTTATTTAAGATATTTTTAATACACATTCACAATGACATTATACCGAATAGATACATTATAGATAGAGAGTTCGTGGAAGCGTGTATATCAAAGTGATATCCATATTGAAGAATTTGTCTCAAATTACCCTCAACTTTTGACAAACCCTTTTGGAGCTTTAATTATATGTCCGTCGATATAATATAAAGTAATTGCACATGCATAACGTAGATATATACATTCTAGCTCTATCCGTTTTCCCAGCAATTTTCTTCATATAAACATTGAATAATGCCAAGTAATTTACCAATTTTCAGATAAATGCAAACCTGTGGTGTTACATGGAATGATATACTTATTCCTGAACAACAAATGGTACTGGACTTCGAACAGACGTCTCTGTTATGCTGTGCAGGCCATCAAAAAGCTAAGTTAATGAAATCACTTAAAATTATAAACGATTAATTGCCGTAGCAATAAATGAATATGTTAAATATATTCCATTGTTAACAACATTTTTTAATCAGTTTTTAAATAATATTGGTGCTGCAAAATATTTGTTGTTTTATTTAAGAATAGATATTAAACTGGCATAAACAAGAAAATCGATAATTAAACAAATAAAAGAAGCTGATCAGCAATTTTGACTCCACAATATACTTACTCTTTACAAAAGTGTTTTCAAACCAGCCTGAAATTTGGGTTTCTATAAACGCTTCATAGGAAAAAAGATGAGAGAAGTAAAGTAAACATCATTTTAATATTATATCCTCTTAGGGTTTCTAATTTCTCGATTATTTTGTTTTCTCGGGACTCAAGAATTCTCGACCGAAAATTTCCGGTATCTCGAGAAAAATTCAAAATTTTAGGGAGCCTGTTGAAAATACAAAATAAATCTTCTATTAATAATCAGTGACATTTATTATGTAATCAGTCTTCCTTAATTAGGGATAGAAACAAAATTCTAATTCTAGTGCTGACTAATAATAAAAATTCACAGTCACAGAGATCTAATCACCTCCTTTATTTCCTAAAAAATATTAGACTCTCATTATATAATCAATACAAAATAGCTTCAAGTTTTTGAAAATCAACCATTTAAACTTATCCAACTATTTTTTTATAGATTAGAACTACACTAGAACTCTGCAGTCTTTTAAATAATATAATAAAGGAAAATGAAATTAACAAAAGAATTTCAGTATCAATTGGATAAAATTTAAGAGATAGAACTAATTTTGCAAGTGTTTACCCACTCTTTTGTTTACAAATATACTTTCAGAAATATAAGAGAATAGAGAGAATATTGCAGTGTCTGAAAGTCGGTCTCTTATTTTTGACATGATGTTTCCACTTAAGGAAAACATACATTCATTTTAGGTCGAAGTAGGTTTTACAGGCATCAAAGCTTTGTATTAGCTCTTAAGGTTAGTTACCTAAATCCATACTTTCTAAGAATAATTAACTTAATTTGTTGATTAATTCCAAGTGATAAAATGGATTACCTGGATTACTACAGGTTATTGACAGGTTAAAAACTGAATGACATGCTGTTGCTCCAATTATTCACACCCTTAATGGGCATGCATCATTAATCTGTTGAACTAAATATAAGAAATCAAACATACAAATAATAATTAATTTATTAATACTACAACAATAATACACAATACTTCATATTTTTATATTAGAATTTTAATTAAATTGATTATTATCGCAAGCATTTTTTTACATTAAATTTTTAAAAAAATGTGGTTAGTTTTCAATTAATATTAAATATCTTAAGTTTATAATATTTTTCACTCAGATTTATTTAAAATACAAAATTAGATACAATAATTTTAATTAAAAAAAAATTAAATCAATGAATTACTTCATTAATAATAATTGTTTACTTAATAATTCGTTACAAATAGAAATAAATATAATTTACTTACGAAAACAACTGAAGCACAAACATAACCTGTCGCAATGGCGCCAGTTAACATCTACGACACGAGCTTCGCCATCAAGTGAAAGCAAAACACTGAGCGATTGATTTTACGTGATTTCATGGCTGTGTGCGAGAGGATCCATGTGTCGATGTGGTAAGGTCGCATCATGTTCGTACCGCTTCGCTATTTACAAAACTAATAGCTTTCGAATTTTGTTTCTGTGCTTGTAGTTTTGAGATTTCTCGAATTCTCAAATTCTCGACCCTGTTTTTCTCGTCTCGAGTAAGACCAAATTTCCCGGGAATATTCGCTTCGAGAATTCTCGTCCCAAACCCCTATATCCTATATTACGATATATGTAACATTTGCTAACAATCCTGCAACAAATTTAATAATCGAGGGTAGCTTTAGCGAAGATTAAAAGATGTAAGATTGTTGGATATTTGAATGCGCAGATTAAACCGGCTAGTTAAAATTTGTAAAAATTAGAACCTAATCTTTAGACAATCCTGTAATATCTAGCTCATTTCCAAGAAGAGATGTAAATTATAAAGAATATGATAAACACAACTTCACTAATCTGTATGTAACGGCTTATGTGTTTTATTAAGTTGGTAAGTGATAACTCGTCATTTTGATTCACAAAGTTATTATATATTTTTATTAGTACTTATGAAAATTAATCTTCAACTAAAAGGTATAATTTTCGTTTGACTGAAAAATTGAGTAAGTTCTCTTTTAAGATGGTCTGCAAATTTCAATTTGGCATCATGTAAGTTATTGATAAATATTGTATATAAATAATTATGAGTGAATGACCAAAACAGATAATTAGAAGGCAAGAGATCTGGAGAGCACGGTGGATGAAGAGCATATTCCGTCCAAGTGAGAGTATTTTTTAGAAACTAAGTTGTTTATAAAAAAAAGTAAAAGTTATAAATACTTAAGAGCTATAAAAACACGAATAAAACTATATTTCTTACTGAATTAAACAAAAGAAATGATTCTGAAACCTCAAAGATAATAGAAAATATAAAATAAATCTCCTAAGGTCACCATAGCGATCGGAGCATACCATAATAACATGTCCGATACAAAAATATTTTTACAAGAAATGGAGTTGAATCGAGTCTTATGTTTTTTTTGGAACTACAACAGTAACAACGAACTGCTTTGTTATTATTTGCTGTCACTGTAGACTCGGGATTATTTAGATCAGCAAATCTTTGTCTTATCAATCTCGGTAGACACGTGTTCGCAGCATGTCTTCTTCGATGTACTTTTATGAGATCATAGGATTAAACTTCCAAAAACAATCTGCGGTTGGTTTTTGGGATTATTTTGAACTTATGTGGTGTAAGAATTTATTCCCGCAAAATTAATTTAATTATTAAATACTAACATAGGCCATCGGTTAGTAGTAGTAGCAATATCGTAGGTTTCACACATTTGATCGATCATTGCAACGCCTATTTTAGTTGTATTGTAGTCAATTATAATATCAGATTAGCCAATTTCTTGATTAATTCGGGCATCATCATACATATTAGACATTAGTAGAACATTTTTGTTTTTTTTTGGTATGGAAGAAACAAGAGTGCAATTGCCCCATTATCCAAATAAGCTTGACTTTTTCTCACGGCCTCTATCTCAATGAATTGCTTGAGTAGTTCCTTTTTATATTTTTTTCGAATATCCCCGATAACCCTCAACCTGTATTTTTGTTCTAGTCGATCGATCGATCGAAATCGCATGTAATAGTTTTTTACATTACGGGCACCCTAGTGCCTCTGAGTGTTGCCGGATGAGAGAGCGAGTGACTGAGTGTTGTCGATGGCCTTGCCCAGCTCTGAGAAAACATGTGTACGAGCGGGATAAAAACTATTGGATAACACCCACTCGTGAATAAAAACGAGATGGCTGTTTATCGGTTTTGGAATCATAGTCCGAACTCTTACTGATTTCGACAAAACACATTTTAAAATTTCCATTTCCTTGGTCAAAAATATTAATTTTTAAACTTTTGATAAATAGTTCTGCTTAAATAGATTTAAAACCTATTCACTTCAACTTTATTACATGGGTATTTTTTCAATGATATAAAACAAAACCTGTAAATCAGCTGTGCCTCGAAGATACAAATATGATCAAATTTTAGTGACTTTGCATCACTAGAGTTTCTACAAAAATCCGTAATAACAGGTCAACATAGGTAATAAGCGGGTAAACCACTATGAGGAGTTTCCAAAGCTAAATCGGCAGCCTAATAACTCGACATCTAATTGTTCATGATAAGTCGTATATTAAGCATATTCGCATTTAATAAAATATTACAAATAATATAATTGCAATTTTCATCATTGAACACACACACACGCACACATACTCGCACACACACATACATGCACGCGCACGCGCACGAGCAGACCCATGCACGCGCGCACGCACACAATTAATCTTTTATTCTACTAGAATCCTTTTCTATAAGCTAGTCCGATTGTATTTCTCTCGAACTTTTTCCAAAAAAACAGGCAAACTATTACTGGTATACCAATTTATATTAATTGTTCTTTTACTTTTCAAAACAATCGTTGAATAACAACCCGTTTGCCCTAAGAACGAGATGGCCATTTTTTCTAGCACTTTGACCTTTCATGACCTTTAAACGCAACTTTCCAGGAGAAAATAGTCACTGCGCAGACTGTCCCTTCATTTGGGGTTCGTAAAAGTATATCCAAAGTTCGTCACTCATGGTGATATTAAATAAAGTATTTGAGTAACTTCCATCGAATTCTTCTACAATTTCGTCAATCAAAGCGATGGTGTTTAGAAGCAATAGTTAAATTATGGGATATCCACCTAGCACAAAACTTCCTGACGCCTAAAAGTTCGTGTAGAATTTTCCGTACTTGACCAATGTGTACAATTTTCTTAATCTACTGATAGGGTCCTCACCTGTCAGTCTTTATCCTACAACTCATTCGAAGTCGATCGTAACTTTCTTGTTGATTGAGACCAGGAAGAAAACATCATCGAATGAAAGATTTCTCATATTAAATTTGTCTTGACGTGATGCAGATAATTTTCAAATTGTCCTCAATTCGTAAAAACAATTGATAAATTCGAGCAAAGTATCTAATTTTTTTAAGCTAAAAATCGATTTTGGAAATGCAAGTTAATTTTCTTTTTGCTATTGTTATAAATGACCAGTTTTAGAAACTTTCAGTACTACCCTACGATTAGTATGGGTTACGATAAATAAGGAAAGTAAAATATCAAACATGAAATTGTAAAAAGAGTTTTTTAACTTCTTTTAACATTTTTATAAAATTAATCAATGTCAATCGTAATCATTATATTAATATGAAATAATTTCGAGCAAAGTATCTAGGGTTATCAAGAAATCTAAAGAATAGTAAAAGTTATTAATCAGTAAACATCCGTTTGGTTTTATTAATGAGAGGGGCTTCAGACAGTAATATTTTGCAAACTAGTACAAACTCATAAATCCAGGCTGGACTCGCCTGGAATAGCCGGCAATCACCACCAGTGGCGATTCGTCCTAAGGAGCGCTGGTGAGGTGAAAGCCCACTCAAAATTATTGCAAGTATTATTTATTAAGCTCATAAGATTTAGTATTAATTATTACTAATAAACAACAAAGATAACATCTATTTCTTTATGTTGATTGCCTCAGGAGTGCATGCAGCGATACGTTCCTATGGACTAAAAAAGTCAGTACTAAATTCAATAAGGGCGAATGAGAAGGTTCAAAAATATTTGCACGTGAACTTATATTTGGACGCGCCAGCGAACAAGTTCGGTTTGACAAAAATGTGAATTTTCCGGTTCTTATGATTTAAATGAAAGAATATGTGTAAAAAATTAAGTATTTAAAAAAATAGGATTCGGTCGCGGTTGTTTCATGAAAAAACGTGATTTGATAAAATTCCCATACAAAGCTGTTGTAAGTTTTTCAACTTAATTGTCATACTTAGTTTTACTAAATACTGTATTTGCGAATACAAACAGGAGAAGGAATTAATACAGAAAAAACAAACCCAAAGGAATCAAAGTATTTAAATAAGCAAAAAGGTTTTCTTTACACAATCAAAAGGTTATACAATTTATGTTTGACAGCCGTTTTTTCATAGGAAGAGCATATTTCAAATCAATTTTTTTTAAATAAAATAATCGAGTCCTTACCATATTCTTTTTTTTTTTTTTTTTTTTTTCTCCTCTTTGTATCCTGCGATCAGTCATTAGAACTATAAGCAGGTAGGTTGTGGTATGTATCTTGTTTGGGCGAATATAGGGCCAGTGCCCTTAATCGCTCTAATTAGGAAGCACGTCAGCTCTCTTGAGTCTCTTTATCGAGTTGGGCTGCAACAGCATGTGCGAAAGTGGGTTAGGATGGAATGTCAGACGATCTTTGTATGTGGCTGTGTAGCGTTTTGCTTCGTCTACGATGGTTGAAATTTGTAGGTATTCGTGGATTTCCGAATTGCGGGAGTACCATGGTGCACCTGATATGACCCTAAGTATATTGTTTTGGGCTCTTTATAGCCAGAGTATGTTCGAATTACTGGCCGATGACCACAGTTGAATCCCATATGTCCAAATGGGTTTTATTACGGAGCAGTACACTCTTAGTTTGTTGCTTAGGGATAGTGCTGACTGTCTTCCTAGAAGCCATAGCAAATTTCTAAATCGGAAATTGATTTCGTTACACTTATTTTTGATGTG
The DNA here is from genome assembly GCA_039881145.1 of Druceiella hillmani. NCBI lineage: Eukaryota > Metazoa > Arthropoda > Insecta > Lepidoptera > Hepialidae > Druceiella > Druceiella hillmani. The sequence continues at coordinate 5,940,371 of JAYKKI010000069.1, read as the reverse complement.
GTCTTTCCATGTCATCCTTCGGTCCAGATGAAACCCCAGGTATTTGACGCAGGACGATTGCGGTAAGGTGTTGGTACCTAAGTTGACTGCAGGACAAGTTGCACGTCTCAGAGTGAACGTGATGTGGTGAGATTTTTGGACACTAGCTCTTATACGCCATTTGTTCAACCATTTATTTGTGTCATCGAGTTGTGCCTGCAGCAATTTACTTGCCTCTTCTGGACGGCTATTACATGCGAGAAATGCAGCATCGTCAGCATAGGTTGCTACTGTAATATTAGGTGTCTGGGGTAAGTCATTCGTGAAGATGTTGTAAAGCACCGGACCGAGTACCGATCCCTGGGGTACTCCTGCGTGGCAACTATACAAGGAAGACCTGGCGTCACGGTGTTTTACTCGAAACATTCTGTCTCTAAGGTAAGAATCCATCAAGGGGTAGAAAGAGTGTGGAAGTGCTTGCTTTATTTTGCATAGTAACCCTTTGTGCCAGACCCGATCGAATGCCTGTTGGATATCCAGGAAAGCAGCAGAACAATATTCTTTCTTTTCCAAACAGTCTTGTATAGTATGATAGACTCTGTGTACTTGTTCTAGGGTCGAATGTTGCTTGCGAAACCCGAACTGATGATCTGGTATGACGTGATTGATATCTAGGTATGCATGTATCCTAGTAAGGATTATTTTTTCCCACAATTTGCTTAGAACTGGAGTTAAGCTGACAGGACGGTGTGAGGATGCATCGTTGACTGGTTTACCGGGTTTATGGATCATAACTACCTCGGATATTTTCCAAATAGCAGGGACATGTTTTGTTCTGAAGGTTGCATCAACGAGGGTTACCAGGAAGACAATACATTTTCTAGGAAGCTCTTTGAGTACCTTCGGGGTGATCAGGTCAAATCCTGGAGCTTTCTTCGAGTCCAAGCTGGCTATTTCTTTGGACAGCTCCTTTGGGGAAGTAGGTCTTATCGGCAGACACAGCTGCAGGTCCTGATTTAGGATCAGATCTATTTCAGGGTCCTCAGGGTTGTCAGATCCGTTAGGTTTGAAGACATTAGCAAGATGACTGGCGAAGGTCTCAGCTTTTTCTGGGTCTGTCCGTGCCCATGTATTATTGCCATTCCAGATTGGCGGTGAACATTTTTGGGGCTGTGGCATATTCCTGGTAGCTTTCCATAAAGAATGGGTCCCATGGCCATTGGGTGACATCTTTTCCAGTCTTTGTTTAACTGCAGCGTTAGTGACATCAGCAAGAAGAATCTTTAGCTCTTTTATTGCTTTGTTCAGTCGCGTTTTGTCTTCGCTGTTACGGGAAAGTTGCCAAACTCTACGAAGGCGGCGTTTTTCATAAATTTTTTGACGGATTTCAAACGGGAGCGGTGTATTCGCAAATGAATGCTTCAGTGTGGGTGTGCTTGTCAACGCTGCCACTTGAATCAGGTTTGTAATGTATAGATATGCATCGTCTACATCTTCAGCAGTTTTTAACGGAAGTTTGAGAGTGATATTTTCGTCGAGACATTCTCGGAAACCATTCCAATCGGTTTTAGCGTTAGTTAGATAGGAGCTATGGGTATCACGGGGTATCGCAATAGGGCTTACAGTAAGAAGTATTGGTGATCAGATGATCCATCTAGGTTTGACTCGATTAGGAGATTTTGATGACAAATGCCTTTTGTGATAAAAAAGTCTATAAGATCAGGAGTTCTCTCGGTATCTGTAGGCCAATATGTAGGTTCTCCGGTTGAAATGGTCGCTAGATTGTTGATCTCAGTACTACATTTTAATTCTCTACCTCTCGTAGTTGTTAACCTAGATCTCCAATGTGTGTGCTTAGCGTTCCAATCACCACCGGCTATGAATCGGTTTCCTAAAGCTTTGAAAAACTCCGTAAACATATTCTCCTTAATGGTGTGACGCGGTGGACAGTATATTGCTGAGAGGATGAGGGGTCCGGCACGATCATCGATCCGTACAGTTGTAGCTTGCAGGTACTTGGTTTCCCAAGACTCGAGTAGGCAATGCTTAATGTTCTCCTTAATTACTATTGCCGCACCACCATGAGCTTCCCCTTCGGGGTGTGAAGTTGTGTAAACGCAGAATCCACGAATGCATATGCGTGATCTTGATGTAGGGTGAGATTCTGATATAAGGCAGGCGTCAAGCTTATTGGTTCTCAAAAACATCTCAAGTTCTTTAGTGTTGGGAGCAAGTCCGTTTATGTTCCACGTGGCGATGTGTAGAGAAGTCATTTTGTCAGATTAGATATCAGGGTAGTTATAAGTCCCAGTAGGGAGCCTATTTGTTAAATTAAGAGATCCATTTTCTCACTTTGTTTGGCAAGTATATCTTCTAATTTATTAGATTGTTGGTGAGTAGATTGCTGTGTTGTTGGTTGCCTACCTTTGGCAATATCGGCATAAGATGTTTTGTGGGTGTTACTATGACCCTTAGTGTCAAAGTTGGTGGTAGTTGGTATGTTGATAACAGGTGTTTGAGAGGGTAGTCTAGCGCGAGAGGCGAGATTCTTGGTCCTTCGAGCTAGTATTTCTTTGTATATTTGGCATCCTTTATAATTAGCAGGGTGGTCGCAGCAGCATAAAGCACACTTGGCTGGAGTTGTCCTATTCTTTTTGCACTCTGAGGTTTTATGGTCTTCACCGCATTTCACGCATCTAAATGGTCTCATGCAGTTATTTTTGGTATGACCATATTGTTGACAGCGTTGGCATTGTACAATGAACTTTGATTTCCGGGGATCCTCAATCTTAATTTTTTGCTGTGCGATAAATGCAATGTTTTTAACGTCAGGATTGTTAATGCTAGGCTCGATATTGACGAAGAACGTTGAAGTCGGTTTCTTTTCGGGGCCGTATCGTGCATTCATTATTTCACCTCTGACTTTGTTGTTGGTCGCTTGAACTGCCTCAACAATAGCTTCATGAGGTGTCAGGTGATGCAAGTTCTTAATGACAATTCGGTAGCATTTGGAGTCCTTAGGCGTAAAAGTATACCCTATAAGCCCGTTATCTCTGAGGAGATTGATAATTTTCTTATATTCTTCTGGAGTTTTCATTAGCACGTGAAGGATATTTTTGGTAATCATTTTGAGCTTATAATTATCTTTTTGGCTAACAGTTTCAATTAGTTTTATTAACTCGTTGACGTCTTCTATACCACTCAGAACTATTGGTGGTGGTTTGTTGGGTTTCTGAGTTTTTGAAAGGGCAATGTCATCATTTGGATCAAGCGGTAAGTTGCTAAACCGGTTCTTATTTACAATTCCATTAGACGGTGGTGGAGAATCGCACATTTTCCTATTCTTATTGCCACGAGGAAGTGGTACATGTTGCCATATGGGTGGGGCAGGATGTTGAGAGATATCTTTTATTGCTGTAGTTTCAACAGGCAACAGGTCTGATTCAGGTTGTTTTTTTGAAGTTGTTGACTGTCCTCTGCTTATATCAGAGAGGAATGATGATCTTTGCCTAGAGAAGTAGCTTGAATGAAGTACTTGTTGTTTAAGTAATTTCTGTTGTGGTTGTGATATTGTTTCTTGTTTGGAATTCATATTGTTCCCACGAGTAGGGTCGATATAATAGGTCACTCACAGGGTAACGTCCATTCCTGTGAGAGGGCACTTTTCAACGATGATTGCGCTAGAGACTGACTACCTGCAGCCATTCATCCTATCGGCACGGTCACACCTTAGGATTAGGGTTATTTTTTCAGGTTAAGAGGTTGTCTTCCTCGCGACCCAGGCGACCAAGCCCAGGTCTCCGTTCTTGCGAGACATGACCACAAGATTACGGGTGTGGAGATCATTTCCTACCTCCAACATAAGAAGCTGTTAGGCTTGCTTAGTAGGTTAGTTGACCGCCGCCTACGACTCGGCGTTTGTTGTTCAATTGGCACCACCCGAGGGGCACGTGTAGGGTTATGGTTAGGTAGCTCCTACGGACGCGAACAACATTACCCCCCACCATATTCTTTTTAAATACGTTTTTTGTACATTCTTTAACTCAAACCAAAAAAAATCAGGAAAATCGCACTTTTACTAAACCAAACTTGTACCAAAAGATTAATTAACTTTATCTACGATTTTCAGCAAAAAACAATAAATGTTTTCTCTCGTCAAAAAATCAACTAACATATTTTATATAGGAAAAAGCAAATAAATGGTATGCAATTTTTTTTAAGTGAACTTCTACTGAACTTTTCAACCAGCCACCTCTGACCGCCAGGGGCCCCAGAGGCACTAGGGTGACCGTACTGTAAACACAATAATTGTAAACATCGTCGTTTTTGCTTAATTTATTTTATTATTATAATTATGAGGGAAAGTTGTGCAGAACGATGAATACAATTTACGTTTTGTTGTAGAACACCCACTCACATATGTATTTACGATTTTTTTCCACCCTCTCTTTTAGATGTATCTATGTAACATTAATTTATCATTTTTATTTAAAGATCACTTTTACACACCACACAAAGAATTTGTTTTGCGATACATTTTTCTTTTTTTTCTTTTAAATGCGTAGTTAATATTTATAAAAATATGTGTGTGTGTGTATGTGTATATAAGTGTATATATATATATATATATATATATACACACACACTTATATATATATATATATATATATATACGGATTTAAAAATAAATAATCGACTTAAATAAATTTTTTCTACACATTATTGACTTAATGAGATTCTGAAGAATAATGGATTAATATATTATTTATCAAAAAAATTTACAGCGCTTGTGATTACTAAGCATCTTTACACAATTCCTAGAAATAGAAAATTTTGGCGAGTATTTACCTTAGACACGGCTTTTAATTTCATAGTTATTGTTTACTTTCAACTTTCCACTTTCAATATCCTTGAAAAAATTTAAAAAAAACTTCGAAATTTCATATTTTATATCTAAAAATGGATTTGTTTTTATCAGTCTAATGCTAAAAATGAATTATTTTCTTAGATTATTGACAACAAGTTTTTCATGGCTTTGTCCAATCAATATCGTTTGGTATTGGAATTTAAAGCCATAACTGGAATATTACCCATACTAAAGTTTCGATATTATTTTAGTATTTGATTTTTAGTAAGATCCGTTGTAATAACTATACCCGTTGTATCATCTAAGTCATTCTTTTTCGTCCTTTTTTATTTTTAATATGATGTATGAATTTCAACGTCTTTCGTATGCCTTTAACTGGGCCAAAAAACCGACATCGAAGCGAGCGCCCGAAAGGAAACTAGCCGAGCAGGAACATACTGTTCACGCAATGGTGCTCGGCCCGTATTTTTTATTGCCAGAGACGTTCAAATCGAAGCTATGTTGTATTTAATAAAAAACTAGGATTATATAACTGTTAAAAAAATAATAATAAATAATCGACTTAATTAATTTTCATGGATAAAACATTTTTCACAATATTCGAACTTTAGAAGACTCTTCTTAATTTTTTAAATAATTAAGAAAATAAAGAATATATAAATTATAAAAAAAAACTATTATCGACAATCCCTAGAAATATAGTATTTTTCTTAGATACGGCTTTTAACTTTACTAAAGATTACTCGGTTTCGAATTACCATTCCCAAATTTCACCTTTTAGATCTGATAATGGATTTGATTTATGCAAGTCTAATTATAAAAACGCATCATTTTCTTGAAATAAATCATCTACCACAAATTTCTCATGAATTTACTTGTGAATTGTTTTGGAATTTAAAGTCATGACTAGAATATTATCTATGTTATAGTTTCGTTTTCTTATTGGGCTTGTTTTTTGATAAAATTCGTTGTTTTAACAAACCTGTTGCATTATCTAAGATGCCATGAAAATTTCGATTGGCCATTTGGCCATATTACTTTTGAATATATCTACATAATTTAATATATTTGGCGTTAATTTAATATACACAAAGCAAATGCTTCTAAATATTTTTTTAATAATATTACCTTGGGGAGCTGCACAGATTTCAACGTTTCTTATATCGCTGTGTCTCTGGTCAAAAATCCTCCGTGTTTTAGCATGTTTTTGTGGCAAAGAAACATATTTAGTTATTGGTGTTAAAACATAACTAGTTAAAAAAGTTGCCGTCTGTCATGAATACTACTCATTCGCAGTGTTGAAGTTGTGAAACAAACTAATTTAATTTTATTTTGAAAAAAATATTCAATAAACAATTAACACACTGTACATGCGACATAGTGCCCGTGAACTTGATTAACTACGTGGTGTCGAGGCGGTCAGTGGGGGAGGGAGGGGGGGTTTGTTTTAATTGCAGAGAAATGAGCGATTAATAATTAATTTTTCGATAAATTGAGCATAAATAATTAAGTGGTATTTAAAAAAACTGGAATTAACTTATTTATAACAGATTAGGTATTTACAACGATTTACCGACATAATTATAAAAATATACAACTCACCTATCGATATTTTAACAGTTGTTCAAATTACATTCCATTTTGCTCCATGCACAAACGAGCACGTCTCTGAGTGTTATTGTGTCACGTTTCACTGGGTCAAATGCACGCAAAATCTTATGGTATAGCTCGTCTGTACTTTAAGCCTCTATGTGCACTAACCGCTTTATATCCGACGACAAATAAAAGTCTACAGGTGTGTCAGATCGGGGCTGTAAGCGGTCTATGGAACTGGCCCAACCGCGCCGCAACCAACGACCGCCAAATACACCATTAAGGTATTCCCGTACGGTAAGTAGGTACTGAGCCGGACAACGTTGTGTGAATTGGATACTCTCCTGAATCAAAAATAGCATCGTCGGTGAATCAACTAAAAATTTCATTTCATATTAAGCGCCAATATGGAAAGATAATGGGCCGAGTAAGGTTACGCCATTGTCACTCACTTATGCTGATTGGTCTGATCAACGATCGGCTTATGTTTGAGTCTATAGGAAAATGAGGAAAAAACTTACATATTGTTTCGAAACGTCTGCGTTAGGTGCATAAAACTGTGTTTATACAGTTGATTATTTTTTTGTTTCGAGTTTTAGACTTTTTGTTTAAAATTTTGTCAACATAGATTGTGTTTGATAATTATTTTATTGTTGTTAATGATTAGTATTCTTGATAAACATTGTAAAGCAATGAAAAAAATATATCCTACATTATCTTAAAAAAATATTTTAAGACTACGAATAGATATTATTCGTGATATTCGTGTTTATATCAAGTTTAGTTCTAGGTATAAAACGTGTAAAAAGTCGTCGTGTGTGTGTGTGTGTGTATGCGCCAGCAGTAAATTGTACGACACGGTACAAGTTACTGGGCGAAAGATATTTTCGAGAAATAAATAATTCGCCAGCGGGATAACTAGTTTTCCATTATTGCAACGCTAACAAGTTACTCCTACGTTTCGCCATGAGCATCTTTAGTCAAAAATTAATAATAGTCAAAAATTAATATTGACCGATTACAAACATACTCCTTCCACAATCGTGCTCGACCTATCTCGGCGAGTATATAAACGTGTCATGAAATATTTCGTTTGGCCAATAGGCCATATTACTTTGATTATTTCTACATCAGTTAATAAACACAAAGTGGATGCTTCCAATGTTTTCCATGTTGACCGAGCAAGGAAACAGTAAGTTGTGCTTGGGCGACACTCGTGCCAAAAATTCTAGCCGAATATTCACTGAGATGCTCGTGTGAGGATCGGGCGTAATTCGCCTAATTCGGCCAGAATTTTGTACACGAATACGTTCACGAACAAGTAGCTTGGAAATAAAATATAATGGAGAGAGCAGTTATCGGTACTAAATAGTTGTCGGTGCGCGATAAATGTTCCTGAACCTTTTGATTTGCTTAACTATTTATTTGAGAATATAACTTGGCGATATCGATATTATTCAGTAGAAATAGGTTTTTAATGTTGTTACCCCTGAATTATTGATAATGTAAGAAACATATTATTGTGGAAAAGTTTATAACTAACTGTATATATAGATGTGCAATGTGCACAAATATATTAATATATATATATATATATATATATATATATATATGTATATATATATATATATATTGGTTTCTGGGACAATTTACGTTTCATAACAACCATCACTTGTCTCCATCTGGCCTACATAAAAGTTTTGTACCTTTCCAAGTGCCCAGCCGTCATATAGGCGTTCCCTAAAACCTAAAAAAAGGTTAGGATTGAAATGTATTCAAGGATATAATAAATTTTTAATAAGTGTAAATATACAAATTGATAGTTCTCTCATACTAACACTTAAACATCATTGGGAAATCCAAAAAAATATATATAAATATATTATATATTTTTATATATATAAATATATATATAAATATATTTTCCGTTAAATCGCATACATATATAAAATAATCAATAAATTGCCGAAAAAATTAAGTATCACTATTTAATGCCAAAAGCTTGTTTTTTCTTTGCAAAGAATCTTAAAAAACATACAAACTTATGGTAAAAAAATGAAAAAAAAAACTTGAGAGGTGTCAAGGGACACCCGAATGGAACGAAGTTCCTTTCGATTAATTAGTGAAGGAATTGTAATAAAATTTTATTTCTTTTAAGTTATAATATTAATAATTATTGTTATTATTTTTTATTATTTATTATGTACAAAAAACCTGTATATACTCAACAAAAATAATCGTCGCGATACCACACTGTTCAATGCGAAATAGAAAGACGAAACGAAAATAACTGGCACTCTGACAGACAGAGAAACACGCGCACGCCGCACGGCTTGCAGCGTGCCCGCTAGCAACTAGAGCAAAAAGTGTCGTTACAACTTTTGGTCTTAATTTTTTCTCTTTCGCAACGCGCGATAAGGAACTTCGTTCCAATAAAAATTAAATAAAAATACCACAACAGTAATACAGTAATAAAAGGTAATCAAGAAGTCATGGACACAGCAATATTGTAGATTGTAGCGGTATGAGCCAAAAACTAGTAACTAGTAACTAGGCAGTAAGCAACTCGTGCGCCCTCCATTTCTCCCTCTATATTCAACGAGCGTCGGTTCACATGCTCGGCGAACATAATCGAACATGAAACACTTAAGACATTATTTGAATATTTTACAAAAGAAAAATAATAAATAATTCTCTTTTATCCTAGAAAAGTAATGAAAATTTTTACGTTTCGCCACAAACACATCTAGTCAAAAAACGACGCGAGCGCTCGAGGCGAACCTGACTAACACGAACAAATAGTTTACACAATCGTGCTCAGCCTTTTCCGGCGAACAATGTGAACCTACAATTGTGGCTAACATAATTTGCATAGATAATTATTTTTATCTACGATAATTATGAGTTTTTAATTGTGTGTTCAGGTGTATATTAAATTACAAATGAAATATATCACTAGAAGATCTGCTTGTAAAACAAATTAACGGTGTTCTGTCCTGTCGCATATTTTGCAGATTAAAATTTATGGTACTTAATTAATAGTGTTGCTGTTAGCTGTTTAAAAATAAAACGACAATTAAGAGTAATTAAAAAGGTTTTATTAAAAAGCGCAGCAGCTTCTAATTTTGAAAATAATTGTTAACGATGAGTCGTAAAATTACAATATGTTTAAGAAGCCGGTATGTACAAAATTATTTATGTATACAAAATTTTGGTTTAAATGAAGTAAAGAGGAAAGAGGAAATCCTTAAAAGTTACTTTTGCTAAAACACGCTTATATAGACAGTTTGTGTTGTGTTGTTGTGTTTTAATTCAATAAAATTTTAACAAATTATTCATTATAAAAACGTAATTGTTATAGAAAACTATTTTTAAGTTGATATTTTTTGTAAAATAAACAATAAGCGACATTAATAATTATCCAAAACAAAGTTTAATATAAGTCAACATTTAATTAAATAAAGGAAAAAGGTGAAAAAATCCCTCTGGATTAAATGGTTGTCGATTTTCTGACAAATTTTTAAATATTAATACATGAAAAAATTAGTGAAATATATAAAAATGATATAAGTGCACAAAATAGCACGAAATTTGACAGTCATTCGTCAGTACTGAAATCACTTTTATGAGAATTATATTTTATGAAAACAGTCAGAAATACACTTTGTTAAAAATGTAAAAACCTTCTACCCCCCCTCTCCCCCCCCCCATCTGTGGAAGGAAAGATAGGGATTATAGTATTCCCGTCTTGAATATACCCTTACCCATTCTGCGATTGACATTGACGTGCATTGTACTTTTAATACATCAAGAAATGTTAAGAAGAAATAAAAATAACAAGAATAATCTAAGTACGTAATAATTTTTTGGAATAAGAACTTTCTAATCGCTTTTTTGTTGCGTAGCCAAAATTAAAAACCTTCTGATGAAATTAAAAACAAACTATTAATTAAATGATATTGACAATCATAGTATTTACTACTACCGTGTGGTCAAAATGAATATCTTTCATTGTTTTAAAGTTTTGCGTGGCTTCTTTTGGCCTACGTTTTTCATGAATTATGTTACATGTGTATGAAAACGGTACAATAGGGCACAATTTGCATTTTGTTAAATCTTGCTGGTTCCAGGAGTTCCGTAAAAATAACATTTATAAACTATTGTGAAAAATAGCCAAAGGAGACTGGTAAAAATTTGCTCAGACGTTACAGAGATAAACCATAATTTTTAAAAAAGCTGATATTTTTTGAAATATGAAAAACCGAACAATTGAATAATTGACAATCAGAAAAGAGAAAAAAATAAAAATACAATTTGTAACCATAATACGAAATAAAAAAAGCTACCTGCATAAACGCGTATATTATATTTTTAAAATATAAAAATTGTTAATTGGAAATGAAAATAACAAAAAAAATTAAATGAAATATATAAATTTTTAGAAACGATTGCTCATCAATGCCTCTTGCTTTTTTTAACGTATAGCCATTACCTAAATTAATTAAAAATCAACTGTTAACAAACATTGATTGACAATAGTTCTATTGTTGTCAAAATTAAGGGCTTTTTCCCTCATATCAAGGTTTACGTAACTTTTTTCTACGACCTTGTCTAGTCTGTGAGCATCATGGATTAATATGGTACATCTGTGGATGGAGGATATAACAAGACACAATCTGGACTTTGTTTTATCTCCCTAGTTCAAAGAATTCCGTATAAATTACATTTACAATATATTATGAAAAATAACCTAACCTTTCATAAAAAATACTAGATTTCTCTATTGTCTGATTGACGATTTTGATAAAACTTTTAAGCAACTTATTTTTTATTTTCTCTATGTAACTGTGTCATTTTTATTATTGTGACACCTGGGCCCAACACTATATAAGCTTTTCCGGTCTCTTTTCATAAAAAATATTAAATTTTTCATTTGTCCGATTGGGGCTGGAAATAAAGCAATTAAGGGCTTATTTTTTAATTTTCTCTTTAGGAGGGAGTCATTTTTATTCTTATAATCTTGGGCCTAACATTGTATGGACTATTGCCGTTCTACTGTGTTTGTTAATAATACTATTTTATATAGATGTTGTAATTAATAATAATTAATAATACAATATATAACAGACTAATTTAAAACGGAAAAATAGAAAATAGAAAATTTGAAATAAGAAAAAATTACTCTACATACAAACACGAATTTAAATTTAAATAAAAAATACTATTCCCAAAAACTAAAAGTTGATAAAATGTAGGTTAACTATTGGACCTGCCCGATCCGGCCCGGATCTTGCAGCGGAAGTAAGTTTATCTTTAATTGAGAACAATGATTTATTTGAAGATACAGGTAGAAACCCAACTGTCATTTAAAAACAATATGGCGGTATCATGTTTTGTTTTATTCACCTATTCATATAGCTAACAATTTGATTAGTGATGGTTGTTTTTTGTTATTTTATTGTATAAACAAATTGTGAAAATATTCCAACCATTCTTAAGCTATTATTCACACTTGGCATCCAGTTGCCAAAATTTTTCCCCGTTAATAATTAGTATACAGTACCAAATTTTCAATGTTAATTTTCTCAAAAACTGAACAAAATGGGAAAGTGATACAATCAAGATTGTAAAATAACCCCTACTTCTACTCGCCTTCTTCTACTCGCCCTCCCCTGGGTTCAGGTAGCACATTTCTAAATCCAACCCTTTTCTGTGGTGCACATAAACATTATAACTTGAGATCCATTAGGCCAATTATGAAAAGACTCCATTATATGTGTCCACACCCTCATTTAGTGGCTTGATTAAAAAAAATCCTTTATTTAACCATACAGAGCTCATAAGTTACAAGCGTTTTATATGTTTTATGGCTTACCCATTTCTATCAGAAGTGTTCATAGTATGATTAATTTCTATGTTACTAATAAACTATCCTTTTCAGCCTTTATCAAGTTGAAGCTCTGCATACTAATGTAAATATCCTGAGAAAATCTTCGTCTTCTGATATGAAATATTTTAGAAGCTTTGGAAGTCAACATGGAGAAGCGCAAACAGGTTTTAAGGATAAATCTAATGTTGGATCTACCGTAGATCAAAATGAAATTATTTTTCATGGCAATATGAAGGATGAATGGTGGCACGTTAATGGTCCGGCGAAAGGGTTACATGCGATGAATAGGCTAAGGTGAGAATACCCTAATGATTTACCAACATATAATGCCTTATATTCTATATCATGAATTGTCTATAAATATAAGTACATTTCTGAATTAAGAACAGTAACAAATCCCAATAAAGTCTTCAAATGATCTATTTATACGTTCATTCTGCTTCTATTATTTGTAATGTTAGCTATATCTATCTCTTTTCACATCTTTCTCTTTCTTTGCACTTATTGACCCATATGGTCTAAATAAATCAACATAACTCTTTGTTTGAGAGCTTTATTTTCACTTCATTGATTACAATCCTTTTTTTATTTTATAAAATATATATTTTAATAATTGTAAATTTATGATCTATAAAAAGAAGGATAAATAAATACTATTTTACCATTCTTTTTATAGACCATAATTTTAAAATGATTAGTATCGATACTGGTCATTTCTTAAATTTTCCACCGCCAAGCGATTATAAAAACCACAATCCCCCACGTCCCAAATCAAAAGGCGATCTTTATAATTTCCTGGCAAACATTTCGATTATTATTAAAAAAATACTAGTTTTAAATGTAATTACAATATATTAACTACATTCTAATTATATAGTAAAATTAATTATGTAGTAAAAATAATGAATGTAGCAAAATCAGTTTAAGTATGTTTATCGTTTTGTGTGCTATTTATATTTGCAAGAAATTAATTATGTGTTAAAAGATTTTCTTCTATAATTTTTATTAACAACACATTTAACTACTAGGCACATTAAAGAAGTACACAAGATTTGAGATATCAAAGGATTTAACAAAATTAATTAATAATAATCCTTTAACAGATAAATTATATTCGGAAACAGCCTGCTTTCGCAAATTTCCATGGAGGATTTTAACGATTTTTTGTAAAGTTAATTAGAAATGAATTTATCTCGCAATTGAATATGATGGTTTTGTAATCAAATTTATTTAAACGCCTATTATTAATAATAGTCACATGTATATATTCGTGATATATGTACAAGTCATTGGGTAAAGTTTCCGTTATTAAAAAAGCAATATAGATTACTAAACAAAATTTACTTTTTGATAAATAAACAAAATTATAGTCTTTCAATATTGATAAAAATATTTCGTCGAGCTCTTGACGAGAGTTCTTAAATGTTTTTCCTAAAAGAGTTAAAAGTTTCGTTTCATGTTTTAAATTAATTTATAAACGAAATCCGTTTATTACTTAAAGGTTACATCAATCAATTTAGATAAATCATTAATTACCCGGACCAATCACAAACGTGCACTATTTCGATCAAATGCGAACACTGCGCCGAAATTCAGTCGATCATCAATTAATTGACAAAACCATGTTGCCTATACATTTTTAAGTAAATTATATTTTTACGTGAAGAAAATATACATTTAGAGCATCTATAAAATAGACAAAAATACGTTATCGTTCAAACTTTTTTTGGCACAGGCGTTTTAACCTTTATATTTTACAAAAGTTGGGTCTGTTTGAAGTTAAATTTGTATACTTTTTACTCTCATATCGACGCGAAAATGTTACAGTGTTGTTTGTTTTTGATATTGAGGGATTATAATGACAAAATGAGCAAATTGTTGAGTTGTGAATTGTTTATATGTGTTGTAATAAATATATTATATACACCATTAGATACAAACTAATATGAATTTAGTAAAAATTATAAACAATTGTCCTTCGAAGCTGCTTTGTAATTTAATCTTAATCTTAAGGCTTATGTTAATAAAGGAAGTCAGGTGATTTCTGCCCAACTTGTAATTGAGCAATGTTTTGGTTTTGTCCCCGAATACTTGACAGTCAAGTCATGTCTGCCATTTTAAAGTTAAGAAATAATTTTATATAATATATATAATATATATATATATATATATATATATATATATATATATATATATATATATATATATATATATATATATATATATATCTTTAGAAACATAATTATATTTCCATATTTAATACATGTTTTGTCATTCATATTTTTTTCACGCTAGATCCAGATGCAACTACCTATACGTATACACCTCTATGTCTCATACGTCATTTAAAATTTTATCATCATCATTACGAATCTTATACATCAATAACCTGTGTTTTGTCACTAAAACAGAATAATTACCAAAGTAAAATTTTAAAAATTATATAAATATAATGTGTTTCTAATTCTTATCCTTGGATAATATGGTGAACAGTAAAACTATAGCATTGAGTTGCTCTGAAAAGAGATTTATTACATAAACAAATGTTTACACTTTTACAAAACAATTTATAACGTTAATTAATTAATCACAAACTCACCTGAAAAGAGAAACAACATTTAAAGCTATTGCTTCACTAGTTCGTATCAATTAAGTATTAAAATATTATACTATATCATATTATAATTCATTGATCGTTTCTAAGAACATAACCTATTTTTCTATCGTGGCGTGGCGACATGTCCAAGTGACAGCTAGCACAGATCATATGCAAACTTCATGCTGAATGAAGTGTCACTCACTTCGTTTACATAAATATAATCTTTCATGTCGACGTAGTGTGCCAGAAAAAAATAATTTTCACTTATAATATTGAAGTTATAAATAACATAACAATAGTCTTTGTTAGTTTCTTTGTCGGTCACCTTACAGTATTTATATACATATATATATATATATATATATATATATATATATATATATATATAGGGAATGGTTGGCTATATTGTACCACTTAACTTCTAATCAATATTGCGAGATAACTGTTAAGAGTATCCTTATGTTTATTTGTTTGATGTTTAGTTGAGTTAATTACATCTACTATTCTGCAAAAGTTATTTATAATAAGTGAGTAATTTCTTCCAAATATATATTTTTTTAAAAAGTAGCTATCGGTACGATTTAGAAACCAGTACGTTTAATCGTACCACAAGGTTTCTAAATCGTACTTTGAGGTTTCTCATACAAAGAGTGCAAAAAAAACAATGTTTCATGTTCTACATATTTATTTAGTAAGAGATCGACAAAACGGTACAGTGTCATATATCTATCTCCTCTTTAATATCAATTAATCACAGCCCTCTGATTAGAGATTAATGAAGTTAAAACTACGAATGAAGTTTCTTAAATATAAGCTCTTGGTACGATTTAAAAGCAGGATCATTTAATTTGCACATATGGTTTCTTAATGTGTTTTAGAATTCTCCAAGATATATATATATATATGTGTGTATGTGTATATATATATATATATATATATATATATATATATATATATATATATATATATGTCACTAAAACAGAATTATTTAAGGCATCTAGGACAAATATCAGGGATTATGCTGCAAGTGATATGGAGACACTTGTGACATCTAACACATTCAAACCAATCTACTTTAGGAGCTTTTTTATCAAAGTAATACCCATTGCTTATTGAACAATAATTTTCATCGTATTCTTCCTCAAGTTCCACATCAGTATCATCGTCTAAAATGATTTCCTCTTCAGTTTCACACGAATCAATATTGATTTTTAGCTAATTTTCTTTTCTTTTTATTCTGAGTTTTATTTTGAGTATTTTGAGTTGATGCTTTTTTCTTTAGGTTTTTATTATATACATATTTCTTAAGCTTTTTAATCTCCCTTTTATTTTTATTTGTTGTTTCAGTTTTTTTATCTTCACGTTTTATTTTCTTCTTAACAGGATCTTCTTCAAATTTTATCTTCGGCTTTCTTGTTTCTCGTTTTTTTATGAATTCTTCTAGATTATTTTTGTATGGACTCGCTGTTAACTCAACTGTTTTCTGGATCCCTCGTTTTCTCGTATTTATTTGTTTATTCTTCGGCAATGGTGAAATCTCTTTAATCGGAAATTTTAATATTGGGCTTAATGTGTTTGTTTTTGTTGACGTAGATGCACCAAGGTTAATAATATTAATGGAACTTCTTGATTTTAATTGAACTGTCAATGCGTCGTTTGGTTCATGGTCAATCCTGTTTTCTGGTAGATGTACTTCGTTACATTGAACAGCAGCTAAAACACTGCCATTAAGATGATTTAAAGCTGTAGTTACCAAACTATCAGGTTGTTTATATTTTGGACTTTGGACGGAACTTGTGATATTCCAAATGTGGGGGCTGTTCAACGAGGGATGGTGATTCGCATTCAGTAACATTAGACGTGTCAGATTTGGTTTCTTCCACATTGTTCGTGTTCTGTGTCTGATTGAGATTTAGAGTGTCTTTATTGGCTGGAGCTGGAGAACTGACGTCTCCTACGTCATTAGGTTGAAAAGTCTCTGCCGCAAGAAAATGATGATCTTGAAAGATATGACGATTAACAGGCCAAATACCAGTAGCTTTGAAGCCACTGACAGCATTGCCCACTGTTGCTGCTCTTTGATAGGCTCGGTTGAAAAGCTGTAACCTCATATTGTGTCACAGGCTTCCTGCAATTTGACTGCATCCATGTTTCCACTTCTTGAATGTAATATATTCCCAAAGGTCCAAATATAGCGACGTCTAGTGGCTGCAGCCTGTGTATAGTATGGCCTGGCAGTTGCAGCAATATGACCCCATGTTCTCGACCGATTTTTATAGCTTCCAAGTTTTTAGAATGGGTTGTATGGCCATCTAACAAAAGCAGAACCTTTTTATCTTTTGTGGGTTTCACGATATCAATGAAATGTTTCAACCAGTCAACAAACAATTCTGAGTTTATATATCCCGTGTCTGATATCGTAATGACACTGCCAGGAGGTGCACCATTTTTCAGCTGAGGGCACATCCGCTTTCTTTTGAAAATGATCATTTGTGGATTGAACTGCCCAGAAGCACTAGCTGCTTGTATTGACGCCCCGTTCTCCGCTGGCAACGGATCCAATTTGTTTTTTACCTCGGTGCCCAATCACTTTCTGTGTTCTTTTTTGCACTGTAGAGAATCCGGTTTCATCTACATTGAACACATCGTTGGCGGTTAAGTTTGTGTCATTCAGAATCTTTTCAAGTATGTCGTAAAAGTTCATGACATTCTCCTTGTTAAACCTCTTTATTCTGTTAATGCAACATCCATTAACAGAATAACTTCTGGCTGTCGTAAGCCAAGCTCTGAATGACGCCCCATGAATTTGTAATACCAACATTTTCCCGCCATTTGTTTTGTTCTTTTAAAATTATGTTGGAAGTTATTTTTTTCGGCTACTTGATATGCGATACGCCTAACATCCGATGGTGTCAAACCGAACATAAATTCCTCCATATTCAAAATATGTTGGACTAACTCATTATCTTCACTCTCCGAAAAGACGGTAGGTCTTCCTTTATTTATCTCATGACTATGTATTGCTTCATGTCTTTTCAAAGTAGGTTTTGGTATCCCTTAAACTCTTGAACACTCATTTAGCCCAAAAACATTGTTCTTTAATGACGTTAAAGCTTTCTTCAAGTCTTCTTCTTTCCATTCATAATACTTTCTTGTCGTTTTATTTTCACTCATCTGCAATAAAGAATATAAAATGGGAAAAATACCAGCAAATAATTAGGTACCTACACAGCAATAAATAATCGATTAAAAAATACTGGATAATTTTAAAACATAAATAAAGTTCGTAAAATCGTACCGGTACGATTTAGAAATCATGCCTCGGTACGATTTATCACCACCACGCATGTTTTGAAAAAACAATTTGTTATTTCATAACCTCAAATGATTGTGTTGATAAATTCCTACAGATAAAAGGGATAACAACCAAGAATCAGTGGAATTAAATAGCAAATTCTGAAAGCTTACCGTTTGCGTGTTACACCTTAGGTTCACCAGCCAAAAATTACTAACAAAATCCACGAAAACCTATTTTACTTTATTGCAAAGACACTCTCAAACATAGCGATGTCCCAAACTGTCATGGCTTCCTAAGCCAACTATAATTTAGTGTTGCCGGAATAAAAAAAACGTACGTTGGTAGGAAATATGTGATTGGTACGATTTATCAACCGGTACAATATAGTCAACCTTCCCCTATATATATATATATATATATATATATATATATATATATATATATATATATATATATATATACATATATACATTTCTGGAAATCTTATATAGTTGATTGTTTAATAGCGGTTGAATATGTTACTACTTCTTTTCCCACAATCGTTTAATTTTTCATTATATGTCATTATTTGATTTATGTATTAAAAATTAATGGATTTTTTCATCATTTTCAAGCGGTTGTATCTTCATGAAAAATGACAGTAGAAAAATTAGAACTGAGTATTTTTTAGAGTATTTTTCTTGAAATTTTTAATTTTTTATTCGATTTACCAAAATTGTTTTATCCTGTAAGGGAGGTAAACATTTTATTAAAGACTGGAAAGTTGGAATTCTCCTGTACATAGCGTTAATTTTACTGCAATATTTTTATGAGTATTCGTCACAACAGTTCCCCGACCAACGAATTTTACTCTGACTATGTTGACAAATTCTCAAATATATAACATACATGTATAACATACTTTGGAAACATGTAAAACATAAGATATCGTATTGAGAAAGTATAAATCAATCGGATTAGTACAAAGTAAACAAGCAAAACTCCTCCATTTAACCATAATGGTTAAATTTATACAATTGTTATGTGAAAAACTAAAACATTTTGATTAAACAATTATGAAATATACCAAATTGAAAAAAAATCCAATTAAGAGAAATAAAGTAAAACATTTTGAATTAAAGAATAATATACATGAAAATTAAATGTTTATAAGGTGAACATGGCATAATTAAGGAGAGGGAGCAAAATGGAATTAGGAGGTTGTGGAACTTTTTCAGATGATATTTTTCAGACATTTATAAATGCAGGTTCCCGGTGTCCATTCAGTTCATTCCAAAGTTTCGTATTTCGGATGAAAGCAGAATACTTTAGTTTTCATCGTTAGCCAGAGACAGTAAGCACATAAGTAAGTGAATCAGTTTCAAAAATATGTTGGATAAGTTTGATTGTTCTAAATATTGTAAATAAGCATTGATATATGTAGATGACGTCGGTAACAGACTTCATCCATAAAAATCATGCCCTATATTGAGAAGTATGGTTGTGTTTCCTGAAAAAAAAATGTAATGGATGCCAAATTTTCAGATATAACATACAATTTTTAACAAAATTTTGGTAAAAAATTTAAATTTTATATAAGTACTTAACATCAATTAAAACTAGATACAACTAAAAACCATATACAAATTCAAATAAATTAGGTATTTAGATATAAACGCGTTCATAACAAAAGGATCAATTTTAGAACGCATCCAGTGGTTGTTTCATTTTTTGTCACGGTACTTCGGTAGCGGGAACTCCCCGAGCGTCACTAGTTCGGGCGAGCTAGCGACGCCCGGGGAATTCCCGCATTTTGTAACCGAGAAAGTACTTTTTTCGTGACGTTGGCAGGCTAGCGATGCATGTGTTACGGGAATTCCAGATTTGTATTTATTAAATACGGAGGGCTGTATTACGCATTCTTCGTTTAATTTGAGTCTTTAATTGTGTCTTTAATTATTCATTGTTTTTGCTTTATTGAACTAGTAAAGTAAAGTTAATTGTGAAAGTTAGATATCAACATGCCTAGAGTTCTAGAAAATATCTGAGTGGGAACGATAAACGAAAGAGAAAGAGGGAGTCTGAAGAAAAAAATAAAAAGTAACTTAAAATTAGTCAGTATTCTAAGGATGATGACTTTATTGATGAAAAAACAAGTTAACAGTGCTCCGAAAGTGAAGAATTGAACGTAACTGAACATAACAGTATGGCGGAGGCAGCACCCGACACCAGTGTATATCCAGATCCAGAGCAACCACAACAAGATACTAGCAAAAACCAAAGTGAATCATATTTTAGGGTGAACAATATTGCATCTTTACCATTTATTATGATATGGGTAATTTTTAAGAACTAAATGATTAAGTGAAACGGAAAAACAAGTTAACAGTGCTCCGAAAGTGAAGAATTGAACGTAACTAACGTAACAGTACGGCGCAGGCAGCACCCGACGCCAGTGTATATCCAGATCCAGAGCAACCACAACATGGTACTAGCAAAAACCAAATTGAATCATATTTTAGTGTAAACAGTATTTTATCTTCACCATTTATTACTGATATGGGTAATTTTAAGGAACTAAATGATAAAACGGACATTATAAACCTAAAGGTTTTTTCTTAAAAGACAGTAACAATAGATCTTTCCTAGAAAAAACATTATTTTTGTGGCCACAGAGAAAAGGCAGATAACAATGATCCAAGTTCTCGACGAAACTTTTTGAGTATTGTTGAGTTATTGACAAAATACGATAGGATTTCACAAGAATTGTTAAGTAAACCAAAAAACCATAAAATACTGAAGTCCAAAAAATACAAAATGTGCTCATTTTTGTTCTTCACCATTTTACTTTATCATATTCGATACGATTGAAGATATTTCAAAAACAGATCAAATGTGTGAACTTTACCGTTACTGTATGATCGAAAAAGACGAAAATGGAATTCCAAAGGCTCTCGTCATTAAAGAGTTATTCTTAGGATTTCATGAAGTTAAAATGTCCTAAAACTCGTCAGAAGAAGGTGAAATGTCATTTTGACGAACTTTGGGAAGATGAGCGTTTTCAAGATCCGGAAAGTTTGTTCAAAATAAAATTATTTTCCGAGTACTAGACATCATCATTATTAAAATGAATGAAATTGTTTCCAATTTTACTGTTTTGTAACATACCACGTTGAAAAATTTAGACTATACTGAATATGCAATACTTATGCTTTTGAAAACTAATGTTAGATATTTAACCAAATGCACACAATACTTCAGTGATTTATTAAAATTAAAAAACAACGTGACGATTTTGTACTAGGGCCCCATCCAATGAACTTGCCACGGGCCTCAGATAATATAGTAACGCCTCTGTATTACATTGTACAGGATAAAGAGTTACATTTACGTGATAAAGTATAACATTGCATATGATAAAATTAATCTAATATAACACACCTGTGATAAAATATAACACACAATAAAACTTAATATTGCACACGATAAAGTGGTACATTGTTCATGATAAAAAGGTATATTGCATATGATTTTAAATTTACATAGTTTTCAACTTGATTCTGAAAACCGATTAAGGTAATATATACACTGGAATCCAACATTTGTAATACGTTATCAATACATTTATTCCAAGTTATTTCAAAAAGTTTCCCTATTGGAATGCTGAGAACATTGGTATCTGTGTATTCTCTCTAAACCTCCTTTCTCCTGTATTCATACTTTTTTTATTGTTATTTTTTTGGTTCCAAACCCAAAGATCTGAATTTGCTACAATGTCTAAAGGTTTTTGAGATTCACACTTAAAAGGTACTTTCTTGGTCCAAAACTGGAAATTATGTTTAAAATGACTAAAAGTCATATTATATCTGGGTGGGCATATGGGTTATCATTCAAAGGAGCTCTTTGAACTAAGTACAAATCTGTTTTTATTTTCTTTTCACTAAAAGCGACGAGTGTTAGGCCAATCAAAATTTCCATTTTTAAATTCACTTTGGTACCAGGTTTACATCAAAAATGCCATTATTTAAGAATGTGTTATATATCTCATATAATGTCTTAAAAGAGTGTTATATGTCTTAAAAGAGCTAGATATAAAATAATAGAAAATATTTGAGTTAACAAACCTAAGTATGCTTGAAAAATGTATGACATTTTATGAATGTTAAAGATATATATATATATATATATATATATATATATATATATATATATGTGCGTGTGTGTGTGTGTGTGTTTGTGTGTGTACCGTACACCAAAAATTAATTAAAAAATTCAGTAATTTAGTCGCAGGAATAGTTTTAAGTAGTTTGTAATTTCAAACACAAAGTATTTTTACCAAAAAATTTACTAGGCCATACATTGCCGAAGCAATACCTTCCCGTAAAGTTATTTTATTTCTTAATTACAGGCAAATAGTAAAGTAGTTCTTATGCCTGTGTCATAAGAGTCGTAATAGATTCGGATGACTGTGACCTTTTCGCGGACGACTATCACATTCTTGCAATGATAAATTTAATACTATACCTGAAAAAGACGAGAAATCATTCGTCTGTTATTATGAAGAGCGCTACATGGCGAGACAATGGAAAATTCCGGGCAGTCGCTCGGTAGCCCGCACGTTGAAATCCGCCGCTGCAGTCATCACGCACTGTTCCGATTTATTTATTTCGTTTCACCGTTTTACGTATTTGTGTTTCAAGATATTAAATGAAGAAATTGGGTTTTTTGAATCCTAATTAATCATTAAGAGTTTCTTTTTCTAGGGTTCCGTTTATAAGAGATGGTTTATTAGCTTGTTTTAAGGCTGATACAGACTCAACCACTACCGGAAAACCATTAAGAGGGCTTAAGATTTTAGATGTGGGGTGTGGAGGTGGCATATTGTCTGAGGTAAGAGCTTTCATTTAATAAATTGATTTTAAACTTGTATAATTTGATTTTAGGTTTATTTCTAAATGCGTGGCTTTGATTGTTCTATGCAATAAAAGTAATCCATTTGATATTGAAGCTAATAATATAATTATGGAATGATAGAATTTCTACAAGCTCATTTAAAAATTTGATATACGGAATAGACGTCAGAAACGATTGCACTATTTATAATTACAAAAACTGCTTAATAATATCTATTGTATTGTGTATTTATTTACGTATGTGTTTATTTATATCTTTATAATTCCATGCCTAGATTATAGATCGATCCAAAACATTCGACATGTGGAAGTAAAGATAAATATTTTTAAAATGTATTTTTGTTATTGATTAATAATCAATAACAAAAATAACATTTATAATTGCATTCTTGATGCAATCAAGTGAGTAAAAAAGGTAGCAAGACTGAATGCGTCTTGCAAACGTTTGATCAGTTGGTGAGTGCTGGAGATGTTTTGACGCGCTTTAGGTCGATAATATAAACTATACCTTCATCCTCTCATAGAATAACCAGAAACATAAAATACCGCCAAACCTAAGACCGAGTGGTTATCAATATAATAATTAGAAAAATGCTTAGTTAAAAGCGATTCTCACTGTAGTGGTAGATAATTACATCAACCACGTTCATTATAAATATGAAGAAAACAAATAAGTAAACACAGCACATTGTATTTCTTCTGTGCAGGTTACACTAATATATTGCATGGATGATACCCTTTCAAGCACACTTCCCAACTCATGAAGGTAACTAGCATTGCTAACAATGGAAGATCAAAAATTTATCACACCGAGATATAGAGCAAACCTTGATTACTAGCTTAATTGACTCCATACTGAATAATATAAAGTTGAGAATTAATACTTCCCAATTGGATTTATAGTTTTCAAGCTCGAAAGTCGTTGGTGAACATTTTTCTTAGAGTAGAAGACACATCACCCACTAGTCATTTTACTAGAAGAACATTTACAACTTCAAGCAGTTGCATCTCAAACACAACAAGGACGCTTCCGAATCAGACTTATGCTAGGTTCAACATTCTACATATGCGTACTGTGCAAGGCTCTCATAAGGTAATCATAATGTTTAACCCATACCACATATTTGATGGTCAAAGTTTAAACTGTTCAAAATACAAAATACAACAACAAAAAGAACTGTCTAAAATACAGTAAATCACGCTTAACACAACTTATAAGAGACTATGCCAAAATAGTATATTAACTGAGAAATATTTTATGCAAGAATCCCAGTATTTGTAAGTTTGAACTATTCAAAATACAAAACACAACAACAAAAAACTGTATAAAATATAGTGAAACACGCTTAACACAACTTACAAGAGACTAAGCCAAAATAGTATATTAACTGAGAAATATTTTATGCAAGAATCCCAGTACTTTATGTTACTAAACTTACAACTGCATAGTAATAGTATATGCGTAAATGTAAATCAAACCATTTAGATATTTAAAACAAGTATATTATTTGCTGGATTAGATACATTATTTTCTTTCCAAGTCAAGAGAAAAATCTAATTTCTCCTAACGTAGATATTTTAAAGATATTTGTATTATCAATGGAATTAAAATATTGTAAACCATTTTGAGAAAAACTAATTGATGCCATGTGTCATTTTAACATCGCAGCCTTTATCAGTACAAGTTCAGTAATTGTTAGTAAAAATGTAGTGTCCTTATTCATTGTCCTCACTGTCTTCTTGTTAAGTCCTCTGGCTACAACTTTTGATTTTGAATGAGTTTTTGAAATGTGTCATTGTGATATTATTAACCAAATTAAGAACATTACTATGACAATACTTAATATGATTGATTTCTATAATACCCAGCTATATATATATATATATATATATATATATATATATATATATATATATATATATATATATATATATATATAAAGTCAGGCCAAAAGAAAATCATATTAAATAAGAGATTCTTAAGGGGGTTCTACTGTACTATGAAGGGAATGGTACACATTACAAGAAAAATGTACTGAAAGCTTAATTGTGAGTCAAATTTGAGGTGAAAAACACAAAATGATACATTCATTCGAGCTTGACAAAATCGGGAAAGAAATGCTTGCAAAACAGAAAAAGTTTTAATTGTAGCCTGTTATTTTGTTATCATTATTTTTATATTTTATTTAATAGATATATGAGCATTGTTAAAAAGTGAAGCGCTTTTGGTTCTATCTCTCATCACACAATTAGCAATTTATAATATAAAAAAAGATGCTGAAGATAGCAGATGAAACTAGCAAAGAAAATTTCGAAGCGGGCAGAAAGTTGTGGCGTCGACTACACCGCCGGCGCTCGATGTATGTTTTAAAATTCAGCTTGGAAAGTTTGAAAATTTATTTATATGTTTAACGAATAACATATTATATGAAAATTCATTATTTGTTCGTAACAGAGTAACGTATAATTATTAAAATTATAACATAAACGGCCCGCTGGGTATTGTAGAAGACAATAATTTTTTTTCAGCATTTCAATAGCTGTCGCTCTAAAATTGGCTATTACAATTATTTTAAGTATTATCATAGTACGGTGTCTGTATGAAAAATAGCAAGCACCCAGCTTCTTGCGAGTAAGACTTGTGAGATTTTTAATCAAATCGTAAGGCATCTGCTAGATTTCGCGAAACAATTTTTTCCCACTAATTAGTTGGTGTCACTCTATATTTGACTATAATTATCTTAAGATACACTAATATGACTGAAAAGTTATAAGCACGTAGCTTTATGCGTGTAAGAGTTGTGAGATTTTTATTCACATTTTAAGGTATCTGCCAGGTTTTGTGTCAGAAAACCATTTTTGCTAGTATTTAAATATTTAATTATATTTTGATATACTAAGGTATCTACTAAACAATTCAAGCGTTTCAAGCATTCATACAAACATAGCTTGATGCGTGTGAGAGTTGTGAGATTTTTATTCACATCATGAGTCATCCGCTAGGTTTTGTGTCAGAAAACCATTTTTGCTAGTATTTAAATATATAATTATATTTTGATATACTAAGGTATCTACTTAAAAATTACGAGCATTTCAAGCATTCATACAAACATAGCTTGATGCGTGTGAGAGTTGTGAGAATTTTATTCACATCATGAGTCATCTGCTAGGTTTTGTGCCAGAAAATCATTTATGCCTGTATTTATATAGCGGTCGCTGCAAATTTGACTTTTACAATTATATTATGTTATACTAAGGTATCTACTTAAAAAATTACAAGCATTTCAAGCACTCATACAAGCATAGCTTGATGAGTGTGAGAGTTGTAAGATTTATATTCACATCATGAGGCATCTGTTAGGTTTTGTACAAGAAAAAAAATTTCTTTTTCAGTAAAATTTAAAGCATTTATTATTGGTATTTATTGGTATGTCATAATAATTTGATAATTACAAATATATTATGACATACCAAGGTATCTGCAAATTACAAATACCTACTTCCATGCGTGTAAGAGTTGTGAGATTTTTAACCACATCGAAAGGTGTCTTCTAGGTTTTATGCAAGAAAACTTTTTTCAATATTTTTAAGGCTGTCGCTCTAAATTTTACTATCGCAATTATATTATGACATCTGACTGAAAAAATACAAATACTTAGCTCCACGCGTGTTAGAGTTGTGAGATTTTTAACCAGGGCGTAAGGGGTCTGCCAGGTTTCGTGCAAGAAATTTTTTTTATATTCATCACTATATTTTAAAATAATTGTAATAGTGAAATTCAGAGCAACAACGCCTTAAAATTTGGTTAAAAATGTTACAAGTCTTACACGCATAAAGCTAGACTCTTGTAATTTTTCACACAGATAGCTTAGTTTATAGTGATATAATCACAATAATAAAATTTTGAGCGACAACCATTTAAATAATGAAAAAAAATTATTGTCTACAATACCCATCAGACTGTTTTATGTTATTATTGTAATAATTATACGTTATCCTATTACGAACAAATAATGAATTTCTGTATAAAATGTTATGCATAAAATATACATCGAGCACCCGTGGTATAGTCGATGCAACAATTTTCTGCCTGCTTCGATTTTTGTCTGCTAGTTCCACCTGGTAGCTTCACCGTCGTAATATAACGAGAACTAAGCATTACCATAATATTATTTCACATTGTATTATATTATAAATAACAAATAAATATTTATCGATGCTTGTACACGAATCAGAGGTCTCTTTGATGTCTGAAATGAGGCCCGAATTTGACTCCGCAAATCAGATTTCTGCAGTTCATTCTTGGTGCGAATTATATTTCATGGATTAGGTTTGTGATGTTCTTGTTTGGCCCGTATTTGAATTCAAGAAGACTAGTGA
The DNA here is from genome assembly GCA_039881145.1 of Druceiella hillmani. NCBI lineage: Eukaryota > Metazoa > Arthropoda > Insecta > Lepidoptera > Hepialidae > Druceiella > Druceiella hillmani. The sequence goes on along the minus strand of JAYKKI010000069.1, from coordinate 5,912,873 downwards.
TTTTCATGTTCAGTCATTGCGAGTCAGAGTCGTCAAAAGAAAGGGGTTCATATATTAATTACTTTAGTTTTAAAACGTGTTACTTTTCATTATTGCATTGCTGTTTCGTTGCACTAGACATACGAGAGCCGAGTAACATAATAATTAAAAATTTAAAATATTCAAATTGTATAATGTAGAGCTATAATTTAGCGTTTTTATGTAAATTGTATAAAAAAATCCTCTTATATTAGACTTATTTTATTTTTTAACTCCACTTTTGAAAACAAAGTGTGTGCTTGATGAGTTATAATTTTTGAGATTGGAAATATTTGCAAATTGATTAATCATCATAGTAACCGTATGTTATAAAGATTAAAATTGTTTGTTTCAGCCCTTGGCAAGATTAGGTGCAGACGTTACTGGCATAGATGCATGTGCAGATTTAATTGAGGTAGCAAAAGAGCACGCCAGTGTTGATGAAACCCTCGTGAAGGATCAAATTACCTATATAGCTACTTCTATTGAGGTAAACAAATGTTATGCATGATACTAGAGGGAGTAAACCAATTGTTTAAGTTATGAGAGTTGGTCTCATGGTCAATTCTGTGTAAATAATAGATTGGGACGGCAGTTAAATACACAAATTACAATTTTCACATTGGCCGATAGCAACTAGATGTGCACAGATATAAGATCGCAAATATTGCATAATTGTTTGAAACTAGCTTTTTATCCACGACTTAGTTCAAATGTGCTTATTTGTTTATCCAATGGGGAAGACAAGTGAAAGCTTAAAACATTTCATACAGACAGTGAATGAATAAAAAAAAGAAATAAAAAGGCGGATAGCTACATTAAATGAAAAAAAAACATGGATTTCTTGAAAGGTAAGTTGGAAAAATATAAATTTGTTATTCTTTATATCTCCCATTTTCTTGTCTGTATATATACAATTAATTTATAAACAATTAATTTACTTATTGAGAGATTGTAACATATATTTTTAAATCTAATTTCAAAGCTATTTTCTAATATCTAATTTCACTTTTAATATGTACGTGATCGAATAGTGAACAATAAATATAGATGTTTTCCAAATACATTCTCAATTTCATTCAATTTCATTAAAATACATTCTCAATTTCATTCAATTTCATTAAAATACATTCTCAATTTCATTCAATTTCATTAAAATACATTCTCAATTTCATTAAATTTCATTTAATGAATGGTCCTTACTGGTACTTGGTTGAGGACCTCAATGGTAGTATGTTTTGGCTCACAAGTTCTCTCTAGGACTTTCCTCTATTATGTAAATCAAGTCGCAAGTAGTTTCTCAAATCTACCTTGATTTGTTTCAACCATGTTTCCCTTGGTGGACTTTTCACTGATCAATTTGATTTCTCCAAAGACAATGGTAATGAAGTATGGCTTGCTCATGCAGTATACGTGTTCACAAAATTTTAGACGACTTTGTTGAATTTGATGCTTAATGGCTGGTTGATTCTAACAGCAAGATCGGACGGTGTCAAAGGTTTTGCTGATGATTGATACCAAGCTAATTTAAGGATAGTTTTTGCATTCTCGGCTCTCCCCCTTTTTGTGGGTTGGAATTAGATTATATTTCTTAAAAGCGAATGTAATTTTCTTTGTACCCAAATTATCATGATAAAAATATTAGGTCGGTTGAGTAAAATTTCACCACCAGCCTTCAAGGATTCCACTATGACACATTTTCCACCATAATTGCCTGGATTATTTCGATTTTTCAGGAATTTCATCGCCACTGTGACTTCCATCAAGCTGATAATAGTCATGTCGGTATATCATGATTGTAAAATTCTTGGGAGAACAGTCTCCAACGTTGCAGACGTTACTCTAGGGATTTGACGAACTATGCATCTAATTTCTTAATGTGACCATTTCTCAATTTTATTTTTCCGCTGTGTCTGTAGTTTCTTCCGCCACTTTGTTCCAATGGACCGAGAGGTGTCTCGGTCTTCCTTTAGTCTCATGCAAATCTCCTAATTCAGTAGTAATCATTGTCAATAATGGATGTGATAGGTTCTTCTCCTTTCAGTCACTAGCTCCAAATACTATATTGAAATCTATGGTTTCATTCGGTGGTGCAACGGTGGGTATAGGGGCTTAAAATTTTCCGGGATGGTGCTGGATATGTGTTGTTCTTTCTAGTCAACGTAGCAGCCAATGTGGCCGAAGCTTTAAACCAATTGGATAGACTTATTTGAAAATCTTGCTAAGTATAAGGTTGAATAATTTCTTCCAATTCATCTCGAATGGTGGTTTAGTTATCATTTTGCTTATGGGAGTCACAGATGCACCTTGACGTGTACAAGATAGTAAACGGATCGATAAGTCGGTTCTCTAGCGATGACTGCAAATGAAAGTTGATTAAGATATAATCGAGCACCGTCTAATGTTTGAGTGGATGTCGGAAATAAATTTAAAGTTCATTAGGCTTTTGATCAAAGCAAACGAGAGTAGATATAATCCGTTAATGTAGTCGATTCCTATTGTTGATTCCCTCTATTTAATATCAATTATTTTTCAGGCTGAAATCGCATGACCAAAATTTTAATTTTGGATGACCTCTACATGAAGAAACTGCAACTGAATTGTCCGAAGATGAAAATTATCATGATATAAAAAACAGTTAAACTAATTACAGATATATTTCTAACCAGGCAGTGTTTTCTGTTTCATGTTCTGAAAATTATATACGTTATCTTTGATAAAAATCTAAAATAACAAAATATCTGTACAAACAGAGACATATCTAAACATTGAGATCACGCATGCTAGGTAAATTAACATAAATAACACATTATGAATGCCGTGCGGGTAGAGGAACACCTGTAAGCGTGTTGCTGTGTCATGACTTGCGATCGAAGATATAATAAACAATAGGATAATATTATGGAGTCAAGTCTGTATACAATAATTACAACAATTTCATGTACCTCGAAGACAATACAAAAGGAACCCCGACCTCGCCCACCCCGAAAATAAAATGGCTACCAATAACAAAAAGAAGAAAATACTATTTAAGTTAATCACAATAGATAAAATTGATGTAGATTTCACTGTTCATGAAGCACTTTTATGAGGCAATTTCCAGAGATTCTGGATAAAAATCCAGAAGCAATTTTATTCCATCGTAAATATTTTAAAAACTATCCAAGAAGACTTATTGCAAAACTTAAAGTTAATCAAAATGTCCAAAAATAATACTGAATGGTATGAGTCCTGAAGTCGTCGATTAACCATTAGCAAATTTCATGCTCTCTGCTATTTAATAGCTAATTATATGGTCTACCATATGAAAGTGTCGTGATAATACGGAAATATATGCGTAGCGACTTTTAAAATTAGAGCAACTTGTTTCTCATTCTTTGACATTCGATGGCATTATGAATGAAGCTATCCTTCATTGCCAGAATATGGCAAAAAGCTTGATTGATATGTTTAACTATGTAGTTTATTTATTGGTAATAACTTGCTATATCTCTGATGTCTTACTAGGGGAAAAATTAAAGGAAATTAAATGGTCCTATGTTAGCCGTAACCAATTCGTTTATAATGCAAATTTCCATATTTAATTAAAGGCAAACAACTATTTGATATTAAAAATTTACATCTCCTTTAAAGTCAGCAGATAGATAACGGCATATTGTCCAGCTTGCAAAAATATTGACGGTGGATCAAGAATGCATGAGCATATGTGTGTGATACTTCATAACATAAACAGTGACATGAAAGACAATTTTGGGCATGATGAAAATTTAAATTAACCTGCATACTGGAACGTGTGTGTAAGTGTTGCTTCTACCAGTCAGTTTAACGGGACACGCAGATTATGTTCAAGAAAACAATGTGGAAATCAGAAAGTGTTAGAGGATTTTATATTAACTTATGGTATAAACGTAAACAGTGTTTATAGGAAATTAATTATTAAAAATTACCATAACAGGATGGTATTACCATAATAGTTTATTTCCAACAAAAAAAAATGTTTATTAAGCAAGCGAAAGAGTGCTCTTTTCGATTTTTATCAAATGGAACTTCTCTCAAACAAATTGACCAATTACGATAATTCTTTTTTTAAATGAAAATATATGTGTGACAAGAATGTTTATATACGTGACAAAAATGTAAAAAAAATGTTTATTAAGCAAGGGAGCGAGTGCTCTTTTCTTCACACATGCGATTTTCAGTAAGTTCTCTTAAACAACTTGACCAACTACGATAATTCTTTTTTTTAAATGAAAATATATATGTGACAGTGGTTTTCAAGTTTTTTGGTAGTGATAATTCAAGTCTTTGGAGAATAGTCACCAATGGAAAATTTACTACCTCGCTCGCTTTTTTATTGCGTTTCTATTAGGACGCGAAACTAGTTATTTTTTGATGGCTTACGTGATGGTAGATAAATAATATTCTTGGTTTTAGGGATATGAAAAATTCTATCTATGACAAATTATTTAGTACATTGAAGAAAATCGAGGCTAATGCTAAAAAGGATAGTTTTAAAAAATAACACATTATTAATAAATGTTAGAAAGGTGAAAAAGAGTCTAAACGGCCTGACTCGGGCACAGATAATGTTTATTTGCCCAATATTTGATACTTGGACCTGCAGTCATTCATTGACCAGCAAAAGGTTTCAAGAACTTCACATTCTGCTTTAAACAGGAAACTGAGAGGTTTCTAATTTAACAGAAGACAGAGGAATTAACGGTAATTTTAAGAGTTTAATTAACAAGAAATAAAAATTTGTACATAATAATGTTTATTACAATATTATAAGTTTATTAGTTACTGAAAGGGTTCTGCCGTGGAAGGCATTATTAAAATAATTGATAAAGAGCTTCTGCGATCTAATTGTAACATTGTTGAATCTCGTGAATTTGACCTCGAGCAATTGTTCCATTTTAAGTATTTTCAAGATCACATTCTTGAGGGGAATAAAAATTGCCATTAAGAAATTGTGACCGACTCAATTTTTTTTCCAAAAGCATCTTCAGTATCCGTCTTGTTCGAGACACACTATATTTATAGAGTTTATTTTCCTGTAATTCAAATCCATCTGTCTAAACCGTTTCATCGTGTCACTTCTTAGTGGAAACGCATCATTACAAATACATATGGCAGCACTTTGGTAGTATTTCCTCACAGTTTCTGCTAATGAAATATTTTAAAGATTATTTTGTAGCCTCTTATAGAATTCAGTATTTCAAGATCATAACATTTTTGAGGAGAATAAAAATTACGCGAAGATGCTATTAAGAAATTGTCTAATACGCAACTCGCTATGACTACCGACTCAATTTTTTTTCAAAAGCATCGTCAGTATCCGTTTCGTTCGAGACACACTAGTATAGTTATAGATTTTCCTTTCCTGTAAATTCAAATCCATCTGTCTGAACGGTTTCAATATGTCACTACTTAGTGGAAAGGTACCATTATAAATACATAAGGCAGCACTTTGGTAGTATTCCTCACAGTTTCTGCTAATGGAATATTTTAAAGGTTATTTTGTTGTCTCATAGAATTCTGCATTTTGAAGGACACCTCCATCTGACACCCTACCACTTGTGCCAAAATCACACAAAATGAATCGGTGTTTTGCATCGAATATTGCCGTGAAGATACATGTTTCCCGTCTATGGCTCCAAGACAATGTGGCAAATTCTATTTTACTTCAAATATTTTTCTGTGATTTTCCATTCGTTACTATATTTTGAAACTGAAATTAAGACATAAAAATAATGAAAATATACCGATTAGTGGATTGAATAATAGTACAAAACATAAAGGTACTATAAGATTTTGTTATATCTATATATTTAATATCTGCTCACAAGTTTCATTGAAATTTATGTAATTTTTGCGACTCTAAAAAAATAATTATTACAAATTTTTCTCTAGCCTTTACAAGGTTCAGTTAAAATATATTATGAATATTTTGGGGAAATAATTCGTTATTCGTGCATCTGTTGTCACATAAGCTAATATTCCAAGAATGCGGCACAGATGTTTTTATGTTTATACGCATTCCTTTCGGTGGATACATAGCTATAGATGGTATTGTCTTACCATTTTTAGAAAATATGAATACAGCAGTATGAATACAGAGTAATTAGATTCATCCCCGTTAAACACATGTTTTGAGTCATCCAAAATGGATTTTAAACCATTTTCAAAAAGACAATCTTCATTATGTTTAAACCATATCCTTGCATTAACTTCAGATACATTGATTCTTGCTGTGGACGTGGATAGGGAAACATCCATTTCAACTTTTTTTATTATCTCTGTATGACGTTTGAGGAAAACCTTATACCAGTGTTTAGAAGGTCTATTGTTGCAAAATGAATAGATCACAGGTTATCCTCTTTTCGTCTAAAAGATCCTTTCCCGCCATTTAAGATGATTTATTCCACTAATATTGAATTTTTTACATTCAGTTAAAATGGTCCGTATTCCAGGTCTTGACTCTACAAACTACATTCATTATAAATTAGTTTGTAGATTTTCAGTGCAAAATTCTACGAGTGTATTTGTTCAGCATTTCACTGTGAGTACTTCAAAGGCTTTAAAATTTATTCTATGTAAATTTAAAATATTTTTCCTAAAAATTGACAGTCCCAATATATTTAATATAAAAAACATTAGAATACACAAATTGGAAAAACAATTGAAAAAAGAAAAAAAATTCAACAATTGACACCTGTATTTTTACTATGAGTAACACTCTAAAATTACAATGAATAGTGCTACCAAGAATTATGATATACATAGATAAACTGATTCAACATTATTATATTTCGTAATTTAGAAATGAAATATAATTTTTACATAATTTGTGAAAACAAAACTTTCACCTCAAAGGTAAAATACCTTATTTTATGACAACACCAGCTGTTTCCCGCGTTTCGCTCGCGTGATTAATAGCATTACTTACTTTAAAATGTATTTTATGTATATATCCATGAAACATGCTATTTGAACCCAAATTTCATGAAAATCCATTGAACAGCAGATAGGTTAAAAAGAGTTTTAATGTGTCACCACTCTTACTATCAAAATACTTTAGAGTATTGTAGTAAATTGTTATATTTATGAATAAGTAAATTATATGAACTTCTATACAAACTTGCACTCCCATTTTAGAGGTTGATTTAGTATGTCCTATTCCAGGTCATTGTCTATCTGTATGCAAAATTTCATACAAATCCATGGAGTACTTTTTGCGTGATAGAGTCAAATATCTTAACAAACAAACATACAAACTTTCACATTTATAATATTAGTATTATGTTAATTAAAAATGAAACGACTATAATTCGCAAACCGATTCCAAACGAGTTTATATTAAACCGAATCAAACTAATTTAAGTGTAAGACGAACCGTGTTGACCTGGCTCGTTCGATTGCTTGCTGCGCTCAGTTCGTGTGTCGCTTGATAAGCTCGGTTCGTATGTCGCTTGCTGCGCTCGGTTCGTATGTCGCTTGATTAGCTCGGTTCGTGTGTCGCTTGCTGCGCTCGGTTCGTTTGTCGCTTGATTCGCTCGGTTCGTGTATCGCTTGATACGCTCGGTTCGTGTGTCGCTTGCTACGCTCGATTCGTGTGTCGCTCACATACTCGAATCAAACCGAACGTACTCGGTTCCCGCATATAATCTAATAACTCGTTCGGACATGTTTTATTGTTTTAATCCACGAGTACATTTCTTACTCATAGGTTTTATTTTTTTTTTTCATTAGCTTTGTTCAAGTTGTGTTTTTTATGTTAAAAAAGTTTTGATTTAAGTGTGTTACTTATTTAATTCACGTATTTTAACTTACAATACCGGGTTTGAGAATGAAGTGCAAAGATGTGGATATTTTTGAAAAGCCAAAAAAAAACAAAAATTGTGTGCAGAAAATGTTCTTTGAGCACAATGACAACTCACATAGGAAAGAATCACCCAGATTACGTGGCTGCTTATTTATAACCATAGCCACGTGGTCCAGGTGAGTTTTCCAACTTTACGGGGGTTGACAATTGTAGTGATTTTTATTAATTTTCATTATGTAGCCACCTTTATTTTTCAACAACCCGATTAAGTAACTCAAAAATGAAAGAGTTAAGTAACTCAAAAACTCAGTAAGTAACTCAAAAACTCGGTTCACACAAATTTTCAAATCGACTAACTCCGTTTGACGAATTTTCGAATTGGCCCACCTTTATTGTTAATGTCTAAGCATAACCCACGTTGAATTCTGTGGATATATGTGCATATATAGATATATGTATGTACGTTGTAAAGGGTTATACATTTCGAAGTGAGTGTTTGCTTATCTTTGGATTTATTTTATTTCATAATGCTTGATAGATATGATATTTTTAGGTTAGATACTCCTTCAAACTTGAAACCTATGCCCTACTAAAATATTTGGGTAACTTACATTATTTGTTCTGGGTACATTTCAGGCCCTTTATTTTGGTATATATGGTAGGTACCTATTATATATTATTGATATTGGTAAAGTGATTACTATTACTACTAGTAATTACTTAATTGGTAAAGTATGATTAAGGAATGTAATTTTACCATAATAGTTACTGCCCAATTATTCTTATTTTTGACAAACAACCTTTAGTGATAAATGACAGTTCTCAAATATTTGTGAATTTTGTCAAAGATTCCATTTGATGACAATTATATGAAATATGTTAAAACAAACTGTAAAAACGAAAGTAAAATGGTCATCTAGTAAAATGGTTGTTGTAATTTCTTTGATTACATTAATTGATAGTTCGATATTCATATGTTTTTATCCAGTGTACTTATTTATTAAAATCTTATTTCCTGCCTTTGGTTATTGTTCTCAATTTAGTTAGCTCAGTAAATTCAGTTTAATTATAATAATTGTAGTATTTATTTATAGAACTCAATACAACGAAAGAATTACTTGAAAGTATAAAAGCCAATCAGCTGCTAAAGATAATTTTTTTGTTTACATTAATTAATAATTAGATATCTATATGTAATTTTTGTACTGTGTACTTATTTTATTAAAATCATGTTCTCTGTATTTGATTATTGTTCTCAATTTAGTTAGCTCAGTAAATGCAGTTTAATTATAATAATTGTAGTATTTATTTATAGAACTCAATACAACGAAAGAATTACTTGAAAGTATAAAAACAATCACTGCTAAAGAAAGAAACCTAGGAACAAAATAAAAAATTAAATGTTTTATGTAGCCGCCTTAAAACACATGATTTTTTCTCTTTGTCACACTTTTTCCCAATACGTAAATTTATTTTAATGGAGGCTTTGGATTTTCTTTATGACCAATAATTAATTTATAAATATTCATCAAAAAATAAAAATAATTTGCTGTCTGTTTACTTATCAATATTATAACTTCACAAATCCATTCACTTCTCATTTCTATACACAATCAGTTAAGTAATTCTCACACAATTTTGCAAATTTTATAACGAAAAATGTATTCTTTAATAATTTATTAAAATGGCAATTTTATTATTTGTGTCAAAAAAATTACCCTGCGATATAAAATGCATATACTGTATTTTGCTTAGATTTTGGTGACTGTCCTATCAATTCATGCCATAAGTGTCCGTGATAACTGTTATTTCAAATAAAATCCTTTGTTTTACATGTTTCAGGAGCATGCTGAGCAAGTGCCTGAAAAGTATGATGGCGTCGTAGCCTCTGAAATCATCGATCATGTCACAAATAAAGAGCTCTTTGTTGAAGCTTGTGTGAAGACTCTCAAGCCTGGTGGGTCTATATTTTTCTCAACGATGAATAGGACCCAGGAAGTTTGGTTTAGTGTGATTATTCTCGCTGAGAATGTCTTGAATATTGTACCAAAGGGTACGCATGAGTGGTCGAAATTTATAACTCCAGAGGAAATAATTTGTCTCTTGGAGAAAAGTAAGTATTTTTCTGATAGTATCCATATATCGATGATAAAATAATATTTTTGATTAAAGATAATATGTAAATAGGAATAAACAGTTAGTAACCATTTATTTATACATATAGCTATTGCGTTTATTTGTTGAAAAAATAATAAATAGTGTTTTGTCCCTTTGTTTTTAAAATTATTGGGTGTTTTTCAAAATACTGTAACTTCTTTAAAAATAGTCGTAAAAATTTAAAAATGATTTTTTTTACCTTAATCTTTCGAGTTTCCAAAAATTCGGGCCCAATTCTCTTATCATTTATGACTCAAAACAATTGCAAATTTTTTTTTTAATATTTCAAATTACTCTATAATTTAGAAGAATCTAGAATTAGAAAGACTATAATTTAGGAGAAATAAATTTTTTCTTCAAGATTTTTGAACTAACTTTTGCAGATTGAACTTTCCTCGTTTATATAAAAATGTTTCGCCATTTTTTTACCTTATAACATCATTTAGGAACGTCGAAAATTAGTCCCATGCAAATATGATGATGATCTGATGATGAGGTCCGGAAATTAACGATGGAACTCCTTAATTAATGGCGATAAAGTAACTATGATTTAAGATATTTGCTACGGGTAGTTGTTATTTTGCAAAATAATTACACTACTTACCAGGTCAGGGTCTGGTGATAAGTTCTGGATATGAACAATGGAACTCCTTAACGAATATTAGTAAATCAACCGTAATTAAAAGTATTTGCTACTAGTAGTTGTCACTTTGTAAAATAACTACACCGTTGACCAGGTTAGGGTCTGATGATGAGTTCTGGAGATGAACAATGGAACTCCTTAACGGATGGTAGAAAATTGAAAGTGATTCAAGATATTTGCTACTGGTAGTTGTTACTTTGCAAAGTAACTACACTATCGATCATCTCAGGGTCTGATGATGCATTCTGGAGATGAATAATGGAACTCTTTATAGGATGATAGTAAATCAAACGTAATTCAAGATATTTACTACCGGTAGTTTTTACTTTGCAAAATAACTGCACCATCGACCAGGTCACTGTGTGATGATAAGTGCTGAAGGTGAATAATGTAACTTCTTAACGGGTGGTAGTAAATCAATCAATCCTGACTCAATATATATGCTACTAGTTTGTTGTTACTTTAGTCATTACTTTGCAAAATCTGATATTGGATTTCGGAAATGGAGAACGGAACTTCGCAAGTGGTAGTTTTTAAATTGCAAAATATTGGACTTCGGATATGGAGCACCGAACTCCTCAACGGCTTACTGCTAACCATTGGCGGCTACTACTATCGCTTAATTTCTATGTATTATTCATAATTAATATTAGACAAAGAGGATATTATCTATTTACTAAGTTTTGCCCGTGACTTTCATTAATATTTTAAGAAAGAAAACAATTATGATGATTAATATTAATATATTAATCACTAAAACTTCTAGAATAAAATATCTTTTATATAAACGACTTCAAAAACGATAGATACCACAAGTAAAAAATAAATAACTCAAAATAGGTACTTAGTTATTTGCAGTAAATGGTTATTTACTTATTTTTGAAGTCAGTGTCATCACCGCTGATCAACTTCAATAAATGTAAATTTTTATATTATAAATACGCCCTTAGTAATATTGCAAGTACATTAGAAGTTAAAGTTTTAAATTTACATTATAAATTAAATTAAATAAAAAGTAGTTCCTAATTTCATAAAAAAAACAAACTATGTTATTCTGGTCACCATTTTATAAAATTATTTTAATATTTGCAACTTTATTGTAGTAAGAAAACCGAAAGGATCCTTGGCAATATCTATTATCTACCATAGCATTTATTCAACTCCCCTCACTCATCCTTAATCATATTCATGACTCATTCGGTGGAAACAAAATCAGTGGCTTACTTCTGACAGCACTAGACATTTTAAGAAAAAGGTCACTAAATTTTGTTGAATATTCAAATATCACCACAAACTGATTTGAATGAGCTGAAGAGTCCATAAGAGCATGTATATTAAGATGCTTTCATGGACTCACTGTCCTCAACTTTTGACAAACACTTTTGGAGCTTTAATGACATGTTTGTATAATATGAAGTAATTTCATAGGCGTAATATACATATATATATATATATATATATATATATATATATATATATATATATATATATATATATTTCATATTACCATTAATTGGTCGAATAATGCTAAGTAATTTACCAATTTACAGATAAGTGCGAACCTATGGTGTTACATGGAATGATATATTTATTCGTTAACAACAAATGGTACTGGACTTCAAACAGACGTTTCTTTTATATTATGCAGGCCATCAAAAAGCGATGTTAACTGAATCATTTAAAATTAGAAACGACTAGTTGCCATAACAATAAATTAATATGTTAAATGTATTCCATTGTAAACAAAATTTCTTACAGTATTTAGATAATATTGGTGCTTCCAGTTATGTGTTATTTTCTTTATAAAACATGTGTTGTGTTAAAGATTTAAGTTTTTTTAAATGTGAAATATATGCATATATTTTAAAATACATATAGCATAGTTTTATTGTTCACTGTTAGTATTAATATTCCAAAGATTAAATATTAGAATATATAAAGATGCGTGTGAAAGAAATATGAATTTGAAAATTTATTTTTAGAGTTAAAAATATTTTTTTTCTATTGTTTAATGAAATAATTTTATAACCAATACCTAAAAATAATAATTACTGAAAGATGGTAGTAAAATTTAAAAGCTCACGGAGTAAAAACTTGTTAGTCTTTTATAATGCATGTTGCCTTTCATGTAGTGATCTTAGCTAAGGATGTGAAAAAAAATAATCGACTCTTAAAAAAATCGATTATTTCTTAATGAAAACCGATGTACGTATGCAATTAAACAAAAATCGATTTTTTCAATGTCGATTTTTAATTAATGGCATTAACGACATTACGCAGTCCAGTTCCAGTTACCCAAATTATCACCCCTCGCTACTCGCTGCGTGCTTTTAAAATAATGTTTCGCTGGAATAATGAAACTTTCCAATAGGTGGGGTCAATGGAATATGTGACATAACAAAGTTTCAAGTTTGTACCTACCTTTGCGAGTGTATGTTTGGCGAACGACCTGTTTTAAGAAAGAAATAAACAAACATGGTGTCTTAGTAATCTGACCATAAAAATAAATAAAGCTGCCAAATAAAATTTAGCTGATTTAATTTAACTTTTATTATTAATAACTGGCAGGATTGGTAAATTTAAACATTTTTTTCAAATTAACAATTTATTGTCGTAGGATTCTGTGGTTATGTCAAAATCAATTCACAGCAACAGTCAATTGCAACTCCTCATGTCATACCACCGACATCCACATATTCTGTCCGGGTATCTGAAAATTCTGTGGCGTCAACTGCTACCGGATTTAAAGATCTTCTTAAGCCTATAAGATCGTTAACTCCAAAACGTCTAGGAACGGGTATAGAAAATTATTTCTCAAAAATATTGTAATCTGGATCAGGTGACAAATTACAGACGTTATCACAAAAATGATACATCGCAACGATCTTCCTTTCAGCGTAGTGGGAGGAGAAGGTTTCAAAAACTAATTAAATTCTTGCACCGTTATGTAATGTTCCATACCAAAAAACAATAACAAGTATAATCGATGGAAAATATGAGGAAAAAAAAGTATTATAACCAACAAGTTACAAACTGTAACCAACATATGTTTAACTGTGAATGAATGAAAATATTTGGTACTTAAGAGCTACCTAAGCGTGACAGTTGACTCTATCGAAAACTTCAAAATTATTTCTACTACCTTAAACTCACACTCAGAAAGTCACACCGGCGAATTTCTGTTAACCACCATACCACACATTTGTCCACAGTAGGAAATACGAAACAAAAAAAATTATAGCCGTTGCTACCGGCAATGCTGCAAACATTTTTAAAGCCATTGAAGTGACGACTTGGATGAACAAGACTGTTTCAGTCACTGAAATAAAAATATTCATTGAAAAAGTTCGAAAAATCGTTACATAATTGCACCAAAGCGGAGTTGGATCGAAAGAATTAAGAAAATCTCAAAGGGATGAAAATATACTCGTAGGGAAAATTAAACACCTCATAGGAGAGATTCCCACAAGGTGGAATTCACAATTGCATTTGCTCGAAAGGTTTTTAGCAATGAGTGCAACTGTGGCTGCCCTTTTGAATGAATCACCGTAATGCTCCACCTATGATTCGAGCCAAGAAGTCGCAGTACTCAAAGAGATTGTAAAAATTCCCAGATATGTGGTATTGTAGATTTAATTTAATTAATAACTATGATTATGGATATTTTAGGCGTTTAATTTGATTTAGCAAGAACATAAAGGGAAGGGAACAGAAAGGGAAGGGAAGGTAGATTTTAAAATAAATTTTAATATAAAACAAATTAATCGACTTTTAGGGAAAAATCGATTATTTTTATAAGTTTAATCGATTAGTTTTAAGTCGATTTTAATGTGAAATGAAGTAATCGATTTTTCAATGATCGATTTTTTATGTTGAATATTACATTCTTAACTGTTAAGTGTGAATAATTATAATGAAATTCTATTCATTTTTTTGGTACAAGTATCTAGATATTATAAGATGATGAAGAAATATTATAAGATGACCGAGCTTTGCTAGTTGTATTTCAAATTTCCCATAGGAACATGAAATTACTTATTAATGGTATTTGATTAGTTTAGAATAGATAGATTAGATATATTGACAAATATATATGATTAATACGCAATTGTTACCATATTTCATACATAAGAAGTGGAATCAAGAAAACCGTTTTTATGGCCACCATTTCCACGCTAATTAACCGATTTGGCTCAACTTCAAACTCATTAAAGGTCACTCAAACAATAAGTATACCATAAATATATATATATATATATATATATATATATATATATATATATATATTTATATATATATACATATACACATATATATATATATACATATATATATATATATATATATATATACACACGGTTTAATGGTATTAGATTTATGATAATATTCAAAGCAATTATATAGCATAATTTAATGTTTTTATTTTATTTCGTATTTGTATAATTCGTTTTTGTAGACACTAATTTAATCCATTAACATGGAATAAATTAGTATTAACCTCGAATATTTATGGTCAAGAATTTTAGTCAGAGCCATTAACAACACAATATTCTTAATATTTTAATAAATACGCCATTTTATGCATGATTTTTGCGATATTGTAAAAAGAGCTCAGATTTCAATATATTTAAAAAAACAGATTAAGAATTCTTTATATCAACTCATAAATATTTCCAAATGTTACGTATATTTTTAAAATTGTAAATTTCATATAAATTTTTATATTATTTTAATTTAAATATAAAAGGTATACGATTATCAACTAAACAATGGATATACCATAAAGCAAATCGTTTATTGATTTAGATCTGACTATTTATGTAATTCGTGCAGAGAAAACATTTTACAGCTCGCTATGACTTATTGAAATATTTGCTAGTTAGCATGTATTATTACTACACGAAATCAAACTTCAAGTTTCTACATGAAATGGTTTTTAAGAGAGCCGACTATGACAGACAAACTGACAGACACGTGATTGAACTTATAAGGGTTATTTTTTCCTTTGAGGTACGAACCCTAATAAATTACCCTACTTAATTTATAATGTATTCATGTTGGCGGTACAGGTTTTTTATTTTCTGCATAGGATATTTCCTTCTTAAGATTTTAAACCTCCATGCAACAACGGCCACAAAGCAAGAATGTCTATAATTAAAAAACTGTAAGAGGTTGATCAGCAGATCACAGTTTACACTCCACAATAAACTTCCATTTTACAAAAATATGTTTTCTTATCAACCTGGATCTGGACTACTATGGAAAACTACATAAACACAAATAACGAGCAAGTGATTACAGAAAAATATTGACATTTCATAGGGAAATAAGAGAAAAAAAAATGTTACGATATATGTATCAACTGCAACATCATCCTAACAGTCTTGCAACAAATCTTATTAAACAGAGTAGCTTTGCCAGAAAATTAGAAGAAACACATTAGATTTAATGGATTCAAAATTGTTTTAATGGATTCAAAAATTAAACCCGAAAGGTTTTTGCAGAGATTATATTAATCTAAAATAAATATAAATAATTATATTGATATGCTCGTGGTGCTGGTGCCACTAGCACCAGGAGCATACCAATTGGAAATGGCACCTGGGGCCATCATCAAAGTTGCATCAATTCATAAATTATTTGAATATAAAATAAACAGTTACATTAATTAAATCAATTATAAATCTTACAAAACATTTTCATTTTCTGTTTTAGGACGAAAATTAGTCTGTAAAAGTGCACTTTTAATAGTCTCAAACTTAAAATTGCACCTACCTTACCTTTTGCGACTTAAGTAGACTTATAACATTTTCTAACCTCGCTTCTAAATTTTTAAATAAACTTTAATATAAAACAAATTAAGAAAAGCTGATCGCATAACCTTGACCGGTGTCGCCGCACGAAAGTATGAAGTTGTACGAAAGTATTAGTTTTAACTTATTGAAAAATCGCTCGCAACTTGCGATGAATATTGCAATAGTAAACATAATCTAAGTTGAAATGCATAGATTCAGAAAGACGCTCTCATCTTCCTACTGAACAATGAATTCAAGAAGTTCTTCAGATCTTTTTATGTTTACGTTTTTTCTTCTTGATATTAGCATTAGAACATTTAATATTTCTTCATATAACTTTTCCTCGTTAACATTACAACCATAGAAATCTCAAATTTTTTTAAATTTCTTTTTTAAAAAGTCGCAATCGTCAGTGCCGTAACACAATTTTTTAATATCTCGAAGAAATACAAATCTAGCGCCGGACTCTAGTAGACGAGTGAACCTTTCGCTCATTTCATACACAGTACGATCAACGAACCCTTCGTTCACATTTTCTCAAGCCGTACATTTTTTCGTCTTTGATTGTGATTAAAAGACGTTTATCACCACATAACAAAGATTTAAATCTTTCTCGAGTGCATCATTAACCAATCTATCTCTCTCTCTCTCTCTTTCTTTCTCTCTCTCTTTCATTAGAACTATAATCCTATAGGGCTTTCATATTTAAGGCAGCATTATAAACATTCTTATTTGGTCCCTGAGGCCGCTTTCGCACACGGTCAATGGAAGCGCTTAAGTACATTATTCTAAAATCCTAACGAAGCCAGAAAATCGTAGGACAACATGCGATTATTTAGAAGTTTGCCTCATTTTTTGTTTCACTACTTTGATGACAATCCTTTGTCATGTCTTGAAGAACTTTCAGCATATCTTGAAGATATTTGTTAAAAGATTTAACTACAACCCTTACCCTACTATCTTGACATCTTCAGACTCTGATTTTGCAACCACATGCACGGAGTTCTTGTGTTTTTCCCAGCGCTGAGTGGAAAAAGAATACATAGAGAGCTTCAGTTGTTCCGAAAGAAATGACCATTATAGTATCCTGCTTGGCTGCATATAAGCCAACCAAATTGTGTGAACAATTATCGCAATTCACACCACCAATTCATTGGTGAACACCAGTGCGCTGTCCAGTCACCACATCAGCATTGTCATAACATTGAATGACAATCCTATAGGTTCATATCGTCTTTATTTAGCTGTTTAAGGATTTCATCGACTAAACTTCTAGCATCCTTATGACTTATCTGTATAAAACTAAGAAAGAACTCTCTAACGCGGACTGATTTCCTCTCAAAATTCTACTTATTCTACGTATCTCACTGCCTCTGACATCGGCTCATCAAATCAAGAATCAAGTCAAACATGAGCACATAATATTTTGATTTATGAACGCTTTGCTATAAATTTGGCGAACAGTGGATCAGATGAGTGAACTTATTTTAACCGCGAGGTGAAAAGTAAAATGTGCTTCCAGGATGATTTTTAACTTGAGTGAGATGGTTAATTATGACGGGTTCAAATATAGGCAGGAGCTTTATTTATCCAGGGAAATTACTAGCATCATTGCATTTGAATCAATCGCATATGCTAAGTGACTCCATGTGACCTCGTAATGCAAGTTTACAATGGCAAGAAAGTTAATGCAGTAAAGAGTTGTCTTTGATATATGGGCCTGTTTGGTTTTCCATCCCGATCTGGGTTTCAAGTTCAGCATTAATGCTCCATTTATTTCCTACAAAATTTCTTATAGTGAGTAATTAATCTTTGTGGTTTAATAAAGATTGATTATCTAATTGTGAAAATATAAGACATTTTTTCAAAAAGATATTTTTAGACGGGAAATAGGCTAGCCATGAACGAGTCACTTGTTCACCGCAATTTCCCAGTTTCTTCTTAAACCAACTTTTGTTCATACAATGGTTATTTGTTCGGAAAGGATCCTCACTTTCAAAATATCTGACAGAATTTATTTCCCAGTTTTCTTATCAAAGTATAAAAATCGACTGTCATGCTCTTTAAATACTTCTGGTATGATAGAAATTGGGTTTTCAACATCGTCTATCATATCATCTCCATCAACTTTTTCTACCATTAAATACTTCAGTAGCCTTAGAACTCGTAGCCTATTACTCTTAATCTCATCACACTCAGAATTGTCTAAATTGATATCCTCCTCGTCTTGGGCTGGATTAATCTTGGATACTTGGAACTTCAAGGACTCTTCAAGACACTTCTTGGTGTATTTACTGGATTTTTGGGCTGCATTCTCTTGCAATTTTTGTTTTTTTCGTCCTTCAGCCCCATATTATTTTTTCTTTGAAAACTTTTCTTATTGTACAGGTGTACTCAGTATCAGTTAGCCACGTTAGATTCGGTAGAAAGCCGCGTGAACAATAAGAATCTCATACGCAATGCCAAGCTCGTGAGTTTTAATATTTAGAACATCGAATAAAGGCTTGAAATGACCCGCTTATCGGCATTTTAACGGTGCGTTTCGGCGAAAGTGCGCCGCTCTGAAAAGACGAAATTCTTTGGAAAGAGGCCTTTTTTTCGTCTTTTTATCCTCGACTAAATATGCCTCTGAATTTGCTCATTAGCATCAGTAATACAACAATTACCGACTCTGAACAACTACTTAATTGAAATCGAGTACAAATACGACACAAAAATAAGGTGTGCCACTCTTCGCTCGAGTAAACACTAAAAAACGATCGCCGATGATACCCGAAATAATAAACAAACTTTTAATCAACCTTATCCCGGCGATATTTGTAAAGTGCGAAATTAATTACCGCGCAGTCTCTTTCTAAAAAGGCTAGATAAATAATTGCGGCAGAGAACTTCAGGTGCGAAACAAATTTTGCTAACTACACCGCTCCATGCTTACTGCACAGGTAAGCCGTATAAAATATGTTTTACTGTACTGTTTATGTTTAAGTTACAACAGTTATTGCTTAAGTTTCTTAAGTTACAGTAAAAATAAATACAATATTTATGTTCAGAGCACTGTCGTCAACGGTAATTTAACATATAAAATTAAATACAATTAATAGTCTAAAATGTGGGTAGTTTAAAAAAATAAGTAGTTTTGTGTAACTCTGCCATTGGCATGATGCAAAGCGTTCATAACAGATTAGTTTGGAACTCTTACGTTAAGTGGTTTGCGTACTACTCTATTTAACATTCATTGTATATTTTTGTTTACGCTTTATATCAGTTTATTTTGAGATCATTATAAGTGATAAGCACTTTTGTTTCTATCATAAAATATATTGAAAATATTACAGGTTTAAAAATATTGGTTAGGTTAAGGTTAAGTAAGGTTTGAAAATATACAGTGTTTAAAAATGATTTACAAATTTGTTTGTGTTATTTTGGTGTGTGATTTTATGTGTAAGTTAGGTTGTTATCCACAATCAGTGGCGTAGCGTAGTGGGAGCGGTTCGCCCCGAGCGGCAGTTTAACTAAATAAATATTTCATTCAATATATTTGTTGACGCATCCTATAAATCGGAACGATTAAAATGAGCACGGAACAGACGAATCCCCTTTTATTTGACTAACTGTATTCATCTCGCTCGCTCTAGTCTGGGTATTTGTTTCTATCCGCGCGAAGAAGAAAGAAACCAAGGTTACAGATTTAGTTATTAGGTTAGCATTCAGAGCAGTTTGTTTGAAGAAGAAAAAACTTTTATCATTTCTGTAAAAGCGAAATAAAAACAGATTATTTGTTGTAAATATTGAATTAATAGAAGATAACATAAGCTTCACATTATGTTCCGCGTGTTATGTTTATAGTGTAAATACAATAATTAATAGAAAATCAATATTAATCATTCGTTTGTGCCTGTTACCTACCTACTATCTTGTCAAATTAGCTGTACTTGATTAAAGTAAAGAACACTAAACAGGTTTTAATAAGTTTTTACTTTTTAAATATCTTCCGACCTTGATAAATGGATTCATGCATAATTTTTTAAGTCGGTGTCTGTAGTCAAACAAGAAACTACATAGAATATAGGTATAATGGTGTCAGTAACACTACTTTTTTGCATATTTCAACACACATGATCCGTTTTTGGGTTGCATTGTGTACCCAAAGAGTCTGAATTGAAGTTTATTTTTGTGGCAACTCTATATGTCGATCTCTTAATTAAAGGCTTTTAATTTCTGTATAAAATATGATAGGAACTTGAAATTTACCCACAGTATGTAGTTCCAAGATTCAGAGACAGAGATATTTAAAACTGCTGTTATTTGTAGGCGTTTATGTGCAAAGAAAGATAATGTTTTGTTACTGTCATAAATATTTTCTGTGTTAAAAATATAAGTTGCTAAGAATATGAGACGTAAAAGAAATTATCAGACAAGTAAAAAAGGCCACACGTTATTCGATTACATTCAACAGTAATCTGGATGTTTCTCACAACGACCAAACAAGCCAGGTATTTCGAAATGGTATGATTAAAATCAGGAACAGACAATAAATTGAAACAAACAAGAATTGAAACAAACAATAAAAATGCTGAAGGAATTTTAAAATTATTTTATATATACTAGAAGCTGATGGAATCCATATAATGAACTGTGAAGGCGAACAGTATGATAATGCTGCTGTTATGGCATACATGACGTAAACCTCAATGTTGGATTCGTACCTTCCTCAAACCATTCGTTAAACCGGTTTTGTTTACGAGCTTCCTCGTTCATTTTTTTGTTGGGAAGTTCCAATAGCTGCTACAGGCAAAATAATACGAATAGTTAAGGATACAAGGCGGAGTGCAAGAGGCGATGCTGTAAATATGACATGACATCATTACAAAGCCATTTTGATAAAACTTGAAAACCCACGTGAAGAACAGTTGCAGAAACTTTACTAGTTGCGATGCAGTCACTTTTTTGCTTTTGGGACTGTGTCAACCTGTGCTACATGAAGTTAATGGCCCCCAAAATATTTACAAACAAGTAATATTTTTAAGCAACAAAATTTGTAGCGAAAAGAGAGGAATTGATAAACGGCGCTACAAGCTATAAAAAAAATTTGTCTAAAAGACCTGGAACTTCTGCAAACTTCAGTGACGAATAACGGGGAGGCAAGTTTTTGACGACGTGGAGATGCCAACTTGTCCCACAAAAATTTGTTGGGGGGGAACTATTTTCTTCGTTACATAATTGTAGAATTTCGTGAAAAGTTTCGACGCCTACGGAATTTTGTGCAAAAATTTGCCTTTGTTCCACCGGCTATATTATTAGACTCGGACGATACTGAATATAATCTAGACCATGAATTGACGAAGAGAACTTTAAGCTCGAACGAATGCGACTTTCACAATTGCTATAAACAATGCCAGATATGAGAAAAGCTTTTCAAAATTTAATTTGATTAAAAATTATTTTATATCATCAACGAGTAAGTCGACTAGTCTGGATATCTTAGCTATTAAGTAAAAAGTATCATATGCAATAGACATTGACAGTGATATAAAAGATTTTGTTTTTAGAAAATAGAGGAAAATAAAATGTTAGGTCAAAATGAACTTTTATTTTTAATTCTATTAATTTTGAAATAACTATTATGTATTGTAACAGTGTCATTCTAGTTCTGATTAGAAGTTGTTTTTGTGTTACATTCTATTCGTCGTTAATCGTTATGTATTCTTATTCGTCGTTATTCGTCGTTAATCGTTATGTATTTTACGTAATACCACTTACTGAATCTTGTAGCCACATATCATAAATATTACGTATAAGTGGCATACGTGTGAGAACTTTTGTTTTGACTACATTAAACTATATTTTTAAAAATTTATTCTCACCTAAAACTTTTTCAAAATTTCGAGGATATTCACCATATTCAAGGATATTCAGGATGATGTATTTTCTTTCGATAATTGAATTCATCTGGTATGAGATGTTGGTCAATTTTGCCTTAGTTTGCCAATTTATTTAAATATTTTTTCAGCTTCATCTTGTTCGTGAAGAAAGATTAGTTCAAAGCTTGGTGTCAATAGAAAAAAAATTGTTCACAAAATTTTCTATTTAGATGTTTGTGATCTCTGGTTTTAAAATATAAATACTGTAAGTATAACTCCTCAGAAAAACTAAGACACTAGTAAAAGAAGAGTTGGAGAAAATAAACATTTGTAAATTATGGATGACAAAATCACTGAACTTTACGTGTCCCTCTCACGGTACAGTATACACTTGAGTCTTAATTGCATCCTCATACACGAGCCTGACATAATAAAAACAGCAATAGGCGTTTTTTCTAAGGAAGCACTACAATTAAAGAACAAATATCTACATTTGGAAAAAACAAAACCTTCATTTTCCACTCTTTAATACTAATACAAATATTTTAAAAAAGTTAGCAAGTGCAAAAGATGTTGTTTAATAAGGTGTAATTCCAGATTTCAAGTTATTTCCTTGCATGGTTTCTAAGACAATCAGCTATGAATAGACAGAATGTAGAGACAAATGTAATGCATTGTTTGCTGTATCTTTCGTAGACGTAAAAACATGGTGCATATTTAAAAAAAATATGATATCTGGAACCGTCGGTACAGTTTTGTTACAATTTTATAAGGGGTTCTAAAAACCAATATTGTTTCACAATTTTTGGTTAAGAAGTTTCGGAAATAAGGATGGACATATGTTTTTCCATATTTTCCAATATATCTCTGAAGATGTAATACCTAAATTTAGGGTAAAACTATTTTAGAGATCCTTGATAATTATATTTTATTTTATAATGAGAATTATAAAATAAAATATAATTATCCATTCAATCGACAACCCACACCCGACATAGAATTAAATAAAAATAATCGTCATGCGCAGTTAGGCTCCGCATCGTAGATTTTTCGTGAAAATGTCAAGATAAAATCATAGCAAGTATTTCGTATTAACATACAATTTAATTACCAACATTTCTAATACAATGGTTACACAGGAGGCTGTCGCTGGATACTGTATGCTCGATGGGCCAGCTACGTAATCCGTTTGCGTCGTTTTTTTTCATTTTCTTTTCATTCCTGTCGTAGCCCTCGCATTTGCTCAGCCCTAAACTTATTAAATTTCTTGGTTTCCTTTTCAAGCTTTTCTCTGATTTACTCTTATTATAATTCCGAACAATTACGACTCATATGTGATGACATCTTTAATTTTTTTTTAATTTTCCATTTAATACCGATTTATATTTATATTCTTGTGAATATTTTTATTGTCTCACTTTGAATCCTAGTAGTGCTCTACAAAGTCTACACAAATCAACATCCTAGCTAAACGCGTTTACACGCTACACTAATTTATAACTTGAAACAACGCTAATTCGCAACAATCTTGTGCATGGGCCTCCTCTTATCCGATAACGTCACACCCAAAACAAATACTGCACGACTATTACGTACAGACATGGTCTATCCATTGTGGGAGCAACGAAGATTTTGTAACAAAAGTTCGACCGGCTATGACTGTACTTAACGAGCGAATAGACGTTTCCACGTCAAAACTTTTCATGTACTTAATTTGTATCCCCAAAAAGTTCCAAATGGATATTTTTAAGTTTTGCCTATAGAGATATGTGAGGGTTATTATGTTTTATTACTGTGCCAAATTTCAAGTTGCTACGTAAAATGGTTTCTGAGAAAAATATTCTCAGTTGCAATGCTATTTGTAGGTATGTGCACCTTCAACGAATGTTGAGATATATCTGAATGACAAAAGTGTGGATATTCTGCCGCAGTGCGCGCACCCTATGATTACGGTTACGAATTTAATAACAGCTCGAATTATACTCGCACCACACCACGTGAACTTTAGGCCTTTAACTATAGTTTTAACTGTTTTACATTTTTTTTTCTATAGATGTCAAAACGCTCGCTCACCAGGAGCAATAACAAGCCATAGATGAAATACAGAACTTTGTTTGTTATTACTTTTAGCTCTGGTTCGGACGTGTATATGACATTAGCCATTAGGATTATTAATATTTTTAAAAATATCGGATTTTTGATATGTCTAAAATATCGATATTTCGATATATCGACTCTGTTTAAAAAAAGGAATCAATTTAGATTTAAGTTACAGTTTTTTTATTTAAATGCATTTGTTTAAAATTCATTTAAATATATTTATTAATAATTAAAAGTATATATAGAGTAAATCAAAATGACATTAAGTATACCAATGCTTTTCCGAAAGAGTTTTTAAAAATACTCGTTGTTTTATATGCTCTGCAATTTGACCGCTTACATAAATTGGTCAAATTGTTTTTGTTTTTTTTTAATTGGACAAAAACATAAATTGTAGATGCAACAGATGTGGCAGACCAAATCAAGTATTTTAAAGCAATTTCAGGCAACTCGGGAATAAAATACCTACTATCTATTCAGAATTTCAAAGCATTTGATGATCTTGTAATATTCGGCTGATTTAAATATTGTTTTAATTCGGGAAGCATTGTATAAAAAAATTTCACTTGACGTATTTTGAGAAGCATGTGCTCATGTCTATCCAAATTAGATGACGTTGTTTTTCATGAGCTACATGGAAAAGCCTCTACTGTAGGCGGGATATACTCTATACTCGAGAGTGATATCTTTCGATAGATGTCGTATTGCATTAGCTACACTTATCTAGTGCTGAACTGAAATTAAGTTTTTTGCAGCGAGGATCCAGGATGGTTACTTTGGCTAAAACCTGTATAGTATACCATGTAAGAACTGTATTGAACAAATATTATTCAAGTATCCCAAGAAGTGATGTAGTAACATTTGTAGAAGAAACTCCTTACGACTTTATAAACACGTTAAGTATTTATTAACAACAGCTGTGGTAATATCAATGTTTGTCTTCACACATTAGGGTGACACTGTCGTTTTGTAACAAATTTGGAACGATTTTTGTTTTATTGCACAGTTAAATTATAATATTGGGCTTATGATGATTTGTAACAAAAATTAGTTTGTAGTGTAACTATAACAAAATTATTGTAATAACATTTGGTTGCCATGCTTTTCAAGAGAGGAAATGTTTATAATTTCAGTGGTCGGTTTTTATCAATTTTATACATGCAAAATAAAAAATAGGCATAGCATTTTAAAATTACTAAATATACTTTAAAAAATGTTTAAGAAATTGATTTGAAAATTTTCGACTCGTAAAATTTACTCATGACAATACATTTTTTTCTTATGATTATAAGATATTTCTATACTGTCATGAAAATACAAATCTGTAATTAGCACTAAATGTTTTTGATATCATGTTTATTGTAATACAAATCGAATAAACTAATTATAGTGTACGTGGTATACTGCTGCAAGTCCACAATTTGTTGAACGGCGAATTCCTGAATTATCTTCCAATATGTTTAATTGGAAACATACTTTTTTAATATTTCATAATACCAATAAGTTCTGCTCTAAAGGCACTAATCTATCAGCAACACTTTCTAAGAAATCGCTTTGTACTGACAATACAATAGCAGTAGATTTTTTGTTTTGCTCCAATTCTTGCCTTAATAAATTCGTTAGAAGAATAACTAAGCTAGCTGTAACATATTTTTCAGCGCTCAATTCTTCTGTTGACTTTTAAACGGACCAAGAAGCATAACAAACTCACGTAAATTATTCGCTGTGAAGTAGCAATTATATCTGGTACATTATGATTAGTCCTTAATGCTAATATTTACTTTGACAAAATTAAAGATAATTTTAAAAACTTTTCAGTCATCTCCAAACAAGAGTTCCAACGAGTATGAACTCATTGACTAAGCACCAACATTTGGCCTTCTTTTTTTCTTTCTGTTTGTTGCTCAAATAGTAATAGATCAGAAGCACTAATTGTCGCATAAACAATAGATTTTACTCGATTTGCTAAGTTTGAAAAAAATCATCATTTTTTTAAACCCCATTTTTAATTAAATTTATTGTATGTGCTACGCAAAAAATACTTTATTTTCTTCCAAAAATAATTTGACATCAACTATCATGTTAATACCATTATTAATAGAAAAATTAAAAGTTGTGCTTAACAAATTACACAATTAATATAGCAAATAATACAATTTAAAAATAAATAAAATTATGAAAAAATAAGTATAACACATTCACTTTAAATCTTAACGGTAATTTATAACGAGAACATGCTTTTTGGACAAACATTCTTCTTTTTTAACACAACAAAAAAGTAAATAGTTTTTAATAATCATGTAAATTAAACTTGAGTAATTACAATATAACGGTCTCCTCCATTTAAAATGAAAAAAAAATTCATCAAGCGCAAAGGTCAAATTGAATATGAAAGCATATAATAAAAAAAATGTAATGTATTATCATATTAACTGGAACTTCTCTTAAATAACTCTAATGCAGTTTACTATTTTGCCTTTGATAATGCAGAAGAAACAGAAAGGTTATTAACGCTAACGTTGTGATAACCTATCGTCAAGGGGATACTCTTGATGGTTAATTTTAACATACATTTTACGGTTTATAGACATTTCGATCTACGAGTAAAGGATGCATAGAGCACAAAATGTTTTGCACAAAATGGACGCCTCTAAAACTGCGCTGAATTTCTAAATTGTGCCGTAACTCAAAGAGTCGGTTGCTAGATATGAAGAACAGACAACCTAGAATTAGATTTCTAGGAAGAGATTTTTTCCGAAATCGAGTAATGTTTAATACATTGCCATCCTATATTATAACAAAATTGTAAATATGAAGTAAAAAAAAGAAATATTGGAACCAATTAATTGTTTATGTCAAAATAATCAAGATTGAAGAATACACTTTTGTGGCGGTTAACCTTTAGTTAATTTCATTTTTCATGTTTTATTATATTTTACCAAATTCCGTTGTACGTTGTAATTTTGAAAGAATTCGATTATTACTGAATTGTATTCAATTAGTCTGCATTGGATTATCTTTGTTTTCTATTCTGCTTCATCATAGGGTGCAACCTTTTAGATTTTACAATATAATTTATGATCTGCACGCCTAGCGTTCCGATCTTTCATATTTTTATTGAAATATTGTATGCACATGACAACATTTAGATCATCAAAATAAATTTCTAGATTTTATGCAAAGTTTCATGTATTCACTGAAATGTTATGTATTTGATAAAACAATTATATATCTAAACGATATATTGCTTTATTTACAATAGGTTTTGCATACATGTGCGTCTGGATAACTATTCCTGATAAACAATATTATAAGGTAATATTTATACCTAAAACTAAATAAATACACGGGAAACTGTAAATCTTTAATTCCAAATTTGCTATAAAAATTTTTAAATTAGTTGTAAATGTAATTAAATGGCATTACATTTCATAGGTAAAAAATATATTTTAAATAAAGTTAAAATAAAATGACGTTTGCGTTAATCGACCGTCCGATTAACGCTTTAGACTTAGAATATAGAGTAATCCAGAAGTCACTTCGCGGTCGCAGTGAAGCCAAAAATCGGAGGTGGGGGCACCGCGCTCCGCCTACTAGCGCCCTCCCCCAACGCGCACGGTATTACCAGAAGAATAAATTTACCCACGGACTTCAGGAAATCAACGCATATAAATATATTTGCTTGCAGCAGTAGGATTCAGATTTGCATCAATTTATATGGTCATGGCTTGACTTATATGAAGTATTATTAAGGCCGCCATGTTAAATTTCTAAAATGTTTAGTCTGATCACAACCAATGGCCAAAGTATTTAGATTAAAATTATTTAAAAACTTTGTCACATTTTACTACTTTATTCATCACTAACACTTTTAATACAAAAAGAAAACAATTATCTTAGTGTCTTAAAGTAGAAAGAAATGTGAAAAAGCCTATAATAAAAGTTTGAAAATATTCGATCTCATACTGAAGAAATTCAAAATAGGACGTAACAATTATTTATATTATACATTCAATGTCGTGATAAAATTTCTTCATATTTTAAACAATATCGGTTCACATTTTTCAAGAAAACGACGGAAAATTAATGAATGTAACATGTGTTTCTTGTCGTAATCCTACATATAGTGATTTTATACGCAATACATAAAATATTTTAAAATTGAATAAGATAACGGGAATTCGAACGTTATACCAAATTCGCCAACGACATTTTTACATTTTTCAGTATCGAGCAATTAAGATGTTTTAATTTAAAATAAAATTTTTCAGTACCGAGCAATTAAGATGTTTTAATTTGGGTAAACAATTTTTTAAGAGGTGACAACACCAATAAAAATGGCGCGCTTCTGTTGATAACAATCCACTTCGATATTTTAAAATTGCATAATTAATTAAAAATGAAATTAAGTTATAATTTTTACGTATGAAAAGTAACGCCCATTTGTTTCTTTTTCAGTCCAGTGATATTTCTGCAGGTGGAAATAGCACAAGCCGGCATTTTAAGCTATATTGTCACGTAGAAAGCGCATAACCTTTAATAGCTGTGTATTAAATTGCACTGACAGCCGTGTTTTGAAACTACGCATTTTATGGGTTTTTTGGGACATACTTTCGCGCGTGTTCTCGCCTTTTGGAGTACTCTTTATTCTAAGGCTTTAGAAGTTTGTACCTATAATAAATTTGCTGACAGGTGTGTATGAAAATTCAAGTGGTACTTAGCGAAATATAAAATACATTTACTTTGGTTTGTTTAATAAAGTTCAAATAAGAAATATATCGATAAATATTGTATTCAATTATCAAAAAAAAGGTTAATTAAGAATTTAAAAAAATATGTGTATGTAAAAATCAGTAAGAATTTGTACCGCGACACAATTAAGTAAAGAGATATTGAATTATAACACTAAAAGAATTTCAGTACGTACTTTCCTTTACCTTGTGTCGGTACGCGCTTCGCATTGTAATTTGACATCTATGTATGCTATGAATAAAAGTTAAAGTGGCATGACGTGTTTTGCAAATATATATATATATATATATATATATATATATATATATATATATATATATATATATATATATTTATTTATTTATTTATATATGTATATATAGTGAAAACAAAATAGCACTCTTGAAACAAGACACAAGATGGCAACATTGCCATATAAGCTCGCTTTTCGCATAGTATTTTCATATTTATTATGACTTCATAAATTCTTTATTCGTATATTTATATAGATTAAATAAGTAATCGAATATATATAAGTAATCGAAAACCTTGATGTGTTTTAATTATGATAATAAAATGGGTCACTGCAATAATGATTTTACCTCATAAGCTTAATTCTCATTTTCATCTGTAAGTCATATTTATTGGTATTTGAAATTTCAATTGACATATTGCTCGAGCTAACTATTTGCCACTCGTACTAGTGCCATTGGTGATAGCTTTACTATTAGCCTTATTTTTTACAAAAGGTTGAGTGTATGCTGAATAATGTTTGCTTTTCAGGCGTGCGGCCAAATTAGTTGTATTGCTACTAGTTGTACAATTTTTCCTACAAAAATTACAAGGAACATTTGTTGTGTGAATTTTGTTTACGAATATACGACAGACGTCATTGTATAACACTTTGGTATTTTAATAAAGCAATAAAATAAATAGATACATAATTTTAATAAGAATAACCTTAGCATCAACTGACAACCTTTTTGTACATCAATGTACACAATGTACATACCATATAGTAAACAGTAGATTATTTACTAGATACAGTATTTATAGTAGACAATGAAATTACGTTCTATTTCAATGTACACTATACAATATGTACAGTTTATAGATACTTTTCAAAAGAGTACTTAGATATATAAATAAATATAAAGAAAAACTTGTATACTTAAAATATTTTTCGGATAATACAATTTAAACAATTAGAGAGAGAAATACAAAATATCTTATTTTAAAAAATATCGACGTCAATACTTTTTACTATCAAAATATATATTTAAAAAATATCGATATTTCCATTCATGAGATCGATATTTCGATATATTGCTATTTGTAATACATCCCTATTAGAACATAACTGGCATAACCTGTTTGTTACCAATAGTTACGATAATTTATGTGTTGTCAAATATGATCTCTGGTACACAGAACACTGGTATTTTAATATATTTTTATGTGTACATGGACAAATATAAGTATAATATACAACTAAAAGATTTCCTTTTAAAATAAATTAACAGTGTTCTCTCCCATCGAATACTTTTCGAATTAAAGTTTATACACAGTGACAATTAAAAGTATTACCGCTTTTTATTTAGTAACGAAAATAAAAGTTGAGTATTTAATTGAAAGTGTTTTTTTATAAAACATCAAGGATATCTAGTTTCCAGACTTATTTTGACAATGAATCGTATCATTATATCATGTTTAAGGAACCGGTACGTAAAAATTTATTTAAGGAACTGTTTACATAATATACAAATATGTGTTGTTTTGAAAATAATAAACAAGACAGAAAATTCATAAAAACACTTTTGTTAATATATGTTTATACCGACAATATGTGTTCTCATTTATACATAAGTGTTTAGTGACAAAAAATGCAAATTAAGTCGATAAAACATTAATAAATAATTTGTTATTTCAATTTAAAATTCTTTTTTTAACCAGACAGAGCTGGTCACAAGGATTTTATATGTTTATAGCTGACCCATTTCACGTTAAAAGTATTTATAGTATGTTTAATTTCAATGTTACTTAGGTACATTTTTTTCAGCTTTAATCGAAATGAAATTTTGCATACTAATGGAAATATCCTGAGAAAATCTTCGTCTTTTGATATGAAATATGTTAGAAGCTTTGGAAGTCAACCTGGAGTAGCTCAAACTGATACTAAGGATTTTAATATTGGATCTACCGTAGATCAAAGTGAGATTACTCACCATGGCAATATAAAAGATGAATGGTGGCAGGTCCATGGCCCGATGATAGGTTTACACTCGATGAACAGGTTAAGGTGAGAATACACTGATAATTTTTAACTTATAAAGCTCTTTAACAGCTTGACTGCCGATCTGCATGGGTGAGGTCCTGCCAGAACCTATTACCTTACTGTTAATTTTCAATTCGTAATCAACAATAAAGTACTGAGATACGAAATCGCAGATTCAAATGTAATTTTCGAACTCCTGCCTGCGATGACCATATGTATCCAACATTTTATCATTGATGACGGCAGTCCAGTGATTTTAGAATTTATAAGGCATATCCACTACTGCATGGTGGTGCACAGGCGGTCAAAAAATAGATAATTCGGAAATAAAGCATTATACTTGTATTAAAAAAATTGTAAAAGATAAAACCAAGTGTTATTTGCTTAATTTGTTATATTATACAAGGTTTTTATAAATAATTTTATTCCAAATGATAAGCAAAATAAAATTCAAGTATATGTAAATTTCAATGTCTATGTTAATTAATATTAACCACAATTAATTACAAGATGTGGTCTTAAATAAACTGACAGTGATGTCTACTATCAGTAAACACAAATTACATTAAAAAAACATTAATAATTAATAAAAAAACTACATTGAAATTGAGCAAAAACTCTGATTTTTTTAAGTAAAACAATATAACTACACTCAGATATTCTTACAAAAACGATTACAAGATTTTCTAAACTATTAACAAATTTATTACCTGACTATTCAAAAAATCATTTTTCAAGGAAACTTCGGTAGGTTGTTAATGAAGGGGTCTGACTGTAACATAATTCTGTTTATAAAATCGGTATTAGTATAGTAAGTCATACTTAGTCATTTTCGAGCATGATCTCATCTAAATGCCTTCAAATTTTTCTTAATAGCTTCGCAAGCCTCTTCAGATAATTCTCCAATAACTTAGTTATACTTTACAATTTATGAGCCAAGTATTAATAGTTTGTGGATGGAAGCTGGGAGATTGTACAATTGATACTTTTGTACCAAGAGGTGTGTGCTTTCCAAAACCGAATTTACTACATGACTCTACATAGATATTGTATTCCAAAGTTAAAGCTTACAAAATTGTACAAAAACGGTCAATTAAATCTCTACTTACACCTGTGATTTTGACTGAAACATCTGAATTCAAAAAGAATTTTCTCGCAATATTTCAGTCATTCAATGTTCCGCTTCTGCCACTTTGTGGTTTATCTACAATTAAGTCTAATGGAGACCTAAACTGATTTTAAAGTACAATATCTTATCAGCTAACATTTCTTTGTCACAGTCTGATCTGACCTGCCAATTTTTAACTCTAGCCTATAAGAAAGGTAAAGGAAATACTGAAAAAAAACAAATCCACGATTGTAGAGGTGACAAACCAATTCAAAACTATTTTCATTACTTCCTTTTCGCAAGCATCTATCTCTATGTCATTCATTTCTTTGGGTGTTGCTTCACAAATATAACACTTAGCAGATGAAGGTTTTACTTAACACCACTTTTACCACACCAACATTTTATCATCGACCATAGTTACTTGCAAAGAATGCTGGATGTTGAAAACGCATTCGTCCAATGTAAATGTGATAAGACACAAGGAAACTATCTTTTCTTTAAAATAAGGTTCCTTATTCTTAGATACAGTAGAACTTTTCTTCACTAATTGAAAATGAATAGGTTTACAGTATATATACACACGGTGTCCAGGAATAAGTGTCATACAAAGAAAGACGCTATTTGTTAGCTATAAAAAAATAAAACACACCTTTTTACTAATTGATTGCAAAAAAAATATTCCACATAACTCTTTTTAACACACATACTACTTGCTTGGAGCGCGGTGTTTACTCGGGCAGCAAGATGTCTTCGTTGTTTTTCATTGTTATTTTCCTGAGGGGGGCTGAATAATGTGCGCAAATATTCTGTGTGTGCAAAAGATGACAAATAATTATGATTTTTTCAATTTTCTGAAAAAAAGTCTATTTTTCAGTAAACGAATAAATAACGTCTTTCTTTGCTCGACACATATTCCTGGACACTGTGTATATACTCATGTAAGAGGGCCGGGGATTTTTCCTCAAAATGTTGGTTTCACTATCTGAATTTGTTAATAACTGCAAAGGATCCTAAGAAGTTACCAATAAACTACTATCATCATCTGAACTAGAATCTGCAAAAGGACTTTTTATACTCACTATGACCCGTGCTACCGTCAAAACCCTACTTACTAATTAAAGTAAAAACTAACTTAAAGTAAAACTAATAAAATAAAGTTAAATTAATCTACTGGAATACTATTTAAAACAAATTTCTCTGACTACAAGAACCGTGAAGCTGTGTAATTTAATAAATTTTGCAACTCAGTCTTGGCTTTTGATTCCTTTATTACCATATTGCTAGGATATCACTTTTCTTAACTTTCAAAACACTAAGATACGATGATAAAATTTTACTAGAAGTCTTACTACAATATTAACAAAGTTTATTATCAACAAATATTGATGTGTCATAAGCTTAGCCTTAATAAAAATTATAAAACTTCATCCGATTTACCGATCCGAAATTACCTGAAATTTAC
Source organism: Druceiella hillmani (assembly GCA_039881145.1). NCBI lineage: Eukaryota > Metazoa > Arthropoda > Insecta > Lepidoptera > Hepialidae > Druceiella > Druceiella hillmani. The sequence goes on along the minus strand of JAYKKI010000069.1, from coordinate 5,878,895 downwards.
ATTAGACTACACTTATGGAAATATGTAAAAATATACAAGTGCGCATCAGTGCTAAAAATTGTAGTAAACAATGTGCAATACCGCATTTCAGTAGTCAAGATGCAAGTGAAAAATAATTATTAGCGATGGTATTTATAAGTTTTTTGGATACTTTGTTTATTATACTATTTAGTGAGGTAGTTAGAAGTGAGAATTTAAAGTATTGATTCTTCGAATTATGACCACTGTGCCCTAGGGTGATTGAACTGCCCTGTCCAACCACGCATCCCTCCCAAGGCGAAATCAGTACTCAAGCTGTTAATACATCCCGTGCGTAATCTATCAATACAAATACATTATTTCTGAGTGACAAGCAGTATGATAGTCTTATTCAAATTTTCAGACAAGTCATTTATGTATTCATTTTGTCTTTATTATTCGCTTTGTTTGCTATATCTACCCTTTTATCACATCATTTTCTTTCTTTCAATTTACTAGGGCATAATCTAAATAAATAAACCCAAATCCTTGTTTAAAAGCGTTATTATCACCCCATAGTTTATATATATTTTTTTAATTATTATAGTATTTATTAACCATTATTATATATGTGAAATTCTTTTGACCAAATTACATTTTACAGTTGTAAGTATATATTGTGTTTTATGTTCTAAATAGATTAAAGATTATGTTACGACAATGGTTATGATGTTTTTGCATATAAATTGGAATCCGACATTTGCAACACTTCATCAATATGTGCATTCATTTTAAATATTTCCATTTTGGAGCATTGCTTTCTGCCTGTTCACTTTACATCCCCTTTTCCCCGTGTTTATTGTTCTTTGTTGTTGATATATATGGACTATTATTTAAGAAAGAAATTTAAATTGATTCACGCATAAAAATTACCCAAAACTAAAACTTGTATTTAAAATTACTAAAAATTATATTTCGAGATGGCTCTTATACATGTAAAAGAGGAGCTGAAAACTGTTTTTCCTGGATAGGCATGTGTGGTATTATTGAAAAAAGCTCTTTGAGTAGAGTACCATTTTTATTTTATTTTCTTTTCACTCCAAACAAGGTTTTCCTAGACCTTCGAATTTGCCATTTTTAGACTCATTTTATGACCAGTTTTACCTTAAAATGCTATTACTTAGGAAGCTATAATATTTCTCATATCCTTTACTTAAACAGCAAATAACCCGTCTTTCAAAGTAGACAGATTTTTTAAACATTCAATGAAACACACAATTGACATTGAGTTCAAAAAAGTTTTTGATAATTAAAGTATCAGTTATGCCATTATATACGAAAAATAATATCTGATAAATGAACACCACAGGCCACCACTCTTTTGTTAAAATTTTATGGCTCTATCTCACCAATGACACGAATAATTTCATCCTTTAGTTCTGGAATTGATTGTGGATTGTTTGTATTAACCTGGCTTTTCACATAACCCCAAATTAAATAGTCCAACGGTGTTAGATCACACCAAGCAACATCACCATTTCTTGAAATAATTCTTCAAGGAAATTTTTGTCTCAATAAAGCAATTGTCTCTTTCGCAAACTGAGGTGTTGCACCATCCTGTTGCAATCATATTTCCTCTAGATCAATATCATTCAGTTCAGGCCAAAAAAATTCAGTTAATATCTCACAATATCGAACACCATTCACTGTTACAGCATTACCAGCAGCATTTTGAATGAAACATGGTCCAATTACACCACCAGACCATAATGCAAACCACACAGTGGCTTGTTAAGGATGTAAAGGCTTTTCATGAATTTCTCTTTGATTTTCCTCACCCTAAATACAACAATTGTTTATTGACATAACCACCAATTTCGAAATGTGCTTCATCATAAAATATGTTTTTTTTGAGAAAAATCATCTGCTGGTTGTGTGATCCAATTGGAAAATTCACAACGTTTGAAATGACTTTAGTTCTTGTGTTATTTGAACCCCATATGCCTTTAGAGCTAAATCCTTTTATAAAATACGCCATATTGTTGATTCACTGAGTCCAAGTTGTGAACGTCAACTAACGGACATTTAAGGATCGTCAGTAATAGTTTCGCTAACCAAATCAATATGTTCTTGTAAATTACCACTGCGACCATACTTTTTTATTCTTTTATCTTCCATTGAACCAATTAATTAAAAAATTTTCAACAATGCGTTTAATATCGCTTTCAGGTGGACGCTTATGTTGACCATAATTATCACGTAATTTGCTATAAAAATTTTTCATTGAAAACTGATTTCCATATGACAATTTGAACACATTGTATAAAAAGCCATTTTTATAAATGGCACCATTAACACTCTACAATATGTCAACACATAGGCAAATTCACAATGCCATCTGTGTTTGAAATATATTATCAAATCATAGAAAAGTGTTGAGAAATCAAAACAAAGGATATTTGAGAAGTTCATGATATATGTTCACCTTTCGCAGATATAGTATATATATATATATATATATATATATATATATATATATATATATATATATACATACATACATACATACATACACACACACACGCACGCACGCACGCCCGCACGCACACATACACACACACACACACACAGTCCACGAATAAGTCTGGGACAAAGAAAGATTTATTTCTTGACTGAAAAATAGGTTGGAAAATATTTGTTTTTCAGACAATTGGAGATAATATTCTCAATTATTTGTCATCTTTGCCATACACACGATATTTGCCCACATTTTCAGAGCCGCGCGGGGTAATAACCCGCGCACGACTGTGAAAACATTGCCAATGTGGGTAAACACCGTACTCCGGGCAAGTATTGGCTGTGTTAAAAAGAGTTATGTGTAATATTTTTTTGCACTCATTTCGAAAAAGTGCCTTTTTTTACATTTTATTTCAACGATGACTTATTCCTTTATACCCAACGAATAGCGTCTTTCTTTGTCCAACGTCCATTCCCGGACACTGTGTATATATATGTGTGTGTTTATGTATATATATGTGTATATGTGTTTGTATGGTGAAAAATAATATTAATATTAATAAATACTTTAAAATAAGTACTAAATAGGGTATATAAATGTTAATATGTGCTCAAGCGTGAATGGAACCCTCGTAGTGCGAGTTCTACTCATACTCCACAGGTTTATTTTTCTTTTGCACTCACAGTCCATTACAATCTTCCACAAAACAAAAAGTTTTATCATTCAGTTTACTATCATGCTATAGTGAAAAATGACTTGTGTGTCAATAAATTTAGCAAATTTATTTGCACATTCAAGATATTATATATTAAAATAAAGTTTTCTTTTGAGTCATAATTAGTATTAAGAATTATTTAATTTTTTTTTCTAGGGTTCCATTTATAAGAGATGGTTTATTATCTTGTTATAAGGCTGATATTGACTCAACCACCACTGGAAAACCATTGAGAGGTCTTAAGGTGTTAGACGTGGGGTGTGGAGGTGGAATATTGTCCGAGGTAGGATCTCTCACTTAATAAATTAATTTCAAACTATAATTTGATTTTATGTTTATTTATAAATTTGCGGCTTGCATTTTTAATAAAAGTATCTCATTTAATATTGTGGCTAATAATATGACCATGGAATGAAAAAGTTTACGCAAATTTATTTAAAAAAGTTTATTTCACAGAATGAAATTCAGAAAAGACTAGAATACATATGCAAGCAGTCCTCATACTTACGGGCATGTTAGGTTCTAGAAATATGTGATGTAAATCAAATCGATGTAAGTCGAAACATATTTTTTGATACATTTCCATATCATATTAAAGAGTTAGGTTCTGCAAGGGCTTTTATTAAAAACAAATCTACATTTAATGTGAAATAAAAATGCTATATAACTGAAAGAAGTTTGTGATTCAATATATATATATATATATATATACAGTTGTATATGATAAATTAAGTTCACATCTAACTAATGAAATGGCTAAACCGCAATCTTTGAGTTTTAAAATCTTAGATTTAACCTCTATTGCTATTGTTTTTCTCGCTTTTTTCTGCACTTCATTATTAATACATAGTAGTAATTCAATTTCAATAGTTTCAAACAAATAACAAACAGTAACTCTCAAAGAAATAAAGAAGACTATAATATTTTTGATCGTCCGTCGCATGCTATAGTGATAGGGCGTGTGCGTGCTTAACATAGTGGATCACCCTCAAGTCAAGACCCGACACCCGAATGAAAGAAGTTTATATTGCCTGAACCTGACATGAGTACAGCGTGAGGTAAATCGAAACAATTGTCTGTATTTCGAGGAATGGTGTCAAAATATGGTTTGACGTAACTTGAAACAACTTAAGTCGAAACAATGTATCTCGAGGACTGCCTGTAATTATGAAAACAGCTTCAAAAAGTCTGCACTTTATAACTATTTGTATCTTTAAAATGGAGTGCCCAAATTATAGGTGAACACAAAGCATTGGATGTAAGAAGTAACATAAAGATTTTAAAATGTCATGCAAATATTAACAAATAAAACTGAAAAACACACAGTAATCGATTTTGGAGCATACCAAGCAACTCCATAATGTAATTTCTCTCAACGCTGATCTAAAAATAATTATTTTCTCAATGAAGTACAAATACTCTAGGCCATTTTGAGAACTGATGGGTAACATGTATTGTATGTGTAACATGATGACAAATCCAGACGTCATAACATTTATTAGTACTGGTGCTATATCCTCTTAATCATTCTCAAATTCTTCTTGAGAAGGCCTTTGGTATTGACACTAATTTTTGAATGAGTTCTTGCACTTTATCATTGTGAAGTAATAAGCAGTGTGAAGACATAACATTTTTTAATTATGTATTTGAAAAGTTAGGCTTTATTTAATTCAAAGAATCTATGCCAAAGAGATTTTTCAGAAAATGTATTTATTTATTTAATTACACACTTATCTTTATCAATACATTTGACAAATTTACTTTCACTTTTCATAAACAAACCACATTCTGATGTAATAGTTATCAGGTGGTTGAGCAATTGAATACCACGAGAAACTAAAGAGTTCTGATATAATTCGTTTCTAGAGGATAGTATAGCAAAAAGGTGATGATTGACACAGAAAATTATCAGGTATGACGAATGAAAGTTTACTCAATAATACAGGGCATAGAATTTTTCGTTTAATAGCCGGAAGATAAATTTCGTAAACACAACGTCTCTTCTGATTTTCAAGGAATGAAAGCTAGTATACCCAAGAGGAAATCGGTAGGAAAAGAAAGGGGAATTAACCATACTGTCTCATATACAGATGTCAAAGGAAAGTCTTTTGAACATGTTCCATTATCCAACTGTATTTGGCTTCGTATGGGTTTCAATAAAATCATATTATATGAAAATTTCTCAATTGGGTTCTGCTGTGCTATGAAGAGATTGATATAGCATACAATAAAAACGCAGTAACAGATTAAATTCTTTTGTATTAATATATTAATAACTTTGGTTTCAAAATATGATGATTTTCATTTACGCCTATACGTAATTGTGTTACTATTTCGTTATTATACTGTACGTCAGAGAGATGAGTAGTAGTAATTTAACGTAACAAATCGAAACGTATAATATGTACATTTACATAATATAAATAGTAATTTATTAATGTTAGAATTGTACAATTAAATTTTGATTAATGTGTATTGTTTAAATAATCTTCCCACATAAGACTTGCCGTATTTTTTATCTGCAATTTAAAATATTTATAAAATTGATTAGTTATTTTAGTAATTGTTTGTTATTAAGGTTAAAATTGTTTGTTTCAGCCCTTAGCAAGAATAGGCGCAGACGTTACTGGCATAGATGCCAGTGTAGAATTAATTAAACTAGCACAAGCGCATGCCAGTATGGACAAAACCCTTGCGAAGGAACAAATTACATACATTGCCACTTCTATTGAGGTAAAAAAAATTTCATATGTGATACTCTTGTAGCAGCGTGTACAATATATTTATTTTTTTTTATGTAGTTATCAATTATTCAGCCAACCCTCACTTCAACTGAAACTAATAGGCCATGTTACACAGTTAAGTATTAATTAGTAAAAAGTATTAATAATATAATTATACAGTTAAGTACATAAATACATTGGCTGCTAACAATCAGATAAAAAAACAATAAAATAGTTACAAAATTGCTCATAAATATTTAAAAATCAATCCTGAATAAAATTTATTACAAAAATTAGAAATAAAATCTATAACAACTAATTGTTTACTAATTGTGGAGAAATTAACAAATATTCAAAAAAATAGTGTGACACCCAAAGATGTTGATTAATTGTGACAAATTTGACATTATCTGCCATTTAAAATAAAAAACATGCATGTCAGCTCTGACGCATCTGATTTAAAAGCTAAATGCAAAGCAACTTATTAAAATTAGAACAATTTGCTTCTCGTTCTCCGACAAACAGCATTATGGACGAAAGAATAGTTTTGCAAGTATATGTTAAAAGTGTGATCTCTCAATTTACCTTTGTGGTATATTTATTAGTAAATAATGTTTCAACCTTGTCGCCTCGCCTGATGGGTTATTAGAAGAAGAGACAGTGCTGGAAATTTAATGTCACTATATTAGCCATATTCGACTCTAATAACACTACATTTCACATAGTTACTGATAAAAACAACATTTTGACACTAAGATTTACATTGCCTTTATATATGGTACTTAGGAATAGTTTGAAATATTATAACTTAATAGTGTAAAGTATTATAACTTAATAGTGTCAACCATTATTAACTTAATAGTGTAAAGTATTATAACTTAATAGTGTAAAATATTATTAACTTAATAGTGTAAAGTATTATAACTTAATAGTGTAAAGTATTATAACTTAATAGTGTAAAGTGTTATTAACTTAATAGTGTAAAGTATTATTAACTTAATAGTGTAAAGTATTATAACTTAATAGTGTAAAGTATTATAACTTAATAGTGTAAAGTATTATTAAATTAATAGTGTAAAGTTTTATAACTTAATAGTGTAAAGTATTATAACTTAATAGTGTAAAGTATTATTAACTTAATAGTGTAAAGTGTTATAACTTAATAGTGTAAAGTATTATAACTTAATAGTGTCAACCATTATTAACTTAATAGTGTAAAGTATTATAACTTAATAGTGTAAAGTATTATTAACTTAATAGTGTAAAGTATTATAACTCAATAGTGTAAAGTATTATAACTTAATAGTGTAAAGTATTATTAACTTAATAGTGTAAAGTGTTATAACTTAATAGTGTAAAGTATTATTAACTTAATAGTGTAAAGTATTATTAACTTAATAGTGTAAAGTATTATAACTTAATAGTGTAAAGTATTATAACTTAATAGTGTAAAGTATTATTAAATTGATAGTGTAAAGTTTTATAACTTAATAGTGTAAAGTATTATTAACTTAATAGTGTAAAGTATTATTAACTTAATAGTGTAAAGTATTATAACTTAATAAAGTATTATTAACTTAATAGTGGAAAGTATTATTAACTTAATAGTGTAAAGTATTATAACTTAATAGTGTAAAGTATTATTAACTTAATAGTGTAAAGTATTATAACTTAATAGTGTAAATTATTATTAAGTTAGTAGTGTAAAGACTTGGAGTAATTTATATCGACGGAGATGATAAGTTTATGTTAGATATGTTACAAAATTAAAGCCGTGTTTTTATTAATGTTTTTAAACGAGAAGTACTGAATAAATTTTTGTAGTTTACTCCTTAAGAATCTATTTTCATATATAGCGCCCGGTATGAAGTTGAGGAGTAAAATCAGAAATTCAGAGCGTTAAAAGAAGTGTAACAGTTTGTAAGTTTGGATGTGGGGAGTAATCTCCGAAACTATTCTTTCACCAATATTTAGAAAGAATCTTCAGGAAATTTGTATTCGAAAGAATCTTCAGTGTTTATTATTCTTATTAAAATAAAATCTTCCATAGTAGCCGATTGTTTTCATACTTCCATGTAATTAAAATATAAAATTGACATAATATGAACCAATTATAATTAAAATATAAAATTGACATAATATGAACTAATTATAATTAAAATATAAAATTTGCATAATATGAACCAATTATAATTAAAATATAAAATTGACATAATATGAACCAATTATAATTAAAATATAAAATTTACATAATATGAACCAATTATAATTAAAATATAAAATTGACATAATATGAACCAATTATAATTAAAATATAAAATTTATATAATATGAACCAATTATAATTAAAATATAAAATTTATATAATATGAACCAATTATAATTAAAATATAAAATTGACATAATATGAACCAATTATAATTAAAATATAAAATTGACATAATATGAACCAATTATAATTAAAATATAAAATTTACATAATATGAACACAGGAGTGTTCCGTCGGCCCTGTGATTATTGTTTTGGAAGATTCATTTTGAATTTTCCACCATACCAATAATTAGTAAATTAATGACTACAAGTAAATACAAGAAGATTGGCTTACTAATATTAAGCTCTTATTAGACAATTTAACAAAATTACCTGCCTATTAACTTGTCAACCTTATAACTTCACACATCCATTCACTTCTCATTTCTATACATAATCATAAAACCTAATAATGTTATGATAATCACTTATGAAATTTTTTTTATTGCTGTCAAATGTGGAAAGTAAAACTCTACTTTAAACATGAGCGTTACCATTGAAAAATAACCAAAATATATTTTTTGACAGTTTATCAAAATGGCAATCTTATTATTTGAGTTAAAATGTTTATCTTATGGAAATAAAATATTTTACTGTGGTATTGTAGCCAATGTAAGGGTAATACAAGCCATAACCTGTCATGAAAATCTTTTCCTTAACATAATATTTCTTGTTGTCCATGTTTCAGGAGCACGCTGAGCAAGCGCCACAAAAGTATGATGGTGTTGTGGCCTCCGAAATAATTGAACATGTCTCAAATAAAGAACTCTTTGTCGAAGCTTGTGTGAAGACTCTCAAGCCTGGTGGGTCGATATTTTTCACAACGATGAATAGGACTCCGGAAATTTGGTTTGCTGGGATTATTCTCGGCGAGAATGTCTTCAATGTTGTACCAAAGGGTACGCATGACTGGTCAAAATTCATAACTCCAGAGGAAATGTGTAGGCTTTTAGAGAAAAGTAGGTATTTTTACATTTACATCTTACAATTCATTGTCATATTTATGAAAACAAAATTTTCGGATAAAGATAAAAAGTAAATATGGATAATGACCTTAGTTAATAATTTATTTATACATATATATATATATATATATATATATATATATATATACACATATATATGTGGATATAAATAAAATTTAAAAAAAATAGTAAATATTAATTTGGTTTGCCACAGTCGCTCAGAATAATATGAAAAACGTCATGGACATGGACAATTGGTATAGATTGATCCAAAATTATGAGCATTAAAAAATTTTAGATCAATTAAATGTCATAAACAATTTAATTATTTATTTCCTTATAACCGCTGAAGCATAGGTTTTGGGAAAAAAAATGTTTCAACAAAAAAATTTTCGCACAACGTGAAGAATCATTTTTGTCCTTAGATATTTTTAAAAATGTTTAATGTGGGTCAGTCAAAACGGTACCAACTGGGGCTCTGCGCATACGTGTTTATATTATGAGTTTGCGCACTGTCACAATCGAATCAAACAAATATAGTTCCAACTATGTTTGTATAAAAAAATCTAAACACACTTTTTACTTTCACAGGGGACTTATAGTGTATTATGAGTCTTATGACACAGACATAAGAATTATTTTACTATTTGCCTGTAATTAAGAAAGAAAATAACTGTTGATATGACAAGTATATTGGCCTAACGAATTCTCGGTAAAAATACATAGTGTTGGAAATTACAAACCACTTAAAAAAATTCCTGTGACTAAACAACTGAATTTTGTTAATTGATTATTGACGTACGGCTGAGAAAGTAGTATATGAAGATTCATTTAATGTCGAATGGTCAAATCCACTTGGTATGTGTTGAAGTGTTCTCGGTCTGAGGTACTATGAGATTACTGATTGTGAGCTTACTTCACTTAACCCTTACGTTAACATTGAAATAGTATACCTAGAGAGCGACAGAAGAGAAAAATTTTATTGATTACAGTTGTCTTATTTTATGCTTAGGAACCCATAGAAGCCGATTTGCTATACCAATATAATAAGCCCCTGTAGTTTTGATAACGTTTTCATTAAATTATTTTTATATTCGCAAGCTCTATGGTAGTAATAGAAATGCAAAAAATTGTTGGCAATATCTATTATATATCAAAGAATAAAATGTGACTCCACTTACCATCCTTGATCACATTCATGATTAATTGAGTCAAAACAAAATCAGGGGCTTAATTTTGACAGCACCCTAGTAACGTTGTTCGACGTAAATGACAATACTGTTAATTAAAACCTATATATATATATTTATAATAATTTTATTAATATACATGCAGAATGATGCTATACCCATATAAAGCAAATAAAACATATAGCTTCTAGTAACACCATGCGCAAATTCTGTTAAACGATACAGAGAGCCTAAGAAAGCATATATATATATATAAATAGTTGAATATGAAGAAATTACCTTAACTTCGGGGACTACATTTAGTACACTTATGGCATGTCTCTATAATTATTAGTTCAGAGTCATAAGCATAAAGCAAAGTTACACGCATACATCTCATACGTATACAACTTTCTTACCAACTTTCTTCATGTAACCATAATTAGATTGAATAATGCCATGAAAATTGCCACTTTGCAGATGAATGCAAACCTATGGTGTTGCACGGAATGGTGTATTTAATATTTAACAACACGTGGTGCTGGACTTCAAACAGACGTCTCTCCTATGCTATGCAGGCCATCAAAAAGTGAAGTTAATTGAGTTTATTCAAATTATAACCATTAAAGTGCCAGAACAATAAATGTTACATAGTTTCCGTTATTAATAAATTTCTTAACCAATATTTAGTTGACTAGAATCGGTGCTGTAAAATACATGGTCTGTTTTCGTTATTAAATGTATGTTATGTTAATGTTTTAAGTTTTTTGAAATATTAAATATATATTATATAATAACATAGTTTTATTATTCACTGTTATGTAAATGTGTCAAAGATGAACAACTAGAACATATAAAATGTCTATAAAAGAAATATGGATTTAAAAAATTTATTTGGAGAGACACAACTTTATGGTTCAATAATTACAACTTTATGGTTCAATAATTACTGGAAGATCGTAGTAGAACTTAAAATTCTGACTGAAAAACTTGTCCTTTGAAAAACGCATGCTGTCATAGGTCCCTTGATCCAATATAGTTGTCTTAACTATCGAGTGTTAATAATTATGACCAAATTCTTCTGTTTTGTCATTAGAAATATCTAAATATAAAATGTTGTCACCGTGGTGGGTTTGGGCTGTATACGGCCAGCGAGGTGCACTGCGGGGACCCGGGTTCGATTCCCGGCCGCTCGTCGAGCCTGGCTGGACTGGTGTTCTGTTTGGCTGTAAGAGATCCCTCTTATACCAATAAGTCCGCCGTATGTATCAATTAGATACATTAAAGTAAATAAATAAATATATCATTGTAATTTTTACTGTCACGTGAAAAAACAAAACAGAACACTTGTAGAGTTTTTTCGGTATCGGAGCGATTTTCTCAGAAACCATTTGTCATAAAAATTTCAAATTTAACGCAGATAAGTATTATGACCTAATTATAGATGTGAAGAATAAAAAGGTCAATTTTGATTCTAGGGGTTTGTTTCAAAGGGTAAATTGGGAAATAAAAAAAGTTCAAAGGGAGCATGTGAAATGAAAACTCACTGAAGTACAAATTCAACGATACATATAATTTACTTTTTTTATGAATTCGCTTAAACATTTTTCGAGAAGAAAACTTAAAAATTGATATCCACTATCCTTATCACCAAAAGGATCGCTACGAAAAATCTAAAAAATATCATGAACATTAAGAATTAGGCATAGATTGACTCAAAATTATCAGGAATTAAAAAATTTGTATCAATTAATTATCAAACAATTTAATTGTTTAGTTCCTTATAACTGTCGAACCGCAGGTTTTAGAGAAAAAGTGTTTGGCCAAAAAATATTCCCAACTACGTAAGGTATTTACACTTTTGTACTTACATGTGTTTATAAATTTTGAATTTGGCTCAGTCAAAACTCTCCACACTCAACATACACAATGAGATACAATATTGGTGCCGTCAATGTTAGGCAGAATGGCAGATTAACAAGATGAGGTGACCGAAGTTTTAATCATTTAAATGGGAGAGCTATTGTATCCAATATAATTAGTAAATTAGGCATAATGGGTTTTGTATTAATATACATTAGTATTAATCTTGAATATTTGTGGACAAAAATTTAATCATAGCACCAGGCAACACAATAGTTTTAATATTTTTATATTATAAAATCTGTGAGGACCATTTAATATTTTTTGCCCTCTGGCAAAAATAGCATAGACTTCATAAAATTTTGAAAAAAGAATATAAGATTCTTTTTATCAATATGAAAATATTTGAAACCTAAACTTCAGGAATTGAAAATTGTAAATGTCACACTAAATTATACCAATATTCAAAATATTTTAAGATAACCATAATAAAAAACTAATTGTTATCAACTAAACAATAGATATAACAAAAAACATTGTTGCTTGGTTTTGATCTGACTGTTTATTCATGTAATCTTTGTGAAGAAAACTTTTTACGATTCGGATCAGGTCTGTGACATAACAATGCTGAGAAACTTAATAATTCATCATAATAGGTAAGCTTTAAATGAACAATTGTATAATTATCACAGTCTAATGCAGAATAAATCTATTTTGACCCGTAAGAGCATTTTGTACCGATGCATTTTACAAAAAGAAAATTTTAATGATTCATCTACTTATATCGACTACAATCTAACAGCTAGAAAAATATTTCTAAGATGTTCATATTTCACGAGGGTGAGCACTAAATGCTTTAATAAAAATATAGAATTATAAACACTGTTCTCCGCAGAATAGCTACTACTTGTAGCATCCTTCAGTTAATTCTAATAGTGTTCGTTCGAAATTCAAAATATAGATCTGGTTAAAGACGTGATACATTTGATACAAATGTTTTGTTCAAGCAGCAGCTGAAAGGTTTCTATATATCCTAAATCTTGTAACCCATATGACACGTAAAGTTTCATATTCTCAAAACACAATATAACAGCTTTTTCCACGAAAAGTTTATTTTCTTATAGCTATTTTATTTAAATATGAAATACATATGCTTTCAGCTATAAAAAATAAGAAAGTATTGTAAGAACAGACAAGTTCTTGAGTATGGATCACTGTATCGACAGCATGTATTTTAATGAAATACAATATATTTTTGAGCAAAATATTTATTTTATGTTGTAACATTTTACTAATCTTAATTTTATTGGCTACCTCTTGACCTATTTTTGGTATAAAAGATGTACAATGTCTCGATGTCTCTTCATTTAGTTATGGAAATTATTACTATGAACATTTCCTTTCAGTTACCCTAAAATCTGGTTAAACAAACGATATTCGCAACAAAACAAAGTCACTGATTCTGTTCATAAAGAAAAAAATGAAGCAAATATTTTTAATGCTGGCAATACAAATTTCAATATTGATGAATTTGTAATGAAAAATCATGAACAAGTAAACTACAAACTTTTAGATGAAGAGTTTGAGGATTGGCATAAACCAACAGGGAAAATGAAAATTCTCCATGCAATAAATAAGCTGAGGTAGAAGTTTATATATACTATAATTCTATAGAATATTATTTAATTTAAACTCAAGTTTCTTCATCAGTAATTTGTCTTCATCTTCTTCATCAGTAATCAGTAATTTGAGGAATGGAAACAGATCATTATCTAACCGCTAATCTCTCACTTGGTACCTATTGAAAAAATTCATTTGATATTTCGAATTTAATTGTTAGAGTGCCGACGAGCGCCATCACGCTCGTGCGTGTACTAACAAAATTTACCACAAGCATTATGGCGCTCGCAAAATCAGTTTCTGTTTAACGCACGGTAGAGGAGGTCGCTCACATGCATCGCTAATTTTTTATCTTTCTATGTGTTACATAAAGTTAAAATTATAATATTATTAGTAAATACAATTTAAAAAGGATCCAGGAAAAGAAAATTTTTAACCCATATTGTCGGAATACGAAAATAATTTGAGTGAAAATGATCGTTTTTCAAGTTGTGAAGAAAGTGATAGTGGGAGTGACATTGTGGTGCGCTCACAATTTGGCATAATGCAAATTTTGAGTGCTAGTGATAATAGTGACGATAACAATTATTTTGCTGATATAGAGGATGTACAGGGCTGCGAAAATACAATGTGATCTTGATTTCAGTTTTTGTTATAATTTTGTTCACAATATATATTTCCATAATTTTCGAAAGAGATACAGTTTTTTTTTGAGACAAGGGTAAATGATATCAAAAACAAAAGATTTCTTTGGCATTTTTAAGTATATATGAGTAAAAAACCATGGCACTAAAACGGTTAAATCAAGGATGGGTCATGCAAAAATGCATGCAGCGTAGGTGTAAAATTTAGGTCAAGTGAAGAAATAGGTGTTTGCAATGAAAATATTAAAATTGTTTCTAATGTTGTAAGGGAGTTTATATAGATAGGTACCATACATGATGCTATCAATACCAGCTGGTGTTAAATTAATAAACTTCAACTCAACTGTTACAGCGTCGTAATTTTTCATGTGAAGTCCACACAGCGTACAACAATCAAAATGATTTATAATGCTTGACTTTGGCGTAGCATATTGTAAAAAAGTATTCTAATAAATTATAAAAACTGGAACAGGTTAAATGTGACCTAATGGCCTTGGGGCGAATTTTCGAAATATGGAAGCCAATATTAAGTCTGAATTTTGTAAGTATGCGAGATGTGCTACTTACACAGACACCTTCTTGTGATTATGACGCATGATCCCCCTCCCCCTTGTGACTATGATGTATGAGACACCTTATTGAGAATGTACCCCTACTCAAATGAGACTACCGCAAACACCCTTTGCTGAATATATTAAATTTGTTAAAATTGTAAAGTGTAACGTCGGTTAATTGTTACTAAGCAATGAACCGACATTCAACTTTACAAAAGCAGCATGGGTCACTAATAGAGATAGTGGAACTCTGTTGCATATAGTTTATTTCATGTGCTTTGAGCTTGCAAGAACATCTTACAGGGCTCACTTGTTTTTCATACACTTTCGTTGATTGATCTGATATTGTGAGAGATGTTTTGTATTCTATTAATGGCCTTACGAATGTGATTACAGTGTCACTTGATAGTTCATGATTGATATTTAGTTAGTTTTATGTATAATTTGAATTAGATTATTTTTTCTGTTTTATTAATTATTTTTTTATATTGTACTATAAACTGATGCTTGTAAATGTCTACTCCTTTGGGGTAACATGTTAATTAGATATGCGTTTTTTAATAAATAGATAGATATCGTGTTAAAACTGTATTAATGACACAATACTTTATATAAATGTTCAACTTGTCAGAATACCCTTCATAAGAGATGGTTTGCTGTCAAGTTGCAAACAAGAATTTTATAACTCATCAGAGCCGTTAGTTGGATTTGAAATATTGGACGTTGGAAGAGGGGCAGGACTCTTATCTGAGGTATCTATTAAATTAATAAACCGATAAATCTAATGGAAAATTCTTTTGCAATTTGATATTTTGTCAATAGAGGTAAAATTAGTTTGTTTTAAAACATCTCCATCAATGATATTTTGGTGTAGGTGTAGAAGGCTTTAGTAAAGCTTTTGACATGATCACAACCCACGAGTTAGGAAATTAAGTTGATGCAGTGTTAAAGGTAAAGTACTGGATTTGCTTGTATGTGTCAGATAGATATTTGCAAGTTCATGTGACCCGCCACGTTTCAACAGAATATGAAGTGACCTTTGCTGTTCCACATAACTCGCATCTGGGACCAGTCTTTTTCAACATTTTCATTAATGACATTGGTGATAAGTTTAAGTCAAATTACTTGTTATATGCTGATGATTTGAAATCTGTAGAAAGATAACTGGCAATGATGACGTCAACGTTCTCCAACGAAATATTAAAGAACTCAGCAGATGGAGTGCGGAAAATAAGCTTAAATTAAATAAAAGTAAATGTGTGGTAATGTTTTTCTCCCGCTCATTCCAATGACGACCTACGGTATACCAACTTGATTGGAAATCATATCTATAGAAGACTTCGGTGTCATCATCGACAATAAATTAAATTGCAGATAGTAAGCAATATGTACAAGTGGGTAACTTCATATCCGAGAATTTACACGATCGGGAGTGAGTCTGGGTTCAAATCTCGGACTTCTAATTTTCACTATTCTGGTAAACGATATTGGTTATTCATTGAAGACTGGGCATTGTTTGTTATTCGCGAACTTCATGAAACTTTTCATAATCGTCAGGGATGCGATAGACAATTGCAGCATGATATCAGCGCTCTCTTTGAGTGGAGCACAGCCAGCGGCTTACGGCTTAACGCAAACAATTTTTTTTAGTGAGTTACAGCCGAGCACATGCTCCTATTAAATACAAATATACGGTCAGCAGTATCCCACTGCATTATCTGTATGAGGTTGTCGATTTGGAAGTCGGGTTTGATTCGCAATTGACCTTTCGTGGGCATGGTGGATATAGAAAAAAAAACATTTTGGAAACTTGCATTTGTCTTGCATAATTCAAAAGATTTTCAATCCATGTCATCAATTCACACGCTGTACACTTCATTAGTTCAGGGTCGATTAGAAGCTGGCTCCATTATTTGGAGCTCACACAAAGCCAAGTAAAGCTTGATGTGATTGAATATGTGCAAAAGATGTTTTTCTGATATCTCTATATAAGACAGTACTGATTTCCTTTGAGGGTGTGCTAGGTTTCCATTCCTTGCAACTCAGAAGAGATGTTTCACTAATGAAATTTATCTTCCAGCTATTAAAAGGAAAATTTTTATGTCCTATATGATTGAGTGAACTTTCATTATTCGTACATGACAAATTCCTGCACTCACGCAATCATTATTTGTTTGATATACCGCACTCTAGAATCGAATTATATCAGAATTCTCCAGTTTTATACGGTATTCAACTGCTCAACCACCCGATTGCGGTCACACCAGAGTGTGATTTGTTTACGAGTGAAAGTTAATTTGTTGAAATCTATCGTCATTATCTTAGTAGTTCTAGCGTATTTTGTATTCATATTTAACATATACCATCTTTTGTTTAATTTGTTAAACCATTAATTGCTTATGGTCATGAATAAGTGACCTGTGATGTATTGATAAATACATGTAAATAAATAAATAAATTTCTCTGGTCACTTGGACAAGATAACATCGCAAGCATACAGGATACTTGAGTTTATACTCAGAATGGGCAAGTAATTCAATGATGTCCACGCTTGCTCATCTCTATTCAGCTTTGATCCGCCCAATACTTGAATATTGCTCAGATCTCTGGTCACCTTATACCAATCTTTTTATCAATAGCTTGGAAAAAATTCTGTATCTTCTGTGTATGTATGTATCAAATGAATATCAATAAAAAAATACAGGTTTCTAAATTATTAAAATACATGTTTTCTAAATTAATTCTGACAAAATATACGTATATTGAAGACGTTTATAATAGATATAACATCGACAGTTTCTTAAGTCAGTAACAAGTCACGAATCTTACTTTTTTCTACAAATCTATCAACGGACAGATTGATTCCCCCAGATATTAGAACAATTCAGCTTTATCCGCTCCAAACCATGTTTAAGATCTTGCAGATTATTAATCACAGTTAAATCTTCGAAAAGCTACGTGTACCGCGAACCGAGAAACAGAATAATAAATCTAGTCAAAAAATATTGACTTGATATTCATTTTTTTGGAGGTTCTTTATCAACTTTTTTGTTAAAGTTAAAAAATACTGTACTGATTGACAGATATATTGTATCTCATTGTAGTGCCATTTACAAAGACAAATAAATATTACTAATTGTTAATTCCAGTTGTATATAGCCGATTGGTGTAAATCAATTTATTTTTCATTTCTTTAATATTTTCTTCTTTCTATCAAAAATGTGTTTATTGTAAAACACGTTGCAATCAGGAGTTCAAATACCCGTTGAACGTAGAACCAATTACAAATACATAATCCAAGTTTTCTTTATTCATCCACATAGCTTTTACCAAAATGCGGTAGTCAGACTGATAAGTTACTTTTTTTTATACAAAAATTAATTGTTTTGATATAAAGTACAACATAAATATTAATTGTTTTTGATGGTTTATCCGAAATCGTCATTATAAGATACAGCTTAAAAAAGAATGTATAGTTGAAATAAAATTATTACATCGTTATATTCAGAACATAAAGGATCATTGTGTAATGGAAAGATTTATTTAGGAATTTATATTGGGACAGTTTCAAAGCGTTTGGATTTGAAAATATCACCAATAACTTCGATCTATTTTGTTCAAATTAAATAAAAAAGTTATTGTGACTGGGAAATATTGTGGAACATTTGAATACCATAAATCATCTTAATACCATAACACCACTTCGAAATGTAATATATATGTGTATCTATACAAAAAGGACATTTTTGCTATACGGCAATTTAAAAATATTGTTTTCAAGCCGAGATCTTTTACTTCGAACGCTATAAGCTTAAATTTAGCCATAATTTTATATGCAATGCACATAAAAATTTCATTGCATAAGTATGAATTAAAAAATTGAGATGTAGTATTACTACATCTATTATACTACATCATTTACTTATTGCTACATCATTTTATATTAACATTAGTTTATAAAACACTAGTGATCCGCTCTGACATCACACAGGGAGACAAAGAATTTACGGAACGCTTTAATGTGTGAAAGTATATCATTTTAAGGCATTTAATTTTACTTACTTAAAATCATGTCATAACTTTTAAAGTATTCATTGGAAACCAGTGTTATAAAAGAGGAAATATGGGTTATGTAAGTTCAGGAAGACTACTATGAAATTTAATTTAATAAGGATTACGACACTTTTGCGTAATACGTCCTAGAAAATGAGAATGAACATGAACATTGAGAATGAACATTAAAATGTTTTAAGAAATATATGTGACATATGCTATCAAAGATTTCATTTTTTTTATTTCAAGTAGGACATTAAATTAAAGTTTTAAAGTTTCTTTTGACATGTCACAACTTAACTTCTAATTATTATGAATAAATATCCTTATTGTCTATACCCATATCTACAAATAATCAATTGGTCTCTCTTAATGAACCCTCATTAAGAGGGACAGAATGTGCATTTTACACTATAATACATACACATATTATATATATACATACACATATTTATCTTCAACATAATCCCGGATGCTATATAAACCTTTGCAATAAGCATTATAGAACTTCCAGAGAAGAACAATGTGGTCATAAATTGTTTCTATGTATCTTTAATTATTTAAGCAGTGCACGCCAAGATAACTCTCCGATCAATAATTTTTTCCGACTTAATAAACATTCATCATTACAGGTAGGATAATTCTGACAGAATATACATGAAATTTCCATTTAAATTTTCTCGTGAGTCAATATATCCACTAATGAAAACTGGAACAAAATTCATTCAGTAGTTACTAAGAAAATTACTTACGTACAAAAAGACAGATCTAGGGTAGGGGTCATTGTTTTATATGTATTGATTTTGCATTAAAATTTACATTAATTGTACATAAAAAATTATATTCAAATAATCACATCATAATTGTCTTCTACACAGAAATTATTCTAAGTCTGACAACAACTTGATGTTAGTATAATTTTGAAATTATAAACAAAAGTTCACAGTTAAATTTATCTCAAATATTTAAATTTTATATAATCTCAGATACAGTTTTGACTAAAATACGTTATTTTTTTACTCTAGCCTTTAGCGAAAATGGGTGCTAGTGTCACAGGAATTGGGAAAAATGCCAATTTTATAATGTTGGCAAGACAGCAGGCCAGAAAGGACCCTTCTTTGTCACAGGAGGATGTGTTCTATGTGAATACATCCATTGAGGTAATACCCTAAAGCTACTTTGAATAAACCTGTTAAGTACATATATATATATATATATATATATATATATATATATATATATATATATATATAAATTATCTGTAAATAGTTTAATAGAAATGCTATATTCTTTTTTCATAGAAGAAAAGGGTAAATATTCTATTAAATTATTGAGCGGGCAGAGTAAGGGATGGATATACAATGTTGCCACAAAAATAGGACTCTGTTCGGATCATTAGAGTATGCAACCCTAAAAAACAAATGGTAACAATTCAAAGTATAGTTTTTGAAGATGTCTATAAAAAATCGAAATTAGAGATACCAAAAATTTTAGGCTAACTTTTATACATGACAGTGGTATTTGTAAGCGATACACATGTGTGAAGACTGTGGTATTTGTACAGATGGATTATAGTAATGCACCAGGCATTACTACAATCCATCTTTGTCTATGTAACTATACAAAAAAATACTATTATAAAAATATTTCACTCCGCTTCCAGCCTTGGTTTTAACATGGTACCGCTATACATTTAGTTGACTTTATAATAGGTAGGTCACTGTCATTTCACAATTTTCTCAAGCAATCAATCATTGGTATTACAAAGAAAAAATAAGTAAATAAATCTCAGTATTAATTTCACTATTCAATTTTAATAAATAGGGTAACATACAAACAATTCATTCGCCTTTGTTGATGCAGGCCAAAATTTCATTTCTTTACAACGTGAGATATGGTGACCACGAATATGCAAATAATATTTTGGAGCTTGCGTTCACTTCGTATTGTAAATTTACTTTTATTGATTTTAAAAATTTTTTTTGGTCGCTGTTATTGAATATTACTAAACTATTGTCTTTAAGTTTTTTCTTCCCAAAGTTCAATCTAGGTTGATCAGAGACACTTTAGTGGTACGAACTCTCAGTTCTATGCCTATAAGAAGAATTTTAAACCAGCATAAGCGAGAAAGTATATATTTAAGAAATATTCAGTTCCTAATCAGCAGATCGCAGTTTTCGCTCCACAAAATCTTCGACTTTATCAATATGTTTTGAAAACAATCTGGATTTTGGTGTCCTTATTATGTAGAATCACATGAAAGACAAATATGCTATATTACGAATGAGTGATTTCACGAAGACATTAACATTATCTAGGAAAATGAGGAAAAAAATAAATATTATAAGTACCTGGTATAACACCTTCTTACCAGTTTCACAACAGGTCTAATGAAAGAGGATAGCCTTATAGGAGGATTAAAGCAATATAAAGCATTTGGATGTTTCAATGGAAATAAAAATCAAACGTAAACTTTTTGTGCAAATCTAGCAGATTATATTGACCAGATAAATTTGACAAAAATTATAATATATTCTTTAAACAATCCTATAAGGTCCGAGATGGTTCCAAGGACTGGAATAAATGAGAGGAAATCTGCATCTACTGTTAGTTGAAGAAGCTGAGATTTAAATTTCGATGTAACCCAGTGAGTACGATGGGGAACGAGCATGGTCTACTTAAGTGAATTTTTAGGACTATAGCAGCTTCATGTACACGTTGGCACTCTTGAACTTGAAGTAGTTTTAACTCATTTGATAGCCAAAAAGAATATTTCCATCTCTTCCTCAAAGCATAATGTTTTTAGTCTGCCAGTTAACGTGAACTTAATCGGGAACCTGTTTCAATGAGACTTCAATATTTCTATATTTTTTCATGTAGTTAGTTGCCCTTGATGAGGATCACAGGAGAGAATAAATTTTCCATCTTTGAATCTTTATATGCCCTCTACACAACTCGCGAAGTTACCTCGACGAAGTGTTCGTCGAAGTTGATCGCAGTCCGAAGTACGTGACACACACTCATGCAACCTCGCGAGGAGTCCAGTAGCCGTGAGTTTCCCACACGCACCCACGTGTAAACAATACGATGTCCATCTGCAAACTGAAGCACGTTGAGTAGTGTAGTAAGACTCTTCATGTAACTTCACGAAGTCCTTTGACTTGGGTGCAAAAAACCGACAGCGATCAGAAGTCGCCCGAGGCGAGGCTGCACAAAGTGAATCGAAGTACCTCTCGCTACTCTATTCTCTTCGTCTACCTTCGATCAACTTTGCGAGTAGTGTAGTGCAGGTTTTAGAACCAAGACTGACTCTAAGTTCTATTTTCTCTTACCTTTAAGTTTTCATGTACATGTTTTTTTTGTTATTTACTCGCTGAAGCTCAGTTGTAAGTGAACAGACGAACGAATTCTGCACTCTTTATATACCCTATCAAATAGATCTGAAAAAATTCTGTAACATTCCAGGAATTACTGAAAAAGAATGTTTACTTGTTGCTAACTTAACAGATTAAAAAATACCTACTGTTAGGATCAGTTTTGTCTCACTTGACATTGATTCATTAAAAGTACTTGATAATTTATGAAAAACAAAACGACCCATATTCACATGGAATTTTTTTCAGCTGGCAATATTTTTTATTTTGTAATTTTTATATTATTCTATTAAGGTAAGATTTGTCTCTAATCTGACGCTATCGTAACACTTCTTTGTAAATTACTATGTAATCCAATAGAAACTTAATGAAAGTCATAAAAGATGATCCCATTATCTGGATGCCACCTGTGTATATGTTAAACAAGACTATAATATCTCTAATCTGACACTATCGTAACACTTCTTTGTAAATTACTATGTAATCCAATAGAAACTTAATGAAAATCATAAAAGATGATCCTATTATCTGGATGCCACCTGTATATATGTCAAACCAGACTATAATATGCTTGTATGCCAAATTTCATGTTGACACATTAAAAATTACATAGTTATACAATAACAAAATATGCATCTATCCATAAATGTTTTGTTACTATAAAGAAATTGCAATACACTGATTGATTTATAGTTACTTTTATTAACTTAGAATTTACCAAAATAAGTCTAAATCCATAGTCTTTCTCTCCCCTTGGATGAACACTGATTTCAGTCATTTTATAAACATGTCATAACATCACATGTTTTATGAAAATGCATCTTTATGATGAGACGCCTTATTGTTAATAATAACAAAATTTTTAAATAAATTCCGTCTGTCCATATTCTGGGTCTACTTCCGCAAAATTCTTTTCACTTCTCATTCCCAAGTATGTATTATTCATTTTTTTTATGAACGTAATATATATTTTCTGTCTATTCTACCAAGCCATAGAATAATTTATATCCTAACATCACAATTTAGAAGTAATCTTAATAATCATGCCTTTCCCATTTCTATTCCCCCCCCCCCTTTAAGTAACAGGTAATGGGCATAGTGGCCGTCATTTTTTTATTTTCTCCCGACATTTAAAAAAATTCTAGCTCATCTGCACAATCCTCTTCAATTCAGTCCAGATTATTTAAATTGCTTTGCTATAATTGGCTTTTCCATTTCATGTATACATACCTGATATGCACAACACTTGTTGTTGTAATATACCAATAATACTATTTTTAAGGTAGTTGTCGTGTAAAATGCGTTGTTGACGAAATTCGAAACAATTTTTTATATATTGTTCAAACTATTAATAACCGATTTATTTTAAAATTTGAAAATAGTTTGGTAATTAATTTAGTTTTGATTATTACAATTTTTTTTTATTATTACAATCACTTTCAGAAATTATATAAATAACATTACAGGAAAATTATTTATTTCACCACACATTTTTAATTTTATTTAAAAAACCCTTTAAGCGATTTGTCTAGAACGCTGAGTCAATGTAAAGTGATGTTATACTAACATTTAAAAAAAAAATTATTTACCGTTTAGTTTTGTCAAAAATCACTCTCAAAAATTGTATAATCAACATTACAGGTCCATACAAAAGTAGTAATTTGACCACACTTTTTATTTTATTTAAGAAATGTGTCGAGCGATTTGTCGAAAAAACTAAGTCAGTGTAAAATGATGTTATATTAACATTTTGAAAAAAAAACTATTTACCGTTTAGTTTTGGCAAAAATTCATCTCCAAAAATTGTTGCAGAACAATTAATGAGCGATTTGTCTAAACAACTAAGTCAATGTAAAATGTGGTTATATTAAAATTTAAAAAAAACATTTACCATTTAGTTTTGGTAAATATCGTTCTCAAAAATTGTATGATTAACCTTACAGGAAAAGTAGATATTTCACCACACTTCATTTTATTAAAAAAAACGCAAACATTATTTTTGGATAAAAAATAATATTCAATAAAAAACTTTATAATAATTTTTGGATCTTACTGTCAAACAACAATTGCCATAAGCTTATAGCTGATGTGGGGTAGTAATACAAACTTTTCTTTGTCAGGTACAGAACTGTTAGTTGATCTTAAAATAACCCATACATACCGATCTGTTTCGTAACAAATATTTTCTAATTAATATTTAATCCTTTTTATAATTTAGAAGCATGCACAGAAAGAAACAGATAAATATGACGCAGTGATTGCAACCGAAATTGTTGAACACGAACAGAACAAACAAAAGTTTCTGAAGTGGTGTTGGCAAGCCCTCAAACCAGGTGGCTCCATCTTCATAACAACCTTGAACAGAACCACAAATGCTTGGATCGGCGGGCTTGCACAACCAGATTCACCTCTAGATAATATGGAAAAATATAGAATGGGTAATTATTTGGAGCCCATCACTCCTGCGGAAATGAGTGTTCTTTTGAAGGATGGTAAGTAAATTAATGGCGTAGACGATTCATTGGTTCCGATATTGAACTGATTTTTGTGCAGAAATACTACAAGGCATTTTATTAATTCTTTTGATTATAAGGAATTATAATTCTGTCTCACTTTTTCTAAAGTTTGCAAATGTATTTGTTGTTGGTAAGATTACTAAAAATTACAGTTCCTAGAATTGAGACAGAAGTGATGAGTGTGTTGAGACCCATGAAATGCCATTGATATGTTGAGAGAAAATTGAAAATAAGGTTGTATTTATACTTTTACGGACATATGAAATATATTGAAAACAAACTTTTAAACTCTGTCGTAAAAAAACTTTCTTCAACACCATATACTACTGCTGTTTTTTCAAAATTTTTATTTGTACCTCCGCATTTTGTTGTATTCACAAATTTATGTCTTATATAGTTTATAAGATATTTTAATATAAAATGCATAATAGGTTTTCCAAAAAGTGTTTCAACATAGAATATATTTCAAAATCATTCAATATTCATTATCAATATCATTTTGGCAATTATAAATGTTAAGAGAATCAACTAGTTCTCATGGTTAGACAAGAGACGAACACCATAGTGTTTCAACTTAGAATATGGATATAATATTTTGGCAGTTATAAATGTTGTTAAAGAGTAGCAACTAGTTCTCATGGTTAGACAAGAGACGGACACGATAGTGTTTCAACTTAGAATATGGATATAACATTTTGGCAGTTATAAATGTTGTTAAAGAGTAGCAACTAGTTCTCATGGTTAGACAAGAAATGGACACGATAGTGTTTCAACTTAGAATATGGATATAACATTTTGGCAGTTATAAATGTTGTTAAAGAGTAGCAACTAGTTCTCATGGTTAGACAAGAAATGGACACGATAGTGTTTCAACTTAGAATATGGATATAACATTTTGGCAGTTATAAATGTTTTAAAGAGTAGCAACTAGTTCTCATGGTTAGACAAGAAATGGACACGATAGTGTTTCAACTTAGAATATGGATATAACATTTTGGCAGTTATAAATGTTGTTAAAGAGTAGCAACTAGTTCTCATGGTTAGACAAGATGGACACGATAGTGTTTCAACTTAGAATATGGATATAACATTTTGGCAGTTATAAATGTTGTTAAAGAGTAGCAACTAGTTCTCATGGTTAGACAAGAAATGGACACGATAGTGTTTCAACTTAGAATGTGGATATAACATTTTGGCAGTTATAAATGTTGTTAAAGAGTAGCAACTTGTTCTCATGGTTAGACAAGAGATGGACACGATAGTGTTTCAACTTAGAATATGGATATAACATTTTGGCAGTTATAAATGTTGTTAAAGAATAGCAACTAGTTCTCATGGTTAGACAAGAGATGGACACGATAGTGTTTCAACTTAGAATATGAATATAACATTTTGGCAGTTATAAATGTTGTTAAAGAGTAGCAACTAGTTCTCAGGGTTAAAACATTGGATGGACATGATAGTGTTTCAACTTAGTAGCTAAAATGAGCTACAACCTATGCTTTGTTGTGCACTTCTATGAGTAAGGAAGTGGGGTAGCACACTGTGACAGTTGTTGTAGTTGATTATACATAGATAACATTATCTAAGTAAATTTGATGTCACATAAATGTTCACCATCTCACTCACCCCCACAATGACTCATCATACATCTAAGCCTTCTGTGATCTTATGCAGCTGTTGTTTTGCAAACAAACGTGTCAGTTGCTATGAGCATTATAAATTCTCGTTTAAAATAGGTTCATTAACCTGCATTTTACCTATCTAATGACACGAGCTTATACTGGACAACTAAATCAAAATGCGTAAACATACAAATTTCTTGATGTTCACATCGAGTTCAAATTTAGAAATGTATTGTAATGAAAAACTCCTAATGATCTCAAGTTAAAACATAGAATGGTCTATTGCTTATTATGTGAAAACGTTACACAAGAAAGAAAATCTACAAATGGCTAAAAACTCTTCTTGAATTCATAAAGCCATTCACTTTGAATAACAAATTTGTTCTACGTTTTTAAAATTACGCATATAAATCTGTAGATATTCGTACTTGATTATCCACTACGTTATATTTTCTGATCCACCTGTTACTTCAACTCTGGAATATTATTGTATATGGTGCAATCCATCTCAATTCAGGCATGGGTTTTACCTTCATAGTGTCAGAAATTATTCAGTGTTGTATATATTAAAATTCAACACAAAAAATATACCCATATTTTTTCCTTTGGTCCAAAAACATTCTGGGCCCGAGATATAGGCCTCCAAAGATTGCATTACGAGAGCCATTTCTGACGTGCGATTTTTAGCAAGATTTTAAATGCTGATTTTTAATCTGAAACGATTCAAGATTTTAGAGTTAGTTTTTTTCTCTTTGAAAGAACTTTTTTCTGATTAAAATGGTATCATCAGTTTGTAATATGTGTCCAACTTCTCTTACTACAGCTGTCAAAATTTTATTTTATTCAATTTACTTTTTTTTCTCAAAAATGCCAATCCCAAAAACTTTGATTCTTTTACAGTTGATTAGTACCATACATACCCTGAAAAGGAGAACTACCACTTTTTAGTTTAAAATTTGCTTTAGAGACGTGTAACTCACGAGTGAGAGATATAAAAGATATAGTTCCCATGTTACGATCATATCTATCACTTGCTCACTTGAAATTGAAATGTATCAGTATATCACTAGCTCGGGTGTGATCGGCGTTTTTTTCGTTTCACCAAATCGACCTTTTCACTCACTCGTCGCGTCATGAAGGTAGATATAAAAGTACATGTTTTGACATTATGTGAAAGAGAAAGAAAACGATAGAACTGTTTAGACAAATATGCAACTGGATCGCGATGCTATATATATGTTGTGATAAAGTATATTTTAGTTCGTTTCAAATATTTGCGTAAACAAACACTTTTTTTGTTTCATTTCAAATTTACAATTGTATAAATACGCCAATTTATTTCAATTTAATTATAATCATTATAGTTATTATACGTATAATTTGATTCCAGGTTGATAGTCCTAAATTCTAAACCTATAATGTATTATGCAAAGTGGATACTCTTATAGAATTTATTTTTATTTTCAAAAAATAGTGCGTAATGTCCAGTCGTTACTATTTATCACCACAATGTTATGACCATTGTTCAAGGGTTCAACGTAAGCGTAATAAATAATTTCCTTAATAACTCGGACTACTGAGATACTGAACTACTGAGCTAGAGATATAAATGAGTGATATATAACTTCCCAATCAAATTATATATATATATATATATATATATATATATATATATATATAATCATTTGATTATATTATATATATATATATATTGTTATTGACAATTGAACATTTTTACATATTAGCCGCATTCCCTGTATCTTTTGTCATGTTCCTTAAATAGAACTACAGAAATAATTCTAAATTATTAAAAAGTTTTTCTGGAATAATATGAAGGCTCCCTGAACAATGTTGAAGCTACCAGGTGATTCCAGAATATAACAGAACCTTCTAGTTTTAGTATACGATCTGTGCTTCTAGTGTAGTGTGACTGCTCCCAAGAAGTAACAGAATATGACAGAAATTTCACGGATAATGTAGGAGCTTTCAAGTAGGTTTAGAATGAAAAATTTAGGTTCCAGGTAATTCCAGAATGTAACAAAATCTTCTAGGACAATGTTCTAGAAAGACCTATAATGTTCAGTTACCTAAAATTCATTAAAATTCAATTGTTTTTGGGGAAAACTTTTAATGATTTGGAATGATTTATCTATTTAAGGAATGTAACCCAAACATAGAATGGAGACAATATGTCCAAATGTAGTGATGGAAATGTGTTTAACATGCGGAAATTTTTTAATTGTTTGTAAAATTTGTTAAACAGAGAAGTGAAAAATTTATAACTGTTGTATACTCTGTGTGGTTTGAAAATAAATAGTGTAGTAGTCAATATATAGAAATGTTTATTAATTAATTATCACTAAGTATTTTCCAATGTTTTGCAATTGCTAGCAATTGTTTAGCAACTGTAACAAATTTTCCAACCACTATTCTAGAAAGACTTATTATGTTCTAGAAGAATCCTCCGCATTTTTCCAGGAAAACTTTTAAGGATTTAAAATGATTTAAGTAGTACTATTAAAGGAATATAACCCATGCATACAGGGAATACTACTAATATACGACTTAACATATGGAAAAATGTTAAATTATCAATAATAAATTTTAAAGTAAAAAGTGGAGGTCTCCTTTCAGGGAATGTAAGGTAAAATGTAAATGGCACTCATGATGCCATCTTTGGAGACCCATATCTCGGACCCAGAGTTGTTTTGGATGCAACTAAAAACACAGTATATTTTTTGCCTTAATTATTAACAAATATGAAATTGAATAACATCTGAGACTATCAAGGTGACATTTTTTTTGCCTGCCTGAAACGGATCACACCATATAGATAACTATGACTTCGTACCACTTACCCCTTAACAGAATAAACAGCGTTACTCTATACATAGATTGAAATTTAGATAACTACTATTGTAATTGTATAATCTAAATACACTATTGTCATAAATCTATATATTACATCAAATAGCTCGATTTGCATAATCGATTTATGATAATAGCAATTATCCTATGTTGACTGCAATATTTAGTGCAAGTTCAGAACAAGCAAGAATGTATTACAGCTGGATATGAACCGATGGCTGAGCAGGGAATGTTATATCTGCTTCTAAACAACACTTGGTACTGGACATCAAGAAAATCTACAAGTTACGCAATGCAAGCCATCAAACAATGAAGATAAAATCTGTTTTTTTACAATGTTGTAAATAAAAATATAAGTGTGTGTGTTTGTAATAAAATTTAATAACATAGTATTTTTACTATTCGTAGTAAAATAACTTGCCAATATGCAAAATATAAAATGTATGCACAGTATTGATCAATACTTTTTTTTACAAATAATTATTTTCTGACCCTCAAATAAAAATTCTTTTACAGCTGATGATCTCCACTCTTCGTAATAGCCAATAATACGTTTAAGTTTCAATATGTTAAAAAATCTGCAAATGTAAATTATATTTTTCAAACAAAATGTCTTGTGCCAAATCGTTAATGATGCTAAGAGAGGCCTATAATGACTAACTATATCGAAAACACAGGCATGCGAGTTAGGCATGGGTAAAATCAGTCGACTTTCGTGATTGCGATCATTCGTGAACAATATCGAAAGTGTATCGTGGATTAATCTATCGTATCGTGGACTAATCTAAACGTGGGCGAAGTCGCATTAGCGAGGCCCTTTCCTTTCTTTGATTCCAAGATCCATAGATCTATTCCACCATGCTTTAGTGTAGCAAATTAAACCTACAACATACACTGGATAGTTAAAGAAATATAAGTTTTTATTTTGTAACTTGCGTCATCTAATCTTTTACAAAAATATTGACCTTCGGCACTTTGCTTTGCTAAAGTCCTCTAGTAAGGATTTGTAGTGGAGGATGTTTGCGGCTAACTCTGCTTTGATTCCTAAAGCGGACAATCTGTCCTGCTTCATACTATTTCTCAAATAATTTTTAACTTGGAAAAACTTCTTTCTGCGGCAACTGTACTTACAGGCATAGTCAGCATAATAACTATACTGACAGCTATATAAACATTAGGATAAACGTCTTGTAATTCATTTTTAATTATGTATTCACTTAAATCACTGGTGTCTCTAATACAGTCTAGTATAATAGGCGCTAAAAGTTGTAGTTCTTCGTATACATCACATGATTCTATATCTTTGCGTTCTCCATGTTGAAGTACTGTAGGGTAAGGTTGCTTAAGTCGTACCCCCTAAGGGAATACCGCTATAATATTTACTGTAATGTAAATAAAACAAATTATTTTGCATTTATTAAATCTTTATTTAGTTGCCTTTTAATCAACATCCATATAAATTTGAAAATCTTTTATTGAAATAGGTAGTTTCGCATTTTTCGAAAATGTAGCTTAGGTACGACTTAGGCGCATAGTCGCCTAAATCGTACCGGGTACAGCCTAAGTCGTACTTAGAAAATAGACTTCAGTAAAGCCATAACAATAAACTATATAAAATAGCAGTTCAAAACAAGAGATCAAATGAACAACTAAAAAACTAAAAGTAATTAATTCTGAAATAAACATAAATTTTTTGGTTGCAAAATTAAACCTAATAGCTAAAATAAAATTATAATCTCTCTAAAAACTTAAGTAATTCTCAGAAAATTAACGAGACTGAACACAAATGTCACAAATATATTTCTTAATTTTACTCTCAACACCAGCACATAGGTCATGTATCCAACCTTTACATTTTAAGCACTGGACCATATTTTCTTCGCGATCTTCTTCACATAGTTGGCATAACCACGATTCTTTATCTTTCATTTTTTTGTTTTTCTTGCATGTTTCATCTGTATTTTTTCTTTTGGTACTTTTATTTATTATTTTTTCTATTTTGACACTATTCAAATCGATTCATTCTTTTATTTTCGTTTTCCTTCGCTTCCATTTCATTTTTATAAGGAGTTGAAGTTAATTCCATTGTTGGGTAAGTAGCTTTTGTAATTTTTTTAATTACTGTTTTTATACAAGGCACAGGAGATAAAATATTCAACTGAGACTTTATTTGTTGATTATCTGTCAAAATATTATTATCATGTGATGTATCTTGTGATATCGTAGAAAGTTCAGGTTGAATGATAGGTGGTGTTGAATTCCTGTGTGCTAAGGGTGGTGTTGTAATTTTTGTTGGTGTTGAAACTATTGGAGGGCATACATCCCTTACTGATGGTGATACATCTACTGATGTTGTTAATATAGATGATGATGTAATTCTGTCTGGTGTTTCCGCAGTTGTTTGACTTGAATGACCAACTTCTTCATTTGATAGATCAGAGACGTATACAGAAGCTACAAAATCCTCTTCTTTTATAATATTTCTGTCACAAGGCCATAATCCAGTTCCTTTAAAACCATTTAAGGCAATATCCATGCAAACCGACCTAGGATATGCTTTTCCAAGCAGCTCTGCAACATTGGCTTGTTTTATGACACCGCCAGGATTTGAGCGTAGCCACGTTGATGCGGCTTCATTGTAAGAACTTTTCAACGATTTAAAAAACGATCTGTCTAGCGGCTGTAGGCTATGTGTTGTGTGAGCTGGAAAAGAGAGCATTACTATGCCATAGTCGCGAGCTATCTGAATGGCTTCTAGATTTTTGGTATGTGTGCTATGACCATCTAGAAGAAGCAGTATTTGTTTTTGGTCGCCTTTTTCTAACCTCGTGCACTTGATAAAACGTTGAAGCCAATTAACAAAAATTTCTGACGTTATCCAACCATTCTTTGAACAACCAAACTCTGTTTTTGGCGTAGCTCCATTTTTTAAGGCATCATTTAGTCTACTGCGCTTAAATATCATCATCGGTGGTATAAATTCTCCTGCTGCATTCATCGCGCATTCGCATGTTGTGGTCAGGCCCCTTTCTCCGCTTGTGACTGCACCTACTTGGTGTTTACCCTTTTGAGCAATCACTTTGGAAGGCTTATGAATGGTAAATAATGCAGTTTCGTAGTTTTAATAATTCTTCGTACTTGTCAAAAAAATAATTAACGCTTTCTTTATTGAATCCTTTACTTCTGACCATCGATATTGGTTCTGGAACACGCAAGGACAAATCGGGATGCTCTTTCATAAATCTATATTACCATTCTTTGCCTGCTATTTTCTTTTCTTTATTAAAACGATGAGGTAATTTAAATTTTTCAGCAAGCTCGAAGGCAAGTTTCCTGAACTCCCTACTGAGTTCAGGAAATTTGCCTTCGTCCAAAGAAACACGACTCTAAGTTAATTAAATGCTGTGCTAATATTTCTTCCATTTCTGGAGTCATATCGTTAGGTCTTCCGATTTTTTTTGTTTTATTTAATCCTTTCAAATGCCGTCGCAGAGTATTATAGGGTATATATAGAGTTCCAAATATTATACTTTCTCTTCGCCATATTTATTACCTGATAAAATGATAAGAAATTTATTAAATAATTTTCTTAATACCTAAATCGTACCGGTACGAGTAAGGGAATTTGCAAAGGAACGACTTAAGCAACGGAGTCTTTCAAGATTAAATCAAAGTAACCGATATAACCTTCAAAAGTACTAAAATTTGAATATGCCTAAACGATTGTCTAAAAAGTGTTACAAATACATGTTATCACAAAAAACATATAAATATCATGTTCCCGCCATAGATAGCTTACAAATGAGACATAAATTTTAATGAAAAGAGTGAAAAAAAATAGCTTTTTAATTATTTTTGCTTCACGCAGCCCGCTGGCCCTCCGCTTGTTTTCGTGTATTTGCCCGACTAAATGGTTCTGGCTAACGGCACTAGATGGTGCATTTGATAAGTACAACTTAGGCGATGGTACGACTACAGCAAACCTTACCCTACTTAAGTCATTACAGTGCTTCAAAAGTTCGCCATTTTTTAAAGAGTTTAAATTATTTGTTTCGTACAAGAATCCAAAATTGTTGTAGTATTGAATGAGTGCAGTAAATCTACTGTCAGTGTCTTGTATTACGGTATCAACCATTGCAGTAAAGAAATCAATTCTGAATCTACTTTCAGCAGAATCAATAGGTTTATCTACAGCTTCATAACTGATCATCCTCCTTTTTCTACCTACCCTTTTCTACTTAAAATATCGTTGGAATTTCATAGCTGCTCTTTTCTATGAACTCGTAGGCTTTTGCAGTACAATCATTGACGCCCGTTTCCCGAAATTGTTGAATCCAATCAAGACAATTACTCAAATTGTCAATACCGACTTTCGAATTTATATTGACTTTTTGCCAGATTTTACTTATATTATTCACACGGATTAATATTTCGTACCACAAGTGTATCGAAATAATAAATACTAGAGTTAGCATTTCGGTTACAATTGCTTGGCAATCGCAGAGAGTATCTGCATCTTCAGATTTATTTTCCAGACTATTTATACAATCGATAATATCAAACTGAAATCATATTACTTTCACCGAAGTGATTCGGCTTTCCCATCTTGCATCAGACAATGGTTTTAAGGTAATCTTCAATTTATCCTTTACAAATTCCCATTTCTTGCCGGACTTTGACAGTAGGACGCACATTTTTTGACAGTAGGACATAGGACATACATTTTTTGACAGTAGGAAATAAAGCCAAAAAACACCTTTGCGATGGATAATGCATCGGTTGCATCTACTAAGATGAGATTCCAACTGTGGCAGCCACAAGAAGTAAATAATGCTCTTGGATTGATAGTCAATATCCTTGATTTTACTCCCTTTTTGATTCTGACCGTATTGACGCCATTATCGTAGCCTTGGCCTCTACAATTTTGATTATTTAATTGATTTTTCTCTAGTTCTTTGAGTAATACGTCTGCTAAAAACTCACCAGTTGTTTCTGATACTGCTAAAAAACCAAGAAAATGTTCTTCTATAGTACTGGTGCAGGTATTCACAAATCTTAAAATAACGGACATTTGTTAGACCCGACTGATGTCTCTTATGCAATCCAGCATTAAAGCATTGTACTTAACCTGTTTGATTTTTCCTATAATCTGATTGACAATGGTTTCTGACGTGAAAGAAATAATTCGTTTTGAATTTGAGGACTTAAATTGTGTTGATTTAGGTGTTTTTCATTGATACGTCTTAAGTGGTTACGGAGAGTCAAATCATAATTAGACAATAATTTAAACAGTTCAATTAAATTGCCGCTATTTCAAATGTGATTCGGATAAAAAGATTCCCTGTAGCCTCGAAAAGCCAAGTTATGTGAAGCTAAATAATTTATTATACCAACCCATCTTTCGAATAAATTATACCAAAGTTTCTGACTTTCTTGAATCAATCTCTCGTTTTCTTGATCAATGGTCTTTCCATGCTTAATACCTTTTTCATATGCTAGCTATTGAACCATACTTATTCTATGTTCTTTCTGATTTTCGTGGCGTTCAAGAGTAGTCTTTAAGTGCTTTCAATCATTACAGCCTAGACTCGTCTGTGTTTGTAAGCTAGAGAAAAGTTTGCAACTGAAACAATATACTTTATCTTGTGAAGTTGAATACACTAACCATCTAAGATGCTGATTTTCGCCATTGCTCAATTGCCTTGTAAAATAAAATTTAGAAAAGTGTCTTCCATTTTCATTTTTTGGATAATATTCATTGTTAAGAGCTAAATTTTGTTGGGGACCACATTGAACTAAATCATGACGGTATGCATCGTTTATCGGAAGGCTCCATTTTCCTGGATCATTTGTTTCAAGTTTACTTAATTCCTCTTTATTTTCCCGAACATTAACTTATGATGACGCCACACTTAGACCAAGGGAAGTTCCAACACATGGCATAATGTCACTTATAATTTTGCTGGATTCACTTTGCATGACTTCTTTTGGCTATGGCCACGTCTTCTCTTTATTCTTTTGAGAATCAGTTATTGTTTCTAATTCTGCAGTTTCAGTGGTCCCTTTGTTTTTGACTTCTTCTGACGACATCTTCTCTTCATTCATTTGAGAATGAGTTATTTCAAATTCAACAGTTTCAGTGGTGGAAAATCTGTTGTTTTGATTTAAAACTTTTTTAAAATATACAAATAAGAATTAAAGACGGGTTAACAAAGTACTCAATTTTTTTTCGTTTAATATTACATATGATACGGGATATCATCTGAAAGACCTTGTTACGAGTAATCCAAAAATTGTTGATAACCTTAGATTATATTTTTAAAGAGATTTTCATAAAATATGCAAAAATAGAAAATGGCGGACGGGACTCAACTATTTTCGAAATCACTGTAGCAAAGGTCTCCAGTCTGGACAAATTGACATACGATTACCCATGGGAAAAGTACTCTGAACTAAAGTTTGCTCCTGAGATTGATTTGTTGTGAATTCAAATGGCACTTTCAACGGGAATTGCAGCGGCTTGGCAGCGAAAGGTGCACAGTAGAGATGTGTAACTCATGAGTGAGAGATATAATAGATATAGCTCACATGTTATAAATCAATCATTTCACTCACTCGTCGCGTCGTGAAGATAGACATAAAAGTACATGTTTTGACGTTACATGAAAGAGAAAGAAAACGACCAAACTGTTTAGTCAAATATGCAACTGGATTTATGTACGAGTAGATGACGTAGCTACTTGCGATCGAATGTGAAGGCCGTGATAAAGTATATTTTAGTTCGCTCAAAATATTTGCGTAAACAAACACTTTTTGTTTCATTTCAAAATTCTAATATATAATTGTATAAATACACTAATCTATTCCAATTTATTTAATTATCATTAAATTCATTTTATGTGTAATTTGAATCTAGATTGACAGTCTTAAATCCGTAACCTGTAAAATATTAAGCAAAGTGGATACTCTTGTAGAATTTATTTTTATTTTCAAACAATAGTTTATAATGTTCAGTCATTACTATTTATTACCATATTAAACAATGGTCATACCATTGTTTTACGGTTCAACGTATGCGTAATAAATAATTTCGTTAATAACTCTGAGTACTGAGATACTGATCTACTGAGCTAAAGATATAAATGAGTATATATATTTTCTACTGAGCTAAAGATATAAATGAGTATATATATTTTCTACTGAGCTAAAGATATAAATGAGTATATATATTGATATATATATTTTCAATCAAATGATATATATCACTCTTTTCTTTTAGAAATCTTATAGTCTAATATATCTTTTTCTACTATTTCAATCCCGTTGCCCAAGTTTATAATATTTACCTGCATATAAAACTGGATAAAAGGTAGCCTATATTGGAAAGCAAAGTATAACATATCCACCAGCAAAGTCTTTAAAATCACTTGGTTAGTTTTTGGGATTACCTTCTATTAACAAACTGACAAACTTAACTGCTCTTTTATATTGGTATAGCTAACCATGATGACAAAATATTTAATAAATATTTTGTCATCATGGTTAGGTTCCTTCCCGAGAATAAAGTTTTTCAACCATGATTAAATTGTGTTGTAATTATTTTATTTTAAATTGTGTATCAATTATTAGGAAATTAAAAGGTTAATTAATTTTTTGGTTTGATAATTATTAATTTTTTGGTTTACTTATGTATTAATAGAATTTACATTTTTATTGATAAACTGTATTTTTTTTCATTTAAAACTGCAAATATTTTCAGTGGGATAATATTGTTTTTATCTTAACAACCCCTTTCATTGGGATATGGTTTTTTTATCTTCCATGACAAATGGCTTGTTGCAATTAATCCTTTCACATATGCTGAAGAAATTCTAAACCAATAAAGATATATAGCACGATAGCCCACCTGGGGAAGACTGTAATGATGGTCCATATCCATCACCGGGAATAAATTGGTTGGGGATTTTCATTTTGTCACCTATGTTTTCATACTCAAACTAGTGAAATGAAGTGATGATGTCAACCATATTACTTTTAAATATACAATTGTTGTATCTTTGTTAATTCTTGCATTGTTGACTATATTATGATTGGTAATTGATATAAGTAACATTGTAACCACATGAGAGTAGTCAGCTTATTTCTGATGCTTGCTTTAAAATAATAAAAATATTTTATCTGATTAGTTACATTTATATTTGCTATTGTTCTAAATGCAGACAATAAAATTAAGACATATAAAACTAGATTTTGAAATTTAATATTTTGGTCTTTCTAGGTCTTTAATAAATGGGGTTGTCATTTGGGGTGTTCATTTTGAATTATTTAATTCCAGTTTTTCTTTATTGAGGTCTTCAACTGCCAATTAGGATGTAAAATTTTAAGTAGTATACTATTTTAAAAAATATTAAGTAGTTAGATATAGGAGCAAAAAGAATAAATAAGTATTTAATTTTTTAATTCTCGAATTATTTTTTGAAGTTGTTGATATTTTGAGTTATTCTTTCTTGTTATTTTTACTAAATGTAATGAAGTTGATAGAAGTAAACTTAAAATAATTTCAAAATTATAAATATTAAAACTCTTTCTCTAAAATCGTGTTTAAGCGGGCAAAAACCTTCAAAATTAATTTTTTGCTACATTTTATAGTAATTGTAAATATAAATTGAACTGAATATTCAAGACATTGCTGCTCAAGACCTTTATATGGTATAAGGTGTAATTTTACATGTAACTTAGAAAATGAGAGGAGGGTTGTATAAACCAGGGTTGTTACTAATGAGGATGCTGTGACTATATTAAATGCTATTTTTTTTTATATTGACGTCAGCTGATGACCCCATCAGCTTTGGTTAAAGATATTATTTAGTCGTGAAATAAATTAATTTTTTACTATTCAATTGTAAATACAGTATATGTTTGACTAAGATATTTTAATAAAATAAAAGTAATAATTCTTAACAGTTATTTAAATAAAAAGCTAACCATCAATCAATGGTCAATGACATCAGTTTCAAATTTCCTTTCAACAGCGCATTAAAAAATATTTGTTTTATAACGAAGATCTAACCAGATTGACAATGTTAAAAGAAAATTGTTTTCTATTTATTATTAAGAATTCACGGAGATCATCATTACTATGAATTGTTAATAAATCCTCGATCTTCATAAATATTTCCATCATACAGAAGGTACTTCCATCTTGTGATACATCGGTAGTAAATGACATTGATTTAAATTCCTCTACAATTTTTTTCATCTTCCCAGTCAAAGTTGCTGATATAAATGGTTCTTCATATGAATAATTGCCAACATAACTAGTAAAACAATTATTTTGGCCAAAGTTGCTTGAATAAGTGTACGACATCCAATAACTTCGACGTGTTGAATGACAAATCGGGAGCAGAGGGTCTCTACAATTAATTAACCTATACTATTAAACGAGCAATTCTTGTATGTATATATATATATATATATATATATATAATGGTTTCTCAGAAATGGCTTTAACGATGAAATTCGAAATGAGCCATACCGGTTAATTATTTTTGAAATGGCGGTCATTTAAAATTTTCAAAATTACTATGAACTAGCGTGACCCATGCGAAGTCTTCGCATTATTTAGTCCATTATGAAGCTCAGATGACAGATCAAACAAATATTTTACTAAAATTGACATATAGAGGCGCAAGTATCAAAAGCATTGAGCTAAAGCGCCACTTTATTTATACGTGAGTGGATTTGAAATTAAACAAAAATGTTACCGACCGTCAATCATATTGACGTTGAGCCATGAGGTAGATGGCAGCATTGCTGTTTTGTGTATATAATTTTAATAATTAATTAATTTGCAAAAACAATAGCAATAATACATTTTTTAGTAGTGGATGCCGGTAGAGCAAGCAATTATCTATAAAATGATATATAATTTATGTGGATTAGTTGTGAGGTTTTTTCTAAAAAGGGAGTGTAACATCTTAAAACCTTAGCGTATTAATATATACTAGCGTGACCCGTGCGAAGTCTTCGCATTATTTATTCTATTTTACTAAAATTGACATATAGAGGCGCAAGTATCAAAAGCATTGAGCTAAAGCGCCACTTTATTTATACGTGAGTGGATTTGAAATTAAACAAAAATGTTACCGACCGTCAATCATATTGACGTTGAGCCGTTAGATGGCAGCATTGCTATTTTGTGTATATAATTTTAATAATTAATTAATTTGCAAAAACAATAGCAATAATACATTTTTTAGTATAGAGCAAGCAATTATCTATAAAATGATATATAATTTATGTGGATTAGTTATGAGGTTTTTTCTAAAAAGGGAGTGTAACATCTTAACCTTAGCGTATTAATATATATGATGATGATGATGATGATGATATTATTATTATGACTTAATAACTTTTTAATAGAAAAACATAGGAGAACGATGGAGAAGGGAGAGATGGATGGGATTGGAAAGGGGAGGTGAATGCGACGGGGAAAGGGGAGGGGAAGGCGAAGGGGAAAGGAAAAACGAAGGCGAACGCAAAGGCGTATGCGAACACAAACGCGAAGGCGAAGCCGAAGCTAAAACCGAAGGTGGAAGTGACGCCGAAGGCAAAGGGGAAGGGGAAAGGAACGGGGAAGGTAAAAAAAATCTAACACCATGAAACATGCAATTCCACATTCCTATGGGAAACTCAAAATACACCGGGTAACGCTCGATCACCCGATACTCAAATCATTATACTCTACATTATTTTTATCCCGTTGTTTACCCTTTTGAAATGTTCCCTATAAGGAAAGTTGTTTTTTTTGCTGCTTGAATTGATATTACGATTTGATATAAAACCTGACAGACAAAAAAAAACCAAAATAAAGTAAATAAAAGTCTGCAAATAAATAAGTACAACAATGTAAACCTAAAATTTAAACTCATTCAATAATAATGACACTATGCAACAAATTTTTATAAAATATTTAAGTAATTTTGTTGTTGTTTTAAGCAGTGTCGTCTTTACCTATGATGCAGGGTGCAGCGCACACGGGCGCTGTGTCTAGGGGCCGCCGAGCGGCGTTCGAGACACCGCTCTCAAAGACCCTGTGTTATGGCTGACGCCGGGTGGCGGCAGCATGGCGCACAACGAGCTCACCTTTAGACCTTAAACAGAAGGCACGAATTCGCTACGAACTGATACTCAATTTAAAGTATAATTTAATACTATAATGTTTGAAAATTGTCTGCATTATTTACGGCGCTTCTTCCTAAAAAACACAATGCGTTACAAAACGCATCAGACGCGCGCGTGCACAGAACACAAATCGGAGCGCGCGTGTATCTGGACGAGGCCTTAAAATTATGAATAATTTAGTCATAATATTTTTCACCTTCTACACAATAATAGCTTTTGTTTTGTTTCAACGTGAAATCAGCTTTAAAATAGTTAATTGAAATTATATTTGCTTAGTATCGCCTCGCTACCAAAGGCGCAAGCCGGCATCTGTTTTGATTTGTTTGAAAAGAGGCGACGCGGAAAATCATTGCAAACTCGGCTGTATTAGAATGATATAACATTCAAATTATCAGGGACGCGGCATTTTCAAAAACGCGTATACGCGTGCCGCATCTTGTGTTCTACCGCTACACCGTAGTTCTGCCTTGACAAAATGGATTAAGAAATAAGTTTGAGTAAACACGTAAATATGAAGTAAATCGGCTTTTCTTTTGATTTAAATGATATAAAAGTTAAGTATTGGTTATCAGTCATCACAATTATTACGACTTTCACCAAGGTCACAGCTCATCGAAAATAACAGTGAGAGTGATGGTGATATCGAGATACGTACCTAGGTACCTCGACTTTTTCATCTGTTTATCCTAGCACAGTGCAGAAGAACGGTAAGTTTGTTCCTTTAATATGTTCCTACCAGTATTCCTCGATATTTATTAAGATTTTATTCTTATTTGTAACCGCTGACGAACGCAGTTTAAAAACATGTGGGTTCGTGTGTCATTGAGTATTGTGGATTTCAAAATACAACTTTGGCTGTCGTTTTTTGTTTTTGCATTAACTGATTGTATTACTAATACCTAATCAAATAACTCTGCCACTAGCTTTAAATGACCTAAATTGCACATTGCGTTATGTATTGACTTTTTATTTTTATTTTTTTTTTAATTATGTTAGATTGCTTTAGGTACCTACGTTCATTGATTTATATATGTTTTATAATAATACCTAGTTGCAACGATTTATATTATAATAATATTTATACTAATTTACATCGATAGTACTTAGGTACCTACTAACTACTGCCTAAAATAAAACTTTTAAACACCTACATACTTACTTTATTATTAATTTTTGATAGCTGATAGCGATGAAAAAAGGACATTTTTGGTTCACAGAATCAAAAAAGAAAGGTGGAGAAGAAAGTATCTCTAAAAAAAGAATACAAGTTCTATCAAAGAGTTTATTATTCGACCAGGTCCATTTTCGGACGAACACCTAGAAACGCAAGAAAACGAAGATAATTCTACAGCAAAACTCGTCTTTCCAACGCCACCGCCGCTACTGTCTGCATCGTCGGTGGTCATAGAATCTCCTTGTGTATATATTAAGAATATACTACGAGAAGATATAATGAATGATCTCGCGTTATGACCACAATAGTTATCTGACAAACAAAGGATATTTTTAATAGGTTGTGGACCAGTACAGGTAAAAGAGAGTTCCTATCCTTCAAATAATTCAAAAAGATCTTTTTCAAATGCTTATTATATTAAGAATATGTTAAATAATGAAACTGTTTTAAGAAACTGGCAGGTTTACTCTAAATCAACTGAGTCTGTTTATTTTTTTATTGCAAACTTTTTCACGCTCCTTTTAATGGTAAGATAAGTTACCGAGTTTTGCAGTATTTTTCTATGGCTTTAGGACATCATAGAAAGAGCTCAGGTTACCTATTATATCTCAAGAAACATAAAACATTAAAAACTGGTATTTTAAAAGATTAATCTACCATTTTCTTGAACCAAGTTGAAATTGAACGGAGAAAAAACATTAGGTAGCAACAGTCAAACTAATAATCAATTTAATTCATTTTTTAGCGCGGCAATGTCTGGCTTTACGGGGGAACACTGACAAAATTTATGATTCTGATAATGGTAATTTTTTAAAGCTGGTTGAATATATCTCTAATTTTGATAATGTACTTGCAGAACACATTGCCGGCATTAAAAAATCTGAGTCACATGTAACTCATTATCTTGGACATAGTATTCAGAATGAAATAATAATATTATTAGGGGAAAGAATAAAAAAAAACTATTTTGAAATTGAAACCATTCAAATATTTTTCAATTATTTTATATAGCACTCCAGACGTTGCACACGAAAAACAAATATCGGTTGTCGTACGGTTCGTTCTTTTTTTATACAACCAAAAACAATGCTGAAATAAAACAACACTTTCTGGGATTTTTTCTTATTACAGATACTACTGGTCATAGCTTAACTCTATTTTCGTTACATTCTTTAATCTCAAACGATATTGACATACAAGATATACGTTGTCAAGGTTACGATAATGACGCAAACATGAAAGAGAAAGATATAGGTATACAAAATAGAATTTTAGAATTCAACCCGGGCGCATTTTATATACCTTGTCCGGCACATAGTCTAAATTTAGTACTGAATGACGCTGCTAAAAGTTTATTAGAAATTGTAAATTTCTTTTCAATTATGTGGGGGGGGGGTCCACACTCAGTGCTAGACATCCTGTTGAATAGTAAGGTCGTGCTTATTGTTCACGATAAGTTGATCATTTTATCTCATAATTTCGTGTAAGTTTTGCCTAAGAAATATTAATGTACTAGCTACCATGTACATAATAAAAGCCTATTGTATTTTATGTTGCAATGCATCATAGTCAAGTCGTGTTTTATACGTAATGTATTTTGCATTATAATAATATAAACTCGAAAAAATGTTCTTTCATTAATTGTGGTCCGCGGGTGAGTCACGAACGAATCGAATGGGGCAATCTCGAACAGTAGTCTTTACCCCAAAACGTCATGGAATGTAAAAATAATATATTATTGTTATTGGAGTTTACTATTTAAGAATCGATTTTTAACTATAGCGCTCTGTATGAAGTTTTATGAGGAGTAAAATCAGAAGTTTAGAACGTTAAAAAAAGTATAACCGTTAGGTTCTGATCGTACGAAGTTGGCGTAATCGCAATGACGGAGTGTGACACACATAGTTTACTATCGTTCGCTTATATTAAGATGTTATCATTATCTTCTATCGTACAAAGTTAAAAAGTCTCTTTTAATTTTAACTTCCCAATCTGACGTTACTAAATGTTTTTAATTTGTTTGTATAAATTTGATCTTGTTCATTTATGTTTTAATTATATTGTCAGCATTTTTTTCTTAAATCATTTTTCATTCACATTTGAAAATATTAATATTTATATTAATATACAGTGTTACCTATTTTATACATTCCAAGACGATCGTACTTAAGGAGTAAACTCCAGTCGCGCGTTTGAGCTGACACACGCAATATTTTGTAACATATCAGTCTGAAACCAATCTAGGCTTATATACCTATATAAAGCAATAAATATGTATTAAATGTATATTTTTAATTAATTTTACATTTAATTTTAGATGAAATAAATTATCAATTAGAAGACTTACAAAAGGCCATCGAAGATGTGAAAAATAAAACTTTGTTCCTGATAGGTGAAGCAGCTACTGCTTATTCTGTGTCCAAAACTTTTATTTGATTACCTCAATAAAGAAGTCATAACACAACCGAAATGCGGAAGAAAATATTTATTCCTTGCTGCACAGAAAAAGACAGACAGATAAAGAATTAGAAAATCATACCGTCAAATGTAGCCAGCTTTTTTTTGGTAAATGGTACGAAAAATTGTTTTCAAATTTGCTAAACAAAATATAAATGTGATAGGATAAAGATTGGTACTATTCTTTTATATAAAGACATCCAAATATTTCTTTAAGAAAACTTGAGCCCACTTCTTTAAACAGAATAAATGAATTTAAGGAAACGGAATTAAAATTGTTTTTTTAAAAACCAGAAACTCTGCAAATAACTCATAATTTTGACGTATATCATTTATATAATGTTGTTGAGACAACGAAATTCCAAAATCTTAGCACTCAAGGGCTAGAAACAAGTTGGGATGGCAACTAGTGGTGAAAGAGGTTCAACGACCATATTGCTTTCTGCGTTCAGTGCTTCAGGATAGTATGTTCCTCCATTTTTTATATTTAAAAGAAAAAGCATGCATGATCAATTGTTGCAAGGAGGCAACGCTGATGTGATTGCTGCCGTAAGTACTCAGGTTGAATTAGCGAAAATTGATTCGTGGATTGGCTAAATCACACAAAGATGGTCTCGTATTATTAATCCTGAACAACCACGAGAGCCATATCAACCTTGAATACTATTAGCTT
Organism: Druceiella hillmani; assembly: GCA_039881145.1. Classification (NCBI taxonomy): domain Eukaryota; kingdom Metazoa; phylum Arthropoda; class Insecta; order Lepidoptera; family Hepialidae; genus Druceiella; species Druceiella hillmani. The sequence goes on along the minus strand of JAYKKI010000069.1, from coordinate 5,833,932 downwards.
TGTCAGTGAAGTGTAATCATAGTATTATTATCCCTTCCACCAGACACTTCACACCACATACTACCATTAGATTTAGCATACTTTGGTCCACTTAAATCTACGTACAACATGGAATGCGATATTTTTATGGCTATGAATACAGAGCAAAGAATTACTCAATACGAACTTGTAGAACTTTTCACAAAGCATTTAATCGTATCATATTATATATCGAAAAAGCAGCTAACGGATACCGGGCAACTGCAATTTGGCTATTACATCGAACAAAATTTGATGATTTGTTTGTGATGGATGAATTGTGCTTTAAACTTCACTTGATAATACTCAGAGATCAATAACACCTGTCTCTGTAACTAGCATACCAAAAAAGAAAACCAGAGAATGTTTAAGAGCGGAATATTCAGCCATTATTACCAGTAGTACAATGAAAGGCATTTTAGAAGACAAACAGCAAAAGAAAAGAGGAAGAAGTAAAAAAGACTTGCTGAAAGTAAAATGGGAGTGAGCAATCTGAATTAGTTCGAGACGGATTATGTACCAAAGAAAAAGGATAAAATCCAATGTAATATAGAAAACGATTGTTATCGTTTGGTTTGCGCTGAAAAGTATGATCATCCTTCCACGGAAGACCGGATCATGTGTTATAAATGTAAGTCCTTGACGTATGTAAAGTGTACTAGTGGTGAAAGCACATCCAGAGATTTTGCCTGTGATTTTTGCACTTAATGATTAAAATTAACATCGTATTCGTGATTATTCCACGGTGTGTTCGGAATTACCCCAGGCACGGGGGATAATTCCGAACACCGAGGGTTTTGTTTTTACCCTAAATGTTGAATTCATTATAAGATTTCATCAACATTTTTTAATGAGAATTTGTTATACTAAATTACAAGCAGTAAATATGATTCTTTTCAGATTTAATAAGGCTTAGACATTAACTAAAATTAACATTAAATCTATATCTTTTTAAATTTATTATTCTATAGAGTATTTGTAAGAAAAACATTTCATTAATTAATTAAATTAGCTTTTTGAAGCATTTAAAAAAATTAAGAAATAATTAAGTCTTAGTTTTCTGTCGTAATTAATCATTACACTTAGAAAGTATTTATTCATAACATTGAGGATTCCCATGAATTAAGAGTTTTCTGCATTATTTTTGTCAAATTCGAGTACTGTTATACTTATTTTTACTAAAGGAAACGAAAATACTTAGAAAATAGCTTAAACAAAAAAGTTAAGTTCTTCACAATGTTTTAAAATATCTTATGTTTACCTTTTACACTCAGATTCGGTTCATTTGTGGTTTGCTATGTTTTCTTCAGTTTCACAGCATAAACACAAAGTATGCTCTTCTGCATGGAAACACTTGTGGCTTTTTAAAGACTTATTTGTCCGTCTTTTGCTTGAATAACCCTGTTGTTTCAGTCTTTACAGGATTTTACAAAAACAATTTTTAGGGAAACTGAATTTTTGAAAAGATATTTGTTTATTTTGATATCCTAATGACATTATGATAAATCCCTGAAGCTTTTTCAGTAGATGAAATAGGGTTGGCTTTTCCTTTATTCGTGATTATCTGTCGTAATAATGAAACAAATTATCTCCAATTTTTGTAATAATTATTTTATTTGAAAAATTAAGAGTTATTTTCTTCTATTAAATCAATAGTTTTATAAAAAAGAAAATTTAACCCTGTTAATTACATATGACCAGACTTATGATGAACTTTGGGTAATTTTTAGGATTTCATTAGCACATTAAAATAAAGATCTCCTCAAAGATTCAGCTTTCCTGAAATTATTTTTTCGGCACTAGTAATCCATTAATGAATGGATTTTATAAGCATTACATTGCATTATAACTTGATTAAACAAATTTAAATTTTAGGTTATAATTTGTTTTGCCTATTTATTTACAGATTTTCTTTACTTTAATTTAGTCTGTCAGTTTCTTGATAAAATTCAAGCAGCAAATCAGCAAGTTTTCTCAAAGGAAACATTTCAAAAGAGTAAACAAGGGACAAAAATAGTGTAGAGTAAACGATTGATAAATTAATTGAAGAAATGCTCGCTGTTCCAGATTTGTCATTCAACATGTCGAAGGTATTGGATTTCGTACAATTATTCAAGCAAATTTGGCTAAAATAATTGTTTTACTGATTATATCGACAATTATATATATATGAAGAATTATTTATTTGAGTCACTTTAGCTGAGGCGGTGAAAAAATTGTAGAGGAATTGAAATCAACGTCACTTACTAGATATATCACAAGATGGAATAGTGCCTTTTATATGACAGAAATATTCATAAAGATCAAGGATTCATTAACAATTTATAGTTATGACAATTACTGTAAATTCTTAATAATAAATATAAAACACATTGTCAACTTGTTTAGATCTTTATTATAAAACAAACATTTTTAAATACGCTGGAAGAAAAAGTTGAACCTGAAATATTACGACTCCTTGTCTTCCAAAAAAGTTAAAAGCTCCCTCGCATAAAATAAAAGTCAAAGCACAGTTCTTACCAAGTTAACCAGCAGTATAACTCTGCAAAATGAGCTCACAATGTTGGACTCAAGTGACGACAAAGAAAGATATAGGAGAGATGAAACAAATTATGATCCAACAATTAGTTCTTAATTGAAAAAAATATTGGAATTCAAAAAGAATTAAAATGTTAGAAAATCAGCAAAAGCGTGGAGAATGCCTTTAAATATTTATAGCGATCTTTCAGCACTATTTTTAAGATTTTCTAAAATTCCATTACTGAATATTCAATAATGCTTAATTAACCGTCGATTGATCTGAAAAAATCAGCATTTGCTAATGACACATAAACCCACCCTTTCGACAACCCTGGTTTATGTCACCCTCCTCTCATCCTCCAAGAGGTATATAGCATTATAACAATTGCATTATATACCTTATACAGTCTTTGAAATGTCATAACTGCCTTTAAAACAATTACTCCAAAAATAAATAGGTAAACTAAAGCATAAGATACAAATGCAATCTATAATCTAAATAAATGACAAACAAGTTTGATTATAAAGGAGCAGAAGTATGAGACTTGAAATCGCAGTTGGAAACATTTCTGTTTCCCTAAACTCTTACTAACCAAATAATGATGACTCACGCTGGGGAACATCCAAATTTTCTGTCCAGCGACGCAAAAGTTGCAGTGTGTGTTGCAGTTGTAGCTCAAGTATACACATGCTAGTAAGCTATTTAAGGTATTTTAAGAAAGCTGAAATTTATATACCTTGTTAATAATAATATTCTTGGATTACATTATATGGAATATATTGTTAATTATAATATTCGTAGATATATTAAATTGCCTGCAAATTGAATGGATGGTAGAATGAGGGAGATATTATTATACACAGGTTTAGACACGCCAGAGGTTACGTACCGTTGTCTGCCGGCATGTTAAAGCCGCAGAAAATGTCTGCCGTTCTAAATATAGGCTTAGAATATTATTATTAACAACGTATATAAATTTTAGCATAAAATAGAATTTTATTATTAACAACGTATATAAATTTCACCATAAAATAGAATATTATTATTAACAACATTATAAATTTCACCTTTGCAATTTAAAATTAAAGGTATTTTAACCTTAAATTTTTAATTTTTTTGGGACTTTCAATAGTGTCTGCCATGACCTTGAAACCACCATAGCTGACTGTCACTGTTAATATTCTGTAATAATAATGTACAATTTTAAAATATCCAAGTGGTAGTCTTGTTACTATAAACTTGAAATCGGTCAAATTTTTGCACCTATCACACCTGAAAGACATTATGGGAACCACCGCCAAACTAAACAAATAAAGAAAATAAAGGGTTCCTTCAAATACCTTACCTAGGTCTGGGTGCCGTTGGCTCTTAGACTATAATGCCAAATTACACTTTGAATTGAAGGAGTCATCCTAGATTATCGAAAACATCTCGAAATTTTGCACACGAAATGATTGCGTAAAAGATGGTGGTAACTTCGTCTACAACTTCTTAACTTTGCGACGATTATCTGAATTCTCATTAACCGAAACTACTATAGAAGACATGCGTTATTGCATGAACGAATCGGTAGCTCCGCCCCAACTTTCATGTTGCTACTTGAACATCAGCATTGCATTTCAGAGTCGATCAATATGGATGGTGACTCTGTTGCTGATGTTGAAAATAATGCTGAATTTACACAAATGTTGATGCAAAGGCTGATATCTGCAACGATTTATGAACCAGACTCCTTTAAACAAATATATCGCCAGTGGTTGTGTAGGTATTGCGATGATTGGGATTACCGACTGATTGGTTTTATATGCACTCACTCTACGCTTATTTTAGAAAAATAAAAAATTGTCTTTATTTACAATTTAATTTGAATACGTACCTTACTATTCAGACTATGAAATTTTAATCATTTTTGATGATTTAATCTATTAGTTGTCTGTTTTTTTAAATTTAACGATTTCCTATAACAATCTTGTAAATTTTTCGTTTTGCATAATTATAATTATAAGAATACTGTGCAAAAAACTCGATTTGCCAAACCGATAATTATGATTCAGCGATATTTATAAGAGCAGCTATAATTCCAGCACTAATATTAGAAAATGATATAATTTACCATGTCCTATTTTACATATACTTAATAGAAATTATTGAAATAAAACTTAATTCAAATGTTTCCCCTATAATGTGTATGCAAAGTGACTTCAGTCATTAGGTATGTATAATCAAATGACCTGATAATTACATTGACTCGTCTTTATTGTTTCTTTAATAAGTGATATCAATTACATTGGTATTATTAGAAATTTACAGAATAGTTGATAATATTTTATTTAATGGTTTCAGTAGTAAGAAGTATATTATAAGAAGTAATAATGGAAATTTAGGTGTACGTATTTTTCATGCATCAACTTTGAATATAATTATAATAATTATTCTAAACCGAGTAACTGTTCCATTATTATAACTTCAACGTCAAGGGTCAACTTATCTGCAATCTGCTTCCGTTCTGGTAATTCAGTCTTCAAATAATAGTGTCCTTTGTGATACGTTGATTCGACTCCTGCCTGTATAACTTCACCTTTGCAAAGACCGCTTTTAAATTGTGTCCACGAATCACATTTCCTGGCCTTGTATTTAGAAGGGTTTAGAGCGCTTCCGGTCCACATGCTCAGAGCAACGTTGTCGTGACTACATACAGCTGATAAAATTGGAAAACGAACGCAGTCAGGTTGTTTTGGACCACCGCCATTAGGGAAGAAGGAGGCGTGCCCCAAGAATTTTGTTGTTCCGAATTGGCCAATATTTGTATGGTATGTGTCGACATATTCAGCATCTGCATCGCTCAGTACATACTCAATTTTCGCTTTTTCAAAACAACCACCGGCCGGGTCCAGTCCTGATACTCTTTTAAGTTTCTTACCGGCTAATTTTTGGAATCTTCTAGCGGCGTGTCCACATATAGGTGCACCAAGACCGAGCCCGAAGAGGTGAATATTACTGCGTTCCACTCCATCTAATGTGGCTTCATGAAGGAAATCACCAATGTATTTTCCGATTACGTAACAGTTAGCAAACGCCTTGTTCAAACTAGCTGCAATGTCAATTTCGTTGTAACCAGTGTACTTGGATGCATCGATAATTAACAGATGAATATTTTTAAGTTTAAGAAACTGGTTGCTCAAGTAAGTTGACTCCCAAGTTCTGGGTGATTTAGCGAAATCGGGCACGTAGAAATATAGTCTGTCGGTCACCTTGAAATCCGGACTGTGGTACAACTTATCATTTGCCTTAAGAATGTTAAACGTTGTCTTGTTTTGAGTTCTTGAATTGTACCAGTGGATAATTAATTTCTCTGGATCAACTGTCTTGTTATCTTTTTTTGCCGTATCGCCTGTTAATTAATGCATATTGGATTTAATAGAGTTTAAAGTGGGGTATAAGAGGCTATATATATCTTATTGAGAATTCAGTCAAAGTAGCTATTTTGTTTTTGTATTTATTATATTATTTGAAGGGTTTTGCTTTGAATTCTCACTTATTTTTCAAAATACTCACAAATAGCGTAAAATGTAGTAATAGTATGTTCGTTTAACGCTTAACAGACTAGATGGTTAATGTATCAATTTTGAAAATATTAATTACTAGCTATGGACCACGGTTTCACCCCGTAAATTATCTTTATTATTATGTGCTCTCCACCAGGTCATTGTATATCTCCGTTCCGTTTTCCAAACGACGTCGGTCATTGTGGCGGGAGTATTTTTACCGATATTAACCTATCATTTTGCTTAAAGTACGAGCTTTCTAGCATAGGAAGAATTTTTGAAATCGTATGTGAAGGTCCAGTATTTAGCGCGAACAAACTAATCCGCTTTTTGTATTAGTACAGACGACGTTAAAAAAATGAAATCATTTTTCCAAGAAGTATTCTCTTGGATCGGTATAAAACTTTTTTGAAATCAAATGCATAGAAAATCATAAAACATACTTAGATATTACATTGTCATTCGCTTTTTGTTTAATTCTTTATTGATTCAATCCATTTAAGAGCAAAATTTCAGAAGACAATGTGTAATTTAATTTCAGTTGTGTTAAGATTTGCACAACGTGACTTGCACACTGTTTGATTTAATTGGTATGGCGTCAATATTTGATTTTACTATATTTGTTCTTTTCATTTGTTTAATTATAGCTAAATATAGAACCATATTTGTTCTAATACTAAGCAAATATGTACTTTTAGCTCATATGTATATTAACTCTTGAATGGCAAAAGATATATCGGTTGGCGGAACAAGAAAAAAGGCAGGTAATTCTTTTATTGAAATGTAATTGAAGTAATCTTTAATGCAACCGTAAATGTTAGAGCAAATTTAAAACATCGTATTATCCACAGAATAACATTTAAGTTGAATTCGGTTGTAACTATTAAGGATATACACACGAGCGTGCGTGCGTGCGTGAGTACGGGCGCGCGCGTGCGTGCGCGTGCGCGTGCGCGTGTGTATGTGTGTGTGTCCATTCTGTGTATGTATATATATACAGAAACAAAGAAACTGCAAAAATAACTTCATATTTTAAAATTTATCTTGACTTTATTTCATTTTATCTCTTGTGTTGGATGTGAATGAGTATAACAAAAATAGGCACTAGGTACTTTTAAATTATGATAGGTACCTAAGTATGTACCATGTATTTACAATTGTAAATTATCATCATCATATATTCATCGACCGAATTTTGACGATTATGCTTTTACTTTTAAAGAGACAATATCAATGATGTTTAGATTTTGCAGCAAGAAAGATAGATTTAAAACAAGGCAAAAAATAGAAAATTAAATTATTTGTATGTGTCTGCCTTTAAATATATTGTTCAGTGTATCTGTGAAGAGCATAAAAATCAAGTAGGATTTTAAGTTATCTAATGTGCGCACCGACGCATTTCTCCATTATATATATATATATATATATATATATATATATATATACATATATATATATATATATATATATATATATATATATATGTATATATATATGTATAATTTTGACGCTACCAGTTTATTTCCTTGCTAAATAAAGATACAACATCTATAGATACACGGTAGGTTGAAAATTTATGAAAAAACACTCATTTAATGAAACTATTGGAAATAATTGAGTCCACTAAGTACGGTTGAATTAAATTTAAATACAGGCATCAAGAACGTGGATAACAGAGTTCTCAGTTATTTCAACATGCGTCGTGGATGTCTACTCTGACTATGCAAAAGAGACAAATTATAAAAAATAATCAAAAAAGTATGTCATATATGTATACAATAAACATTACAAGCAATACACAAATTTGCAAGAATACGTTACATTTCTTTTTTATAAATTTTTATGCATCTTTATTAATTCCCATATTCTGCAATAAATCGACAAAGTATAGTATGTATATATTTTTTTCGTTTTATACGGAACGGAATGAAAATGTTGAAAAGAAAAATTTACAATGAACATAAATATTAATGGAGGTTCTTTTTTAATTAGTTTAAAATGATTAAAAAAGACAGAAACTTATCGACGTAGTATGTACCGTAATTAGAGCATATAATTAGCAATCTCATTTAAAATCAGACATGACCACTTAATTTAGGCGAGATTTTTTTTCCAATTTTGAAATTAAATTTTGTCAAAATACTGTGCTACCTAGGTTCTCCAACTAGTTTTTTCCAGTTGTCTTTACTTCTGTGTCCTTCCCTATCCTTGTCGAGAATGAACTGATGGAAGGCCTTATTTGCTATCAGTTCTATTATAAAACTATTAATAAAACATTAACAAAATCAGTGACCTTTCTTTTATTTATACAACGTATTTCTGTGATAATAATAATGTTAATAAGTCCATTGCTGGACATGTTCCTAATTGTACTTATTAAGTATATATAATGTGCTGACTATGATGCATGTGAATTAATTCTTCAATGAAATGTTTTCTGTTTTGGAAATAGATGAAGAATATAAAATGATTTCCCTTAAAATTATTTCCTGCACAGATAATTCCATTTATACCATTTGTACATAGGTCTGATAAAAGGAAAAATAAAATTTCCAACTATTTATTATATACTAAATCAGAATAGGATCTCCGGATCTCCATTATTTTATTTATCTAAATATCCACAATTAAATGAAACTACGTGATGTAGTATTATTTCGACTTTCTTTAATTTCTTTACCACGACCTAGGTTTCGTTGTATTACAACATCTTCAGGTGGGCTATTAGCAAAGATATCTTTGCTAATAGCCCACCTGGAGATGTTGTTATACAACGAAACCTAGGTCGTGGTAAATAAATTAAAGAAAGTCGAAATAATACTACATCACGTAGTTTCATTTAATTGTGAATAATGAATTTCTACAAAATTAACCCCAAATATATTCATTATCTAAATATGTTCTGATCAACATTTATAGTTTCGAAATTAAATATTAGAAAATAATAATATTTTGGCCTGTTGTGTTTTGATGTTCGTGGTATATTCACACAATATTACGTATATATTAATACCATCAATTATTTGTTATTGTGAAATTCAAAGGAAAATTAAGAAAATTGTATATTTGATTTTAAAATAAAAAATTTGGTTTAGGTTTTTTAGAAATGATAGAATGATTATAGACAATATAGATGATGTTATGAATTGTATTTTGTTACTTTGTTATTTCGTTCATGGTTGCTCACACTGGGCCAAATATCTTCAATATTTATAGCGATTCAGAGGAATATTAAAAATATTAAAATTTTATGGTCACACAGGATGAACCGATCTATTAGTTTTGTAAAAGAGGTTTAGAGGTTTCGTAAAAAAGTTTATGAAATTTAATCTTCTTAAAGGATTATGGAAAAACATGTAATCGTGGAGTATAACGAATAAAGAAATTTTGTAATAAAGAAAAAATACATAAATATAATTTTGAAATTATATAACTTACAATTCTTTGAGTAGTAACCAAGGAAAGCATCTTCCGGTCCAGTAACTAAGTCCATTGATACGCAAATTGCGTTCAAAATTAAAAATACAATACTAGATCTCACAACACATTTGGTCATGGAAAACATTTTATTGTTTAGTATGAAGGCATAAATGATCGTTTAAACTTTCGCCCAAGTACTGATGAGAAAAACATTTTCAGTAGACGTTAACATGACAAATTAACAAAAGACATGCATTTGTTCAGCTGCCTAATAGTATTGTACCGTATTACTTTCCTTATTGTTCTTTTGATACAATGCACAAAAGTAATGAAGTATTATTTTGTGTCATGTGTAAACAAAACATTGCAAAAATTACTTGAGGACACGTTGAGTTGACACTTCGCTTGCAAAATTGTTATTGTTCAAATCGATGAATTTTGAATCCGATTCGCACCATAAGACAATATTAGGTTATCGTTAAGGATATATGAACTTACGAAAATATTTAATTTTTGTTTAATCTTCAAAAAATCTTTCCTTTCATCTACAATATTCATAATTGTAAAGAATGTTCGTATACAATCTTAGTAATCGCATGCTGGTGAAGCTGCTAATACTGCTAAACCAATATTATAGGTTTTGATTGCCTATGATAAGGTCTTTATGATAGATATTTTTTATTTTCATGTTATTTTATATAATTTTATCTCTTACACTATGTCTAAAAACTTTAGTTAGTTCACGTCTGTGTAATTTTCTATTGGCGGTATCAACCTTATTATAATATTAGTTTTAATTGCCTATGATAAGGTCTTTATGATAGGTACTTTTTTATTTTCATGTTATTTTATATAATTTTATCTCTTACACCATGTCGAAAATCTTTAGTTAGTTCATGTCTCTGTAATTTTCTATTGGCGGGATCAACCTTATTATAATATTTATTTTTGATTGCGTATGATGAAGTCTTTATGATAGGTATTTTTTTATTTTCATGCTTTTTATACAATTTTATCTCTTACACTATGTCGAAACTCTTTAGTTAGTTCACGTCTATGTAATTTTCTATTGGCGGTATCAACCTTATTATAATATTTATTTTTGATTGCGTATGATGAAGTCTTTATGATAGGTATTTTTTTATTTTCATGCTTTTTATACAATTTTATCTCTTACACTATGTCGAAACTCTTTAGTTAGTTCACGTCTATGTAATTTTCTATTGGCGGTATCAACCTTATTATAATATTTATTTTTGATTGCGTATGATGAAGTCTTTATGATAGGTATTTTTTTATTTTCATGCTTTTTATACAATTTTATCTCTTACACTATGTCGAAAATCTTTAGTTAGTTCACGTCTATGTAATTTTCTATTGGCGGTATCAACCTTATTATAATATTGATTTTGATTGCCTATGATAAGGTCTTTATGATAGGTATTTTTTATTTTCATACTATTTTATATAATTTTATCTCTTACAATATGTCGAAAATCTTTAATTAGTTTACGTCTGTGTAATTTTCTATTGGCGGTATCAACCTTATTATATATTGGTTTTGATTGCCTATGATAAGGTCTTTATGATATGTATTTTTTATTTTCATGCTATTTTATATAATTTTATCTCTTACATCGTGTCGAAAATCTTTAGTTAGTTTACGTTTGTGTAATTTTCTATTAGCGGACTTTGTGTTTTAGTCATTGTAATCAATTATAAATCATCTGATGACCAGACATATTAATATTTGTGTATGTCGAGTATAAGTCCACCACTCGTAAACTTAAATTATATCTTGTCTGAACGTTTTGTGTAATATTTCATCCAAGTATATGAAATTCGGAATGCATCGTGTACTATTACCTATTGTAATGAAAGCACATGCATTACAGTGTTTAGTAATAATAAAACCAAATATAGCTAAGTGCCTTTAACTTACGAATTATGTGAATGTATGAAGATTGTGGTAAATAAATAGGGTTGAAGTCTCGCAATGCATGAAACGGAGACCTGCGTTGTTTTCAGAGTGCAAATTCTACAGGATATTCTGGGATATTGGTTTACGCATAGATTTTGGTATTTGCTTAAATCCAATTTTGCAGATAGTTTTTTTAGTTTGAGTTTTTTTTTTATTTCTCTTCCACTTGCAATTTTTCCACAGGAACGAGGAGAGAGTGATAAATAAAATCAGATGAAGAGAACCTGCTTCCTTTGTACAAAATTTGTGCGTTGACGAAAGCATACAAACTTTGCTGATTAGCTTTAGATGTTTCAGGAACCTAGTGGAAAAAATATATGTTTTAATAGCATAAATGCAACCCTTAAAATTATAAGCTTTAAATATAAATGAAAAATAAGGATTATGTTCGTAACCGAAATAAAAAGGATGTTCTAGAAATTTGACATTAAATAACTATTGTCTCATAAAAATATTTTTCCAAGATCATTTAAACTTTAGAGTCCGCGGAAAGAAATCGTTTGTTGAACTTATTTGTTTTTCTTACATTTTGCATACTTAATATGAAATTTTTGAGGTGACCAATATTATATATATATATATATATATAATTTATAGACTTTCGTAGACTTCATAGATTTTTGCCCTAATTTTGTAGTCAGATTTCAAAATGGAGAATAAACCACCACACATAACAATGAACACAATTGAACTACAATAAAACATAGGCAATCATGGGGTTTGTGAACAGAAGTGAAAATTCAAAACCATGAAATAACAGTGACATTTTTTTAATTGTCAAATTAAAAATTAAAATTTCATAATTTGTAAATTAGTACTCACTGTTGTACTGCACAGTGGTCCTGCTATTAAATAATTAAAATAATATCAAACTAAAACACAACTGACAATGCACAATATGTGTATATTTGTGTGTATATATGTGTTATATATTGAATTTTCCACGTAGTCGTTTAACTTTACTTGTATAGATATACACAGCACTAATGTTGTGCAACACGTCACCCTTATAGCTACAGATACAGTACTATTACAACATGTCGGTGACTCAAACTCACAAGATTTTACCCATCCAACAAGCGTCCAACGCGCACATTACACAGTCGGGTATATACTATGCGTTGGTGTGTATATGCCAGAGCAGTAGATGTTATATATACATATGTCGTACTAATAGCTACATATGTACTGTTAACATTAGCAGTCGGTGACGCGGACGCATAAGATTCTCCTCAACCAAAAATCGCTCGACGCGCCTAAAGAAGTTTTCACTTCAACAAAATCGGATGTAACGAACTTAGCGAACGCTGCACACCCCCGCGCCCGCGCCTCGCCCCGGCTCCCTCTGCTACCGGTTCTAAACTTAACTCGTTGTCATTTATTTTAAAATTTTAATAATTGTATGATGGCTTTGCGGACCACTTTGGATGCTTTCAGGGACCACCATTGGTCTAAAGGCCGCCGGTTGAGAATCGCTGGTTTAGATGAATCCCAATATTCAACGAGCGAGCCAAATTAACAAATTCGAGGTGATTATTTTCTAGACTTCCGTATAATCTGAATATTGTCTGCTTTCAAAGTACGTCGTTTAAAATATTAAGTAATGGACGATATAAAGAATAAAAGCTATAAGCAAAAGGAAAGATTTTGCTTGAAGTCATTCGCTCAGATATTTCTAAGTTTTGTATTCGAAAGTATACGAATCGCAGAAATACCCTCCTACAGATGATTTTCCGAAAGACGTGGACTAGTACGGTCTTGCACATTTCTTTAGCCGTTGAAACTGGGTATTGGTAAACTATCGTATTGAAGAAATATTTTAATAATTAATTTAATAAGCTCGGTGTCGACTGAGATGAAGATGACATAAACGAGGTCGAAAATTAGACATAAGTAGATTCTCACTTATTTTGCGAATCTGTAATGGATGAAGCAGAAGTGGAAATGAAGTATGTGGTGAAGAAGGAGATATATAATTTATTAAGGAAAAAGCTGAACCTAGGCGAATTCAATTACCTGAATGTGGTTCTGTTATAAGATGTCGACGAGATAACTTAAAAGAATGGTTTCCCCTGATTAGGCGTGACACGATATCTACCACAAAGCGTCAAGAAAATGAGTTTTTATAAAAATATGTAAATATATTATATAATAATGAAATCACTAATAAACTAACGATTGTATTTTTAAATATGTGTTAAATGAAAGCTTCAATTTGGTGTCTCCTACGTTAAAATGTTTTATTTAAATTTTTAATAAGAGTCGTTATTTTAAAAACTTAATAACTATTCTCCTCAAGAATTGGAGAGGAATTTAGATTTTTTAGAAAAACTGAAAATGTTTTTTCTAAAAAAAACTCCTTGAAATAAAATACCAACCAGTCCCAACACTCTCAAGGAATTCTTTGAAATCTTAACTAGGAGTCCATCCATAAATCATATGAAAAAATTATCCAAACATATTTATATTATCAAAATCATCCATATGTAGGAGATATGCAAATTAAGTTATGTCAAACCATAATATAAGTTATATCAAAGTAGTGAAATATATTAAGAGGACAGGTTTTTTCCCAATAATTTTAAACAAACAGATTTTGTCAATTAATATTTTTTTATATATTGTAATAAGGCATCAATATTTTACTCGGAGATATATAATATTAATAACTTTATAAAAAACATTAATTGACACACATACAAACAAACAGACAAAGATTTAAAAATAAACAATTTCTGCTTCATTATTTATTTGTCAAAAATAAGGATGAAAGGTCGTTTCTTACTTATAATGTTTTATTGTATGCAAATACAATACATCAGAGGAGACTGAATATATGTACATGTTGATGAATTCATGAAGTCTCTCTTCTAAGTATGACCTTGTGGTACATTTAAGAGATATGATCATAAAAAATAATAAGAATAAGACATCAAATTAGTGGATATCAGAACATTTGGATTTTTTTGCTTGTATTATCTCCTTGTCTACTCGCCTGTATTCTCCAAGTTTCGACTTTTTGAAAACAGATTGTGTCTTGGTTCTCTGGAAACTACAGCCTCGACAACTTCATTATCGTCGTAATATCTATTTTCCTAACTATCCTCTCTTTCAATATGAGGAACAAATAGAAGGCACTGGTACCATGGTGAATGGTCATCTAATTCAAATTCAGCTTTTTGAATGATAGCCAGTGAGATTGCCATCTTCTGGGTGCCCACAGTGTATTGATAAAACAGGACACTTTTTTTGGAGTTATCCCCTTTTTAACTTTTTGCTGGCATCCGTCAATCGGATGTTAATGTTGTGTGATATTGGTATGTATAGAGATCCCACGCTCGTTATAAATATAGTCAATGTACGCGTACCAATAGGTAGCCAATATCTCTTCTGCGTCCCAAAATATTGAAGCCATGACCTTGCTAATCCAAGCCGAAGAACAAAATTTTGTGGATATGTGTGTGTATGCATGTATGTTTGTATATATATATATATATATATATATATATATATATATATTAGTCTTTTAGATTGTAACCATTACTTTACTGTTTCTTCTGTTGATCAAAGTAGTGGACGACTGTTTTATCCATTGTAGCAAAACGTGCCAAGGAATCATCGGAACCTTCGTGAAATTTAGCCCACCATGTACTTGAGATATCAAATCGTTTCTTTTTCAGTTGTCGATAAACATTCTCGGCACCTATTTCTTCATAATTTTTCTCATATTCAACTCCTCCTCAAAAAGATTCAGATCCTCAAATATGAGCTGAATAATCGAATATTTAATAGTTTCCTCTTAAATTAAAGAACGCAGGGTAACCCCTCGATGAATCAATATATTTATTAGATTCTTACAATATTTTCTTCGTTGAAAGCTTGTCAGAGCGCTGCTCATTTTCCATGGACATTCTACCGACTAAAAATTGAGAAGTTCACCTGGCGACAGTAGACACAGCTGTTCTGACTCTCCTAATATCTTCACCAAATTGCACTTAATAAGCTGCTCCGTTATCTTGTTCAAACCAAGATACTCAATCGTAGATCGCACTTCTTTTCCTTTATTTTTAATTTCAATTTTATTGATCAGAATATCATAAAGAACTATTTTTTCCAAACATTATGGTCTAATTTTATGTGGGGTAAGACGCGTTAAACATAGTTATTATGTATATATTTATTATATAATAAAAATAGTTATTTTCAATATTTTTTGATAATGCCTTTTATGTGCCCGATTTTGATTTGCTTTTTATCATTAAAGATATAGAACGGTTTGATAACGGAGCGATGGATAACGTTTACATAATTATTTGCATTGGATACAATTACTTAATTCGACTGTAGAGATGGTACGGCGAAGACAGTTATTTAAAAACGTAACCAATATCTTTATTACTGTGTCCAATGTTTTTATTACACTTCAATGAATAAGATAAACGAAGTTATTGTAGAGGTTTATTTTGTATCCCACCTCTTCTAACCTTTCCAATATTTTTTTGTGTTCCGTCGATTTTATATAGCGGCAAGTGGGTAGATATTGGACTAAAATTATGAAAATGAGAAAATTCTAGCGTAATTGATTGTTGTGAAAAATTTAATTATATATTCCTTCTAATTGCTAATTCCATTGTCTTGGAAGAAAAAGTTTTTTCGACAAAAACGTGTTTCACAATATAAGGAATAACTTTTGTCCCGATACGTGTTTCAGCACAATGTAAAGAATATCTTTTATCCTCATACGTGTTTCAGCACAATATAAGGAATAACTTTTGTCCTTATACGTGTTTCAGCACAATGTAAATAACAAATTTTGCCCTTATACGTGTTTCAGCACAATGCAAGGAATAACTTTTTTTCCTTATACGTGTTTCATTACTTTTGTCCTTATACGTATTTTAGCATTTTTGTCCTTATACGTGTTTCAGCACTTTTGTCCGTATACGTGTTTCACAATGTAAGGAATAACTTTCTTTCTTATACGTGTTTCAGTACTTTTATTCTTACACGTGTTTCAGCACTTTAATTTTTTTTTCATTCAGTCGGAACGCTCCCCAGTTAGCCATCGTGAGACGCCGATGTGTAGCACGGAAAATGGGCGGAGTGCGTTACTGTTTATATTTAAGTAAAGAATATTAATTGGGCAAGTAAAACTTGCACTTGATTTATTTTTTCTTCTGACCCATCGTTTATTCTATTGAAATTCATGTGAATAGTTGGATTAAAATTTGTTGTTTTCTGTAAATGTAATTCATTTATCCATTTAATTTGCACACACATATTTTTGCACGCCTTCTATTGCATTATTTTAGGTTATTTTTGTCTCGTTAGGTTATTTATTATTGTCTCGTTATCTGTATCAGATCACTTATAGTCTACAATACAAAACTTTTTTCAAATATATTATTGAAATTAACTGGAAGAGATTGTTCTTGTGGTAGTAAGCCATAAATAAAGATGCAGATGCAGATTAAAGTTTTAAGTAAAGA
Organism: Druceiella hillmani; assembly: GCA_039881145.1. NCBI lineage: Eukaryota > Metazoa > Arthropoda > Insecta > Lepidoptera > Hepialidae > Druceiella > Druceiella hillmani. The sequence continues at coordinate 5,816,958 of JAYKKI010000069.1, read as the reverse complement.
GATAAATAAACAATAACTGGTTACGCAAACTTACGAAAATTTTGAGTAGTGATTAATAGATTATCGGACGTGTAATAAGATTCTTGTCTGATTCAAACTAGATGTAGACATAAAATATTACGTATTTTACCATAAATATCAAAATATTTCTAAAAAAATTTAATTGTATCTGTAGAATAAACAGGGCATCCATTGTGCACTTACCTCGCCGTGCGTTCGCTTTGTAAATGAAAGATATCCTGCTAAAGTTTTCCCACGAAAAACAAGTTATATTGCTGTGTTTATAGAGCGGCGATAATTGGAAAAATTTGAAGAAAATATGTTTGAACCAATTCTTAAGAATAATTACAAACTTTAGTTAAAATTTACTTTTTTTTTAATATCTAAAGTATTACTGTTAGAACTTAAAAGCCTCGATGAAAGTGTGAAATACAGGAATATTAGAAATTTTATTCTTACATATGCATTAATGCTCGCACGCAGGCTTTTCTTACATCTCTCGACATCGTGTCAATAATTAATAGTTTGACTTTTCACCTAGGTTTTTGACACAAATAGAAAGTAAAGCTGACAGCCCGATATACTTATCTTGAATGATACTTAATTAAATTCAGTTTGCTGAATACTGTTAAATAAAGTATATCTTTTAATGTTTTCTACAACAATTGATTCTGAAATTAAATATATGTACAATAGTTTGACTGGTTTTTATGTTTCAACAAGATTTTAAATAATATTATTTTGAAAAGAGCTTGTGAATTCAGGCCTGGAAATAACATAACCTACCTTCCAATCCAGGAAATTTAATTCTGACTTATAACACAATCCCAACTTATACAACAATCCAAATCGAAAGTATGTTTCTTTTCGTTTCGGATCAGAGGAATTCTTTTGCAAAGAGACGGTTAGTGAGCCGGGAAATGTTGTCTTATTCCGACCTGATAAATCTCAACCTAACTCATAATCCCAACGAAAATTATAAATGCAAAAGTGTATTTGTTTGCCGTCCTTTCAGGTCACAGAGTGGGCCGGCAAACGGTACAAGGCTATTGTTCATCACGAGGAATCTCATTTTAACTAATATTATAATTCTAACTTATATTTTAAATGCCAAAGTGCGCAACGGGGCAATAGATCGAAATTATTTTTTTGCACAGAGATAGGTGGTGGACCAGAAAATGACATAGACTTCTTTTCATTCCGCAAAATCTCATCCTAACTAACAACACATTCCTAACCAATATTTTAAATGCGAAAATGTGTTAGCTTCTTCTTTCTCATCGATAGGTGGAAACAGATCGATGTGATTTTTTGCACAAAGATAGTTGGCATGCTGGAATATGATACAGGCTATATTTATTATTTCGGGACATCTCATTCCTTCGGAGACATTCTTATTTGAAACAAAAAGTATACAATGGGAACAATGAAGCAATGTCCCAACGGAGTCACGGATAAAGGCAATTTTTTGAAACGCTACATATGCAATATAGAGTAACAAAAGAATCATTCCCCTTAATCCCTAAATCGAAGGAAAATATTTCTATTTTCATTGTTATTTTTACTATAAAGCCACAAAAACAAATGTTTAAAATTAAATTTCGTTTAAGCTTTTAAAACGGTAATGCATGTTATAATTTATCCCTTTAAGTTTTTAACCATAAACACGTGTTTATGGTTAATAAACACGTGAGCAAAGTCGAAGTAAAAGTTAATATTTACATTATAGATAAAACGGGTTTTTCTTTTAGACGTTTTGTATATAAACTTTGAATAAATTGGTATTACTTTGGAATACTATTATTAGTATAATTTTGGAATACTTAGTATTGGTTTGAAATTTTTATAAAAAAAACAGGATTTGTGATGTTTCACTAGTTTGCATATATAAGAAGTAAGTTAGTAGGGTGTGCGCCCCACTACACTCTAGAAAGTGCGCGGAGAACATTCATATTGGCCTGGCTTTGGGAGGTGATATATTCAATGTGAATGTTCCAGGATAATTTTGAGTCTGGGAATATACCTAAGAATTTGGTATTAGAAAGAACAGGGATCGAGGAGGAATTATAAGAAATTGATAACGGTGGCGTAATTCTCCTTCTCGAGAAGACCATCACAGCGCTTTTGGAAGAGGATAAATTCATACCATGAAAATTAACTCATTTGTTTAGGTTAACAAGGGCAGAGTTCAAAGCAGTTTTGGCAATTATTATTGACTTATCAGAAGAACATAAAAGCAGATAGTCAGCGTATTGCAAAATACGACAGAAGTGATTTACTGTTGAGTCGATGATATAGGAGTAAATAATGAAAAGTAAGGGACTTAAAAGAGCCTCCTTTCAGAGCCTCGGAGAAGACTCCTCCATATAGCTCTTGTCAAGGGAGGGGATCCGGGAAATCTAAGAATAATAGATCTTTCAAAAAGAAAATTGAGGAGTAAAATTTGTAATCTCGATTGGTATCCCGAGATTATGAAGAATTTTCTTGAGGATTAGAAGGTTTACGTTATCGTAGACTGAAGAAAGATCTATAAAAGCAGCAACGGGGAACTCTTATCGAGAGAAGGCAAGTCTTCTAATGTCAGTGGTTAGGATGCTGAAATTGTCCATAGTACTTTCAGCTATTCTGAAGCCAAATTGGTTGCTTAGAAAATCGGAATGGTGTTCTGTAAACCATTCCAAATGATTCTTAATTAGATGCTCCGTAATCTTCACTAAAACAGGAGAAAAGACTATGGGTCTGTAGGATGAACCTAAATTGGGATCTTTATGAGGTTTGAGAATGGGAATTATTATTTGAGTTTTCCAAGACTTTGGAAAATAACCTGATTTGAACATACAGTTAATGAGGGATAGAAGATATCAACGGGTAGGTGATAAAGTATTTATACTATTATTTTATATATTTAACCATTGAGAATGTTTTCCCATGACATGACATTCGGTCAATACCAGGGGAAAAATCCTTAAGATGATGCAAGGTAAAATCCAAGTCATTAATGGAGAAATCATCTTCTAAAAAATGATTGGCGCTAATAAAGTTATATCTGAAAGGTAATTCATCTAAATTTGGGACGGATGGGGGTTACAAGCTTATTTAAAAATTGATCAAACCAATTCTCGTGTACGGATTTGGGAAGATCAGGCTGAAAAATAGACCGAAAGCGTTTTCTATTAGACCAGACGACATGAGAGGGAGTAAAAGGAGAGAGGGCGTGACAGAATTTCTTCCAGGTTTCCCTCTTTTTTTAAGGAGAATTCGTTTAGTCTGTGCTTGCGTCTTTCGAAACAAAAGGAAGTTTGCTTCCGACATATTAGATTTATACATCGCTTCAGCTTCTTTGCGCGATTTAACCGCTGCGGAGCAGTCTCCATCCCACCAGGGGGGAGAGGATCTGTAGCGGTGGTTAAATCTCTTAAGTGGGATAAAGTTCGCGGATAGGTCTATTAGCCTTTACAAATTGGTCATAGGAAGAGTCAACGCTATCCAGGTCCACTGGAAGGAGGGAATCCACTTCAACACTGAGGAAAGTGCGGAATCCCACCCAATCTGCTCTATGTAGGTTGTATTTTTGAAGTGAAGGATTTTTTTCAATATGTAAATTTAAACGAGGGAAAGAAATCAGGATGGGGAAATGGTCGCTGCCAAAAGACTCAGATAGAATATTCCAGGAAACTAAGGATGATGAGGAGTAAAGACAGATATCTACTGAGCTCAGTTTCTTAAATGGGCAGGAACTCGTGTTGGAAAACCATCATTCAGTAAACACAGGCCAAAATCGTCCTGGAGTTCCACCAAGGAGTTGCTTCGGATGAAACCCCAAGACGGGTGATGAGCATTAAAATCTCCCAGAATAATATATGGGCCAGGAATTTAAGTTAAAATATCCCGTAGTTCTAATGCTATGGAACATGTTGGACGAGTGACATATATAGAAAGGATGGTTATATCTTTAACTCTCGCAGCGACAACATTGAATTGACAACTGCGGGAGCCAGGGTAAACGTGGGAGAAGGCGGATCCGCTCTTGCTATCCGCTCTATCATCCCGTAGACAGACATAGTGACATGGATCTTAAAATGGAATCCTGGCTTCAGCCAAGTCTTCAAGATAGCATCCATGGACTTGACAAGGAGGTGACGAAAATCTATTTTGTTGGAAATAACACTGCGACTATTCCATTGCAAGATCCTCGCCCCTGTTGGCAGAGCCATTATAAAGAAGGGGTTGAAGAGAGGTAAGAATAGAGGAGGCAACGTTAGACGGTATTTGATTGGGGGAACTCAGGATTTGGACCAAAGTGGTCAATAGAAGCTGAATAATACTCGTAGAAGAAGGAGTATTAAGTGAAGACTGTTGACTAAGGCCGCAGCCATTTTCAGGTTGAAGAATTCTGGAGTCTGCCCAGGCTTGTTCTACAGCCGAGTGGTCGCAGCCCTGGTTGAGACTTGCCGAAGAGTAGGTTCAAGGCTTCAGGTGCACAATTTTTTTTGTAAGAGGAGTTGATAGGACGAGACGACAAAGAGGAGAGAAATTTTGGGAAGAAGTTGGAGAAGAAAGAATTTGGGGGGATTAAGCTGCAACTGAAGCTTATGATTTTCTTGCAGAAGGGGCCATTTTGGAGGCTTCCGCAGAGGATATGTCTCTTTCAGACATTTCAAATTTGACCTTTTTTTGTCTTTCGAATTCCGGACAAATTCTATCAGTGGGTTGTCAACAAGAAGAGGGCAGTTTCTTCCGACGTGACCTTAACCGCATCGGAAACAACATTCAGAAGATCCGGATTTGAAGCATTGAATCGTAGGGAATTCATATTTATGAAGGACTTGGCCATCAAAGACGATGACCATAGTATCCGATGGAAAATATTTAGATTAGCCATCGACCATTTTTTTAAAGTTTAAGCGGCGGACTTTAATAAGCCTACCGGTACGTCCCTTACCGATTGGCCTATTTTGTTTCATTTCAAAATTTTAATTTATAGTTGTATAATACGATTTATAATTATATAATAAAATGACTTTAATGGTAATTAATACTTTTCTAATTTATTTAATTATCATCAAAGTCATTTTATTATAATTTGAATCTAGTTTGACAGTCCTAAATCCTAAACTTGTAAAGTATTAAGTAAAGTGGCTACTCTGTAAAAATTTGTAACAATAGTGCGTAATGTTCGGTCATTACTATTTATCACCACGTTGTATGACCATTGTTCAACGGTTGAACGTACACGTAAGAAATAATCTCAAATATTATAGAATACTGAACTACTGAGTTAGAGATATAAATTAGTGATATATATTGTTTCAATCAAATGATACATATCAGTCTTTTCTTTTCACTGATACATTTTGCGCACCTCTACTTGGGACACTTTCTATTTACTAGATGTGTATCTATTGAGAAGATAGTTCATGAAACCCACATTGCATCACAGTAAACTATTTCGATATACATAAATCATTTACCAGGGAACGACTATGATATGTTTGCGACATCGCCTGAATGATGTTAAGAATGTTGATGGTGTTGCATCTTAAACGTCCTCTACACTACTCGCGAAGTTACCTCGGCGAAGTGCTCGTCGAAGTCGATCGCAGTCTGAAATACGTCTGAAGTACAGTCCGAAGCACGTACAAAACGAATCGAAGTACCTCTCTATATTATTCTCTTCGCCTAACTTAGATCAAATTGGCGAGTAGTGTAGTGCAGGTTTTATATGCAAATTCATAATTTCAACCTGATATTATAGAAGGGTATATTTTATAAATATAGTTTGTGAAAACTATAACGCAAAAAATGTATGAAAAAATGGAGTAGTGCCTACTTACGTGAATTTCTGGAATTATCGTAAATAATGTCATAGCTAACACGTTAAATATTCCTACCCATTTCTCTGGGAAGCCTAGACATTGGCGTTAAATAATTATTGTGTACGGTATTGACAAGTAATATAGCATTAAGTAAATGAATATAATACTAGCTGACCCTTGCGAAGTCTTCGCACTATATCGCCATCTAGCGTGTTCCAAGTATACAATTTGGCTAAGATATTTGATGTGTCGCCCACAGATGGCGCTCATGCCAATTGTTATAAAAATTAATTTTTTTATTAACAAAAAGATTTTTTTCGAATTTTTTTATATTTTTCGCCCAAAGTAGAAAACATAAGCTTTAAGTGGGTATTTTTTTTATTTTTTTTGGTGCAGTAGTTATAGAGATCGAGCCGCTCGACCAACAAACACCTTTTAGAAATAATATATTTAGATTCCCAAATTCTTATAATTTTAAATAAAAATAGTATGGAACTTTTGCGCCAAAGCAAAAAGTAATGATTAAACCATTACCTGTACCTGTCCCTACGAGAATATATATGTGGAAAATGAAGTAGTACTTACGTGAATTTCTGGAATTATCGTAAATAATGTCATAGCTAACACGTAAAATATTCCTACCTATTTCTCTGGGAAGCCTAAATAGAATAGGCGTTAAATAATTATTGTGTGCAGTATTGACAAGTAATATAGCATTAAATAGTGCCAAAGAAAAAAGTAATGATTAAACCATTACCTGTACCTGTCCCTACGAGAATATTTATGTGGAAAATGAAGTAGTACTTACGTGAATTTCTGGAATTATCGTAAATAATGTCATAGCTAACACGTAAAATATCCCTACCTATTTCTCTGGGAAGCCTAAACATAATTGGCGTTAAATAATTATTGTGTGCAGTATTGACAAGTAATATAGCATTAAATAGTGCCAAAGCAAAAAGTAATGATTAAACCATTACCTGTACCTGTCCCTACGAGAATATTTATGTGGGCGCAAATGTCAATGAAGACGTATGCGTCTCTTGCTCAAACCTACTAGAATCTACCTCTACGCGGAATGTGATTTACTGAAATAGAGCAGAAAAAACACTTGATATTTTTGGAAATACGATGATCACCGACGAAGACGTATGATATCATCGTTTAATTATATAATAATTTAAATTAACTGTAAAAATAAAATTAGGTTAATGTTGAGTTTGTTTCTCTGAAAATTATTTGGCAGATTTATAATAAAATGTTTTTTATTAGTCAAATTATATAAGATACTGGATAGAGGAAAAAACATCCGTTCATAGAAATACTATCAGCATCATTGAAAATATTATGCCATAAAAGCATTGTACACTAATAATTTAATATCTCTGTCAATCAATATCTCCAGTTTTTAATTTGAAATCAACGAGTAAATAACTATCTTGTATTGGAGCAAATAACGGCTTAACGTTATTACCCAATTGTTTATACTAGGAACATATTTACGTGTACCTAGAGTAGGTATCAACAAGCCCAAAACTTGTCTCACGTATTATTCTTCTGAGTTTACCTTAATATATTTAACACTACAATTAACATTATTAAATAATTTATCAAAAAAACCGATGTACCCGCCCGTATATGTCATTATTCTACTCTTCCCTGGAATTACTCTAGAATTACTGGATCGTCTGGAAATTAAGTTGAATTTACAAAATTAAGAAATTAATATTTGCTATCAAGAAGTTCCAACTTAAGTAGATTACCAGCGTTCAAAAGTAAATAGAAATTATAATGCATAAAGTAGAATTATAAAACTTACATTGTACCAACAGTATATCATTGGTGGTAAAAGAGTGGTAATTTCCATAAATTTCAATTAAGTTTAAATATGTGAACATAAACTGAATAAATTGAACTTTACACATTATCTCTTCTATAATACATTCCCATGGCCACCAGCATCGTTTAACTGAAAACTCTTGCATAGCTACTTACTTTCACCTTATGCATCATATCCGGATACACCACGTCATATTCGGATATCCACTGTCACCACGCTGAACATGAGATAATTTATTGTAACTAACATACATTCCTGGTAAATGACACGGTAGAGGTGTATAAAACAAGGCAATAATTCTTGTTTGAAAAATTGAGAGAAATCAATTTTCCCAGTTTTAATGGTACTCCATTGCCCTTAGAGCTGACTAATTTATAATTATAAACTAAAATTCCACATATGAAATTTATGACATCCAAAATTTTAAAATTTTTTTGGGGAAAATTTTACAGTACATAAATATGATTGTCCTACTGTGGAATTTATAAAAAGTTGATATTTTTTTGGGTTTCATTCTAAATAGATTATATAAATAAACACCAATCGATTTTGGGATAATTTTTATAAATGAAATCGTACTCGAATCCATGTTATGAATAAATATTGTTTGAGTCAGTAATAAAAAAAACTACTGCTTGTCGTTACTAGTACTTTAATTATGGTTTTAGGTTTCCTCGTGTTTTTCTAGTAGCCATTTTGATAAACGAACTTTATTGGAAAAGCGTAAAAATCTTGATTTTCTTATTTCAATGTCATTTTGTCATAAATCTTTATAAACATAATAAACATTTAATATTTTATGAATGAAATAGCTAATATATATGTAAAAAGAACGTTTAACGTCTATACGTAAAGGGTTAATCGATAATTTGGGCGTAGTTATTCCCAAATATTTAAACAACAAAGATATTTAGATTTGAAAAAGAAAATAGCAGCGGAAGTTCTGCTGTAAACTTAAAAGAGCTTTATAATATTTTAGAGGTTGTTATTATTATTATTTTGCAATATATTTGTTTGCAATGTTTCTTTTTTTTAATCAACATAATTTGGTAGTAAACATGTTTTCAACTGGTAGACAATTAAAAAACTACCCAATATTTTGCCTACTGTTACCAACTAAACAGGCTGGAGATTCAATTTTCTCTGTCATCTAGTCTTATCACTATTATCAGTGAATGTTCATTCTTCTGTATTCTTAAAGGGACTCCAGTCAAAATTTTTTTAACTGGAATTTCGATTCAATTCACTCAGGAATTACTAAAAATACAGGATCGAATTTAAAGATATTTGTTTTAAAGTTTAACAACTAATAAACAAGTAGCTTCTTGCCGGTGGCTTCTGGGTGGTTATATAAATTTATCGAATGCCACCAGTTAGTTTGCTACATATTTTCAATGAGTAAAGGGAAAACAAACAAAAAAAGAAATAAATATATATATATATATATAGAGTTATAAACAAAAAGACTACTTAGAAGCGATTGTTTTACAAATTATCATTATGAAATAATATTGCAATCTTTCCTCATACTTTTCATTAGTCGAAACAATAAATTCATTCTACTATTTATTAACGATAATTTCCATGTATTCTCAATTCCATTGAGTTTATCTTCGCCTCATATACGCGTATTCTTCTCTAACTTATGTTCGTTATTCTTAAATATAATTTACCATACATATTCATCATCCGTAATGATGGCACCTCTAATGCGTATATAATAGCGCTCTGCTACTTTATAGAAGTTTATAGCGAAACAGCAACTTAAAAAACTAATGTGAGCGAAAATTTTCACTAAAACGAGTGGGTCTCTGAAACTTAACGGTCGAAAGCATCTGCACATTTTCCAATGATCTCGTTCAATGTGAATTAGTTTTCTCTCAAATATGGGAAAACTGACAATGAGTTCAATGACCTATATTTAATATTATTGTCTAGTACTTGTTCAGGTGTTCCATTTAGTTTTATGTCCAATATTATACACGAAAATACACATCGTACACGAAATGAAGCTTTTCTTATGCTCTTTTGTCTTCGTGAGGCTATTTTGATAAAATGTGACGGTCTAGATAGGAATGGGAATCTCGTGTATGTAAACTTTAAATTAAGTCATAAATTTTTATGAAGCTTTGAATTTGTCGAAGAAAGTTGTTGGTCCTTCAAAGTATTATCAAGTTACCTGTAGTGGAAAATGGAATAAAAATCGATTAAGTACAGATAGAATTTTCCTTAGGGTCCAAATATTGTTTTTCGCACTATAAATATGAAACTTAATATGTCTTTTAGTGATGTAAACAATCTTTCTTACCTAACTGTTTTTATTCGTTAATCCAAGTGGATCAAAATTATTTTATATTTCATTATTTACTAAACACCCCTATCCTGAAATATTACCAAATACAAAACATAATTTTGCATTCGAAAAGACTCCTTTTATAACACTACTCTATGGAGTCATTCCTGTATTATGTAAATAATACTCATCTTCCAAGTATTTGTGTACCAACTACGACTAGGTCTTCCTGTAAAATTTTAACACAATCGGTCATAAATTAAAAAAAGCTATGCTGCTGTGACATATGGATTAACAGACGGTTATGATGCAACCATAAATTACCATTTTTTGGCTAAGGAAGCCTGAAATGTTGTATGACAAAAGATCCGATCCATTTAAGAATGCCTCAAGTATACGAAACATTTTAAAAATTTTCAGTTATAACTTTTTTCCTTTTCATCGGCGTCAATAAACCAACAAATAAAGAAATGAAATCTTTTTCCGGGTTTTCTTATGTTATCGATTATTATAATTAAAATAAAATTGATAACTAGGTTATTAAATCCAGTAAAAAATAAATAGATTCAGCGGGAAATTTGAGGAGTTATATTTATAATTTATTCCAAATATCTGCAAAAGAGATTGGCTTTATAACAGGTATTGGGAAAATCTTTCTTTTTACTTATTTACTCATGTTTTCGTTTTCAAATAAAATGTTTAGAGAAACATTTCGATAAAATATTATTTTACTATCAATATGAAAATAATAAATTATATAACCCTAGACTTAAAACTTCTTATAAAAATATAATTTTGTATTTTAGAAATATTCCGACCGCTCTAGAAGATGAATAATTGAAAGAATATTGAAGAAAACGAACTGTGGAATCTTAGAATAATGAGTACTCCAGAAGACGAGAACACGCGCGATGGTGTGTCCTAAAAACTAGGCATATAATGCGTGGTATGAAAACGCGGCTTTCAGTGCAATTTAAGACACAGCTCTGAAAAGTTACGTGACAATATAGCTTAAAATGCCGGCTTGTGCTATACCCACCTACAAAAATATCACTGGACTGCAAAAGAAACAAATGGGCGTTACTTTTCATACGTAAAAATTATTACTTAATTTCATTTTCTATTAACTATGCAATTTTAAAATATTGAAGTAGATTATTATTAACAGAAGCGCGCCATTTTTATTGGTGTTGTCACCTCTTAAAAAAGTGTTTATCCAAATTAAAACATCTTAATTGCTCGATACTGAAAAGTGTAAAATTTTATTTGCAAAAAAATCGAGATTTGAAAAATGTCGTTGGAGAATTTGGTGTGACGTTTGAATTCCCGTTATCATATTCAATTTTAGAATATTTTACCTATTGCGTATATAATCACTATATGTAGGATTACGGCAAGAAACACATGTTACATTCAGTTATTTCCTCTGTCTTCTTTAATTTCTTGTAAAATGCGAACCGATATTGTTTAAAGTTGAAGAATTTTTATGACGACATTGAATGCTAATTAATATAAATAATTGTTTCGTCCTATTTTGAATTTCTTTAGTATGAGATCGAATATTTTCAAACTTTTATTATGGGCTTTTTCACATCTCTTTTTACTTTAAGACACTAAGATAATTGTTTTCTTTTTGTATTAAAAGTGTTAAGTGATAAATAAAATGATAAAATGTAATAAACTTTTTAAATAATTTTAATCTAAGCACTTTGGCCATTGGTTGTGGTATATATATACATATATATATATATATATATATATATATATATATATATATATATATATATGTATATATACATATATGAAAATTAGTTCAGTCGTGAAAGACATTCGTGAAGTGCGCCGCAAACAATATTTGCAATCTTAGAATAAAGAGTACTCCAGAAGGCGAGAAGACGCGCGAAAGTGTGTCCAAAAAACTACGCATAAAATGCGTAGTTTCAAAACATGGCTGTCAGTGCAATTTAAGACACAGCTATGAAATGTTATGCGTTTTCTACGTGACAATATAGCTTAAAATGTCGGCTTGTGCTATTCCCACCTGCAAAAATATCATTGAACTGAAAAAGAAACAAATGGGGATTACTTGTCATACGTAAAAACTATAACTTAATTTCATTTTCAATTAACTATGCAATTTTAAAATATCGAAGTGGATTGTTATCAACAGAAGCGCGCCATTATTACCCAAATTAAAACATCTTAATTTCTCGATACTGAAAAATGTAAAATTTTATTTTAAATTAAAACAACTTAATTGCTCGATACAGAAAAATGTAAAAATGTAAATAAAAAAATTGGGATTTGGAAAATGTCGTTGGAGAATTTGGTATAACGTTTGAATTCCCGTTATCATATTCAATTTTAGAATATTTTACGTATTGCGTATAAAATCACTATATGTAGGATTACAACAAGAAACACATGTTACATTCATTAATTTTCCATCGTTTTCTTGAAAAATGTGAACCGATATTGTTTAAAATATGAAGAAATTTTATCACGACATTGAATGTATAATATAAATAATTGTTTCGTCCTATTTTGAATTTCTTCAGTATGAGATCGAATATTTTCAAACTTTTGTTATGGGCTTTTTCACATTTCTTTTTACTTTAAGACACTAAGATAATTGTTTTCTTTTTGTATTAAATGTGTTAAGTGATGAATAAAATAGTAAAATGTGACAAAGTTTTTAAATAATTGTAATCTAAATACTTTGGCCATTGGTTGAGGTCAGAATAAACATTTTAGAAATTTAACATGGCGGCCTTAATAATGCTTCATATAAGCCAAGCCATGACCATATAAATTGATGCAAATGTGAATCATATTGCCGCAAACAAATATATTTATATGCGTCGATTTCCTGAAGTTGGTGGGTAAATTTATTCTGCTGGTAACACCGTGCGCGTTGTGGGAGGGCGCTAGTAAGCGGAGCGCAGTGCCCCCTCCACCGATTTTTGGCTTCACCGCGACCGCGAAGAGATTTGTGCGTATGCACCTTCTGGATTACTTTGTATTCTAAGTATGGAATATTTTAACGAATAAAACAAGAAAAAGTTTCAAAGTAAATGATATTTTACCATTAATACTATAGGAAATTTAAAGTAAAACAAGACAGAACGACAGAAAAATAATTGTAAGGAGATGTTAAGTCTTTTCCATTGACTCAAAAATTCGGTATCAAAGTTTCGTTTCTTGTATCGGGATCTATCTGATACTCGTTTTAAATTAAGTCGAAAAATAATCTTGCAAGTTGTACACTTAGAAGCGAGTAAGTTGCTAGAATGTAGGTAATACAATCCGTGAACAGGCACATTTTTAAACTGTATTTTCAAATATTCTGATGACATAAGTTAGACAGTTTAAGATATCGAAGGATGCGTTAACATGATTACGACCTGATTAACGGCGAAAGTATTTTAAAAATTATAACATTTTCGCAAGACGAAAATTTATAACTTCAATTTTAAAAACAATCTCTTTCTGGATAATAAAAGTTTAGGAAATCTCATACTGTGTTTTGAAAAGCCAGAAGCATTTTCAAAATTATTATTAATATATTTTCCCCATTAATTTATTATTGTTTGAATTTACGAGGTTGAATTTTGGGCTTCATTTTTAAGCTAAAATTTTAAAAATATATTTTAATATTAAACAATATAAACAAACATATATTAAATAAACATAAAAAATCCAGTGTATAATTAAACTTACCCATGACTTATAAGTTATGACTAGCGTATATATTATATTTAAGAAAGAAATCATTATTAACGACTTAATTTACTTTTATATAATTTTTTTTCAATTTCATTTAATATCAACTGATCTTCATACTAACTTAATTAGATAATAATTTTATAGTAATTCTATTAATACACAGCACTTAAAATGATAATTTAACAATTGCAGAATAAAACTACTTCTAAGTGATAGTTTAAAATCAGCTAATTATATATTTATTCAAAATGTTTTAGTGTTACAATTTGATCAAATGGACAAGTTTCGAACATTTTTGATAATACACAGATAGACGGTTTTAGAGTTTCGCCGACTTTTTTAATTTATTTCAGATCCGATCTACCTAAAAGCGGATCCAGTAAGTTGCGGATCTAGATGTTTAGCTTCAAAACCTCGATGTTTTAACATCGATCTTAGGTTCTCACAACATGATGATGATGTGAACAAAAATATCAAAAATCGATGTTTCCACGTTTATAGTATAAAATTTATTTTAAGAAGTCCGAAATTTTTGAATGGCTTAAAATGTTAACTTATCAATACACATTTTGGACTTTGTGAAGTAGTTCATAGTTTTTATGTCAGATGTCACTAATATATATTTTTTGATTTCATTTTTATAAAAGAAAATTCTATCTATAGTCCATGGTTATCATTTGGTTAGTCATTCACTGTCAATCGTCGTTTTCAAAGTTTTATTCTTCTTTCTACTACTTAGAGTTTGCACTGAATTAATAGTATTTTGTTTTGTTTGCATCAAAACAATTTTTGTCAAGCTAGAATCATCTTTTGCAAATAATTTTTGACAAAACTTCTGTTACAGTAATATTGATCTCAAATCTACTCATCGATTAACATCGACTTCTGTGCTATGTACCTTCTTTGAGTAAGTGAATGTAAACAGGACTATGGATGTTTAGTTTATAGTTTAAAGACATAAATCTCATTTGATCGTAATGTTTATAGCTTAGTTGTGTTTACAGATAATTGATATAAACACATAATCTACGAAGTTCTTTGTGCTACTTACTAGTTGGTTGCACATGTTCGAAATAAATGAGATAATATTGCGTTGCCTGCCACTTCTAACGTATAAATTAACACTATTTTTCTGCACGATAATGGGATTTTCATAAATGTTTGTTTATAATATTCTTATTTTTCTCAAAAGCAAAAAGAAGACTTTTCTTAATAGCAGATTTCAAATTATCAACAGCAAAGGAATTGATTAAAAGGGAAACTTCTGTCAAAAACATTATTTCTCCAAGTATTAATGATACATTTTGGGACCTTTTATAATATTGTAATCACTTACTTAATTTTTTGTAATTTTATGTTTTTAGTAAATAAACATATTAAAATAAAATTTAACTTTAGCACCAAAACATTTAACCCTTAGCCCTTTACTCGAGATTAAATATAAAAAGGACATCGAACGTCTGCAGATCATCAAAGCTATTTACCCGCATCATTGTAATGTTAAAAATTAAGTAGGTAGATTTTTAGAAAATTAGTTCATTTGGTGAAATTATAGTAAACTATCCAAATAAACTTATTTAGTTTTCTAAGAAATTTTTGTTATATCATAAATAGTTAATTTAATGGTGAATTACAGATAAAATTCTACAAATAAATTTTTCGCCCAACTGTGGTGGCATATCGATTTTAAATGAAACTTTTTGGAACTAATGGATTGCACCTGATTGATGTTGTAATGCTGCAGCCCCCGGCAGTCCATACTAATTTACACTATCACATACATACTCGCCCATGCGTATTCGTATGCGTGTACGCGTAAATTAATGTGAGGCTGTCAGCAGCGTGCAGGCGAAGAATGTTATGTATGTATATATATATATATATATATATATATATATATATATGTATGTATATATGTGTGTGTATATGTATATATATATATATATATATATATATATATATATATATATATATATATAAATATCGAGGCAACGTTAGACGGTATTTGATTGGGGGAACTCAGGATTTGGGCCAAAGTGGTCAATAGTAGCTGAATAATACTCGTAGAAGAAGGAGTATTAAGTGAAGACTGTTGACTAAGGCCGCAGCCATTTTCAGGTTGGGAAATTCTGGAGTCTGCCCAGGCTTGTTCTAAAGCCGAGCGGTCACAGCCCTGGTTGGGACTTGCCGAAGAGTGGGATCGAAGCTTCAGGTGCACAATTTTTTTGTAAGAAGAGTTGATAGGACGAGACGACAAAGAGGAGAGAAGTTTTGGGAAGAAGTTGTAGTTGTAGTGATACATATGAATGATACATATCAATCTTTTCTTTTCACTGATACATTTTGCGCACCTCTACTTGGGACACATTTCTATTCACTAGATGTGTATCTATCGAGAAGATAGTTCATGAAACCCACGCTGCATCACAGTAAACTATTTCGATATACATAAATCATCCCACGACCAGGGAACGACTATGATATGTTTGCGATATCACCTGGATAATGTTAAGAATGTTGATGGTGTTGTATCTTAAACGCCCTCTACACTACTCGCGAAGTTACCTCGACGAAGTGCTCGTCGAAGTCGATCGCAGTCTGAAGTACGTCTGAAGTACAGTCCAAAGTACGCACAAAGCGAATCGAAGTACCTCTCTATACTATTCTCTTCGCCTAACTTCGGTCAACTTCGCGAGTTGTGTAGTGCAGGTTGTATATGCAAATTCATAATTTCAATCTGATGTTATTATAGAAGGGTATATTTTATAAATATAATTTGTGAAAACTATAACGCAAAAAATGTTAAGAATGTTGATGATGTTGCATCTTAAACGCCCTCTACACTACTCGCGAAGTTACCTCGACGAAGTGCTCGTCGAAGTCGATCGCAGTCTGAAGTACGTCTGAAGTACAGTCCAAAGTACGCACAAAGCGAATCGAAGTACCTCTCTATACTATTCTCTTCGCCTAACTTCGATCAACTTCGCGAGTAGTGTAGTGCAGATTTTATATGCAAATTCATAATTTCAACCTGATGTTATTATAGAAGGGTATATTTTATAAATATAGTTTGTGAAAACTATAACGCAAAAAATGTATAAAAAAAGAAGTACTTACGTGAATTTCTGGAATTATCGTAAATTATTTATGCCATAGCTAACACGTAAAATATTTCTACCTATTTCTCTGGGAAGCCTAGACATGATTGGCGTTAAATAATTATTGTGTGCGATATTGACAAGTAATATACCATTAAGTAAATTAATATAATATTCCCGAATTCTTATAATTTTAAATAAAAATAGTATGGAACTTTTGCGCCAAAGCAAAAAGTAATGATTAAACCATTACCTGTACCTGTCCCTACGAGAATATTTATGTGGAAAATGAAGTAGTACTTACGTGAATTTCTGGAATTATCGTAAATAATGTCATAGCTAACACGTAAAATATTCCTACCTATTTCTCTGGGAAGCCTAAATATAATAGGCGTTAAATAATTAATGTGTGCGGTAATTGACAAGTAATATAGCATTAAATAGTGCCAAAGCAAAAAGTAATGATTAAACCATTACCTGTACCTGTCTCTACGAGAATATTTATGTGGTCGCAAATGTGAATAAAGACGAATGCATCTCTTGCTCAAACCTACTAGAATCTACTTCTACGCGGAATGTGATCTACTGAAATAGAGCAGAAAAAACACTTGATATTTTTGGAAATACGATGATCACCGACGGAGACGTATGATATCATCGTTCAATTACATAATAATTTAAATTAACTGTAAAAATAAAATTAGGTTAATGTTGAGTTTGTTTCTCTGAAAATTATTTGGCAGATTAATAAAATATTTTTTATTAGCCAAATTATATAAGATACTGGATAGAGGAAAAAACATCCGTCCATAGAAATATTATCAGCGTCATTGAAAATATTATGCCATAAAAGCATTGTACACTAATAATTTAATATCTCTGTCAATCAATATCTCCAGTTTTTAATTTGAAATCAACGAGTAAATAACTATCTTGTACTGGAGCAAATAACGGCTTAACGTTATTACCCAATTGTTTATACTAGGAACATATTTACGTGTACCTACTCTATCAACAAACCCAAAACTTGTCTCACGTATTATTCTTCTGAATTTACCTTAATATATTTAACGCTACAATTAACATTATTAAATAATTTATCAAAAAAACCGATGTACCCGCCCGTATGTCATTATTCTACTCTTCCCTGGAATTACTCTAGAATTACTGGATCGTCTGGAAATTAAGTTGAATTTACAAAATTAAGAAATTAAGTTGAATTTATAAACCATATAATATTTTTAGTGAAGGAGAAAGTTTTTCCAAGAATTATTTTGAATATTTGCTATCAAGAAGTTCCAACTGTGAAGTAGATTACCAGCGTGAAAAAGTAAATAGAAATTATAATGCATAAAGTAGAATTATAAAACTTACATTGTACCAACAGTATATCATTGGTGGTAAAAGAGTGGTAATTTCCATAAATTTCAATTAAGTTTAAATATGTGAACATAAACTGAATAAATTGAACTTTACACATTATCTCTTCTATAATACATTCCTATGGCCACCAGCATCGTTTAACTGAAAACTCTTGCATAGCTACTTATTTTCACCTTACGCATCATATCCGGATACACCACGTCATATCCGGATATCCACTGTCACCACGCTGAACATGAGATAATTTATTGTAACTAACATACATTCCTGGTAAATGACACGGCAGAGATGTATAAAACAAGGCAATAATTCTTGTTTGAAAAATTGAGAGAAATCAGTTTTCCCAATTTTAATGGTACTCCATTGCCCTTAGAGCTGACTAATCATCATATCATCATATATATTAATACGCTAAGGTTAAGATGTTACTCTCCCTTTTTAGAAAAAACCTCACAACTAATCCACATAAATTATATATCATTTTATAGATAATTCCTTGCTCTACCGGCATCCACAACTAAAAAATTTATTATTGCTATTGTTTTTGCAAATTAATTAATTATTAAAATTATATACACAAAACAGCAATGCTGCCATCTAACGGCTCAACGTCAATATGACTGACGGTCGGTAAAATTTTTGTTTAATTTCAAATCCACTCACGTATAAATAAAGTGGCGCTTTAGCTCAATGCTTTTGATACTTGCGCCTCTATATGTCAATTTTAGTAAAATATTTGTTTGATCTGTCATCAGAGCTTCATAATGGAATAAAAACGTAATAAGCAGTGTGCAAAATTAGAAATGAATTGAATACCTGCAATCAATTTTGATTTATTAAATTGAGTTGAATAATTTATAATGCGAAGACTTCGCACGGGCCACGCTAGTTTATAATTATAAACTAAAATTCCACACATGAAATTTATGACATCCAAAATTTTAAAATTTATTTGGGGAAAATTTTACAGTACATAAATAGGATTGTCCTACTGTGGAATTTATAAAAAGTTGATATTTTTTTGGGTTTCACTCTAAATATATTATATAAATAAACACCAATCGATTTTGGGATAATTTTTATAAATTAAATCGTACTCGAATCCATGTTATGAATAAATATTGTTTGAGTCAGTAATAAAAAAAACTACTGCTTGTCGTTACTAGTACTTTAATTATGGTTTTAGGTTTCCTCGTGTTTTTCTAGTAGCCATTTTGATAAACGAATTTTATTGGAAAAACGTAAAAATCTTGATTTTCTTATTTCAATGTCATTTTGTTATAAATCTTTAAAAACATAATAAACATTTAATATTTCATGAATGAAATAGCTAATATATATGTAAAAAGAACGTCTAACGTCTGTACGTAAAGGGTTAATCGATAATTTGGGCGTAGTTATACCCAAATATTTAAACAACACAGATATTTAGGTTTGAAAGAGAAAATAGCAGCGGAAGTTCTGCTGTAAACTTAAAAGAGCTTTATAATATTGTAGAGGTTGTTATTATTATTACTTTACAATATGTTTGTATGCAATGTTTCTTTTTTTTAATCAACATAATTTGGTACTAAACTGGTTTTCAACTGGTATACAGTTAAAAAACTATCCAATATTTTACCTACTGTTACCAACTAAACAGGCTGAAGATTCAATTTTCTCGGTCATCTAGTCTTATCACTATTATCAGTGAATGTTCATTCTTCTGTATTCTTAAAGGGACTCCAGTCAAAATTTTTTTAACTGGAATTTCGATTCAATTCACTCAGGAATTACTAAAAATACAGGATTGAATTTAAAGATATTTGTTTTAAAGTTTAACAACTAATAAACAAGTAGCTTCTTGCCGGTAGCTTCTGGGTGGTTATATAAATTTATCGAATGCCACCGGTTAGTTTGCTACATATTTTCAATGAGTAAAGGGAAAACAAACAAAAAAAGAAATAAATATATATATATATATATATATATATATATATATATATATATATATATATATAGAGTTATAAACAAAAAGACTACTTAGAAGCGATTGTTTTACAAATTATCATTATGAAATAATATTGCAATCTTTCCTCATACTTTTCATTAGTCGAAACTATAAATTCATTCTACTATTTATTAACGATAATTTCCATGTATTCTCAATTCCATTGAGTTTATCTTCGCCTCATATACGCGTATTCTTCTCTAACTTATGTTCGTTATTCTTAAATATAATTTACCATACATATTCATCATCCGTAATGATGGCACCTCTAATGCGTATATAATAGCGCTCTGCTACTTTATAGAAGTTTATAGCGAAACAGCAACTTAAAAAACTAATGTGAGCGAAAATTTTCACTAAAACGAGTGAGTCTATGAAACTTAACGGTCGAAAGCTCTCTGCACATTTTCCAATGATCTCGTTCAATGTGAATTAGTTTTCTCTCAAATATGGGAAAACTGACAATGAGTTCAATGACCTATATTTAATATTATTGTCTAGTACTTGTTCAGGTGTTCCATCTAGTTTTATGTCCAATATTATACACGAAAATACGCATCGTACACGAAATGAAGCTTTTCTTATGCTCTTTTGTCTTCGTGAGGCTATTTTGGTAAAATGTGACGGTCTAGATAGGACTCGTGTATGTAAACTTTAAATTAAGTCATAAATTTTTATGAAGCTTTGAATTTGTCGGAGAAAGTTGTTGGTCCTTCAAAGTATTATCAAGTTACTTGTAGTGGAAAATGGAATAAAAATCGATAAAGTACAGATACGATTTTCCTTAGGATCCAAATATTGTTTTTCGCACT
This sequence comes from Druceiella hillmani, assembly GCA_039881145.1. Lineage (NCBI taxonomy): Eukaryota > Metazoa > Arthropoda > Insecta > Lepidoptera > Hepialidae > Druceiella > Druceiella hillmani. The sequence goes on along the minus strand of JAYKKI010000069.1, from coordinate 5,796,000 downwards.
ATAAATATGAAATTTAATATATCTTTTAGTCATATAAACAATCTTTGTTGGCTAACTGTTTTTATTCGTTAATCCAAGTGGATCAAAATAATTTTATATTTAATTATTTACTAAACACCCCTATCCTGAAATATTACCAAATATTATGTTTTGCATTCGAAAAGGCTTCTTCAATAACACTACTCTATGGAGTCATTCCTGTATTATGTAAATAATACTCATCTTCCAAGTATTTGTGTACCAACTACGAGTAGGTCTTCCTGTAAAATTTTAACACAATCGGTCATAAATTAAAAAAAGCTATGCTGCTGTGACATATGGATTTACAGACGGTTATGATGCAACCATAAATTACCATTTTTTAGCTAAGGAAGCCTGAAATGTTGTATGACAAAAGATCCGATCCATTTAAGAATGCCTCAAGAATACGAAACATTTTAAAAATTTTCAGTTATAACTTTTTTCCTTTTCATCGGCGTCAATAAACCAACAAATAAAGAAATGAAATCTTTTTCCGCGTTTTCTTATGTTATCGATTATTATAATTAAAATAAAATTGATAACTAGGTTATCAAATCCGGTAAAAATAAATAGATTCAGTGGGAAATTTGAGGAGTTATATTATCCAAATATCTACAAAAGAGATTGGCTTTATAACAGGTATTGGGAAAATCTTTTTCCTTTTACTTATTTACTCATGTTTTCGTTTTCAAATAAAATGTTTAGAGAAATATTTCGATAAAATATAATTTTACTATCAATATGAAAATAATAAATTATATAACCCTAGACTTAAAACTTCTTATAAAAATATAACTTAGTATTTTAGAAATATTCCGACCGCTCTAGAAGATGACTAATTGAAAGAATATTGAAGAAAACGAACTGTGGAATCTTAGAATAATGAGTTTTCCAGAAGACGGGAACACGCGCGATGGTGTGTCCTAAAAACTACCCATATAAAGCGTAGTATGAAAACGCGGCTTTCAGTGCAATTTAAGACACAGCTCTGAAAGGTTACGTGATATTATAGCTTAAAATGCCGGCTTGTGCTATTTCCACCTGCAAAAATATCACTGGACTGCAAAAGAAACAAATGGGCGTTACTTTTCATACGTAAAATCTATTACTTAATTTCATTTTCAATTAACTATGCAATTTTAAAATATTGAAGTATATTATTATTAACAGAAGCGCGCCATTTTTATTGGTGTTGTCACCTCTTAAAAAGTGTTTACCCAAATTAAAATATCTTATTTGCTCGATACTGAAAAGTGTAAAATTTTATTTGCAAAAAAATCGAGATTTGAAAAATTTCATTGGAGAATTTGGTGTGACGTTTGAATTTCCGTTATAATATTCATTTTACATTCAGTTATTTCCTCCGTCTTCTTTAATTTCTTGAAAAATGCGAACCGATATTGTTTAAAGCATGAAGAATTTTTATGGCGACATTGAATGCTAATTAATATAAATAATTGTTTCGTCCTATTTTGAATTTCTTTAGTATGAGATCGAATATTTTCAAACTTTTATTATGAGCTTTTTCACATCTCTTTTTACTTTAAGACACTAAGATAATTGTTTTCTTTTTGTATTAAAAGTGTTAAGTGATAAATAAAATGATAAAATGTCACAAACTTTTTAAATAATTTTAATCTAAGCACTTTGGCCATTGGTTGTGGTATATATATATATATATATATATATATATATATATATATATATATATATATATATACATATATGAAAAATAGTTCAATCGTGAAAGACATTCGTGAAGTGCGCCGCAAACAATATTTGCAATCTTAGAATAAAGAGTACTCCAGAAGGCGAGAACACGCGCGAAAGTGTGTCCAAAAAACTACGCATAAAATGCGTATTTTCAAAACACGGCTGTCAGTACAATTTAAGATACAGCTATGAAAGGTTATGCGCTTTCTACGTCACAATATAGCTTAAAATGTCGGCTTGTGCTATTCCCACCTGCAAAAATATCATTGAACTGAAAAAGAAACAAATGGGGATTACTTTTCATACGTAAAAACTATAACTTAATTTCATTTTCAATTAACTATGCAATTTTAAAATATCGAAGTGGATTGTTATCAACAGAAGCGCGCCATTATTACCCAAATTAAAACATCTTAATTTCTCGATACTGAAAAATGTAAAATTTTATTTTAAATTAAAACAACTTAATTGCTCGATACAGAAAAATGTAAAAATGTAAATAAAAAAATTGAGATTTGGAAAATGTCGTTGGAGAATTTGGTATAACGTTTGAATTCCCGTTATCTTATTCAATTTTAGAATATTTTACGTATTGCGTATAAAATCACTATATGTTGGATTACAACAAGAAACACATGTTACATTCATTAATTTTCCATCGTTTTCTTGAAAAATGTGAACCGATATTGTTTAAAATATGAAGAAATTTTATCACGATATTGAATGTATAATATAAATAATTGTTTCGTACTATTTTGAATTTCTTCAGTATGAGATCGAATATTTTCAAACTTTTATTATGGGCTTTTTCACATTTCTTTTTACTTTAAGACACTAAGATAATTGTTTTCTTTTTGTATTAAATGTGTTAAGTGATGAATAAAATAGTAAAATGTGACAAAGTTTTTAAATAATTTTAATCTATATACTTTGGCCATTGGTTGTGGTCAGAATAAACATTTTAGAAATTTAACATGGCGGCCTTAATAATGCTTCATAAAAGCCAAGCCATGACCATATAAATTGATGCAAATGTGAATCATATTGCCGCAAACAAATATGTTTATATGCGTTGATTTCCTGAAGTTGGTGGGTAAATTTATTCTGCTGGTAACACCGTGCGCGTTGTGGGAGGGCGCTAGTAAGCGGAGCGCAGTGTCCCCTCCACCGATTTTTGGCTTCACCGCGACCGCGAAGAGATTTGTGCGTATGCGCCTTCTGGATTACTTATATTGTAAGTGTGGAATATTTTAACGAATAAAACAAGAAAAAGTTTCAAAGTAAATGATATTTTACCATTAATACTATAGGATATTTAAAGTAAAACAAGACAGAACGACGGAAAAATAATTGTTGGGAGATGTTAAGTCTTTTCCATTGACTCAAAAATTCGATATCAAAGTTTCGTTTCTTGTATCGGGATCTATCTGATACTCGTTTTAAATTTAGGCGAAAAATAATCTTGCAAGTTGTACACTTAGAAGCGAGTAAGTTCCTAGAACGTGAACAGGCACATTTTTAAACTGTATTTTCAAATCTTCTGATGACATAAGTAAGACAGTTTAAGATATCGAAGGATGCGTTAACATGATTACGACCTGATTAACGGCGAAAGTATTTTAAAAATTATAACATTTTCGCAAGAGGAAAATTTATAACTTCAATTTAAAAAACAATGTCTTTCTGGATAATAAAAGTTTCGGAAATCTCATACTATGTTTTGAAAGCCAGAAGCAGTTTCAAAATTATTATTAATATATTTTCCCTATTAATTTAAACTTCCCTATTAATTAAATAATCATTTATTAATAAATCATATGTCCTTATCCATTGGAAATTATTTAAACATATTATGTAACATTATGTGTTATTATTGTTTGAATTTACGAGGTTGAATTTTGGGCTTCATTTTTGAGCAAAAATTTTAAAAATATATTTTAATATTAAACAATATAAACAAACATATATTAAATAAACATAAAAAATCCAGTGTATACTTAAACTTACCCATGACTTATAAGTTATGACTAGCGTATATATTATATTTAAGAAAGAAATAATTATTAAGGACTTTACTTTTATATAATTTTTTTTCAATTTGATTTAATATCAACTGATCTTCATACTAACTTAATTAGATAATAATTTTATAGTAATTCTATTAATACACAGAAATTTAATTTATATAATTTAAAGGCAATTAGCGAAAAATAAAAACTTTATCGATTAATAAAGAAAATATATATATATCACTCTGTTACCTGCAAAACCTCGTAAGTTCGATTCTTGTCAAAAACTCTTAATTCAATTTTTCTTAATTTCCAAAAGTTATTCAAGTTATAAATTCTACAAACAGCACTTAAAATGATAATTTAACAATTGCAGAATAAAACTACTTCTAAGTGATAGTTTAAAATCAGCTAATTATATATTTATGCAAAATGTTTTAATGTTACAATTTGATCAAATGGACAAGTTTCGAACATTTTCAATAATACATGGTTTTAATATATGGTTTTAGAGTTTCGCCGACTTTTTTAATTTATTTCAGATTCGATCTACCTAATCCAATACCGGATCCAATAAGTTTTAATTAATATAAGGTATAATAAAATCTTTTCGCTCTCTGATAACAAATTATTGGAGATAATTAATTGAAATGTCTTTAATGTTCATATTATGCCATACGTATAATATGAACATTAAAGACAATTTCATAAACAATTATTTGACACAATACATGCAACCTTATGTAATCCCCAACAAGAATTCTCATGAAAATATGTTTTATAATAATGGAATGGCTGATTACAAAACAATACAATAATATTGAATATATATTGTATAATTAATTTGTTTTTCAATTTAGTGTTTTTTTAATGAAAAATGATTAGCCTTAACGATATGATTTTGATGATTGTTTATCTCTCTCTCTCTCTGTCTATATAAATATATATATATATATATATATATATATATATATGTATATATATATATATATATATATATATATATATATGTATGTATATATATATATATATATATATATATATACATATATATATATATATACATATATATATATATATATATATACACATATGTATATATATATATATATACGTATATATATATATATATATATATTTATATATATTTAAAACTTTTATTTTGTTTTCGAAATCAGTGCGTTTTTCCATGGCCATAATTTTACTTTTTTTTTAATTTCCTCTTTCTAATGACAATTAGTTTACATGAAAGAGAAAGAAAACTATCGAACTGTTTTGTCTAATATGCAACTGGATCTATGTAAACGAACATACTCGCGATCGAATGTAGACGTTGTGATAAAGTATGCTTTAGTTCGCTCAAAATATTTGCGTAAGCAAACACTTTTTTTGTTTCATGTCAAAATTCTAATTTATAATTAGAATTTTGAAATGAATCTCTAACGAACTAAAGTATACTTTATCACAGCTTTAACATTCGATCGCGAGTAGTTACGTCCTCCACACATCATATAATATACTAAAACGTCGTTTACATAGATCAAGTTGCATATTTGACTAAACAGTTCGATCGTTTCCTTTCACTTTCATGTACTTTTATGTGTATCTTCACGACGCGACGAGTGAATGAAATGATTGATTTGGTGAAACGAAAAAGACGCCGATCACTCCCGAGCTAGTGACATACTAATACATTTTGACATAGAGTAACCAATAAGAGGGATCACTGGAAGTGAAAATTTGAAACGCTAATGTCGAACTCCTCAGCAGAGGGCGTTTAGACGTATTCAACTTGCGGGTTTCCGGTTGGGCGCCATACTTTTTCTTGCTGTCTAGCGTATAACACACGCATGGCATTACTTCGTGTTGAAAAAGTACAATATTAAAAATTCTTGTGTGGCCTCTCGCATACATTTTCTACGGAAAAATTTTATATTTAATAGTGTTTTTTATAAGTATTTTCCTATTCATTTACGTACCAATAAGTTATTTTTATTGTATTATAGTTTATAGTAATGGCGTGTATTGTTACCGGCTGTCATAACACTCAAAAAACTGCCAAATAATTCTCATTTTTCAAGCTTCCAAAATGTGAAATTCTGTAGTTTAATTTTGTATTACCAAATAAGATAAGAAAGTATTTTTTAAATTCCGTGAACGTAGTCATTTACACGTGTATAATTATTTTTATAACCACAAATTATGTCGTAATTTTTGTTTGTTTATTATTATCAAATAATATAAGAAAGTATTTTTAAATTCCGTCAACGTGAACATTTAGACCTGAATAACTATGTTTATAGCCACAAATTATGTCGTAATTTTTGTTTGTTTATTATTATCAAATAATATAAGAAAGTATTTTTAAATTCCGTCAACGTGAACATTTACACCTGAATAACTATGTTTATAACCACAAATTATGTCGTAATTTTTGTTTGTTTATTATTATCAAATGATATAAGAAAGTATTTTTAAATTCTGTCAACGTGAACATTTACACCTGAATAACTATGTTTATAACCATAAATTAATACGAAATTATTGTTTTGTTCGCAGGGGATGAGTTGGCAGCCGAATTTCAAAACCACTGCTACAGAATTTGCGAGAATCATTTTATAATTCATGATTTTAAAACTATTTCACCTAGGGAATTGTTACAGGTGAATGCAAAGCCGAGTCTAAATTTGCCAACGTAGACCGAAGATGTTACAATGAGAGTGTTGGAACCGGACATGTTGGAACGACTGAGAGACCAGCCGTATACCAGTTTAGAGGCGGCAGAATTAAGCTATTCCTATAAAGGAATATCTCAGGTAAATTACATATGTGTTATTGGCGAAGAGTGGATACAAATTTAACTATTCAAGTTCTGTCAAATTGTTTTTAAGTTTGTTATAGAACAACCTACTGATTTTACCATAAACTTAACATTAATAATTATAATTCATACAGTAGGCAATCTGTACAAAAAAGAATAACAGAGATTAGTAATAGCTCAAATTTTCAATATAGTAATTAGGTTAGTTATGAATGTAAAATGCTTAAGTTTTGAAGTTATTATTTGTAAATCTAATATTCAAGGATAAATTTTAAAACCTCCATCTAGGTCAATTTCAATACAAAACATTTTGATTGAACCAAGAATTTTGAACTTATTAAAAGAATAACCCTTTCACGACAAACATTCTAATGTAACAATTTTGACGAACCCTGGAGAAAATACTTTTAATAAAATATATACTGTAATATTGTAAGAATACCAACTTGAATTCGAAGCTTTAACGAAATTTGGAAATAAATTTCTTCCATTGAGACATGCTAAGAAATAAACACTATAGAATACACATTAACATCCATATGTGTATGTATCGTCCGTGTGTATTTTTCTACTTTCAGCTCTGCAGTAGAGGACATCCATAAACTATTTTGGACACAGCGCTGCAAGCTTCTCAGATTATAATCTACCTGAAGAGCGTGAAGATCAGAGAAACCTTGAAGCATGCTTTTTGAAATCACTTGAGAATTCCAATATATTTTTGAAATAATTACCTATTAGAATACTATAATTGTAAAATCTCTGATATATGTTTTGTAAAATTTCAGTTACTCCAAAGTTTTAATAAAAATTTATGAAAATATGAATATGAAATGTTTTTTAATATATTGTTTAATAAATTCCAATTCAATGTTTTATCACAATGCCATCTATGGGTGATAATTCTATCTAGACAGCGCCATCTTTTGGTGTTGGTAATAATTGAAGCGCCAGCTGGTGAGTCGGCTTCCAATTATCCATATAAAAGTAGACCACTTTTTTGTTATGTATTAGTATGGGAGTATCCGTTCTGTACTCTATTCTGTGCATTTTGATTTCATGTGAGCGAGTGATAGATATGATCGTAACATGTGAGCTATATCTTTTATATGTCTCACTCATGAGTTACACATCTCTAATGTACGTGACGAGATTATAGACGTTTCTCACGAATACCTAAAACTAAATTATTTCTTGTCCTAAATATGAATAATATTACTATAATTTATTATTGCGTAGATTGGGTTACTTAAAGCTATGAAAATATTACATGATTTAATAGAAAATATATATTGATCTCATTTTTGTCTTAAAATTTCATTAAGAAAGAATAGTCGATTACTGTGTTTTTTTTAATTTTGTTTATGTGTTTTTTTACCTGACACGTATTGTGCAGTGTTTTTACTGATCAACTACGTCAAATATATAAAAAGAGCGAAATAACCAGAACAGTATTTCAAATTAAAACAAATAAATCCGTTTATTCTGTACTCGGTTGCACATAGTTCTATTCCCACTGGGGTTTTTATTTTTTTATAGATTGGCGTATTTATACAATTTTAAATTATAATTTTAAATTGAAAGAAAACAGAGTTTGTTTACGCAAATAATTTGAGTGAACTAAAGTATACTTTATCACAGCCTTCACATTCGATCGCTAGTAGCTACGTTCGTCTAGATTATGGAAACATCGATGTTTAGCTTCAAAACCTCGATGTTTTAACATCGATCTTAGGTGCTCACAACATGATGATGATGTGAACAAAAATATCAAAAATCGATGTTTCCACGTTTATAGTATAAAATTTATTTTAAGAAGTCCGAAATTTTTGAATGACTTAAAATGTTAACTTATCAATACACATTTTGGACTTTGTGAAGTAGTTCATAGTTTTTATGTCAGATGTCACTAATATATATTTTTTGATTTCATTTTTATAAAAGAAAATTCTATCTATAATCCATGGTTATCATTTAATTAGTCATTCACTGTCAATCGTCGTTTTCAAAGTTTTATTCTTCTTTCTACTACTTGGAGTTTGCACTGAATTAATACTATTTTGTTTTGTTTGCATCGAAACAATTTTTGTCAAGCTAGAATCATCTTTTGCAAATAATTTTTGAGATGAAGCTTCAAAAAAGAAAGTGCAATAAGTACGTCTATAAAAACTTCTGTTACAGTAATATTGATCTCAAATCTACTCATCGACTTCTGTTCTTTGAGTAAGTGAATGTAAACAGGACTATGGATGTTTAGTTTATAGTTTAAAGACATAAATCTCATTTGATCGTAATGTTTATAGCTTAGTTGTGTTTACAGATAATTTATATAAACACATAATCTACGAAGTTCTTTGTGCTACTTACTAGATGGTTGCACATGTTCGAAAGAAATGAGATTATATTGCGTTGCCTGCCACTTCTAACGTATAAATTAACACTATTTTTCTGCACGATAACGGGATTTTCATAAATGTTTGTTTATAATATTCTTATTTTTCTCAAAAGCAAAAAGAAGACTTTTCTTAATAGCAGATTTCAAATTATCAGCAGCAAAGGAATTGAAAACATTATTTCTCCAAGTATTAATGACAAATTTTGGGACCTTTTATAATTGTAATCACTTACTTAATTTTTTGTAATTTTATGTTTGTTTTTAGTAAATAAACATATTAAAATAAAATTTAACTTTAGCACCAAAACATTTAACCCTTAAGCCCTTTACTCGAGATTAAATATAAAGAGGACATCGAACGTCTGCAGATCATTAAAGCTATTTATCCGCATCATTAAAAATTAAGTACATTTTTAGAAAATTAGTTCATTTGGTGAAATTATAGTAAACTATCCAAATAAAGTTATTTAGTTTTCTAAGAAATTTTTGTTATACCATAAATCGTTAATTTAATGGTGAATTACAGATAAAATTCTACAAATAAATTTTTCGCCCAACCAAAACATATCGATTTTAAATGAAACTTTTTGGAACTAATGGATTGCACCTGATCGATGTTGTAGTGCTGTAGCCCACGGCACTCCATACTAATTTACACTATCACATACATACTCGCCTATGCGTATTCGTATGCGTGTATGCGTAAATTAATGTAAGGCTGTCAGCAGCGTGCAGGCGAAGAATGTTATGTATATATATATATATGTGTGTGTGTGTATATATATATATATATACATATATATATATATATATATATACATATATATATATAAATATCGGTATCGATCGTTGCGGACAATCGCGCCGATCAAGTGAGTTGACGCTATACGTCAGCAACATAGCTGTTTCTCTTTCTAACCAATAGCATCGGTCGAATGAATGTCTTGATAGCACGCTGGAGCAGTAACTTTGTTACGAGGGCGCACGTCTTTATTTTTACCGAATTGAAAAAATGAAATTATGTAAATAAATATTTTATACTATACATTTAATTGATTGAAAGTGATTTGATAATATTAAGATAGAATTTGAAAAAAAAGGTACATAATATGGATCCTAAAAACGAAATAAAATTTTGAATAAAAATAAATTTTGTTCATTTATAAATGTGATACATTGGAATAAGGTCTTCATTGTACTTTTGACTCTTAATAAACCATATAAAAAGCCTATGGCAGACACTACAAGGATACGTTTTCCAACCACATCGCGTTTAAACAAAACAATGAATTACGAACAGTTTGTATTTTAAAATTGCTCAGTGACATGTTTGTATACATAAAATTATAGGTACTAACCAAAGTAAGCGGTAGGGGGGAGGCGGGTGTCGCTTCTTTACGCAGTAACAGTTAGTATTCTTTGGCTGTGGCATGTGTGAAGGTTTTTTTACGTAAGTGATGAACATAATGGCATTTTTTGGAATGAGACAATATTGCCTTTGATCACCGTTCTTTTAATAAAAATAATGTATATTTCGTTTCCACCACGCGCTGTCCAGGATGTAAAATTTTGATTCTATAAACAGTGCTCGTAACTTTATAAACTAAGTAGACTGTATCAAGCTAAACAGGCTATTACACTACTCTGAATTTAGGATCCTAATTAGGATTCAGGAAAGCAAGCGAATTTATGAGCTTCATATTACACTATACTGAATCAGAGTTTTAACTTAGTCCGAGAGCGTACTTCTACGCGGACACACGACTTTTACAAAGGCGCCTACTCTGTCCATACAAGTATCAAAAAATAGCATTTATGAGGTTTGAGATTTTTATAAAATTAAATTTTTTGACTAGGTGAATTGTTTATATTTTTAAGAATATTTTAAACGTTTAACCATTTCAAAATTCAATGTATTTCGGATGTTATAGCAATTAGAAAAGAGCACGCAGAAAGCCGCGAGAACAATACCCATGACGAGTGTATTTCTTGTTCTTTTAGTGAGTCCTTTATAACAATAATTATATGTTTTCTCAAAAGAATTGCTTTGGGGAATTTTAAAAGCTAAAGTAGCTCAGACACACAAAGTTGAAACTGGTTTAGACTCGCTTAATATTCAAAGCTTAGAATATAAAGTAATCAATCCAGAAGGCGCATGCACAAATCTCTTCGTGACCACCTGAAGCCAAAAATCTTCCCCTCCACCGCGCTCTTTCTACTAGCACCCCGCCCTACGCATACAGTGTTACCAGCAAAGTAAATTTACCCACCAACTCTGGGAAATCGCCTCATATAAATATGTGAATATTTACTTGCGGCAGTACGGTACACATTTGCATCGATTTATGTGGTGCATTGCTTGATTTATATAAAGTATTATTATGGCCGTTAAGTCAAATTTATAAAATGTTTATTCTGACCACAATCAATAAACTGAAGAATTTAGGTTAAAATTATTTACAAACTTTGCACCATATTTTACCATTTTATTAATCAAAATGAGTATTAAAATACATTATCATTAAATATGTGTGTGTATGTGCGCGTGTGCGTATGTGTGTACGTACGAGTGTGTATTTACACATTAATCTACAAAATTATTTGGTACATTTGCAAATAATTGTTTGGTTTTTTTTATTAATACAAAAACAATTAGCTCAGTGTATTAACAACTAAAACAAAAAACAAACATTAATAAAAAATTGTTTCTGGTTTCTATTATCATTCTAATCATCTTTTTTAAATATTCTCAATGTATAGAATTCAGTCTGTTTCAATATTATTATATGTGTAGATAGGTAAAATATCCTAAAATTTAATATGACAACGGTAATTTCAAATGTAACACCAAATTCTCCGACATTTCTCAAATCCCGATTTTTTAACTAATTAAATTTAAAATTTTTCAGTGTCCAGCAATTAAGACGCTTTAATTTGGGTAAACAATTTTTGAAGAGGTGACAACACCAAAGACAATGGCACGCCTCTGTTAATAATAATCTACTTCAAGTACAAAGTAGTGTACAATATATTTCAACATCTACTTAACGGTTTGGTTAAAATTTACAACACACCTTTCTTATGTAATCTAAAATGAAGCTCACAATTTTGATAAGATTCAATTTTTTTTTAACAGCTGCCATTTCTACAAAATTAAAAAAAAACCACATGCTACATCTTGGCTATTACCTTTCACGCTTTCTTTTTTTCGCACATCAATATTTTATTGATACATACATATTTAGAACCGCCAGTACATTTAACATTACTTCTTTTTCTTAATTTAACTCTATTTTAACATAAACACTTTACAAACAGTGAATACGTCCATTCCCTTCGCTCGTCACGAGCCACCTGAGCGTCCTGAATGCGATTACACTTTCGTTATTCCTTTCCTAAATAGGAAGCTAGGAGAGTCAGGGAGGCAGGAACCATCCTGACTGGCTCTAATTAGGATCCTAACTGTCCTAACACCTATTATACTTTCCTTACGTCCTACCCTAAATTCTAATTATGATCCTAAATTCAGAGTAGTATAACCCCGTATAGCGTGTGTTCAAAATTGTAGTCTATTTAGAGTGGTATGACGTATTTTCTAATATCGAAATGCTGTGTTAACAAGTCGGAATTTAAATAAATGATTAAAAAACTCCAAATGTATCAATTATTTAATTTTTCTACCATCAGCGTAAATATGGAAATATTCTTGTGCGAATTGTTACTGAACTTTAAAAAATCCTAGTTCTACGCTTTAAAATTTGATAGTATAAAGTATCGAAGTAAAGTATCAATTTAGGTTACTAAATTATTATTTTAAAGAAATGCATGCCAACAAGTTTCTAACACACAAAATGACTCATTAAAATTTATAAATTAGAAATAAATAATACATTTGACAGAATTAACACGGAACCCTAGCGTTTCATAGAGAAATGTCGTCACTGTATGTAAATAAATATTAAATAGGTATTACAAATTATTTACTGTTGTGGGTGCGACGGTTTATAAACAAATACATACAATTTGTACCACTCTCATTAGGCATGGGTAAATCACTCATTAGGCATGAGTGATTTACCCATGCCTAATGAGAGTGGTACAAATTGTTCAGAGGGCCATGAAGTGGTTGAAAATTTGACTCGTCCCGGACCTTCAATATCTACCAATGACAATAGCATTGAAAAAATTAAACAATTGAAAATTGTCATTTCAATATCAGAGAGTTGGCTCGAGAGTGAACATAAAATGACCATTCATGGAATTTTAACCAACGTTTTCTACATGAGATACAAAAGAAGCATCAAAAGCGAAAAGAGCATAATTTCTTGCAGAGTATCGAAACCAGGTCTTAAAACATGATTTCTCAAGGCTCAAACGTCATGAAACGCATAACTGTAAGATTCCGTTACATTTACCTGAACGGATTATTTTTATTGTTTACTTTTGGGACTTTAGTTTTAAAAGTTACTTTTATGCCCTTTGGACTACATAAGTAATAAACAAAAACTGATAGTTCATTTACTCGAAAATATAATAATTTCTTTTCAATACTAATTACGCTCCGTGCTGTGCAATTACGATATTAAAATTAGGTATCGCAACTTTCAAAATTATATTAAAATTTTCTCCACTTTTCTATGGTTTTCTATGGAATACATGATATAATTTTATGAGACAACTATCACATTTGTTTTAAGGTTATTATTTCTATCACGACCTTTAGATTATCACATGCGATAAACAAAACATGACGTTCATGCGATAAACAAAATTCATGACAACTAAATTTTGACATGAATTTTTGCAACAAAGCATTTTGACAATTGTCAGAAATCACCAGTAGTACATCGATATATTATAGCGTCATTAATATATTATGGCTATCAACAATAAATAATACACTAATATGATGTCAGCTCTTAGTAAATTTATTTCTTTACATTATATATTGTAACAAAAAGAAAATACAGAAAGCCAACACGCGCCTTAACGAATTACGAGTTAGAGTTAGGTCCACGGCGCCTGCCAAACGATTGGACAACGTTGACGAATCTGAAAATAAAATGTTAGGTTATATATAGTCTTGCCATATAAATGATGCCTCCTGATGTAAAGTTGTATTTCTATTTTATTACGAATCGTCTACATGATATAGCCTTCTTTGTATGTCAACATCTATATAGCTGGTGGGCTTCCCACTAGACATAGGTAAGTTAATGGTAAGGTGACGACACAATTACCATATTTTTTGCAAAACTAATGAATAAAAATATACAATGCAAGTCAGTAAGTACTTTCGCATTATATACTTTGATCTTACATTATATACTTTGATCTATCTCTAGTATGAATATTTTTGTATTACTCTGTAGGCTTTATAGGTCTAAATCAAAGACAGATTGTTGCAATTTCGTCTTAATCATAAAGGGCACTTCAATGATTATAGGGGAACTATGCTGGATAAAAAAAGCGCCAAAAGAATTATGTTTTTCAAATATAATTTTCGTAATTGTTTTCTTTATTAAAGTATAACGAATACATCCGCTGATAAATACGTGAAGTAAAAGCCAAAAACATTTTCATCTTAATAGTAAAATATATTTAATGTAAGATAAAAGGCGGTCAACATTTTCACGTTTTTACTCCAAGTCAATTATTTAGACAACATTGCAGAAAGCCAAATAACAAATTCATATTTTTATCGATAAATACTTAATGAGATATGAGATATACTTAATCAGATATTTTAAAATAGATTCATGAAAGAAATTATAGAAAATTGAATACTCTACAAAACAGCAACAACGGGTCACGAAATGTTTAGCTGTACACGGTTACTAACAAACTTGGAATAGAAATGTATAACTTGCATAAATAGAGAAAAATAAAAATGTTACTAAAAACTCAGTTTGCGACAAGCTCATCGTAACTTCATCTAACACTATTCCGACCTCGACCTAACTTTAACTTTGACATAATCTAAAAAAGTTGACATTTTGGCAAGCACATCTATCAATTTGTCAGTTTTTGCAAACCTATTGATAATTATTTTCAAACATATGACTACACATAATTTAATTTATACAATTGAAACTATCAAGGAGAATTATTATTTAAATTTAATATGTAGTGTTGCAACAAAACCAATTTATTTTGAAGACAATTTTTTATCAAATAAAGTGAAAAACTATTCTACTAAATAATAATCTCATTTATTAATAAAGTACTAAAAAATGCATAATGTTATTATTAACAATATTGATAACATATTTTAGGGGGAATTGTGACATTATTCCAAAATATAATGCAAAAATATTAAATTAATAATTATTCGTGCAAGCTATTCTGGTAATGTTTTCATACGCATATCACTTACATACTTTGTTCACCATTTCATGTATAGATCCATAAGACAATGAAAAAACCCTCATGATAGGAAAAAAGGCATGAGATGCTGAAAAAGTGATCTCGTAACAGGAAAGTACACCAAAAATTGAACGAGATTGATTTTAATCATATAAATTTTAACCGTACTCTAAAGATGCCATCTGATGCAATAGATATAATTTACATTTAAAATCATAGACACAATCTCAAATTTTTAATCAAAGACACAATCTCAAGTGTTTGTCTATGAAACGCGATGTTGCCATGTTGGATTTTGTTATTACTTGGAAATAGTTATACTATTGTGTTTTATTGCATTTATTAGTAGTTTTTAAGACCTTTCTTTTACCAACCTTTTGATCCGTATAAGTATTCTCAGGATAACAGTATTATAACTCAAGTTTAAGCACTTTTAACAACAATGTTAAAGTTTTCACAAATATAAAAGATTTAGCATAACCTTTTGAATTGGTTGAAATTAATTTTCTATAAAAAATTTAATTAACATAATCGTGCATTACAAACTTATATTTCTTTATATTTCTACCAGACTTCCTTTTTTAATGCTAATAATATGGAATATTTATATGACTGAGCTACACAATTATCCTGTTAACTTCATTACATCTACCACCAAATAGTATGTTTCGGAGCGTTTGTTTCTATCATTTGGCAATTTCCTCGAGGCTTTGTAATATAATTTATATAAACAAGATTTTGTTTATTTGCTAAAAGTTTTAATACCGATAGCAGAAGGAAAAAATTTTAAAAATATAATAATCCTACCTCCTGTTGTACTGGATTCTCCTCTTGGCACGGCCCGTCTTCTTCTTTTTCTTCTGCTGCTTCTCAACCTTGGGCGTCTGACCCTTTACCTTACCTAATTGTCAATATAAACATATTATCAAATGAATGTAAAACAAAAATAGCGTAGTAAAGGTATAGCCTACACATTAAATATAGATGTTTAATGCGAAAATAAGTCTGTGGAAGTAAAAAGCAGGTTTCAGAAAACTAAATAATTTTCAGAAACTTCATTTGCTGTTTAAAAATTATTGTAAAAAACTATTGGACAAATTAAGACAAAGGAACTGTAGTCTGTTTCATCTTATAATGATCCCAGGAATTTGAGAAATAAAGAAAAAAGTTGTTTGTAATACAGTAGGAATTGGTTATAACAACATTGAAGGGATTAGTCATAGTGAGTTGTGAAAACCGATTGTTGTATAGACAGACATCCTTTTTATTTTTTTAACTATTCTTATATTATGCGCAATGGATTCACTATTTCAATAATATGAAAAAATTACATATATAAAATAAAAAGACTGCAAATATTTTTATTAAAAAAACAACATTGAGGTACGTGCCTTTATTTTAATATTACATGTACCCTGTAATTTTCTTTTCTTTCAGATACTGTGCGTACGAAGTTTGTAATTTATGTTGGATTTGAATAAAAGTTTCCTAATAATTGCCACTGTGAAAAATTATATACGACAATTCCTAATAATTGCTACTGTGGAAAATTAAATATGACAATTCTTAATAATTGCCAATGTGGAAAATTATATACAACAATTCCTAATAATTGCCACTGTGAAAAAATTAATACAATAAAAAAAATAAACCAATACGTCTAGTATATCATTTATTCGGCAAACTGACTGATACTTTCGACTGGGTTGTGCAGTTGTTGACAAAAAGCTTATAACGTTTCTTAGAATGTAAGTGCATCATGTTTATAAATTAGCCATTGCTGAAAGTGTTCTCAAGTGACCAGTGTGGGATGTCAGTATTAGTATCACTTAATGAAAATAAAATACATGATATTGAGACGTTGCATGATGATTCTATAAGAAATCTTTAAGATGTTACTAAATACAGTATGTCTTTATAAGCAATGTTGTAATAAGCGGTGTTTTAGATAAAGAAAGTATATGGAATCCAGCCAGGCTCCCTAATTTTCACCATTACAGCCAGTACATTGTTACAAATGGAACTATATATTTTTAATTCTAGCGCGCATATGGACGGCAGTGATCTTGGAGCCAAATATCACTGTAGATACTGGAGGATTCTATTTCTTTTCATTACTTCTTCATTATTGCTTCACTAGGATCACGAAACTTTCAGTTCAAATGAATATTGCGTGGTGGGATAAGCTTTTCCGCTCTGACAATCAAAGGCAAAGTAAACCGTGTAGCATTCATGTTTTTTTAATCCTTTCATATGTGGAAAAATTAATTTTAAATTGTCTTAAATTCTATTTCTAGTTTTAGATTTCTTGACCTAAAACTAGATTAGGTGTAAATTTTACGTCTCCTATTGACTTTATTTAGAAGTTAGAAGCTTTCGACAGACAGAAAAACAGAGTGAAGAACGAACGAAGACGTTGCCACAACAGTAAAGACCCTTCAGGTATAAAAACCTAAAAGACTAATTAAATAATTTATCTGATACGGATTATATGAATTGTTATGATAAGGCAAATGTGCAGTAAAAATTTGCAACAAAACAATTTCCCATTTCACATAAACATTAATTCTTTCACAATATTTCATCGCTTTTCGCAACTGTTATTCGCAGTTTTATTGAAAATTTATAATTCATAGAGGCTAATATTGGTATGGGACAGACTGGTAAATATGTACAACCAGTAAAAAAAAATGAGAAAATAACTCACCAGCACGAGCCAAGGAACCATGCACTTTACCACCGAGCAATGGCACGGTGAAGTCGAGTTCAGCACTAGCGAGGTCACAGACGAGAACCTCATTGTCGAGGGGAACACCTGCACACGACAACGAAAACTCTGTGCTGCTGTCACATTGCTCGAGAGTGGCTAGATGGTCCTGTTGATTATATGTTAATTTGGATGAATTTACTCATACTTTCAAGCTTATATGATAGAGCTAATTTAGAACAGCAGTATTCACTTATTATATCAAACGTATTAGAGACAAAAAAAATCTAAATGAAATTACGTTTTATTACTGCAGAATATTATTTCTATTCAAGTGTTGCTATTCTTTTTAAGTGTATCACTCTTACAAAGTGAGCGACTCAATTACTACAAGTATGTCGAAATTTTCATACGAGATATGAATGACGCATGTTATTTTTATTTTTTTGCTAATTAAGAACAGCAGTATTTACTTACCATGTCAAAAGTATTAGAGATAAAAAAAAATCTAAATGAAATTACATTTTATTAATGCAGAATATTATTTCTATTCAAGAAAGTGTTGCTATTCTGGTTACGTGTATCACGTACAATGTGAGCATCCGAATTAATAATGACGCATGTTACCTCAGTTTTTTGATACGTGTGAAATAGCAAATAATTTCACTAATTAATTAAGTTATTGTTTTATAAACAGCCAGCTCTTGTCTGTTTATATTAGCATTATGCTTTATTCTTAACAAGTTTTGTACAAAACAACAATGTTAATTTAAAAATGACAGCGATGTTAGACAAGTCAACGTTAACCCTCACAAGACATTTCTGTTGCTTTTCGTGTGAAAAAAATTTGACATATAATGTTTACGAGTTAAACAATTATGTGGTATAAATATATAATTAAAATTATTTGTAGGATGGAAAATGAATAGAAGTAAACATATGAGAGACAATTTAATAACCGGTAATCGTAAAATTGTCCACTTGATATATGCACAGATTTCAAATGAATTTGACTCAAAATTACACATTTCATCCTCAGTCATTCACTATAAGTACCACTTGTTACTTCACCCAAAAGGATTAAATTAGCCAAGAAATTGAGTCAACAACACGAATCACAATATCGCAATATTATAATCGTGTTGCTTTATAACTGTTTTACTAGTATGTGTATCAACAATACCATCCAAAGATTTCAACCAAGGATTTCAAAGCGAAATCCTTAGCATATGAGCACTATATACATTTTTCTATAATTATTGTTCTCAATTAATTTAGAGGCACATAATCAATATCTTCACCTGAAACATTTACCTGCCTCATTTCCTATTCAAGGTTTAAATTATGGAAACTAAATCGATTCTACGACGAATCGAGCTGAAGAACACGACGATCAATAAGGATATGTAGTTTAAATTGAACAATAAAAAACAATAATATTGTTAAATTAAAAAAATTAATTGAATTTAAATGAATCAGTCAACTGAAATTGAAAAAAAATATTAACATCCTGGCCAATATTAAAATTTGACAATTGATATTAATTACCTACTGTCAAAATAAATGTAGCTAATTTCTTCACTTTATCAATAACCCTGGTCATGAATTTATTATCAACACCTATGCTTCTACTGAAGATAAAATATAAGTAATTTATATAAAATTACAGTACTCAAGTGGCATTTTCACCTAGTTACTCCCTTCGTTTTCGATACACGATATAATTTTTTACAAAAAAATTTTAGGAATAATGGATTTTTTAGAAGTACCTTGATTTGTGCGATGGTTTCATTCCCTTGCACGTCAATAACATGCGTAGACTGACCGCGAATGTGTAACTGCATTTTGCAGGTTATCTGAAATTAAAATACGTAGCGGCATGGTTATGATGTTTGACATTTGTAAACGTAACGACAGTATAATCAAATTTGTATCGAGTAAAAAAAATTATCAACAATAATTTTGAAATACACACAGCCCAAACTGATAATAATTGATATTAGACTATAAATTTTAATGAAATTGAATAAAAACACCAACCTCACTGCTATTTACAACAGCTAAAAAGAACGAGAGAATTCAAAGGAAACGGAAATCGCTCTATGCATCAATGCCATTCAAAACACTTGCCTATGGAACGGTTCAAAAGTGCTAACAATTATTGTTTTCGATTCATAGGAATGATTTTTTTTAAATATATACGTAAGTAATATTTAATTATATTATAATACAAAGTTAATTTATAGCAAAGATATATTTTATACTGTATTTATAGTTTTTTTTTATGGATGCTGCATTCGAGAAAATTAATCTTAAGATATATTTACCAGTAAATAAATTGGACAACATTTTAATATAAAATAACATTAATTTGAGAAATTAATAATGTTGCAATTACATCATAGATTATATACTGATTTTTTTTAATATGTATTGAGTATGTCAAGTGATTGATAAAAACATTTTTTACTTCAAACAAATTTTCGCTTAAAAATATTAGGTCCTGGTTTCTTGAACCACATGTATCTAGTACAATTAGAAGAAAAGCCGAACAAGTGGTTACGTTGCTGAAAATTAATTATTATTAGAGTAACCAAACTATCTTTACACATCTGATAGAATGTCCAGTGGCAAGATTTTAGTATTTAATTTATGTATTATATGTAATTATTTTTAAATAATTATTATAAAAGATCTCATTTTCTAAAGAGGTGATTAAATACGAGTTTAATAAAAAATTAAGGCATTAGTATAACGTTATTTCAAGCTTCAAAATAGCTTTCTAAGAAATATGACCGATTACCTGATTTACTTTTTTATTTAACTACTTAATCATTTCTATTTTTAAGATTTCTACAAGAACCTCATTTAAAATTAACCAGCTTTTCCTCTTTTTCATGCAAGCAAAATAGCGGGTTACTGGTAATATTTAGTGTTTTATATATAAATATAGAAAATTATTTTGTAATAGGCTTATCTAAACGTCATAAAAACAATACAATATAAAAAATTTTAAAATAGATATGGTAACATCGGTAACACCCTGCAGCTCGTGATTGGTTAAAACAGTGGCTGGCTGAACGTGTGACATTTGTTCATCTCAAAACTGTAGTTCCCGTTAAATAAAACTGATGCACAATATAATGTTAATATTATAACGAATCTTTAAATAAATGTGAAACAATATGTTGTCTCGGTTGATACGCGTTGTACTTTTTAACGTGGTTCATTTAATATATACAATAATAGAGAAAATAGCTATTCTAAAACAGTTCGTGACGTTTATTTGGAATTGCAGAAATGTTTCTAATAGTCACATAGACGACGTTTTATTTATTGAAAAATACTCGGGAATTTTGAAGAGAATACCAAAACATATAGTATATATTGTAAGAAATGATGATTTTTCACTGATTGATTTTGCTAATTTGATCATATGGAGCCTAACTGCCGGCGTTTCCTTTATCAGTTTTTATGACAAGAAAGGTGAGCAATGGTTTAGTTATTATTTTCAAGGATCATAATATATTGTTTTCTATATTATTGTTCAAATGGTAAAAAGCAAATTAAAATAAAAAAGCCACAGTGCATTTAATGCTTTTATTGTATGCATATTATGCAAATAATTGCACTCAAATACTATTTAATCACGAGCCGTTTGAGGTATTGACCGCAACTTTGTTTCTAAGCACAATTACAATTGTCTAGTTCATGTTACGCTGTAACGCATCGGTTATCTTTTTATTACATAAATCACGCCATTGCTACTGTCAGATATATAAAATAAATTATCGTTTTTAAAATATGACTAAAAATTTATGGAAAAGTGTGAGTGATGATGGTAATATCAATTTTTTATATTTAATGGAATGGAATTATTTAGGTGTTCTTAAAATAATGATGAAATCGTATACAATTATTGTGATTGAGATTTTTGTGTCAAGTTTGGAAATAAATTTTAAGAATTAAACATAAGAATTTGGTTTCTAGTGACAATTAAGAATGGGCTGGACATAGTATTATATATAATATTTTTAAGTTTACATTTTTCTTAAAATGTGTTAATTTCAATTTGACATAATTTCATGCATTTTCCAATTTATTAAACATTTACCATAAACGTGTCATGATTTATCCACATTGTCTTTAAATATTCAGTCTTTATAACGTTTTAAACATAACTTTAAAATATAAATTAACAAGGATTTTAAATTTTTTGCAGACACAATTCAAGAAATTATAGTATTCGATAAATTTTTTTGGGTTGTCTTATTTAAAATTTATGCACCATTATTATTTTGTGTAGAAATACAGTATGAGGAAAAAAATAAATAATTTAAAGATTCTATTATTTTAAATTATTTTTCATTATTATTGCCGGTTTATTTGATGTTGATATCATTTTAAAGTAAGTTATGTTGTTCTACTTATTCAATTTCCTACGGTGATCTTGAGTCTCGTTATTTTTGTCAAAAACATTTAATAAAAAAAAATGTCAAACTTCAAATCTCACTTAATTCAAAAGAATACATAAATATAGGTAACTGGAAATTAAAAATATGATCTAGAAAACAGGAGGTTTGTCCAAATATCTAAAATTCAAAAATGTCATTTTTTCCAAGAGATGGATGATATTTTGTATAAGTGGTGAGGGTTGGAGTAAAAAACATCCTTGTCTAAATTTTGGTATTAAATATACCTAAAATATTTTATTAATGTTTTAAAACTGAAGAAATGAGTATATTTCAGTGCAATTTATAATGTTTTCAATGTTAACTACCGAATTAATCTATATATTATAGTACTTGCTAAATTATATAATGGTTTGGTCTATAATTTTTTTAATTAGTTGTGTTTAGTGTCACAGTGTTTGCTATTTAACTTAGTTCAAAAACATTTCTTTTTATTTTTACAGGTGTTTTAAAATCAAAGGAAAACAAATTGTTTTATGAAGTAGAAGTAAGAAAAAAAGGGGTACCCGGTTACATCAAATGGGCCCATCAACCGTGTCTTAACGGCTTCGTTACCGGGGAAAAAAGCAACACTATATACGTTAATATTTTCACCGAACATGCTGGCAGAGCAACCATTGCAAATTTTGTGAGGAGCCTCTGCGAGAATAAGTGTAACTTCCAACGTGTAGATGGACATTTTAGTGTCGATAGTATAGATTCAGCTATTAGAGAATTTTATCCCCCTATACCTGATCCGGAAGTTGTAATTTATCATGATAAATTGTGTAGCACAAAAGGTTTGCTGCCGTGGCATATAAGACTTTCTGAGTTTATTCCGATTAATTCCTTCCTAAGGATCAAGAGCCAAGATTACTTAGAGGTACTCAGGAAGTACAGTAAATGTGATCAACGATTTGGAACATAGTATTAAGGTATCTTAGATTAAATTATTGTTTTGTTTAGTAAATTGTGTATAAGTAATGTTGTTAAGATAGTGATAAATCTGTATATTGCATCGCTACAAATTATTGTTAGGTTATAAGTTGTACAATTTAGATCAGTCCCTAATTATGTTATTGTTTATTCCTTTGATAGTAACTATCGAAATTTGTTTATTATGCTTATGACGAGGCATTCAATAATTAAAATGGAGCAACTAACTTTGGTCCAAGTATCATGGGGTACTGTGGTATTTGCGTATTAACTAATTTATTTTACCTTTAATATTTATATTCTGTAAAATAAAAAAAACAAATAGGTGTACTTAGCGTAACACTGGAAAGTTAGGCTGAGCTTTTAAGAGGGATATTTTCATTAAATTAGTAAAAAAATAGTGTATTTTCGGGAATATCTTATTTTTTAAATAAACAGTCTAAAGGGTTCATTTTTCAACAGTGCTTTCATTATTATTCAAATAGTGGTTTGTAAAATTTTTATTTAAAAATGTATAAAATAATTAGGTACTGAAAATATTTTAATGATTCAAAACTCCCATAACATTAATTTTTCACGATTTGGAAACATTAAACAAAAGGTTTATTATTAGTAAGGCTGTTGATAAGACAAGATGCGAGTATCTATGTTATGAAAAAGTGGCCTGCATGTTCAAGGAGTTAAAAAAATTACAGTGTCAAACAAAATGTCTGCTTGTGAAAAAAGGTTGATTTTCAATGTTTTTTTTTTATTTTAACCAAAAGAATAGGATATATTGTTCAGCTATTTCAATTCTAGCTCAAATCAATTGAAAAAAATATGAGCTTCAGTTCATTCAAATCAGTTAATTTGTTTTTATGCTTTGGCACGAGATGCTTGAAAAATATGGTATTTCAAGACATCTGTTCAAAGTTTCAAAAACAATTCCTGCTTTAATGAAAGTGGAAACTTCAAATTTATTGTTAATTGAATTTTTTTGCATCATTAATTAATTTTTCTCTTGGTTAAAAACATTTGCAGACTTGCATTTTGATTTTGTTTTTTTTTACGTTTGTAATGTTCATTCTTTCAGTGGGAGGTTTTAGCTCCTATAGTAAATCAATTTCTATGGAATACAAGTTTTGTTGTTTCTCTGGATGGTTACTGTTTTTTTTTATGTATATTTAACAAAAATATTTGAGAATGTCGATCACACTGAGTCTATCGCATTCAACAATTGACAGTGTATCGAAAAATATAATAGTGTTTATTTATTTTTTTGAAACCCTTTTGCGTGTCTTTGAATTTGTATTTGCAATTATAGTGAGAGGCTACAGGTCAGCTGCAGCACCAGATAATTTTTGATGGCATTTGTCTGACTATAACTCTTCATATGTTTTTGAATTTTCGAGATTTCAAAAAATTTTTAAAGAGGTTTATTGGGGAGTAATCAGCGATTATTACCGAAAATTTTTTGATTAAATCTTATTAAAAATCTTCAAGTTTTGAAATATTGACAGATGATTGGACCAAATCCCTTAGTAAGATTGTTGTTACCCTTTCTAAGTCTGATATATTAAATGAAAATTATTGTTCTTGAATACACATGTCACAAAATTTGGTATGAGTTTTTTGGTTTTTGCTACCTCATTTATATCTAAGAAAACATGTTTAAACTGATGATGAATCGTATTGTATTTTATAGGAACTCAGCGCATTGTCTATAAGAAGAACTATGCGCATTCAGGAAATTTGCCAAATTATTTTCGTAACGCAATATCACTCTTTGGTAACGTAGGCAAATAACGTTAGCGTTTCTGAAGTGAAAATATTTATTAGTTTAATGATATTTATTAATAAATGAGCAATTTTAAAACAAAATATACTGCCAAAGTTTCAGCTATTTTTCAGTTGTAATATAATAATTGTCGTACATTTCAACATTCATGAAAAAAAATCAGAATGATGCACGGTTCTTGCCCACTTTAAAAGGGCCGCCCAAGTTTTTATGTATATTTTGATAATTAAATGTAGTAGTAACATCCATGTTCGTTTTGATGGTAATTTTTTCCAAGTAATTTTAAATGATTTTCTTTCTACTTTTGTATATATCATGCAAAACAAAATTATATTCAGATGCTATTTGCTGACGATTGTTCTGTGCTCTTATATTGTTATACATACCATTATCATTTAGTGATAATGCTGTATGTAAAATGCTATATTTTTAATACTATACTTAATTGTATTTAAAATTATGTTGAACTAGGAATTGACGTAATAATTCAGTACTTTTCGGTCTCATGTTTTGCACTTTATTGTTAAACAGAAGCGAAATATCGCTTTTGTTAAAAAGAAAATACAAGCTTTCAACTTTCAGAAGAATGTGTGTAAATATATATATACGTATATACACAGTGTCCGGGAATAAGTATTGGGCAAGGAAAGACGTTATTCGTTGACTGAAAAATAGTTGATTGTCTTTAAAATAAACTTTAAAAGATGACTTTAATCAGAAAAATGAAAATTATATTCATAATTATTTGTCATCTTTTTCATACACACGATACTTGTGCACAATATTCAGCGTCTCTCAGGAGATTAACCCGTGAACAGCTACAAAGAAATCTAGCTGGCCGGATAAGCACCGCGCTCCAGGCATGTATTGGATGTGTTAAAAAGAGTTATGTGTAATATTTTTTTTGCACTCGATTAGAAAAAGAGTGTGTTTTACGTTTTATTTCAACAACAATTTATTCCTTATACGGATAGTGTCTTTCTTTGTCTGACCCTTATTCCCGAACATCTTGTATGTTACATTTATATAGATTTTATAGTTTCAAGAACCTTCTTAAGCAGTTATACAATCAACACACTCAAGTTATTGATGTTTTTGGCATAATTAATATTAGCAAGCTTTACATTTGTGTGTTCTCCTTCAATTTTTAAGAAAAATAGTACATCTTGTAATGTACAATTTCTTACGCTTTTTATAAACAATTGTGTGGAGAATATTATACATTTTAACAAAAAGGTGAGTAAATTTTCCGCACTGTGGCATTCGTATGTAGATGAAATATTAATTTTCAAGTGCGACGAATGCTAAGTCGTTGAGTACCCAACTTCGCCTGGATTTAAAAAAACAATGTTCAATGCGAAACCATGGCTTTAATATACGAATTTTTGAGAATCATGTGATGAAAGGAAATTGCAACTGTGTTAGTACACAATTAATAAGGAACTATTACATAACGTTTGTAACAAATGCATTATTGTTAAGAGTAACTGAAATTTCTTTGTTTGTTGCGCTATTCTCTAGTAAATTTGTTTCATAAACAATTTAAGTCTTGAGTGGTAGAATGGGATAAATTGCATTTTTTAATATTTGTTTTTTTGGCGTAAATAGAATTTTCTTGAACTAAATAACATATTTAGCACATAAAACATTGTTTTTTTAATAACCAATATATCTTTTGTATAGTAGTTCTTATAATTAAAACATTTTCGATGCAATTTTCTCGAAATTTGTGATTTTGTTACATATCTCTTTCATTCAATCACGTTTTCAACTTTATTTATAACAGCAGTCGACATTTTGTCTTAAGAGGATTGAATTGTGAATGTAAATGATAATTATTGTCGATATAAAAAAATATTTGTACGTTGCCAAAACAATATTTCGTAACAATATATGAAAAATACGTAGTTCCTAAAAAGTCAACAATGGTTAACACCTATCATCCAAACATAATTCTCAAGAGAGATTATTGAGAAAATTAATGATTATATAATCATTAAAAGCAAATAATTTTTTATAATAATATTACAGAAAAGTTCGTTATAAGCCAGAGAGATAATAAATTAAGCTGAGCAAGTGACTGATGTAACGGAAAAGAATTTTTGCATAGTGAAATAAAACTTATTTGTTGTTATGGCATATGATTTTGTAGATTTGTAAATACTCAAAAACAAACATGTAAATAATTTATTATCAAAGAGTGCATAACGACAAGCTAACCCGCATCCATCACCTTATACAGGTCAAGAGGACAGAAATAAGAAACGTCAGCATGCAACTATTGTAACTAATTATTAAACGTGACCCAGTTACATGTGTAACTAAATCGACTGCGTAATTGCAGTGTGGCTAAATACGCTATTTAACAAATAAAAAACTGTTTATATTCCATCCGTAAATAACACCAA
The DNA here is from genome assembly GCA_039881145.1 of Druceiella hillmani. Classification (NCBI taxonomy): domain Eukaryota; kingdom Metazoa; phylum Arthropoda; class Insecta; order Lepidoptera; family Hepialidae; genus Druceiella; species Druceiella hillmani. Next base: position 5,768,399 of record JAYKKI010000069.1, on the reverse strand, counting down.
CTTCCTTGACGCAAGCATCTTAATTTATCATTTTTTGATAAAATGAATTCATTGAGTTATTACAGCTATATAAAAAATTTATATATGTTTCTATATACATATGTATATAAATGCACATATATATATATAGATATATATATATGTGTAACATTGATATAGTTTATAGTTTACATTATTTACTATAAAACTATTGGTGCTCATGATTAAAGTTTTATTCGCTTCTTTCAATTTAATTAATATTTATTTAATTAATTTCCAATTAATTCTTCTTATATAAGAAGTGTATGTTTCTATTCGATTACATCGTGACATTTCTGTACTCATCTTTAACGTCAGTCGTTATAACTAAGATTAATTCAAACAATTAGTCATTGTATATTAATTTTCCACTGTTGAATACTGTGATAAATTGAATTGAAATGGGTCAATAATAATTTAATATGGAAATTATTATTTTTCTTGTATAAATTCGTATTGCGACAAACATTCTATTATCAACATATTGTTGAGAATCATACTGAAATAAATAAAGTTGCAAATATATTTTTGTGTTTTATTTAATCTCAAATATAGCAGCTCCTCTATATTCACAATATTATCCTTGATTTTAAGTTTTAGTTATATTTATAGATTTATGAAGAACTTATGAAATGTGGGAGAATTAGGGATAAACTGATATAACAAAGCTATCCATTGTTTTACTTATAAGCGAAGACGGGATATAGTGAATTAAGGGATACATATAGTGTTTAACTGTCATTATTTCGTTCTCTATTGTTTAGCTTTTGCCCCGCTCACCAACCAGTTTGCATTTCATTCTTGGCACACAAGGATGCAATGTGATCCTTCCATAACATGTGGGGAAACATTTTTTTGAGGTATTTTTTACAAACTTTATAACAAGCCATGATTTTGAAATTATTTTTGTCAATCTATTCTCCTAAATTATTACTCTTAAGGTTTTAAAATCATGGTAGTTATGTACTATTTTGGATACGAGTGTTATTTATTTTTTTTTTCGAATTGACCATCTGGGCAGAGCGAACCTATTCCCCTAAACCAGGAATGAAACAACATGCTGGTATTGACTGGCTGTATCATTTTAGGAAATACCATCAAAATTTAAATGTCAGAAATACAGAATACATAATGTGGATATGTTTTTTGATAATCTTCAAATCAATATAAAAGGGGAGACAAGCACTCGATAATGGTGCAAGTGTTTAAACTTAACGAGACTAATATGATGAGGCTTCAAAAATCTTATAGTCTTTCTGAGGACAAAAGCAAATTAGCAAGAGAAACAGCGTTAAAAAGAGAAAGCTTGTAACTTGCTACATAATCAATGCTCTAGGCCAGGTTTTGCCTTCAGTAGGTTTTAAAAATTAAACATTTTTGGTAACAATTATTTAAAAAAAATTGGTCAAGTATGAGTAGAACTTGCACTACAAGGGTTCCATACATATTCAGGCATTTGTATACATTTAAGTGTACATAGTATTTCATTTCAAATATTTACAAAAATTAATTTTCCCAACCTAAATATATTGCCTAGTATATCTTTCACAGGTGCAAAATATGGTTTATATTTAAAAAATTATTAGTTCTAGAATAATTTATAATAATAATATCTTTGCTGTGTCATCTCGTAGTTAAATTTTACCAAGACTGACTTCTTCGTGATTTTTGGCTTAGTAGTTTTGGAAATAAGGAGGGAATGCAAAGAAAAAAATATGTAAAAATATTTTTTGAAATTTGCATTTCAAAATTGATAAAAATATTTTTGTATTTCTCATATCAAGTTCTTTGAAATAATATATGGTATATAGAATATAAAAAAAACTTGTGACCTTTATTTACCCCCTATTTAATTCAAATATGAATATTTTTAAAAAGTTAGTGCAAAGTATGTAGGTAGGAACATAGACGAAACAAATATATTGACTCCTACATCTTTCGTAGCATAAACATATGGTGCGCATTTAAAAATTAATTGACATCTAGAATCATTACTATAGGTTAAGAAATCTTGGAAGTTAGGTAGTGGGTAGGAACTCTTTGCCTATTTTTCAGTATATTTCTGAAGACATAATATTAAAAATAAAGAAAAATTATATTTGCTTATAACTAGCCCTTTCAAATGATATCCCATATGGAAGTAAAAAAAATGTTTTTCGGGTACTTTGACCGTTTGTGTGCTGACGAGCGCCATCGTGCTCGTGCGCATACTAAGTTGCCACGAGCGCGATGGCGCTCGCGAAATCAGTTGCTGTTTAGCACGCTAAGGGGGTTGCTCGCACGCATCGCTAATTTTTTATCTTTCTACGTGTTACATAAAGTTCAAATTATAATATTATTAGTAATTTCAATATAAAAAGGATCTAGGAAAAGAAAACTTTTAATCCATAATGTCGGAATGTGATAATAATTCGAATGGAAACAATCGTTTTTCAAGTTGTGAAGAAAGTGATAGTGGGAGTGACATTGTGGTGCGCTCACAATTTGGCGTAATGCAAATTTTAAGTGATAGTGATGATAACAATTATTTTGCTGATACGGAGGATGTACCGGACTGCGAAAATAAGATGTGACCTTGATTTCAGTTTTTGTTATAATTTTTGTTCACAATATATATTTCCATAATTTTCTTTGTATTTATTATCCTTGTACAAGTTTTTATTAAGAAAACACCGAAAAATGATTGAAATTGGATAATTTTTGGAAGAGATACAGTTTTTTTCGAGGCAAGAGTAAATGACATCAAAAACAAAAGATTTCTTTGGCACTTTTAAGTATATATGAGTAAAAAGCCATGGCACTAAAACATTAATATGCCATCATTAAAATTTCGAAACAAATATTTTTTTATTTATGAATTACATGCTAGATTGAAATGACAAACATTTCACAGTGCCACCAATTAGACATTGTGACCAATAACAACATTAAATGGTAGTTGTAGAAGGTGATTCACTGTACCCTCTGTACTTTAATTAAATTTCACTTAACTTTAATTAAATTTCACTTGCCTCATGCCCCTGCTACAGGGAATAATTCTGCACCATGTTCTAAATGCTTGTTATTTAAAACGATTGTAATTAGGGTCAAATTTATAGTTAAGATGTCTAGCTAGAAGTACAATTTAAAATATAAGTGCCACGTATGTTAACTTCATAACTACAGATCGTTAAACAAAAAGTGATCTTTTGTGTCCAGCTGAATAATTAAATAGTGCTCGCTGAAAGTTATTTTCTTAATAAATGTTTTTATTGTAAATTAATTTAATAACAACACACGTAGGAAAATTCTTAGAAGTATTTGCTTGAAAGTTACTTTCTACTTTGCATAATCATTGCACACCCGCCTTAGAAATAATCTTGCGCGCAGAATAAAAGAATATCCGAGCCTGTTTACAGAGTAAAATAAATGTAAAAACAGATGGAATTGGACTGATTTTCACTTAAGAAGTTAGTCCACCTCGAAATGTTATAAAAATATTTTTTTTTATTTTCTACTCATAGCTTAAAGTTTTAAAAATAATTAAAACTAACAAATATTTAAAAAATTAGCTGAGTTGTAGTAATTCGAAGTTGCGGTATGTAATGATGCCGGGCTGGAGCTTGCGATTGAAAGAGAATAATATCCATTTGCCTATTCAATCAGGCCTATTCTTCAATTTGTTTATTTCGGTATCTATAAAAGTTTGATGTAATAGAATTTCTAAAATATGAATTCATTTACAGAACAAGTTTATACGCATTCTATATTCTATGACAGTATACAAAGTGAGTGAGTACAAATAAGTCTATGACTGTTTACTATTATGTTGTTTTAGAGTGAAAATGTTAGATAAGTTTGTTAAATTGCATCTTATACTGTTAAAATTATATCACTGATAATGTATGTGGTTAATTTAATAACTGGAATGAACGCACAACGAATCCGGTAAAATGTGGATAGCGAATTCAAGAGCATAAGAAGTGATACAAGAAGCCAGAAAACGGAAAAGTACAACTCATAATCTAAAGATATTACTCATGTCAAAGAATCGCAGATTGAATATGATATAAAAAAATTATTGTTTTCTAAAGGCGGAAGTGAAGTGATTTTCTATTTTTGGAGTATATATCGCAAAATTTATGTGACCAATTCGGCACAAAATTTTTAATACTCCTTAATAATATTACTTTTTCTGTAAAAATAGGCATTTCTTTTATAAGTTACACCATTTGTGTATTATAAAAATATTAACTTAGATTTTTTGGGCAAAAACTTGAATCAAGTAAATCCCGATGACACAATTCCATCACATAACGGTGATGGTGTTTTACTGGACTGGACATAAGTTGGCATATTTCAATATTTTTTAATGATTCTTTCACGAATTTATACAAATAAAAAAATATTTGTTGACAGTTGCCTCAAAAAGAAATGTTAAATTTTAATTAATTTTATATTGCCTTACTGATGTTACATATGATAATGTAAAGAAAACATGCGATCTCAATTTGTGTGGTCGCATTAAGGAATGTGATATGATGTGTTATGTTTATTAAGAAGTTAGCTGCCTATGCTATGGGCCCACGTTATATCAATATATGACTCGTTCATTCGTTGAAATTTATTAAATTCAAGTAGCTACTCCATTGATCCCAAGTATGAATTTAGGCGGAGCATTCGCTAGCGACGCTGCAAGTATTTGGTATCGAAATAAAAGTATTGAGTAAATAGTCATATTTGCTTACAAGTGTCTGTTTATTCTTAGTGAGAGTAAATCTTGTTAATGCCACATAATTTGAAATGTAGGCAATATTTGTATAATTGAATTTGATGATTTATATTTTCAGAAAAAAAAACAGTACTAAAACAGAATAAAAACTGTAAACAAATTGTAAATTAATGTTCTCGTTATGATCAATAAATTTTTTTTTATATTTAATGTAATGTTAACCCCGAGTATCTCTTTCTTACTGTGAAACTTGTGTCATTTTACAGGACCTAGTACCCAGTAGTTGATGCTCATTTTGTAAGACCTAGTACCCAGTACTTCATGCACATTTATAGGATCCAGTATCCAGTAGTTGATGCTCATTTTATATATTTGTTACAACTGTGTATATGTATATACAGATATATTTATACAGAGTGTGACAAAGGACTTTTTATTGTTCAGTCACTGCCAAATTCATGATTCTAAATTAAAATTTTTTTTTACAGAAAATGACTTGAAATATACTCAATTTGATGCACAGAACCATCTCTATGAAAAATAAACATATTCTTTCTCACACCTTAAAACATACAACTGTATATACACAGAATTACCCATATAAATAATAGACAAGCGTTGATGTAGGTATAGTTAATTGCATTAATAATAGACATGTTCTTTTTTACACCCATATATGCATGTACACTCCGTAATAAAAATGAATCTAATATTCATACAGGTGATTATGTGTATCAAACTTAGTAGAAAATGTAAGGAAATATGTTACAATTCTTAACAGTTTCAGAAAAAGTTTGGATTCTTTTTACAGAAACGTATTGGGAATATACTCAATTTGATGCACAGAATCACTTGTATGAATAACAGACACATTCTTTATTGTATAAAACACTAGGTCAAATTATTGATCTGAAACCTTTTTTCCACAATCTAATGATTCACTAATGAGGAATATTCTGATAATTTATAAGATTTAGTAATTGAATGATCCCATAATCAAATTTATTACAATTCATTCAAATGCAGTGGGCCATTTGAGTCTTTGGGAATATAATCTATCAGGTGGTATATTTCCACTCTTTTATCACTGATGATATGACTAAGGTGATAGTAAAATCGGACTATTCTCAAATTATATACTCAAAATCAAAATGTAAAGGAAATTACGGTGTGTTAAGAGAGTAACTAACGAGACGGAGATTGGACCTCTTTTGGATACTCTTTTTGTGACTGCAGTAATGAAGGACAATCTATCTGTCGATGGATTGTTCGAGGGTTCATTCTCAGTCACTCATTATTTTTCAGTATCGAGCCGAGAAAGGTTTGAATTTTTGCTAAGATGTCCAAGAATGGACAACAAATGATTTGATACGTACTCTTCGAAAGGACAATACATTTGTAGCAATAAGAATATGCGAGATTTTTATCATGTGTAGAATAAATTAGGTTCCACTTTACAATAGATGGAAAGTTGACGGGTTTTTGTAGCAGATGTCCCTTTTATATATATTAAGCAAAGAAACTGGATAAGTATGGTATTAAAATCTTCATGATGTGTGATTTTGCTATAAAATATATAGTAAATGCTAACCCATATCTTGGTGAAAATACAAAGGTGAACGTATATGTATTTGGGTAAATTTTACATAAAGGAGTTGCCAAGAATCATTCATGGTTCGAATAGAAACATTACCTGTGACAATTAGTTTATATCTGTTCCATTAGCAAAAAATTTGTTGAAATCGTCAAACTCATAAAATTATACGACGTTGGTAGGTACAATCTTAGCTAACAAATTATAAAAACTCACACGAGCACTCTTCTTGTGGGTGCACAAAAATTCACCTTGTGCGCTTTTCAATGTCCTATTTTGATGGCACATTTACGCTCATCTTGTGTAAGCCAAAGCCGTCTATGAAGGTATACCTATTACCAGCATATGACGAAGGTGCTGTGATCCAGGACAGCGTAAACTAGAAATTATTATATTCTATAATCAAATGAAAGGAAGAGTCATTTCGATGGATTAAAGTTTCTTTTGATGGCTTGATCAATATAGCATTTGTAAATGCATATTGAAAATGTTTACTAAATCTCAAAACTAATTACCAGAATAAGATATTAATTGATAATTTGTTCTGTTGCATGGTACTACATAATTTAAAATATCAATTTTTTAGACTCATTAGTTATTTAATACCTGGCATTTTAACTTGGTGGAAGGTATCGGTAACACAGCCATATAATAACTTACCTTTTAGTCACTTTTTTGTTTCGATCTATATCCTTTATATAGATTTAAGAAAATGTAAAACATTTCTGCAATTTTAGAAAAAAATTCGCAATAACAATGCTCTTGCGGTTCCAAAGGTAAACAAATTTTTTGTAAAAAAAATTATAAGTCATCCGTTTCCACGCTAACTTAATTTGCATGACTTATTTGAGCTTAATAAATTAAACTCCTAGTAAATTTAAAATCCTTAAGGCTATGAAAGTTGATTTTCAGCAGAATACATTCAAGAATTTCACGGAAAAGAAGATTCAGAAGTGTTCATTGACTAGTTGGTTTCATCGATGACCTTTTTCTGTCTTTGTATATAATTAATATTATATACAATTATATTTGTATATTATAATAATAAAAATTGTGTTTTATTTTTTCAATGAATTTAACATTTTTTTCCATATTATTGATATATATTTAAGTGATATACCTTGCTAAATTTGAATTTCTAGGCAAGAATTAATATCATATTTGAATCTAGGGCTCACAGTTGTATTTTTTCACAACCTCCTTGATGTGGAAACTTGAAATTTGGCTTAGTAGTAAAATCTATTAACTCGCATATCTTAAGGACTAACACTCAAAATCATTCACATGGAAATTTTAGGGAGGGAGATGGCATATTAGGTGCTCCAAAAAAAACTCTTAACTCCATATACTTAGCAGGGTATTGTTTGGAAGGGCTGGTACACGGGTCTCAAAAAAGTATGTATGAGACCTAGAAGGGTCTCATAAATATTTTTTCATAATTTTAGATAGTATATCTTAAGATATACTCAGTAATATGGAAAAAAAATGTTCCCCTATTTATCTCCAAAACAAATAACCTAAAATTATGAAATAAAACTGGTTTTCAGATGCAAAGATGTAGGAAAAGTATAGTGATGTCATAGTTTTTGAAATATGCACATTGTTTTTACGCCTGTGAAAGTTATAGTAGGCAATATATTTACGTTGTGAAAAATTAATATTATAAATTGGTTAATAGAAATACTATGTACCTTTAAATGTTTATAAGTACCTAAATATGTACAGAACCCACGTTGTGCGATTTCTATTAGTACTTAATGGTATTTATAATCTATGATGGCTTCCTTTTAATGATTGATTTCAACAAGGCCTTTATTGTTGACATTAAAAATCACTAGGCCAATAATTGTTTTTAGATTTGAGAATCAAATTTTATCTCTTTCGGTGACAAGGCTCGCTTTAAATAGTTTGTCTCCATTGTTATCACTACTTTTTTCTATACTTGCCATATTAACTGCATAAAAACTGATAAATATATATTTGATTATATTCCTATTGTTAAAAACAAATATTGTAGTGACACTGATAGACAAGAAACTTACAATTCTCGTTTGTGTCAGTTACGTCAATGATAATGTTTTATAGCTATATCTATGTTTGTTGCTCAGTCATTAATACAGCAATGGTACTATTAGCAAGAAGTTGTTAATTCACCGACATCTTTAAGCAAGTGGGCAAACAGGTAATAAAAATGTATGTTTATCATTTTATCTCTGTTCTTCGATTTAAAGTTATATTTTTAATGAAAATTCAATTAGATAAATAATAAATAAAACAACAACTTTTCATAGTTTGCATAATTTATTGATTTTTCACCTTATGAGTGAAGTTGTAAGAGGTGAGGGAATGAGAATATTAATGAGTAATAGGAGCAAATGAGACAGCAATAAAACTACTTCTGCCTTTGTTTTCCAAACCGTCTCAGAGTATGAATGATTCCTTTAAATTATTAAGTTTGAAATCAATTATCCAATTGAAATGATTTTGAAACAATGATTTTAAATTTATGATAATTTTAAGTGTTTATTGAATAGTCAGGCATTTTATCCTGATGCTTTGCTCAAAAATTCATTTAATAGCTATATCGAATGGTATCTGCGACACGGTTTCATTTTAATTGTAATATATATCTACTTAAAATATTTACACATAATAATCAATAGGAAACTACTGCTTATGGAAGTAAAAATGACAGATGACATATTGTGGCTGTGGTGCCATATTGTAAATTAAAAATAAATACAAAACAAATACTGGCAACATTCCAGGAAGCTTCTTCATTTGAACCTGTAAGGGAAAAATGGGTCGTTGTAAATGTCAGGTCACGTTGGCGAATCCAGTTTCTATTTTTCAAAAAAGAAATAATTGAAAAAAGTTGTACCACGCAAATTAATGATTTATATCAAAATTTATACTTTTCTGTGAGCACGAGCCAAAAAATCAATTGGGTATATTATTGTTGAAAAACTGCATGATAACATTACCTTGCAGATCTTTGTACACAACACATTTTACAAATATTTTTTCTCTTTTAAAAATAAATTTAAATAAATAATTTCATTATACTAGTCAAAGCTCCATTTAACGGAGTAAACATTATTATATTATTGCATTTAAAAATCACACATGGACTAAATAAATTATATTTAAAACATACCACCTGTAAATGAACAATTGTGACGCCTGCAAATATCTATTTAATACACAGAATTGTTGAAATTCTAATGTCGATATGACGATTTTCTATAATGCGATCTTGATCTGCTCCGTCTCCGATCACGTTTGTCTCGCGACCTGTCTCGCCCCCTAGAAGATGACCTTCCGTAAGACCTTCCTCTGCCTCTCGATCTGTCTCTGTAATACGGCGAATCATCTTTGTATTTATAAGAATCTCTTTCTCTTCTACGATCTCTACTTCTCCTATCTCTAACTCGCTCGTGTCTGTATGAACTTTCTTTCTTATAAGATTTACTGCTCCGCCTATCGTAACTCCGAGACCGTGATTTAGATCTCTCAGAGTACGATTGTTTCTCTTTGTGAGAACGATCACTTCTTTCATTACGATCGTCGCCTTTCTTGGTTCGACTTGACCGTGACGAAGTAACACTGTATTCTTTCCTTCTAGTCTCGTCTACTTCTGAACTTTTTTCTTTTTTCTCATCTCTCTTTTTGCTCTTAGCCGTAGCGGACTCATAACTCGAGCTGCGGGAATCCTTTTTGAAGTTTTTAACTTCTTTTTCTTCAGACTCGGAGCTGTTGGAGCTGGAAGCACTAGATTCACTGTCACTGGATTTGCTGCTCGTAGATGATGACTTACTGTTTGATTCAATGTTGCTAGATTCACTCTCGCTCTCCGATTCCCAGCTCGACGTTTTCTTTGACGACTTTTCTTTTTTCTTTGATTTTATTTTATCACTCTTTTTCTCACGTTTACTTTCATAGTCTTTTTTATAATCACTATGTTTGTCTGTTCTCTCAGTATGATGTTTAGTTTTGGTCCGGCCGTCCACTTTATTCTTAGCAGACTCCTCGGTATCGTGATTTTGATGCCCCGATTTGATTTCCTGCTTTGAAGTCCTCTTCTCAGCAGGAGGCGGAGTGTTCGATTCTCCTGCAAATGGGACAGAGGGACCCAGCCCACTATTACTGTTCTTCCATCTTTTCAATGAGTTTACTGCTCATTGCAATCATAATTTTATATAAATGTACACTAGCCCAAATACTACTATATGTTTGGGGCTCGAAAAGTATATAAGTTATTAAAAAATACAATACAACTAAGTTAAAAAATGGGAAACTGCTCAAAGACCAGTAGTCATTTATTTCTATGCTACAGTCAAGTTTTTTAATTATAAATGGCAATATTAATAGCCATTGGTTGACAAAAATAAGGATTAATTATTTGTCTATGCCAAAATTTATGTTCGAAGTGAAATTTAATAATTCTTTACCATATTTAATTCTACTACATATTCTTAAATTTTCATTCTATGTATTAAGAATAGAGAAAATGGAGGAAATCATTACTTCCTGTTCTGATCTGATCATTACTTCCTGTACGAGCTCTACAGAGAACTGCTTATATGAAAAGCAAGCTAGGTAGTTAAATATATATATATTATCTCCATAATTAAATAATTTTTTGTTTACCAAAAATATTTGTAGAAAGAAATTACATACAGTTTGCGATATGCTTGTCCTTTGCTGAAATAAAATATCAATATTGGTGTTCTAAATAAAATGTTTTTATTAGCGTAGATGTGCTACATTTTATGGCACTTTGTAACATTAGTTTCATAATTTTCGTAAGTACAATTTCATAACTTTTCCTGAGTTTACCTAAATTATCACATTTGCAATGTGGAAAATACAATTAATTTTCCAAGCCTCATAAATGTAGCTGGAACATGAGATATTAAATTTTTGCTGAGGACAAGCTATGTATTGTAAGCCACTGTCACAGCTCCACGATAACAAAACGTGTGTCCCTTTTCAGGTGGATGTTGTCATACACTAAATAATACAATTCCAACTTACTTTCATCGGCCCGCTCGTCTCTCACGTCGACACTATTGCCTAGGCTAGATTCGCTCTGATGGTTCTCACCGTACTGTGGGTCGGATCGCGACTGTTGGGTCGGCACAGCGCGCTCCTCGAGACGTGCTTCCTCCTCACGTATCGCCGCCTCGATCTCACGCGACGTCCGCTCGAACTCTGACTTGCGACGGCGGATGATGTCCTGTAGGGAAATAGGGAACGCCATGTTTGTATACTCGTTACACTACAATGAAGATCCATCGAAGGGCGCTTTAGGATTTCACAGACAAATGGGGAACGCTTATAATTTCAACACATCCATCTGCCCCGGCCTCACAGTTTCAACAATTTTCGACCCAAATCCATGAAATTTTGCATATGGATTCGTATTTAAAACTCATTAAATATAAGTGACAATATAATGTTGATAGTAGCGTTATATTAAAAAAAAATTTAATGTACCATGTTCCTATACCTGTAAGTTAGGATAAATAATAGAATAATAAGAATTTTTAATTTTTACATCAAGTTTTCCAAATACACATGATATCCGGGAATAAATGACAAAGAAAGACATTATTGACTGAATAATAGTTGATTCTAATTAAAATAAAATTTAAAAGATGACTTTTTGTCAGAAAATTGGAAATAATATTCATAATTATTTGTCATCTTTTTCATACATTCGATACTTAAGCACATTGTTCAGCACCGCGCAGGGGGAATAACCCACGAACAGCTGCGAAGACATCGCCACTACGGGTAAAAACCATACTCCAGGCAAGTATTGGGTGAGTTTAGTAAAATATTTTTTTTGGCACTCAATTAGAAAAAGGGCATGTTTTACGTTTTATGTCAACAATTTATTCTTTTATAGTCAACGAATAGCACCTTTCTTTATCCGACATCTATTCCTGGACACCGTGTATAATGCTTCGAAATGTTGCGCAGTGTTTCCCCCCTCTAATTTTTTAACCGTTGTGCATGGGTTTGAAATGCACGGGATTTCACCAAATATTACAACTACAGGGCTCTCACTTGGTGCTCTACCATTTTTTAAATGCTATGAAAATGTAAGAATTACTTAAATTCTATATTAACCGTTTGAGTGCCGATGAGCGCCATTGCGCTCGTGTGCATACTAACGAAATTTTCCACGAACGCGATGGCGATTGCAAAATCAGTTGCTGTTTAGCACGCGATAGGGGAGGTCGCTCGCACGCATCGCTAAATTTTTATCTTTCTACGTGTTACATAAAGTTCACATTATAATATTATTAGTAATTACAATATAAAAAGGATCCAGGAAAAAGAAAATTTTTAACCCATAATGTCGGAATACAAAAATAATTCGAGTGAAAATTATCGTTTTTCAAGTTGTGAAGAAAGTGATAGTGGGAGTGACATTGTGGTGCTCTGTAAAATGCTTTTTCTAGAGAACTCTTTGAATCAGTGAGATGAAACAAAGCGCAGATTGTGTTCCGCTGTATCTTCTATACACCACACACTTAGTATTTACAACTAAATACTAATCGATTGAAACTCGGGTCTGAAGTCTCTAGGTTTTAAAAAGGTACTAAAAAAGCTTGCAAATTTTGTTTACTATGTTATATGAATGCAATTTTAAATTAACTTTAAATGGTTTAGTTAAAAATAATATCCTTATAAAACAAATGGCTTACTTGAAGTTGGGCGTCCGTGACGTAATCCTTATTGGATCGTTTTGGCGTGCTGTCAGATTCATCATCGCTGCCCGACTCACTGCCGCTGCTCTCTCCATAGATGCCCAGTCCTGTGCGGAGAACAACTGGTTCGTAATACATGATGTGTAACACAGACAAAGTAAAATCTCTCTATTCTTTAATCTAATCAGAATTGCGTTGAATCAATTTTTTTAAATTAAAAAATGTTTATAACCAGTTTGTTAATTGATATAGCAAGAATTTTTTCCGGTTCGTATCGAAAATATAAGGTGAAAATAGACTATATTTTTTTTTTCATTTGAAGCTTTATTCCGGAGAAATAATTTATTTTTTTTAAAATATTTTTTATAGCTGTGTTTCCTTAATCACACACTTAAACGTTAACTATACACTTAAACGTTGCACTATCATAACAGAGCACAGTGAAACTTTAGAAAAACAGTTAAAATGCTTACATTTGTATTAAATTTTGACAATCAACTGATAAACTAAAGAAAAATAAAACGGAGGGTGTATTCCATTTTGTAGTTTACCCACATTACCGTGATATCTATTGATTTCAATCATATGCAAAAGATATTTATTAGGGTTAGAGAGAAAAAAAAAATGCAATAAAGGACAAAAATAAATTAAAAACAAGACTTTATCTGCACTAGACTGCTAACAAAATATTAAAAAAAGTTATGAGTTTTTCAATTTTTCATAAGTATTTATCAATTTTAAATTTTAGGAAGTGAATTTTGCAGGTTAAAATATTCTGCAAAAAAAGATGAAGTGGCTTAAATACGTTTTTAATTTTTAAAATGGTTTTAAAATGCCGCACAGTTCTAATTAGTTTTGCAGTAAGGGCTCAAATGTTTATAGTTAGTTCATTTTAAAAATGGAAAATGTGCGATTGTATGTATTTTTAAAAAGATATAACCTACAAAATTGATTGGTTATGTCTTTTCAGACAAAGTAGAATTGTCGCTTGTCTAATACAAAATGAGAAAGGTTTTTAAAATTTTCTTTTCTTCTTATGGAAGAACAAATAGGAATGTAAAAAAAAATTCAATAAAACAATCATATTTTATGACAATAAAGAAAGTGCATGGTTCGCACCAGTGACTTGCAGTTATTCTAGAAAGTGTGTCAATCAAAAGATTGATACGCTTTGACAATTGGAAATTGTTCTCTTTCTAGAATAAGTTGGTAATGGATTCTGCGTAGAAAAGTTATTGTGGGAGAAGCTGTACCCACTTTTCAAAATGTTAATATCTAATGTTTCAATTATTGAATATATTTGGCGTTAATTTTGTAGAAATTCATTATTCAAAACTAAATGAAACTCCGTGATGTAGTATTATTTATACTATCTTTAAGTTCTTTACCACGACCTAGGTTTCGATGTATTACAACATCTTCAGGTGGGCCGTTTAGCAAAAATCTTTGCTAATAGCCCACCGGAAGATGTTGTAATACAACGAAACCTAGGTCGTGGTAAAAAACTTAAAGAAAGTAGAAATAATACTACATCACGTAGTTTCATTTAATTGTATTTAATGTGTCATTATTTCTTTTATAAAACGAAAGTCGTCAATCAAACAACAGAAAAGAAAAAGAGAAACTAACGGGACAACAAATTGAGTAAACACATATGTACATACATAATTAATGCCTCAAGCGCACGTGTTGCTTATAAGTGACGCTTGCACTTGTGCCGTTCAAACATATATATTTCGGTTAAAATGAAAAAAACATGGATAATTATACATCATAAGAAACAGAATGAATCAAATAGTGATACATTTGTATATGGCGTGTAGTTATTTTTGCCGTTACGATTTTTGCTCCAAGCGAGATGCGGACAAAATTTAGATGGCTCACGAGAAACTTAACGATAAACACAAATTTTTATTCAGTTTAATGATTTTTTTATTTATGTTTACTTTTAATTAATGTTTATACTTTTTACAGTAATAATAAAAACGCATATTATAAAAACTTTTTGTTTATAAGCCTTTTTTTAGAGAAATGGATAATTTTTTATCCTCGCAAGCATTATTTTTTATTTTATTTTATTACATAAGTAAGGTACATATGCTTTGACTATGTTATATCTACTTTTCTTCTTTATCTACATAAAAAATTAGATTACACTAAACTTTCGGATTTATACAATATTATATAGACGTGGCAGATACGCAGATGTTACGTAAAAGTGGCTTACGCACTCATGGGGATAAGGGTTATCTTTTTTTTATTCACACATCACGGCCAGCTACATGGTTGTATCCAATGTCTAACATCTTAGTTGTTGTTGATACAGTAGTGTATCTCGCCAACAGGATGAGAAAAAAATATTAATTATGATAGACTTATTTTATACTCAGGATAGGAACCCGTGGAAGTCAACTTGCTATACCAATTCAACAAATATATCCTTAATTAAATGATAGAATTAGCTTAAATGAAGGTAATCTAAATTGGAAATGTAATTTCCTTTAAATAATAACTCTGACAATTTACATGTATTATTCTATAATAAAACAAATGATAACTGAAATATATTTCTAATCAATTATTAACTTTGAAATATCGAGTCATATATTTGTAAAGATCAATATAATGACTCAACTTTCAAAAATACAATTTTATGTAATCGGGATTAAGGTGTTCATCTATAGATTGCGTAAATAATTATCCATATATAAACTGTACGCTAACAAAATTCACAATAATATCATTGATACAAAATATTTATAAGAAAACAAAGTCCATTGAAATGCAACTCACCGAGTCCACCAGCAATGGCAGAGAGAGCTTGCGACTTGCCCACAGTGCCCGCGCTCGAAGCTTTGTTACCATATAAATAAAATCAACATTAATCAAAGTTAAACAATATATTCAGTCAGTGTTAGCGCTTACTTAGGCCATAGCGTTACACCATCGGTTGTTAACCTGAAAGCAGATCAACATCGACCAGAGTCCTGACAATTATCATCATGACATTCAACAATATATAAGGTAATGAAACAAAGAACGATCCTCGGTTTATGGATAATACAATTACAAATATCACCACACATTTATATAAGGATTAGATTGTAACTCACAACTGCGTACAACAGTGTCTCCTCGACAGCTCAACATGGGCTTCAATTGAACATGACAACACTATACAAAAGTTCTACGAACAACATCGTCACAGTCAATTCAATTATAAACATTCGTGTCCATTTCGAACAATGACATCAGCAGTGGCTGTTTCGTTACTTTGTCTCGTTTTATAATCACAAGTTCACTTCACGGTAACCGGGTATAGCTGGTATTTTTGTTTGTCTATAGCAATAAAGATACCTTGTAAATGCCTCGTCAATTCTTCTTGGCTCACCGTATGTATCTCATCGTTCGTTACGTCCAGTAGTATCTCCGTCAAAGTACGGCGCACTGTCAGCATCTGAAATTTAATTAGATTATAAAGTGCCTATATTTGAAACAGTATTTGTAACGTGATTCAAAATAATACGGTATTTGCAACACATATAAAAAAACATCTGACTTATGTATGTCATTGTTTTTAGGTTAAGAATAATAATAAACGCTATTTAAATGCAATAAATTTGGTATAAATATCATTATTTAATGATAAAAATATTTGTGCCAAATAAAATAATATTGTATTCTAAAATTCATGGCTAATTGCCGATACACAAATTATCCAATAAGAATGCATTAGGTAAATATGCAACATACAGATAATAATACATTAATATGTGACTAACTTCAAGTAATTGTGGGAGCAAGATAGTGCGACCCCATAAACTGAATTCCATAAACAAGATTTATCTGTCACTGTAGAATGACGCAGTGTGTAAATGAGATAGAATCTCCCTTTTCAATTTAATTGTGTGTTTTGGGGATTGTCACATCATGGAATTTACATATTGTATGACTAAGCGTTTTTGTATGAGGCTTTGTGTGACTGCAATAAAAGTCCATTTTTACAGCTTAAAATATTTTTCACGGGGAAAATATTACAATTGCAGGACACGTTTTGAATAATTTTAAACATTTTTTCAAAAATTATCAGATGCACTTTTATAGTCGAGTTTCTATAGTATGGAAACTACCTTATCACCACTTGGCAATGTACGAGAATCTGATATAAACATTAACATAGAAGATCGACTAAATAAAATATAATCCTAACAGTATTATAAATGCGAATGTCAGTTTGTACTTATTTGTCTCAGTTTCACACCTCAACCTCTAATCTTCAACAACTGATCTTGGTGAAGTTTTTTATATATGTAGTCTCTGTCACAGAGATGGACATACTTTTTATTCCAGAATAGGATTTATTTAAAAAAACCCTCACTAGACACAAGACCAATTCTCATAATATTTACATGAAATATGGAAGTATATAAGACAAATTATTGTTAAAATATTGTAGTGATACATTGAGAGAGATATGTTTAAAGGATTCATTTTAATTAAAAAAAATATTTTTGTATACTTCCTAATAAACGACACCGATTGTTTTTAGGGTTCCAATCCTCAAATTGAAAAACCGGAACCCATGTAATATCACTTTGTTGTCCATCTGTCTGTGAAATTAATATCGCATAGAGGCCTATGCCTTTACATTGCTATGAGAATTTTAAGGTTTTTGGTACACGGAACAAAAAGAAATGGCTCTATAAGCATATTTTTTTGCTATTTTCATACCCTCATCAAAACCTATAGGGTATCCGGTGGACCTACATTCTTGAATATCGGCATAATGAGAGGTGCTATAACACAAGAAAAGACAAAAATTAAAAAATCAATGACGCCTAATTATAGCAAGGGAAAAATTCAAAAATAAATTATTTCTAATTCTATGTGGAATTATACATTTCTACAATTAATTTATTTTTATGCGTGTGAAACATATAAGAGGCAATATATTATACATTGTGAAAAATTAATATTTATAGTTTAATTAGAAATACTACGTACACTTAAATTGTTTACAAGTGACTAAATGTGTACAGATCCCTCGTAATTTGAGTTCTATTTCTGCGTGATAGACTTTTTTATTTATTTCATGTTATTATGTCACTTATATATACGTTTTAGAGAAGAGGGAATATATTATACATTGTGAGAAATTAATATTTATAGTTTAATTAGAAATACTACATACGTTTACAAGTGCCTAAAAGTGTACAGGTCCCTCGTAATTTGAGTTCTATTTCTGCGTGACAGATTTTTTTATTTGTTACATGTTATTATGTCCCTTGATGTATATGTCTTAGAGAGTAGATTAATTTAGTGCAATACATTAAAAAAAAAATTAAGTTCTATAGTCGCAATACCGAAAAATTTGCCTAAGAAATATAATTATAATAAAGTCAGTAAATGAAGACAGTCACCACATCCTGCAATATTTCCTCTCGGCTTTTCTGCAGCACAACATCCTGAGTGGACTTTTGTTGGGACATTAATTTTGTAAGAGTTTCAGTATCTTGTTGGGGAATCTGATCCTCTTCCTTTTCATCCTTTTCCTCGGACTCGCTTTCACTATCGGAATCCTTTGGAAGAGAAACGTAAGTTTAAAATTAATTTAGCTCTATAAGTCATATAATTAATTTATATCAAAAACTACTTATGTAAAAACCGTTAAAATTTTTATTAAAATTTTCTAGTTCAAAATTAAATTTAATTAATCATTTGAAAAAGTTTGTCATGAGGAATACAAAATTTTAATTATTTCAAAATGTATATTCAAAAAAATGCCAAAATCGAGAATTTCACCGAAATCTTATTTCCAAAATGATTGAAATTTGAAGAAAAAGGGTTTGCAAATCTGTCTAGAAGATTACAGGAAAACTATAGCGGGTTATCCTTGACCTTATAATTTCTGAAATATGCATCATGTGTTCGCCCATGAAAGATATAGTAGCTAATGTATTTACATTGTGAAAAATAAATATTTGT
Source organism: Druceiella hillmani (assembly GCA_039881145.1). Lineage (NCBI taxonomy): Eukaryota > Metazoa > Arthropoda > Insecta > Lepidoptera > Hepialidae > Druceiella > Druceiella hillmani. The sequence continues at coordinate 5,749,369 of JAYKKI010000069.1, read as the reverse complement.
AAACAATTCTATGTATCCTTGGCTGTTTATAGGCGCTTAAATGCGTACAGAACTCTCACAGTATGAGTTCTACTCATATTTAATAAGTATTTCTTTTTCTCTGGATCTCTACAGAAGTTCCAAAGAACACCTGAAGAATATGATTTATTTATTAAAATTTCTTGGACTTCAGTATAATATGTATATCTAAATTCATTCAGTGTGTCATTTATTCAATGCAGGCATTAGATGTAGAAATTATTCCCAGGCATATGTCATAATTGATTATGGAGATGTGTGCTATCATAATCTTAATGAAGAATATTTGTACAAGTTGGAACATCCTCAAAATTTATGCATTCGGTACATCTTCAGCCTCAGAAAATATGATCATATTTCTGAATACAGTCACTTCTCAAATGGCCGAAGATCCGTGATTGACGCCAACTTCACATACTTACACTTCTTTTTAATATATTAAAAAGTCCTCAGAGCCCAAATTGTCTTAATGACAAATTTAATAATTTGTCGGCTCACGGTCTTGGGCTACGATCTGAAAGTTCACTCTCTCTACTTATTCCTAAACATACGTCTACCATTTATGAAAAATCCTTCACTGTCCAAGCAGCAAAAATTTGGAATCACCTGGGACTTGATACAGGAAAATCATGTCCCTAAATATTTTCAAAGATCGAGTGAAAAAGTCCTGTCTCTCCTGAGACCTTTTCCTTTGTGCCCTTGTCCTTTCCTGTCTCTCCCATCCAAAATCATGTCAATAGTTTGTATTAATTATACTTTTATATTTTTTGTCTAATGTACTATATATAATTTTCATTGTAAAATCTCTTACAGTCTACCAACTAAATTTCAATACCAATTGTTATGCTTGAATGGAAGAGATTGCTCATGTAGCAATAAGTCTTTCATATGTACTATGCATAAAAGTTGATAAATAATTGAACCTTAATTATGTTATATTTGGGTATCAAATAAATGCTATGGACATAGAAGTACCAAATAAGAACTAAAAATACAGTTTATGATAAAAAAAGAACAAACTTACAAATTTACTCTTTGCAGGAAGCTTAGAGTTTCCATCATCATCCTCAAAACCCTTCACCGTGTCATAGGCGTTGCTGGAATTTTCTTGTTCACGCTTGAGCTGCTCTTGCTCTAACTGTTTCTGCTTTTCACGTTCCATTTTTTCCAAACCTAGCGAGAACACAAACAGAATTTTGTATACTTTATTATATTTTTTTTTATGAAATATATCGATTGGTTTTTATAAGTCAATTACAACCCACTGAGTGACTGACTCATCACGAATTTTCCAGAACTACAAAACCTAAAGAACTTTAAATTTGGGATGTACGTTTCTCTTGGCTTCTAGGTGCTCGCTAGGATTTTTCGAAATTAAACTTATGAAGGTGTGAAAAAGGGAATGTAAAATTGTATGCAATTTTGATATAGTTAAAGTCGGAAATATGAAAATTTGTATTTAGAGTGTCAAATAGAAATATAGTAATACTTATTTCAGCATTTTTTGGAAAATCGGTAACCATAAATAATTAATACTTATATAAAAAGAGAACAAGACAAAACTTCAAAATTCAACTCTCAAAGGTGTGATGGGGGTAGAAGATTGAGTGGGATTTCGAAATAATTAAAGTTAGAAACCTGAAAGGAGACAGGCGAGAGTCCATATAGTGTTGGGTCTAAGTGTTATAAGAATAAAAATGACATTCTTAAATAGACAAAATAAAAAATAAGCCCCTGTAAAAATGTTAAACGTCATTACAAACAAAAAATCTTAAGTTTTTATATAAGGTTATTTTTCTCGGTAGTTTGTAAAGGTTGTTTTTGACAGCACTCTTTGAACCGGCGTGCTGGAACAAAGTACACTATCTTTCAAAATATCCTTCATACACGGACGTAACATACTAAAATCTATGAAATTTCACTGAAAAAGGTAATAAAATCCTTAGAAAGAGGAAAACTCATTTTGATAAATGAAATGAATGTCAATGTCGATACAGTTTATTTTTTAATCAATATAGGCCACACTTAAACGAAAAGCGATCAATACTATTATTTATAATTGTTTCTAAAAAAGTATTTTTTAGATTTTCATTGTTATTTGTTTTCTATTAACAATTTTTGATACACTAAAAATATAATCTATGTGTGCTAATGAAATACAAATTGATTTTATTTTTGGCTTTTTTCAGATTATTAATCTCTGCATTAATATTCAGAAAAATTCCAGTTTTTTGTGGAAATCATATACTATTCCTGTAGTCCGAAACAAAGAAAAATCTATTTCAGCATTTTTTGGAAAATCATTAACAGTGAATAAATATTATATAAAAAAGCAAATAAAATAAAATGCAGCCATGGTGCTATCTGCTCGGGAGAAGCAGCCATTCAAGGAATAAAAAAAATACTAAGAGTACAATTTCATAGATTTGCTATGTATACTATATGTAAATCTGACCTTCTCTAATCCATGCTGGAAGCTGTCTTCTTTTAGCAGCATCTAAGGTTGGCGTGGGCGGTATGACAGGTACAGTTGGAGGTATATGCCTTTGTTGGGTTCGATTGCTGAAATTAGAAAGGCTGCAGAAAATTATAACAACAGTATCTTAACGTTAAATTTAAAAATATATTAAACACCAAGATGTATTGTTAGATGTTGTGAAAGAAATGAAATATTCACAACAACTACTCCATTTTAGTATCAAATATAAGATGATAAGAATATTGAGGAGAAGAGTGCACTCGTTTCTATAACTAAATCTTTCTCTATCCCTGAGCGATCAAAACATTGCCTGTCATAAAGGATAGGTCTTAATAATTCTTAGTCGCTATGTTTTTTTTAATTACACAAAAACAACCACCTTGTTTTGAGGTTTTGCACACAAATGTCATTCACTATTATATACGAGAACAGGCTGAAAACTTCTCTATCTCAGGTGCTGAATCATCGTATCGAATTATAAGGTAGATTAGATAGACACTTAAGGATATATTTGAAGAAATGTCAGCTGTTTATAAAGAATATAAGCATTTGATGAAAGTATCATCAATCACCCACCTTATAGTCCAGACATTATTGTATTGTATATTTCATTTCACTCCAAAAGGGAATGTTTGTAAAAAAAAAAGCAAAATAACAGTTCAGGTATTGTGAACCTTTTTCTGGTATTCCCATTAGTAATATTATATGAATTTACTTGGTATTTATGATTAATAAATATAATTTTTTTTGGTTATACACATTTACACTGTCTAATGTTTAATACATTTTATTAAAAATTATTGGTGTATACGTTTACGTTGTATAATATAATACCAAAATAAGCATAAATAATGCCGGAGATTCAAATTTTTTCCAATGTTATTTTTATTTTAATCTAATATCTTAAATAATAATAAGCTTAATTATTACTAGCGTGACCTGTGCGATGTCTTCGCATTATAAATTATTCAACTCAATTTAATAAATCAAAATTGATTGCAGGTATTCAATTCATTTCTAATTTTGCACACTGCTTATTACGTTTTTATTCCATTATGAAGCTCAGATGACAGATCAAACAAATATTTTAATAAAATTGACATATAGAGGCGCAAGTATCAAAAGCATTGAGCTAAAGCACCACTTTATTTATACGTAAGTGGATTTGAAATTAAACAAAAATTTTACCGACCGTCAATCATATTGACGTTGAGCCGTTAGATGGCAGCATTGCTGTTTTGTGTATATAATTTTAATAATTAATTAATTTGCAAAAACATTAGCAATAATACATTTTTTAGTTGTGGATGCCGGTAGAGCAAGCAATTATCTATAAAATGATATATAATTTATGTGGATTAGTTGTGAGGTTTTTTCTAAAAAGGGAGAGTAACATCTTAACCTTAGCGTATTAATATATATGATGATGATGATAAAGAACGCTACCTTGTACTATGTACAAAATATGTTTTCTACATTTCAAAATAATACTAACACTTGTTTGAAACTAAAATGTCAACGTTTCTTTTCTTTCTTAGCTTTGCTTAACTCTAGAAAGACAGTTGAATATTATCTATTTCGAATTCCATTGATTTATTGCAGATATGGATACAGACTTCTCACATCTTCGAATTTTGATTATTTTTCCAAAATGTTTTATACCTCTGAGTTTTGTGTGATTGGCATTAAGGTTGTCGATTTTTCTTCTCTTAATTTTAACATTCATATTAGTAAAATATCTGTATAATATTGATATTTAAAACATTATTTAACATAACAGTTTATTAAGTTAATATATTGATAGTAGTACATGGTTTAATAATATAATAGGTAAATTACGAGTTTTGTGAATAGTCACAATAGACTGATTAAATTTATACTTGTGCTGTCCATATTTTAAGAGTAGAGTGTCAAATTGGTTTGTTTCCAAACATTCTCTTTTGGAACAGAATGGAGTATCGTAATTTAAGAAAAGACCTGTGAGGGAAATTTTTGAGGCGATGTAAATGAATTATCAGAAGGGAAGGAAAAGAAAATTTTTTGAATGGTGTTTAAAGCATTATATAAACGATATGAAATATGAAATATTATATAAACGATAAAAAAAACGATAGAATTAAAGGGAGAATATATTGAGAAATAAAAATATTTTAGGTTTTTTATTTCTCCTCTTAGTACCTCAGACCGAGAACTTTTCAGCCTGCCCTCATAAATACATTATGACATAAGAGTTGCCGTCAGACGTAGATTTTTTTAATCTTCATTGTTTAATATCTCTGCCTACTCCTATTTTACTTCATTTTGTGGTTAATTGATATTATACCACCAATGTACTGAATTTATTGTATTTATATTCTACTTTTTTCCTAAAATATATAAACTCTTACAAAATGAAACTTTCATCGAATGTTTATATCCAAAGGTTGGATTTACCACATTATTACACAAAACAGGCGGTCACTAGCACGCTAGAATCGCACACAACTTAAATTCAAACTAATATTTTGAAAATTATTGGAGAATTTCTGGTTTTTGAGATTAACTGAAAAAGATATGTTTAAAGAAAATTAATATTTATGTGTCAAAAATATTTTACATTATATAGTACAGTTCTATCTTTTTCGTGATAAGCAAACGTTTATTTTTTGGAATTTTGTTTACAAACTGCACGAGGTGCAACATGCCCTAAATGAGTGTCGATAATCTAATCTATGTTTAAAAGTCATTCGTTATGTGCTTTACGATTGATGCCTACCTAAATAATGGAGATGGGCACCAGAAGTTATTGTTTCTTAGTTTTCTCTTATGTATAATGTATACATCAGACTTTTGTAGGAGTTAAGACGGTGGCCGACAACTGGCGATTTTTGTCGGAGAAGGTCGGTGATTGACTTTTCTTTGACTAAATGCTTATATTAAGAGGTATACTCCGTCGAGTAAATGTCTCCCATCCCCATCAGCGCATGTTCTATCTTTTTCTATGCTAACGCATTTTCATTCTTAATGTTCTGATTGTCAAATGACAGTTATTTAGACTTTTTTGTACGACTTATCGTTTGTAGGAACATATGGGTTAAAGTGTTATATATCATAGATTCTATTTTCTTTGACTATAGTCAATAGGCTGTGTTGATAGACTCATATGAGATAAACTCATTTCCATAAAATTAAGGCAGAAAAAAATAGTATTTTACGTAGTTACCTTGGTCTGTGGCTTTTATGTTGTTTAGGGTCTCTGTTGCGAGGTATGGATGCTATTTCTGATGGAGATGATTCCTCTTTGCTGCTAGTCCAGTAGCCACCAACAAAAGTGGGCGCCGGTCCTGAAGTGTAACTGTAATTTAACAAAAAATCATATTGCAATACCACAGTGTATTTAACATTTCATGTAAATCACAACAACACAACCTATTCAACATTTCACGGAATTGGGCAGTAATTAAAGAAAATTTTCTGATAATATGCTGCTTTCTAATCAAGTTCGATTTCACATTTTTCGATGCCCAGCTCAATCAGTTATTAATTGACATTTATAATAACCGCATTTTAGAATGTTAAAAAACCTTATGATTTATATTTCATTCAAGATTCTTTCAAAAACATCACGTGAAATTTTAGTGTATAAATTTTCAAGATCTCACTTTCCATGTATGCTCTATAAAAACCATTTAATCTATCTTGAGTTGTAATATATCTGTCATCTTTGACTCGGTCATGGTACGTGTCCTGCCATAGTAGAAGCTTTGAGAAAAATGCTTCTTTGAATTGCAGAAGGAATGTTTCAGTTTTCTTCACTATTTATTTACAAAAAGTAATTTGCGTTGATGGTCATTCTTAAATTTTTACAATTTACCTAAAATATTTATATAAAATTGAGTCAGAATCTTTTTTGAATGGCTCGGAGGTGGAACAAGTGCTCTATTTGCCCCACCTTTGTTATGCCCATGTACAATGATTATTAAACTATTAACTGACCTTAAGTTTTTAAAAATAATATTTAGGGTTAAGGTTACGATGCTTATGCAGTTAGTGATACTTTACCTGGGTATAACATTTTCACTGGTGGCTTCGAAGTCAACAATAGGCTGGGCAGGGGGTACAGCTTCAGGTTTATCAGTGGTTGACCAGCCCCAGCCTGTTTGGAGACCTAGGTTTTAAATATGTGAACAAGACGCAGGTCGTAATTATACTGCATAAATGCATCAATAGAAACTGCTTGTTAGGTAAACTTTATTACTTTTTTTGAATTTATAATTTGAAAATATGAATGTGAGTATATTATGGTAGAACCTAGTTACAAATATTTCTTTTGATTTAACAATTTTTGTTTCTATTTATAAACAAAAGCTTTGTCAAGTCTTATTTTTGTAAAAGAAAAAAACAAGCTGGAAAAGAAGAAAGTTGTAAGGTGAGTTTTTTGTTTTCCACAAAATTTGTACTTTTCCAGATTTTTTAATTATGTTGTTAGTTTACTTAATGACATATTTATGGTATATTTGAAAATAAATTCGGTATGAATTTACAGTCGCAAAAGTAAACGTTCCTTAATTTTTTTGTTTAGCTTGATGAAAACCTATGATATTTTAGGCGTCACATTCTATACAATTTAGTGAAAAAATCAATTTGAAAAGTGCTCTTACCACGAAGACACCGCTGTAAATTTATTCAGCCCTTTGCTCTTTAATTTACTTAACATATACGTTAGCTAATGCACAACAATAACGGTGGTTTTAAAGTTCGCTTTAAAAATCGGCATGTTGTATCGCAGTGAGGTTGGCCTCGCCTTTATTTTTCGTAAACATACCAGATACTGACTTTATTTTTCGGTGCTTTGAGAAAAAAAAAGCACCACATAATTGTAGGAGTAGAAAGAAAAGAATGGAGCTATTTCGTAGACGATGACAGCCCTGTACTTTATCTACAGATGACAGGAGATGCATTTTCATAAGTTATTTCCTTTTGTTGTGTGTAAAGTTAGGATTATTCGTAGGGTCATTTTCAAAATCGACCACAAATTGTCAATTAGAAATTTTGTTATTTCTTTAGATATTCGAAAGTACTATTTGGTAATGGATAAGGATCTGAGACATCACTCAATTCTTAAGTACAGGTTTTATTAGCGTTTCTGCAAATGCAAAATACTTTTTATGAGATGAAGTACATTTTTATAAGGTAAAACCACTTATTTTTATAGTTACCTTATAATTTTCATAAGGCAACTATAAAAATAGGTTGTTTTACCTTTCAGTTTGTTCATTTCATCTACTAGTAAGGCTAAATTTACTAAATTACCGAAAGAAATATTTAAATAATCTATAAGACAGCTGCAATGTGCACTGTTTTAGCTACCTTTACGGAAAGTGAAATAATTTTAAATTTTAATGTCAAAATGCATACCTATCAGAATAAAGGTTTCATTAGACACAACACGTATATATGTCTGCTTAAAGGCTAACAATTCCGAAACGTTTGTACTAATCACAAGGCAACATGACACAACATGGGGCTGAACGTCAAACATCAAATTTGTGACCTCTCTGTAAGCAATCTTTTTTATTTATTTCAAATTTAGATTTTTTAAGTTTGTTTTATTTTTATATAAATTAGTGTTTGCATTTTTATATTGTGTTTAGTGGAGTTATGGAATGAAAAAATATTAAAATTTTTTTTGTTCAATAATTTTTCATCAATTCAATTTATATTTTTCATTAGATTGATGAAGGTAGCAGAGGTGCATTATGAAGAATGTTAAAAGTTTTATATATTAAAAAGAAAATAGTCCCCTAATTACACGATAATCAAAGATTTCTAAAGCGGCATTTGGGTTGTCCAGCAAAGTATTTTATATCAAAAGCTTAAACCACTGGACTTACCCCATTGATTCCAACCAGTATTACCCCAAACAGTGGAGTCATTACTCCACTGACTTGACGCTAAATTGGGAAGAGGAACAGTATTAGTTTCTTGATTCTCCACATCCATTGGAGCCTCGCCGGCTTCTACTTGCTCGGCCGGGACAAGTTCGCCGGAGTGAGAAAACTCCGAGGAGGGAGGCGGAGGAGGCGCCGCTGCAATAAACGGCGTCGACTCCTTCATGTGAATCCATTGCTGTGCTAACGCCGCCCAATCTACCTGTGTACTATCAATATTTTGATACGCAGTCGGATTTAAGGCCCACTGCGTAGGGTAATCAGATGTTGAATTATTTCCGGAATACATTATGATTCTATGGTTTAGTGATTAATAAAACACAATATAAATATGATTGGTATTTATGAAACATAATTTTCTTCACATGTTATTGTAATTTGCATATATTGAATGTAATAATGAAAGTTTATAACAAAACTAACGAAGTTTAGTTAGACGTTTCTAAACACAATGGTGCAGGACAGAACAGACTTGCAAATTGAGTATAGACCATGGTGCGGTGAGGTATGACAAATAAAATACTGTAATTACTTTTCTCTATGAGTTATGTATAAGTATGTTAAAAATTTTTAGTTTGAAATATTCAATTTAACAACTTTTGTGTGTATTAAATATATTCTTCTTCCGAGATATTAAGAGATATATTTTCGGAGAATTTATTTTTACTCGAATTTAATAGAATCAATTAAGTATCTAAATTGTAAAATTGCAAAATAAATTATAACGGTGTGTTTTCTCATGTTTCAATTGGTTAGATAATATTTTACCTTTAGTTGTAAATTATACGAATTAAAAAATCCACATATTTATTTAACGTAACGACATTGTTAGTCGGTTGATAAGCCATACTTTGAGAAATTTAAAAAGTTACGTTAATTTGTTTATGGTTACTTTTTAACATTTGACATGTTGTGCTAACGTCAGTGCGTATTACTATCAACATACTAAAAAACATGTATAGGAACAACATACTAACCAACAATTATTTGACTTTATTTTTGTTAAAAAATATAGGAAGATCATTGTTTTTCTTGTCGGTGTTTGTATTAATAATACTTATTCAAGAAACCTACTGTGGCGGTATATACTTTTTCATTTATATTACGTCTATTATCTAAATTCCTTTGATAAACAGGTGATACGTGTATGTTTCCAATTAATCAAATATTGATGTTAGTTACACGTTATCTTTATACTCATTTTTTATTGTAGCGAACGATTTGCATTTTAACGATGGCTCTTCGACTTATGATATCATAGCAGGAGACGTGTTCTTTGAAATAATTGATCCTGAAGAATTGGCATATACTTATCGAATACGACCAGCAAAAGATTTTGGAGCCCCATTTGTAAGTTTGAGAAAATTTTGTCTGGGTTTTTTTCTTATATATTTTCTTTACCAGGTTAATAAATAAGAAACTAATTGGTTACATTGTACAAATTTCATAATGTTGGTCTTATACAGAAGTTAGAATAGATTTTTTTACATCTTAATTTTTTCGGGATTCTACCCGGAAAAGATTAAGGTGTATTAGACCTATACATAGATTTTTATCTCTATGATTATAACTATCATTATGAATTTATCATACTGCTGATGAGGATATCCGACAGTAATTGTCGAAATTAATAACGATATTAAAAAACTTTATCTCTTCAGAAATGGCTTTATAGTACAGACTTCAAATTCATTGTGTTTTTTAAATGATTTTTTTTTTCAAGAACTGTAGTTAAATAAATAGAATTTAGATAAAAAATTATTTGTGTAAAAGTAGTAAAAAAAGGTTTTGTATAAAAATGTTCATCTAATGGTGCAATATTATTAATGAATTCCTTAAATTTGAAAAATATTAATCTAGGAGAGGTTTTATAATTGAGTGACACAATTCAATGTGTACTGGAACAAATGACATTATATCATATAGATACAATATTACTTAGTTCAATAGTTTCAATACAACTTTGTGTTTGTTTCGATAGAAAAGAGTTTTCGAGACAAATACATAATTTTAGATGAACACTTTTTAATTTATACTGAATTTATAATTAAAGTTATAATGTATACTATAATTTATATATATTCAAAGTTAGTTTATTTAGTTTCAAAAACAATTTTGGGAAACAAATTCATGGGACGATGAAATTTTTACAAAGATTACGCAGCTCTTATGATCTGTTATATAAAGTTTAAATCAAGTTTAACTTTCAATAAGTAAATTAATATTTTTATAAATAATATTTAAGTCTGACAAATACAGTACATGATAGGTATTCAGCTGATCAATTAATTTATACATGTAGTGCAAAACAGGCATAAAATTATTACTGACAAAGTGAATTAATACCCACTTAACATAAATTGAATGGGGATTTGAGTGATTCTAATGTAAATTATTATAAGATGCTACGGAACTGTGTCGTGGGCGTGTTCGACATGTTTTTGACTGGTTTTTCTTTGTATCGTTGTATTCTAGGTGTTCATGCTTGAATGTTTGATGTAAATCTATAATAATGCTAGTTATGTATATATAGATATACAGTTCAAAATGTAAACTCTGTAAGCTAACAATTAATATATTTTAGTTTGCATTCCACCATTTAATTGATATGTAAGTTTCTTTGATGTGAAGTTCTGTTACAGATGTCTAGTTACAGAACTGAGGAAATGGAATACAAAGCGTAAAAAGTAAAAAATGAAACATTCATTTTATTTAATTTAATTCAGAATGGATTAAAGGGTAGAAATTGTTATTTAAAAAAGAAAAACCCTACTGCACAAAAAACTGAAAAATTTCTTTAAGTAATGTTTTGCGGGTGCAATCCCATTATAATCAAATGTTGATTTATTTATAATTAATTATATTTAAAAAAAACTAAATACCACCTGTTGTATTATATTTTTTATAGTAATTTTTTAGTTCCATTTTAGGAATACTGCCTATTTTCGATATTTGCGCATTTAACATTCGCGTTACTTTTTTTGACACAGCTTTCCGCATTCGTGGGAAGAAATTCAATATTCACAGTACGCCAAATGGACTCACAATGTACCTGCCCTTTGAGGCAAAGGGCAGCATGATTATTGTTGGAAGTTTTCTGATTAATTTATTTCAGGATAAGTGGTTGAGATTAAAATATGAGCGTTTAAGTTAAAAATTATGTCTTGAAATAAATAGGGTTTAATTAGATTTTTAAAAAGTAGAACTTCTGAGAATAATAGTAGAAGTTTGTGGTAAGTTACATGGTAAAAAATTGTACTATTGTTTCACTAGTTCAAATTTATAGAATAAACTAGTCAAAAACTTGATTGAAAAATTCTTAGGCACAAATAAAATAATTTAGAATGTTTGGAAGTTTGAAGAGATTCGACCATTAAAAACTACAGATTGGGGTTAAAAATAATTCATAGAGTTCATTTATACAAGAAAAAGCAAATTTTAACAATATTTTTCAGTCGGATATAATAGCAATCAACTTTCAAGAATCAAATATATGTGTTATACTGCATTTTATTTAATGATATTCATAAAATAAAATGCAGTATAACATTTAGTTATAATTTTGTTATATTTTTTAATTTTGTTTTATTTTATTTTTGCAAGTAATTTTTCACCTGAAAACATTTTCTCTTTTAACCCTATATATAAACCTCATATCCTTTTGATATTCGTGAGATTTTTCAGAAAGAAAACCATCGTAAATTGTCAGAGTAGATTTCACATACTTTATATTATTAGGCAATAATTATAAGTACTAAGTGCTGTATTCCTGTATATGGATAAATCTGCATTTGCATCTCTGTGCTGTGGCTGATCGTAATTACGGCTCCACATATTCAAACTAAAAGGATCTGACATCTCGCATATGATTTCTCCAATATATTCCATCAGTACTTGTTTGATAATTTCAGAAAAATTCACATCAGAAAGGAATTAGCCAAGTAGATATAAGTTTGTTAATTAATCCATTGATCTCGCAGGCTGTATCTACGTAGTGTTGGTGTGCGTGCCGTGTTAATAAAATAATGTATAATTTCGAAAGTATTAATTTTCTTGTAATTTACAATATCTGATTGTCTTGTAAGCTTCAACACAGTGTAAGTATTGGTATCTTACATATGTGGATATGAGGATAAAAAATAATATGAAAAACGAGAAACAAATTCCCCATTTTCGTAAAAAAAAAACATTATAAAGGAAAAGTCTTTATAAAATACTGTTTTTGTTATTACCCTAAAAAGTATGAACAGTATTTAAACAAAAAGATGAAAAGAAATTGCTCACCCTAATAAAAATATTAATCATCTCATACGAAAAAAGTCATAGCAGCAAAAGTAACTGTGTACATGTATCACCATTCGTTTTATTATTTCATTCTCTTATGATATATAATTGTCTATATGTTTATCTCATTTTAATGGAAATATATACGTATGGATGGCATGAGCGTAAGTGTTCATTATAAGCGACACATGCGTTCGAGGGGTTAAATCTAATTAGCATTATATACATATATAGTAAATATTAAAAGTTAAGTATAAACCATAGAATTTACTGGGTAAATATTTTATGGGCACCCAGCAATTTTGTTTAACTTGCATTTATCATATATACACGGTGTCCGGGAATAGATGTTGGACAAAATAAGACGCTATTTGTTGGCTACAAAGGAATAAATTGTCATTGAAATAAAACGTATAACATTCCCTTTTACTAATTGAATGCAAAAAAAATATCACACATAATTCTTTTTACAACATCCTATACTTGCCTGGAGTGTGGGGTTTACCCGCAGTGGTGATGTCTTTGCATCTGTTCAAGGGTTATTCCTCCAAGCGACACTGGGAAAAGTGTGCAAGTATCGTGTGTACGAAAAAGATGACAAATAATTATGAATATTATTCTCAATTCTCGGAAAAAAAGGTCCTCTTTTAAATTTTATTTTAACGATAATCAACTATTTTTCAGTCAACCAATAACGTCTTTCTTTGTCCGACACTTATTCCCAGACACTGGATTTTCTGAATAAAAAATTGATGAAAAAATTTATTACTTGCAACACGCTTTCTACTACGTAACTTAAGGTACAATTTGACACCAAGAAAATTCAACCTGATTGAATTCAGAAAATCACACATGAATTAGTTTTTATCTTCTAGTGCCTTCTGGAGTAAGTTAAATTCTATTGCTTAAAAACTTTTTGTTTCCTTTTTTATTTCTTGTATATTTGACACTATTATATGAAATAAAAAAGAATTAAATTTAATGGTACTTCATAAATTATATTTTTATTCTAGTTTTTTTTAAATAAGACAGGGTCTACGAAGGCAGGTGGCTAGGCTCTTTGTATATGGGAGGTATATATATATATATGTATATATATATATATGAGATATATATATATATATATATATATACATATATATATATCTATATATATTATATAAAATTGGTTGTATGTGTACCTATATTCTACTCTGCAGCCAAAACTACATACTGCAGATGAATGGCATTTGTGCGTGGTAGTAGTCTCAACCCTCCCATTGACTGCTATGGTATGTGCGCGTTTATAACTATAAGGGAGTGGAAAATATGGGGGCTGGAAGTAGTCGACCTCGAAAATGTGTGACTTCCAATATGAAAGTTCCAGTTTATCGTTTTCTACAATTTTTTACGATTCTCGTACATATTCATTCTTTTAATGTAAATATGTTACAATTTTAAGAATATATTTGAATAAAATTATTTAATATATATATATATATATATATATATATGTATACACAAAATATACAAAGTAATTAAAAAGAAAGTTTTTAACACATGTTTTGTATATAAAAAAATTTATGATATATGAATAGATGTACGAGTAAAGAAAAACCCAGTGAAGCGGGTATTTGCTGCTAGTATTCTCATATAAATGTGTATAAAAACTTAGAGTATGAAATACAAACATCTATTCATATAAATACAATCATCTATTATATAATCATCATTCTTAAGAGCAAAGACTGGCTTTATTGTCATCGTTTTTAATGTGTTGATTGCCACAAATGCGGTATTTGGGGCCAGCGTCACATCTGTAGCAATTAAAAGGATTTGTATAAGAAATTTAAATTAATTAAATTTTCTTGTATTTTCAGAATGAAAGTGTTCGATTTCGTAATGTCAGACTTATACCAGCGAAGCCTATCGATGCTTGTTCGGAAATTCGTAACTTAGAAGATGTCATGGGGCAGGTTGTGTTGGTTGAACGAGGGTAAGTGCTGTTTTTTGTTTAAAAATTTAAAAACAATTTTTTTAAAGATTGGCATATGAGGGTGAATGAAAAATGTCTTAGAGTCGCTATACTCTCCTTTTAACTTGTTCATTTGATATAACGTTTTCCTAATTATTTTATTCCTTTAGAAAAAAAAGAATATTCTTGAGTCTCAAAAAAACTCCTCTACCTCAGCATGACAGCTCATTTTCATCAAATTTGTTAATCACTAGAAGTCAAAACCGTGAGTATTGTTGTGAGTGCAACTCCGGATCGATGAACTGATAAAACAACATACCCTGTGTGACGGCTGTTTTCAGGACCTGCTTTCCATGGTTACGAAACGACAATAAAGTCAATTCGGATATGGCTGAATAATTTTGAAATTCTGCCTTGAAACTTCCAAAAATCAGGTTTTGTTTCCTTCAATTAACATTTACAGAATCAATCTTGTCGATATATTTTGAATCTCAAAGTGTCCATTAAAATGGATTGAGTACTATGAAATTAAATTCTTAGTGTTTCTGCTAGATATTTATTGTGATTTCACCACATTCTGCCACAGTTTTTGATGTTTTTATTCTGTGAATAAGGTGGAATACTGATCGAAACAAGGATCATCTTCACAGTCCGATCGGCTCCTCTTAAATTCACCAATTCAGTAAGCGATTATGCAATGAGGTATAGCATTAGACCATAAAGTATGTTAAATATACAAAATAATTTCAGTTTTAGTGGTTATTTTTTGGTACAGGTTTTTTTTTGTCCAGAATTAAATGTTTTTGACAGCTCAATGGATCAATTGACGCATACACAAATATTTTGCTTTGATAGTGATACTTCAAAATAAAAAATGAACTATTTTCAAAGTTAACATGTTATTCTAAGAACATTTCGATTCTCCTTGTGTTCACTTGGAAAATAACAAGATATTACCCATAACATAAGCAATTTAATGTGTCCAAAGGAACAAACTAATTGTATTAAGTATTTTTTACTGTGGAAAAGCCATTTTTAATATTCATAATTAAAAACTGTTCAATCTACTGAGTTATCTGTACGATGTTGGATACAAAATCTATTTATTTTTTGTTGATTAGTCGCAAGTATATTTTGGAACAAGATCAAACATGTATTATCTATTAAAATGAGTCATAGGGAATTGTTGTAACTATTTATTTCAAATCAACGAATTGATAATATGATAAATCAAACTTAAAATAGACGTAACTTTGTAAATGATGTTATTAAAATAAAAATTTTCACTAACAATAATTATTGTGGCAGTAAGAATATACTAGTATCTGTGCCCATCCCGGTTTTACCTGGGCAAAAAGGACCATTACTTCATTTTGTTTAAATCACTTTTTTATATAGTATTTATTAATGGAATTCTCGATGGTTCGTTTATTTACTTTATGCCTTAGTATAGAACAAAAGACCAAAAATGTGTAGCGCAATCTTGCATCGATAATTAATCTGTCAAAATTAGCCACAAAATTGTGGAACTTCTATGTAAATTTTATTGTTGTATCAATTCTTTCCAATATGATTTTTATGTCATTTTATTGTTACAATTTGTTCAACTCAAAAATACTTGTGTGGTTTGATTCGGAAACAGAAAACCGGTTATAACAGATAATCTGTCATAATTAGCAAAATAGTCTGTTAAACTTTTGTTGTAGATTTTTATGTGGTCTACAATACTGTCATAAATTATTTTAATGTAGGAGTTTAAATGTTTAATAAAAAAGTCTTCGACTATCTTGACTTAGATTGTGATGTCTCATTAACAGTATATTCAAAAAAGATATTATTTACCTGTGTTCATCTGGATACTGTTAGTTATAATATAGTGAGTTACTCTGTTATTCTGATAAACTGTTTGTGACAAAAAAACAAGTTAACTAGCAAACCATATTTTCTCTTTATAGAATTATTATGATTACAATGTGATTTTCTTATGTTCTGTCAGAATTATATAAAATGTGCTTCTTTATGTGTGTAATTACAGGGAGTGTTCCTTTGTATATAAGACGATGCAAGCGGAGAGAGCAGGAGCACGTGCCGTCGTGATAACGGAACAGGTTCATCAATGGGACCATTCCTTGGATCATCTTATAGAGATGGTGGATGATAAGTAATTATTGTTTTCTAATTCCCTGTAATATGGCAATTAGTGCTACATTAATGCTATAAATTGCAAAGAAATGTGAAGAATTGTAGAAATTTTTAAATGTTTTTAACAAGATGAATGTGGCTTATTTAAGATACGATGGGGTGACGCATTTTAAAAGTTTTAATGTGAATTCTCATGGTTAGGGCAAAGAATATTAACTATTATTGTGTAAAGAAGTGACACTCACCTCCGTCCCTCCAGTTTATCGTCACCCGGAGATAACAAGTACGATTCAAGGTATGCGTTCCTAGGTTGGTGCTTGCTGTGTGCGCGTTTTATTTGTTGAATTGTTCAGTTTAACTTGTTTAATTCAGCCTTAATTGTTTATAAAAATGCAATATAATGGTCTGTTATTGCCCTGTGTGTGAGTTCTTAGAAAGCAATAATATCACTAAGCATAGGTGATTGTTTTGTCTCCCTTTTTTTGTTTGTTGTAAATAATTTTGTTTTGAATCATCAACTTATTAGGTTAATACCTATAATTTTATGTCTACAAATATGCCAGTGAGCAGTTTTAAAATACAACATTGTTTTGTTGAATGCGATGTGGTTGGAAAAGTATCCTTGTAGTCCTTAGGCTTTTTGTATGGTTTATTAAGAGTCAAAAGTACAATGAAGACCTTACTCCGGTGTATCACATTTATAAATGAACAAAATTTATTTTCATTTAAAATTTTATTTCGTTTTTAGGATCCACACTTTTTCAAATCCTATCTTAATATCATTATTAACGAATCACTTTCACTCAATTAAATATATATAGTATAAAATATTTATTTACATAATTTCATTTTTACAATTTGTTAAAAATAAAGATGTGCGCCCCAATACAAAGTTATTGCACTAGCATGCTATCGAGACAGTCATTTGATCGATGCTATTGGTTAGAAAGAGAAACAGCTATGTTGCTGACGTATAGCGTCAACTCGCTCAATCGCCGCGATTTGACAATCGAGACCGATATGTAGTAATAGTAAACATTCTTTACCTGCACGCTGCTGATAGCCCTACATTAATACCCACACACACAAACGGATACAGATAGGTGAGTATGTATGCAATAGTCCCTAGTATGGAGTGTCGGAGGTGTGGTTAGGTAGTTGGTCACAGAATTTTTTAAATGGTATTATTGTACGGTAAAGGTTGATAAATGTAATAAGTTCTAGCTAAGATAAATATTTTGGATCACCTATGTTATATCCTCTTTTGTTGACAGTTAACAGCTTTATATAACTGCTTAAAAAAGTGACATGATTTAGTTAATCATGTCTGCCTTTTGTTTAAAAAAATTGTGTTAACGCAAAGAAAAAATAAAGGCAAGATCAGATGTTTTTGTGGCTGCTTACACAAGTAATTAATTTTTAACATTTTATGAAGTATAGAAATTTATACGATTTTATCGTCAGAAAAATAATCCCAGCCATGTTAAGAATTGCTGTGTTAAGAATTGCAATATCGCAACTTGTAAAAAAAGTAAGTATTATAAATAAATAAATAAAAAAATTAAGTAATAAACCTAGTTATCATATTTACCTATAGGCCAAATGTTTTGTTTACTTTTAAAAATCAGAAAAGCGAGAAAACAGACGTAAGAGATGATTTTAACTGTACCTGCATATTTCTGATTTTCAACAAAGGAAAGAACCAATATTAATAAATTGTGTATTTATTAAGATTAGTATTTTTTGTTGAATATCAGAAAGCGACATGTTCGTCTTTGCTATTTTATACTTCTGGGGAGTATATTGATACTAATACAGTCAAGGAAAACTATTATAAAATGAATTTTTTTCTTTTACGTGCTACAAGCACTTATTATCAATCTAGCAATCGTCATTATTAAAAATCCTGCATTGTCTATGTCTGCCTTTAGTACTTTTATTATCTGTGCAGTGCACGATGATGTCATTTGCGAGGGATTTTTCACTTTTGAAGTGAATTATTCCAAATCAGCACCACCTTTATACAGATTCCAATTTTCCTTGCCCATATAGCATATACACACGTATGCTACATTACATATCAGTATCAATGATGATAAAATCATATACCCAAATATCCATTAGCTCTATCACAAATAATTTCAAATCAAATTTGAATCTTTATCTGTTGCCTGTTTAACTAAGGCCGTTATCTTTATTCAACAAGTGATAAGCCGTAATGACAGGTTGGTGCTTTGTAAATTTGTGCTTTTACAGTATTAAAAATATGTTTAATAAATTGGATACAATTTTAATAACATCGCATAATAGATCGACTTCATATGTTGCTTGCAATATCATTATTTTGAAATAAAAATTGATTTCTCTAGCGAAAATTTTTGCACAATTGTGAAGTATTTCTTGCAACTTAATAAAAATATTTGAAATGTTTCTTGATATAGCACATTTCTGCTAGACAATTTGCCTTTTGAAATCAGTTAATTTAAAACGTTACCTTTATTATTGATATCTATTTTAGTATTCATAAGGACGTTTAGTGTTTGTTAAAAACGTAAATTTAAAACATTATACAAATATGCTGCTTAAGAAAATTGCTCCATTTTGATTACAGTACAAAATCTTCTAATGAACTCTATCTTTAACATAAATGGACATCATTAATTTCTGTTTCTTATTGAAGATTTTACTAGGACATTACTTAAATATTGACTCAAGGTATTCAGGCGAACCTCAAATTTAATAAATAGATTTTTATTCTTGTGTCCAAATTCACTGTTATTTGGACTGGTAGGCAATATTTAATTTACTGGGACTATTTCTGAGGGCTTGAGCCCATCCGGCGGTTAGTGTTCGCTTCTCTCTCCTATTCCTTAAATCCTGGTTGTAGATATGTATAGAGAGCATAACCCCTTAAAGTCTTGGAAGTTGACACAATATGAGACAGTTTTATAGACAATCAATAAGATTCAGTTCTAGAAAATTTAGTACAATACCTATTGCTAATTATCAGCTGATCACCAAAATCTTTTCCCACTTAAGCTACAGTTACATGTAAGCTTTCACCTCATTTCAACCTCATGTAAGCTTTCTCCTTTTTAACCGATTTAAAAAAAGGAGGGGTAGAGGCATTTCGTTGGAATCTTTTTTTTTATGTATGTTCAGCGATAATCCTTTTCCGAGTGGACCGATTTTGATGATTCTTTTTTTATTTGAAAGAGGGTGCTATAGGTGTGGTCCCATATAAATATGATGATGATTTGATGATGAGATCTGGAAATGAATGATGGAATTCCTTCAAAAATGGTAAAAAATCAACTATGATTCAAGATATTTTGCAAAATAACTACACCTCTTACCAGGTCAGAGCATGATGATAAGTTCTAGATATGAACAATGGAACTCCTTAATGGATATTAGTAAACCAATCGTGATTAAAGATATTTGCTAATAGTAGTTGTTGCTTTGCAAAATAACTACACTATCAAGAGTCAACTAGACTATCAAGAGATGTCAGAGTCCGAAAATGCGATCTGAAGATGAACATTGGAACTCCTTGTAAGATAGTAGTAAATCAAAAGTAATTCATGATATTCACAACAGGTAATTTTTACTTTGCAAAATAACTGCACCATCGACCAGGTTAGTGTGTGATGATGACTTCTGAAGATGAATAATGTAACTCCTTAACAGATGGTAGTAAAATGATCGTGATTCAATATATGTGTTACTGGTTAGTTGTTACTTTAGTTATTACTTTTCAATATGGAGAATGGAACCTCTATAGTGGTAGTTTCAATTTGCAAAATCTGATATCGGACTTCGAATAACAAGAACTTCTCAAGGGTTAACAGCTAATCATTGACGGCTACTACTATCGCTTCATTTCTATGTGTTGTAGATAATAAATTTTAGAAATTATCTATATATAGCTTTTGACCGTGACTTTTAATAATTATCAAATATTCTAAGAAAGAAAATAATTCTGTTGATTAATATTAGTCACTGAAAATTCTAAAATAAAAAGTTTTTAAAAAATCGAAAATGATCATTGGTGCCAGCACCGCCGATCATCTTAAAGAAATGTAATTTTTTATATAATAAATAAGCCCTTATGAATCCATTTAGTATTGTAAGTACATTAGAAGTTAGTTTTAAATTTGCATTTTACATTAAACTATAAATTTGTTTAAGTTGGTGGACAGTGCTGGCAACTTAGTTATTTACTGCAAATAAGTAGGTTTTTGAGTTACTTAATTTTTACTTTTCAGTACCTACCTTTTTTGAAGTCAGTTTTTTAAAAGATGTTTTATAACCTTATAAGTGGGCAATTTTGGCAATCTTTTGAATCCCACTAAGTCAACCAGCCACCGACTTACATCCTACAATATATACTTAGATATTAATAGAATTTGTTTTTGATCTTTTCAGGCAACATGATGACATTCACATTCCAGCGGGATTCCTTTTAGGTAGAAGTGGAAGTGCTATTTTAAGGACGTTAAATGAATTAGGTAGACAATACGCATTAATCAATTTACCAGTGAATTTAACCCACGTGCCGGTCAGCCAAATGAACCAACCTCCGTGGATTGGTTGGTGAGACGTGGATGTGTGATACTTAGTTTCGTTTTGAATTTGTTTGTTGATTAATTTTAATAAATTTATTTATTAAATAACATCGATTTATTATTTCAAACGACTTGTACCCACTTATAATTTCATAGATTGTTATGAAGTGAATTAGACATTAAATATACTCAAGAATATTGAATATATTTGGCGTTAATTTTGTAGAAATTAATTATTTACAATTAAATGAAACTACGTGATGTAGTATCATTTCTACTTTCTTAAAAAAAGTAGAAATAATTACTTTAGTATTATTTATTATTAGTAGTATTATTTTTACCTTCTTAAAGAAAGTAGAAATAATACTATATCACGTAGTTTCATTTAATTGTGAATACTCAAGAATATCAACATATTGGTTTCCTTACACAAATCCTGTGAATATTAGCAATCAAATCTAAGTTCCTTCTTCCATTATGAAACACCAGATTTAAATTTATAGGAGACATAGAGAAATATATGTAGTTTCATAATAGGTCAGTCGCTCTACTTTTGCAAACAACGTTGGTGACCTATTAGAAAAAGTTGTCCATTGACGCGTCACTTCCATCATCAAATATCGATTTTTTTATTTTTTAAATTAAAGTCTTCATAATATAGAAATAATGGTCATATATTGAAAAATTTAGATCAAATAGTATGGTGACCGCATTATGTCTGAGTATTTTTACTTTGTCATTGCTTCATATAGGTTTCATCTTTAAACATTAAGTTTGTTTTTTTAATTAAAATTTAGGCTTCGTGGAATATAATATCATCCTATAAAAAATTTGGATTCAATAAGTGGCCGATCAAATTAGTTATTTGTATTTTCACGCCTTTATATCATTGCTCTTTGTTTTTTCCACCATCGAACATCTCGTTTATTAAAAATAAAAGTTGAAATTTTGCAAAATGTAAAAATAATGGTCACCCAATGAAAACATTGGATTAAATATGTTTGCGACTTTGGTAATTTCCTGAAAGTGTTGCTATTTCTCTTTTATAATAATGATTGAAATAGTTGTACAACTAAATAATGATTGAAATAGTTGTACAACTAAATAATAATTGAAATAGTTGTACAACTAAATAATAATTGAAATAGTTGTACAACTAAATAATGATTGAAATAGTTGTACAACTAAATAATGATAGAAATAGTTGTACAACTAAAAAGTCATAAGTTTGAATATAGATAATTTTTTAATTAAACATTGAATTCACTCTTATTCGTCACTTTTGAAATGTACTTAACAAATTTTTATTTGAAAATAATTTATTTGAATTTTATTTGAAATATAGTTATTTTAACATTACCGTTTTCTAGGAATTTTCAATGAATTAATTTATTAATAAAATAAGAAAGGAAACATTTTTAGTTTAGGTTAAACATATTACTTTTAAAGTTTTCAATAAAAGTTGTGTCAGTAATTTCTATAATTAAGTTAATGTTTGTTAATAAATATCCACAACATTGTCATAATCTATTAAATAGAATTTCATTGTAAGCATGGATTAAAAAAAAAATTTTTAAATAACACAAACCAATAAAATGTGTAATTTATTTTGTTTATTGTCAAGAAAATATAAGTGCTTTTTCATTTTTACGATCATTAACATTTGCATCGAAAAGTTCATCATATGGTTTTACAGTGTGTACCAAATGGGGAGATATGTATTATTTCTGTACACCAACCATAATCTTCAGGGTTGAAAATAGTGCAGTGTAGTTCTGATGCATCCTGCCACATTCTGTTGACCTCATACTGTTAACCACCAACATACTATTAATCATATGTGAAATTTTTTTGCTTTTGTGAATACCAACAGGAAGAAATACATTTAAAATAGAAGTATATCACTATTTGACGAATCAAATTGTTGTAATAATTCGCCAATTGTGCAATTTTTCACATTATATAAGTGTCCCGTAAGGAGAGGACCAACGAAATGTCGGTGATAGAGTGTTATTACACATATGAAACAATAAATTTTATTATCCTAGGCCTGATAGTTTTAGAGCTATGATTTTAAAATCTTTTTACAATTTTTGGTATTGTACATGAAAACAAATTTTTTTTATTAGGTATTATTACTATTTCTGCTTTTTTAATGACCAAGAGAACATCCAATTCAATCGTCTTCTGTCTTACCGTCATTCATTTGTTATAATTGGCAACATAAAAATTAAACGCTGAAACATGTGTATATTTTTAATTACAAAACTTGAAAAGTGATTTTTGAATAATGCTAGTGTAAAAAAAATGTATGGCAAACATGTGGAACTTTATTTTAAAAACATCTACAATTCACACAGTAACAAAAATAAAAAAAAATTTAAAAAATCATATCTCTAAAACTATTAGGCCTAGAATAATAAAATGTATTGTTTCCTACGTGTAATAATCCCCTCTAACACCGAGAGTTCGTTGGTCCAATCCTCACAGGACACCTGTATAATTTTACCGTAAGACTGAGCAATTTAAATTTTTTCTTTAGTATTATTTTTTGTTATGAGATTGTAAAACATTCTGAATTTTTTGTTATTTTTTAAAATATCAAAGTGTTTTTTTACCTTTAAAATAAAAAGTAGCTATATAGCCACTTTCCATAAAATTATGAAATGCAGGACCATGGCCACAATAGAGACCCTAAGTTTTAGCTAATTCAGAGCAATTTGTATAACTTATATCCTTATTTGCTGTAAATATTGAACTCGTGTATATTATCTAATTAAATTATTTGATATATTGGTATATGACGCTTTTATTAATATTTTAGAATTTAATAGACTTTTCTACGAGTAAAATGGTTTTGGTAGCTGCTTCTTCGTGAAAGCAGGGAAAATTATTTTCTTGTATTGTCCTAACTTTTTAATTGTTGGAAATAAATGAAAAGTATTGTTCTTTTATGGTAATACATACTTTTTTTTCTTCTATAACATACTGTTCCAATTTTTCATTTGTCTTGCGTCAAATTATTTGCCAAGTTACTAATTAGACCTTCTTTATATTTAGAATTTTTGAAAGTTTTATCAAAATTATTTCTTCTAAATTTTTCTGGCTTAACTGTTTCATAAGGGGATTCTCTCTAACAATTTGAATGCTCAATATACTTAATTGATGGAGAAAAGTATTCATCAAATACATTGAGATAAACTTTGAGAATTTTCCAATAGTTTGTGGTTACAATAATCTCAAGTGGCGCAAGAAATAAAATCCATCAGTGATATCTACGACAATATGACTTGGAGTTGATCAAACTGTCAATTTCCATTTTTTAGCAATAGATGCATTGTCTGTTTTATGTGTTTCTTCCATTGAAAGACATAATGTAGCTGGAGCAGATGTTAGAAGATATCATGCTCCATCTTTAAAATTACTTGTTTATCCTTCTTTCTTTTTATATTCTTTTCTAAATACGGTAGTCAGATGAATATGTTGAAGAGTATAAAAAGGATAAAGAATTTTTACGTTTTGATATGGAATTTCTGCAGTGCGAGAGAGATATGAGAACAGACTGATATTATTTATATGAAAGAATTAAAAAGAGAATGTTTTTCAGTTTTAGCTTGACTGTGTACTTTAAAGAAACTTTTTTTTGTAAAAGATTTATTTATAATCAATATTGTTACACATATATTTATTGTAAACTGTGTAAAATAATACGTATTAAAATAGTAATACATAGTGTTATGTCATGTAAATCTTACTCGCATGAATTTATAGTTTAATATGAAATTTGTGGATTAATAAACATTTATAATATTTTATTTTACCTCCACAATGGAAAGCGGCACAGGTCATAAAGATCTCAAAGCCTGGGAAAAGCCCAGAAGATATAGGTTTTAATGTCGAAAAAGTTTATTTCCAATACCTTCAAAAATAAGACTTTTACCAACAACGAAAATTTGATATGAGGACTTCATTTTGGGTTTAGACAAAACACAGCACTACAGAATCGATACATAGTTCTGTAGATGATATAAATAGACCCTTTGAACAAAAAGTGTATTGTAGCGTTCCTTCAATCGAGTATGGCATAAAAAGCTAGTACTTAAGATTAAAAAAATACTATCAATGTATTATTACATCTTCATCTCATTTTATCTTAGCGACAGACATTTAATGCAACAGAGTAATGAATTGGCAAACCTACATAAAATCAAAGCTGGAGTCCCTTAGGGCAGCGTCTACAACACAATCTGAACATAATGCCATATTAATAAATATATATTTTGTACTTCCTCTATGCTACAAAAATGTGATCTTAGGAACATTTGCTGAAGATATGGCATTTAAAGTAATTGATAAACACCCATGTGAAGGTTACCTAACACTAAAAATTAGCCTTGATAATATTTTAAATTCGTTAAAAGACTGGTGTGTGAAGACCTAGGATAATAATTCTGTGTAAGTTACCTATACCATGAGACGAACGGAGTACAATTTCAATAGGCAGATATTAAAGAATGTATCTAGATCGACAGCCAAGATGGAAGAAACATATGTTTAAACAATGTTTAGCACTGGGCCGAAAATTCCACAAATTATACTGGCTAATAAACAGAAACAAAGGAAAATAAACTGCTAATCTGTTAAACTATATTGCAGTCAATATGGACTTATGGAATACGACACTGGGTTGCTAACTCAAACATAGAAATTTTCCAAAAATTTCAGTTCAAAACATTATTCCTAATGCTTCTTGGTATATTACCAACAACGGATTATGTCATGAATCAGGAATAGCCACAATAAAGGAAGAAATAAAAGTCTGAACTCTCAAATATAAAACCTGGTTTCTTAATCAGCCCAACAAACTCGCTTGCCACCTAACGGACACAAAATCTTTCTCATAAGGCTAAAAAGATATGCTCCACAAAATCTACTGTAATCGATACTGGATATAAACTGTGTAAGTCTTTTCCTACACTTTCCTAACTTGCTAAATGTCTTTGAGGTGGAAATTATAAAAAAATAATATTTCAGGATGTTAGTTCAAAAAATTATTTTTTTAGATTAGTAAAATAAAGATAGTAGAGGTATAGTCATTACATAGTGCTAGGAAATTCAAAATTGAAACTTTTTTTTTAAAGAATATCGCAGATAAGATTATAAAACTAATAGATGGCATTAGAACAGTATCATATATTACTGAAAGGATGTGGAAAACTCCTTAGCGATTTACATATTTATCTATATAAAAGAAGTTTCACTTCAAGATGTGTGACTGCGAATATGAAGAAAGTGTTGTTGGGAGGAAGCAGTTCATAAGAAACTGATACAAAAGTGGATATTATCTGGGTAAAGAAATAAAATGAACAGACTGGAATAAAATCAGACAGAAAAAACTCATCATGGCGAGGTAACATTTATTCAACAATGACTGACTGTACTATCAATAATTTAATGAAAAATTAAATTTTTTGTTCGTTTTTTTTTATTTTATATTAAAAATTTAATTCTTTTGACCATATTAAAAACAATAGGATATTTTCATTGCCCTTCAATCAATCCGATTTCAAGTCAATTAATATTTTGAAATTTTTTTAGGTTCAAAATATTTGATAGTCAAGAGTGGAATGGATTATTATGCTCAGGAACTTATTATTTTGTTCGTATCAGTGCGCACTATCAAATAAAAACTTTCCGGAGTTAATCAGATGTTCCCTTCACATTTTTTGTTCATTTGGACACACATATATGTCTAGAATTCAATGAGGTATAGTCATTACATAGTGCCTTAGCGACAGGAAATTCAATATACCTGATATTGTGATCGTATGACCAAATTCGATCTGTGAGCGGTTACAATTAAAATGGCACCACTTTATGTTAAACACTAGCAATATTGTTGAAGACAATAAAATATCTTTAAAAAACCAACTTCAAAAAAAGTAGGTACTAAAAAGTAAAAAATAATTAGATCGAAATAGGTAAATGAAGTCGGTGCCAGCACTGTCAGTCAAGTTAGACAAATTTAACATTTAATGTAATTCATAGTGTAAATTTAAAACATTAACTTCTAATGTATTCACAATACGAAACAGATTCATAAAGTGCATATTTATAATATAACATTTTACATTTCTTTAAGTTGACTGGCAGTGCTGGCACCAACCATAACTTAGTTATTTATCATGTATAAGTACCTATTTTGAGTTAGTTACTTTTTACTTTTTAGTACCTACTTTTTTGAAATCGGTTTATGAAAACGTATTTTATTTTAGAATTTTTAGTGATTAATAATATAAATCTTCTCACTATAACTAATGTTCAGTTATTTTCTTTCTTAGAATATATATACGGCTAGTATATAGATAATTTCCTCTTTGTCTAAAGTTGGTTATGGTTATCAACAACACAAAGAAACGAAGCGACAGTAGTAGCCGCCAGTGGTTAGCAGTTAGCCATTGAGGAGTTCTGTTCTCCATATCAGAGAATCAATATCAGATTTTGCAAAGTGACAACTATAACTTGAGGAGTTCCATTCTCCATATCCGAAATCCAATATCAGATTTTGTAAAGTAATAATTAAAGTAACAACTAACCAGTAGCAAATATATTGAATCACGATAGATTTACTACCATTCGTTAAGGAGTTGCATTATTCATCTTCAGAACTCATCATCAGACCTTGACCTGGTTGATGGTGCAGTTATTTTGCAAAGTAAAAACTACCTGTAGTAAATATTTTGAATTACATTTGATTTTCTAACATTAGATAAAGAGTTCCATTGTTCATCTCCAGAATCCTCTTTCATTGTTCATCATCACACTCTGACATGGTCGATGTTGTAGTTATTTTGCAAAGTAAAAATTACCACTAGCAATTATCTTGAATCATGTTTAATTTACTACCATTCGTTAAGGAGTTCCATTGTGTATCTCCAGAACTCATCATCCGACCCTGACCTGGTTGACGGTGACTACCTGTAGCAAATATCTAAATCATAGTTGATATATTGCCATTTGTTAAGGAGTTCCATCGTTCATTTCCTGACCTCATCATCATATTATCATCATATTTATATGGGACTACCCCTAAAGCACTCTCTTTCAAATAAAAAAAGAATCATCACAATCAGTCCACTCGGTAATGAATTAACGCTGAACATATATAAAAAAAATGATTCTAAAGAATTGAGAACCTCTTCCTTATTTTGAAGTCGGTTAAGAAACTGACTATCATAACAAAAAAAAATCTTAACTTGTTCCTCTTATAAACAATTTTTTAAAAAAATCGAAGAATAAATTTAGTGATGAATATTTTTATTTCATTTGTAGATTATATTTATTAGCATAAAATGCATAGCATAAAACTTTGTAGTATTTATGGACTTGTAAATTGAAAGTTGCGTATTGCTTAAAAAGGTTCTTTTAACTACTTTCTTTTATAGATACTAATATACTCACTTGTCGGTGTTAATGCCTTAAATAGGTAGTTATAGATATCCTTTGATAAAAAATGTTTTGAAGTTTATGTTGTAGCTGCAAAACAATTTTAAATAATTTCTTTGTCTAATAAAACTTACCTGGATCTAAGCTCGTATAGAGTTTGTATTTTACAAGATCGTATAGAGTTTGTATTTAACTTTAGAGTTTTTATTTCTTAAAAAAATCATTGTTTTGTAGTAGTATCTTGAAACCAAATAAATAGAAAAATGTGACGCCATTTGATTTTGCTAAATAATATAAATTTTTAATTAATATATTGAAATATTATTTTTCTAGTTCTCCATTTGCTCCATTTCTTATTAGTGAGTAGACGCTAAGATCCAGATAGTATGGTTTCCACCATACTATAATAGAAAGCATAATTATAATAGAGAGCATAATTAGAAAGCTGAATATTTATTTCTTGAAAATGCAAACATTTTTCTTGAAGACCAGGCAACAAATGTCATATAACGTACGAGGGTAGGTTTATGCAGAACATCAATTCAGGATGGCTGGTCTGTTTTTTTATTTACGATAGACCATTGGATTGATTTATTATTTATATAATAAATAAATCTAAAATATATAGCTTTTTTTTTATTAAAATTTAGTTTTATACAAATAATCACATACTTATGTTTACTTGCCTTAGAGCAGGAACCTTCTTAGTAGTTGCGCATGTTGCCATAATTGAGTTAGTTGGAAAGTTTTATTTATGTCGATATATTAAAAGTATCTATATATTATACCTGCTATATAATCTCTTGGAGGTGACTTTGGATATTGAAAATATTTGCAAAATTTTTATGTTTGGGAAGGTCTTAGGGATCGAATAGAAGTTCTTCTTTTAAATTTTTGTCTTTAGTCTGTCTATTTGTTAGAGTACTATGGAAAAATGAATCAATTGAAATGAAACTTTCACTGACATGATGCTTGGGGTCTAGATCACATTTTATATATTTATTTGCTTGTATGTTTATGAGAGCATCACGCAATACCTCTTTATAAGGGTTGAGATTTTGAATTGAAAGTTACATTACCTTTTTTAAATTGAATATTCCCTTTACTTTATTAAACCTTTCCTTTAATTTATTACACAAACCTAAAAAAAATTTTCCAATTAACTAACAAAAAATCATGTTTTGCAAACACGTTGATTTTTTGATGACCTATGATTGTAAGTTGCAATATTTTTTGACGTTATGGTGCCAAATCAAATGTTTGTACTGGACCAATGTAATATTCACTTATTTGTGCAGGCAAATACCATAATAAGAGCAGACCAATAAAAAGAGTATTTGTATTATTTTTATATATATTTATTCCCAATCTTTGGACCCTATATGATTTATAGCTAATGATAATAATATAAT
This sequence comes from Druceiella hillmani, assembly GCA_039881145.1. Lineage (NCBI taxonomy): Eukaryota > Metazoa > Arthropoda > Insecta > Lepidoptera > Hepialidae > Druceiella > Druceiella hillmani. The sequence continues at coordinate 5,719,136 of JAYKKI010000069.1, read as the reverse complement.
AATTAAGTACGATCTTGTTTTGATACAGCCATTATGGAATGTTCAAACTGCATCACATAGATAACATCATAAGACAGGGCAAGAAGATTGTATATAATTGTCGGCTAAATATTTCATCTTATACAATAAAATCTACATTGTTTCACTTCACCAAATCTTTATTACGTTTTTGTTTACATTTCAATATTTATCAATGTCGATAACACTATGCCCAACACGCATTGGACAGATATAAAAGTGAAAGTTACATTTATGTAAGATTTTACTACTTTATATTCTACAAATACACATCGACACTTTGCAGTTGCCAAACTACACTTTCTTTAATGTAACCTTTTTTTTTATTTAGACAAAATTGAATTTATTTGCAAGACAATTGCTGTTATGTCAACTGTCAAAGTGTGTATGATTGTTCCTGACAATAGCAAAGTTCTGCTTCTGATGTACCCGAGATGCTTATGATCCGTGACATTTGGCTGTACAAATTAAACAACATTTTCATCGTTCGAATACACAAACCATATAAGCCAAGATTCTTTAACAGATCGTTACTTGACAAATCTTAAACTATCAATTAACCGTTTTAATTTAATACATAAATAAATAGCTATGTGCGAAAATTAACAAAATGATACGCGCAAGACTTAAGAAACATGATTAACATAATTGAATTATAAGTTCTTTCATTAAGATAATGTGGACTTTATTATTCTTTCCAATAACATTTGAACTCTCAAAGTGTATTAATAAAAAGCTTTGTGCTAAGGACGAGATCATATTTATTCAAAAAAATAATGCCACGAGATGTTGAAATTAGAAAGTAGCATGAGTAATCAAATGTCTATAAATGTATCGATATTTATATAATAATTATTGTAAACAAAGTCTGGTTACCAATTAACTAGTTAATTATAAACTAATATTTTACAATGTCATATTAATTGTTTTCGCTTTAAGAATTTTACATCAACACGCTAGACTTACGTCCAGAGCTAAAAGCATACAAGATTTCCAGTCACACGATTCTAACAATGACATTATAAGTTTACTACTGTCGCATATTTCGATAAAAAATATGCCTAATATAATGTGACCGCCGGCTATTCGGCCAATTTGCCGTATAACCGAAATGAGAAATATGTCTTTTAAATTACTTTATTTATTATTCTTGTAAATTTTTTTTACAAGTAACCATGATGACGGAGAATAGTAATATTTTTAAATTCTGCAAAAAATATTTAAATTTTTATATCGTAAATTATTTTACTTATTACTCTCGATAATACGGCATTCCCATACGGGTCCCTAGCAGAAAGCTAGCTTGCAAGTAATTAAAACATAGTTTTAGTTTCGCGCTGTCGTTCGCTAATCTGACGCGTGAATGCGATTATTTGTTAAAAGTTGTTCGTAAGCGCAAATACCACTTGCGGGACGAAAACGGCTTGTAAAACATCCTCGAATATGAGTTCTGTCGTATTGAATGTCTATCTTAAAATAGTTTGCAATATATTAAACACAACATTTATCTGTTCCGTACTTAAGAAACAATTCATTACACTATAGTAATATATTGATACTACGTTGTATACCTTAAATACTCTATCGTAATATTAATAAGGGGCACAGACTTGATATGTTTAGATGCATGGTTTTTGTATAATTTAATTATTTTTTTAATTCCTAACCTAAGATAACAAGGCGTGTGTGTATGTATAAAGGGGCTAATTTGATTTTATCACAAAATAGTTGGAAAAGAAAAAAAATCAATAAAAATTATTGTGCTCGTAACGAAAGAAGCTGATGTCACGTGCTTTGCATATATTTGGTAGATATTTGCGAGAGCAGATTTAGCTTAACAATTGCAGTTATTTGGGGAATCGATAGAAAAAACATGCCATCGGCATGACCAAACCGTCAGTTTGAATGTAATTTTTTAAAATTTTCTTTAACACATCATAAAATTCATTTAAAATTGAATGATTATATCAAAAGAATTTCGATGAATCGGTTAACACAAATCATTAAATGATTGATAAGGAATAGATTACTCAGTTTTGATTGCAACAGTTTAAGCTAAAAAAATTTCAGAATGTTTATTCAAATCTTTTTAGAATGTATCCGACATAAAACGGATATATTTAAAATATGTGACAGCCATGTTGTTTTTGATTCCCATAAAATTGGCATGAAAACAATTTGTTAGCTTATTGTAAGACAATATTTCTGTTGATTGAATTAATTGTTTCGGAATAGATTTGGTGGAAAAATCTCGGGTATTAAATTAGCTATTATTTTTTTTCTTTTTAACAACAATTGACATTTTTATTTAAAAGCATTAATATTCATACTTCATTACTATTCCCCTAGAGGAATTTTGTTAAAATTTATATCAATCAGCTAACACTTTAGTTATACATAATAATAAGATACACAATTATTATTTTCATTCATCATTACAACTTATTATTATTTATATAACACACTGATATGTATAGTGTAGTCCCCATGTTAAATAGCGGTAAGGTCTGTTTACAATAACGTACTATCTAAATTAAGCATTGGACGGAATCAGTGTCAGACTCTTTAACATTTCCAAGAAGATGCAAGGCGTACGAATAGCGTAAAAGAACACGTAAAACTTTACGTTTGTCGAAAATTTCGAAGTAAGCCAAATTTTGAATTAAGTCGACTATAGAGCAGTTTATTGAAATATACTACTTAATATAAATATGGACGCAAGATAGAGCATAAATATTTAAATTTATTATTGAATTTAGAGAAGAAAATTTTATCTCCATAATCGTGTAAACTTTTTCATTGTTTCCTTCAATGTACTCCTTTATTAGTTTTTCTATTAAACTATTGTACTATTAATGAGGATGTGTCCTTATTATGAAAGTATAAAGACCATAGAAATTGAGCCTATATTAATTAAGGCACAGGTTAAAGTAATACCTGCATTAAAACATTTAGAAATGATCATAACCTGTTATACATACTGGAATAAATTTAGAAATGTGTCGTTTCATGTCTAGGTTGACATAGAAATTAAATCAGTTACGATATGTTAGATACAAAAATATGTACAAAATCGACATTTAATACAATGATATTATACTCTACAACACGAATATAGTTTATATGTAATGTAATTATATGTGATTTTCGTTGTAATTTTTAAAATTTGATTAAATTTGATATCGATTGGAAATGTTATAGAGTCTAACTCAATGGGTTTCTATATTATAATACATAGGTATATATTTATAGATATATAGATATTTTATACTTAAATAGATTTTTAAATTGCAAAGACAAAACAAATTAGTAACTTAGCCTATTCTAGTATTAATAAACAATATAAAAAGATGCATCCACAAGATTGAATAACCCGCAAAGCCATCAAAATGATGTTGACAGAATGAAACTCGTTAATTAAATTCTCAATATGAAGCTGGTAAAATTGACTAAAATGGACATTAAATATTTGAATTTAACATTATCTATGATAATATGAGAGTCATTCATAAGACAAAACCATTATTTCTAATAATTGTATTACATCAACTCACAATGAAGCTAAGTGTTAAGTCCTACATGTTATATATTGACATAAATATGACCTATTTTTTTTTAAATACTAATTACAATAACATATAGTTTTGTTTTCTCTAAGCCAAGACACACTAGGGCATATATTATTTTTTTTATGTTTAAACATTAGTATGCCTGAAATAACAAAGTGCAGTAATGATTTTTTTTTACATATTCTTAATGAGAATATCAACCACGCATTAGTACTCGATACCTAAAACTTATAACTTACAATTGATTTACTAAGTTGGTGTATACGTAATTTGTATATTTTGATACCGGCGGAAAGATTTTAAATTGACTTGCTGGTCAGAGAGCAAAAGATTTGAATGCCCATAATTTTCTCAATACGACTTGATAACATAGAGTGTCCGTTTTTCTCTATTTTTTTAAATATACGTTTCTCAGCCTATATTATTTAAAAATATGGCCATAAAAATTTTACTTCCACCAGTATTTTGATTTTATTTATCAAGGCTATGATCATTAAATACGCTAAGATTAATGTTTAAACTTAGTTGAATCTTAATAATTTGCTATAAATCTGAAAGTTGTCAGTTGAAATGAAATTTATAATAGGGCAAAGCCAAGTGAAAATTTTCTTCGATTGTGACAAAAATGATTATTGAAATAGAACAATTGCAGCCAGTTTGTTCAAAATATACAAATAAAAATGTTTTCATCAAAACACATCCGTTGTTAAAGAAGGAGTTCCAACAATAAACCTAGTCTATGATTATTAAACCTCGCATAGCCCTGCGACCACTGACTTCATCTTTGGTAGAAATTACAGTTATCTAAAGCCTATTAAAGGATTTTGGTGAAAAAATTATTGCAAGGATTAAGTGAAAATTGACAATATTACCATAAACCCTAAATGTCATAAGAATAACCTTTCTGGTTTGTTTGTGGACTGTTCGTCTCGATTTTTTCATTTCTGTTTTTTTTTTAATATAAACTAGACTTACAATCTAAAATTCTTTTTTTTTTGATAAATTATTTTCTTCTTTTAATTATTTACTCATTATCCCTATGTATATATTTAATGTATATATTATTATAGTTCATTATCTACATCTAAACTTAATTAATATATAATTTAAGCAATTGAATTTTTGGTTTATTGCTATTTTGCCTTTAATGCAGAATAAAAACAGTTAGTAGGTAACTGGGTATCTGGTATATGATAAATTAGCTACAAATAAAAATATATTACTTTTATGACTTATATATCGGAATTTACCATATAAATATTAATAACTACAAAGATTAAGTTGATTTCCTAAAAGTTCACCAAGAATTTTAATTTTATTCAGTGGCCTTACGCTATTAAATTATTATTACCATTATAGATAGTTATATAAATGTTTTAAGTTTAAAATTTATATACCAAAAAAGCTCGTCTAAGCATCATATATTCAATCACTTGAATATTATATGTATTGCATAGTATATATTTCACCTACATTCCATTTTGTATTCTCCTCAAGTCGGTTGAGTGATGTAAGGCAAAGGTTAATGTTTTAGAAGAATTATATAAATTACACGTTCAAAATGAACTAAAAAACCGCTGTGCAGTATTTATCACTGCGCCTTTTCAAATAACGAATTACATTAAATCATAAAGTTTGTCTAAAATAATGCAACGTCATAGACGTAAAATTTTTTAAAATCTTTCACTATTTATTAGACGGTAGAAATTTCATATAAATCGGTAAAGGCTTTTGATTTATATTACTTTTATTAAAAAGTTAGCCGGCACGAAGATTGTTAAAATTGTTTCAAACTTTCTTCTGGAACGCAAAATATTTACGATGTCGGCTAGTGACAGGTTGTTTGAAGGTTATTTGGTCCTGCCAGGGATTTTCACTGTTTCGTAGAAATTTTCATAAACACACTACAAATTCGAATAAGTACAACAAAAGGAATTCATTAAAGATTTGTTATAAAAGGGCACCTTTGGTTTTTAGCTTAGTCAAATTGAGTTTATATATCCTACAATAGTAAATATTACATGCCGTACAGTGATATGTTCAACAATTTACATAAAAACATTTCTGAATTATTGTTAGGAGAGCGTACAATAAACAATTAAAATTTGTAATAGAATAAATATGAATACTATGTATCACTTAAAACAAATACCCTACGTTGAAACTGAATTACAAAATTAAATTTTAACATTTTGGTTCAAGCTATTTATAATAAATAAAAAAACAATTAATATTAACTGATTCGAGCGAGATTCGCTCGTGATTGTCAAATATATCATTATTTGCTACATATAACAACATATTTATTATGAAATCAACATCATATATATAGGTGAGCTACTTCACTTTGTCAAAAGTTCAATATTTTTTTTACTAGTCTCAAGTCTGAGTCTTAATTAAAATTATATGCGAGCTTAAGTATTTCAGTATGTCTCGCTTTAATTATCTCATGTATAGAACCAAACGACAAAGTGAACTAATCAAACCATATCATAGATCTAACTACATATTTTTCAATATCTCTGTCATTAAAAAATGAAGTAAGAATAGAATATTAAAAAGATACTAAGGCTACCAGGCTAATATGTAATAAATAAAAAAAATATCCATTTCATAAATAGTGTCGTGGCGCGATGTAGACATCAGCAACTCCCCCATTAGACGGTGTGTGGTTGTCAGGTGCCCAACTGCATGTATGAGTTAATTGTGTTCACTCGCTTCTCTGATTTTGGATCCCTGCGGAGGAAGCGAGAGCTCGTGTGAATACACTTGTGTTACTATTTTGTTGTTTGTAAGAGAACTAAAGTATAAATTTATCATAATACCTTATGTTATTCTGAATGCAACCGAGCTGAAAAGAAGCGTATGTTTAAAAATTACTAGTAAAAAATTAATTACAACACATGTTACGTTTTCCACTTAAACTAGAATATATAAAAATTTAAATTAGAATATAGAAAAACCAGGTAGTTAAGTAATGTAGAATGGAGTTGAAACATTATTTCTATATTTCAGTTGTTTTGATTTTTAATTGGTATTCAGGAAGGTATTCTCAAAACAAAGTAAGCACTAAATGAGACTGACTATGGCATAAGGTTGTTGCAGATATTGAAGAAATTCTCAAAGGCAGTTTATGGTTAAGGAAACGACTTTTGTGTCTTTTGATATTATTTTTAAATTAGATAACAGAGTTCATAAAAGTTTTTTGTCATGAAAATACAAAAATTAAGTTATTATAATTTCACTAATTTATGTTACCCTGATATCTGAATGTTATTTAGGAATAGCTTTTCTGATGCAAAGTAAGTAATGAGTAAGACCAATGAACGCGTGAAGAATACTTTTGCAGATTTAAGCCACTGAATAGTTTTGAAGAGAAATGAAATCTTAAGAATCAAGAAAGAAATCAATATGGTTTTTTAACTGAAATAAATTTTTGTTTAACTTCAGCATAGTTATTTTTCAGATTTCGTGACTTTTCATGTTTGGTTATATTTATATTATTTATAGTGAAGTTTTGGTGTTTGCGTTACTCAATATGTAAATAACAACTCTTAGGGCTTAAAAATTAAAGACGTAATTTTAATGGATGTGGCAATAAATTCTTGAGTAGAAGAAATTAATTTAAAACATACATATCAAGGTCTTTGTAATTATTAAAAAAAAAAATTTGAAAGAAGACATTAGTTTCTATTATTATTCTAAATTTAAAAATGCAATAATGGCTATTTATTTAATAACACCTTGTTGGTGCCATTTATAACTGAGACGACATTAATAATAAAACTTAGACCCTTCTAATGATAACTATAAACTAAAATTAAATTTTGTGGATACCTGTAAGTTTACAAGATATTAATAAATTGCTTTTTAGAATAGAAGTGAACATGCAAGAAGCCATTTTTCATCAATAACACTGAACATTGCTAGTCAAATTCTGTAATTTAGCTATTAAGCATGTATGACTATAATTGCAGACATTGCTGTAAAGAAACCGTGTCATTAATTTCAGAAAGAAATTGAACATTATTTGACACTACAAGCTCAGTGTTGTCAGGTGAAGTATGGCAGTGGGTGCAACGTGAAAGGTGTACTAGCATACTTCGTGCGCTGCAAACCAGCTATTGTGGCACGCCAGGCTTTCGGCAGCAGCGGCCGTCGCCATCTTAGACTTAGCGTACTCGATACGGATTGCTCCACGGTCCGAGCTCAAGAGGAAAGTGCCCTGGAGTCCGGCCATTGCGTCGGCGGCACTCTGCACGTCGGCAAACTCGATGAAGGCGACAGGTGCGCCGCCCGCTGCCCCCCCCCTCGACAGCATTCGCAGGCGAGAGAAGCCCGCGCAGCTGTGTGCAACACAACAACTTACGTGCAGTGATTTGGTAGTGCGCTCGGTGCGTTACGGTGTCGTGTGCAGTTTCGTATGATATGTGGCTTTGCGTTGACGGGAAAATCAAGATTGATAAGAATGCCCCATCTCTGCAGAGTGGCTTTATTCAGGTATATAAACGAAATTATACATTAATTCAACGTTTGGTTTGAAATTAAAATAATTTGAGAGAATAAATACTTACGTTGAAATTAATTTTAAGTATATTCAATGTGCGACAAGAACAGATAGTGTAGAGGGTATGATTGAGGCAAACAATTAGAAAGAATTATTTTAAGTAAATAAAGAAACATAGGTATTAGTCATTCCTAAACAATAAAGATTTAATATAAATATTAATGTCAAAACTATTGTGCTACCATCAGCTTGACAACCTGGAGGGATTATTGCATCAGTTAATAGTGAAATCATATAATAAATAATATTTTCAAAGTGTTATAAAATAGTCATGCCAAGTGCAAATGTGCTAGGTCTGTTGTGCTATTTCGTGATTGTGTTTTTAGTTTTATTTATTGTTATAATGTTTTTTATTGTAGACATTACGCCATACTAAATATACTCAGATTAGAAAATTTATGTAATAGCAATCAATCATGAAATGTCAAAGTTTTATGTGCCAAGCAACTGTTAGACATTAAGTGCACTATGTATAATTTAACAACTAAGTGAGTATATGGTCATAATTTGTAACAATTACAGTATTTAATTAATCTATATTGATTAAGAACCTAGTTAAATAATAGAATGTTCAATATTATAATTTTCTTCTAGAATATAAGACATGAAATAATATAAACTAATGAGCAATTTATTACATTAGTCTTTTGTTCCTCTAATATGTTATAAATACTTTTATTTATGCCCCTTGCTATAATAAACGTATTATGTTAAAAAAAAGCAAGTAAATTACAGATATGTAACTCACCAATTTGTATTGGTGAATGGATGAAATACTCTGTATCTGGAATAAAATGTTTTAAAATAGCTCTCCAAAACGGAGTCAAAGTCATAGACTCCGTTGTCACTTTTGCATTTGGAAAATGATTTAATAAAAAAGATTTACAGAAGTTAGTTCTTAAGTCAGAACACTTTTGTTGACCGTATGAACTCACCAATAATTGCACAAGTAAAAAATATAATCACTGTTTATGAAAATGTTTTGAAAATGTATCCCTTTAGTTTCATCACAAATAGAGGAACATTAAATTAGGGTAGATTACGATATTAAATTTTCTAATTAGAGACCTTCATCATTTTTTATCTTTAATTCTTTAGTTTGCATATATAAATAAACATTGAACGCTCACGAACCTGCCAAAGATCTCCTTGAGCTCGTGCTCGGAGACAAATTGTCCCAAGTTAGCAACGAAGAGTGTGGAACAGGGTGCAGCAGGTGGTACAGCGGCACCCGCCGGTGAACCCAATGCTGGGGCTGGCAGAAGGCAGGACCCTACTGTTAGGGGTGGCTGGAAGGTGGAATATTTTGAAGTTAGGTAAAGTTATGATGGAATGACGAAGTCTACGAAGGTATAATTTGTACCTCATAGGTATGGAACATTAAGCAAAGGAATATTTCACACCAGAGCGAAAAATTGAATAAAGCGAATATGATAGAATGAGGGAAATTAGAATCGGACCCTGCAAGAAGGGCCTAAGTCAAGTTAGTTCTTTTGGAGAAAAATGATAAAATTCATGTACTGAATATTTTCATTCCGGACTGTTAGTTTTCAACCTTTATTTTCTTACTAAAAATTAATGAAAACAGCAGATTGATGCTCTTTGTATGAAAGAATGATGAAGAATGACGAACTTGGTATGAAAGTATGACATACATAACCAGTTAAACAGTCAAAGGTTTACCTTATTAATAAACTTAAAAAGAAAAAATTACAAGACTTTAGTTTTTTTATTTTTCTTGATCAATAGGTCCTTCAGATTTGGGCCAAGTAATAATTATTTCTTTATATATAGTGGTGATCTCCATAAAAACATTGATATCAATTTTGGTAGATCTCTAAATTTGGGACTTTCCAGGACGACATACTATAAAAGGGTTTTGTATTAATTATATGATGCAGTCATGGCCCAAATAATAGTAAGTAATAAAGAGTCATAATGAGATTTATCAGATTAAGTACCTTCGGTAAAATAATAGATTACTGATATTCAATTTGATGGGTATTTCTTTTGTATTTTATTTTGGATTATTTAGCTTTTCTTTGTTTCTTGTGCTGAGGAGTACTTCTTTCGGTTTTTTTTAAACTTCTTTCGCCATCTCTTAAAATAATATCTCGAGATTTAAGGTCATGAATGGTAAACTTATCATTTTTGCAGGAATGGATAATGATTTCAGTCAAGCGATGGACAGTGTAAAACCTGCCATATTTCTCTAGTCTCCTTAACCATGCTTCAGTCTCAAGAAATCAACTTCATTTCATAGAGAAAGGGCATAAGTCTACGAATTCAGTTGTTTCTCACGCAAAATGGAAACTGTAATGCTGTTTCTCACTTAAATCGTAAACTGCAGTCTTTTGAACTTGAGTGGTTCTAGTATGGGATTAAAAACTTTTCATTGTGAAATAGATGCACAATTTATTAAAGAGTAGTTTTGACAGAAGAAGTTGACATCATAATTTTAGTGAGTATGGCTCTTGCACTGTATCTTATACCGTAAAGTCTATTGTAACACAAAAGATTTGAATATTACTATGTGAAAAATTATATAAAAGATTATCTCTCAGGAATAGAATTTTAACTGAAATTAATTAATTATGAAGAGTTACACAGTATTTTCTTGAAAATGTTTTCTCTATCTAATGTTTCAGTCATTATTCATTTTAAGTGAAAGGAGTATATGACGTAAAGGATGACATAGGCAGCCTTTCAAGATGATAGATTTTAGTTTACCTCTATTCTGCTAGGTTACAGAAATTTTTGTAGAAAAATTTAATTTCTGTTTATGAAATAAAAGCTACAAAGATTTTCTTGGCGGGATGACATTTGAAATTGCTCTTTTAATTGATGAATTGTTTGTGGTCTGTGCAATTATATCTATAAGTACCACCATTTGAAACCAAAACATATTACATTCACAGTAAAAAAAGGCAATCTGAGGTACTTTTGAACAGAAGTTACAAGTCAGATATTTTTTCAGTGCCATTTAATGTCATCGCTACATAAATTAAATATAACATGGGAAATTATGAGTATAACGCATGCAACTGAATATACATATGGAGACGTAGCATAGCCTGAGACATGGTCTGATCATATCCGATGAAAGCAGGGTTCTTTTATTATATTTTAGGTAGGTACTTATCTCTCTGATTACTTTGCTGGAAGATTAATGAATAATGAATATAATTAAATATATAGATAATGAATATAATTAAATATAAGTATTCATTTAAATCCCCTTACATGCTGATGATGATGTCTGTCTAGTCAGAGGTAGGAGCGCACAGGTGCCATTTGTGGGTGGAGAGCTGGGTGTACCAGCCCCGCATGACTCAATGCAGGTAGCTCACCAGCTCCGTACGCCAATGGGTGAGGCCAGAGGCCAGCCTCTGCGCCCGGGAAGAAAGGGCTCGCTAGATCTGTCAAAGTTGAGAGTGTTTACATTAGTTGGGAGGTATTTTTTTTTATTTATGGGTATATGACATCATGCATAGAAATCGGCGATGATAATGTAATAATTATTATTGTTTTTGTGTGTAAACATCTAATGTCTATGATTTGTAATTTATATTATAGTTACTCAATCGTTTGGCAAATATGACTGATAAAAATGTTTCTCATTTAATTTATAACATGAGCACGACAGTTTTCAAATTTGAGGCTATAACTTTTAAGCCGTTTTGAAGGCCATTTTGTTTAGAGTGAGGATTATTTAGTAATTCATTGAATAAATATAACTTATAATGAATATCTTAAATACAAAAAAATTATGTATCTTACAAATACGTAAGATACATAAATTGTGTATTCATACCTATAATATTTTGATATGGGACTATAAGAATAAATGTGTGACATTGTTATGTTTACATTAGTAGATATTTTTTGACTTAAATTAAACCTGGATTCACCTAATAAGATTAAATTGTAGGTCACAAAATAATCTTGACAGGACATAAATTATAAAGTTCTTGAAAATCCTTAAATGCCTAATGAAAAAACTATTAAATATTGATTTAATTAATTTAATAGATAATAATTGATAATATATTGTTATTTTTTCTATTTTAAAGTGAAGATCAGAGGTAAAAGATGTTACTATATAAAATATTTAAAATAAACGATTGCAAATAATAACCTGTTAACAGTATGCGGCAAAATATTTATGGCAAACCATAGCCGAAAGCTTTAACTCTTAGTGATTATAAAGAAAAGTAATTTTTGACTAAGATCCGGCACATAAAGTAACTTGTGTTCTTGAGATAGCTTCTAAACATAATTTGCATTTGAGAGCTTGTGTTATTTACATATTTATTAATTTACGATAAAAGCAAGGATAGCGAGGTAACTAAAGCGATGTATATTAATGGTTACACTTTACAACTTTTTTATGTGTTTATAACAACTTTTATAATTTATATTTCCTGCTGGACTAATTAAATATAGTTGACATCATAACTAATTAAATATAGTTGACATGTTTCGTATTGAGTTGACTACTATCGTATCTATGATATTATTTCTCGGCAAGTAAAATAATAAATATAATTTTTTTTAATTTTCACTCTGATTTCTATAGATATTTTTAACACCGTACATTTACTTACCATTAATTGAAACAATATATACATTGCTCTTCTTGAGGATCCATATACAAGCCTTTTTACTTCCTAAATCATTTATAAATAGTTGTCAGACCAGTTGTGCAATGTAACTCGTGGGTGTGTAGTGATTTTGTCAAATACATTGGAGCAATTCCAATCATATAGTATTTCTAAATTGCACTTTTGCTTGTTAAAATCGTATTAATCTATATTTATCTACGAATCGCACTAGTGTCCATCTTTTACAAATTTCATTCTTATGCTTTGATCATAATTTATATAAAGATAGGGTCGTGCTGCCAGTCACACAGTTAATAAAAGGCCGGTGTCAAAATCAATTAATCACAAGTGCATAATTAATTTATATAAATAAATCAGTTTTCTCGGCAAGGGCTATTATCACACATTTACAACATATGTAGTATCTGAGAACCAAGCTAGGGTTGTTTTTACACACATTTAATTATACTGCACCATAGGAATGACTTCACATGCAATTCGTAGATGTGCTACAATTAAAATAACCAATGTCGGCATGTTCAGTACTACACGAATCGCTTTTCATTAATTTTTAACTTATAGCAAATGGATAAATTTTAGGAACTGAACTGTGTGACTTATATATTCCAAAGAGATCAAGAGAGCATGTTAAATTAAAGCTACATGCTGTTTTTCAACCGAGATAACTCTTTTACACAAAAGCGATTAACAAGCCTTTCAACATGACGACAATGGTTTCATTTGGGGTAAACCTAACATAAGCTATAGAAGTGGGGCGTGGCGGTGAGCGCTGTGTACTTACGTCCAGTGAGTGGGTGCATCAATGCGGGGTGTGCGGCCGGGGCCGCGGTGGCGACTGCCGGTTTTGGTTTGCTGACCTTGGTGTTGCTTTTAGCGAATTCCAGTCGTATTGTCTGGGGCATGTCAGGATCAAACCGGACGCCCTGCTGTGAACATGGCGGCCGCGAAACGTGCGGCGTCACGCTATTATCACTTGTGTGCTTTCGTACCCTTGGAGGTGTCTCGATTTGACAGTTGGTGGTTTGACCGATGCATACGTAAAAGAATAGATTCATTCCCATTTAGGGACATTTTTAAAAATTTGCATTAATATTGCAATTTGTTTTTAAAGTAATTGTTTCATAAACAATTACACGATTTTTAGAACACGTAAAGACCGTTAAGTCTATATTTAAATAAACTTTGAAGCTTCTATTTTCCAACTACACAATATACGTTTTTGATCAAATTTTTTGCTTCCATTAATTTTTTACTTTTTTAATTACTAGATTTAAGTTTTTCCATTCAAATCTTGTCTTGGTAATCCTAATCGTAGGTTAAATGTAAGGGTTTCTAATGTAGCGGTAACGTAAGGGTTTCTAATGTCAGAATCATTTAAACTTTCTAAATAATAGATTGCATGTTCAAAGTCTTTTTTATTTAAATTTATATAACGTGTAATAATTTTATTGAATAAGGTTGTCAAACATTTTAACCTATCTTTAAAGTAGTGAATGTATATTTGCTAAGTTTTTTATGGGACATTAATTGTTGTGAAATTGAATTTTTTTGCTTGTAATATTAGCATTTCCAGAAATGACTTAATAGGGTAATTTAGTAATATGGCTATGTATTTTTAGTAGGCCAATTTGCTTAAAATGAAAAGGTGTTCCATATTAAAACTGAAATTTCTCATAACTGTAATAATACTTATTTATTAACATAAACTAAACAGTAAAATCTTGTCATTGGCCATCTTAATGGGTATGTGCAGATAAAGTCTATTAAGGATATGTCAGTAATTTAGCCACTTGTTTAGCCACTATGCTGAGCTCTCCAAGTACTAGACAGTCGACGCATATGAGTCATGGCCTAATATACTATATTGTTTTACTTATAATTTTTCTTTTAATGTATGTCAACAGTGAGGAAGACGAGATAAACGGTCTTTTTTTCATACCGTGAAGTGGAATCTCATTAATTTTATTTTTTATGTAACGCACAGAAAATTTTAAAACTACCTACATTAATAAAAAATTGGCTATTTTATCCTTGGTACTGACAATATGCCACATAATCAAATCTGGCATCTACTTATTGACATATGATTCATTTTCATGTTACATTAAGATAGATGATTGCATTTAATGGAAAAACATGAAACATTTTGATTTTTGGAAGCTGCAAACATTATGTTCCAAATTTTTGAGTTAAACAGTTACTTTATTATATTTTAGATAACAAAAACAACGTTTGTAGGAGTTAGTATGCACTAGTAGTCGCCGCTTATTGGTATTAAGTAAAAACATGTGAAAGAACACTGGAATATTTTGATTGGTCATCTTATCTTACTATTCCTCTATTTTGTATAAAAAAGCAATGAAGGAAGCTTCATAAAATAAAGTGTTTTTAACGAACTAGAAAAGATATTTTCTAGTTAATTTCTAATTAGAAATTTTCTAGTTAAGGTAGAAAGTTTTATATATCGCGGAATTGTAGATTTTTAATTAATTTTTCATTTTGTAATTCGGTTTGACGTATAATTAGAAACCTCTGCATATTATAAAATTAATACGAAATTAAAGCAAAGAGTGTTCTTTCTATATAGTGCTATTATTTATATTATATATTTTGAAACTTAAGATCTTTAATTAGCTTGTGTATATGGTAAATAATTTCGATGATTTCTTTTAAATGATTATAAATATTTTTAAGTAATAAATTAATTATAAGTCATTCTTTATAAAAAGTTTTCTGTTAAAACTTTCAAAATATATGCAAGTTGACCATCGCAACTAGTGTTGTCACATGTCTCGATTTTCGTGGGACCTTTCGATTTTTAGCGGTGTCATGATTCGTGATTTGCTAGGGTTGTCAAATGTTCACTTTGTCGACATTAATAACACTTTAAAACTCACCTCCTTTTGAACTAGACAAAATAAGTCGAGTACATCAAACCCCGAAGCGAGTTTCTGAACGTGACTTAATCCTTTATACCGGTATTTTAGCTATTAATTACGATTTTCCGAAATTAATCTAAACCTATATTTTTTATTTTATAACTTCATAACGAAACTACACCTATTTCACTTATTTTTTTTATATTTTATAATATAAAATAACACAACTGAGGCTTCTATTGCTTCAAAAAGCGGCTGATCGTTACACATGGGTATATCATATGCGTACCATAAATTAAAATATCAAATATACATTCCTTAGACGAATGGCCATTTTAAGATTAGTTACGTCAAGAAATTTTTTTTAAAATATGGTATTCCAAATTTTAAAGCGGTCAATACGAAAATTAATAAATAATCGATCTGAGATCGTATTAATTATCTAAGGTAAATGTGTTTAACACAGTGCCCAGGGTGTGGTATTTTCAAACTTGTCAAAAATCCGTGACATGCAATTTTATGTTCGTTGTTTAGTCATAATACATAATATATACATACATTTTGTGCTAGTGTTATATATTACGCGGGTCTTACGTCGGATTGCATTATCAATGTGTTAATACAACAATTGAGGAGCTGCGGTAGAAGCTAGATGCTTCCACACGAACCCCGGTGTTGCCATTATATGGTAATAAAATATGTAGGTAAGTTGCTAAAACACGTTCATTTTCCTGAAAGTGATTATTTTCCGCCGGTGGCAAGAGCATTTTTATTGAAATCAAGTACTAAAAAATGTAATAACCTTAAGTGGACTTGGCTTTTGTAACTTGACACGGCTGGGGGTAAAAATAATACAAGGAAAATTATTTACGAAATACGATGCCTTTAGGCACATTTTATAAAAAAAGTAAAGAGAATTAATTTTTCGCGTTATTTACCAGATATTATTTGCATTAAACACTTAAATATTTTTGCTGTCTAACGATTAATATACATGTCTTAATATTTATATGTTTTTGTCATTGTTTAATATTGTAGTGGAGACAATTAAAGGTCACAAGTAAGCCATATTATGAATAAAATTAGTTTCTTTTTTATTTCTCTACGTTGAGTAATGATGGTATTTTTGTTGTCGTAATATAACATTTTACCCAATGAAAATTAAAAAAAAATCAAGTGTGAAAGAAACTATTTCATTTTCTGGGGCTGCATGGAATATAAAACTGCAAAAAATATTCGATAAAATTTTAAAAATGCATATACATAGACAGATAAAAATACTTATACTAATACTATAAAGCAGGAACCCGACTTAAACAAAATTGTATAAATGTTTC
Source organism: Druceiella hillmani (assembly GCA_039881145.1). Lineage (NCBI taxonomy): Eukaryota > Metazoa > Arthropoda > Insecta > Lepidoptera > Hepialidae > Druceiella > Druceiella hillmani. The sequence goes on along the minus strand of JAYKKI010000069.1, from coordinate 5,702,141 downwards.
ACAAGACTCCGAGTAAACTTTAGTGTAACAATAAAATATACGACTGCGAGGAGCTCTAAACAAGGAAGGAATCTAATTAAAACGTAATGCTATTGCCAACCAACGATAAAACGCAGAGCGGAATGTATTGTGTAGGTACTTGTTTCTAACGTACTTTGAGAGGAAATAGGTTAAGTACAGATGTTGAAGTTATCCCCTTCGAAGACAATATCATACAAGCCGTGTGTAGCAATTAAATGACGAATAGCATTTGTGATTTTAAGTACGTAAGTATGTACTTAATATCAAAGCGAACTCTAAACGGAAAGCTAAATTAACGTACCTCGTTTAGGAACAGAATTCAAAATTAATGTTTGCTATAAATTATAATACGCAATTTAGCGATTACTATATGAAAATATGTTTTGTAAGGGTGTCTCTCATTAGACATTTCTAAAAAATATGAATAATCCTATTTGACTTTTATAAAAAATTAAGAGCGCATACTTATTTAAAGTTCGCCTTAATATTATAACATGTGATGACAGTTGTTTACCGCCATTTTAAATCATCGGCCATTTTGAAGCATCGGCCGTTTTGAATGCGCTAGGATTACGATATACTCTGAGACTATTAGCAAGTCTTTAAAAATGATTATTAAATACTGTAATGAGATTAGATTTTAAAATTAACCATATTATGAAATAATCTACTATTCGCGTAGCCGTCCGTAAAAGTTCACTTTGATCGTATTTATCAATAGCCTTGAAATTAATTACAGCGTGATAGTGTACTTATATAGTTAGGTATACTCGGAGGTACCGACGTAACTGCTATTTTATTGTTATGTGAGTCGGTATTGTAGGGCTGCGATGTATTGTCGTAATATTTTACACGGTACCAACCTGAAGATCTTGCTTTGCTGCTTCGGCGCCGGCCCTCGTGTGAAATGTTACGAAGCCGACGGGCTGTAAATTCGTGAAAAGTTTTGTTAAAGAAATATATAATCTCTAATACATACTCTTTTTAGAAGACATTGTATTTCGATGTTCATATAAGCTGCTAACATTCTGCTAAGTCTAATCTAAGCATACTAATATTCTGCTAAGTATAATCTAAAGTATTTAGTTTCTACGCACAAGAAGCATGATATTATTTAGGGCTTTGTTTTGTTTATCTTTTGTATTTTTCTGTGTAAAAATTATAAAAAGCTGCAAATATAAACAATTCGTATATTTCGTTTTATAGATATTTATGCTTCTTGACATTGCTAAGAATAACTAAACTGAACTAAACCTAGACTTAATACACTTAAGTCTATGAAACTAAATAACTATTAGTTGATTAGCTGTCAGTTTGATGTTTCAATTCATTAATGAAATACCTAAACGTTATATTCAATATGAGAGTTATATTATTTTATTGGAATAAGTCTGCCTTGTAATAAGGTTTACATGTAGGCAAATGTTTTCTAATAGCAAACAGCTAACTGAAAATTTGACATCGTTTTAGTTATAATGAAATGTTTCGTCTTTTAAACCAGATACCATTTTCAAGTATTTAAGAAAAAAAAGGACGTCTTCTAATAGTCTTCTAAATATTTACATTAATATATTAGACAACTTACGGATGCAGTTTTTCCATTTTTACTTGTCACTTTAAGCAAAGATCCTTCATAGCCCTGAAAACAAACCAAAAACATTTTTCTATTACTTAATATGTAATATTCTTATATATTTGTTATATATCTATTATTTTTTTAAATAGCTGCCGTGGTATATGGATACATGATCATTTTTCAAGTATTATTTGTTAGTTTCTTTATGCACTATGGAGAGTTTTAGTTTGTCGTGAACGATGCAATGAAATCTGTGACGATAAGAAGATGAGATGCGAAAAGTATATACAGCGCGTGCGTTTGGAATAGTGATATAAAGCAGGGAACAACACTAAGAGGATAAGATTATCCATCACGCGATGCTTCTCTGTCTGAGATTTGGGCCACGTTTTCTGCCAATGTTTAATGAAACTTAAAGTACTACTCAATCGAACCGTTATTGGAACACTTATCGAATAATGATAAAATTAATAATATAGAAAATATTTGTACGAATTTAAATTAAAATAGTGTAAATAAATAAATAGGTAATTAAAGAATTGTTTGAAATAAATTGAAAATTATAGGCAAACAATTGTTTTAATCACTTTTTAATATGCTATAATTGCCTTCCATTTATGTACGTTGCATTTAAATTTATAATAACAGCTTTAAAAAAATTATAAATAGGTGTAAAAACACATTTACATTACAAGACGAAATAAGTTTCACTTCTATTGCGTGCTTTCTACTTACTTATATATTTTATTTCTGAAGTTAATTGTGGAATATATCTGAAATCAATTATACGCATTATAATGTGACTACATCCTCTGCGATGTCGTAGCAACATTAGCATCCTCTGGTGGTTCCGTAAAATTCGCAGTGATCAATTATCTATACTTTACATATAAATATATAAAAATCGGTCAAGTGTAAGCTATACTCGCACAATTAGTGTTCCATGCCTCAGTCCGCTACTTCAATATTAATAGTAATGTACTCCGACTTTGTACTTAAAAGAGATGTGCTGCACCACAAGCCACCACCGAGCTGAGTGGAGACATTACGACTGAACCAAATTGAAAATTTAAAAAACCGTCGAAGGACAAAAGTTGTGCCTTACATCATGAGAAATATTTTTTCGAAAAAGTTTTCCTCAAAAACTAATGGTTTGTTTATCTGTGAGTAGTTATAAAGAAATAATTAAATTGCTTAGAAAAATTCATCGTCCTGGAATTTTTCAGTCCTGATAATTTTCGTTCCTAATTTGCAATATTTGTGATTTTTTTAGATTTATCTGTGTGATCATTCTGGTGCAAAGGGTAATTTGTTCACAATTTCTCCGATGACTATAGATAATTACAGACGGTAAAGATTTCGGATTTGTTTAAAAAAATCATTACTTAACTGCACACCTCGCGATACGTGCTTTGTAATGGACTATCGGGCCAAGCTCGAGTTTTGATTACAGAGGTAATAATGGCTCACCTAATTTTACAAGTAGGTAATCAACTATTAATATGTCTCTTTGGAAAGGGAAGATCTTTCTTTGGAAATATTAGCATTTTGAAATTTTAAAAATATGTATTATGATGCCTGTCTGTACGTACGTACATATTAGATACGAGGACACGCCACAGGTGGCAACTCTTGACCGAATGTGGTGATCTTCTTTTCCATGGTCAACTGTTTTAATTTTTTAAACAAATTTTTATAAAAGCTCCTGTTCCGTGTTTAGTGACTATTGTCGGTATTCATTTTTTGCAGACTTTTTACCCCCTCTTTCTCTCTGCTTCCTTCTATATTTAACTTTTTGATTTTTGACTTTTTCGTCCAAGTAAAAAAAATTCTTCGTGTTCATTTTTGGTTTTAACAACGATTTTTTATTATAATTGCTGTTAATATAAAAAATGAATAACTAAAGTAAAATTGTTTCTGGTTAAAGATGGATACCGTTAATGATACTTATTTAGGTGTTGTTTTCCTTAAATGTCCGCAATTCACCAAGTGTCTCCCTATATATACACACTTCTCCTATATTTAAACACTTCATTAGTGCGAAATAGATTAGAAGACGGCTCTATTATCTGGAGCCTATATGAACCAAAGTGTAGTTTGAAGTTAGAGCTGATGCAAAAACTATTTGTACATGAGGCATCATGCTATTTTGCAATTTCTGTTGTAAATCGAATTTCTCTAAGATATCTTAAGTTTTGAGGAAGAACTAAGTATTTTCTGGCTTTATATAGAAATCATTTCTATAGCACGTGGTAATAAAATAAAGAAAAGTTTTAATTCCATATTCAAAAAAAAAATACGGCGCACGAAAATATCGTCATATATTTCAATCGTGAAATAAAAATTTCAATAATAATTATTTTTCAGATGATGGATATATGTAAGACTAATTATAAAGACGTAATTTAATTTGTCCACTGTCACATAACTGATATTAACGGAATATATACAATATTTAATGAATAAAGTGGTTCGTTGATAAAAGAATCAAATAGCCTTTATTCGCCAGATTACATCTGTCAAATTGACGTGTTATTTCAAATAGAGGTTATGTTTAAGTTAAAATTAAGATTACATTTTATATAGAATTTTATATTACTTTTGCTATAAAACAAGGTATTTATTGAATTAATAGGTATATAAAACCAAAGCTGCCGGTAACGGTAGTTTGAATGGAACGAAATATTTTGTATATATTGACAAATGTCAGATGTTTCACTTTCTAGCTGTACTGCTCTAACACTCATGTAATGTCGATCTTTATTTCTCTCTTACGCCCAGTTCGCATGAACTTTGTTCAAATAATAATAATCGTAGCGTAGAATAAAACTTCAAAATTACTTCAATCTACCATTTTTTACCACAGTGGAATAAATTTAATTTAATTATTGACAGTTTGTTCGCTGAATGAAAAATCGGTCCTGAAACTAATAAACGTAGAGCAAAAAAATCATTAAATTTATCTAATGTTATACTTTTATTGTATTATACATTAGAATATATAACAAAATAAAAAGAAATCGATTCCAAATTTAAAAAAAAATTTACGAAAGGTGGCGAAGTCGCCATTAATAAATAATACAAAAACCAACTACCAGATATTAAATACGGAAAACAGCAATTAAATGTACCGATATACTTTCATTATCATAATACATCACAATATTTAATTTGTGAAGCTATATAACAACCAAATTATAAAACATTCATCACGGAATGAAAATGGCGAATGCATATTTCGGTCTACTATTAAATTGAGTATGGCCATAAACAGTGATATCGATTCGGTTTATACAAAACCGGTTTCGGATCCAATAAAAACAATGGGGAAGTTAAATGCAGTACGCATAAGCCAACACGCAAGGGTCGATCGACTAATACAGTGGTTACCAAAGTAAGCGTTTAATTTAAAGTTCAAACATTTTATAATAACAGCGACTTTTAAGCCATTCTTAATCTACTAAAAGCAATTACCGTCATTAGCACTTTCTTGTATGTCACATATTGAGAAGAAATATAAAAAAAGTAATATTTCCAGAATTAATGAAAGCAAGGCTGATCGATGTGGACTTGGAGAAAAACAATAAAGAAGGTAGCAAGACAAACAGGACAATGTTGGACAGAGCTGAAGGTTCTGGGCACGATACAGAATGCTGCTGGATTTTCTTTACGTAATGGAATAATTTTTATTCACAAATAAAGGAAACTACGTGATGTAGTATTATTTCTACTTTATTTAAATTCTTAATCACGACCTTGGTTTCGTTGTATGGCAACATTGTGTGGTGGGCATGGATAATGAATTTCTACAAAATTAAAGCCAAATATATTTAGCAATGAAATAAAACAATTAATAAAGATGATGTGTTTTCTTATTTCGAGGATTTGAATAGGGCGAATATCACGAAATTATTGTACACGACGAAACTATTGTATAAGGGTTCTTTGTTTCAATACGAAACCACAAAAATGGTAATTTTATAGTGGAGTTTCGTTCATATGTATAATAGAAAATTAGAATTCATAGGTTGGAATTCTAGAAAAAATCAAGTTAATAAAAAAATAATTGTAACCTTGACAAAATACTGAACAAATATTGTAATAAACCTCAAACGCGAAGAGCGCTATAAAGAGTACTTTGGCAACCACTGCACTAAAGTTAATACCAATGGGAGGTCTATACGGAGACCATTTCCGTGTATTTTGTGGGGTCGACTTCCCTTAGTCACGGTCCGTTCGTACCATGTCGTGCTTGCCACGTCAGATCACCTTCCCTATCGTATAAATAAAATTCAGCTATTTGATACGATGTACCGTCTGACAATATTGGTGCCCCGATCGGAATCGCTCATCAGCGTCGACCATAACCGATTTACGACGATAGTATAATATTTCAAACAATAGGAAGTTTAGTTTTATTGGTCGTATTTAACTGGAACGCGATGTTGCGATGGGGTCAGAAAACTCGATTTCCATCTGCAAGGTTAAGGGAATAAAAATATTTTTTGGATGTTATTTTGTTATTGTCACATGCTCAAAAGGAGACACATAATTCCAAAGATAATGGCTTACAATAGTGCCTTTTCCGATTGAGTATTTATTTTTACATAAATCTTTTCATGTATGACTATTAGAAACGAATATTCATTTTATGGCTGGAAGAGCGCGCAAGTTTTGCAGGACACAAAATTTGGATAAGCATAGGATTTGATACATAGGGCATAAGTGATAAAGAATGTTAAGGCATAGGATTTGATACATAGGGCATAAGTGATAAAGAATGTTAAGGCATAGGATTTGATATATAGGTCATAAGTGATAAAGAATGTTAAGGCATAGGATTTGATACATAGGGCATAAGTGATAAAGAATGTTAAGGCATAGGATTTGATACATAGGGCATAAGTGATAAAGAATGTTAAGGCATAGGATTTGATACATAGGGCATAAGTGATAAAGAATGTTAAGGCATAGGATTTGATATATAGGGCATAAGTGATAAAGAATGTTAAGGCATAGGATTTGATATATAGGGCATAAGTGATAAAGAATGTTAAGGCATAGAATTTGATATATAGGGCATAAGTGATAAAGAATGTTAAGGCATAGGATTTGATATATAGGGCATAAGTGATAAAGAATGTTAAGGCATAGAATTTGATATATAGGGCATAAGTGATAAAGAATGTTAAGGCATAGGATTTGATATATAGGGCATAAGTGATAAAGAATGTTAAGGCATAGGATTTGATATATAGGGCATAAGTGATAAAGAATGTTAAGGCATAGGATTTGATATATAGGGCATAAGTGATAAAGAATGTTAAGGCATAGGATTTGATACATAGGGCATAAGTGATAAAGAATGTTAAGGCATAGGATTTGATATATAGGGCATAAGTGATAAAGAATGTTAAGGCATAGGATTTGATACATAGGGCATAAGTGATAAAGAATGTTAAGGCATAGGATTTGATATATAGGGCATAAGTGATAAAGAATGTTAAGGCATAGGATTTGATATATAGGGCATAAGTGATAAAGACTGTCTGTATTGAAAAAATAAAGACTGTCTGTAGTGATAAGACTGTCTGAATTATGTAAAAGTATTAGAAAATAACAAAAAATGTCTCAAATTGATACATTTCAGCTTATTTCCAAACAATTAACTCTTAACAATTGTCGCTTTCTAATATTGTTATCCACTGTATAACACAGTGATCTGAGTGAATGTATAACACTGTATAATACAGTGAAAGTATTACGTGAACATACTATAACAATTATTGTGAGTTTAAGTAGCTGAAAAACATATTTAAAATTTGTAGTGAAATCTGTTTTCACTTCTATGGACAATAATTTTAATGCCAGAAATAATTTGAAATAGACACCTTTTTTATTTATTTTGAGCTAAATCTATTAAATACAGGCAGTCTTTGACAAGTTTGTATATTGTAAAGGTCTCTATACTATTTCCATTTCTTTACAAAAACATCTTTCAGATATATTAATAAAAAATGACGAGAAAAAGAAGATAGAAGATCAGAAAAAAGGAATCTGTCTCAGATTCTTTCTGTTTCAGTTATTTCTTGCGAAAAGATGCGACAGCTAGTATGCATATGAGGTTTATCTTTATATTGAAATGGGTCCATTAATAATAATCTAGATAAAATTAAAATGCAAACGGAACCAGTTGAAGAAGTAGAAACTTAGAAATGAAGAAACAATAACTACAAGCCGTACGTTTTGAATTATAACTAATAAAGTTTGAAGACTCACGCTAATAACCGAGTCAATGTCATTGTTTACGCGTACATCGACTTTTACAGTTTTCCCTTCGCTGAGTCTTTTTATGATATCTTTATTTTGAACAAATATTATGATACTGAAGTTTATTGCGGACATTTTTTGTTCATATCCTATACCTATTCAAATTTTGCCCCTTCTAATCTTACGCGCATTTTCAGCCATATTACTTTTTATGTCTTCTGGTTTTCGATATTCCTTTTCGGGAAATATTTTATACTTTTTGAAAAACGTTTTCAATGGATATAGTATATCTGCAAGAAGGAGTTAGATACTGCTAATATTTTTAAGAGATACAGGAGATAGATTGTTACGATTGCATTTGCGTCAAGTACCTATTATACTCGTGAAATATACTTTTGAGGAGACTTATAGAGAAATCATTCAATTTAATTTATAGTCAATACCTATAAAAGTCCAAGGCTGTTGAAACACATTAAAGATCTTAATTAAAGTCCAGACATTGCAACAATAATAGTAAATTAATCAACAAAACATTATCCGAACTAAATGCCGTAGGAATTTAACGTAACTTTTTTGCAATTATTTGCATGTTGTCATCGTTAGACGGTTTATTTTCTTTCTTAGACGTCTAATATAAAAAAAATAACATATTTTGAATTGCATATAACCAATACCATGATTTTTTTGATAATGACTAACTAATAGAATACTCGACTGTTCATAGTATCGTTTCAGTCCCGAGGTCCGTTTGTGACTTTAATGAACGAAGAAAAATCTAACGGAAAACGATTCAGTAACGTATTTAAAATTGATTGGCGATTTTCATTGCATTTATTTATTTATTTATTTATCTTCTTTAATGTATCTAATTGATACATATGGCGGACTTATTGCTACAAGAGCAATCTCTTACAGCCAACTACAACACTAGTCCAGCCCCGTTCGTCGAACGGCCGGGAATCGAACCCGGGTCGCCGCGGTGCGTAGCATCGTCAAAGGCCGTATGCCTTGTGATCAACCCAACACACCACGGTGCATTTAGCATAATTCAAACTGTAAGTTGCTTCGTCTAGATTACTGTATAGTCCAAAGATTCTGAAGGATTTTTGATGGATGTCTATAGAAATTTTCTATTGATTGACATAATTTATAACTATATTCCGTATACCTGAGAGTTACCACCGTTGGTTTCCGGTGAGCGGGAACTCGGATTTGAATTATTGTAGATTGCTTAGTATCATAATTTTATATAATTAATATATGATAGGATATATAAACATTTATGATGTAGGTAAACTATGGTGATTTCAAATTACTGCACAGTGTTTCTGGCGTGCGGGAATTTGGTAACATAGATTGTTACTAGAATAATACTAACTTAGTTCACAATTAAATGAAACTACGTGATGTAGTATTATTTCTACTATCTTTAATTTCTTTACCACGACCTAGGTTTCGTTGTATTACAACATCTTCACTAACTTGGTTCTACTAACTTGGTTCAAAAAGTATGTGAGGAATTTATTGTAATATCTTTATAATTTTCTTTTATTTATATAAATTGAATGTAAGTTCATCTGTTTGAGTAGTGTCTCTTTCGTAGCATGATAATGACGAGTATTTAGGCACAGTTAGGATTGTGGAGTAATGCATATATAGTTTAACTTTATAAATGCAATTTTCAAATTAAAGTCTTTGATATATTTGGATAATAAGGGGAATGAATAATTCTTTGAACATATCAACGAAATAATTTGGATATCGTGGATTCCTTAAAATATTATAGAGAGAAATTAGAACGGGAAAATGGTTTCGATAATGGATCTCCTATTATTTGGGACGCCATTTGTATTTAGAAACGCAAAGCGTCTTTGACGTAAAAACATGTCAAAGATCGATGTCTTCATTCACGCTCATTTGACCGACAGTTTCTGTCGAAGTAATTTCAAACCTCAATCACTCAGCTAAAAATATGAATAACGCCGTCGTTTAGATATTGTTTTAAAGAGGAAGGATCAATGTTCTTACCTCATGGCCATCGGATGTCACGAACTGTACATGCGCAAAGTAAACCACTTTCTTAACCGTATTCATATAATTTCAAAGTTCTATGTGTTCCACTTTTCACATCACTACCATATATCCAACGAATATAAGTTGCAAATGGATTACATGATTCAAAATATATTTAATTTCAAAATGCTATATAAGATTGACGTTTACGTAAAAATAACTGCAGCAGTGTCCGATATAGCAATTTCTTTCTTTTCTTAAATATAATAAACATCAATAGATGTATATCGACATATCCTAGTAGCCAGGTTCTTTTCGTTCAGGTTTTTATCGTTTAATAGCAGGTGAACAGGAACGGATTCACTATTTGCTCTAGCGTACAATTTTCTTATTTGTATCAATTTGAACAACGCTCTTTAAGAATGTTTGTCACTTTATAAAGGCAGATTTTCTTACAGTTTTATGCCGATTCCGACTGACGGAAGGAACCGTATTATACCAAAAAGCGTGTAAGTAACTAAATTTTTTACTTAGAAATTAAAATGTAATTAAAAATATTTTCATTTGAAAACTATATTTTTTGCCTTTCAGCGGAATTCGCAAAAAAATTATCTAATATACGAATTCGAACGAAATATATAATTAGATCTTTTCCGATCATTACTACGGTTAGAGACAATATTTTCCAAATATCAACAAGTTATCGTCGCTTAAATGAAATGAGTTTTCTCACCAAAAATCGAATTTGATCTAAAAAAGTTGTAACGAACAATTAAGCGACTAACACTTTACCGTTTGAGAAAATCGTTTCGTAATAATCTGGGGCACGACAATTGCGAGTAACTTGACATTATCTTAGTGAGTTTTGCAATGGGCGACTTAAGGACTGTCAACTTGGCTGGCTCCATTTATTTTCGCATTTTCTCGAAACATTTTAAAAAGGATTATTTATCATTTCTGCCCCAGGAGGATTTCCTTCCGTTCTAGGCTCGTTTCGTTGTTTCGAAGTGCGTATACTTATTTGTTTTATCACTCGTAAACACGGACTCAAGGTTGCGAAGTACTTACAACGACAGTACACAACCATTTATTTGAGATTAAATATGACATTCCCATAATTAGATCGGAAGAGAAATATTTACTTTTTGATTTGAAGTTTTTTTTAAAGATTTTAAGATAACGTTGTATTTTTGATTTAATGGTATTATAAGATAAAATTGAACGAAATAAATTAGAAACTGAGATTGTACATAAATCTTATATACCAAAATCTATATTAGTTATGTATAAAATATTTATTTAGTCTTTAATGCAAGACTTGTTCAAACGAAGAACTTATTGCTACAAGAGCAGTTTCTCCCAGTCAATCATAACTCAGGAACACAACTAATCAGTTCCTAAGTGGACTACAAAATAATGTACTATTACAATTATGCCAAATTTTTTTTTAAAATAAAATCTATAGAAAATATTTTAAAATATACAGTGTTTGTAGTATTCTCAGTATATATAATAGTATATGTTTTATTTGCAATGAGAATAAAAAATTTTAGTTTCAAGAAACTAAAATTTGGAAAAAAAAATTTTTCATTTCACTCGTAACAAAACTTCCCCAGTGATCGAAAGTTGCGCTATATATCACACTTCATTTGTAAATCTAAAATGTGTAGCTTATTTGGTTTATTAGGTGCAATATTCTGGTAGACAGATAGAAAGCCATATAAATATTATAGAGAGGCTAAAAAAGTTTAATTTAAATGCGTAAAATACAATGAGTAAAATAAATTCTATAAATTTTCAACCAGTCAAAAAATAAAATAACAATGAATTAACAACATTTATTATATTATTTTTATATTTAATAACACAACATTAAAATATCGTAATGACACCTCATCTTATCCATTAAAAAAAATAGAAATTGACAAACCTCACAATTTTGGAAAATTTCGGTCTAGCTCAATTCATTTTCGTGAAAAATCGCCTCGCTGTCAGTTTTAAACTGAACCCCCCATCTCTCTTCCGCTCCTACCGTAGCGCCCCAGCTGGCACGTACTTCTATTGCGGCTTTGTCACGGAATTACATTAAATGGCAACACTGGCGCCTACCCGCATCACGGCACGCGCGCGCGTTTCACGCTCATCGCGATACGAAAAGATGAAAAATTAGATTGCGAACACAATGAAATGGTCGCACTGTATATAAGTTGGGCTGGCTGTGGCGGTTTGCGATGGAGAAATATTTAGTTCTTTCGCCCCGTTCAATTGAAAAACATTCCTTTGGTTTCATCCAAGTGTTATCTTCGCGGCGAAGGGCTGTGTACAATTATCTGCGGTTGAGAAAGTAAACCAATAGGTGGATTGTAAACGTGATGATGATGCAATCGTTCGAAACCGTTTGGATAGAGGTGCAAAACTGATCACGTTCCCCTTTTATCTCAAGACATATATCCTGCCAGCTGATAATTGTTTGAAGTTAAATCTCTTTTGTTTTAATAAAGGAAACGCTGTATCAATTGGCCAATATGTGACTCTCTTCTAACGCTATCTAGTGGCCAGTTTATACAATTATCTCGGTAACTTAATTTGTCACGTTCAGATTCAGTTGTTAGACGCATCAAATATAGAACAATATCATAAAATAATAAATAATAGAATGAATATAATAACTATTAAATGATATTGATAATGAAATATATCGAGTACCATTTAAAAATAAAGGGGTCGCAATCGGAACAGTCCTCACTGCAGAATTGAGAGTCGTTGAGAGGAGTATGATATAAGAACGTTGCAGAATTGGTTGGTGGTTAAGATAAAACGGCAGATTCTGGTAAAATAAAGGATCATGGTGAGATTCAGGATATTTTGGTAAGATTCAGGATAGAATATGAGAACGCTACAGAATTAGTTTGTGATGTATTGTTTACATAAAACGGAAGATTATGGTGAGATTCAAAATGCTGGTAAGATTCGGGATATGATATGAGAACGTTGCAGTATTGGTTCGTGGTTAAAGACATAAAACGACAGATTCTGGTGAAATTCAGGAGTGCAGCACGAAATTAATCTTGACACCGCAGGTTTATTGTTACAGTTATTAATATATTTTGTCGAGTGTGTGTCGATCATGAATGACCTGAAACTGAATAAGTAGAAAGGTGACAGAAATGATAACTAGATATTTTGAGACATAAAACTAACAATTTGACTTAAAATATTTTGTTCAAAGTGACTATGTAAGTATATTTATAAGCAGACCAGATGACCATTAATAATGATAAAGTAGCTATTCCATGTAATATTCTAGCTTCGTTACCCGAAATTGTCCAATTAACATTTAAAAAAATTGAAAGTCAATTGTCTGATACTGGCAACATTTTGTTGATTGCAAATATTACTTAACCACGGTTCAAAACCTCATGAAAAAATTAATTTTATACAGAAAATTGTCAATACACAAAATTCTCCGAAAAATTCTTAAACTCGTTTAATATAAATGACACCAAGAGCAACGTATGTTGGTAAAATATTTTATTTTTTAGACACATCTTTCATTATCATACACATTTACATATCAAATAAGATAACAGTTTGGATTTTTAAATTCTTATTTGCGTGCTATTCAGTTAAATTGTTTTTAATGGGTTGACAAAATGAACAAAAAACGATATGTCAGTATTAAATTTTGTTTCAAATTGAATAAAACAGTCAACGAATAATTTGAATTGTTACGAAACGCTTACCGAGAACCATGTTTGTCTCGTGCAATAGTTTTCGAGTGGTACAAATGTTGTAACTGCACTGGTAGGACACAACGTGTGATTGTTGATGACGACATTGAAATGAAAGGTGTATAAATCATTTAAATTATGAAAAAAAATTTCTGCGAGATACATTGTAATGGAATTGGGAATACAAAAATTAATTGCATTTTAACCAAAAGTTTTGGACTAAGGAAGCTGACTTCAAAACTCGTTTCATATAAACTTACTGATAAAGAAAAACTGTGTGTAATTGAACATCCTGAAGACTTTACAAGCTCAGCATGATGTAAAGCTCTTGAAAATAATTTCAATGGTTAAATGTGGCATTTCTAATGTGATCTTGTAATTAAATGTAAAGTAGTTGAAAGATGTTAACAGAAAAGGGAAATCAAAAGAAATCCAAATCTAAGGAAATCCCAGAAGTTTTTCCAGAAGCCAACGATAAAGACAATTTTTGTTTATTATGAAACAATACAATGTGTTCACTTTACAAAGAGTTATTTAATTATGATACTAAAGCCAATGTTGAATATCATTTCGGTGTTATTCAACATTGGTTCATTCAGTGGGCTAACTACCATAGCCGCTACCAGCTTATCTCACATTAATTCTTACAAAACTACAGTTGGCTATGAAAGAAATGCGGTTACAACATCATTGACGACATTCAAAGGGGGACAACGAGGTTAATACAGAAAATCCCAATAGCTCATATAAAATGTCCTGATGTAGTATTATTTCTACTTTCTTTAAGTTCTTTACCACGACCTAGGTTTCGTTGTATTATAACATATTCAAGAGGGAAATTAGCAAAGAATAAAGAATCCTTTGCTAATAGCCCACCTGAAGATACAACAGAACCTAGACAACGAAACCTAGGCCGTGGTAAAGAACTTAAAGAAAGTAGAATCACGTAGTTTCATTTAGTTGTGAATAATGAATTTCTACAAAATTAACGCCAAATATATTCAATAAAATGTCGTTTAAATTACTAATTGAATAAATGGAATCATTATTAATTGAAGGATTAATAACATTTTTTCAATAAAATACACGAAATTTGCTGGAAATTAACATTCTATGTTTTTATAATCATAGACATTTGAACAGAATGGTGTATTCATGTTTTAACTGAAGAGATTCCCGTTTCATTATACCGAAGAAATATTGGAGATGAAGTTTTATATATATATATATATATATATATATATATATATATATATATATACATATATATATATATATATAAGACTTATCTATATCGTCTATTTGTCTCCAAACTTTTAGAAATGGATTTTGTTGAAACATTTAATGTCTCTCTCCAAAAATAGATTAAGGAGACAAAGACTGATTTGAATAAAAAAAATAGTATTTCTCTAGGAAATCTCGATATCTGAAACTGGTTGACCTGTGATGGTGGAATATTTTCACGCTAACGTGATTTATAACGCACCTCTCTTTATTATTAATGGCAAAATGCGTAGTTTGCTACATAAGAAGTAATTTTACTAACAGGCTATCTTCTTAAATTTTACTATACCGTTGTAGTCAGAGATTAATCTCACTGATGTTCTCTTATTTAGAGTTTTCACCGTAATTAAAAAAAAGGAAGTCAGTTGTAAGTGAAAAAAATTTACATTTTTTTAAATAGTACCAAACGCGAACTTTCTTTGTGTAGTATTTTAATAATTTTCCGTGAAGATATTCGAAATTATTTGCCTCTAAATTTGGTGTGGAAAAATGTGGCTAAACTCTGACGGGAGAGAAATATCCGTTAATTTACTCTTTCGCCATTACGAGATTAATTTGAATAAATTAAACCTTCGTCGTCTTAGATAGTTTCGATTTTATTTTTTAGGAAAAAAATCAATTAAAGCGTTTATTTGGTGATGGATACCATTTACTTTTAAATATCCTTCTAAAAAATCATATTAGTTTTAAATATCTTTAAAATTGCTAGGATTCTTTGGGTGACCGACATAAGATTCTAAATATGACCCCTTTCATTAAATGTGGAATCAAACTACGTCTTAAAGGATTTTTTGTAATTATAATTTATATCTTTCTTACATAAACAGGTTATATATTCGTATTGCATTGCATAGTTGTAGAACGTGGTCTAGAAATGACAGTTAAAATTCATTAAGTTGCCAATGCAAAAAAATTAATATTTCGTTAGAAAATTAAGTCATACCAAACTATGGTTAAATTGGTAGAATTTTTAAAGATGACATAAAACACATTCCGGTTTACCTTTGAAAATAATTTTTCTCTGTTCTCCAACTAAGGTTATGAGTAATTACAACTTTGGGCATGCAATATAACAACAAAAATAAACTAACAAACAGATGGGATCTCACCTCGTATGCTCGGAACAATAGGTACAGTTCCCGAGGCTTGGCATCCATCGGTAGTCCACTGACGAAAAGGGTCCGCACCTGCAAGAAGAAGAAAGTTTTAAAATCTTAAACACTGTGTTTTTTATAAAAGCAACAAAAAAAGAAGAACAACAATAAAAATGTGAGTCGACACGGGACGCCTGGCAGATGTGAAACATTTAAATTTTTTTATATTTTTATTGTAAAATATTTTTATTTGGAATAAAACTGAGTAAAAACGAAAAAAAAATTCAGATAGTGGTTAATAATAATTTTATTTTCGTGAAATAATTTATAATGGAAATATTTCTTAATATTTATTTATAATATATTTTCGCTATTACTTTCACTATCAATTTAACTTATGCTTTAAACCAATAAACGCTTTTAACGTTTTAAGACAGTTTAATGCAATACACCGATATAAATGAATAACGTTGTACCCGTTAGTAAATAAGAAACAATGTTGATACACTAACACTCATATAAAGTAGCTCTACTACACGTAGAAGAAGAAAAAGACGACAGAGAGATGAAAGCGTTAAGTCGGAAAGAGCCGCGAAGTTAGTCGGAAAGAGCCAACAAAATGTGTAGCTAGTCAAATGGTAAGCGACGCGATGATTCATCAGAACGTGTAACTCCCATCCAAATGCGTGATTAGATGTTTCACATCACAAACAGAAAAAACAATACAAACAAAAAAAACAAAGATAAATACATATATATATATACACACACACACACACACACACATATATATATATATATATATATATATATATATATATATATGCGTCGCGACCTAGTTGTTTGAAAACGAAACTATATACAGAATGTTAATCATAATATAATTAACATTTTGTGATGTATTCTTTGCTCACATGATTTTATAATGAAATATGAAGTTCATTTATAACGGATATACAAAAACTTATTTCGGGATATACAAGTTTAACCAAGTTATATTTTTTTATTTATAAAAATAATGCACAGCGCCATCTATGGCCTCTAATTCAAATTTAAACATTCAATTCAATGAATATCTCAAACAGCATCATGTAAATAATTTTATAAATATACTGATAGGTGGATAGGATAGTCATATATCAATGAAACATTAATGGAATACTTCTTAGTGTTTCATCTAAGACTGTGAAATAATACAGTTTCTACTGTATTATTTCAAAATACACGAAATGTGTGTTCTTTCTTTACTATTCAGTTGACATTACCAAAAGAGTCGTAATGTGGTTAATCATATGTTACCGTTTATGTAAAACCATTCCAAATTAAGTATATTTTAAGTTATATGTAATGAATAAAATAAATAATCAATGAAAAACATAATAATATAGACATTTGAGTAACTTAATTTAAAATTAGGACAAAATAATTCTAGCTAATAAATTAAATTAGCTTGAATTAGTACATATATATATATATATATATATATATATATATATATATATATATATATATATATATATATATATATATATAGCTTATTTAGTAATACGATTTTCAAACGATGAGACTTAGGATTCAAAGAAATCCACAGATAAAGAAAGTTCATTAACAGCCTTGTACTGACGAATACTTTTGAAACATTGATTGATTGCTTTGTTTTATTTATTTACAGACTTTAATGCATACCATTGATACATATGGCGGACTTATTGATACGAGAATAATCTCTTATAGCCAATTAGGACATGAATACAACCTCGCTCCACGAGCGGCTGGGAATGGAATCTGGGACTATATGGTGCGTCGCCCTATCAAAGGCCGTAGGTCTTTGATCAAATCAACACACCACAGGGGTTGCTTATTAGTGTAACATAATTTTAATGAGAGAATCTTATTGCTGTTGTATCTTAATATTGTTTTTTTGACAGATTTACTTACTAAAATTAGAATTGTTTTGAAGCGTAAATATTGTATTGGGTAAATCACGTTAAATTAATTTGCGGGATTTATACATTTGATTTCATAAAAAAAATTGATTTTTAGTAAAAACTATATTATATACGTAAAGGTGTCGTTTTTATTTTAAATTTATGACTTCTTTGTTTTATTTTTTTAAAATATTGTTATCACCACATTTCATTCATTAAAACTTCGCCATAGACAAAAGTTACGCTACTTCCCCTTTTTTTTGTTTTTGTCAATCTATACGTAAATAGCCGGAATTTAGAAACGTAATTATCTGACGTGGCACGCGTTATTATACAAAGAAAATGACGTTGGGTAACGTGAGCCGTAGAATTGATGGCAGATGGATGTGTTGGAGTGGAGAAGGCGGTCCGGAAGAAGAATGGTTGACGATGGTGGTAAATAATAAGTGGTGGTAAATAACTGGCTGCAGAGAGCGTAATATCGGCAAGACTCCGTGGTAAAGAAGATATTTATAAGCTACAGTGGGTGAATAATAGTTGAAAAAGTGATATAAGTAACCTGTTTTTAAGGTCTAATAATGCAGTACTGTCTAAGATGCGAGCCCCATATTTAATAGACCTATTAAGTACGATTAGAACTAACACTACGAGGGTTTTGTACCCGCTTCGGAATATATACAAATTTAAAGAAATAAACACATTGCTTACCATGTAGGTATTATATATAGGTCTAATACAAATAACTTCAATGCATATATGTCTTTAATTTATTAAAAATAGTTTACAAAATAATTTTTATTTGCAGTGCTTATTAAATGCTGTAACTTATTCAGCTTTTCACGCTTACATTTACAAAGTTAAAGAAGATAGTGATTTCTTTAGCGATTTGAAGACATATTTTGAAAAAGACCTTCTATTGTATATAATATAATATATAATGGTAAATATTCACTCAATAGGTTTCATGAAGAAATCCTTTTTCATTCTCAAGTTTGATGTATATGGAGGTCCATAAAAATAATGTATTGAAGCAATTACATGTTTCTTGAAAATTTCATTAAGATCGGACTTAAAATGAGAGAGATCATATCTCTCTATGTGACATGCGAACAGACTGACAGACATGAGAAAATGATTAGAATTCGTTTTTCATCATTCGGTATCATAAAAGAAATATAATATTAATTAGAGTATTCAGTATAATAAATTATAATGTAAACTAAGTCGTTCAATTTTAATCCTGTCTTTCCGCCATAAACCATACGTCATTATGACAGTTAAAGTATACCATAGACAAATCTCTATAAAGCGTCTATTTTCTTTCCCCTCCTCCAAAACGAGGAAGCTCAGCGCGAAACGGCGCCACCGCAACAGTCACAATGGCCGCGTTAATATTTTCATAAGGACGGTGTTAGTTTAATCGAGTTTTCTTATTGTTTGTGGCGGGCGAGCTAACTTTCTCGAGGCGCGGCGGATAAACTCGCGACGGTCGTACGTGAGCGGTCGGCTCTAACGAACTCATTGTTGGGATAAAATGAAAAAGGAATAATCCATAGATAAAATCGAGTTGTTGCTGTTGCAATGTATATGTTTATAAACGCCGCCCTCTTCTTACCGCGGAATCCCCTTATTATTCAATTTCGTGGAGTAGTTTTAGGCGATTGGTCAGGTCGAGGGCTAGATAAGATAGTGGTGTTCTCGGAGGAGTTGGGCTGTATCGCACGTTTTGTAGATGGGGAGTTGGGAGGAGACTGCGATGGTGTATTTATTTATAGAGGCAATGGTCAATATGAAAAAAAAAATTTAAACTTTGTAAAATCGTATTATCGTATCCATTCTGTTGACATAATCGCTAATTCGTCATCACAATACAGGCTGCCCTTTTCTAGAATAGTACTTTAAAGGTATATCTCTTATTAATATTTAATTAATTGATGCAAATTTTGATTTCCTATATTTTCTTCGTTAATTATTGAATTGAAAACTTCTTTAGGTGCGTTAAGCGATTTTTGGTTGGGGAAAATGTTATAGGTTCGCGTCACCAACATGCTAATGTTAACAGTATATCTATAGGTATGAGTATGAGGTTTGGTAGTAGTTGTTTGGTAGTAGTAAAAGCGTATATATATATACATATATATATATATATATATATATATATATATATATATATATATATATATACATACACACACACATATCTATAATGTCTACTGTTCTGGCACCAGATTGCACATATATACACCAACACATTCTATATAGCAGACTGTATATGTGCGTGTTGGACGTTTTTTGGATGGGTAAAATCTTGTGAGTTCACGTCACCGACATGCTGTATTAGCAGTATATCTGTAGATATAAGGGTAACGTGTTGTACAACATAAGTGCTGTGTATATCTATATAAGTAAAGTTAAATTGACTACGTGGAAAGTTTTCAATGTGTGTATTGTTTTAATTGTGTTTTAATTTGATTATTATTCTAATTCTTTAATGATAGGTTCACTGTGCAGTACAACAGCGAGTACTACATATGTTATTATTTTTACGTATAATTTTAATTTACAAATTAAGAAATTTTAAATTTTGATACTACAATTAATTTGAAAATAAAAAAAACTACTGTTATTTTAGTTTTAAGTTTTCACTTGCGTCGGCATTCTCCATGACTGGCTGTTTTTTATTTGTGTCTTTAAATAGTTTTAGGATTATTTTAATCTTTTTCTATTTTTGATTTTAAATTATTGCTATCATTTTAAATATCATTATTGTTAATATTTTTAATCAACACGTTTAAAAGTTACTACGCTAATTAATGTTAATTTTTGATTCTCGTTTTTTTAGTATTGCGCCCCTCAAAAGGAAAAAAAGGGACCCTTATAACATTACTTGTTTGTCCATCTGTCCGTGTGTCTGTAAAGTCATTTTTCTTAGATACAGTTTGAAATATTAAGTTGAAATTAATATTGAATACTGAAACCTATAGTCTTACATCGTTGTAAAAGTTTTTTGGTTCACGCAACAAAAGATATGGCTCTTTAAAGCGTATTTCTTTTATTTATACAACAGTCTCAGTTATTGTTCATCAAAATCTATAAGGTACTTCTGGTCGACCAAACAATCTTGAAAGTGTCCTAGTGGAAGGTCTCACAGCACAAGTAAAGGGAAAAATCCATATTTATGATTTCTAATTTTATGTTATTTTTTTAAAACAAAAGAAATAGTAGGCAATATATTGAAGTTATGAAAAATTAATATTTGTGAATATTTTAATAAGAAATACTATGTACTCTTAAATGGTTATAAGTGCCTAAATATGTCAGGAACCTCCGTTGTAAGAGTTCTATTCATGTTTGACAGTTTTTTTGGTTAATTGTTATTTAAATTATTAGTTATATTTTTCAACTAATGTTACCATCTTATCTCATTCGATTATCGGTATGGTTTATCTTTAATTTTTTCTATTTTTGTTTTTAAATTAAAATATTTATTAATTATATCACAAGTATTATTGCTATTGTTTTAATCAATCTATCTATAAATAAATAACTAAATTAGTATTTGGATGTGGGAATGTTAAAATACAAGTCTGCCTAGCATATCTAAATACATTATTTCTAAAAGGTGTTTTTTGGTCGAGCGGCTTGATCTCTTTAACTACTGCACCAAAAAAAATAAAAAAATACCCACTTAAAGCTTATGTTTTCTACTTTGGGCGAAAAATATAAAAAAATACGAAAAAAATCTTTTTGTTAATAAAAAAATTAATTTTTATAACAATTGGCATGAGCGCCATCTGTGGGCGACACATCAAATATCTTAGCCAAATTGTATACTTGGAACACGCTAGATGGCGATATAGTGCGAAGACTTCGCACGGGTCAGCTAGTATTTCAAAATTGTTAATTTATCATGACTTGAATTCCCATATAAAATAAATAAAATAAAGATAAATGTGAACTTTACTCGCATTAGGTTGTTATTAAATATTAAAGTGTGTTAATAATAAATATTATAATCAAAATTAATATTATTTCCGAAAACAAGTTCATAAATTAATTTTTTAAATTTTTTTCTAAATAACTAATGACCCGAATCAAGTTTCGCACGGTTTAATCTTACTGTAGGCATCGATACTGATTAAAATATAGTATATACACCACATGTTAAGTATCTCTGCCCCAGGAGCCAGAACGAACATATTAGGTTTAAATGTTACACGTGATACGCATAACTGGCCATACTTACGGCCTTCGAAAATCTTAACCAAATACTGAGTAGACAGGGTAATTAATTAATATTTATAAATATTATACCCACATATTATACACGTGAAAAACAATTTACCCCTATTTCACAAGGGAGGACCCAGATCACAGGCATTATTTCACTACAGCAGATAATTCCATTGCGGCGAAAGCCACCGACCGTTCCGCCTCCAACCGCCGGGGTATACAGCCCTTATGAATACCACACCAGACGGCGGTGCGAGTTTGTTACGCTTACTCAAAAACCTCTTGTAAAATCTATAATTTTCATTTAAATTGTTTGATGTAAATGAAAATTGAATGAAATGAAATGAAAATTGAATGGAATGCTTAAAATGAAGAAGTTATTGAATTTTAAAAGGATTTAATTTTCCCTATCTAAATTAATTTTTTTCGTATTTGGTCAGTACCTGTTTTTCCATAGTGTGAGTTAACTTCAGTAGAAAGACATATACTGTCGCTATTCAAAGCGGGCAATATCACCATGCATTTTCTTCAATAATATCTAACGATTTACGCAACGCACGTTAAGAAATCTCTTAGATTGTTGGGAGGTATTATCGCGACTTAATCGTCATCAGTTAGCTAATTTACATAAAATATTTATAAATTATATACGTTTTTCCATAGTGAGAGTTAACTTCGGTAAATAGACATATACTGTCACTATTTAAGGCGGGCAATCTCACCATAATTTCTGCACTAATATCTAACGGTTTACGCATCGCACGCTAAGAAATTTTTCAGATGATTTGGGTGGGTATTATCGCGACTTAATCGTCATAGGTTAGCTAATTTACATAAAATATTTATAAATTATATACCTAAATCTTCCTTGAAGATAAATCTGTATAGTGGTAAAAACTGGAGCAAAAACCTTTCAGTAGCTACTGAGACAGACGACACGGTGAAGTTTGTTTTATACTACGCACTGATAGCTATTTGTTCAGCGCTTAAGCAAAGACATTCTAATACCGTCTGAATTATTGTTCGAAAAGGATTAGTGTAAAGAGCAATATATATCTTTTTCTACAGTAAAATTGACAAAAATATTTAAAATTGGTTAATTGGTCAAAAATTCACTGCTAGTGCGATGGTGATTTTTAACGTTTTGATAAACCGCATATTTTGTCATTACTTACTTGATCTGCACCTAAAAAATAGTTTATGTTATTAGAAACTTTTATATTTGAGAAAATTTATATTGCCACGTATTATTTTCATGTACCTCTAACGATTTGTGCAGCAACTAGTTTGTTGGAGAAGATTTTTCGACATATTTGAGAAATATCGTCAAATATAAAATCGTCAATCGGTAAATTTATAAAATATATAATCATCAATCGATAAATTTATACAATACGTCCATAATTTGTATATATTCTCTTTAATTACTACTGAATAGATTTTATTGGCAAAATTTAAGATAAAATCTATTCAGTAGTTTTTGAGATTTTGATATTAGCGCGCATAGACAAACAAACGTAGTGGAGAGTTTTGTTTTATAGTGTGTATAGATAAAGAGCGCCATCTGTGGCATGTAGTTTGGATTTCAAAACTAATTTTAGGAATATTACTGATAGCATTGTAGAAATAGTTAGATAAATTGATCTACAGGTAGCTTTAGAATAGCATCACAGTGATCACATGAAACAGTTAGAATTACCTACCTTTCAGTAATTTATCTATCAGTTAATGTGAGAGTCTTTAACCTCAAAAAAGGGAGACCTTTTTTATGTAGCTTACAGTCACAGAGAGATATATTAACGTAATATACTGTGCTTCAGTATATGTTTAACACACTTGCGAATATGTTTAAGGCTTCTGCGAATATTCTATTTAATCAGAAATGCCGTAATTTTGGTAGAGTTTTTTTAAACGCATGTTCTTTATGACTAGAACGCGTAATTTTTAGGGCCGAAATTGAAAAATGGAAAACTTAACAAGTTTTAATATTATTATCACCTTGTTAATATATCATCCATTATAATACATTCAGAAGTATAAAAATATTGCGAATCTTCAAAAACTGTGAGGTTTTGAATAGTTGAAATACTATGAGATTTAGAATAGTTGAAAAACTGTGAGATTTAGAATAGTTGAAAAACTGTGAGATTTAGAATAGTTGAAAAACTGTGAGATTTAGAATAGTTGAAAAACTGTGAGATTTAGAATAGTTGAAAAATTGTGAGATTTAGAATAGTTGAAAAACTGTGAGATTTAGAATAGTTGAAAAACTGTGAGATTTAGAATAGTTGAAAAACTGTGAGATTTAGAATAGTTGAAAAACTGTGAGATTTAGAATAATTGAAAAACTGTGAGATTTAGAATAGTTGAAAAACTGTGAGATTTAGAATAGTTGAAAAACTGTGAGATTTAGAATACTAAGTTTAGTGAGATTTAAGGTGGATTTAGAATTGCTAGAATTTTCTTGTAAAGCCTATATAAACTTTTAGCAATGTTGTTTTATTCATAATTTTGACTGTTTCAAGTTCGGAAATGGGGGAAGAGAAACTGCTATTTTACACAAAAAAATAGTTTTGGAATCCTTGTAATTTGCTCTTTTGAATAAAACTCGGAACCCACAGGATTTATGAAACATAATTTGGATCCGCATAACAAATATAAACACGTATCTAATGCCGTAATTTGGTATTTATTTCGTTCATCTCATTTACTGAGATCGTATCAGATTTGATGAGCAAGAGTGAACTAAAACATTCCTCTCGCGGGCACCTCTTGCGTCTCAAGGCGCTGCGTGCAATTCTGATGAAAGACATTTGCAATCTTGATTTGATCAATCGAGTGACGTTAGAATGTTTTGTCACTAGCATCAGTATCCGTATCCGTACATGTTATTGTCACGCCAAAAAGTATATGAATGTATATAAGTAATTATTATTTGCTTCAAGAGTTCTTTCATTCCAAAATTGGGTTATATTATCTTATATTCAACTTAAATATAAGGTAAATAATTAATTACACCACTTTTAATTAACCCAACGCCAATTTTATTTAAAAAAAAAAACAAAAAAATAAAGTTTAATCATAGATTTCTTTTTGCCACGGTTAATGTGGTTTTAACCAATTCCAATATATTGATTTAGTGTTGCAATACTGAAATGGACTATCTTGTTATTAAATAAACAGACAATATTATCTGCAGCCTAATCCTTTTTCTCATCTTCGGTGGCGTAATTCTTTTACCCATTCCGTCTCCGTTAATTTTATGTCTGGGAAATTCGGGTTTCTGCTCTGAGTCGCAAATACGATACAATTACCATGAACGACGAGTGAACTGAGATAAGGAGGGCAAACAATCTATCACCGACAGCGAGGAAACAAATCAATCAGCGGCATAACGCACAGCCATGCCACCCCCTCCCCTTACGTTTTCCCCTTCCACCCTCCTCTTATCCACGTGCGGACATCAACTCTTTCCAAATCCTCAGAGGAATTAATTATTTTACTTCAGTGAATGGCAACAGAGCTGGTGTTTGTCTATGCGCACTCGTTTGTATGGTTCTATACTATTGCTATCATCCACTTTTCTTGCTATATATTTGTGCTTTCTAATAGATGTTGAGATTTGATTACGTCATAGCTTGTATGTTTCATGCAATTGTATATTACGAAAGTCCTTAGCTTATTTTACTAGTTTTTGCGTAAGGGAGTAATCTCGAGTATCTTAGGGCTTACTCAGACTTAGGACTTGGAAATAGCCTTCAGTTTGCTGATGATCATTTACGATTGCGAGTTGCATAGTATACAGTTTGTCGATGATTACTTAGGACTTTATTCGATTACCCTCTCGAGCCTACCAGTTTAATGGATTAGTATGTGTCATCTGTGCATGGAAGATACAACCGGATATAATCTGTACTTTGATTCGTCTTGTTTGAACCAGCAAAGTATTCCGTAAAAATAGTATTTTAAGGTTTTTTTTTAAATTTTCTCTATTATATAGTCATTTTTATTCTTGTACCACCCGAGCCCCGTATTTTATGGACGTTTGTCGATCTCTTTGATCATTTGTCAAAATTTTTTGGAGCTTGACGGAAATGTGTAATACCACACACCATACTCCCTCACCTTGCGCTATCGGACTTCTACTTGCTTCGCACTCTTAACAACTATTTGCTTTATATAAAGTTAAATTTTCAATAAATCATCACCTTGTCTGCTTTTTCACCGATAAGGTCCTGCTATGAACGAGGAATTATGAAGCTCATTGAAAGACGGCAGATTATAGTACAAAATGGGAAACATAATTAATTTATATTTATTTTTTATATAAAAAAAAACGACTTTAAAAGACGTAGGAAAAATGCATCGCGACTTTTCCAATAAACCAATGGGTCCTTTCTTAGACTCCTTATCATAATAACATGTTATAATATTTTGTCTAATCTCTAATAACTACAATGACAAAAATATAAACTTCATTTAAATGGCTTAATAGTTTCTAAGCAATGAAAATGCAAGCATATTTATTTTTAAATAGCATACATACACAGGTTTTTCTTCTTCTACTCTTTTAACACAGATATAGACTTTACTAAATTTTATTTTTAGGTAACCGTGTAATTGAAACCCTAAGGACAAAAACTAACCTAAAAATCTCATCGCATGAAATTTAATTAAACCTGGTTACTACTGACTACTTAAATAATAAATACCAAACTGTCATGCAGTTTAACCCGACAGTCAAGTAGAAAAGTGTATTCGGCGAAGCGCGAGTTCGACACAGTATTCTCCAAAGTTTGGTCTTTCGAAAGTAATATTGTTTCCGCCAAAGACGCTACACGGTATTATTTTTCTTTGGAACATTTAAAGGTTTGGACGGAATTTATATAGTTTAAAAACATATCGCACAAAAAGCAGATTTTTAAATAATATTTATTATGGAGATCGAAAATGTTTTTTTCAGCAAAGGGAAAGGCAAAAGTTCATATAATGTTGGGCCCAGGAGTTACAAGAATGAAAGTGACACTGTTATATAGAGAAAATGAAGAAATAAGCCCCTTTATTCAAATCGTTTATCAGACAAATGAGAAATCTTATATTTCTTTATGAAAAGTTGGGTTATTTTTTATAACAGTTTTTAAATATCCTATTTCTACGAAACTCTTTGAACCAGTAAGATGAATCGAAGTGCATATTGTGTCCCGTTAAATCCTCCATAACATACTAATAGGGAATTTGACTGATGTCAATACTTTTACTAAAAATACTTAAAACTTTAGAGTAGGTTAAAAACCCTTGTGATGAAAAAAATAAAAAGTAACAAACAATTAATCGAAACTTCTAAATAGGAAAGGTGTAAATTGGTTGTTCATTAAATTGAAAAAGTTGTCATAAATTCAGTTTCCATACGAAAAAATGAGAAAATTATTATATGCAATATATAACTCAAACGCAATGTTTAATGAGACACTAAAATATTAAAAAAAACTCCTTTATAATGAATGCTAAATAGTGACGTCATAAGCCTGTTGTGTTTTGTATGGGCGTTTTTGTGAATCATATTTCGTAAATTTTTAAGTCTTTGTAACTTTGTAATGAAAAGTCCTAGGTACTATATGTTTATCTTAAACGTTTTTAATGTTATTACTTATTTTATTCTTGTAATAAAAATATAGTCAAATAGCCTATTTCATGAAACTTTAAGGCCCAAAAGAGTCATTGATAAAAGCCACGCAAAAAAACTTTCATTTTGATAACATAGAATATGTCAATGTCAGTTAGCAGTTTATTTTTGACTAATTTAAGCAACGGGTTTTAAATTTTAGAAACGTTATTTTTGTAATTGTTTATGAAAAGTTGTTACGGACTTCGTTACAGCTTTATTGTTATTTTTTTATCTTATTAAGAGTTTTGAACATTTTAAAAATATAAGTGAGTTTGTGAAGATAGCTTTTTTGTTTTGTGTTATGGTTATAAATTGTACTTTATATTTTGGTCTTTCTTGATTATCAATCGTCGATTTTGGTTTTTTATATTCTGAAAAATATCAGCTTTTTTAAAAATTATATTCGACTTTTCTAAAACGCAGACCCACTTTCGATGGCTCCCTTATCTTAATTAATATTATTGTTATTTAATTATTCTAAATGCAAATTAAATTCATACTGCAAAATGCAAATTAATAAATGCAAATGCAAATTAATTAAAAAGTGAAATGCAAATCAAATTTATTATTATGTGAAATTCTGAATTTATAGATGCATAAGCCGCTTAGCACAACTGCTGTGGAAAGTAGCATGATGTTTGTTAACCATTGATACGCAGTAGTATACGAAGGCCGGGCACTGCTAGTCATTGTAGCATCGTTTTTCTTGGGGCGCGTTGTCATGTCTGCCAAACGAACTGCTGGGGCTGGGGTGCCCTAATAGGCCCATTCCGCTCTGTTCCGCCCTTGCAGGAATTAACGTAGATATACAAAAATTCCGATTGGAGTATACATAGAATTTATTCCATAGGAAAATATAAGCGATTAATTTAAACGCCTGACGTTTAATAGAAATCTCATTATAATTGCCATTTGTTTATTAGAAAATCAACTTTCAACGAACCTTGGTATATGCGGAGATATAGGGAAAGTATGGAATTGAAGTTTTTACATTATTATAAGCATTAATATAGTAAAATAGGATTTGTGAGGGTGGTTTGGTGTTTACCAAACTATTGTTTATCTGTTTATGTATGTTTATTTGTCTTATGTTTACTAAAGTATTGTTTATCTGTTTATGTATCTGTTTTTTGTGTATCTGTTTATTTGTCCAAGTAAAATTTAGATTAGCTTTGATCCTTTTTAAAATAAAGTTACGTCTGTCTGTTAGTTTGAGAATCATGTAAAAGCTGCTACGCAGGTTTTAATTAATTTTTTGCCGAGATAAAGATTTAGAAAAAAATATTTGAAATTTTAATTTGTTACAAATTAAAATTAAAAATTATTTTTTCATTAAATATGTGTAAAAGAACACAAAACTTTATTATTAAACTCAAGCAGTGAATCTGGGCATGCGAGCTTAAAACTGATGAATAGAAATTGTCGAGAATATTACAGCGATTTAGCTTAAAGTTCAAGGTGAAATATAAATTATTCCTAGTGCCATCAAGAGTACTGTTACAAGGCAAAAGCTTGTGTGTTAATAAAGTGTTAAATTTTAACAACACAACGTACTATTTTAAAGCTTTACACTTTTGTCATTGTTGACGGAATTTCAAAATTATGATATTTTTTGGCGACGTTTGTTAGAGTTACTTTGCCATTTTAGATTCGGTTTAGGAGTTTTATTTGCATACTGAGGATTTCGTAATTAAGTATAATTTTATTGCAGCATTTTTAAATTTTACATGCCTAAAATGTACTTCTTTGTTGACATCATACAATACTTTTTCCTTTGTTTTTAATATTTTCTATGATCTAGAATATTTTCAAGCATTTTTATCGTATGGTCTTAAAACGGGGATGGAGGAGGCAAAGGTAGTGGGGAGGGGGGGGGGGTGAGGGGTCGGGTGAGGGCGCATGATGCTCACATTTTAAACTAAGGTTTTTAACTTTTTTTTAAAAACGAAATAAAGTATGTTTACAAAAATGATGTATTATGTATTGTATTTTAATCAACATTCATGTCACATCCATATCGTATTACATGCAACATTTTTTTTGGTATTTCTAAACGTTGTTTGTGGGTCAGTAAAACTAGCTTACGGCTATGGTTATATTATCTTTGCATAGATTTATAATTATATACAATTGCATTAAACAAACAATGAACTGGATGTAACCCAGTAAACAAAGTTAAAAAATGTACACATAAATATAATAGATATAATATAAATGATGTACAAACAGGCAGTGATATTGGAAAAAGTAAGAAAATAGAAGAAATTATTAAAGAATTTACAGTAATATGGAATATGAACACAGTCACTATAATCCCTAAAGTCCTTTCAACAACACGTTTAATAGCAAAGCAGCTGTATTATAGGAAAAAGTAAGAAAATAGATCAAAATTATGGAAGGATTTAAAGTAATATGTAATATAAATACAGTCACTATAATCCCGAAAGTCCTTTCGACGATCCGTGTGATAGCAAAGCAGCTATAATATTGGAAAAAGAAAGAAAATAGAAGAAATTATGGAAGAATTTAACGTAATATGGAATATGAAAACAGTAACTATAATCCTGAAAGTCCTTTCGACGACCCGTGTGATTGCAAAGCAGATATAATTTTGGAAAAAGTAAGAAAATAGAAGAAATTATGAAAGACTCTAAAGTAATATGGAATGTGAACACAGTCACTATAATCCCGAAAGTTCTTTTGACGACACGTGTAATAGCAAAGCAGCTAATGGGTAGTCTTTAGACTTTATATTTACCAAAACTCTACTTACCAAAACAATACTTGAAAGTTTAGAAAGCAGAAATGTTAAACACATGTCCGGCATCATATATCCGATAAGTTAAATCCAACTGTCCCATCAGGACTCCAATTCCAATTGAGCCACGTCTAAGGTCGCATTTGGCAACCGCCCGTGTCCTTTTAAAATAAGGTATCCGGCTCGTTTTGAGAAGAAAAATGTGGAGTATAATAATCATCTTTAACCACACAAAGACTAACAACACGTGTTACAGTTTTCCCATCAACACGTAGTTCCTCAGAGCTAAGACTTAAATAATAAGAGAACTCATACAGCTAACACGCACGCTACCAACCCAACTTATCTCGGCGAGGCGTTGAGTCGCTAATCTTGGCGAGCGCGACCGACCCGCGTCGCTTTATTGTCGAAACTTTTTTATTAAACCCGCGTGCCTTGTGTAAGAACACTTCCATAGTTTTCACGAGCGAGCAGCGTGTCGCTGCCCCCTGACGCCATTAAGAATTTAATAAACGGATGCGCCAAATGGCGCGAATCGCTTCATTTTTGGCGGGCGCCCTGACAGTTGCCACAGGTTACTTTAACTTTTTGACGGTAACGCTCTTTGTCTATGGATTTAATAACTAGTTTTGTCGAATGCGCAAATTAAGGTTCGCATTTTTCTTTCAAGTTTTCTAATGTTTTTTACGTAAAACAAGGTCTTGGTTCTTGGCATTATTTTGAGAGTACGATATACGAAAATGTGTTATAATTTGTTCGCTTCCATTTCCGAAACTCATAAAACTAATAAGAGTTTGGAAATAAATAGAGTACAATTTATAATAAATTAAATTTAATAAACTTTCTGAATAAAGCAGCTTTACACAGTTTTGTGAAATTCTATATTTTTTTATACTATGTTCTCACATATAAGAAACAAGTTGACAAACATAAGAAACTGACATCATGTACCCGATATTGTTTACGCTATATTATATAAAAAAACGAAAAAGGATTAGTACTAAATTAACGATATCTCTTTCTAATTTAATAAACTATATTATATGGAATGCGGCAGCAGTATATTTCTATGTTGAAAGTTGCTACAAAGTCGCTACTATGTTTTTTTCGATATGGTAATAAAGTAGAATTAAGAAGTACAGATGGGCGTTTAAAATCACTCGTGTGTCCTAGTTCAATTTAGGTCTTTGGAACTAGTTCTATTAGTTCGTTCTTTGTGCCCAAAAATATCAATTTTCCTCTCACAGTTTCCAGGCTTGAGACTAGTATTCTTAGATCTTAAGAGAAGATTTGATGGTTTATAAAAACCAAAGTCACTCGACATTCACTATTACTACTATGATTTATCTAGACCTAGTCAACCAAGACACAAACATAACGAAAAATAAACATACATTAATTAACAAAATATTTAGATCGTATTAAAAATAAATAGGTAATCGAAATATAGGAATAATAGATAAATAACAATCATAAAATAGATGTTTTTAGTCTATAATTTTAGTCTATGATTTTCAATAAATACGCAAATTGCTCAACACACTAAAACATTTTTAAGACAAAAATAAACTGCAGAATAACAACAATGTCAACATTAATCATAAATAAACAGAAATCATTAAAATTTTTAAAAATTACCCTCAAGAAATAAAATCTGTAAAAGTTTAAAAGCCTTTTAGTGAGCACTTGACTTGCCTTCGAGAAGATCTGTTCGCAAACGACGGAAGTGGTTATGACGCACAGCCTTTTTTCAAATATTTTATAGAAGTGTGGATATTTATCTCTATTTAACTGCCACTAGTCAAGAGGATTATGATCACGGCAAATAGGTTCCTTTCTGAGATAAATATCGAGTTCAACCTTGGGTGGTTCCCGAATATCCATGGAACCACCACCTTAGATAAAACCTGAGTGCAATAAATACATTTTGCCTTTTCGCCAGGTAAACTCGTATAACGGTACCATATTTCTCTGCGTTTGCGAGCCGACACAATAGTATTGTTTGTAATAAAAAAAACGTGATTAAACCTGCTAAAGTAAGTAAAAAACCTAATCTGTACTATTTAAATTATTATTGCTTAGGAAATTTAACAATAAACTCAGAAATTCGACGCATTAAAATAATGCAAAATAATTCGAATAACGCTAATAATGAATTGAACGGCGAATGTCGTTAAAATTCCAAAGATATATTTTAACTAATAAACATTTATCGTTTTTCTATGGTACAAACGATCTACGAATAAGACAGAGACAACTGACTGATTCATCGAGATTTGCAACCTATTATTTAACTCTTAAGATCGATAAATTTTGACAGATCAATTCTTTCGGACGGAATGAAATCGAAATGAAAGAGACCTACAAGGTCAATAAATTTAATACATTTACTATCCCATTCGCTCTTGAGAAAATCGTTACATGTCTTTTAGTTCTCGCGCGGGAATAGGTCTTTGAAGTTAACCTCGGATGTTAGCAATGTATTGCAAATATTGTTTGCGGCGCACTTCACGAATGTCTTTCACGACTGAACTTATTTCCATATATATATATATATATATATATATATATATATATATATAAATATAAATATATATATATATATATATATATATATATATATATATATTTAAATGCACGTATCTATATATTTTAATTCGCAAATGTCAAGTTGGTGTATTGATTGATTTTTGGTTAAATAAAGAATGATATCATTTCAATTTTTCAACCTATTCAGTCAAAGAATATTGATGGATGTCCATTTCTATTATGAAGTTCAGGTTTGAGTTATGTGTCGTTAAATCAGCTGGGAATTAAAAAAAACATCACGTCATCATAAAAAAAACATCATGTTTGATCTCTAATCTCATAATGGGCGGAAATTACTTTTCTCTTTAGTTTGTCTATGCAAATAGACAATAAATTAATATGAATACGTAATAAGTAGGATTTACACATTACAATCAAGCAAACGCGCGTCAAACTAGCATTAAATTTATCTAATTAAAAGTTTATATACCGTGTAATAATTAGTTTTAACCACTGGGTTACTGGTATTGTTAAAAATGAACGGGCCAAAAATTAGTACGATGCTACAAAATTTTTTTTCATAAATGCAGTCGACATACACCCGCTAATTTAAAAGCTCGCGGAGCTTTTACACTGAACTGGGCGCAGACATTTCAATTAGGCGACGCCCCCATTGCCTCGCCCGCTCCTACCACTTCCCACTTCCTGCCATAACAAAAGTCACATCCTGCCCAGACCGGAAGAGGGGGATTCACCCGGCCACGTGGGAGGTTTTTTGGCTTTTTCCAGTTAAAAAAGAATAATGCAAAACATCCAATTCTTTTCCATTCGCTTAACCATTTAGGGTAAAGGGGTGGGTGGAATTTGATATGATTTGTTTTGTGGGAGGGACTATTTTTATGGTTGAATTTTAGTTTCCGAGTTATTAGTGATAATTTTCATTTATTTATTTATTGAAAACCTCACAAAACAAACTACAACCATATAAATGTAAAATAAAAAGAACAGAGTATAAAACTAGATTAATAACTCTAATTATGTGTTCACAAATATTTATGTATACATTTTCAATGGTTGCTTGTGTTATTATATATAGTACAAAATATATTGACAAATATTAAAGTTAGTATTAACTTGGAATTTTATTATTTTCTATATACTGAAAAAAAACCATTAATTTTATAGTAACTGGTTTTAATTTATAAATAATATATTTTTTATTTCCTTTTTAAACCGTAATTATTAACATTTCGGTTCAAAAATGTCCAAGGACGGATGTTGAGAAACAATATCATTATGTAATCGGCACATTAGAATTATGGGATTAGAAAAAGAGGTATTATTGTTATAAATTTGTAGTACGAATAATCTCCGTAATTGAATACGGAATCTGCGTCGACTGTTGAAGTTGAGTAGAGAGAGGACAATCATAGGGACAATCAACATGCGAATGTATGATTTTATATAAATATAAAAGATCAGTGCTTTTTCTCCGTTTAGCTTAGTGATGAAAAATTAAATCTCTGTAGTTTCAGAGGATCTAGGAATAGGATGTATATAATTTGATAAAGTTCGGTATATTCTTTAAATAACTTTTAAGTAATAAGAAAACGAAATCACTCACATTGGTAATATTAATTAGGATAAACTTTATATTAAATGTGTACAATTCTGTGTACCAACCCGGTACATTGTTTTCAAAATTATTAAGTAATAAACAAACAAATAATAAAATACTCAGATATGTAATATTAATTAGGATAAGTTTGTTATTATAATCTCCCATACTAATGTGTATAATTTGGTAAAGGTTGAATATTGTTTTAATAGTTATTAAGTAATAAAAAAATAAAGAAATAAAAACACTAACATTTGTAATATTAGTTAGGATAAATGTGATATTATATTATATCAAAGTTGTAAATGTAAAAAATGGGGTCAGTTAGAAAATCATGTTCAAAAATGATTTTAAATTAAAATAATCGTAGTTATTAGTCGTTTCTTTATGCGGAATTGGAATAATAATAAATATTTATAAGTACACAACATAAATTTTATATTTGAACTCGACTAATTTTTAATATTAAGTAAAATATGTTACAGGAATATAAACTTACTAAATTTAAATATAAAATTTATGTTACGTGCTTAAAAATGTTTATTTCTAACTGTATTACAAATTTCTAAAATAATATAATTCAGGGTGAAAACTATTATTTGAGAAATTGTGCGATATTATTTGAGAAGTATGTTAAATTTCAATCTTTTTAGTTGTGAAAATAGGTTAGGGTTTCAACGATGAGGTCACTCCTCATTCAGTGTCAAAGTTAGCACTTTTTGGATGATTATATCTTATAATCTCGCCGTTTTTATTCAAAATGTATACAGAGCTTATAAAGAGAATTGCTCTTGAAGAATCGAGAGGTGGTTTAATCATACATTAATTTCTAATAATGGTAGATGTACTGATGAAATCAAAAGGCGTTTGACGATTACTGGGGCTGCTATGGACAAGCTGAAAAAGATATTGAAGGAAAATAATATCACAATAATAACGAAAACCCGACTCTTTTGAGCATTGGTATGCCCCATTTTCCTCTACGCTGCAGAGATGTGGTCTTTATGTGAAAGCGAGAGAAAAATGTAGATGGTCTGGAAATTTGGTATTGGAGAAGAATGCTTGGAACGTCGTGGAATGATTTCCGTACTAGTGCATCCATATTTCAAAGAACAACTGATAGAGAGAAATGGCGATATATCCTGTGGCGGCGGCAACATACTTGACACGATGATCAACACCACTCTGGAGTGGAACGAACGACGTTCCACCAGGAGTGGAACGACTAAGGAAAAGAATATCTTACGAACTATAAAAGCTACATTTAGTAAATTTGAAATGTCGTATATTATTCATCATCCTCTTACGTATGTGAAGTTAACCTGGTACATTAAGTAAGCCTTGAGTTAGAAGAGTCCCAAAAGGGGCTTTAAATATTTATTGAGAACTTGCTGGGCGTTTAAATGATTACTTGGAAAATTAATGTATTATTTAGTAGGTACGTAAAATTATACGCGAATTATTTTAATAGATTCCATATAATTGCGTAACGAATAAACAAATTTTAATTTTGATTTGGATCTGTTCCATATGTATCTACGAGTTTGTGAAATTATATTTGCACAAACATAGGGGTACGTCTATGTGGGCATGTGGGCTGAAGGGTTTAAGGAAACTTGTCTGTTCGTGAGATACTTAATCAACCCTTCCTTATCGGGAGTATTCCGCTTGTCCGCTCGCCGGAGAACCTCAATCGATACCCAGTCCCCCGTCCGGAACCAAATAAATGCCGATTTAGCTCGCTGAACAGACGTTTTAAGTTTATTGTAATTGTTGGTAAGTAATTCGTACGTTCTTCGCTCTGTGTGCGTGAGTACTTGGAACGTAGTTTACGTAGAAGGTGTTCGAGCAGATTTTAATCTAGCTATGAATATGTAGCCCTTAAATCTTTAATATATGATACTTTCGGTTAAGATAATATACTGGTGTGCCGAGTCTGCCATACCTAATTTATCTTCTTTAACAATATATTATGTATAGATAAAATATGGCACAATGAAAAGCTATATTTAAATAGTCTTGAAAAAAAAGTATTCACGGCGATAAAAGCTCAGAGTATTATGTAATAAAATTATTTTGGAAAAAAAATTGCTGTTTTCTCAAGAACATTTATTTTGTAGAATGGTTACGGGTACGAGCTTTATTTCTATTTCCATGTAGAAATACTGAAAATAAAAACTGTAGTTTGAATAATTACGTTTCGATTTCAGCTTCTATATGCAAGCGTGGTTGTGTATACGTGCGAATCGTATTGTTTACCTACCTTGTAAAGGTATGATGAAAGTAAGTTCACGCGGAAAACAGTTTTTTATGATATATATATATATACATATATATATATATATATACACATATATATGTGTGTGTATAATATATATGCTTTCGCTGTAGGTCACGTGCAACGTCATACTCATAGCTACAGATATACTGTTAACATCAGCATGTTGGTGACGCGAACCCATAAAATTTTCCCCCATCAAAAATCGCTCAACGCATCTAACGAAGTTGTCACTTCAAAAATATTTTCTGTCTCGGCTTAAAGTTTGTTTTAATGACTGATCCCAAGCAGTATGTATTTTATAGCTTAGAAGTTAGAGCACGAGTCTTGCTCATCCGAAAAAAAGATAGAAAATATAAGGTAAAAAGCGTAGAAGTATAGAACATAACCTTGAATATGTACTATGGGAGACGGACAACTTCAGGCGGTGACGCGCGCCTGTTGCCCCATGCGTTAAGTCGGTGATAATTCGGCCAACAAACTTCACCGATATGTGTCGGCAGATGTCGGCTGCTAATTCATCACCTGCAAAAAGCTACCCTACTTTGCCTTTTTAATAATCGAAACATTAAATTTATAAAACGACATAAGGGTTCCGTTTTTACTTCTCGAGCTACGGGATACTGTAATGATATTATCTTAATTATTGTACTTTAAGTACGTTAGATATTCAAGATATGTCTTGTTTACACAACAGCCATCTTTTTACACTAATTTTGAATATTATAATAAACGAAACGTTGTTTTTTTAATTATAAAATAGTGATATACAATCAGACGTTAAATGTTTCATGTTTTTATCATTATTTACAAAACCCTCAGCTAGATTCCTTAAATATCAAAGTAACACACCGACAAACAGTTATTTGATTAGACACACGTCGATTGCAGTAGGCAAGACTTACGATGCGGGTAGGCAGAGATAATAATAATAATTTTAAAAAGGTCATAAATCTCCCGAAGCCTGCCCGTTTTGCCGACCCGAAATACTGTAGCGAGTAGGTGATATCGATTAGTTGGGTAGGGGCGAGTGCCCCCGCTAGGGCGACGCGCCCGGCCGGCGCCGCGGCGCCGCGTCGTCTCGTACCGGAGCACCGCCTGGCACCGCCGAAAGATAGCATTGTGAGGGCGTCTTCTGTTGTGCGACATTATATCGTTAGAAGGAAAAATGACTAAGCCCAAAGCGCTTAAATTTATAATGTTTATTCAAATGTAATTTTGGTTTCTCTATGGTTTCGTGCTTTCAGTAAGATTTCGGTTTGGCTTTGACTGCTCACGTAACCACAAGTGCGTGCAGATGCAGAATAAACTGGAGCATTGCGAAAATATCTCCTAATAAAACGAATTAAGTGGAAAATGAAAACATCGAATCATTAACAAAATTCGCAGGGATGTTTGCTCATTAGTTGATAGGACTTTCGTAAAGAGATTAACTAATAAGCCCAAGCAACTCATAATGAGTTAATAATTTTATAAAAAAGAGAAATTTCTTTGTTAGTTTTTTTTATTGTTTGGCACAAAAATGGCTTATCCGACTGACATGTAACTTGCAACAATATTATTAAGATGGAAAAAGGAATTTATTATCTTTTTAAAACGTGGGTAAATTGTAATGATAATTTAGGTGAATTGAGTGTATCAGGTGTATTTTTGAGTTAAAGGTTTCAACAATAATAGGTACATCAATATGTAGTCTTGTTTTTTAGTGTTTGGCACAAAAACGGCATATCCGATTGACACGTAACTTGCACGATAGTTTTTCGATTGACAAAGAGTATTTAATATCTTTATGAAATACACATATTTAATACAGTAATAATGATTTAGGTGAATTGAGTATGTTAGGCGTATTTTTGAGTTAATTTTGAATCAATTGTAGGTATGTGAAAATAGAATATTTGAGCCTGAAATATTTGAGTCTGAAATATTTGAGCGCGAGAATAAAACATACGGTTAATTATTATGTTTTTTTATTATAAAACATTTTTATTATGTACGATTGGCTCTCAAAGTTATTTATTTTATACAATTAAACGTGAAGTAGTATTATTTCTACTTTCTTTAAGTTCTTTACCACGACCTAGGTTTCGTTGTATTATAACATCTTCAGGTGGGCTGTTAGCGAAGATTATTTCATAATTTATTATTATATCATATCATTATTTCATGATTAATTTTACTAAAGCGCGGAATATGTAATTAAGTAGTCCAGAATACTCGTAAAAAAATTATCTTAAATAAGTCTTTTATAAAAAATGGCGGTTGAAGTAAAATGCAGTAATGGTTCTCTTTTTCCCCGAGCAAAAAACGGCGGGAAATGCAGTTTTTTTGAATTTTTGGATAATTGCCTACCTCAGAAGATAACAAGGAAGTTTTATGGTGCACCCATAGTTAATAACGAACCAGGTTATGGCTGGTTTACAAGTTTGTTACTTAAACATTTGAGATGCGATTTAAAATAAAAATTATGGCCTTACGAGCTATTCTTAACTAGGATTACCAAGTTATTACTTGTGACTTTGTTCATGCAGCAAAAGCAGCGCCACCTAGTGGCTTCATGTAAAAAAATTCGTTATCCTTGAGGAATTGTGTGTTTTTTTAGGATGAAAAACCACCATAATGAAAACGGTTTTATATGTATAATAACGTTCTGTTAATAGGAAAAAAGCTAAAGACCATTTTATTCCTTAAAGAGAAAAGATCTAAAAAAGAATCTTACACCCTTTTAATATTAGTAGGATTATTTTCATATCCGATAAAAGAGGATGAGCGACAAGCTGTACTATGCTCAGAAACCTTCTAACTGAGATCAGACAAACTTTCATCCTAAGCTGTTGTAAAAGTTCGTGCTCCTAATAATGGCTATTTTTGTTATTTGCTGTTGACTACTATTAAAGTCAATTTGAGTACCAAAACGTATAATCCCCATGGACATTCTAACTGAGATCATACAAACTTTTCATCCTAAACTGCTGACAAAATCACACGTTTCAAACAAACAACTGTGGTCATCTTTGTTGTTAGCTGTTGACCATAAGTAAACAATTGGCGATGTGTTTTTGTCTATCAATTCGTTGTTGGCCACCGATTAAATCAACGTTGTTCTGTTCTGACATTATAAATAAATGACAAATTTATTATTTAGAAAATATTTATTAACACAAATCAGACGGGTTGGTTTTATCTAGCACTCGTTCCTTCATATAACGTTTATCTAGAATTTCGATTTTAGTTTGATTATTGGAATTTAGAATCATTGAAATAGTAGACATAATCAAGGAAGAGTACTGAAAACTTTTGAAAGTGGTGAATTTTACTTTTGATCGGAATGAAACGCTGAAGACAATTTTAGTGACAAATTAACTAACTTCGGTTTCTATCTAAAATATTGATCGATTATTTGACCCGTGTCTTTAACAAGAGAAGAAAGTAGCAACATTCAAGGATAAATATATAGATTAAACAAGTTCTAGAGAGGTTTCAGGCCAGCTGCAGTTTGTCAATGGAGCTGTGATCTAGTTACTTCACTATCAAGATTCAAACCATTTAGCTATGTTAGAGGTAATAGAATTTTATTGATGTTGGAATAAAACCCTTTCATAGCATAACATAGGATTCATGGCGTATAAATAATATAAACGTTAAGTCAATGTTAGCCTTGGATTCGTAAATTTGTGGATTTACACGTATAAATTTGGTTAATTGAATAAATCACTAACTAACTACTACTACTAGAACTAATTGCACTAAAACTGCTTTAGAGAAAGTTCCTGTAGATTCAATATTATTCCAAGATATTAATAATAAATAGTCATGCATTTAATTTTTTTGACAGAAACAAATAAAACGACATACTACGTATTTACTCCCCGCTTCGTTTCGTCGTGATTAATAAAATCTTAATCAGAGTTAATGTGTCAATAAAAACCCCAGAGATTTCCTGCTTAATTCATTAAACAATACTATCAATATTGAGCCGGCTTGTTGGACGCAATATGGAAACAAGAGAAGATATTAAGGATCGTTAGTGATATCGTTAACTTGGCTTAATGATTATTTAACGTCTCGTGTCTGGGGAGCGACTTAACGACGCTGTTCGCGTCATATAATGGCCTTTTGGAATATCCAGGGCTAGCACCTTTCGCTTTGTTATTAATTTTTACTAGCAGCATTAACTGGAGTTATTCAGTAGGTAATTGATTTTACAGTTATATTAAGAAATCGTTTGAGGTTTTTATACATTGGCTCATAGTAATTGAACTAGAGTTCACTTTGTGTCATCGGATCGTAAAGCCTATTTGGCGATCATTCGTAAACTGTCGTCAATTGGGTTAAATTCGCAAAATAATATTCAATAGGGTATAGAACAATATTAGGTTACTATTAAATAATTAAGCTCGGATTATATTTAATAAATTTATTAACAGACAGGTTGAAAAAATATTAAGTGTGTTTTACGCATAAGAGTGTGTAAGGTAATTAAATCGGATTCAGTGTAGCGGATACATTGATGATTCACACAAACTTTTCATATGCAATTTTTTTGTTTAATTTGTTGATTTGTTTTTTTATAAGAGTATAATAAACAAACAGATTCACTTACTAGCAAATATAAAATTTTGTCGCGACTCATGAAGCTTGAATACTCTTAAAACTGAGTGAAAGTAATCAATAATTCTTTTCTGAAAATTTCAGTTTCTTGTAATAAGATATTACGATATACAGTTGTGTATACTCAGAGTATTACATAAAATGTAATATATTATTTATATAATACTGACTTGGGTATTTTGTTTATAATCTATATACTTTGCCCTATAGATCATATAGATATAAAATAACATTTGCATTATATATATAAGACTGATTCCGTTTAATTGTATTTTTTATTTATCTCGATAAATATTATGCAATTAGTCTATATATACCCTTTAGCAACACATATGATGCTTTTTATCTATTACTGATATCACAGATATAAAATAATTTGGTGATTATTACGATATTGGTACTGCCAACGCCATCTATTAAAGTTTTAGTAAACTTTATATTCATAGATATATTACGATATAATGAATTCTGGCAGATAAAAAAATAAAAAAAACATGTAAAATTCTTAATAACTTTTCTTATAACGTGAACGAAGTTGCGTCGGTGCTGCGTGTGTATGTAAAAAAGGGAAAATATTGAGGAAGGAAAGCAATTTCCCGGAAATGGTAAGTATTTTTGGGAAAATTTAATTTTTTATACCTATTGACAGACTTATCTAAGATATGCCTTTTACAACGTTTTCAACTTTCATTTAGTACAAAAATAATTTGTCGAATATACACTTTCTCATTTACCTTTTTGAAATGAATCAACAATTTGTTACTCATGACCAAATTATTTTCCCATGATTAATAATCACATTCCCTTGATTAATACTCATTACCAAATTATTTTCCCATGATTAATAATCACATTCCCACGATTAATACTCATGACCAAATTATTTTCCCATGATTGATAATCACATTCACATGATTAATACTCCTGACCAAATTATTTTCCCATGATTGATAATCACATTCACATGATTAATTCTTCAAAATTTCTAAAAAGACGGTAAATATTATAGTAATAAACATTACAAAAAATACATTTTAGAAAGACAAGAAAAGTCCGATTTTCCTATCCTTTCAAGCCGTTAAAGAATCCACGAAGGCTTGCGTGTTTCCAACTTAGATAAACCAATTTCCTAGTATGATTCTCGCAATAATCACTTATTTGGGCCCTCGGGAGTGAGCAAACATAATAAGGAGATAAGAAATTGGATATGTTGACTGCGTATCCTGGTCCATCCTTTCCACGTCCGGACTATTTCCGAAATGGGTCTAGTGCACACTATCATGCGTGTAAAGGTTCGTGCTCATCAGACAAAACGTTACTGGCCGGTGAAGGTTAGTAAAATATTAATAGTGATCGTAACAGTGGACATTATATATTTGACTATTTGAGACAGATG
Organism: Druceiella hillmani; assembly: GCA_039881145.1. Classification (NCBI taxonomy): domain Eukaryota; kingdom Metazoa; phylum Arthropoda; class Insecta; order Lepidoptera; family Hepialidae; genus Druceiella; species Druceiella hillmani. The sequence goes on along the minus strand of JAYKKI010000069.1, from coordinate 5,659,136 downwards.
TATTTTAAGAGCAGAAAGTGAATTGTCGCATCTGTAATAATTTCGAAGTATTATTTTGAGGTTAAGAAAAATAGATAGCTATTTAGCAGCTATTACGAGTAATATTCTTGCTAATATAATACAAGTGAAACTGTCTGTTTATTTCTTTCTTTGTCTATCTTGCACGATTAAACGGCTAATAGAATTTTAATGTTTTTTTATATAGATAATACATATCACAAATTAAAGAAAACATTTATATAGTTATGCTGTTAAGGGCAGAGCAGTGGACATATAAGCTTTTTACTAAGTGGACATTCTTTTTACTAAAAGGATTACTTAGTGGACATATAAATTTTACCTATGTTAGAAATACTCAATTCCTTGCAAAAATTATAGCAAAAGTTCTTGACTATATGTACCTATCGTAAATATGTAACACTCAGTAAATATTTCAACGATAAATAAGAGTAAACATATCATAACTAATAATTAGTAAAAGTATCATTTTTGATCATCGCATTATTACTAAATATTATACTCGCGAATATATATATGTGTAAACATACGATATCTTATGTAGGTATATAATAACATTTATTGTTGGTAAGGAAATACATTTAGAATCAAAAGTCCTTAAGCTGGTAATTTTAGAATTCGTAGGTTAAAACTATTTAAAATATGTTATAAGGTAAGGGTTATTCCACTCAAATAAATATGAAATACGAATGACAGGTATAAATAGAAGTATACAATTCGAGTGATAAATACTATTTCACTCTATTTTAGAGAGTGCTACGGAAATAGACGAAGAAATAGAAAATTTCACGCTTTTTCTCATTTTATTTTTATGAAAATTACACATTTTCAGCATTTGTACCAAATTCGCCAAAGAAAATGAAAAAAAGTTTCACTGTAGCGATTTTTTTTCGTTCCGAAGTCACATCGATTCGACACGTCATGAAGAAATCACGATGTTTGTGATTTTTTTTCAAATATTTGTATGTTGTTTGGTTTTAAATAACTTTCTATATTTCTTTTGAAAATTAATTTGAGTCTTTTTTACAAAAAAAAAATTAGTTTTTCATTTGCCATAGTTTACAAAATATTGTGAAAGAATTGAAAATCGGTTGTGAAATAGGTCTTTGGAAAATTTAATAACATTTTTTGATATCTTTTAATAAAAAGATTATTTCATCATTTAGAAAATTTCATAACATAACCTTTTCGAAAAAGTATGGTTGTAGATAGTTCTCAATGAAGTAATTTCAGCACTTAGTCAATAATAAAATTTTGGCGGCGCAGCTGTCGCGAATTTCATTTATTCAGGACCGTCTGCGTCGATTAGCTAATAAGTCCGAGACTTTACAGTTTAAGAGAAAAAGTTAGATATTAATTATAATAGTGACAGTACATAAATAAAGGTTTTTTGTCTTTTCCAAATACCACAAGGCAGAAGCTGCGGGAAAAGTTCGTGTGTTATGAAGGTAGAATAAAGAAAGACATTAACGCAGGTTCGGAAAATTCGGCGGAACTTTGTGTGGATTTTTCGAGCTTTTTAATTTAATTTCTTTCCCATTTTTGAGTTTTCCATGTATTTCCATTTCCATTTCGTTTCGGATTCTATACCTCACAAGGAAAAAAACGGAACCCTTATAAGGTCACTCACGCGTTTATTCGTCTGTCTGTGTGTCATAACTGTTTTTCCCAGAATGCACAGAGAAACAGAAACCTGACGTAGAAACTTGAAATTTGGCGTAGTGATAGAGCATATTAAGCTGAAGATATCTAATAGTTAATAATTGACACTAAACAGTATTCGTATGGAAATTTTACGAAATTCAAAATTATATTTTTTAAATTTCGTGTTTTGAGAAAACCTCTATAATTTTACGTCTGTGAATGATATGTTAGGTGATACATTTACAGGATGAAAAATAATATTTATATTTGTAAATAGTTTAATAAATGCTACATTCCCTTAAATGTTTAAACTGTTATGTTTATACTAGCGTGACCCGTGCGAAGTCTTCGCATTATTTATTCCATTATGAAGCTCAGATGACAGATCAAACAAATATTTTACTAAAATTGACATATAGAGGCGCAAGTATCAAAAGCATTGAGCTAAAGCGCCACTTTATTTATACGTGAGTGGATTTGAAAATAAACAAAAATTTTACCGACCGTCAATCATATTGACGTTGAGCCGTTAGATGGCAGCATTACTGTTTTGTGTATATAATTTTAATAATTAATTAATTTGCAAAAACAATAGCAATAATAAATTTTTTAGTTGTGGATGCCGGTAGAGCAAGCAATTATCTATAAAATGATATATAATTTATGTGGATTAGTTGTGAGGTTTTTTCTAAAAAGGGAGTGTAACATCTTAAAACCTTAGCGTATTAATATATATGATGATGATGATGATGATGATGATAAGATTATACTTAACAAATACAGTCTGAATTTTACTCTTACTTAAAAGATTTTACTTTTTTCGTTAGTATTTTATTTAAAAAGAATATTTTATGATAAATTTACGAACAATTCTTTTAGTTACAATGTACGATTTATTTAAACTATTAACTCCTAATAATTATGATAATCCAAGATGCCTCGAGTGCGTCCAAAGAGACAAGCACCAATATATTACTATGACTACAAATAACAATTTATTAGTTACAATTCCTATAACATAGTTAATGCTTCGAAAAGCAATGGAAGAATGTAACGCCTCTAACTCTACGAGCCACCCCTACCTATTTGATTATACTGTGTAAATTTAATTTTAATTGTTCACGTGGGAAAAGAAATTCACAGTGGTGGTGTCAAAAATTTTGTTTGTTACAGAAGAAACATAATATTAAAATTATAAATCTATATACTACTGAACTATATTTATTACATTAAATACTGGAAATATGTAATATAAATCATGTGTACATTATAACGGTAGTATAAAGACTGACTTCCTTTTGTATTGTATATTATTAAGCCCTTAGTATAACGGGACATGTCATTAGATAATTAGTGATTTAGATTAAATCTTTGCAACGAAATTACAGTTGAATAAGAAATAAAGAACAACAAAAGAGAGTAGGAAATTCTTGAAATACTGTTTCAGGCCCTCTCTTTCTCGCGATACCGTCACGAGTTTGTTTTAGATTCCGTCACGAGTTTGTTTCGTCACGAATTTATTGTGTGGGAGACTTACGAGTTGGTTTCGCGATACTGTCGTTCGTTCCGTCATGAGTATCTTGTGTGACTTACGTACGCGAAGTTAATCCGGATAAAGCGATATTTGGCACTTCGTCACATGATACCGCCACTAATTTGTGCTTTCACCTATTTATTGCGTGGGCGAATCACTAGTTGTTTGCGATATCGTTACGAGTTGGTGTCGTCATAAGTTTTTTTCCGGTACCGTCACAAGTTTTTCAGTTGTGACTTTATTGTGTGTGAGACTTATGAGTTTGTTCCCGATACCGTCACGAGATTTTTGCATGGGAGATTTACGAGATTGTTTCTGATACCATCACGAGTTTGTTAAGTCACAAGAGATTTTTGTATGAGAAATTTACGAGTTGTTTTCCTATATTGTCACGGATTTGTTCCGTCGCGAGTTTGTGTTGTGGGAAACTTATGTACGCGGAGTTAATTCAGTTGGAAAAGTGAAGCTGATTATTTAATGTCCCTCTCTCAGCTCGCGGTGTCGTCAAGAGATTGCCATTGCTATTGGTGTGTTCAGTATCGAACTAAACACCAAAACTGGTTATGGTATTATCTTTATAATGCCACATTAATTTGAATAATCCTCAGTTTAGTCAATGTTTTACTTCTAAATAAACCATTTTATATATTAATGTGTTTAAAAACAAATGGCGTAAGATGGAATAGGTTATTTTCACTTATTTTATTTATTATGACTTTATGGTTTTCGTTAGGTCCAATATTTAAAATACTCTACTAAGAAGGAGTTTCCTCTTAGAGTATTTTAACTTTGACTACTTTGAGTTAAGAAAATATGTCATCCAAAATATAATGAATTGGTTGTATATTAAAGGGGTGTATTCCGAATAAGCATTCAAAAGCTGTGAGTTAATAAATTTAATTTTTTTCTGCACGATATTTTTTGGACATATCTATTCTACATAATATTGCAATGTAAATAAAGTTCTCAAATGTTAAAAATAGTACTTTGTCAAAAGTAAGAAATTCGTTTCACTTGTTTACTAAGAAAGACTAATGAATTTTAAGTTAAAAGTTGCTAGGAACGATTAAAAGTTTACATTCAGACTAATATTATGGGTCAGATTTTCCAATTTTCACCCGCACATAATCGACAAAGATTTTCAGTTCTTTAAATAAATCCAACGACATTATGTTCAATCTATTGTACATAACCATGAAACGACTCGAGCCTACCATTTTGTACAAGCGAGCGGTACGCACGGACCCGGGGCACCCGCTACAGACCCGGCGAGAAAACGAAGGGCGGAGAGCCCTGTTACTAGAGCTTTTCCCGGGGCGGATAATGGAGTGGAAATTAGGCTCGGCCATAACAATTATTCAGTTAGCGCGCCGAGTATGTCACGCGCGTACAGCGAGAACATTAACTAAACTCGAGGGCCTCCGAATTGTATTCGATTAGTTATGCGACTGTACAAATAGCTGCGAATGTGAGTACATCGTTCGTGACTAATTGGAGGAACATAATCACCCACGTCGAAGGGTACTTGTTAGGAGAAATGGACAAGCATGTCGGCGATACGATATTAGAGTGAATTAATATCATAAGACCGTACGTGTGAATTTATAAAGTTTTCAAAATTGCAATTGGCTCTATGAAAATCGACAAGCACGTAGAATATCGGTAAGAAAACAATAATATTAGTAAAAGTTAACAAAGCTATATCCTAAACAATTTCCATCAAAAATAGATAGAAATGGAAAATTAGGGAAAGGAATTATTTTAGCAATGTATTCTAATTACTAGGGATAGGTTCTCTTCACAATTTAGCAAGGGATATTTATATAGCTCTATAGTACTTCAAGACTGAGAATTTAAATTTCAGTATATGAATTTGAAGTCAATTGAACTAAATGTGGTCAAATTTCTTGTAGTTAAAGATGTAGTATTATATAGAAGATTTCAATCTGATAAAATTTACGGGTAACTAACTTTTATATGACTCCCGCTTCAACAGTATATATGGGTACATACCCACACTCTTAATGAAGATCCCAAAAATAGATCTACAATTTATTTAAAGAAGTTATGACTTCTCCATTTTAAGGATTTCGTAGCTCAAACTAAAAATTGGGACCCTTGTAGGATCCCTTACGTGTATATCAGTTCATTTGTCGTAGTCAATTTTCTCAGAAACTGTGCGATGTATAAACTTAGAATTTGGCCCACATAGCGAATTAGTTAACTTTTTTAAAGTATTAATGTAAGAATTAAAGATGTCCTAAAATTTTTTTTTTCATTTTATAGATTACGTGGGGTATTATTTGAAAGGGCTTGTTAGGAGGAATACAAAATTACTTTTGTCTTTATTTTAAATTATATATTTAAAAAAATATTCTTAAAAATATTCAAAAAAGAGTATTCCCATTCCATCCCACCCTAAATACTGAAACTACTAAACTAAAAATAATGATAAAATAATGAGTCACATAAAATCTGACTACGCACGACATCTGACTACGCACGACTCATGTTAAATATGAAAAAATAATGAGTACGCACGACTCGTGTTAAATATAAAAAATAAATCTGACTACGCACGACTCATGTTAAATATGAAAAAAATAATGAGTCACATAAAATCTGACTACGCACGACAATAATGAGTCACATAAAATCTGACTACGCACGACATCAAATAATGAAAAAATAATGAGTCACATAAAATCTGACTACGCACGACTCATGTTAAATAAATTCATTTCGATATTTCGACTTCTACATTTGGAATTTTACTTTTATTTCAGCGACCTCCAGTAGTTCCACTTCGGTACTCGCTTCATGGATTTGTGGAGTCGCTGAATAGGATGATGAAGTCAAATTAAAAAGAAGCAATTTTTACACTTTATTGTGCTGCAACTGAAACTTTAAGAAATTTTACAATTGATGATATAGGTGACTCTTTTTAGCGTTACGAGTACCAGGAGTTAACGACGTAGTACTAAAGCGTTTTATGTATTTTTATGAAACCTAGTGGTCGCTCAGTGGTCGAAATTTGACCATAATTCATTAAATTTTTAAGTTTGAAGGTTATTGAGGTTCTTTTGTTAGATTTCAATTTTTATTTTGTTAGATTTAATATTATACCTCTATTATTATTGCATACATTTTTTTAAAATGTTCTTCTATTACGTCAGTTGAGAGCGTGCACAAATACGTCATTAACGTGTGTTGTTTGCCTTAGTTCTCTGTAATACCTATGAAATTATACATATATTTTAGTTTTCTGCACTCCTTCTCCATATAAACTTTAACTATGTCGAATGTCACATTCCTCCGTGCGGGTAATATTCTTAAACAGGTGTACAAAGTTTTCTCTTCACGTATTAATATATAGATATATGATTAAGTTATTTGTAATCTCGATTGCTAGATTTGACTGATCAGAGTTTAAGTAAATTTTGTGTGATGAAATGATAAATAGAAACTTAAACCCAAAAACACAGAGCAATGTATTTCATTCGGTTAGTTTCTTCCAATTCGAAGTTTAAATATTTAATTATTACTAACCAGTGCGAGCTGTCTGCAATTAACTATATTACGTAAACAGATACAAGAAAGTAACATCGACTCCGCCCGCCCAGTTAAAACATAATGAATTAATTGCTTAGGAAAACGGACGAACATTGAATTCAAATAAGTCTCAGTTCTTGCGCCGGCAATTAGGCCTGACGAAGTCCGCGCTGTTTAAGAGGGAGAAAGGCTCGCGTACTCCTTTGCAGGCTCCGTCGCAAACGAGGACGAAATTGGGCGGAAAGCTATTCCGTGCGAGCTTTCGCAGTCGTTCTAGGGTGCCGCGCCGGAAACTTAAAGCTTTGCGTAGACCGTCTACGCTGGAGTTTTGCGTCGTCAGTGTCGCGTAGCCTATTTCGATGTTGGTTAACATTATTCCATGAAGTTTAGTTATATGTATGTGTGTTAAACTATATTTCGTTAGCCAACCGTATTGTTTTATAAATGGTAAGTAGTTTCGACAAAGATAAGAATATTAAATTTGTTTGTTAAGACAGTTTGCTGTTTTTCTAGAAGTACTATATTTGCAGTAAAATTGGCTTAAATTTACTAAAGGTAAATTAATAGATTCTGGTGTTATCAAGAACACAAAGTTTCCCACTAAGTTTACTATTTTAGGTTAGAGTTTATACATGGTTGGCATTTTAATTCAGTTTTTAATATGTTCATGGTATATATTTAACTGTTTTTTGTTTTGAAATCAGATGTACTAATTGTATATTTGCTATAGTTTATATGAGGATTTGACTTATGACTTGAGTCACAAGTCAACAACTCTTTATACAGATATAACATAGAGAAGTACTATGTATACAAGTATAATATAATTTCAGCTCCTTCATTTAAGATTTGGGTATTTATTTTTGAATATTGAATATATTTGGCATTAATTCTATAGAAATTCATTATTCACAATTAACGCAATTAGCGAATTTAGAATATAGGTGATGAATATTTAGTTTTTGCTAATTGCCCACCTGAAGATATTGATGACCTAATATAACGAAACTTATGTCGCGGTTAAGAATTTAAATAATTTAATTTAAATAAAGTAGAAATAATACTATATAACGTAGTTTTATTTCATTGTGTATTTATTTTTGTGTAATACACATTATAATTAACAATGAAAGTACTTTATTCATCCTAACTTGTCACCACTATGAATATTTCTAGGGTAATAAATATTTAATAATACCTAATATAATTGAATAGAGGGAGGCATATATATTACCAAGAATATTTGAGCAACTATGACAACTAATAATATCGATATGGTTTTTTTACAACATTTACGTAGGTTTCTAAAACCCCATTTTTAATAAGTTTAGTCTCAGAAATAAGGGGGACGGTATATATATATATATATATATATATATATATATATATACACACACATACATATATATATATTTATATATACATATGTATATATATGTACATATATTTATAATTAACCCTTTCAAACGATATTCTGCACTATATACAGAAGGTAAAAAAAAGTTAGTACTCCATTTCGCCTCTCTAAAATTTCCACATAAATATTTTTGAGTAATAAAATGATATATGTGTGGGTTAATATACTTTATTATTGTACCAAATTTCAAGTTTCCACAAGCGATTTCTGAAAGAAACGGTTATGACAGACGGACATACAGATACGTGAGAGTTGTCTTATAAAGGTTCTGTTTGTCCTTTTGAGGTACTGAACCCTATAAAAATATAATCACTCTGCAAGGAGAAATTCCTTGTAATCGTTAATTGTCTGTTGGTTTCTTGTTGCAAGCTATAGTGGGAAATAGTAATTATCAACAGGCAGATTTAAATTTTTGATTTCAATATTATTTTTTAATCTTGTTAGTAGCTTTACTAACGTTGATCGAAAATGATGTTATCACCGAGTTAAAATACAACAAAGTACAAGATTTCTTCCGTGTACTCTCAAAATATATATTTACAAAAGATTAACGTGAATTATAGTATTGCATGGAATCGGGAAATGGCCATTAAATAAATAATTAATCTTTGAAAAAAAGAAGATCTTAAAAAGAATTTAAGGGAAAAAGAATTTAATCATATAAATATTGGTTAGCGTATTCGCTAGAATCAAACATTTATAACGAATTTAAACGACTTAATATTGCTAAGACTACTAAGACTTCTCGTATGTCATATTTTGGACATTTGTTTATAATGAACTATTGAAAAAGTTAAGACTTATTTAGAAAGTTAACTTTTAGCAAGTCATGAAGCTAAAAAGAACGATGGCTTCCGTTCAGGTGATATGATCTTGAGAATAACCTCAAAAGTTTGGGTTTAAGCAACTAGAGAGTTTTAGCATACTGTATATTCTGACGGTGAATACTGATTGGGATGATCGTGGCTTAATACGTACTGTAGTGTCGAAGAAGAAGATTAATACTGATAATATTTTCTTAATCTTTAGGGAAAATAAAACCGCTTTATTTCAATATAATGTGCTCTAGGATTCGAATTCTTCTGTCATTGCAGTTCTTATTTCTACAAGGTTTTTTTAAGCAGTGTACAACGTCAAAGTGCACGAATTGGGCGGGCTTAAGGCTTAATTACAGCTCTTGTTTTATTACAATTTCGGGATCATTATCACTTGGGGCTCAACCCTTCATTATAAAGCGTTAAGGGTTTGATTAATCTTTACATCACTTTGGGACGGGTAATGAAGTATGGCATTTTTATTTCTTTACGCAATATTTTAATATGTCTGATGTTCAATATATTTCAAATTGCTATGCCTAAGACGCGTAAGGAAACAATTGTATTAATCAGTATAAAGCAATTAGCATCACCTGGTTATTGCAGTAGTTCTAAGGGATTTAAAATAAAAGTGATTAAGATTTTTTTAGATATTACGCAAAAGTTTCGTATAAAATATGGCGTCTAAAACTAATGTTGAAAGAATACAACGTAGTTCTTTCAGCCTAAGTATTGAAAGTTCAGAAGCACGAGTTGAAAGGGAAAAAGATCACGCAGAGGCACATATATAACGTTTCCGGATAATTCCTTTATGCCCGAGCCCCATCCGGTTTCATTGTTTCGTTGACAACACTGTATCCGGTCAAAGTACTGATAAAGGATTTTGGGTAATTATTGTTGCATATACGTGCTTAGCTTTCAATTTCAGTTAAGGATTTTGGCTCTGAGTTGGTATCTTATGGGAATAACGAAGTATATTTTCGCTTCTATTTTTAATTCATCTCATTCATTCATCTTCTTTTCAGTTAAATTAATTTTCCAGCATCTGAGATGCTGCAGATTTTGTGTTATCCCTAAAACTGTATTTATCTTATTTTATGATTAGGTCGTTGACTTGGATTTATATTATTGGACTTAGATTTATTTTTACTTAACGGAAAGCACGGTTGCTATCTTTCGTTGCTATTTGTTTAATGTACGGGTATAATTGTTACTTAGTATTAAGGTGAATTAATTCTGTATACGTACTGTTGCGACTACAATGTTGTAATAATTTAATAAACAACAACGGTAAATTTGACTTATTAAGTTACGTTATTTTGTAGTATTTATCTTTATTCAATATTAGAAAGCATGGTTTTTATTTATTTGTTTAATGAACGGGTAATTGTCATTTAGCATTAAGATGAATCAATTCTGTATATATACTGTAGTGCCCACAATGTTGTAAAATTTTAATAGACAACAACGTTAAATTTGACTTATTACGTTATATTATTTTGTAGTATTTATCTTTATTTAATATTCTTTATTAATTTTTTTGTTTAATTTAGTTAAAAGAGATCAGTGAATAGGCGTTGACCCTTTTTAGAATTTTTAGACGTTTATCTTCAAGGGTTAAGAAAATGGAAAAATCTTTGAAAAATTAAAAAAAATCAACGAAAACGAAAGGAAAGATTGAAGTAAGAGTAGAAAAATGTTTCTTTGCAATAAAATGATCTTATTCAAGTGGCCCGGGAAAAAGATATTAAACTAGATTTTACTCACAGTTTCGCTCGCGTGAATATTGTGAAGCTGAAACTTAGCGACAGAATGACTTTCCCTCTTATGACTCAGCGCCGCCACCGTAGTAACATTTCATAGAATTTCCTGCTTGCGGGCACTCTGAGATACGCCTCGCACAGATTAACATAGCTCCTTAATTTCGACATCTACGTTAATATTTTATATATAAAAATCTTCTAGAACAAACATTCTATACGAAGGTGAAAACCGCATTGAAATAAGTCGAGTCAAACTCAAAATTATAAGCGAACAAACAGAAAAATAAACAGACAGACGTTGCATTTATATGGATTTCTATAAATTGATTATTTTTTATGTAAAAGTATACGATTGGGTTTGTTGTTTTATAAAAAAAAGTATATCTATATATATAGTAGCTATCACGTTTTAATGTTATAATTAATTTAAAAATATACTTCCTTGTATTCCTACTATTAACATAGAAATTATGTTTAATATATTTACGTTAATTAAGCATACTTTATTTGCAGCAGGTATCTTATGTTTTTGTTCACTTTATACTTATTACTTTATTGGTATGTGTTGAAAATGTTTAATGTTTGATGAATATCTGATAAATAAATAAATTTACAAAATATTATGGGCAGTCTGACTGTAAGTAGATAAGTATTAGTGTTAATAATCTGGATTCTGTGGATCATTCAAGATATAGAAAATTACAAATCGATCATTAATCTCCAATCATTTGACATGAGACCTGGGTTCAGATATGTGATAATATTTTTTAAGGTCAATTAATGATAACTGTTGTTTACTTTTTGAGAGCTATTTAATATATATATGAATATTGTTCACTGAGAAAAAAATATTAATACACTCAAATAGAATATGGAATGGAATATGAGTTTGCGAAACTCCATCTCGTTTGTATTGTCATTTCTCTTCGTTTGTGTTCAGAGCTTGAATTAAGACACGTGCTTATACTTTTAGTGCTAAAATATGGTTTGTGTAAATTTTTAAGGCTTAATATTTAAATTTTCCTAAATATTTAGACGTTCTTAATTGAAAACATAGAGTAAATATCTTTATGGTCAATCGATGGTAATAGGAGATTATAAAGCTCCGTTTATTGTTTGTATTCAGAGCTTGAATTCAGATATGTAGTCATATTTATAGTATAAAAATAATGTTTGTTAATTTTGAAGATCTAATATGTTTAAATGTTCATTATTATTGAGAACAGATAGTATATATTTTCATGGTCAAAAAATGGTGATAGGAGATTGTGAAGCTCTGCTGATCGTTTGTTTTTAGAGTTTAAATTCATATACGTAGTTATATTTATAATATAAAAATAATGTTTAAGATAATTTTTAAAATCTAATATGTTTAAATGTTCTTCACTGAGAACAGATAGTATATATTTTCATGGTCAATAGATGGTAATAGGAGATTATGAAGCTCCGCTTATCGTTTGTATTTAGAGTTTAATTTTGACACGTGATCATAGTTTCAAAACCAAAATAATGCTTATTTTGAAGACTAAACATATTTAAATATTCTTCATTGAGAACAGATAGCATATATATTTATGGTATATCAATGGCAATAAAGCATTATGAAGTCTATTGCTGAGATTTTGCTGACTACTAATTAGTTTTCTTCAATGAGAGGTTAGAAAACCATACAGGCAAAAAATATATATGAAATTCATTTGTTTGTACTGCACATATTTTTTCGTCTCATTTATATTTATATGATTTTTATATTTATTTATATTTATATGAGTTTCTGATGATTAGGTTTAAAGTAAATATACTTAAGTTATCCAGTTAAAAGTAGATTATCTACTAAATTCTAATTTGATGACAAAATACATAAATCAAGGATCACAATAATGAAGTAAAATTTAATTTCGTCATTTGTGTGCGAAATATGTGTTCGTGCGTCATGTGCGTTCGTGCGCTATCGCGGCCCAATTGCTGGCCCTTTCAAAAGACGTTGTGCCACTTCCAACTGTTTTCGTTCTCCATACTTTTTTATCTGTTCCGATTTAGACTCATTGGGATATTGCTGGAAAGCTAGCAAGCTGCCCTTTTTAGTTGTATGTATTTGATATATTTCTTGTTGGCGTGCTGACGATTACAGGGAGATATTTTGAAAATTTTCTTATATTTCTGTCCAAATTATTTCCAACAAAATATTATTGAAATTTAAGTATCATATATGTTTTTTTGATAAATTGATAACTCTTGAGGAGAGCTTTTGATTGAGAGTAAATTAAACATTGTGAAAGAGCAGAGTGCAAGGCTAAACTGCGTGGAAGTTACTGAGGCGCGGAGGATTATACACAAAATAGCAGAATCCACCTACAACTTACGTGCCATGTGTTATCCGAAAGTTACTAACCAATCATTATTTCTTCGTAGATAAAATTATATCATTTTGATCTGTTTTTCACTTAATATTTCAGAAATTGATATGCCTAATCTTATTGAATTATTTCGTTACGCTAAACTTTTTATCCCGTGTACTGTTCTGAATTAAAACGTCGTCAAAATACTTGGGTTGACGCGTTGGGTTTGTGCGTGCGCAGTCCGCACCCTCCGATCGCGCGACGCTCCGGCCCTATACGTTTAGCTGAATTATTGAAATTACTTCGAGAGAAACTGTCGCTCATTTGGGGGCGATTGCCGTCCCAGACCCGGCATAGATTTTAAAGAATTTTCACATCAAAAGGAACAAGTAGAAACAAAACAAGCATTGAACATAAACCACGTGGAATTTCACATTGACAGCTCACAACTTAAGAGGCTATTGCACCATCGTCGACCTCGAAAGCAGCACGCTACCCTAATTGCCTGGGCGCCGCGTCGTCTGTGACTCAACTTACCCTGGGTCAACACTACTCAACGAGGCCAGACGTCTTAATGATTATCACTATACATTACGTTTCTATATCATGTTTGACTGTAAATTAAATTAAGGCATAGTAATATATACAAATAATATATATTTTCCCATTGATAATACAAATAATATATATTTTGCCATTGATAACCGTCCTTTGTCAATGACAAAGGACGCTTGGAAATGCAAAAGTTTCAATATCTTATAGAGATGCATATTTTACTTACTACCTTAAATTAGGTAAGTACTGCACTATTACAGGAATATTGATAATGTTGTGTGAAATACAGAAATTTACGTAAAAAGTGGACACGCATACTTAACAAAAATCCAAGGGCTGATTTGGAAAATTCCTTCTAATTTCAAGTTAATTAAAATATGAACAATCCGTATAGCGAGCGCGTAAGTTAAAGTATAGTAATTTATTCATTATATTGTAATATAACAGAATAACTAGCATTTTAAGTTTCCGTACCACAAAAGGAAAAAATGGAATCCATATAAAATCAGTCGGTTATTCATCTGTCCGTTTGCCCAGGCCTTTTTAGCAGAAAGAACTTGGTAAAGTGATAAAGACTAGTACTCAAAAATAGTCAAGTGGAAATTTTAGGGGGAAAAAGTAAATACTCGAGAAAAAATTAAATTCGATAAGAGAGTATAGGATATCAGTTGAACAGGCCATTTATGTGGGTCTCAAAGATATTTTCTTCATAAATATAGATCCTAAATATATATCGAAATACATCTTCAATACATCTTAGGATTGTTGGGACATGTTGAATCTTTCTATTGATCGTCAGAATATGTTGTTGAATAAAAACAGACGACAAAGGTCTCTTACTCGTCACATCGTATCACAACAAAAGTTGTTTTCGATGATTGTTTACTCCACGTTTATCAAAAATATCTTGAACTTTCAGATATAAAACAGAATGTTGACAATAACAATCTAAGATTCACACCATGACGCTGAACGTTCAAAACAAGTGTTAAATGAAATTAACGCAATCATTAAATTATAAATAATACAGCCTTAAATTTCACGCCACCTAAACAAGACACGTAAGCCTACAGGCCTTTGCGCTCAGTCTGCCATCCGCCGCCCAACAAGATTATCGCATTACTCTCGCCCCCGCCCTCGTCGCGCTCCGCCCGCCCTAATTGTCCTGGCACAGTGCCGTTTGTGCCCGAATTTGCGATGAATTAACCCTTCAACTCCCACCGATGAGGTATAGTGTAATTAAAAATTTTAAATAACCAATAATCAAGTTATCAAGTATAACATAGACCATGACATTGTCCCGTAAGTATTCTCTAAGGGGACCTGAAAACACATCATAAATTCTGTTAGAAAAATATCAGTATTCTGTTAGAAAAACCTTTACAGTTATGTAATTTTTTAAATTGTCTATTAGATGTATTATATTGTATAAATTAGCAATGACTTTGTATAAAAAAGACTTATCATTAACGCTCTAAAAATGGTTCTCAAAAGTCATCGTAATTGATGTGTCTTTATATAATTATCATTAATTAATAATATTGATGTATAATTATCATTAATTATAATTATCATTAATTAATAATTTATGACCTGCAGTATGTGTTTATTTATTGTCATATGTGTAAAACAATGCAGTACAATATTACTGCATTGTTTTATTATATTAAATATCGAAATACCCACTCAGGTTTTAGGAAAATGTTTGAATATTGCTAGTAAAATCTAAGAATGATTCATTTCATTACAATTATCTGTAAATAACATTTACTTTAAATTGTTTACTACATTATTTTTAATTTATTGTACATCTATAAAAGACAAAAAGGATGGCAAATATAAAACGCGAAAGTAAGACAAGACAAAACTGAATTTTGTCGGTTTCGTTCGAAAAGATTTAAGTTAATTTAAGCGGTTGCCTACTTGCGTCCTATAATTTTACTCCCAATTTTCATAATTACAACTATCTCTTTAATATATATATGTACATATATATATATATATATATATATATATATATATATATATATATATATATATATATATTTTGTGTCTGCATCTCTTTTTTTATTGACTGATATTCTATATTTGAATGTTTTGCTTGTTTTATCAGTATAACGTGTCTGTTTAAATAATATATAAAATTTGTATAATTGTGAAAGATTGACATATAAAAGGGCACCAAAAATATGAACAGCATTTTTTATTAATTTCAGTTTTTTTTCATTTTATACTGTTTAATATTTAATACGAGGTAATAGGAAGAACGAAAAGTTTATGTGTATATATATATATATATACACAGAAAATGAACATTTTTAAGACAGATGTAGTAAATTAATTCTGTGTTATATTTCACTGGAAAAACACGTATCAATACTTTTATTGAAATTGTGTGCGATAATCTTAGCTCCTTCAGTATTTTTGTTCAGAGGTATTCACTAGTGAAATAAAGTTACATACTTCCTACAATGATACGATCGTTAAATGTTCTCATCTGCTTTAAGTGCATTTCATAACACATTTCGTATTAAAAAAAAAAGATTTTCTCCGAAAAAAAACGACTAATTACTGACTAATACTTCATATATTTATTTGAAGGAAAAATGAAATAAAAATAGAATTTCTTTCACTTGAATAAAATCATCAAGAATGTGAAACATTTATTCATATTATTTTCCTAAATGAATATAATGTTACTTTGTTTATTACTTGCTGTTTGCTACAGAATATGAAAAAGATTACAAGAAGTTTCACTAAGTAATAATTCATGGGAAATAATGTGAATAATTTAGGACAGACATTTCGTCAAGTAATAATACACATAAAATGAATGTGTATAATTTAGAACAGAAGTTTTGTCAAGTAATAATACATATAACACGATTGTGTATCATTTAGAACAGAAGTTTTGTCAAGTAATAATACATATAACACGATTGTGTATAATTTAGAACAGAAGTTTTGTCAAGTAATAACACATAACACGAATGTTATCATTTAGAACAGAAGTTTTGTCAAGTAATAACACATAACACGAATGTTATCATTTAGAACAGAAGTTTTGTCAAGTAATAACACATAACACGAATGTTATCATTTAGGACAGAAGTTATACACCGGTCATCGTGATATTTTAAAATATAAGTGGAAACATTAATTAACGAAAATATTCCTTATGAATCTTATATTTCCAATCCAGTACTTCTTTGTAGATGAGCTTTCTAATTTTTCTTTTGGGTGACAGACTGTTGGATGCGTCATTCTTGAAAGAGTTAAAATTGTTCACGAGAGAACCATCCTACAGTCAATTTACTCTTGCTAACCTGATAGTTGACCCCGTGACCTGTCGTTTTTTTGAAATGAATTTTCAAAAAATTCAATTTATTGATACTCGCGTTATAAAAATGGAAATCCCCTAATTCTTTTTCAATTTATAGAAAATGCATATCGTAGTGGATGAAAGAAAATGCATATCGTAGTCCATGTTATAAATCAAATGTATCTTCTAAATTTCATGTTTCAAACATCAGTTGCATGTATGGTCGTTTGTTAGTTAATTTTCATAATTCTACGGCTGCTGATTGGGGCTAAAGGTTGATAAGTTGGTTAGTCAATAATATTTAATTGTTATAAACCAAAATTAATTTAAGAAAAACATTGTATTTTAAAAAGGAAAGTTAACAATTAGGGAAACTTAAGAAAATCCTCGTAAAACATTAAAGTTACGGCCATGTTTGACTCATCTCGCCACTAAGGGTTAAATATTCGCACGCGAAACCCCGGAAACGACAGATGACGCGCGCGACTCCCGCCCGGAAATTGACTACCAGTCGATGCCACTTCCCGTCTTTTCTTTTTAATTTGCACTCCTCGCCACTCCTGTGTTTTATCGCCCTCCCTCATTAGGCGGCCGTACAGTGAGCGGCCTTGGCAGTCGGACTGGAAGTTAAGTCGGCAAGTTTGTTGGAATTTGGAGGGACAGATTTAGCTTTATCAGTGTTTTAGATGTAGATGGGGCGCGCCGGGGGCCGTCTTCGGAGTCTCGCTTTGTTATCTCGGTCGGCGTTACGGACTGTATCCGGTTTTTGTAAATGTTCGGCTGAATTTTATTTATTTTACCAGTGTCTTTGGTGACTTAATGGAAGCTTTTGTTTGTCGATGGTCACCGTCTAGCTTATTTGCTTTTATATAATTATTGTAGATTACGATAATTCATTGTGCCTAATAAATACTAACAAATGTTAATGGATGGGTATTTTCAATAGAAAATGGACCAAGCATATACCTCATCAATATATGTACCGGTTTATGCAGAAATATACATTTTTAAAAGTTTTATTACTTAGCGGCTTTAGAGTACTTCCTTTATAAGTCGTTTCTTTGTATTTTATTTTACGACACTTATGTGTTTAAATATTTATTGCGACTTCAGAGAAAAAGATCTTCTTAGAGAAAGATTTTTATTAGATAAAGATCTACTTACGGATGCTGTTAAGTGTAAAGCGACGGTTGTTGAAAATAAGAGATGTATAGCAGAGTGTGAAATAAAGATAGGGAATGTTTCAGCGCAAGGGAATGAGGCTGTTTGTTTAGGAATTTGTTTATTGTATTTGGAAATTATTTTATTGTCGACAAGGGAAAGACGGAGATTAAGTCCATTGATGATTACATGATACAATTAACATAATAAATTACCTCTTTCGAAAACATTAAATGTATATCAAATAAAGCGAAAGTAGTTGTACATTGTAGTGTATTTGTGGTAGTAAATATATGTGTATATATATATATATATATATATATATATATATAAATAAATATGAAAGCGAGTTTTGGATAACGCAAAAAATTGGGTGAAGCTGTTTCTTGTCAGCATGGTCGAGATTTGTGCGGGACAACGTCTTTTTAATGAAAGAAAAATATTTTCGAGCGGATATCAGATTACTATTGCTCGTCTTATGAGCCAATGCTTCGTGTTGCTACAGTGACACACAAGATATTGGAATTTTTTAGCTTTGAAATTGTCAAGTTTCGACTATGGATGCACATAACAAATATAAACATTTATCCAATGCCGTTTTGTATTTATTTCACACACCTCACTCAGTGAAATCGTATTAGGACTCGTCTCACTCTAATTACATGACGAGCAACAGTGAACTGAGACGCGCTCGAAAATTCGCCTCAGGAGCATGATTCCGATAAAGTAAATTTGAGACTTTGACTTTCTGTCAAATGACATCACAATGTTTTTTTTCGCTCTCGTCGATTGGGCAGCGGGCAACACCCGCGTCAATTTTCGAACCCGTGCATGAACCCCCGTACCGCGTTATAAGACATTATCGCGTCAAAATATATAATAAACAATTTAGGCAATAGTATTAAAAATCATTATTACATGGGAATTCGTGGGCAAAGAAAGCGTGAAAATAAGAAATATTATGGTGATTAGGCCACATTAAAGGAATTGGTAATAAAAATGGCGTTGGTAGATCGAAAAACAAATGACGATTCCAGAAAAACATAAATGCACTAAGTTCATAAATGTCTAAATGATGATTATTTAAATAGCCATAAAAATAGAATAGAATATACGAACGCATGCACGACAAGCATTATAGCTATGTGCATGAAAGATTATATGCATTATATAAGTGCAACACACTCACATAGATGCATATATTAGCTAGGCCCAATTATAATAAACGTCGGCGATTGCGAGGAGGTGATTCGTGGACGTTGTGTCGTTACTAGGTTTGCTGTAGAAAAACTTCGGAAGATTTATAGGGACATGAGGATCACCAAAAACAATAAATTCCCTTGATAAGATATCTACTATTTTTAATTTTCATATAGGGAATATGGACATTGAGGCTATAGGATTGTCAGAAGATCGATGTCTACTCGGTCTACTCAGAATTTCTTGAACTGTTCATGACATCAATGTGTTCATTTTCAAAGAACTCAGAATAAAAGAAAGGTTTATCATCCATTGTGCAAATACGAAACTTGAAGTTCTTTGGATACATCTTTGGACACAAAAGATCATGGGGCGCTATCCCGCATGATGGACTCACTTTATAATATTTTTTTGGTTTTTACACAATGCCAAAATTGGAAAATGTAGACGCATCTCGAGAATGACTACTGAAAGTTCGGCTGAAACATGCGCACGCTCAATATGTCAAGAGCACACGACTAAGAAAAAGAATCATATAACCATATGTATATAATCAAATAAGCGTACGTACAAAATCATATAATTGTATGTACATAATTATATAAGCGTGTATATTTTGTAATTAATATTAAGTTTTTTATGTTTGGAAAATCGATTCTTTTTATATATAAATGGATAGATATATCATCATTGTTGGATGTTAGTATTTAATAACCTTAAATACTAACATCCAATCTCTCCTCTGAAATTATCATATTTAATTACGAGTATATCCCATTAAATTACTTACATCGGTGTACATATATATTTTAGCGTAAGAAATTGATTCTTATTAACATTATAATGTTAAATAAATTTATACAAACATCTTATCGCAAGCTTCTATATAAAATTCCGTTTCTGTGATTCAAGCATACCATGATATCAAAGATTTCACATTTATTTAAATTAGCTCATATAATACACGTGGACATGTCAAAATGTCACGATAGCTCTCAGGACTTGGCGAGTAACTCCACGTAAAAGAAGCAGCGCTTACTTTGCCTTGTTACTGAATAATGTATGATATGCATACTACGTCCCGGAAAGGCAACGTTGACTGATGAACGGAATTATTCGAGAATCAAATATTTCGTCGCGACCTTTAATAATTAAATAAGTTCACTACGACTTTGCCAAGCTACGGAGGTAAAGCTACGAGCTACGACGTCATGGTGCTACGAATGGGGAGCTATGGTGCTACGATGGATAAGCTTAATTTTTAATTATATACGCATAGTACTGTGTAACATGATAGCTTTAAAAGTGGTAGCTATAAAGTTTTATAATAGATGAGTCCGGTAATGATCTTCTATCTTTTAAGACCTGATGACCTTGTTAAAGGCGTCTAAAACACCAGTCTGTGGGTCATAAAGCAACAGTGTTGTTTAACTAACTGCGAACAGGATCTTAATTAGTAATGGTTTCTACGTTTAGCATGTTGATAAGAATGTGGTGTTCCTGTATACACTTTGGCTTAGAATTGTATTTTTCCAGATATTGGACGGGGTTCACTTCCAGAGTATGATATAATGAAAATATTTATTAATAAATAAACACGCTTTGAGCACGTTGAGGGTTAAAAAGTACAAAATTACGTAGTCCAGTTTATCTATATTTATATATATATATATATATATATATATATATATATATATATATAAATTGCAAACTTTTGTGCTTTTGCTTTGGAAATATTTGCAAAAAAGATATTTGGGTAGATGAAGCATTAAGACCATTTTTGGAATTTTTATGAATTTATTTGTTTACGTCTCATGTGAAAATAACTTATCTAATTCGGATGGATTTTTTCAGAAAAAATAAACATTTAGTTTATTGATTGTAATCAGTTCACTCAATCAGAAGATACGGAAATTTGATGTTTTCAAAAATGTATTTATCTTGCATTAATACAACAATTAAATATCTGGTAACTCGATGCTTAGTAATTATATAAATGTACGTGTATTTACGTACATAAAAAGATAGCGTTACATTCTTACTTTTTAAAAGGAGACCGGCGAATATGGGCCGAGACGTTCCAGAGATAAACACATAATTTTTAAAAAAGCTGGTATTTTTTAGAATATAAAAAACCAAACAATTCAGTAATTGACAATCAGGAAAGAGGAAAAAATAGAATTAAAATTTGTAACCATAATATGAAATAAAAAAGCCATCTTCATAAATGCGTAGATATTAAATTTTGTAAATTTTAAAAATTGTCAGTTGGAAATTAAAATAACAAAAAAAATTTAATGGAATACATAATAACTTTTTAGAAACGATTACAAAGAATAACCAATGCCTTTTGCTTTCTTTAATGTGTAACCATTGCCTGAATTAAATAAAAATAAACTGTTAACATACATTGACAACAGTTCTATTGTTGTCAAAATGAATGGCTTTTTCCCTCTTATCGAGGTTTATGTAATTTTTATCGATGAACCTGTGGCAGATGTAAATTTTATGGATTAATATCGTACATCGATGGATAGACGATACACCAATACACAATCTGTACTTTGTTTTATCTCGCTAGTTCAAAGAATTCCGTAAAAATTACATTAACAATCTATTATGAAAAATAACCTAACTTCATAAAAAAGTACAAGATTTCACTTTTATCTGATTGACGATTTTGAGACAACATTTAAGGAGTTTATTTCTTAATTATCTCTATATAACAGTGTCATTATTGTTCTTGTAACTCCTGGGCCCAACACTATATAGAAAAAGAAAAAAAAAGAACGCAGTCCTTTGGTAAAATTTGGTAAACTTATAGAAAGAATGTGCTTGATATGACGTAGTTTCCTTTCGTTTTTTTATCTTTTTTAGGGTTTCGTACCCCAAAAGGAAAAAAACAGAACCCTTGTAGGATCACTCACATGTCCATCTGTCACATCTGTTTTTCACAAAATTTGCTTCATGTAAAAACTTGATATTCGATCTGGTATTAAAGCATATTAATTGGCACATATTTCAATATCGAAGACTCAAAAATGTTTATATCAACATTTTAAGAGAGACAAATTAAGTACTCTTTTTTTTTAAATTCCCTATATAATATGGGGTATGCGGGTCCGTAATATCTAGTTATAAGGGTCTTAACATTCAACAATAACTTCATAGATATATCGAAAAACGTGAAGAAATATCTTCCCAAATTATGGAAAAAACAAAGTTCCTAAAAGTCTACTTGAAGGTTCCTATGTGTCATAACTTTTGAAATATTCATTATGATAATATATATATGTTCCCTCAACTTAATTATATTAGTTGTTATTAAATATTTAGTGCACTGGAAAGTACATTTTAGCGATAACTTATGATAAATAAAGTCATTTCACTTCAATCTAGATACGGAGCCCGTTTATTGATCACCGTAAATTTTGTAAAAGCAAAATTTTATGTATATCTAATACAGCAGCTTTTCACTCAATGAACAAAATAAGTATGAAATATTATTTATACATACCAAATATGACTGTAGATTGGATTATACAATGTTTGCAATGACTTAATTTTATAGGTCTGTCATTGAATATATTTGATGTCAATTTTGTAGAAATTCATTTTAATTTAATTTTTCACAACGAAATGAAACTACGTGATGTAGTATTATTTAATTGTAGTTTCGTTTAGTTGTGAAAAATTAAATTAGGTCTGTCATTATTTAGTGCTAAGTACTCAAAATTTGGTAGGTATATTTTCGGGCATAGTACTGTCAAATTAAATGAAGTAGTTTTGAGGTAAAATTGTTTTAAAACTTAGTTTTTATAGGACCAATAGTAATATGGAATAAAACAAAAGGCAAATTAAATGATTGGAAACACTTTCTAAAAAATCGGCTGAAGTTACGCGTTCATTTCTATGGGCCGAATAATTTGTCTCCAATTTAAAAATATCCGATCGAATTTTTTATTTAAGGCATAGCACACACCGTTCAAATACTCCTCTTTGCTCTAAATTCCCATCATTTAAGAAAAATGAGTTTGTGTATGTATGTAGAAGGAAACATGAGTTTGGCTGTTTGTAGGAAAAATGAGTTTGTCTATGTTTGTAGATGAAAAAATGAGTTTGTCTATGTTTGTACATGTATGATGGTATATAAAAAGTGCAATTTTTGAAACTTATTGATGAATGAAAAACTACCGTGTATTACTCGGTATATATATTAATAATTTAACAAACAAGGAAATCGTTTTCCGACACTTAAATTTTTATATAACTGTACGCCCCTTCAATTTAATTATATAGAAAATTTTATCTAAAAACCGGCATTAATTAAAATATAAATTTCCGAAGACCGGAGTCAGCAAAAAAAGGCCCGTCTCGACTCGACGCAGCTCCCGAAATAATAATAATAACCACAATAATAATATAACGCGAAATGATTGCGGCCAATTTAAAATGGCGTCCCTCCAACGTTACGGCGCGACGTGATTGAT
Source organism: Druceiella hillmani (assembly GCA_039881145.1). Lineage (NCBI taxonomy): Eukaryota > Metazoa > Arthropoda > Insecta > Lepidoptera > Hepialidae > Druceiella > Druceiella hillmani. Next base: position 5,635,326 of record JAYKKI010000069.1, on the reverse strand, counting down.
GCGGGTTCGCGCGCATAATTCGCCAACAATGGCGGCCGTATTAATCACGTCCGCGCAGTGACAAGATTGGCCGAGGCAGTAAGTAGATAATTAAAAGGGGCCCCGCACAAACCTCGACGGCATAAGGGTGGCGGCGCGGGGCCGAGATGTTGTCGCTAATTTTGCGGGGATCCGCTTACCATAGTGTATAGAGTAGAGTGACTGTTATTATATAAGTTTGATGGATAGATTAATAAGTAAGTCTGGTCGGGCACGTTTTAATGGAGGGCGGCGGCGTCGGTTTTAGGCGGAATGTGAAATAGTTTTGCTACTATGAATATGTTTGAGGATTTAATTTAAGGTAGTTTTCATTGAATGTAGGGATAAGGACGTTCGGATTAAAGTTTCTCACTCAATTTTAAACATACATATACTTGAAGTTTCACAATAAATAAGAAATTTTTTTTGGCGCACGATGAATATGTTCTACTAATATTGTGAAATATAAGGCATGTAATCGATTATTACCCATAAGGATTTGTCAAAACCAGTTACTAGTTACGATACGTCATCGTATAAATCATATTTAAAAGAAAATCGTAAACTAATAGAATATTTTTACGCGGAGGTAACAAGTAGCTTTTCTATATAGTCAGATTGTTAAAACTAATTATATTTCTGTTATCGTAAAAAGTCGACCTACCAAACAAGGACCTTAACCGCATACAAATGTTATTCCCGTTTTCACATTAATCATGCTTCATTTTTTTGCTGTCACCCTCAATTGGCCCTAATGACTTAATTTTGGTGATCTAATGACTTCTCGTCTGTTGGAATACACTTAAAGTTATGCAGAGACCAAGTATATTCCAATCGTTTCCTTAATTTATCTAATAAATAATTATACAAATTAAGAAAACTATTGTTGGGTTTCTTCAAGATTGGATTTGATCTCCCATTATTGCGTTTACCAATGAACTGTGTATATTATGAATTAAGTAAGTTGAACATTTATATTCAACATAATTGTTTCTAATAATGCGTTATGCAATAAGAATTGTCACTTGTGGCTCATTTATCTTGTTAATAAAACAATATCGTACGGGGCAAGTATAAACACGCACAACAGTAGTAATGTCGTAACCACAATGTCTAGGTTTTCCGCGCTCCTTACCTCAATGATGGTAAAAGAAATCTTATTTGACTGTATCTGGCAGTTATTTTACATACTCCTTAATTTTAGAGAAGTATTATTTAAATAATTAATAGATTTCAATCAATATCGACGTCGAGGCAGCCATCAATTCATTAGGTAATACGCGTCAAAATAACACACCGAATTGCCTACCGGATATTAATCTCAATTTCGTAATGATTGATTCGAAGACTCGACGATGCGGACGAAAGCTGGCGGAGACAGAGTTGCTGGGATGGGGCTTTAGGGGTGGTGTTCCGTTCCATAAACTTACAAATTTAACAAAGACTTATTAATACCCTGTTTAAAGCACTAATACCCTGTTTGACGCGAGACCTATGGTACATGTTACATATTCGGTTAAATTAGCGAACTATAAAAATAGATGAGAAAGCAATGGGCATTTTTAAGAAATATTTTTATGAAACTCAGTCATGATGGATACTATTGTAGTACTTCACTTTTGTAGCATGTTCTTCTCTTTTGTAGGTTAAAATATTCTAAAATACAAAAGTAATTTTTTTAAATTAAGAGTAATTAGGTTAAGAAAATTGTAGTGCCAATTTTATTAGTAATCTTTGAAGGTGCTTCTAAAATGACACAGAAGGATATTCAGCTTTAGGATGAATTCCAACAGCATGTACATTATTCTATACAATTGGCACATCAAGATTATGGGAGATTGAGTACGATGTGCAGGGGAATGATAGCAGATAATTTAAAATAAAGGAGACCTTAGAATATGGATTTTATCAAACAAAAAATTCTTCTTGTCTATGGTATAATTGAAAAACCTCATACAAAAGAAATATTTTCAGGAGTTAACTCTCGATACTGTCGTGGTTCGTGTGATAATATTAGATGTTTACTTACCGCTTTATAAATCTTGACGTAAAAAATTCTTCTTGTCTGTGGTATAATTGAAAAACCTCATACAAAAGAAAGTATTTTCAGGAGTTAACTCTTGATACTGTCGTGGGTCGTGTGACAACATTACATGTTTACTTACCGCTTTATAAATATTGTTGTAAATATATTGTATATTATTACGTATTTCTCTTTTTATAATTCATATTTCACTTCTTCCTCTGTTTTCAAGTTATTATTTGGATTATTTCCTATTTTTTTTAAAATATGCTAGTTAAGTGGCGTAAACTAGTTATGGTATAGCTGTAAAAAATTTATGGAATACTAGCATTTACTCGCTATTTAGTTCATATGTACCATAGTAATGCAGCTGTATACAATAGTAATGTAGCTGTATTCAATAGTAATGTAGCTGTATACAATAGTAATGTAGCTGTATACAATAGTAATGTAGCTGTATCCAGGCTACTATTTATCTCTGTCCAATTTTTTTCAAATTTATTCGCATTCATCAGTAATATCTTGATTGAGTTATAAAATGGATAACACTTTGTATGTTATCCCGGTTCGAATTTGGGAATTCAGGATATATAGTATGAGTGAATACGTGTTAAAAAGATCATAAATGATGGATGCTGTTCTGAAGAACTACTTCAGACTCGGTATAAATAGTACCTATATGCTAATTCAGGTTATAATCTATTCATGTGCCTAATTTCGTTTAGATCTGGTCAGAAATGACGGGTAATAAGTATATATCAAACCATATGTTCACATTTAAAATTTTAATTAGTATAATTAAAAAAAAATCGAGAATAAATATGAAGATGATTTAATACTAAGATGATACTTTATGACGCGATGTGAATTTCTTCGCAGAGATATACAAAATATTTTCTTCTAATTTTGGTGGTAACAAGAATTCCTGAACAGTCATTCTTCATTGTTTCTGAATAATAACATCTACATTATAGTGTTTCGAAATGTTCATGCATAAGAAAAATTGGATAAATTTCAATAAAACTGAAACGCTCGATATTATATTTTACACATAGGACAGATGATAAGCTGATCAAATCGGCTTGCGGATATGTATTTATATATTATCATACTGTATTTCCATTGTAAGTATAAACATATAGTTTTATTCAATATTATAAATGTATTTTTCTTATTTCATAACTTTGTAACCAAGCTACGGATCGTAGCGATCGTTTCGTAGATTGCTACAATCCGCAGCTTGGTTGGAAATTATTGCGAATTTGTTTTACATCAAATTGTGACGGAGTAAAATATAGGCTATTCTGTATTATTCACAGATTTATACGCGCGGAATGAGTGAAACGTGAAAAAAGCGTTAGGACATTTTTATTAACCGCTCCAATTCCGCCTAAACGTTTAAGCAAATTTTTTAAAAATATGGTACAGTCGTACTTCATAATTTATACATTTTAACTAGAGATATATCATAATAAAGAAACTATGTGTTTCTTTACTTAATAATTATTAATTTTGAGCGCTTTCACGTGGCTCCATCCACGTTGGTTAATAATATAACAATAGGTACAATATAAACTCGAAGGGCAGCTATTTGACCGAAACTTACCAAATTGTGCACAAGCGTGGAAAGTGTTACAAATTAATACATAAGTTAATATTCCGCAAAATCCAGCAATTTTTAGACAATAATCAAAAATATTTTTCTTTCCCGACAGATGTTGTTACTTTGTGTTAAAGCACTTAATTATTTTAGGATTCAATTTCACAAAATCACAATTTCAAAATTAATTGTACACGGATTTATCGTGACAAAGGTTTCAAAGCTACATAGTAGTTTATACGTTATTTGATAAGGGTTTATTAAAATCAATAATTCAAAATACGTTTTGTGATACCCCCATTGGACAACTAAATTATATGTTGGGACAAATAATTAAGTAGTTAAATGTTAACCAGAAGTAATAAGTTTCAGTTTCAAGTAGTAAGTTTTCAAGCAAAGTAATAAAGGAATAAAAATAAACTGAAGTATTGGCTTTAGTTTGTTTCAGATATCTATAAAGGAAAAAGACCAAGTTCCGATAAAGGTCCACATAGTGTTGGTCTAGGTCTTATAATTAAACGACACTCTTAAATAGGGAAAATGAAAAAAAATAAGTTCATGGAAGTTTTATATCAATGGTCGATGAGAACCGCGAAAAAGGCCACGTAAAACTATAAAATTACGAAAAAGATACCCGTTTTGGCAACACAGAGCAAATGTCAATCAACAGTACAATATTAATTGATTCAGAATTAATTTAAAAAACCTCAAAAAAGTCATGTAAAATTAGAGAATACGAAAAAAACATCCATTTTGACAATACGTAACAGATATCAATATCAATCAACAGTTCAATATTAATTAATTTAGAATTAATTTAAAAACCTTAAAAAAGTCACATAAAATGAGGGAAGTACGAAAGAGAAATCCATTATGACAACACAGAACAATGGTCAGTGTCAATCAAAAGTTCAATATTAATTAATTTAGAATTAATTTAAAAACCTCAAAAAAGTCATGTAAAATTAGAGAAGTACTCAAAAGAAATCCATTTTGACAACACAGAATAATTGTCAATGTCAATCAAAAGTTCAATATTAATTAATTTAGAATTAATTTAAAAACCTCAAAAAAGTCATGTAAAATTAGAGAAGTACTCAAAAGAAATCCATTTTGACAACACAGAATAATTGTCAATGTCAATCAAAAGTTCAATATTAATTAATTTAGAATTAATTTAAAAACCTCAAAAAAGTCATGTAAAATTGAGAAGTATTAAAAATAAATCCATTTTGACAACACAGAACAATTGTCATTGTCAATCAAAAGTTCAATATTAATTAATTTAGAATTCATTTAAAACCTCAAAAAAATCATGTAAAATTGAGAAGTATGAAAAATAAATCCATTTTGATAACACAGAACAATTGTCATTGTCAATCAAAAGTTCAATATTAATTAATTTAGAATTGATTTAAAAACCTCAATAAGTCACGTAAAATTAGAGAAGTACGAAAAAGAAATCCATTTTGACAACACAGAACAATTGTCAATGTCAATCAAAAGTTCAATATTAGCTAATTTAGAATTGATTTAAAAACCTCAATAAGTCACGTAAAATTAGAGAAGTACGAAAAAGAAATCCATTTTGACAACACAGAACAATTGTCAATGTCAGTCAAAAGTTCAATATTAATTTATTTAGAATTTATTTAAAAACCTCAATAAGTCACGTAAAATTAGAGAAGTACGAAAAAGAAATCCATTTTGACAACACAGAACAATTGTCAATGTCAGTCAAAAGTTCAATATTAATTTATTTAGAATTCATTTAAAAATCTCAAAAAGTCACGTAAAATTAGAGAAGTACGAAAAAGAAATCCATTTTGACAACACAGAACAATTGTCAATGTCAGTCAAAAGTTCAATATTAATTTATTTAGAATTTATTTAAAAACCTCAATAAGTCACGTAAAATTAGAGAAGTACGAAAAAGAAATCCATTTTGACAACACAGAACAATTGTCAATGTCAGTCAAAAGTTCAATATTAATTTATTTAGAATTTATTTAAAAACCTCAATAAGTCACGTAAAATTAGAGAAGTACGAAAAAGAAATCCATTTTGACAACACAGAACAATTGTCAATGTCAGTCAAAAGTTCAATATTAATTTATTTAGAATTTATTTAAAAACCTCAATAAGTCACGTAAAATTAGAGAAGTACGAAAAAGAAATCCATTTTGACAACACAGAACAATTGTCAATGTCAGTCAAAAGTTCAATATTAATTTATTTAGAATTCATTTAAAAATCTCAAAAAGTCACGTAAAATTAGAGAAGTACGAAAAAGAAATCCATTTTGACAACACAGAACAATTGTCAATGTCAGTCAAAAGTTCAATATTAATTAATTTAGAATTAATTTAAAAACCTCAAAAAAGTCATGTAAAATTGAGAAGTATTAAAAATAAATCCATTTTGACAACACAGAACAATTGTCATTGTCAATCAAAAGTTCAATATTAATTAATTTAGAATTCATTTAAAACCTCAAAAAAATCATGTAAAATTGAGAAGTATGAAAAATAAATCCATTTTGACAACACAGAACAATTGTCATTGTCAATCAAAAGTTCAATACTAATTAATTTAGAATTGATTTAAAAACCTCAATAAGTCACGTAAAATTAGAGAAGTACGAAAAAGAAATCCATTTTGACAACACAGAACAATTGTCAATGTCAATCAAAAGTTCAATATTAGCTAATTTAGAATTGATTTAAAAACCTCAATAAGTCACGTAAAATTAGAGAAGTACGAAAAAGAAATCCATTTTGACAACACAGAACAATTGTCAATGTCAGTCAAAAGTTCAATATTAATTTATTTAGAATTTATTTAAAAACCTCAATAAGTCACGTAAAATTAGAGAAGTACGAAAAAGAAATCCATTTTGACAACACAGAACAATTGTCAATGTCAGTCAAAAGTTCAATATTAATTTATTTAGAATTCATTTAAAAATCTCAAAAAGTCACGTAAAATTAGAGAAGTACGAAAAAGAAATCCATTTTGACAACACAGAACAATTGTCAATGTCAGTCAAAAGTTCAATATTAATTTATTTAGAATTTATTTAAAAACCTCAATAAGTCACGTAAAATTAGAGAAGTACGGAAAAGAAATCCATTTTGACAACACAGAACAATTGTCAATGTCAGTCAAAAGTTCAATATTAATTTATTTAGAATTTATTTAAAAACCTCAATAAGTCACGTAAAATTAGAGAAGTACTCAAAAGAAATCCATTTTGACAACACAGAACAATTGTCAATGTCAGTCAAAAGTTCAATATTAATTTATTTAGAATTCATTTAAAAATCTCAAAAAAGTCACGTAAAATTAGAGAAGTACGAAAAAGAAATCCATTTTGACAACACAGAACAATTGTCAATGTCAGTCAAAAGTTCAATATTAATTTATTTAGAATTCATTTAAAAATCTCAAAAAGTCACGTAAAATTAGAGAAGTACGAAAAAGAAATCCATTTTGACAACACAGAACAATTGTCAATGTCAGTCAAAAGTTCAATATTAATTAATTTAGAATTAATTTAAAAACCTCAAAAAAGTCATGTAAAATTGAGAAGTATTAAAAATAAATCCATTTTGACAACACAGAACAATTGTCATTGTCAATCAAAAGTTCAATATTAATTAATTTAGAATTCATTTAAAACCTCAAAAAAATCATGTAAAATTGAGAAGTATGAAAAATAAATCCATTTTGACAACACAGAACAATTGTCATTGTCAATCAAAAGTTCAATACTAATTAATTTAGAATTGATTTAAAAACCTCAATAAGTCACGTAAAATTAGAGAAGTACGAAAAAGAAATCCATTTTGACAACACAGAACAATTGTCAATGTCAATCAAAAGTTCAATATTAGCTAATTTAGAATTGATTTAAAAACCTCAATAAGTCACGTAAAATTAGAGAAGTACGAAAAAGAAATCCATTTTGACAACACAGAACAATTGTCAATGTCAGTCAAAAGTTCAATATTAATTTATTTAGAATTTATTTAAAAACCTCAATAAGTCACGTAAAATTAGAGAAGTACGAAAAAGAAATCCATTTTGACAACACAGAACAATTGTCAATGTCAATCAAAAGTTCAATATTAATTGATTTAGAATTAATTTAAAAATCTAAAAAAGTCACGTAAAATTAGAGAAGTACTCAAAAGAAATCCATTTTGACAACACAGAACAAATATCAATGTCAATCAAAAGTTCAATATTAATTAATTTAGATTTAATTTCAAAACCTCAAGAAAGTGACGTAAAATTAGAGAAGTACGAAAAAGAAATCCATTTTGACAACACAGAATAATTGTCAATGTCAATCAAAAGTTCAATATTAATTAATTTAGAATTCATTTAAAAATCTCAAAAAGTCACGTAAAATTAGAGAAGTACGAAAAAGAAATCCATTTTGACAACACAGAACAAATATCAATGTCAATCAAAAGTTCAATATTAATTAATTTAGATTTAATTTCAAAACCTCAAGAAAGTGACGTAAAATTAGAGAAGTACGAAAAAGAAATCCATTTTGACAACACAGAATAATTGTCAATGTCAATCAAAAGTTCAATATTAATTAATTTAGAATTCATTTAAAAATCTCAAAAAGTCACGTAAAATTAGAGAAGTACGAAAAAGAAATCCATTTTGACAACACAGAATAATTGTCAATGTCAATCAAAAGTTCAATATTAATTAATTTAGAATTCATTTAAAAATCTCAAAAAGTCACGTAAAATTAGAGAAGTACGAAAAAGAAATCCATTTTGACAACACAGAATAATTGTCAATGTCAATCAAAAGTTCAATATTAATTAATTTAGAATTCATTTAAAAATCTCAAAAAGTCACGTAAAATTAGAGAAGTACGAAAAAGAAATCCATTTTGACAACACAGAATAATTGTCAATGTCAGTCAAAAGTTCAATATTAATTAATTTAGAATTCATTTAAAAATCTCAAAAAGTCACGTAAAATTAGAGAAGTACGAAAAAGAAATCCATTTTGACAACACAGAATAATTGTCAATGTCAATCAAAAGTTCAATATTAATTAATTTAGAATTCATTTAAAAATCTCAAAAAGTCACGTAAAATTAGAGAAGTACGAAAAAGAAATCCATTTTGACAACACAGAATAATTGTCAATGTCAATCAAAAGTTCAATATTAATTAATTTAGAATTCATTTAAAAATCTCAAAAAGTCACGTAAAATTAGAGAAGTACGAAAAAGAAATCCATTTTGACAACACAGAATAATTGTCAATGTCAATCAAAAGTTCAATATTAATTGATTTAGAATTAATTTAAAAATCTCAAAAAAGTCACGTAAAATTAGAGAAGTACTCAAAAGAAATCCATTTTGACAACACAGAACAAATATCAATGTCAATCAAAAGTTCAATATTAATTAATTTAGATTTAATTTCAAAACCTCAAGAAAGTGACGTAAAATTAAAGAAGTACGAAAAAGAAATCTATTTTGACAATACAGAACAATTGTCAATGTCAATCAAAAGTTCAATATTAATTGATTTAGAATTAATTTAAAAATCTCAGAAAGTCACGTAAAATTAGAGAAGTACGAAAAAGAAATCCATTTTGACAACACAGAACAAATATCAATGTCAATCAAAAGTTCAATATTAATTAATTTAGATTTAATTTCAAAACCTCAAGAAAGTGACGTAAAATTAAAGAAGTACGAAAAAGAAATCTATTTTGACAATACAGAACAATTGTCAATGTCAATCAAAAGTTCAATATTAATTGATTTAGAATTAATTTAAAAATCTCAGAAAGTCACGTAAAATTAGAGAAGTACGAAAAAGAAATCCATTTTGACAACACAGAACAATTGTCAATGTCAGTCAAAAGTTCAATATTAATTAATTTAGAATTAATTTAAAAACCTCAAAAAAGTCATGTAAAATTAGAGAAGTACTCAAAAGAAATCCATTTTGACAACACAGAATAATTGTCAATATCAATCAAAAGTTCAATATTAATTAATTTAGAATTAATTTAAAAACCTCAAAAAAGTCATGTAAAATTGAGAAGTATTAAAAATAAATCCATTTTGACAACACAGAACAATTGTCATTGTCAATCAAAAGTTCAATATTAATTAATTTAGAATTCAATTAAAACCTCAAAAAAATAATGTAAAATTGAGAAGTATGAAAAATAAATCCATTTTGACAATACAGAACAATTGTCATTGTCAATCAAAAGTTCAATATTAATTAATTTAGAATTGATTTAAAAATCTCAAAAAGTCACGTAAAATTAGAGAAGTACGAAAAAGACATCCATTTTGACAACACAGAACAAATGTCAATATCAATCAAAAGTTCAATATTAATTAATTTACATACATTAAAATGAGATACAGGCATTGATTATTATTTGTAAGGGTTTTTAAAACGTTATACCTATATTCATTAGATTTTTATTGTTATTTTTATTTCTAATTAATAACACTTTATATATAATTTGGAAACATAACATAAAACAAAAAAAAGGGTGCGTGTACTTATTACGCGCGTGAGAAGTTATACTTCTTTGGCATCATTAAATAATACATACGGATAGATAACCTCAATTATATTGGAGCACTTGAAAAAGTCTATAAACACAATTTTTTCACTAATATTTACGAATACTAAATATATTAATCAAAATATTGAATTTAAATCAGTACTGAATATAATTTATCAGCACATATATAAATCGCACTTATATGAAACTAAAACACGTGTGCGAATGTAGACACTAGAAACATGTAGATAAATACTATGAATATGAAAACAGTGAACAGAGGCGACGATGGTGCCAATAGCTTTTGTTTCGAGACTGCAACCGCTGCAACTTCATACTGTATCTTTTGTGTGACAAATCTCAAAATTTCACACTCATCATTTTTTCATAACGCGCCTAAAGAAGTATAACTTCAAAAATTATCATCATAATACGCGTTTGTGAAGATAACTTTTTTGTTCTGTATTGTTGTTACAAATTGTATTATATTTTTCGCTCCTTAAGGCCTATTTTTGATAAGATAAACTGCGCTAACAATTAGTATTATAGTAAATAAGGTGATTCGATTTAATTATCTACAATTTGAATACAATATTATTTACATAATATGGACCAACTTATGTACCAAAATACGCATTGCTTCAATACGCTCTGATGGCAAACTATTGTCGACTGTGAAAACAGAGAGAAAAGCAAAATTAAACAGGGAACTAAATTAAATAGTTCGTCTTAAAATAATAAAATCACAAGGAAAACGGGAAGGAAATTACGAGACTACGAGAGCAAAAGAGAGGACTCTGATTTGCTACAGAATCATTTAAGATACAACATTTTGAGGCGATTCTTGAAAGTGTACCTTTGTAGGTACATTGTCGGAGCACCCTAACGGGATTCAATTTATTCTACAAAGACTTGTCCTCCTTAGGGATGGGGATGATGAGAATGTTTTCAAAAACTAATCAGCTTCTTCAAAACAATTTTAAAAGCCCAAAATACTAAACTTTGATTATTTAAGATATAAAAAACATTAAAAAGGCGCAAAGATCGCATATGTCGTTAGATTACGTCAATTATATTTGTAATGATTGGGAAATAAATAGAAGGAAGAGTTTAGAGGACCAATATCAATATAAGTTCTCTTTAATTTCTTCCCTAATTTCATTGGCGAGTCCCTCGATTCTAACTAAAGTTTCTACCTGAATTTAATTTAGTAGTTTCTCCCTGAAATATCTTTTACTTATACATTATGAAACTTTGCTCAAATTCTGTTGAATAGTTGAACCAAAGTCGAACGCTAGTACCATCTGTTATCGGCAAAATGTTTGATGGATGCCTTACGACATCCACGTGTCGAGATAAGTAATAATGGCTTCAAACGTCTAAGAACAATTTCCAAAATATATTTTTTTATAAATAATAATTTTTAAATAATTTTTTTTTATAATATTTTTTTTACGCTATTCTATAACTTTATGTCCCGAGTAACCAGTCAAGTGACAAAGGTCTGGGTGGTTACGCTAAATCCACAAATTTTGCGAAAAATTTGTAAGTTTTCATCTGGTTTGAATATTTTTTCACGAAAACCTGAACGGAAGAATCAATAAATAAATGCACGATAAAAAAATTTAAAGAAAAATATTGAGAAATGGACAGATTTCTTTTTTTAAACTTTGGATAAAAATATAACTCATTCGATTTAATGACTTACCTAAGTCGTATATTTGTAACGTTGGGTCTTCGAAAACCTGACAAAACAACTTAAAACCATAGACAGCCTTCTTTTTGGATTCTCCACTGGCTAATAAATTGACTAATTTTATAAACTTTAAGGAATAAATTTTGATACAGATAAAGGTAGCCAGAAAAGATATTTTCACAAATAACTATAAAAATAACTAAATAAATTATTATAACGATAAAAACGTTTCGGCGGTATTTTTTTTTTTACAGCTCTTTCTTGGAAACAAAGTTTAAAACGTATTTCTTAATGAAATACAGCATCAATACAATATATTTGATACGAAATATTAATTAGGTGTGTTAATATTAATTATAAAATAAAAATTCATTTAAAAATCGTCTAATTTTTTAATAACATCGGCTGTATGCGTATAATTGTGCAGCCGATCTTTAAAAAAGTTAAACTGACATTTATCTGACAACAGCAAAACTAACTGAAAAACTTAGTGTCTGCTTCTGCTTGTTGTTATTAATATATTTATTTTCATTTAAACGGCTTATACTTATTATTATTAAATAACTTTTGAACGAATTATTCATTACGATAAGGTATAAATAGCATAGCAATAAAGTTATGAAATATATTTTAAGAACATTTTAATATCTCTCAAATAAATAAATGCCTCCGTCCGATGTACCGATTGCGGCTTCGCGACTTCGATTCATATATAATCTTAATTAAAAGTCGGGTGACGTTTCGTACAAAGTTTAAATTGGAAATTATATATTATAAAGCAGTTGGCTGGGAAGTGGAAGACCGCATAACACTCGGCAAGCTCCAATCGATTGCGCAAGTGGAATGAGAAGTCGAAGGTTTTTGTACGTATTAGCCATCTTTTGTGGGTCTGTAAACTCTGCCAGTATCTTTATTCGGCCGTAATGTTACATACTTCGGAAGGGCAAAGCGAACAACTTATTTATATATCACCCAGCTAAATTAAAAGATCGCTGACAATTTGGAAAAAAATGATTTTTCTTTAATTTCTATATAATACTTTTATTTCTTTTACTACCGACCATTTTTATATATATAAAAAAATACAATCGACTCGGTATGTTGGCATTTGTCTTTATGTCGACAACGTATCGATATCGTGTCGATATGACATCGCACATGTGAAGCAAGATATCGTCCTTTTGCAGTCACACTCGCGCATTATACATTACATCGCATTGCAAAGCTTTCTGATTGGTCAAAGTAAATCTTTGATTTTTTGACAAGTTGTTCATTGCGTACCATTGTAATATATAAGAAGGTTAAGTTTTAAGAATTCGAGTATCACATTTTGTTTCATTCTAACTAAGTTTCATATCCACCCCAGCGTATTTGCTAGGCGTAGCTAAAGTAAGTTTTGAATATTCACATATTAAAAATAATCGATACGATTAAACTTCACAATAAGCTCCAAGTTTCGAGCTTTGTAAACTTGTCGGAGAGATTTCCAATATGTTAATTAAAATCAGAAATCAATTTACTGAGAACTTATGGAGTTGTTTGGGCCGAAATTGGTAAATTTTCCTATAATTCAATACTTAGTAAAGCTAACGATCTTAATTAAATGAATGAAACGTTTGAAACTTTAAATTTGGTTCTGGTACAAAGTAAAGAATGTTATTGGAGATAGAGTTAATTGATTTATACTCAATAAAGTCTGTTACTATCGCTTTTCTATTTAATTTTAATTCTTTCCATAATTTGAATAAATTTTTATGATAAGTGCAAAAATCTCTACTGATTGCATTATTTTCCACAGAAATTTTTTTAAGCTCACCTTTTCCTCGGTTACGAAATTTCTACACAATAGGTTTAAGAGATACTTAAATGTGGAAGCGAAAACGTAAATCTACGTGGCATGTTCGTTAAATTTTAATCGATAGCGCAACTTACCCAAGTGCAGTTTGTACTCTTACAAAATTTTATTAAAATTTACCTGAAACAAAAGAAAACATGAAATTAATCATCATATATATTAATACGCTAAGGTTAACATGTTACACTCCCTTTTTAGAAAAAACCTCACAACTAATTCACATAAATTATATATAATTTTATAGATAATTGCTTGCTCTACCGGCATCCACAACTAAAAAATTTATTATTGCTATTGTTTTTGCAAATTAATTAATTATTAAAATTATATACACAAAACAGCAATGCTGCCATCTAACGGCTCAACGTCAATATGATTGACGGTCGGTAAAATTTTTGTTTAATTTCAAATCCACTCACGTTTAAATAAAGTGGCGCTTTAGCTCAATGCTTTTGATACTTGCGCCTCTATATGTCAATTTTAGTAAAATATTTGTTTGATCTGTCATCTGAGCTTCATAATGGAATAAATAATGCGAAGACTTCGCACGGGTCACGCTAGTAATGATATATAACTCGATTATAAATGAAATTGAGATTACTGAATGATTTTTTGACTGTTTTTTGCGAAACGTATCTTATGACAGATATATCTTACTTATATATAAATGCTTAATCTGTCATATATAAATGTATTATATATATATGTAAGTATACAAATTTCTTTTTATGCCCATAAATGATTATAGCACCGTGCATTTTGCGCTAGGTTTCGTCTTATTTTAGTTTCGTGTAAGAAGTACGCTAATTAGTTTTTTTCACAGGAAAAGCAAGTATGGAATATTATTTGGCTTAAAAACTACTAACGACGTAGAAAGTTTTAAGAAAATCGTTAGAAGCAGTGTTTTAGAAAACTTTATAATTTTTTTACAAGAAGTGCTCATAATTTTGAGATTAGCAGAGAAGGGAAAAAATATATAAAAAAATTTATAGAAAAAACAATCAAATATAAAATGTCACTAAAATCTATACAATGGCTTAGGCCCTAGAGACTTTCACGAAAATACAGATACAATCATTTTTTGATTTTGAATCATCATCAGTTTTTGATTTTGAATTTTTGGACTAATACAATATTTTCTTCTCTTCTTACGTCCCACTCGTAAATAAAAAAAATATACAATAATTTCGTCGTAAGTCTGTGATTATTTTGAGAAATACAGGACATTTTAGGTGACAATTTAGTTCTTCCATTTTGCTATGCCCGTCTATCTGTCCATCTGTATGTTATAGCAGTTTCACTCGCAGGCTATTTATGTTATAGAGCTGATATTTGACATGGTTATATATGTTTATATGTAGTTACAAACTAAAATAGAAAAAAAGTTCGTAGTGTACCTCTTCTACGTGTAAATTGGAGGTGAATTGTTTTTTTCGCATATCCTTTTATGTAAGGTATCGTTGAAAAGACATTTCAAAAATATTTGGGTATGTTATGAATACTTTTTCGATATAAGGATATGTTTACGAAATATTAAGCTTTAAAATAGCCTTTTTTGTAAAATGATCCCAAACCCTATAAGTTAAATTTCTCTTTTTGAATAACTGAAAGTACTAACAATAGTTGACAGTAATCATGACTAAGTAGTCCAGTTGGGTTGTAAAAAGTTCACGGAAACTATACGAGCGACTTAAATTAATTGAAAAATTCATTTTGTATTTTAAAACGTATATTTATTATATCTGTAAAACATATAGTAGGCAATGTATTTATGAGAAATTATGAAAATATACAAATTATTTAAATACACATCATATTTTTACGCCTGTAAAATATGTGGTAGGCAATACATTTACATTGTGAATTAATATTTGTAAAAAAAAGAATATTTGTAAAAAAATTCATATTTGTAAATATTTTAATTGAAATACTATGTACCCTTAAAGGCCTAAATATACACGGGGCGCTCATAGTGCGAGTATTAATCATACTTTTATTTTATAGGTATTTTTTTAGTTAGATGTACATAGTGTATCTCGTTCACATGTCGTAGATTTCATTTATGATAAATGATTAAGAAGATGTATACTGCTACGGTTTACTGCTACGATTTATTGCTACGGTCAAACCTACTTTGTAAAGTATGGTGAAAAGTTAATACGCTATAGCGCTCTTGGGTGTAGTGACTTTTAGGTGTAGTGACACATATGCTATTGCGATAATTAAGAAAATAATTAAAGATAGCTGGGAAACTGTAGGTAGCGTTATTTTTAAATAAATTAAGCACTATTTTTAAATTATTTATCAAATTGAAAAACACACATTCATGGAATAAAGTAAATGACACTTTGTTTCGTACTCCACTATACGTGTAACACATTCGATGCTTTTGTGTAGACTAAAAACGCAAGTGTGGCCAAGATAGGCAAATATAAAAAAATGTATAATTCCACATACAATTAGAAATGGTTGATTTTTGGCTTTTTATCTTTATTTGTGGTATAAGACCTACCATTATAGTGACTGTTAATATTGTAGGTCGACTGGAAGTACCCTATAACTTTTGATGACCTGTGAGTCAGACTATTGTAAAAATATAGAAAAAATATGCTTTAATGGGTTTTACCTAACAAAATTAAAATATAGAAAAAATATGCTTTAAAGGGCGCAAACCAACAAATTTTTACAGTAATGTATACTATATTAATTTCGCTTCTTATTAATTTCACACTTAATATCTTAAGCCTTTTCTGAGAAAAAGGGCTTTAACAGACAAACGGACGGACAATTAAGTGATCTATAAGGGTTCCATTTTTTTTCATTTCGAGGTATAAAACTCTAAAAACTGGTGTCTGCTAAAAAGTAGCTAGTTTTGTTATAACATTTCCACACAATTATAAAGTCTTTCTACGAAAATTATCTTCCAATAATCTACTTTGCAGACAAACTATAAACAAAAGCTCGAAGCTTCGTCGTGGCGGTCGTCTGCACCCGCCCATCAAGCGCATCCAACTATAATTTATGAAACAGCCTCCGTTCGTTACCCGCCGCCGACGAAGGCTTCGATTTTAAAACAATAAAGTTGATCGTCGCCCCGCGGCCAAACTTGCATCATTACTCACGAGCTTTCAAAGCTTTTTGAGCGGGAGCTTGAGCGGCTGCAAGCTTTCCATCATAAAAGGAAGAGCGGAATTAGTTCGGTAAAGTATGCTGGTCTCGACGACGGTCGCGATATTTTGTTTTGTATACATTTTGATTGCGTTAATTAAGCCACTTTGCGAACTACGTTTTATTCATGGGTCTTTCTGGAATTTTATCTTAAATGTATGGAATCGATTGGCGTTGACAGTTTTCCAATTAATTTTGTGTAAGTGGAACTAACAAATAATTACAAAAAATGTTTCATATTATTAAGCTATTGTCATTCTTCATACTGATTATTTAATCGACGCAATGTGAACATAGAGCAAGCTGTCGTAAAATAGGTGTATTTTCTAATCGCATAATTAGATAAGGAACTTCATTATTTTAAAATAAAAAAGGGTTTCATCCTGTCATGTATTAATGAAGGCATTCATTTTTTCTATCGTATTATAATATTTTGAAATCACGTTGCTATAAACCATTTTTAAACCAATTGCGCCATTGTGTGATTTGTTGTAAGCTTCAAAGTAAATTTCTAGAAGTTTGTTGGCCCACGAAATGTCGGTGATAGAGAGAATAATTACATAAACGAAACAATAAATTGTATTATCTTAAGTCTAATTTTTTAGTCTAAGCTTTAGAGATATGATTTTTTTAAAATTTTTGTTATTAAAAGAAATTTAATACATATTATTACTATTTCTGCTTTTTTATTTTCCAAGATCTTTAATAGGACATTCGTCTTCCTAATTAAAATGTCATTCATTCCTTATTATTGGCAACATAAAAATTAAAAAAACGAGTGGGAAAGAGACAACGTAACAATTCTGATAAGCCTCCGTTTTGATCGTAAGCATTTCTGCGAATGCAGAGTTATTTCAATAAAACAGGCATTTTTCGAATGTTTACAGAATTATTTGAAGCAATGTTACCTTTTTATAATTTGTGTGAATTGTAGATGTTTTTAGAATAAAGTTCAATAAGCTTGCCGTACATTTTTTTTACACTAGTATTGTTCAAAAATCACTTTTCATGTTTTGTAATTTGAAAAAGGTATATGTTTCAGCGTTTAATTTTTATGTTACGAATAATAACGAATGAATAATATTTTAATTAGGAATACGAATGTTCTCTTAAAGATCTTGGACAGCTGTATCAGAAACATCTTGTATCAGAAACGAATGTGGCGGTGAGTGGACAGAGCGAAGCTTCTTATGCTTTTTTCATAAACCTTAACCCTTATTTCATAAAACATCATTTTATTCATTAATATTACTATATAATTTAAATATAATTTATATGATGATAGTTACAGTCATAGATTTATTCGATACTGGTACATAAAGCACACTAAATCATGTCGATTCGTGCATAATAAATGCAAAAGAATATTTGAAGTTAAAACAAACAAAATATGAAGAAATTAACAAATAAAGAACAATATCATAAATAAATAATTATACTCTAAATAAACAGTTATACCGACATGTGAGTCAATAACATGCCAGATGAATTAAAATAAATATTATATACAACTAATAATTGAATTAATATTAAAAATAAATTTTTACAAAGTAATTTTCAATTATCATTTGGAATATCCACAAAAGCGTAGTCAAATGTAAACTATATTGCCAGTCAAACAGAAAAGAATAATGTTGATGATAATAACAATAATAACAACAATAATATTTTAAATATTAAATGTCAATATGTAAAAATACGTTATTATAATATAATAATAATACAAAATATCAAATTAAAAAAACAGTAAAAATACGGTAATTATGAAATAATTATTTATCAGGTAATGCTTCGTTCACTGTATAATAAGCTTTTTCTGTAAGAATGTTCTTCGATCTACTCTGGAAATTAACGCCTTCCAAATTCCTTTAATTGTTGCTGGCGATTTGTTATAAGATGTGGTACCATTGCATATAAAAATTTTTGAGACCCTGGACAGTCTACGCTTAATGCATTTAATGTTATCGCTGAACCTAGTGCTATATTCATGCTCATCACAATTTAAAAAAACATTGTTAATATTTTTTTTGGTATATATAATATTTTCATATACATAAGCACTAGGCATAGATATGATCTTCATGTTTCGAAACGTCTCTTTACACGAGTCTTTGGATCTTGGACCTGCTAAATATATAATATCGCGTTTCTATAAAAATAAACATTCTACTTGAATCTGTGGCAGTACCCCAAAAACCTTTTTAATTTTTGAGCTGTCATTGAGATATGAAAGTCCTAATTTAAAATTTGCATCTAGAGTTACTTTTATTACCTAAGAACTTTATTTACCTAAGCTTTATTTAAGTTAACTTTATTCACCTAAGAATTTTATTTTATTAATTTTATTTAGAGATAAATTTTTCAATAACTCTTCAAGTCGTTTCATCGATTATGTCGTTTCCACATTTTTTACTCGATCCCAAAGCAAAATGAATAACATTTGTGGTTCACCTATATACCTTGCTGAGAATTTCTTAAAGATTATTAAAAAGTTTTCATGATTAAAGCATTTTATAATTAAAGTCGTATCATCTGCAAACATGAAAATGTAATTTTTTCCATGAAAATAAACACTGAGATCATTTAACTGGGAAAAGTAAGAGATCTAGCACAGATCCTTGAAGTACACCGTACTTGATTGGGTGTGGTTCAGATTTAGAATGTTTTAAAATTTACCACTTGGGATTTTTCTGACAAACATAATTTGATAAGTTCAAGTTCCCTTCTTTTTATACTATAATATTCCAGCTTACATAACAGTACACTCTAGTCTACCCAATCAAACACTTTTGACAAATCACAAAACAGCCCTACAGTATTCCATGATTTATCCAGCGCCGATAACTGCTGCGATTGAATATGTTGTGGACTTTGCTCTCTGGAAGCCAAATATGTGAACCCTTCTTGAAAAGTAGTATTACCTTCGCCAACTTCATGAGATCTGAGAACGAGCTAGTGCGCACACAAGTATTGAAAACCGACGTTAAAGGCATTACTAAAACTTCGCTTAGTTTAGGAGACACATGCCATAGATCAATTGATGATTTCGGTTTCATGTTTTTAAATACATCACTTATTTGATCTATGTTAGATGGTTCAATTTTAAATTCTTCCAAATTTTTGTTAGTTTACAGTGTTAACCAGCGGCCCCTCCTTTAGATGCAGGTAGATGTTTAGATGCAGGTAGATGTCAATGTTTCCGTTATATTTAAAAAATACTTGTTGACATGTTTGGCTATCGCACTATTATTATCTGTACTATATTCTCCTGTTATTTAAAAGGTGATTTTTTCATCTATGTGTTTATCATAAGATTTACTAGTTTCTGCTTTTAATATTTCCCAAGAAGTCTTCATTTTATTCTGTGCAATTAAATGAAACTACGTGATGTAGTATTATTTATACTTTCTTTAAGGTCTTTACCGCGACCTTTTACACGAGGTTTCGTTGGAACATTACATCTTCAGGTAGGCAATTAGCAAAGATTCTTGCTAAAGGTCGTGGTAAAGAACTTAAAGAAAGTAGAAATAATATTATGTCACGTAATTTCATTTAATTGTGAATAATGAATTTCTACAAAATTAACGCCAAATATATTCAATATTTATTAGGTGCGTTAATAATTTTTCGCTTTAAATAATTTTTTTTGCTTCCACTAGATATAACCTTCAAATTAAATAAAATATTATGTTTGAGTACGTGTTAACTGTATGGCATAGGAATGCAGTAAGAATCAAGTTTATCTCTGTTACGTATAGTTCCGATAAGAGAGAGACAGATAATAAAACATAAGAGAAGATGAGAGCGCGTTTTGGCTAAGTATTAGAGAGAGAACACGGATAGGGCGTTATCGATACCGGCACTCGTTTTCGTTATGACGTTTCACCCCCATCTCACCCCTTTCGGTTTTTCTAAACTTATTTCCCATCCCGAAGTTTGTGTTAAAATGTTTTGCTTTAAGAAATCAATCATCCTTAGCGAAACGCATAAGTTTTGGTGTAATATTTAATTGTAGTATGTAAATAAATAGATATAAGTTAATAATTATATTCGCATGAAATACGCATTAAACACGTATTTCTTTCCTAAGACAAATTGCGTTTATACTCTTTAGTCATATCAATAATTCGGATGAACGTGTCTATAACAAGTATTCCTTTAAGACAAATTGCGTTTATACTCTTTAGTCATATTAATAATACGGATGAACGTGTCTATAACAAGTATTCCTTTAAGACAAATTGCGTTTATACTCTTTAGTCATATTAATAATACGGATGAACGTGTCTATAACAAGTATTCCTTTAAGACAAATTGCGTTTATACTCTTTAGTCATATTAATAATACGGATGAACGTGTCTATAACAAGTATTCCTTTAAGACAAATTGCGTTTATACTCTTTAGTCATATTAATAATACGGATGAACGTGTCTATAACAAGTATTCCTTTAAGACAAATTGCGTTTATACTCTTTAGTCATATTAATAATTCGGATGAACGTGTCTATAACAAGTATTCCTTTAAGACAAATTGCGTTTATACTCTTTAGTCATATTAATAATACGGATGAACGTGTCTATAACAAGTATTCCTTTAAGACAAATTGCGTTTATACTCTTCAGTTATATCAATAATACGGATGAACGTGTCTATAACAAGTATTCCTTTAAGACAAATTGCGTTTATACTCTTTAGTCATATTAATAATACGGATGAACGTGTCTATAACAAGTATTCCTTTAAGACAAATTGAGTTTATACTCTTTAGTCATATTAATAATAGTGATGAACGTGTCTATAACAAGTATTCCTTTAAGACAAATTGCGTTTATACTCTTTAGTCATATTAATAATTCGGATGAACGTGTCTATAACAAGTATTCCTTTAAGACAAATTGAGTTTATACTCTTTAGTCATATTAATAATAGTGATGAACGTGTCTATAACAAGTATTCCTTTAAGACAAATTGCGTTTATACTCTTTAGTCATATCAATAATTCGGATGAACGTGTCTATAACAAGTATTCCTTTAAGACAAATTGCGTTTATACTCTTTAGTCATATTAATAATACGGATGAACGTGTCTATAACAAGTATTCCTTTAAGACAAATTGAGTTTATACTCTAGTCATATTAATAATAGTGATGAACGTGTCTATAACAAGTATTCCTTTAAGACAAATTGCGTTTATACTCTTTAGTCATATTAATAATTCGGACGAACGTATATATTATTCATGAAGGTGATCCTGTGAAATATACTAATATCTGGAGTAGTGCGGTGTAATTTTAATAATGTAGTGTAAAACATAATATAGTATAGTAGTGGTATAAATTTTAATAACTCTAGTTACATGTCATCTTTTGTATGAAATACGTGTATGACAGTTTAGCACGCAGGAAACAAATAAAAATTATTTTAAAAATTTAACAGTATGCGCTCCACGGCAGAAGTAAAACTTCTAGGATTTTCCTATGCCCATTTTTAAATGTTTATAAAAAAATAGTTGCAAGGAGGCTTCACCCACGATTACCTCTGGACTCTTTTTATGTGAAACCAGGCCCGACATTTTCAAAAATTGTTCATTCGTTCCAAACACTGTCCGTCAAAATATCGACCAAAATTCAATATTTTCCAAAATACTATATTTATTCATGATTTACATCATTCAACATATTTTAAAGAAATATTTAACTGTTTATGCTTAAAATATAATAAAAACGGGTTTTTATTTATGATAAGTAATTAAGCGCTTTGTATAATGAAATAGCGTAGTTGTAATGATCACGTCACGATGTTCTCTACACGACCAGTGATTTTTTTGGTACCAATTTTACAGCCGCGATACCAGGTTGATTAATTTAAGTTAGTATATGCTAGTAATAACAGATTATAATTTTACTAATCTATATAAAATTAAAACTCTAGAATTGCCCATAATAAAAGAAACAGAACACAAAAATATTGTTTTTGAAATTTTTTGTTGTTTGCCTCTGTAAACCACGCATCACGTACTAGATTCAACCAATTTAGTTGGAGTTTTTGAAAAAAAAATTGACTTATAGTAACATTTAGATCTCATTTCATCGGAATCGATTCACTCAATCAGAAAATATACGAATTTAATATTTAAAAAAAATCATTTAAATTGCATTAGTACAACAAATACAAAGAAGTACCTAGTACTACCGTTGTAATCAATCGACACGCATGGAACTAAAATTTTGTTGTCTGGGAGGGTAGGTGTTTAAGTAAGCAATTTGAATGCGGGCAGACGAATGAGGGTAGACGTTGTTGTTAATCGTCTTCCGCACATAACATTTTTCGATGTTGTATATATTCGATATAGGCTTACTTATTTCTGAATTTTTTAATAATTTGAATTTGTTAGTATTTGTAATTTAATTTGTTTCATATGTTCAGTGTTGGGCTGTATAAATTTGGTTGTTATTTATCTTACATATAATAAAACTGTAAAATATCCTCTATATATTAAAGATATTTACGATAAAATTATTTGAGTCTGTTTATTTGTTCACGCATCACGCAAGAATATCTAAAGGTATTTCGATAATGTTTTCACTGATGGATTCTATTTGGGGATGACATGGGGACACATGTAGGCTATGTTTCATTGCAATCGATCAACTAAAAAGAAGATATGATAATTTGATATTTCAATATTACGTTAAAACAGTTTACATTCATAATTATTACAGTAGATTTTATTACGTGTATTAATGTGATAATTAATTTAATACTATTTTCTAAGGATCAGCGCGAGCGAAGTTGGAGGTACAGGTAGTTACGAATACTTATTTAATTATTATTGTGTATTATTGTAAATATTTTATCTCGAGATGTTATTTTAAAACATACCTCAAAACATTGTTTTCACTTAATTTTACACGATAACGTCCATATTTAGTTACGCACTGTTCATCCTTGGAAAATGTCGTTATCAACACTTATATACAAACTGACCAATAGATGGCGTTGTAATATCATTATATGTCAGTGAAACGTTATGGAATTAACTTTAGCGTTTTATCTACAAATATCATAAAAGTTTTACTGAAAAAATGAATGGACTCCAGTCAGCCACATATCGTTAAATAAATCTAAAATCATTTGTTTTAGCTAAACGGTTTCCCATTAATTCCGAACGTATGCCGTTTGACTAGATCTAATCCATTATGGAACTGTGGATAGTAACTTAGATAGAAGTAGAAGTCTTGCTAAACACTAATCAGGTTCGTCCACTTCAAACAACTTACTGACCGCTTGAATTAGTTAACCCGTACTAAATTTAACATCTGGCATCTCATCGCAGCTGCTCTCACAATTCAATAGAAGTTAGGAAGAGGCATCAAGGCTGATTATACCTTGCCAAGTACCATTACATGGATTAAACTTTGTTAGACATCGAACAGAATATCATAATTAATTTTCTTGTCATTAATTATGACAAGAGTATATGTAATGTTTTAAGTAACAAGTAAGATTTACAATATTGGTAATATGTCTTGCCATTGATACAAAATGTGTAATTAGCTGGCAACTGCAGACTGTATTATAATTTTAAAAATGAAACACTGATTGTGATTTTGTTTTTAAATTATGAATAATGTCTCGTAATTTTAGTGATAATTTGATGATTGTGTGCGCCGAAATGAATTTAACGCAGGATTTATTTCGTGTAATTGATATTTTGTGACTTTTGTTTTTATATAAGCAAGAAACTTTTTTGAACATCATTTTATGGTGAAACCCTATTTTGTGCCACAGATTACAACTGGTTTAATGCATTCGAGTAGGGTAATTTTTATCGTAATGAAAATATTAGAGAAGACCCCCCCGCAGCGACAGTGATCGATGTTAATATCAGTACGTTGCGACACTTTTTAGCCGACTTCAAAAAAGGAAGAGGTTCTCAATTCGTCGTAATCTTTTTTTTATGCATGTTCAGCGATATTTCTTTAATTAGTGGGCCGATTTTAAAGTTCATTTTTTATTTGAAAGAAGGTGCTGTAAGTGTGGTTCCATATAAATATAATGATGATCTGATGATGAGGTCCGGAAACGAACAGTGGAACTCCTTAACGAATGGCAGTAAATCAACTGTGATTCAAAATAATTGCTACGGGTGGTTATTATTTTGCCAAATAATGATGATGTCAGGGTCTGATGATGAGTTCTGGTGATGAATAATGGAACTCCTTAACGAACGGTGGTAAATCAAAAGCAATTCAAGATATTGACTACTGGTAATTTTTACCTTGCAAAATAACTGCGCCATCGACCAGGTCAGTGTGTGATGATGAGTTATGAAGATGTATAATGTAACTCCTGAACGGATGGTAGTAAATTGATCGTGATTCCTATACTACTTGTTAGTTGTTACCTACTTTATTTAGTTAACTAAGAAGCAGTGTGAACATAAACATAGACGGTCTGTTTGTGCTAATTTTCCGCGTCATTTACGTTGTGTGCTAAAATTTACCTACTTTAAATAAACACAACAAAGCTTGGCACAAATAAATTATTAACAATATGATTGAAATTCAAGTTAACGAGATGTTTGATGTAATAAATGTGGTAAAAGTATGCTGAATATACGAAGAAAAGAGGGTTAATGATGATAGTGAGATTAAGTGCCAGGGTAGTTTTTTAAACAAACGATAATTTGAGGTTCATCTATTACATACGAATTCTCCCTAATATTTATCCCTAAAATCTATCTATTTCTGTAACATAGGTAAAAAATACTGAAAACAAAAAATGCTGCAAAATCGCATATTGGATATGGAGCACAGAACCCTTCAAGTGAGTTTTTAATTTGCAAAATCTGATATTGGACTTCGAATATGGAGAACCGAACTCCTCAACGGCTAACAGATAATCATTGGCGGCTACTACTATCGCTTTATTTCTATGTTTTGTTGATAATCAACTTTAGACAAAACAGGAAATAATCGATATACTAGCTTTTGCCCGTGACTTTTAATAAATATCCAATAGTCTAAGAAAAAAAAATAATTTTGATGATTAATATTAACAGATTAATGACTAAACATTCTAAAATAAAAAATCTTTTAAAAAATAGACTTCAAAAAAGGTAGATACCAAAAAGTAAAAAATAAGTAACTCGAAATAGGTACTAACTTATTTGCAATAAATAAGTTACTTATTTTTGAGGTCGGTGCCAGCACCACCGATCGAGTTAATTATATTTTACTTTTTAGTACCTACCTTTTTTGACGTCGGTTTTTAAAATATATTTTATAAAATGAAACAAAAGAAGTCATACTAGATATGAGAGAGATAAACAAATTATTTCGAATAGAAAATACAAAAGCTAAGGAAAAGATGGGAAAATGGTGGCAGCAACTTCTTTTGGAAGATAATATTAGAACAATTATAGTGGTTCAATATTTGTTTACATTTTGCAGCACAAACTTTCACCCACGGCTAATTTGTTTATTTCGTTAATTTGATGGTTTGTTACACAATTAAAATGAATGAGCTAACATTTTGCAATGCTTATTCGTTCTCAAAAATTAAACTTACAGATATTGTTTTATTAACGTAAAGCAAGTGCTGGTTGTTTTCTAAATGACTGTGGGAAAGACGCATAAAGAAGGATTAGTATGATGGTTTATTCAGTATTTCTCACAGATGTAAAAGCGTATTGCTTGTAGCGGAGACTGCTTGGAAAAATAATATGACAAACTTTTACTTTTTATAACTTTGGCTTTATTTGTCAATATTTATACGTTATCTCTTATTAGATAAAAACTACGATGAAGAGCAGCGTCTCTAATAATGATTACTTTCTGGCGTTAGTTATCTGTTTTCCTATTCAAATACTGTTTCATGTAACGTATTTAGTAAAGCTATTTTGACATAGGAACCTCTTCAAAATGAGTATTTGGTACGAGTGCATACTCCAAAAGCCAATCGTTACGGTATTATGGATGATTTTAAACGCTTATAACTCGAAAATTGTGTAAGCATGAAAGCAGGATATATATATATATATATATATATATATATATATATATATATATATATATATATATATATATATTTGTATATACGAATAATGTACGTATATTCCAGTGTAATCGGCGTCTCGGCTGAAAACGTAATCAGGCTGGGGTGCTGCACGAAAGAGGAATGTTTTCGCGCCCACAGTCAATTTCGCAGTTGTGTGGCTTCCACACGTGTTAGTAATTTAAGCATAATAAACAAATATTATTTGAAATTTGAATGCTTTATTCAGACAATATTATGGATGTTTAGAAAATTGAAAATTGTTTTACGCAGTGACCGGATAATTGTGAAAATTCATGCAAGAGCACCAGCAACCACAGGATAAGTTAAGCCGTTGTTATAATGGACTTAGCGAGGGATGTAGTTTTACTTTTTTTAAATGTATTGTATTTTAATAATTTTGTGATTAAAATAAAAAGTGAATATGTGTTAACATGTTGTTAACATATATTCACTTTTGAACATGTGTTAACACTTGTTGTTCACTTTTGAACATATGTTAACATTTGTTGTACACTTTTGAACATGTGTTAACGCTGTGTAAACATGTGTTAACTTCGTTCTTTTGGAATCTTTTAAATTTAACCGTAATAATCGTAGCTGTCTCTGACTTTTGTAAAAATTTTACAATAAAATTGTAAATAAAACTTATAACAAATTGAGCCTAGAAGATATAAACATTTGAAAACCTGCCGCTGTGTTCGGACACACTCATAATTGTTAAGGGTTCTGTACCTCAAAAAGAAAAAAAATATTTGCCCTATAGACAGACGCGTAAGTTACCCTTATAAGGTAACTTACGCGTCTTTCGGTTCCTACATCAAAGCCGTTTTTCTCAGAAACCACTTGATGTATAAATTTGGCATGGTAATAAAAAATATTAAGCCACACATATCTCAAAGGCTTAAAATATTCATTTGGAATTTTAAGAACGATTAAGTATTCGATTTTTTTTATTTCCGTATATAGCGTGGGGTATCATTTGAAAGGGTTAGTATTAGGGTCTTAGAAATATTTTTTCAATATTTTGGGTATTATGTCTTCAGTAATATACTGAAAAATATATAAAAAAAACATGTTACCTCTTTTCATTAGTTCCGAAACTACTCAACTTAAAATTAAATAAAGATATGGGTTTTTAAAAGACCACGCAAAGGCTGTAGGAATACTATGGCGATAATTCTAGATATCATAATTTTTTATATATGCACCATGTTTTTACGCTTGTGTAAAATATAGTAGGCAATATATATATATATATTTTTTTTTTTTATATTCATAGACAATTTTTTTAGAAACCATGCAAATTTGAAATTTGGCCTAACTTTTTTACATTATTCATAAGAATAAGAGAGGGTTTTAAATTTTTTTTTAAAATTTTGTTGATTGTGCGAAAAGGTTTATTATGAGAAATATAAAAATATTTTTTAATATTTTAAATTGTATATAGAAAAAAAATATTCTAAAAAATTGTGGAAAATGTAGTATTCTCCCTTATTTTTGAAACTACTCACCTAAAAATTGTGAAAAAAAATTGTGCATGTCAGCTCCGACGCGTGACTGGAGTTTACTCATTAAGTATGATTGGAATTGGAATGCATGAAATATGTAACACTGTATATAAATATCAATATCATTAAATGTAAATGGAAAATACTTTAATAAAAAATACTGACAATATAATTATTTTCAAATAAAACATAAATTAACAAGATCAAATTTATACAAAAAAATTAAAAACGTTTAGTAGCGCCAGACCAAGAAATTTTAATTTTGTTGGATAGGAGACACCAAATATTCACACATAAGGACATTTAATGTGCCATACTCCGTCATTGCGATTACGCCATAAGAAAATGCAAAATAAACATATTAATATCTCACTCTAAAGATGCGCAGAAATGTTGTGTGGAAATGTCACACTTATTTCAACCCTTTGAACTTCGTAGGCTCTGAAATTTTTATTTTACTCCTCATAAAACTTCATACCGGGTGCTATATATGAAAATCGTTTCTTAAAGAGTAAAGTCCAAAAACGAGGTTGATAAAATCTAAGTAAAAGATTACAGGAAAACTATAAAACTATACAGATTTTCCTATATCTTAAATTTGTTTAAATATGATTTTACGCCTGTGAAAAATATAGTAGGCAATATATTTACGTTGTGAAAAAATAATATTTGTAAATATTTGTAAATAGAGAAAATATGTATATTTAATTGTTTATAAGTTACTAAATGTGAGCCAGTACCCTCGGATCCAAGCGCTTGATAGGTTTTATTTTCATCTTAAAAAATAGAGTCGTCACGAAATCCTGCACTATCAATTTTGTCTAAATACTATTACGAAGTAAAACAGTATCAGGTCAAGCCACACTTGGGCCGGTTATTTTAAGAAAATACTGGATGATATCAGCTTTCATAGAAAAGATAACCTTTCACGTCAAAATTTTCTAAAAAACCCTTTATTAAAGTGGCATGCACCAAGCGGCGCTTAAAAAATATTAACTCAACCATGATCTTGCCAATAAATTTACGGCTGACTTGGTCCGCTTCATTAAGCATACAATAAAAGCTAATAATTAATTAAGTAATTTATTAAATTTAAATTTGAAAAATGCTCGTTAAATCTCGATAAAAAGTCGACAGCGATCAAAGCATTAAAGCCAGCGTCTCGCGGTATTAGCCAAGCTGCTGTCTCCGTATCTTCCGGTTGAATCCTTAAGTCTGAGGATGACATTGCGATATTTTCCTATAAACGATATCCGGTGTTTCCGCCGCTACCTCCAGCGCGTACACTCGCCAACTTTCCTCCCACTTCCAATAAATCAAACGACACAATACGAAGCGCCGCTTCCGATTTACTTTTGTTGAGGAGAAAAAAATTATCTCCCTTTTTTTCATTTTAGGCGCCGCGTCACGGAGCTCAATTATTTCTTTTTTGTCATTCGTAATTTTGGGCGGACGGCTGTAGGGCGGGTGGGAGGTAAGGGTGGTTATATTCATATTTGCATGTATCTTATGACGTTAGAATTTAACAATGTTATATATATATATATATATATATATATATATATATATATATATATATATATATATATATACACACACACATACCTGCAGCGTTGTATTTCTTGTTCGTGTTACATGACTTTTACTATCGTCTTATCTTTCTATACTTGATAATTAAACCAGAAATGAAATGGACAAATAAATAACATAATTATCTCCCTAAATGTAAACAACAACACTGTTAAAGTTAACAATTCTAAAAACATTTAGATTAAAGCATTAAAACATCGTGTACACCTATGTAGTTAGACCGAGAGTATCAGCGACCCGTCTCCAGTACGCGCATTTTACGGTTCCGTAGTCGAACTAGGAACCTTTATAATTTTTCTTTGTCCGTCTGTCTGTCCATCTGTATGTCACAACCGTTTTACTCGTAGACTATTAGTACTATAGCTTACATAGTTATGAAATTAAATTTTAAAAAGATCTTTTTGAGGTTTCTTCCCTACATGTAAAGGGGGAGGGGAGAAGGGGTGATTTTTTTACACCCCGTTGTGTAGGATAGGTCTTTCATAGTTTTTCCTTCAATAGGTATTTTAAACATATTAGGTGTTGGTTATGAACTCTTGTTTGATGTAGGGATACATATATGAAATTTTAAGCTTTAACCATACCCCACGAGCTAAACCGCTATTTTTTAATATCTTAAAATTATTTACTATAATAATAAAATTAATAGTATTTACTATATAAAGAAATTAAAAGAAAAATCATTAACTAAGTAGGTTCTATTAGCTTACGAGTAATAGTCTACCAACAAGTTACGTTTAAAAAGTTTCTAAAACTATACGAGTGAGTTAAATCTATCACAAAAATAACTTTGAGTTTGAAAATGTATATTTATAATGTCTGTGAAAGATATACTAGGCAATATATTTATTTATTTACACGGTGAGTAATAATGGTATTTAAATATGCACCTTGTTTTTACACCTGTGAAAAATATAGTAGGCAATATATTTATATATTAAACGGTGAGAAATAATGCTATTTAAATATGCATATGTTTTATGCATGTGAAAAATATACTAGGCAATATATTTATACGATTACACGGTGATAAATTATGCTATGTAAATATGCACCTTGTTTTTACACCTGTGAAAAATATAGTAGGCAATATATTTATATATTTACACGGTGAGAAATAATGCTATGTAAATATGCACCTTGTTTTTATACCTGTAAAAGATGTACTAGGCAATATATTTATTTATTTACACGGTCAGAAATAATAATGCCATTTAAATATGCATATTTTATGCTTGTGAAAAATATAGTAGGCAATATATGATAAATGCTGTAAAAAATTAATGTTTGTAAATAAATTAACAGAAATACTATGTACACTTAAATATTTATTTATATCTACATATGAACGGAATTTTTGTAGTCCGAGTTTTACTCGTAATTGACAGGCATTTTATTAAGTAAATGCTTGCCTGATCATTGAAGTCTATATTTCAGAACTATTACATTCATACATTTGCTTTAATATGTTATTGGCTTTCGCGATAACTGTTGAAGCATAAGAGTATAATAGACGTGTGTATCGCCATATTCCGACAATAATTGGAGATTACAAACTACAACAAAATCGGCACAACTCTGGCCGTCTCTCGCCGATTGGAACATTAGAGTTAAAACGTGCTAACGGAAGAAAATCATAGAATGTTTGAATGAACAAATCTTAACGAGATGGCAGCCATTTAGTCGGCGGCGTGAGTCTTGACGGTGCTATAAGTCGATCGAAAGTCAGACAAGGAACTTAGCCACCGACTCAACACCTACAAAAGCCGGTTATTTGTGTTGCGCTTTGTGGCGTGCCATGTTTGCCCAACTGTTGAATAAGTGTGCATTATTTGTACTGCGTCGTATACGTACCGCTGTATACGTATAGCTACCGCTGACACGCCGCGGCCGCGTTTGTTGCGTGTATGCGAGTTAAACTTTAAAATAGTGTGTGAACTTAATCTAGTGCGATAACTTAATCAACATATTTCCTTTCTTAGATTTGGTGTTTCTAAACTTCTCCACCTGCTATAGCTTCATCGAGACTATCAGAAGCAGACGGAAATATTTTCCAATGAATTTTTACTTGCTTCTACTTATACTTAATATGCAAGTTTGAGTATCGCTAGGCTCTACAATTCTGTATTAAAGAAATTTACATTATGGATATTCTTTACTATAAATTATTTATTTGTAACTATAATCATATATTTTTTCAAACAATTTCCAATTGATTGTGGTTATGAATATCACATGATGTCGACATTAGGCACTCACACGGACTTATAATTAAATATGAATATTATTTATAAAAAATTAAATATTATTTCAAGATATAACTTCTTAATATATATATATTTTTTAATTTAAAAAAAACATTAAATATCACTGTCTGCGATTTGTGGTTTAAATATCAACATTCACTTTTAATGCCTATCAAGTGAATCTGTGCATCAAACTGAGTGGAAAATGTTAAGGACCCAAATAAAAATTCTCACCCGTTTTTGAAAAAAAAGGAGCGGAAAGGTTTTTATTTCTTTTCTCCATATTTTATGTGGATTCTTTCCCCTATCCGTTACTTGGAAATGCACACTTTAAAGGTTTCAATGAATACACAAAGCATTATAGAAATTTCGCTGATAATATAATATCAATGTTTGGAAATATGTATGTTTCTTATTCAATCACGTCTAAATATGTTTATGTGAAACTTGATGTAAATATAGTTAATGATTCGGCTTTCTTCTGATAGGATGAAACTCAGTGTTTTTTAAACAATAATAAACATTGAGTTTCACAACATGTCAATCGATGGCGCAATGGCTATTTTAAATTTATTAATATTGTTAAAGTCAAGTTGCATAAGAAAATTTTCCGCTATTTGAAAAGGCTGATATTTGCTTGGAGTTACTGAGCTCCCATCGTACTAACGAGAGGTTAAAAGTATTTGGTTACAGAAGAAGAAAAGTGGGTGGTTTATGTTATTTTTTAGCCTAAACACCAGTTTTTAGTAAACAAGGTGTACCTAGACCAAATATATTATTGGACAAAGATACTTTTCAGTGCACGGTGGAGGATAAATGGAGTTATTCATTGGGAACTTTTCAAGCTAACAGTACTATTAGAGCTGAGATTTATTGTGAACAATCGAGAGAAGTCATCGCTAAACTTCCTTCAAATCAAAGCAAAGTTTTTTTTACATGACAATGCTTGCCTCATGTAGCAAAAGTAACGCATGGAAAACTGGAACTGAAAGAAAGAAAACTGAACTTGAAAACTGAACAGAAAACTGAACTTGGATGGAGTATGCTACTTCACCTACCGTACTCTTCAGATCTTTCGCCATCTAATTCACTCTCCGTCTAATAATTTAATAGAAAATTTAAAGACAAAAGTTATAATAAAATCGAACATCCCCGGTTTTTGAGTCAAAAACCCAGATTTCTACAAGGACGGAACTTTAGCTCTGCCTACACGTTGGCGACAAGTATTAGATACCGACGGTGCTTATATAATTAACGATTGATTTTATTGACTATATATAAAAAGTTGAAGTTTGTGTACAGAGATGGCTGGTTTATTAGTTACCAACTTAATTAATGTATATATATATATATATATATATATATATATATATATATACATATACATACATATATATATATATATTTATATATACACATAAATATATGTATTATTTCTAATACTAATATGTAACTACTATTCTTACAGAATTCTTTGAACCAGCAAGATGTAACAAAGTCTACATAGTGTCCCGTTGTATTCTTCACATAAGCATGAAGAATATTCATCCATGAAACTGGCAGGCCTGAGAGGATCACCGAAAAAAATCGCGTAAAACTCGAAAAGAGCGATCTATTTTGTCAACACATAATGAATATAAATGTCAGTTAACAGTTTATTTTTAATTAATTAGAAAATGGCTACATTTTAGGAAAGCTATTGATATACATTATTTTTTGTATTATAAAAAAAACTTTTTACGCTCTTGTTTTTTATGGTTACTTTCTTTTCTTTTTGATAATCATTGAAATAGATATCTTTGTATGGCTTTGTATTCTGGTTACAAATTATATTTTATTTTTAGCCCTCCTTCTTTTCAAATTGTTTGGTTTTTAATATTCTATAACATACTAACTTTTTAAAAGCAATATTATGTTTCTCTAACACTAGACCCATTCGTCGGTCTCCTTTGATAATGATTTGCCGTTTGGTTATTTATTAACTTTAGAATTTATAATATTGATAGGGATATGTTGTTTTCATAATTATCTTCTAACGTTTCATCATCATATCACTGAAAACCGTCAGAAGGTCTACAGGGTCGTAGGATTTACCATGCGACGATTTCTATTGTAGTGGGTTTATTTACCTACCTTGTTTAAATCTACTAAGCACCTCGTTTAATTTTTAAGTCCGTTGTATCCTTGAAATCAATGCGGTCATCTGGTCTCCACAAGAAGCAACTTACATACTTATGTTAGAGAAAGTATTAAAGAAGTTTAATCTATTTTTATACAAAAAAATGTATGGGTATTGTCCTCATTTGTTTCCTTCAGATTTTATAATAGGTATTGTCACATGTAATTCATTTCAACTCTGACGGAATTGCTTATTACAATGCGTTTTTTTTAATTATTAAATAATTATGTCTAACTGCTCAGTCTTGGGTTTGGAACCGTTCGCCAACTCCGACCAACTCAACCGAACACCAAATCTTGATATTTTTTTCTGTTCTATTGACTGCTTTAGGAATGCGATTGTAGAATTGCTTGTTAGTTTACGTTTGATAGTTAGTTTTATGTTTAATTTGAATTAATACGTGTTATTTTCCGTTTTATTATGTTATTATTTTTCTCATTATGTGTAATGTAAATAGTTGTACGTTCAGTGTTTGCCCATGTCTAGTACTTTGGAGTAACCTGTAAGTTAGACGTGGGGGTTTTTATCATAAATAAATAAATTAAAATTCAGCATTTATAATATTTTTATACATTTTATTTAAAGTATATAGAACGTATTTTACATTATAAACCGTCTTAATGATCAACGAGGTAAGTAACAAATTGACACGTTTGACTGCAGCACTTATTTGATATGGTTTTTAATAAATCTAGGTGTTTTTACATTGTCATGGCGTATGACAAAAGAATTTTTACGTTTCTTCTAAAACCGTGAAGGCCTATGTATCGTCTTGTAAATATTTTTTAACTAAGCTTGTACTTGAAATGGTGACCTATTTTCATAGTAACGCGGATGCTTACTAATAAATCTAGGTGTTCTAGATATTTGGGTGTCATACTTGAAGAAGAACGATGATACAGAGGAAACAGTCTAAATTTTAAATTCTCACAATTAGTCACTTTTAGCTTAATGTATTTCCTTCTTTTAACTTTCATCATGGGTATTAGGTACGGCCGTTTGTTTGAAATTACTTGTAATATTATCGTCACCATTAACATTTTTTGAACACAGCGAGGAATTTCTTTCTACAAATTTGCACTCCGCATTTCAAATGTCTCATGTTTGTTTAATGATTTAAAGGGACATATACCTAATTGCAAACGTTTGCGCATATTTTGTTTGAGTTATTTTATCAGTAATGTTTCCTGTGTTACATTCAATTACTTCCTATGGACTGAGAGGAAAACTCTCTCTCAATGACTTACCCAATTATCGTGGGTTGGATATAATTTTGACTTTCATACTTTGTTAGCAATGGCCCAGAGAAGGGATACCGAAGAACTGTTAACAAATTCCCTCAGGTTTTGGAGGCACAGCATCCTTCTTCGATCTGGACCTATTTTTTTATTTACCTTACTTTGTGGTATTACTCGTAGATGAAGTACATTGTATCTTTCTGCTTATCCCATTATATGCTGGAACTAGTTAAGTTTCCAATTTTCTATTATTTATATTATCTTCGTATCTTTGTCTATTTGCTGCAGAACTATTTCGTTTCGAACTTTGTCCACGTACGGATATTCGCAATATCCTCCGGTGCACCCATATTTCCAAGGTTTCAAGTTTATCCGTTAGAGTCAAGCCTTCGAGGCCATAAAAAGTATCAAGAATATATATAGCACTTTATTAATCTTATTTCTAGTTTTAGACTGATGTTATTTCCGCATAAGGTATTTTTTTATCTGGAATTATACACCCTTTTCTATCAGGAAACGCATATAGAATATCAGCTAGTTGCAAAGTTATGTTGATTTTCGACAAGCATATTTTATGGTGACGACGTCAATGATAGTGGTATGGCTAATGACACTTTTGAACGCGGAATTCTTACGACTTTATGTCAGGAGAAACTTGCCGCTTCAATGTTTAATTTTAAAGATGGTAAGTTTATATCTATTATTTAAACATTTTTTTGTATGCGTGGCTTTTAAATCTATACATAATATATATATATATATATATATATATATAGCCTTATATTATTCCGCCAGCATTATATCAGCTGGTTGCAGCTTAAAATGGAGAATGTAAGTACATTGCTTGTTAGATGGAACGGTTTCATATAACTCTAGAGTACATAGTAGAGGCTATAAAATATTATTGGCCGCACGCGACAAGCGTAAGTCGCGGGCGAGCGCTCGACAGATCGGCGCCATTGAATAGAACTTTGCCAGGGTTCAGTTCACGTTAGGGCTGTGAAAATAAAGAAATAGTTAAAGTATACTTTGTTGTTAAAGTTTAGTATCTCAAAAGGAACAAAAGTGTAACCCTTATAAAATCACTCACGCGGCCCTTTGCCCGTGGGTCATACCCATTTTTCTTATAAACCGCTTGACGCAGAAACTTGAAATTTGTTTCTGTACTTCAATGTATCTAATTGATGCACATGGCGGACTTATTGCTATAAGAACAATCTCTTACAACCAATCAGTACACCAGTCCAGCCTCACTAGACGAGCGGCCGGGAATCGAACGGCCGGGAAATCGTAGTCAAAGGCCTTATGCCTTGTAATCAACCCAACACACTACGGTGACATTTGACGAAAATTTGGCATAGTAATAAGGGATATTAAAATGTATATATCTTAAATATTAGTTAACACTTAAAAATATTTATACGAAAACGTTAGTAATAAGCAAATTATGCACTAGAAGCAACTTTTAAATTTCCATAAATAGTGTGGGAAATGGGAAAAGTGTCGGACCATAAATATGAAAATAAAATAATACGTGTTTTTATTGGTATGTATGTGTTGATGTTTCCCCCGTTTGATTTAATGTTTCAAAATTATGTTCGTGAGGTATTTGCAAGGTTTGCTTATTGATTTTATTATGTAATCAATGTTAATTTTTTTTTTAATTATGTTTGTAACTATTGTTGTTAAATGTTTGATCTTTATTTTTACAAAAAAGTTGTTCGTTATGACAAATTTTGTTGATAAATTTATAAGAGATGTATCTTTATATAAGTCTTTCATCGGGAGTCATTTGTGATGAAATCTCATGGTGTTCTTTGAATTGAAATGAAAATATATAACCTTAAGAGCAAATATCTAAAAATAAAAACAGAAGAAATGTAGTTCTCCATATCTTAAAAAAAAATTAAGGTAGTTCTGAATGTTTACTATTTTTTAAATATATGCATATATACCCATTTTGGCAGCCCTACTCGATATTATTTTGCCAAAACAAGTGGTGAATTTGGTTTTAGAAGTAACCAAAAACATTTTTTTATTTTCTTCTTAAATATACATGCCATTTTTGGTAATTCTATTCGATGATATCTTATCAACACAAAGTGGCGGGTTTGGTTTCTAAAAGTAACCATAAACTTTTTTTTAATGTACATGCCAATTTTGGCAGTTCTATTCGATGCTATTTTACCAGCAAAAGTGGCAGAATTCTTTTCAAAGTTAATCGTAAACGATTTCTATTCTTTTAAAATATACATGTTAATTTTGACAGTTCTATTCGATTTAATTTATAAACACAAGTAGCCTATTTAGCTATAAAAGTAACCGTAAACATTTTTTTTTATTTTACATATTCATTTTGGCGGTTCTATTCCAAGCTCTTTTACTAAAAAAAAGTGGCAGATTTGTTTTTAAAAGTAATCGTAAACATATTCTGTTTTTTTTAAATAGATATGCCAATTCCGTTCAATTCGATGATATCTTATAAACATAAATGCCGGATTTGTGTTTAAATGTAACCATAGACATTTTTTGTCTCTTTTTTTAACGTTCTTGCCAGTTTCAGCAATTCTAATCTATGCTATTTTGCTAACTCGAGTACTAGATTTGTTTTTTGAAATAACTTTAAATATTTTCTATTTTTTTCAAATGTACATGCACGTTCAATTCGACGCTATTTTATCAATACAAGTGGCCGATTTGTTTTTAAAACGAACCGTAGAGGTTTTATATTTTTTTAAAACTTAAATTTTGGCAGCCCTAATCGATGTTATATTACCAACACAAGTGGCGGATTTGTAGCCGTCTCATTTCTACTCTCAACGTTCCGTTGGTGGTGACCAAGCGTTCTCGAAAGAAAGTCTGCAGTATTTTTTATACTCTCGTGTAATAAATGACGCAACAATTCGATAAATAAATTATTTAACTTAATTAACATTTCTATCATTTTGGTTATATAAATGTTATTATTTCTAGATTTCCGAATCAAAGCGCAAAAATGATATCTTTATAATTTCATAATCATTATGTTCATTATATATGTGTTATTATATCTGTTCATTTGAATATCCGTATTTAGGTCGAAAAATCATAGTTTCCTCAAATTTAACATCAATTGTAACATTTTACAATATGTCGTAGATAAGTTACGTGAATATACAGAAAACCAAATTACATTTCCTTCAATGCCTCCTCTTATACGGAATTTGGAGATGAAAAATTCGTTGAAATAATTTATCATTAGACGGTTTTTTAAAAAGCAATAGAAAATATTTAGTGATATTTTTGGATAAACATCTTTGCAAGGTATGGGTTTTCAAAGCGTTTTGCATTGCCTTAACCAAAGCTTTAAATTAAGTGTGAAAAAATGTGTTTAATATGTGAATTTAATTTACTTCAATGCAAAATTATTTTGGTCAACTTGCATTGCTAAATAAAAGAAACCTCAGAAATAAATTTTCAGCAGGAATGAACAAGTTTATCCTCCAGCAGTTAAACATCAAAACTAGACTTTTCACGATCTGTTATCAAAGGATTCTCAGTTACTTTAGTCACAATATATTCCTTCAACCAGAGAATTCCGACAAGTTGGATGTGATGAAGAAGGTGGAAGGAAAGAGATCTCTCGGTCTATCATCTAGCCGTTGATGTAACTCAGTAATAGCTATTACAAGTATTCCGCAGCAACCGCTCTGAGGAAAACTGAAAACCGGACAAGAAGGAGGAAGCTTGTAGATAAAGCTACCAATGCCTTTCAAGGACACAATGTTCAGAAATGAAGAAGACGATCAAGAGAAATACTATTAACTTATTATATGTGACACGCGGCTATTGCTCGCTAAATAAACAAGATAAGAGATATATTAGTAACAAGGAAAGTATATCTGGATACCAAGAGATGAAGACTAATGAATAACCTCGCTTCTATCGGTGAGTAGGCTTATAAAATGAGTCTATTAGTTAATCTAGTTAAGTTCTAAGCTATTACAATTGATAGCCAAAAACTGCTTTCTAAAATTAGGCTATCAGATCTGTTGTATGTAACGTTAAATTATACACCAACCCCAATTAAGTCAACTGTTAAAGACTTGGATCCGTTGATCGACCAAAATTTTAGTTGACAACCTCAAGTAAAGTCGTCGTATCTTCAGCAGAATATACTCCATCAAGCATCTTCAAAATTTTCTAGACTTTAAAACTAAAGTTCACCTCTATCAAACACTCTTTTTGGCACTGCTTGACTACGGAGATGTTGTTACTCAGACCTTGTCGAATATCGCCTTAAAAAATTAAAACGTCTTCAAAATTTACGCATCCCTTACGTTTTTTGGTTCGCAAAAATATGATCATATTTCTAAATTCATAGGGCAACTTAAATGGACGTAAGTCCGTAATCGTCGCAATCTACACATTATTACACTTCTTTATGATATTTTTAATAACCTTACTTATTTAACTTATCTCAGAAATAGATTTAGTTACTTATCAGCTTACACCATAGGGCTACGTTCTGAAAACCAGCTTAGTCTCGTTTTTCCTAAACATACCAACACCTTTTATGAAAAGTCCTTCGTTGTCCAAGCTATAAGACTTTGGAATCAACTGAAATCGGATACTAGAAGCTCTCTATAAATATTTTCAAAGGCTATCTGAAAAGCCTTCTTCTCATAATCCTTTAACCCTACCCTTCCTAATTTCATTTTGTTCCCCTTTCCTTGTTCACAATAATGTCTAGATTTTCAATGAAAATACTTTTGTTTTGTTTTATATTTAGTTTGGTTTTGTTTATTTATCTGTCATATTTTTGTTTGTTATTAATACCATAGTTTTGTCTTTTATTAGTATCTTTTACAGTCACCCACATTAAAAATGTTTAAATTTGATATATATGGTTCATTGAAAGAGATTGCTCTTGTGTAACAAGTAACAAGTTAGCTAAATTTATACATCATGTGTACTTTGAAGTTAAAATAAATAAATAAAGAAATGGATTTATATCTTTAATCGATCTTACGAAACGCGATTTCAAAGACGCAATTTCCTGTTTGAATTTTTTTGATCACAAATCTGCTTAAATATATTAATACTTTCCATCAGATTATTTCTAGTAATACTAAACGTACATTTGATACGCGCAAGAATTTCAGCATGAAATGACATTCTGAAGAAGTATTCTTAAGAAATACCCAATCTTAAAGAGGCTATCGATGATCTTCTTAATGAAATTGAGCAGTTACTTCTTTCTACATATGTTCTA
The DNA here is from genome assembly GCA_039881145.1 of Druceiella hillmani. Taxonomy (NCBI): domain Eukaryota; kingdom Metazoa; phylum Arthropoda; class Insecta; order Lepidoptera; family Hepialidae; genus Druceiella; species Druceiella hillmani. Next base: position 5,594,309 of record JAYKKI010000069.1, on the reverse strand, counting down.
TTAGCTTGGTTCTTTACAATCACATTCCGGCCGAATATTCGCGCCCTATGGGATAATAAAAACTAGCATTTTCAAGCAATTTTTCCCTTTAGCAGGCACACAATGATACATATTCTCATTACACACAACAAACCTTCGCTACAGAACTCCGATAGCCGCGCCCACAAAAATAATCAGCGCCGAAAACATTCGCCGACAAAGCGTCCGAATACTTATGAAAACTCACGTACAATGTAGCACAATGGCCCCGATACGCCCGCGGCGCCACAAAGAAAGGAGAAAATTAGGAAAACAAATATTGCATCCTTAAAGAAACCTTTTATGTTGAAGGAACAGGTTTAGAGTTGCGAGCTAAAGAAGAAAATGTTTCATAATAAACATTAGGCAAATTAAATTACAGTCGTCGGCGCAGGGGAGGCGGTAGAGCGGGTGGGCGGTGTGGTGGCTTGATTTAAGGGTGGGTATTATTCTCATTAGAGGTCATTAGGGATGCGATCAAGTCGATATCGTATAACGGTTCGGAATATCGATTGCGTGCGGCTAGACTTGGAATGAGGACATGAGCGACGTATAGGGAGGATTTAAGTGGAATTGGACAGAAACATGGTTAAGGTATTTGGTATGTACTGAATATTTAATACGGAGAAGTTGGGGAATTGTATTTTTTTCAAATTTAATATGTTGAAGTGTCACGAAGTTTTTTTAGCAAGCCTTTAATTGAAGTTTGAGAATTAGTGATTTTCAATGTACAGCTGAAGTGTATTATATTTTTATTTTTCGTTTTTTTTACACGTTTAATTATTTGCAGTAAAATAAAATATGTAAACATTTAAATCGAAATAATGTCTCTACTTTATCATTCTAACATCACGATAAGCATTAATATTAGTTTTAATAAAGTCAGAAAAATTAAAAAAATACAGTCAGAAAAATAAAAAAAAATTGGTCAAACACGTGTAGAACCTACAATACTAAAGGTTTCGTACACTAAATGTATACGGAACTTTGTACTTATAAACATTTAATGTTACATAGTATTTCTATTAAACTATTCACACAATTTTGAACGTAAATATAATGCCTACCATATCTTTCACAAAATTATATGTCAAAAATGTATAATTCCAAATTGAATTCGAAATAATTGACTTCTGGATTATTTCCAGTGCTACAAGGGACCTCCCTTTATCCTGACTTTCAAGATTGTAAGTCAGTTGGAAGTAGCCTATAAGTTTTTGATTATCTGTGATTAAAACTACTGTAAAATTAAGAAAAAAATACATTTTAAAGGGCCAGATCTTTTTGTTGCTTGAACCAAAAAACTTGATTTTTTACAGCTATGTAACGCTGTAGACCTCAATATACGATATTAATTTCAACTTGGTCTCAAACCTTTTTTAAAAAAATGGCCTTTGACAGAAACACGAATAGTTAACTAAGTGATCCTGTAAAGGCTCCGTTTTTCTTTTAGAGGGACGAAAGTTTTAAAACTTGTCAAGTGTGAGTACGGAGTCGCTTGCTTTGAGTTCACCACGATATTTTTATAGGCTTACAAAATAAATAAACAAAAAGTGTGAGCGATTTATACGATTAAATATTAATTTTTATATAATGTGTCATAGTTGAAACGTCTTTACAAAATCGACTTCAAATTATTATGTTTGACTACGCGATGTTGTATCGTCACGATATAGATTAATCTTTTAATGTATCATATCATCATATATATTAATACGCTAAGGTTAAGATGTTACTCTCCCTTTTTAGAAAAAACCTCACAACTAATCCACATAAATTATATATCATTTTATAGATAATTGCTTGCTCTACCGGCATCCACAACTAAAAAATTTATTATTTCTATTGTTTCTGCAAATTAATTAATTATTAAAATTATATACACAAAAGAGCAATGCTGCCATCTAACGGCTCAACGTCAATATGATTGACGGTCGGTAAAATTTTTGTTTAATTTCAAATCCACTCACGTATAAATAAAGTGGCGCTTTAGCTCAATGCTTTTGATACTTGCGCCTCTATATGTCAATTTTAGTACAATATTTGTTTGATCTGTCATCTGAGCTTCATAATGGAATAAAAACGTAATAAGCAGTGTGCAAAATTAGAAATGAATTGAATACCTGCAATCAATTTTGATTTATTCAATTTTGTTGAATAATTTATAATGCGAAGACTTCGCACGGGTCACGCTAGTTTTATATATTAGACTACACAATAATAATACACAAAATTATTATTTTTATCATTGTATTTTGACCTAACTTTACCTATAGACTACTCCCAAAAAACGGGCATCTGTTTGAAAATTATAACACATTTTTGTGTATTTAAACAAAAATGTTTCACAATTAAATGAAACTACATAATGTAATATTATTTCTACTTTCTTTAAGTTCTTTACCACGACCTACGTTTCGTTGTATTACAACCTCTTCAGGTGGGCTATTAGCAGAGATTCTTCCAAAAGAGAAGAAATCTTACAGAACTCAAAGAAAGTAGAACTAATACTACATCACGTAGTTTCATTTAATTGTAAATAATGCATTTCTACAAAATTAACGCCAAATATATTCAATATACAAAAATGTTTCACAAATTACAATGGTATGTTTAGCGGATTCACAAACAAATCAAGTGACAAAATTTAATATAAAACCGTCACATTTGTCATCTCTTTACTTAAAATTTGATATTGAAAAGACAAAAATGGCGGTACTATATTTATTTGTAGTCTCTTTATTGAAGTTTGAAATTATTTCAACAAAGACTGTCGCTCATTTGGGCACGGCTGCCTCCCCACGTAGGCATTGAGGCCAAGATGTTTTCATGAAGGTGTTTACACGTAAAAACTTGATCCATAAGAACTCGCTGATCGAGCAGCTGGTGATGACTGACCAAGTTTGTTTTCAATATTAGACTGTTTTTTATAATAATGTTACGTATTTAGTACCTGGTTGGAAAATAATATAAACTATTGCACACGATAATTTGAATTGATGAAAATTGAATAAGTAGTATGGACTTTTCAACTTTTCATTGCGACCTAAAAGTCTATGTCAATTTCCATTATGGGTATGGACTTATTTAATATTTTCCTAAACAGAACGAGCACACGCCGGTATTGCCATTGATCTGTAATGAAATAACATACAGTTGTACAACCAATAGATATGTATAATTAATTTCAACTAGAATCATTTGTTTGCTTCGCATCTGGGTTCAACGAATAATTCTAATATATTTTCTATAACATGCCCCATTTAAATGATAGATGGCTTTAAATAGTTAGCAAAAGCGTTATTAAAAATTGTCTAGCGAGTCCATCGGTAATAAGGCCGTCCATTCATTAGGCTTCACTACAAACCTAACTTTAGATAATACATTTTGTAATAGTACCGTTTAAATTAATATTTACTTCGTACTGGAGCAAGAGGAAATTCTCCAGTTATGCTTTTAGCAGAACCCTGAAGAAAAAATAAAAAAACCATCAGTTACTTTCCTTAGTAGAAAGTCAAGGCAAGATAGTAAAAATATCCTTAGGTAGTTACGAAGAAGTTCATTTATTTATTTTACTGATTAAATACTAGGCTGTTCCCGTCACTAGAAGGGCTTAAAAGATAGTAGGAGTAAAGCGGATATTAAAACGTTAAAGTAAATACTATTTTAGTTGTGTCCGTTTCATTAGTTTATTCGTTCAAACAATAATAATATATTTAAAGAACGTTTTGATTTAGAAGACAAAGAAAAATTTCCAATTTAATTAAAAACATCACAGTCTCAATTTTAAATAGTAACTTTCGAGAAAATATGTGTACAGTCTGAAATTTGTTTATTTCTGTACATTTGGAAAATTAGTTATTTGTATCCTATGTTAAGAAAGCAAAGTGGTTCCATGAGCTTTTGCTAACGAACCCGGATTTTGTGCACCTTCTGGAGCTGTCCCAATATCAGAATAAGAACGTCTGCCTCCTTAGCAACAGAGCTCCTCCAAGATCTGCCTCGATTTCTTTGACCCCGAATGTTCCATTCTCTCAATGGCACCATCCCTTGTTCACTTTTGTTGATGGCTTCATATATTTCTTCAGCGTATTCCCAATCTACTACAACTTCTTTGGAAGACCTACTAACCAATCAAACGTTCCTTAGTATTGGCTCATAGCTCATCGGTAGTCACATCGATGTTGAAAATTTGACGTAGGAATCTGGCGATGAACGTTTGAAGTGTATGGATGAAACTCTGTAAATTTCAAAGTCTTCCAAACTTACAGGTCTTTGGAAAGGACAATGTTTTAAAGCACGAATTTTTGTCTGACTTTCTGATGAGCCAAATGTGTTTAATATTTTAATTGACATAAAAACTGTGTAGGAAAATATCACCCTCCGCTGTCGGGTAAAGATTCTAAATTTGAGTTTGTATCTATTTACCAACTCAATATTCTTATTCTACTCACGCAACTACCCTTACTTGAGAAGTAACGTAATGTACGTGTATTTTCGCTGCCAGTCTATTGGAACGTATTGGAACTTATTTTCGTAAGTACCTATGTACTTATGTTGCTCGATAACGTATTCATTCGGTATCTCGCCAATTCTTTTAGTTTTCCGAAACTCCACGCCTGCCTACGACCCGTATTGAACTTATTTATAACCCAATTTATCGTTTATCCGCAATCCTGTTTTGCAACACAATTATAATCATTATAGTATTAAGGTAAAATGTGAATAAGAGGGTGGCTTTACAATTTAATCGTTTATAAGGGGTTACTCACTAAGGGTTTAAATAATGAACAATTTCCAAAAAATATATAAGGTGCAATATATTTTTAACCGACTTCAAAAAGGTGGAGGTTTTTTATTTATATATTTTTACGGGCGTAACTCGGAGACGCGTTGAACAATTTTTATAATTCTTTTTTAGAATGACTCCGAATAGGTCCTATATATGGCTGGGTCTGATTATGGGTTAAGGAGATACCGTGACGAATAGGAGTTTTTCAATGTATAAATGGCTCTTTTGAGTAGTTTGATACTGAATTTTAAGTTATTTGATCTATCGCCATAAGTACTTTAGCGTACTGATGGAGCTGGAAGGTGGAGACATAATTCGTCAATGATGAAGTGTAGAGCCAAGTTTGGGTTTCAAATCTGAATAAAGAAATCAAGTATTCATTGGAAACGTCTTCTTTCTACTTTGGTCTTTTCGAGATTTTCTCTAATACAATTAGGAAATATCTTTTTTGGCACTGTGCGTTGAACTTTCCAGGCGACCAGCCTTTCTTGCTGGAGAGGTAAGTAGTAAACAGTCTGGTATTATTCGATAAAAGTGACCAAACTAATATAACCTGAGTGGCTTATTTTCAAAGCGATAGTTGAAATAGTAATTCATAACAATATAGATTTTATCCATACTTACTGTAATAATCCTGTTTAATAGTCGATTAGTCCCGAAGAGGTCTACTACTTGCCAAATTGTTGATATAATACAAATAAGCCACCTTATTCACCTGGCCAGTAATGCATGGATAAGAATAAGTCAATCGTAATCAATCTCTTTGTCGCACGCCGATAACTGAATTACAATGTAGTCGGCGGGTGCTAACCTACATCTTTAGTTTAAAAACGAATTTAATCGATTATTGAGTATTTGGTTATCGCATTTATGGATTAATGGCCAAAAATTGAAAAAGAAATGGATAGTACGGGTACAAGTAGAGCTTATACTACGAGGGTTCTGTACACACGAAGGCGAATAAATACGTTTAAGGGTTTAAAGTATTTCCATTAAACTGTTAATAAACATTAATATTAATATATTTCACAGGTGCAAAAACATTGCAAATTGTTAAAAAAATTATGAGTTTTAGTGTCGCCTATTTTCGAGTAAACTTTAAGTAAAATTGTCTTAGTGTTGTTTTTTAACAATATTGCTTTCAGCAGCTTCAGAGAAAGAGGCGATGGAACATAATTTTATCGACAAAAACTTTGTTTTTCGAGTGGTTTATTTGACCCCACAAAAACTTCAGTATGGATATTTTCTACTGTTAACTCTTGAAATGAATAACGGGAATATTAAGCTCTGTCATGTCAAACCGTCTTAGTGAGAAGTACTGTCATAGACGGATAAATTGATAGATATGCGAATGATGTTACAAGGGTTCCATCTTTTTCTTTTGAGGTAACCATAAAAATATATGGAGGTCTGCGTTTTGCAAGAAAGTATGGGCAATGTTGTTATGTCGTTTATTTATTGTAAGAAGTGCGTAACGTTTATTTATTGTAACATGTACGTATCGTTTATTTATTATGGCCTGTATATTTCGCCTATCTACTTATAATATGTAGAAATTTCCAGTCCACATCAATATTGGAGTCGTGAATATAACGGAGACTACAACGATCTCGTAGTTTAATCTATGATTACATAACGCAAGTATATATGATGGAATAGACAGATAATACGAGATAATATTGAACTTCATATTGACCTAACACTTTCGACATAGTTCGAAATATCTTTCTATTTGATGGAATAGTAAACTTCATTTATTCATTCTCACAGCTTCATTAATGTGCTCTGACGAATTAAACTGTATTGACTTGAGTGAACGTAAAGCGAATACCAGGAGTGGTCAATTGAAACGGTAAATCCAATCATTGCAAGCGCTTTGAATGGAACAAACAAAAGTTTAGATGCCCTGAATAGCTTTTGTGAGCTGATCCATGGAAAGAAGTATTATAGGAATATCGTATATTTATGTATAATTCATTAGATTTTGCCGACATTTTTAGGTTGCTAACGAATTAATTAGCTTTATTTAAGCTGATTAATTTGTTAGCAACCTATTCTGAATTAGCTAAATATATTTCTGATTGGTAAGATGTCCAGGGGATTCCTCTGTAGATAATATTCGATATATATGTAAGAGATTATGCAAGATAGTGTAACAAACTCACAAATTACTTAAATTAATTATATTGAGTTTAATATATCGTTATAATTTTGGGAGTACGATTTGTTTTTTGTTCATAAATTGTATTACTTGCATGTTCCGAAGGAAATGGAAGTATTGTGATATTGTCAAAAATTAAGTTAGAAAAAGACCAGGTTAGTTTTACACGACCCCTTTACCCATTATTTATATCATTTCTTTCACTAAGTCACGAGACCTGCTATCGTCAAATACGGGACAGATGAAAGTGAATGAAAATTTACGTTGGAAATAAAGTGTTTGATGTGCTAACTTGATCTTATCGATAAATGAGATGAAGTATTATAAACCGATATCAGTTTAGTTGCACACAGAATTTCATTTGCAATTATATGATACTAAGATTAATTAGAATAAACAATAAATGCAAAATTGGTAACAAAATATCTACGTGCTAATGACAGGTTGTCGTGCTATTCACATTTTTGCTAAGCGAAATATTTAAAAATGCAACGTCATTAAAATAATTCAAAGAAAGTTTTAGATATTTTTAATGATTTCTTGGATATCTTGGATCATAAAGAGCGAATTCAAATTTATTTTTCTTGCAATTAAATGAAACACGTGATGAAGTACTGTTTTCTTGGGTAAATCTCGTTTTAAAAAATGTGTGTACCAATGGGCACATTTGGCTTAACTATTACTCTTACAGTTAAACTTTATGATTAATTATTATATTACGAAAATATAAATGGTTTCTGTGGCTACAAATAATATTTGAAACTATGTAAGACAAATATCGTATTGCTAAGAAACTCTGCGTTTTCGTTAGTAAATTTTCTAGGATATCTACGAATATTCTAGAAGATCACGAGCGTGGTTTTTACAAAGCCCTAGCCAAGAATTACGCACATTTACTACTCTGCAAGAAGTCGTTATTTATTTTCGTATTTTTAGAGTTCCGTTCCTCGAAATGAAAAAAAGCGAACCCTTATAAGGTCACTTGGTTGTTCGTATATATGTCTCTTTGTGGAAGCCTTCTCCTCAGAAACGGCTTGAGATACGATTGAAATTAATATCGTATATAGCCTTACATTGCTATAACAATTTCAAGTTTATTGGTTCACGCAACAAAAAGATACGACCCTTTAAAGGGTATTTTTTATTCATACAATATTCTCATTCATTGATCAACAAAACCTTTAGGGTACTTCCGGTTTTTTTTTTGAACATCTGCTTAATGGGAAGACATAGCACGAGTGATAGGAAAAGTAATATTTTTATAATTAGTTTTTACGCCTGCGAAAGATACAGTAGGCAATATATTTATGTCCTGAAATATCAATACTTGAAAATAGTTTAATTAGACATACTATGTACCCTTAAATGTTTACTGTTTTGACTCGTGCTTGATAATTTTTTAGAATATAATTAAGAACAAACAATTTAGGGATTAACGTCCAGGAAAAAAATACAATAAAACAAAGTATATTTATAAAAGCGCTTATATTATATTTTTATTATATCAGGGAGTATTAATAAGAAATAAAAACAATAATAAAAATCTAACGAAAATTATAATAAATTTTAAAAACAATTACAAAAATTGATAACACAACTCAGTGTAGCCATTGCCTAAATTAATTAAAAACGATTTTTTTATGGACATTGACATTTATTCTAGGTTGTCAAAATGGGTTGCTTTCTTTTCTTTTTTTTTTGTGTTTTATGTGGCTGTTTTCGACGACCGCGTCAGCTCTGTTGAGTTTTATGCTTTTTTTTTTGACAACCATGTCAGTTCTGCTGAGTTTTATGTGGCTTTCTTTCAGTATATTACATCTACACTTTATTTTATCTTAGTGGTTAAAAGAGTTTCGTAGAAATAGCATTTATAGATTATTGTAAAAGATAATCTAACTTTTCATAAAAAAATGCAAGATTTCTCATTTGTTTGATTGAAGATTTAAGTAAAACTTTTAACGAGTTTATTTTTGTTTTATTTTCTCTATATAATAGTGTTATTTTTATTCCAGTAACACTTGTACCCAAAATTATTCCAATTTCGCCGGTTTACTTTTAATAATTAGAATGCATAAGTGGTGTATGTTTTTTTTTCATTGGTAGAATGGGTTTTCAGAGAAGTCCTGGAAATTTCATATAAAGCAATGTAATTGATTTTCTCTTAACTTGTGACTTTTGAGTGTGTTCCAATCCGCGCTTCATTGGCTCTATTAATACTCTTACAAACAAACTTTACAATTAATTTTTAAATTATGAAAATATAAATCTATGGCTACAAATATTATTAGAAACTATGTAAAATAAACATTGGATTGGTGGTAAGAGAATCTTTGCTTTTTCTTGAATATTTACATGGATTTCCACGAATTTTCTATAAGCTTCTGAGCGTGGTTTTTACAAAGCTTTGGGGGAAAGGATACAAAACTATTCGCATTTCGCCGGTTTACATTTAATAATGCATTAATGGCGTTTTTTTTAAATTGTAGCATGGATACATTGTAAATTATATCAATGGATGAAAGTGTTAAATACACACTTCGATGGGATCATTTTGTACATATCACGTCAATTTTCAAGAAAAACATTTGCGTGAAAGTGTGAGTTTGTATGTCGAGAAATAAGATAGTAACGAAAATTTAAACACTTGGGTAGTGGGGAGAGCGGATGATGAATAGAATTTTCCTTTCCACTTTTCATCCAGCGCGTTATTTAGTAGCTGGAAAGTCAGTAAATTAAGCTTAGTTTGTTTCAATTTTCGTTATGCACTCAGACATAGCAAAGAGTATAATGATTTCTATGTATTAATAATATTGAGATATTAAGTGTCTAATGTTTGGTGGTGTCAACAGGTTACCTAATCACTTTAGAGTAATAACATGATGACGCCTCCGACGCGCATTCACCACCACCACGCGATGACACGCTCTTTTTAGGGTTCCATATTTCAAAAGGAAAAAGGAACCCTTATACCATCACTTCGTTATCCGTCTGTCTGTTTTTTTATTCTTAGGAACACGTGGAGATATCAAGTTGAAATTAATGACAAATACTTAGGTCTACGGTTCCTTGAACTATAAAAAATCAAGCTTCTAAGTCAACGCATTGAAAAAAAAAACCAAAAATACGGCCATTTATGCTGTATTTTTTGATACTCGCAAGTAAATCAAAAGCTATAGGGTACTTCTCGTTGACCTAAAATAATTTAATTTGGCAAGAAATAAGGTCTTACAGCACAAGTAAAGGAAAAAAATCCCAAAATTGTTAATTTTCTGTTAAATCACATGAAAATATTTGTTTTAAATATGCGTCTTTTAAAGATATATATAGTAGGCAATATATTTTCATTCAGGCAATTTATGCTGCATATTTTGTCACTCGTAAATAAATCAAAACTTATATGCTGCATATTTTGTCACTCGTAAATAAATCAAAACTTATAAGCTGCATATTTTGTCACTCGTAAATAAATCAAAACTTATATGCTGCATATTTTGTCACTCGTAAATAAATCAAAACTTATATGCTGCATATTTTGTCACTCGTAAATAAATAAAAACTTATAGGGTACTTCCCGTTGTCCTAGAGTCATGAAATTTGCCAAAAAGTATGGTCTCACAGCACCAATAAAGGAAAAAAATCATTAATTTATAGTTATATCACATAACAAAAAATTTCTTTAAATATGCGCCGGCGAAAGAAATGGTGATCAATGTATTTTCATTTTAAAAAAATTTAAATTTTGTAAATATTTTAATAGTAATATTATGTACCATTAAATGTTTATAAATACCCTCGTAGTGCGACTTCCATTCATGTTGGACAGGTACTTTTTTATTCTAAATTAGTATTTCTCGCGGCTTCACTCGCGTAGTATTTCAGCAGATAACCTCTCCTCGTTCTTGATCTCATGTACGCTCCGCCCCGATACGAATGTATCGCGGAAATAAGCCCAAAATATTTGACTAACTTTATAACTACCAAACTTCAAATGAAAAGTATATAATATAAAAGGAACTTTAGTAGCTCATTTTAAAATAAACATGCATTACTATGGTGTCCGGAAATAATATGACATATATGAGTATATTTCCTCGTGAACTTTTTCAATAATTTTAGCAGCACATACAGCTTTTCGTGCGTAGACATGTTTTCTTTTAGCGATTATGCTTGCTGCTCTAATTCTTACAAATAATAGTGTATTTATACATAGCCTCTATTTTAAGATCGGATAAACACAATCTCTATCCAAAATTTAATTAAAGTATGTTTAGCTGTGTAAGCGTGAAAGAAATACAAACAAACACATAAACGAAAAGTTGTCTACGTTTTGCTTTTATTACATTAGTAGGGATTAATCGAACATTAAAAACATAATATGTAAAATATGAAAATTACCAAAACAAAGCGGATATGACACGGATTTACGACATTAATCGCGTAAAAGCCTCGAGCCCTTCACAAGCCCCCGACTTCATCGCAATCCCTTAATTAAATGTCCAATTATAGAATGTCGCTTGTCGAATCGCCGATTACCATTAATTCGAGCAATTTTGTTGAATAAACATGAAATATTAAGACGGGACGCGCGTCCCATCTGCCGCATTTACATTGCTAATGTCAGTGGGGCGGCGCGCCGCTATCGAGTTTGTTCAGGTGCGCGTCATATTTGAGAAATCGGCTCAATTCATTTCGGGCTCACTTTAAAAATTCACTTAACCGTAAGCCGAATTAACTTTTAACTAAGTTAACCGTCAATTGAATTAAGTTTTGATTAACCTAGCCGCGAGTTCGACTTACTTTTAATTGAGAAATTGACAGTTTGACATTGTTTGAAGAACCGTCGATGGGGTTAACTTATGTATATTATTTAATTTTAATACTGGAATTGTACAGAATAGCTAAATTGATTTATCAATCTATCTAACTAAAATTAAGATGTATCCACTGATAATGGTTTTCTATATCTTGCGATATTCATATTATTTGTCTATTTATTTCTTAAGAATGCTCGACTTACAGATTTACCCGAAGTCTTGGCCATGTGTAAATATTATAAAAAAAATGGTTACCAATGCAGAACAAACAATAAAGATAAGACAAAAAATTAACATTACTCTAGTCATTGGTCATCGTGAAATACCAAGATAACCCCAATTCTAAAGCGGTCGATGGAAATGAGAAAATCTCAAAACTCGAGTCTATGGCAATATTACGGTGATCAGTGTGAATGCACGAAAGACAGGTGAATGCTGCAATATATTCGTGCTCGATCTAAGCAGATAAAATAAAGTATGACTTCATCCTCTCAAGCAATAGCTAGTAGCATATAGAGTCACTAAACTCAAAACCAAAATTATGGTTAAATAATTTCAAAAATGCTTTATCAAAATCAATTCCCGTCGGAGTAGTAGTGGATTACATCCAACCGTGGTCATTGCTAGAAAACCATGTTCATTGCTAGATTGTCTGAATGGAATAAATAAGGATAATATCCATCAATAATACAATACAAAATTTACTACCATTTTCCAATATAAAATCATTACTATTAAAACTTTAATATTTTTCCAAGCATGAGAATATTTTCACATGGAGACCATCTGGTCTCATAGTGTTCTTGAAACTCTAGCGTTCTTGAAACAAATGCAGTCATCTGACTGCATTCGTTTCAAGAACGCTACGGACTAAAGAGTTAGAATAGTTATGGAAGTCGTGCGAATGCTATATGCTAAATATTTTATATGAAAATTAAAACAGCTTACTAAACACTAGCGTGATCTTGTAATTTGACACCGCCATATATCGAGATAATTGAGAAATAAAATTAAAATATTTTTTTACTATTATATACGTTACGCCACATGAATAATGCGGCCTGTATGCTGAAGGGTTGTATGGTTTTCATTTTTGCATGATTTGGTATAAGAAATTAATGGATAAAGAGTTTTTTTACGAATTTTGTTTAGAGTTTCATATTTTGATATTAAGAAGTATTGAATATATTTGGCGTTAATTTTGTAGAAATTCACTAATCACAATTAAATGAAACTACGTGATGTAGTATTACTTCTACTTTATTTAAGTTCTTTACCACGACCTAGGTTTCGTTGTATTACAACATCTTCAGCTGGGCTGTTAGCAAAGATTATCACGTAGTTTCAGCTCAATCTTTGCTAATAGCCCACCTGAAGATGTAATACAACGAAATCTAGGTCGTGGTAAAGAACTTAAAGAAAGTAGAAATAACATACATCACTTAGTTTCAATTAATTGTGAAATTAAATTTTATTATAACAATCTTCTTATTATAAAGATAACATTTCTTTTTTTATACTGCAGTTTTCAAACGACGAAGAGTTTATGTTTTGGCTGTGTTTTAAGTAAGGCGACGGTCAATTATATTGCACAATATATTACGATTGTGCAATATCTTTGACCGTTTAGGGTTAGTATTGAAGTTTCTTCAATGATTTAACAAAATTTTGAGCGACTTTAAATTTTATTGCGCCCTATTTTTTATTTTCAAGGTGTAGTATTAATATTGCGCAATATTTTTAGTCTATGTTTAACGTTCGAGAAACCAACAAAACTCAACGAAAGGGAATTTATCCTCGAATGAATACAGCTATATAGAGAATAGCCGGCTCTGTGGAATATTAAGAGCAATAATTATTATGATCGTGATAAAAAAATATCGCTTTCGAAACATTTTTATCTGCTTCTATTTAGAGCTGTTCCTAGAAGTAACGTAAGATGATGTGAAGAACAAAGTTAAGGCTAAGCCTTTTGAAACGTTTTCTTGAGTATATATTTTCTTTTTATTGAATGTTTCAACCAGCAGCGTTTTCGTTTTTTACATTTAAAAACCAACACGATAGCTGCAGTGAAATTTTGACCCAACATTTTGAAATATTATACTATACTTGAAGTGTGTAATACTATACTTGAGGTATATAACACTATAGTTGAAGTCTTGCTCACGTAAAAACATTGACGCTTATTGTCTATATTATTGCGTAATAAATAATTGACCATTTGAGTTCAGAATGTCATACAATATTATTGCATAACCAAAGTATTGTGCAATATTATTGTAGGTCTAGGGCCTGCCTAAGCAGTTATATGCGCGAGTTTTCATCCTCTGTAAATACACGGAACACGTCAATGTTTGAAAAAAATCTTTACCAACTAATGCGAAACCGAGCCGATTGCTAGTGCATATTTTCATAACATATTTATTATGGCCACCTAATGAAAACGTCTATTGAAGCGGTTTGTTACTGATTAAATAGTTAAGTTACGTTACAACGTTAGAATCATAACTTAACTATTTTATCAGTAATAAACCCTTTCAATAGACGTTTGCGACAAACATTTCGCCTCTGCCGGGTATCGACTGCCGACCACAAAAAAAACAGATCTTTTGTGTTTTGTCCTGTTTACTTCTGTAAAGGAGTCAATATTGACTTTTTCCTGTTTATGTTTTGTGTTGACGTAAGTGCGCATCGATAATTTTTTCGCCAAGTCACTTCAAAATATTTTTGTCGTGAAGAAAAAATAACAATAATAGAAACTAAACAACTGAGTATGTTAGTTATTCCATTTTTGAGAATTAATTACATTTTTGAGACTAATAATGAAAAATGAAATTAATTTCTCTGGAAGACGTGATTTAGAGCACTTCGATGTTTTCTTGCCAGTAAATTTAGTTAATAAAGATATAGTCCCGACCTTTCTAATGTTTTCTTATAACTAAAATCTTCACCAAATTTATAAATCGCAGTTATTTTGATCAGTCTCAAACTTTGTTTAAAGTTGGGATTCTTTCGTTAAAATTGAGCAATCGACTTGTATCAGTGACCTAATGAATGACTGAAGAAATGTTAAACAAATATTTGTACAAACATATTTTAATACCTCATGTAATGTAACTCATGATAAACAAATATTTGTACAAACATATTTTAATACCTCATGTAATGTAACTCATGATATCGAAACCAACCCATATGTTAATAGTGGACATGTAAGTAGTCGCAGGATAGTTTATTACTAAGTACTTTTGATTCAAACTAGAAGATTTCCATACATCTGTTTTTTATTTCTGGTAATGTGTAACAGGAATTTGCCCAAAAAAATGGGTTCATACAAAATTTTCGCCGTCATATAAAAAAGGCTCAACTAAGAAGTGTACCAACTACCGACTTATTGGCCTTATCTCAAAAACTATGGAGTACACTACTTGAAATAGGAAAACCAAAACATCTCGTACATCTTCTGAAACAACTTTATGAAGAAGGAACAGCATCAGTACGGATAGATAAAATCTTAACAGACAATTTTCGTCCTAATGCTGGCGGCGTCAGGGGTGTATAATACCTCCATTACTGTTCAAGGGTTACGCCAACCTCATTATGAGAATTACTCTCGAGAACTGGATGGATGGCGTTGGCATTGGCGGTTACAAAATATCGAACTTCCGCTACGCAGATGACATCACCTTGTTTGACCTGCGAAGTATTTCAGTTATACGTATACTTCGGAGCGCTTATCTCTAACAACGGTAGATATATGGATGAGGTGAGCGGTCGTATGGCGATGACAAGATGCGTTATGGACAAATTGAAAAAAAATACGGAGGGACCGAGATATTAGCAAGGCCACTAAAACCCGGCTCGTTCGAACTCTGGTGTGCCCCATATTTCTCTACGCCGCAGAGAGGTGGACGCTACGAATACTTGAAAAGAACAAAATAGACGCTCTGGAAATGTGTTTCTGGAGAAAAATGCGTGGGGTATCGCGGACTGAGTTTCGCACGAATGTCTCTATATTTCAAAAACTTGCCATCAAGTAACGTCTATCAACACTTGTTTAGACTCGGATTCTAAAATTTTGTGGTCGCGTCGCGCGTAGAGATATTAGCTTCATAGACTGGCTTGTTGTGCAGCATAGAAGGCACCACGTGATTTAAAATTTGACTTTAGTAAAAATCTCTTCTTTTTCTAGATATAGACACATTTTTAGATTCGTAAAATCACTAGCCTGGGTTGATATTTTGCTACAAATTAAATCAGATTGTTAATTTTTTATTGGTAAATGTCGCAGAGTAATAGGAATTATATATAATAATTTCGAATGAATTAAAACAGTTTACAACTGTTACGGTTATAATGATAAAAAATTTACTACCTTTAACTGCAAAAAAAAAGATACTATCGCTTAATCACACAATTGACTTATTATGAATAATTAACCTATGTTTAAATTAGCATGTGAACGTTTTTTTTAATTGTCGGAATTTACTCCTTAAGAATCGATTTTCATATACAGCGCCCGGTATGAAGTTTTATGAGGAATAAAATCAGAAGTTCAGAGCATTTATTTGGTATTTTCTTATGGCGTAATCGCAACGACGGAGTGTGACACACATAGTGTACTATCGTTCGCTTATATCAAGATGAAATCATTAAATGCAATTATGTGTGAATATTTGGTGTCTTCTATTGTACAAAATTAAAAAGTCTCTTAATTTTAGCTACTTAGTCTGATGTCACTAAATGTTTTTAATTTTGTTGTATAAATTTCATCTTGTTCATTTGTGTTTTACTTGAAAATAATTATATTGTCAGCATTTTTTTATTATAGAATTTTCCATTTACATTTAATGATATTGATATTTATATTTATATACAGTGCTACTCATTTTATTCATTCAAGACAATCGTACTTAAGGAGTAAACTCCACTCGCGCGTCAGAGCTGACAAGCACAATTTTTTTTTCTTAGAAACTATTAACTAATTTTAAACGAAGTCATAAAAGTAATTCAAGGTTTTTTAAAAATACTCAAACACTTGGCAAAACATGTTGCCTTTTTCATATATTTTTTAAATGCTACCACGATAGAAGCAAATGTAAGAGGAACAACACATACGTAGATGTCGCACGTGCTTCAGAGCCAATAGGAGGTACTTCAAACATTTGGTACAACGTAAAATAATTTTTAAATTTTTTTAAATAGATTATTTAATTTACAAGATTTCTATCTAAATTATTATTTTTAATATTTCGGTTCCATTTAATTCGTTTATTTTCGCATTGCTCCCATGCAATCAACTCTATATTATAAAAATTACTTAAAATGAAATATTGAAATAAAATATCTGCATTTAAACGTACTTGTGTGCAGATTAATATTAAAATATTACGTAAAAAAACTATATCAAAAGTATTTAAACATTCACCTTATTTTTTTTGGTATTGGTATAACATAAATCCATATTTAATTAACTACAAGTCACTGAACCGGAAGTGGATACCGAACGTAGAGTGCAGTGCGGCTAAAAGCTCGCTGTCGTCGTACATATGCAGACGTACTGCATTCGCCACTTGCATTTCATATTAAGAATGGTTCAATAAAAATATTGATATTTGACGTAGAACTATATATGTCTTCGGCATAGGATGGCGGTCACTTTGAGAATATTATGCGACTAAAATATGTCGCGAATATGATGGTTCTTTACTTCGAGAATACGATGCGACCAAAACATGTCGCGTTCTGAGTGCGTACATTTTTGAAACTGGTAATGATAGAGCAATAAAAATTAAGTAGAGTGTTTAGTTCAATTTAGAATCAAATTCAATCTTTGACGACCATTTCCACTTTTTAACTCTTGAATAAAGTAGCATAATAACATTTAGTTAAATTTCACAAGGTTTTGTACGCATACATATATGTATATACTATATCTTCTTGAATAAAAAACAATCTGACGATCACGAAGTATTTACACTCTCTGATATTATTTATGCTATGCTGTTCAATAATAATATATATATTCACTTAAAAACAAATACACGTAACCATTAACATAATGATAAACTAAAAATATTTCAATATTTATAATAAATGAGAAAATATATAACTTTAAAACAACCCTTTGTTCCAACAGGACTTATTGTGACCAATTAAACGGGTCCAAACTCGATTAGTATACTATCAGTTATTAAGTATTTTCTATAGCCATCATATCAGCTCGATGATGGTAGTCAAGTGAAGCTAAGAAAAGCATTTTAAAGGTCAACGAGATTAACAGGAAATTAATGCTATTTGTTCCTTAGTTTACCAATTTTATTAAAAGGGACACAGTAGCGGTGAAGTCCTATGCCGAAGCTGCGGTATACTTATATATAGAATGTAAAACGGGTGTAATGATATATTTATAGAAATCAGTTTATATTTCCTCAGTACTTAAGATTCCTTGGGCTTACCATATTCCTTTTAGTGGTATCCGATTAAATGGTAATGTTAGAAGATGGTTGTACACGTAGACACACATTTTTACGTAGTCTACGAAAGACAGTAAGTAGTTTAAACTAGTCGCAAATAAATTTGTAATTTCAGTGTTTTATAGGCATTAAAAATTAGTACAACAAACAATTAAAAGTTCAAATCCTTCATGGTAATCGATTACATGCTAACGTCGGAAGGTGACTACTCCTTTGTACCTGCAAATTTAAAAGACCTGTATTTTTACGTAGTCCATGAAAGGTAGTAAATAGTCTAAAATAGTAGTAAGTAAATTTATCATTCAGGGTTGTGTTGAAAATAAAAATTTACATTAATTTTTATTTACACACAAATAAAGTCATAGCCCTTACAAGAAGACTACTCCTTTGTAAATGCGAATTGAAAAGACTTATTTTTACGTAGTCTACGAAAGACTGAGAGTAGTTTAATCTAGTTTTCACTTCAGTGTTGTATTGATATTAAAAATTAGTGCAACAAATAATTAAAAGTCATAAATCTTGACCAAAAATATTACTTATTAAAAAGTGAATCTAGAAAATTTACTAAATTCAAATGTCGTAGAAGTTTCTTGAATTTGTTACTGGGCACTCTACATATAAATTTTACTGTCCTTGACTCCATGAATACACTATTAAACAGTCTCGTTAAGGAAAAAAAATTAAAATGAAGGCAATCAACTGATTTTAATAAGAGTATACTTATATTGGAAGAAAATCTAAAAATAAAATTCATAAGATTTTTATATGAGGACATGTAAGGTTGTTATCCATAGGAATTTTGAAGTAATTTCCTTTTAAGCGTAGGCAGCTACAACTCTTCGTAAGGCGAAGGTTGCTCTTGATTGCGTACTTCGAAAATTTCCCAATAATTATATCGATACTCGTTTTGTGTTGGGATTTGTTTCATCTTTTAGCTGTGCGTATAATATTCAGGTCCGGAGGTATCTACGGTTTTATGCCTTTTGCCACGATTTAATATTCTATAAGGTTCTACCGTATATACGCCCTGGTATTTCCTATGCAAAGATGAGCATTGGTACGAATTTAAATATTTTTTCTTCTCAATCGTTAAAATGGAATTTAATTGAGTTTTGTGTAGTCTACGATTTTAAATTACTAGTGGTAATATTTGTTCCGTGATTGACCGTTTGTAACACGGTGTAGTATTTGTTTTGTATTGATATCAAACTGTCAAACAATGGAGTCATGGCAGCGATAGCAACAATCAGCGGTCTGAAGAAAAATCCGCTAAATGAACTTTTCAAAGAATTACATTTTACAAGACGAATAGCGAATTGTCAAATAACGTATCCATAGCAACGAAAACATCAACCAGTGGTCTGGAGGAGAATGTACCGAACGAACTTTTCAAAAAATTTCATTTTACAATACGAATAGCGAAACTGTCAAACAATGTAACCATGGCAGCGATAACAACAACCAGTGGTCTGGAGGAGAATGTACCAAACTAACTTTTAAAAAAATTAAATTTTGCAATACGAATAGCGAAACTGTCAAACAACGTAACCATGGCAGCGATAACAACAACCAGTGGCCTGGAGGAGAATGTACCGAGCTAACTTTTCAAAAAATTAAATTTTGCAATACGAATAGCGAAACCGTCAAACAACCTAACCATGGCAGCGATAACAACAATCAAGGGACTGGAGGAGAATGTACCGAACGAACTTTTAAAAAAATTACAGTTTGCAATACGAATAGCGAAACTGTGAAACAATGTAACCATGGCAGCGATAACAACAACCAGTGGTCTGGAGGAGAATGTACCGAACTAACTTTTCAAAAAATTAAATTTTGCAATACGAATAGCGAAACTGTCAAACAACGTAACCATGGCAGCGACAACAACAACCAATGAACTGGAGGAGAATGCACCGAACGAACTTTTCAAAAAATTTCATTTTACAATACGAATAGCGAAACTGTCAAACAATGTAACCATGGCAGCGATAACAACAACCAGTGGTCTGGAGGAGAATGTACCGAACTAACTTTTCAAAAAATTAAATTTTGCAATACGAATAGCGAAACCGTCAAACAACGTAATCATGGCAGCGATAACAACAATCAAGGGACTGGAGGAGAATGTACCGAACGAACTTTTCAAAAAATTACAGTTTGCAATACGAATAGCGAAACTGTGAAACAATGTAACCATGGCAACGATAACAATAACCAGTGGTCTGGAGGAGAATGTATCGAACGAATTTTTCAAATACATTTTGCTATACGAATAGCGAATCTGTCAAACAATATAACCATGGCAGGGATAACAACAACCAGTGGTCTGGAGGAGAATGTACCGAACTAACTTTTAAAAAAATTACAGTTTGCAATACGAATAGCGAAACTGTCAAATAATATAACTATGGCAGCGATAACAACAACCAGTGGTCTGGAGCAGAATGCACCGGACGAAATTTCAATAAATTACATTTTGCAATATGGATAGCGAAACTGTCAAACAATGTAACCATGGCAGCGATAAAAACAATCTGCCATTTTTTCTGTAAGTAACGTCTCGTACGTTACTTATAACGTATATTTAGTGTAACAATAATGCTACCCTAATTATAAAACTAAAAGTCTACGGATTATTGCAAGCTGAATTTTGTAAGTTTTTTAAACCGTTTGTCTAATGTCAGTTTAAATTTCAAGAATGGTACGATTTTCCAAATCTAGAAATATCTCACTATTTACGTACCATTAATAAATGTCATTATACTCGTATACCATTAATATATATAATTATACTCGTATATGTGTGAAACACGTTACTATACAGGTACCATTAGAAAATTTAAAAAAATCAAAGCCAAAACGTAAAACTCACCTTAAATTTTATAACCTTTTAATACCGTACTTAATTACGTAGGTACATATGCATATGTTCACAGACTTCAATGTGGTAATACCTATCTACCAACATTTTGTCATGAATCCATGATTCACCAATTTTTATAGACCCTTTATTGGATACCATTGCAATATTTTGGTCTTCTTCATTGATGGATATAAAAGATTAATCATTATTCTTTATATAGCTTCTGAATGGCTTATGGAAGAATGGTCCGTCCGAGATCATAAGTGTGTGCTTAACTCAATAGGTCACATGCCATTTACCTACGAGTGTGCACATGACAATAAGAGATGACAGACAATATCTACCCGCGTGTATAACGGCCAGATCCTCTGTTAATTACGGGCATATAATATGAGTATTTAAAAATCTATAAACTAAACTGCGTTTCTTGATAAAACGAATAAGCGATTTTCCTGAATTGAGTTTGATAATAACATTTAAGTTCAATAATTAGACTTTCCTTGTAATAAACATTATTAAATATTGTCTATACACGAAGAAAGATTCCTTCTAAATTATACTGAATACGTTTCGAATGCCTGAATTTTTCCGTATTACGTCAACTCTATAAAGAGTTTATATTTTATTTACGTATATGCATTTTCCTTTCCGGACGGCTTCCTGCCTCGTTGTCGCGACTGGCGTACACTTGAAAATATATCAGCAGATATTTTCCTCTCTTCAGGCACTTTTTGAGCAATTGTTTGATTCGTAGGCGAGATATTGTGATATGTTGTTGATTTACATTTTGTTGATTTCCGCTCATGGTCGTTAAAATATAATAAGATATCTCATATTTTAGTAGTTTGTATTTTAAATATGACACGATGTCAATATATTATGATAATGTAAAAGAATATAAGGAAATGATAAATTTTCTGGATGATTTATACTTTCAGATGAAGTAAAAATTGAATTGATAGTATATTTCCACACTAATTTTCCGAGAAACTATTCTCGGTATTATTTTAAGCCTACACACGTGTTGTAATTTCTGTATGAAAAGTGTCTGTGTTCGAAAGCTGGTTACAAAGTTCTTAGTTTATTAGCCTTATTTGGACAATATTAACGTATTATCAGTGTTCCGCGGTTTCGCCCGCGTAGAATTAATTGAATTATTTTGTTCTTTCCCCCGCGGTCAGCACACGCCTCCGCTCCTTTCATCAAACGATATCGGTCGTTGGGATCGGGAGTATATCTGTGCGAATCCTTGGAATGATAAGTCGTGTCCTTAAGCCGTGTCCTCTGACATTTTTACATATAATATCACTGATCTGTCTCAATGAATCGTAGCATAATTATACATATCTTATAATTTTTATCAAAGTACGGACTTTCGAACACAATTGAAAAAAATGTACGTGTCAGCTCCGAAGCGCGACTGGAGTTTACTCCTTAAGTACGATTGTCTTGGAATGCATAAAATAGGTAACACTCTATATAAATATCAATATCATTAAATGTAAATGGAAAATTCCTTAATAAAAAAATGCTGACAATATAATTATTTACAAGTAAAACACAAATGAACAAGGTCAAATTTATACAAAAAAATTTAAAACATTTAGTAACGTCAGAATAAGAAGTTAAAATTAAAAGACTTTTTAATTTTGTAGGATAGGAGACACCAAATATTCACACATAATGACATTTAACGATTACATCTTGATATAAGCGAACGATAGTAAACTATGTGTGTCACACTTCGTCATTGCGATTACACCATAAGAAAATGCCAATATGTGCGTCACACTCCGTCATTGCGATTAAGCCATAAGAAAATGTCAAATATACATATTGATATCTCACTCTAAAGATGCGCAGAAATGTTGCGCGGAGAGGCCACCTAATGGTTACACTGTTTTTAACGCTCTGAACTTCGTACGATCAGAAGCTAACGGTTACACTTTTTTTAACGCTCTGAACTTCTGATTTTACTCCTCATAAAATTTCATACCGGGCGTTATATTCGAAAATCTATTGTTAAGGAGTAAACTCCAAAAAATCTTCTCAGGTTTCAGAGATAAGCGCGAATAAACAAATAAACTGTCCCATTTTATGTATGTAATAAGCATCACGGGAAGTTGTGGATTTAAAATGTAATAGCATTTTTATATGTAATGTTAATTTCAGGAATGATAACGCGACTTAACCTCGTCTAACAATTCTTTATAAATAAATATGAATGGATCTCCCACGACAAGTATTCTGTACTACAAATTAAAACTATAAATTTGTAATAGTTATATAGTATAATAGCTTTTGCCCGTCGCTTGTTTATAGCGTACTTAATGGGGCGCAGTTTCGCTCCAGTAATATTATTTATCACAAAGGCATCATTGATTGCGATAATTATTTATATCTTAGCTTGAACTTTAAGCCAAAACGCTGCGATAGTCTCGACAGTTTCTATTCATCAATTCTTAAGCCAGGACTTCGATGCATGGACGCTAATAACTCTTTAAGGGATATCAAAATCCTGTAAGGTGTGTTTGGTTGGGGTAGTCTATACTTTAATCCGCATCCCAATCATCATTCCAGTGAAAGTCCCATTTAAATTGATACATTACTTTCTGCGTGAAGCTCTAAAAGCCAAATTGATAAAAGGGAAAACCTGTAAAAAGTGCAAGTAGAAATCTCATTGTACTTAAATATCTTTAAGGGTACATAGTATTTCTATTACATAATTTGCAAATATTAATTTTTTGCAACGATAATACTTTGTTAATATATATTTCAGGGGCGTAAAAACATAGTGCATATTTAACTTGAATTACTTCTTAGTGTAAATATATTGTCGAGTGTCTACAACTTTCACAGACATAAGTGATAAATGTACATTTAAAAATATAAAGTTAATTTTGCAGCTGATTTAAGAGTAATTCAAAGTACGAGTAGAAATCGCACTACGTACTTAGAAATCTTTAAGGGTACATAGTATTTCTATTTGCAAATATCAATTTTTCGCAACGAAAATACTTTGTTTGCTATGTCTTTCACAGGCATAAAAACATGGTGCATATTTAAATAATATTACTTCTCACCGTGTTAATATACTGCTTAGCGTCTACATCTCTCAGATATAAGTAACAAATACACATTTCAAAATTCAGTTATTTTTGCAGTTGATTTAAGCCACTTGTATGTAGTTTCTATGAACTTTTTAGATATGTAACTACATGTCATTGATTAGTCCATTATTATACGTATACTAGTAGAGATTACTTAGATGTGACAGTTTTCCTTTTAATTTCTTTACGTATTTCACCAACTTGAATACTTTTCAGCTATTCAAAAGTAGCGGTTTAGCTGGTGACACGTAACTCTAATAAAGTGGCCACTTTAAAGCTTAATAATTTGTAAACGGATCCCTGTATCGAAAAAAATGTTTTTGACGTATTCCCAATATTTCAAGACCGATTCAACGTCACCATCAAAATGGGGTAAGCGAAAAAAAAGGTTTGCCCCCATTTTCACATGGAGAGGTAGAAATACCCCAAAACTATTTTAAAAGATTTTACTTCCTAATTTCGTAGACGTTATAAATATGTATAACTTCGACAAATTTCAACTTTATAGCACCAATGATCAGTGAGTAAAACTGCTGTGACATACAGATGGAGATACTTTTGAACATGGCAAAACTAAGGTTTGCTATACTGGCTACAAACCTTAAAAAGAGATATAGACATAATAGTTTCTTGGAGAATATTAGATATCGATTAAACCTAGATTTTTATCTGCACCTCCAACATAATTCCAGTAAAAACTATTCAAATTGGTCCAGTGCATTTTGGGTGATGTTTTAATAGATATACAGATAACAAAAAAATGAGATTTACAGATAAAAGTTTCTTAGGGTATATTTGATAGCAATAACAGTTAGCCTAGATTTTAATCTGTATCCTCAGAATTATCCCAGTAAAAAAACTATTGAAATTGGTCCAGTGCATTTTGCGTGATGTTTTAACACATATACAGACAAGAAAACAATTAGACATACAGATTAAAGTTTCTTAGGGCATATTTGATAGCAATCAAAGTTAGCCTAGATTTTAACCTGTATCCTCAGATTCATCCCAGTAAAAGAATCATTCAAATTGGTCCAGTATATATTGCGTGATGTTCTAACAGACATATAGATAAGAAAACAATTAGATATACAGATAAAAGTTTCTTAGGGTATTTTTGATAACAATCAAAGTTAGCCTAGATTTTAATCTGCCACCTCAGAATCATTCCAGTAAAAGAACCATTCAAATTGGTCTAGTATACTCGTATTATGCGTGATGTTCTAACAGGAAAAAGTAAAAAAAAATATATATATAGATGAAAGTTTCTTAGGGTATATTTGATAGTAATTAAAGTTAGCTTAGATTTTAATTTGCAACCTAGGTATTAATTCAGAGAAAGTACAATTCAGGTCGGTCCAGTACTTTTTGAGTTATTCTTCGTCAAATAAATTGGCAAAAGGAGAAGTATGAAAGAAAACAAAGTTTTTAGGAAATATTCGAATATTTCCATAACCTTACCTGGGGATTAACATTAGTGTATATTTTAATCTGTACTCCAAGCATCATTCCAGTAAAAGTCCAATTCAAATCTGTCTAGTAGTGTTTGAGTGCTAGTCTAACAAAAGGATACACGGGATAAAATTCTAAAAAAAATGTTTTTATTTCTATTTAAACTTTTTTGCCGAGGGTGTGCCCGAGAAACACCCCTGACACAAAATGTTCCCAAAACGTCTACAAAGGCGTTTTTTCTAAGATTTTATATAAGTGTATAGATTTATTAGCGACACACGAATTTTTATTCAAAGTGAAGTGTATTACAATTAAGCAACATTTCGTGTCATATATTTGCTGGCAATATCACACGTGATGCAATGGTAGCAAGACAACGATTTTTTTGCAAATTTTACCCCAATATTTGCCATGAAAAATAAATTATTCCTTAAAATATGAGTATCTATCGCAAACCTCCAAAATATGAGTATCT
Organism: Druceiella hillmani; assembly: GCA_039881145.1. Lineage (NCBI taxonomy): Eukaryota > Metazoa > Arthropoda > Insecta > Lepidoptera > Hepialidae > Druceiella > Druceiella hillmani. The sequence goes on along the minus strand of JAYKKI010000069.1, from coordinate 5,568,145 downwards.
ATCGCAAACCTCCAAAATATGAGTATCTATCGCAAAACCTCCAAAATATGAGTATCTATCGCAAACCTCCAAAATATGAGTATCTATCGCAAAATATGAGTATCTATCGCAAACCTCCAAAATAAGTTACGAAAAGAAAGCTATTTTGCTTCTCAAGATTCACTCTGAATTACCGAATCATAGTTTTTGTCCCTTGTTGTGTCTGGTACACTACTGTGTCTACAAAATTTATATTTACACATACTTTCTTCTTATCTGAATACTCCTATCAATAAAATAGCACAAGAGGGAAGCAAAATGAGCTTCCGGAAGCAAGGGTTGCCGAGTTGGTTTGTTTAATTTACATATTAAACAAAATTTAATTAAAGACTCGACCGCGCGGTGATTTCTTTGCATTCCTCAGTGAGCAACGGGCAAAGTGCCTCTATCTTACCTTGATGGTACTTGTCTGTATTTAATTTTATGAATTTTATGGCACTGTCCGTATTTTTCCTTATTCTTTTTACTATATTAGCTGTTATGCGCATCTCGATTCTCTATTAGTTTTTATGTAAGCCTACTGAGTGGCTCGATGGGAAATATTTAACTTTGGTAAAAGTCTTGAACAAGAAAAAAACCTTATTACCTTGTGGTAGTTAAAGTACAAACTAACCTTTTGTCATTTAATTATTTATCATGTATATACACTTAAGACGTTCGAAATTAGCTCGTGTATCTTATTTCGAATTATAGATTTTACTAAATTTGATTGGCGTCAAATTACATAAACTGTTTCGTAACTTTTAAATTTTGACCTAAAATATCTTTAAATTTATGCTGGATATGGGAGGATAATAGCGCATAATAAAGTGAGAGTTTCTCTCGATAAGAGTAAGTAATTTGAAACTGTAATAACTCTGCCAAAAATAGACATAGTAACGCCATTTTAATCTTCTTTTAAAGACGAAGGATGAAAATTTATGTCAAAACTACTCTGATATTTGTGGCGGTAGGACGTCGTGAACGGCGCATTCGCAAGTTAAGCCCATGATGTAATGGATTCAACATTAACAGGAGCATATCTCAGAGAGTAAATATTCGATCCGAGTGAACCAAGTGATGTTTTGAAGAGGAGCATATGTGAGTTATTTTGAATATTAGGCTCATATCTCAAAAACTTCGAAAGGTACAAAGTTGTGAATTTGAATAAGTTTTAAAATTTTCCGATTTTCCTAAAATATGAAGGCGAAATACAACCAGAATCACCAATATCACGCACGAATGCATAGAGTACAAAGTTCTAAAGAGAGTGACATCAAACAATTTGACCTAAATCCAAAATCAACGCACTGTCGCGAATAAAGGCAACTTAAGTACATTCGTACAACTCAGACATTATTCGACGAGCATGGGTCAAGTATGGATCTAGATTTTGTTGCTGATGATTGAAATTTTCATGAAAATAACTGCAGCAGTATCTGACATTGAAATTCCTTTTTTTCCTCTGAAGTTGTATATGGGTTACTTAGATTTTAAAATAGCATTTTAGAGAATATCTATTGTAAGGAAGGATTTGTAAGTTTTGATCATCGAGAACAAACTGAACACAGCATGATTAAATATTTAGAAATTTGAATTTTAGACGCAATACCGTTTACCAGAAAAACATATTATTTCTCAAGAAATGTTCGATATAGCCTTAACTATATTTCTGTTCGTAACATAATCAGTACGTCTGAAATGTTATATGGTTAGTCAAGCAAGTTTGGTTAAGCATACGATGATAACTGTTGGTTTAGTTCTGCTTATACCCAATATTTACTAAAGCGAATATTAGGAAAAAATTGTGGCGCTAGGAGAATCACCATAATTTACAAAAATAATATAGGTGTTTTGAAAAGTTATATTTATTGAAATTATAAATGAGTTCTAACATTAACAATAACACATAGAACTGTTCAGAATTTAAAGCTATCTAATATACTTTATGCTACGAAACCATACGAGCGCAAGTCATCTTAGTGTAGCATCTTCAGAAATATACAGAAAAATATGCAAAAAAATTATGTTATTTTCCCTTATTTCATAAACTATTCAACCTAAAATAATGAAAAAATAGGTTGTGCATATTTTTTCTGTGAAAATTATATGCAGGAATGAAATTCTTTTAAATTCCACATATAGCTTAGAGTGTAGCTTAAAAACTTTAGTTATAAAAGTTCCAAAAATATTTTTTTCATAGTTTTAGTTAGATTATTATTGAAGAAAAATATGCAAGAAATATGTCTTTTTCCTTGTTTTCGAAATTATTGAATCTATAGTTATGACAAAAAGGCAAAACTTGTAGGAAAACTATGAATCATGATGATTTTAGGTGTTATAGTTTTCGAGCTATTTACGATATAATTACGATAAAATTATGTTAAGTATGACTCAATATTTATTGCGCAAAGAAGTTCGTATTAGTGATGACGATACACGGATTCCTCAATGTGAGAGTCAGGCTTGCACTTGGCTGGTTTCTTAGAAATATAATAATTTTTTTCTTTATTCCTATGCTGCTTGAATACATGATATAAATAAACATATATATTTGGAGAACTGAACGCATACATTATAGCAGGTTGCGCTACATGAGCACATTAGATAGCGGCCAATCTAGCATACGTTACATGCTATTAAAAGCTTCATACTAAACGAGCCCACACCCAGGTAACACAAAGGGAAACATCATTTATGTCACATTATTAAGCATATAAAGGTAGTAAAGACCCCGAGCGGGCGAATGGGTGGCGTTAGGCTATTCCCATATAGACTGACGCGACCAACGCTTTCACAATTCATTTGTTACCCGTTCACTCAGCAAATTAAATAGTATACGTGTGGAGGCCACGTGTGCAGATCTGTGTTCTGGCAGTGGTTAGTCGTGGTGATTAAAGCGGGAAAATAGGTGAAATCAGGTTCGAGTTTTCAATTTTCAGTATTCGAGAATTTAACGAGTGTGCGACAGCGTAAAGGGCTCATAGAGTCATTTCTTAATCGAAAAATAAAGTGACATTTCGAAATAGTGTCGTATTCTTATTGAAAAATAAAAACACAATTTGAAAATTGTGTTTTTATTTTTCTATTGTTTGTTTTTATTTTTCTTATTGTTACCGATAAATAAAAATACAATATCAAAATAGTAGCAAATCACTACCGAAAAATAAAAACACAATTTCAAAACAGTGTCATATTCTTATCGAAAAATAGAAACAAAATTTTAAATTATTGTCATTCGTGTTCTTGTCGAAAAATAAAATCACAATTTCATAATAGTATCGACAGTTACCGAAAAATAAAAACACAGTTTCATAATACTGTCATATTGTTACGAAAAATATGACTTTCTTGGCATATTTCTTTAAACAGAAAATCCTCTATTTTATATGGGCTTGTAGGCCAAACAAATTTTTGGAAGATGTTTTGTTACAAATGATTTTTTACTATTGCAATGGAACTACATAAAATGGACGAGCAAAGAAATAATGAAAACGCCAATATCACCAATAACATTGAAAAAAATTAAAAATCTCTACTCCTTAAATATATGTACTTAGAGAAAAACGTCACCTATTAAGGCAATTGTTATATACATGAAAAAGAGTTTTTAATTAAATAAACATTTTTTTTATGTATCGTCTCCATAGGAGTAATAAGCGACAAACGCAAAAAAAATAAATTTTAATCCAAACAGGGTAACAATTTTTAGGCGAATTTATTCTTGAAGTTGTAATTTATAACCTTGTTTATTTAAAATATACAAATAAATACGGTAGTTGACTCATTTTAAATTTTGATATTTTTCGTACAATATTGTGAAATATAAATTAATTAAAAACCAGTCTTGAAAAAAATTGAAAAATAAGCCAGCTGTAGGCTTCTAAATTTGACGATACGGATAGGGTTGGGTATAAACCTGTCTCTTTTCCTCATGTAGAATATAATATGCAATATAAAAAATGACCTCACAACATAGTATTGCTGTCCTTGTCTAAAGATTAAATTTAAACTTCTATAACTCGGTCAATTTTAAAGATTATTAAAAAATGTTTTCACTCTTCATCAGCTTGTACCTTGAAATTATGATTAATGAAAACAAGAGAGCGGACCTAAGAAGGTTGTATAATGATAGATTTTTTATGCGCATAATCAAATTAGTTTAATGAACACGCTGATTAAATGAATATAGTGCACGACGGGTAATTTCTAAAGTTTTTAAAAGTAACCGTTTTAATAAAATACTGACGTATAAACTTGTAATAATGTATATACTTACTCTCAACGGAAGTCAGTTATGTAAATTTGATAAGTATATAAACAAATGAAAATAATTTAATTCTTCATACGTTTTCCCAGTTTATTTGTAGATTTGTCTAATAACTCATCTAAAAAAGTATATAGGAATCTAGGAAGTTGTGACAACTATACTGAAATAAGTCAATATTTCAATATAAATAAGGCCTGAGTAAGAAAATAAAAAAAGCTCCAATTCCTTAAATGATAACGAACAGCATTTAAATATCGTTGATATTTATATCCTATTAATATAATACAGAGGACGTTAATCCTATTAATATAATACAGAGGACGTTAATCTTATTAATATAATACAGAGGACGTTAATCTTATTAATATAATACAGATGACGTTAATCTTATTAATATAATACAGAGGACGTTAATCTTATTAATATAATACAGAGGACGTTAATCTTATTAATATAATACAGAGGATGTTAATCCTATTAATATAATACAGAGGAAAGTTTTGTTTTCTTGGTTATTAGGGGTTCACGTAAAAACTACTAATACGATTGACGTACATCTTTATAACAGTTTATACATTTCTGATTGCCATAGCTATATAGTATGTACATACCATATATTATACAATTTTTGAATAAAAATTTATAGAGTCAATGTAGTAGGAGAAAAGATGCTGGTCTGGCCACTTTTGCCACGAATGCTGGCAAAACTGTTACATATACATTAAAAACACGTACGGGAAAATTGTAGATCTCAAAAAGGTCTAAAGAAAAGTGCTTGACAGTATTTATCCATCTATCATTGATAACCCACAGTAATCATTTTAAAGTTAAAAAGTATCTGAGGCAGAAGATTATTTATTTATTAAATTGTTCATTAAATTATGATTTATTCATTAAATGATGGATAAAAATTTGCTCTTTACACTTTATAAATTGGATTGATAGTATAAGAGCAATGATACTGTTTTTGAAATTAATTATATATGCGCATTTTAATGACGTTTAGTGAGATGTATTTGCGCGTGGAGAGGGGGGACGGAGGGCGGGGGGTTGTTATTTAAGTACAAAGAAACAAAATCAAAAGTCTAAATGAAATAACGTAATTGTACCTGTAAGAAATCTTGGCTATGTTGTTTCTACCCTGTAACGTACTCGTGCGAAGCCGGAGCGGTTATAATGTAAATAAATTCACCAATCCATTAAAAACCTAAAGATGACTACAGATAACGCCGCCAAGTTTTACCAAAGTAATAGATCAAATTAATTAACCGTATTAAGCCGTTAGAGACGTTAGTAAATTAAGTAATAAAATCACGCCAGACAGTATTTCTCAATAGAATTCTAAATTCGAGTAAATCAAATGAATTAACGATATTAAGCCATTAACGACACTAGTAGAGTAAGTAATAAAATGTAATACTTTTGTGAGAAACACTCGTCACGCCAGACAGTATTTCTGAATAGAATCACGTGTAGGTTTTGAATTTCGAATAGATCAAATGAATTAACGATATTAAGCCATTAACGACACTAGTAGAGTAAGTAATAAAATGTAATTCTTTTGGGTGAAATACTCATCACGCCAGACAGTATTTTTGAATAGAATTCACGTGTAGTCTTCGAAATTATGGGCTATGATAATTTTGATAATCTTAATTGAAGTGTGTGTAACAACCTATGTAACTAATAAGAACCACGCAAGGCTCAAAGTAATGCTAATTATGTGAAATTATAATACATATTCTTGAACTTGTTATCGAACATTTATTTTTCATTTTAATTTCGCAATAAAATCATTTCATTAATAATAACATAGTGTCCATAAATGAGTTAAATAAAGATAATATTGTTAAATACAATAGAGTACTAGGTAAAGTCGTCTCGCGAGAACTCAGGTTCGATTTCCGGCCGCTCATCGAAGCGGGACTGGAAGAAGTCCAACCTTTCGAGGCTCTGGCAACCATTTTTCCGTATGAGATATTCTTCATCTTATGTGGATACGACAACAACAACAACAGTAATAGGTAAACAAAAAAATATCAAATATTGAATATATTTGGCGTTAATTTTGTAGAAATTCATTATTCACAGTTAAATGAAACTACGTGATGTAGTATTATTTCTATTTTCTTTAATTTCTTTACCACGACCAAGGTTTCGTTGTATTACAACATCTTCTGGTGTCATATTAGCAAAGATCTTTACTAATAATACTATATCACGTAGTTTCATTTAATTGTGAAAAAAATATCAATTAATCCCTACTGTATTTACATACAGTGAAAAGTTGTCTGTTAATTTGTGTATTTGTTTCACTTTTACACTTAAACGGCTCGATAAATTTCAATAAAATTTTGTAAATAAGTAACATATATTCCATCTCAAAAGATATACTATATATCATTACGATATTATTTTTTTACTGTAGCAGAAAAAAATACAACAGCACGAAACTATCGAAACTAGAGGAAAAGTTACATAATATATAATAGTTTACTAGCGTGACCCGTGCGAAGTCTTCGCATTATTTATTCCATTATGAAGCTCAGATGACAGATCAAACAAATATTTTACTAAAATTGACATATAGAGGCGCAAGTATCAAAAGCATTGAGCTAAAGCGCCACTTTATTTATACGTGAGTGGATTTGAAATTAAACAAAAATTTTACCGACCGTCAATCATATTGACGTTGAGCCGTTAGATGGCAGCATTGCTGTTTTGTGTATATAATTTTAATAATTAATTAATTTGCAAAAACAATAGCAATAATAAATTTTTTAGTTGTGGATGCCGGTAGAGCAAGCAATTATCTATAAAATGATATATAATTTATGTGGATTAGTTGTGAGGTTTTTTCTAAAAAGGGAGTGTAACATCTTAACCTTAGCGTATTAATATATATGATGATGATCCTGTGGAAACTTATGTATCCTGTATGTAAATACATTTTAATATTTGGAAGTAAATATATTCAACTACAAAACTTCTTTTCACACTATATATTTATTATTTATATATTAGTCGTTACAAAGGTAATCATTTATAAATTCGTGTATCTACGTTTGCGCTTATCTATATATTTCAAGCTGGCGGAGAATTCTAGCAAATGAAGTGCATGCGCACGAGAGAGAGAGAGAGGAAGACGAGAGAGAAAAAGGGGTTTCTTACAGAAATGTTTTCAGTTCAAACCCTGCTGATCGTGGATCAACAGGTAAGTATAAGTGACACTTTAGTATCAATCGTCAAATATCTTTCATTGACCGGGCATGAGAAAATCATATGAGAAAATCAAATCAATATGAGAAAATCATAAAACATTCATTAAGAGAAATAGAAGTAATTTATTTCAAGAGTTTCTGATTTGTAAAATGTTTAATCACTAGTTAACTGTACACAATTATTTCAATATTTCAGTTATTTCGTAGTATCGTTAATAAGGAAACGCTAAATATGCGTTGATGGATGAGGCGAGGAGATGAGGAGACGTTTGGAGATGACGAGATGGGCTATGGACAAATTGAAAAAAATATGGAGGGACCAAAACATTAGCAAGGCCACTAAGACTCGGCTCGTTCGTTCGTACTCTGGTGTTCCCCACATCTCTACGTCGCAGAGACGTGGACGCTACGAATACTTGAGAAGAACAAAATAGACACTCTGTAAATATGGTACTGGAGACAAATGTTTGGAGTTTCGTGGACTGAGTTCCTCACGATCTCTTTATTTCAAGAACTCGGCATCAAGCAACATCTATCAACACCTGTTCAGACTCGGATTCTAAATTTCTTTTGTCGCTTCATGCGTGGAGATAGTAGCTCCATAGAGCGCATTGTTGCGCAGGGAAGAGTAGAAGGCACTAGACCACGTGGGAGGTCGCCGATGCGGTGACCAGATCAAGTCTGCTGTAGGCCGTCTCCTGTATGAGTGCATCAGGGCGACGACAAATAGGGAGAGATGGAGAGGCATGGTGAGGCGAGTGACATCGGCCACCCATAACAATACTACATGCTAACCACGACGGAGAAACGAACGAAACGAAAATCTACCAAGACGGAGAAGTAAAAATGAAGGTTCCGTACCTTGTTTAAAATGAAATTACTCTATTTATTATATTTTATCACTAATATGGTCTTGCTAACGTCATAAATATTTAATAATACCTAATGCAATATATATCATCGTGAATATATCAAAAAGTGCGATATCGAAAAATCGCTGTTATAGTTTTCCTCCAATTTTTGCGAAGGCTTCTGAAAACATTTTTTTCATAATTTTAGGTTGAGTAGTTTCGGAAATAAGGAGCGGAGAGGAAGGAGACTATGATTTTTGGATATTTTCCAGTATGTATCCGAAAATAAACTATTTACATATTTTATTTTCAGAAAAATTATGAAAAAAAATTACATATTGTTTACGCATATTTTAAAGATCCTTACATATCTGGTCCAAACGATACACCTTGCTACATCAGGAATAAAAAAATGTTTTTAGAGTACTTAATTAGCTTCTTCCTTAAAGTTTCCATATGGATATTTTTAAGCTATTGATATACGCGCGGTTTAATATACTTCATCATTATGCCGATCCTTAAGTTTCTATGTCAAGCGGTATTTGAGAATGGACTGTGACAGATAGACACGTGACATTTGAATAATTTGTTGAATTATTTATGTACTTTAATTTATCTAATTGACTTATTTCTCCAAAATCGATCTCTTATAACCAACCAGAACACCAGTTCAGCCTCGCCCCACGAGCGATCGGGTGTCGAACCCGGCTCTTCGCGGTGCGCCGCACCACCAAAGGCAGTATACCTTGTGGTGAACCCAACACACCATGGTAGTGACAATTATCATACAGGGGTTCTATTTTTATTTTTGGGGTACAAAATCATAACAATTATTACTTACTGTTTATGTACTATTCGAATTTGTACTTATATATACTAAAAACTAGTATATACTCACAAAATGTAGTTATAGAAATAGATATTTCTTTACCTGAAACAAAAAGAAAATTATAAATTTAGAATTAAATAATTGAACAAGAATTAAAGTTATTTTGTTAAGGTTTTCAATTTTATATAAAACAATAAATGCGGATTTTTTTTAATAATAATCAACCTGTCATTGAGAAATAACCGTAATTTGTAATTTTGCTGTAAAAATGAACAATTTTGAGATTAAAATCGCTATTTTTATTGGGGAATGACGATAACCTGAAGACATAAAATAAATAATAAAAAAATATTAAAAAGTAGTTAACAGTAGGATGACTTTATAATTGTATGGTATAAAACTTTTATAATAACATTGTGTTGTGTAGTATTGTACACTTTAATTAAAAGATACTCATGTGCAGTTACATTTAGTTCTTGTTAATGCTTTAAATATTGTGTTTTTTTACTAAAATTTGTGTAAAATTAAGCGTAATGAGGCCTTATTTATTCATCATTTATTATATCATTTAAATTAAAGTGAACCTGTAACTTATGCATGCTTAGTTTTCGTAACACTTTCACATCGAGCGAATAAACAAATAAAGACGCTCTCAGCTAAACGAGACCTTGGGAACATCTTTCCACGATTCGCCTCGAACAAGTTGTCCTTGCTCCCGTCTCGTTTCGCGTGCATTTCCTTTATCGTTTACCAAACCATTAGCCCGACGAAGTTTATTGGCCCGCGGCGGCTACGAAATGATTAATGTGGGCCGCCCGCCCTAATGCGCTATTTATCAGGGCACCGCCCGCCTTCGATACTACGATCCGCCCTATCGCGGCAATACACCGCGAGTCTTCGTCTTTTACTACAGAGACCGTATTGAAGGCTATGTTGGGAAGCGATCTTTAGTTTTTGATATTTTCTTTGAATCTGTGTAGAAGCAGTGTAAAATAAATATGACGCGATAGCTTTACTCGTCCTGGCACGACACTAACTGGGAGCTAGATTCTTGTCGGCATAAAACTAATTAAGAAGTAAGAATTAATATATTGTGTTAATTCACACTTTTGATTTTGATGGTTGGCTCACGTATTACGTTTTATGTTTTATGGAAATGCTTGCTATAGGTCAATTTTATTCATACCAGTAGTTCAAATCAGAAAACATACGATGAAATTGCCTATTTTCATGAACTTCAGTCATGACACTATTTAGGCCAGCAGACTTAAGTACGTAAGTCAAAAAACGCAAATATATTACTATAACTTTAGCTATGGACTTATATCAACCTGTTACCTAACTATAACATATAATATTGAATATATTTGGCGTTAATTTTGTAGAAATTCATTATTCACAATTAAATGAAACTACGTGATGTAGTATTATTTCTACTATCTTTAATGTTTTTACCACGACCTAGGTTTCGTTGTATTACAACATCTTCAGGTGGGATATTAGCAAAGATAGTAGAAATAATACTACATCACGTAGTTTCATTTAATTGTGTATAACATATAAGTCAAGCAGATGTGTGTCTTGATCTTTCAAATATCCGTCGGTTTGATTGATGTGCTTTAGTTGGTATGTGGCAGGTTGACACAAGCCAATGGCTAAAGGTGGCAAGTTGATACAAGCCAATGGCTAAAGGTGGCAAGTTGATACAAGCCAATGCCTAAAAGTGGCAAGTTGATACAAGCCAATGACTAAAGTTATACAAATATATTAGCGTTGTTTGGCTTACGGGCTTGGCTCTGCTGTCCCTATTTAATATTGTCAACAAAGTCATTCGATTCTACTGTAAACAAGTTCAAATAGAATTTTGTTGAAGGAATCGAGATATGCTTTCTTTGGGAAAGTGATAATTTTAGATTTTATTTAGAATGTAGCGGGTTTGCAATTTAGCGCTAAGGTTACGGAGACTCCTAAATAAATTCTATTATAAATATCAAAAAAGTATATCTAAATAGTGAAGGAAACTCTGTTTGGAAAATTGAGAATGGTATGTTGTCAAAATTTATTTATACAAGCGAAGGTTAAACAAGGGACTAAAAACCGTTGAATTGTAACGAAACGAAACGTTGAGTGTAAGGTTTGTGTTGAACCTCTGGTATTCCTTTAAAAAAAACATTATGCGTGTCAGATCCACTGGAGTTTACTCCTTAATTATGATAGCCTTGGAATATATAAAATAGGTAACGCTGTATATAAATATAAACATCAATATCATATATCAATATATCTCTCACCGTTAAGGCAGCTTCATAAGAAATGCATTTGTTTAACTGTTTTTTCGTTGCCTTACGTTGCAAAACTGGTCTCCACGAAAAAAAATCTTTACGATATAATATACAACCTACACTTTTTTAACGTTCTGAATTCTTGCTTTTACTCCTAAAAAATAAAACTTCATACCGGGCGCTATGTATAAAAATCGATTCTTAAGGAGTAAACTCCAATAATGTTATTACGATATCCCTTGTTGAAAATTAGTTGAAGTTATATTTTCAAGGATATATGCAAGATTTATGAAACGCTATGAAAATGAGTGACTTTTGGTCGGAAGACATAAATAGGAAACAGCCATTGGAGGATGAATAAAATTAGTAATTTTAAGCTAGTTTCAGATATTTCTGGATTCTCTTAAATATAGTATTTATGTCATAGAGAATAATCAGTGCATGCTTAGTAATAAAATCGAAATTCAGCAAGCTGGAGGCGTTGGTGGGTCTCGAATACTCATTTGGCAGAAAAACTGAGGAATCCAAAAGATCACAATTGTAATATTCGTAAGAAAACCGTATCATCCTTTGCTGAAAATAAATATTTTTTTTAACTTGCAAAAGCACAGATTTAAGAGTACCTAATTTCGCTTCCTTTTACATAAGCTTATTAACAAAGTAATGGGAATACTCTAGCAATTTTTTTATGGTCTTTAAGTGAAATTAGAGAATATCTGGACGAAGTAAAAATTACACTGTGAGTGAGTTAAAAAAAAAGACTTCAGATCAGGTGAATATAAAGTCCTAAAAACGAGTTATACTCATAGATCGAAAACGAGTTATACTCGTAGGACAACCCCCATATCCGTCTAAGAAAAAATAATAATTCTAAATACAGCTTATTGAGCTTATTAAAGATACCAGTAAGCTTTACATGTACTTTACCGCTGCTGTTGAAAGTGTAAGCCCCATTAAAATTAAGCTTTGAATATCCGCAATGCCACTTGATTAATGGCGTAAGCAGATAAACCAAGAGGGAAAAAGAAGTGTTAGGCGTAAAATAATAAACAATTATTATATCGAATATGATGTAAAATAATAAAAAGAGTAGAAATCCACTGGCTTTTAGAAATGATAAGGTTTCTTCTATCTTCTCATATACGAAAGAAACCAGGTGACATAAAAATCGAAAGAAACCAGGTGATAAAGAGGCATTAACTGTAGCATGATTCTGATGTGCTTATAAAGCTTCTTTCCTTCTGATGTGCTTGGAAAACTTCCTTTTCTAAATAGCTATCTCTTAAAAATATTGCAAAACTAATCAGCGAGCATAAAACAGCTTCACAAGTCTACGCTAACAGTAAACATTATTATAGCTGCACTAACTAGGTGAACTAAGGTTGCTAGGATGTTGAAGTCGCTGATAGTAACTTCAGGTAATTAGCAACCTGACACTTGTCGCGTGTTAATATACACTGTAGTCTTGTTATAGTAGAACAGCTAATGGATGAACTGTTAACGTGGTACCAGCTAGGTGATGCAATCAAATACAGAATATATAGCGAGGGAAAGCGAGAGCACGACATAAGATGAAGTGTTTAGAAATTCTATAATAATATTAATTAATTGAAATAAATTATACGAAAGAGGCAATATGACACCGTTTTTTTGCATTAATGATAGTTAATATTCTCAATTCAGGAATCGAAGCTTGGGAAAAACAAGTGCAATCCAGTAAAACTTAATTTTTCTCTTCCTGTATTTAATTGTAACGAAATTTATGTTAAATCTTATTTTTAAATAGTTACAAATGGCGCTTACTGTTTATTTTGTAAAAAAGGAATCGTAGTGTTGCACACCACTGCAGTTATTTTCGAGAAACATTAATCGTGTTTAGTATTTCGAAATTAAATTAAATTTTTGTTTTGAAACTTTTAATTAATTTGCATCTTACATTTATTGAACACAAGATTGTGGTATGATAAGTAGGATGCATATGGATTTGAAATTATCTGAATATCTCTTGCAAATGTCAAATCCATCGATCGAAAACTGTGGTTCAGTTTGCACACAGTTCGCAATAGATGTCCGCTCCGCTACATCGGAGCATAAACTTTAATCCATCTTCTCCAAAACGAGACAAGATGGCGGTTCTATAGCTGTTTTTGGACCAGTTATTGAAGTATGAAATTACTTCCAGGTAAACTGTTGCTCTTTTAGACGTGTTACTTTCCTACACCACACATCGATTTTAAAGACATTTTCATGAATAATTGATTTATGTGTCTGTTTGTCTGTTTCATGCAAAATTATGTTTTTATAGTAAAACATTTGTAACAGTTATGTTTTCATTTAATTTACTGTTTCGTCACTATGCTAAATATTCAAATAAGAAAATAAATATAACATGATCGCCTATACATACGAACTAAGAAAACTTTAAAAAGAAAAATAAGAAAATATTGCGTAAAAAGGCGTTTGTCAGTTCTAAAACACTTTTCAAATAATTTTTTTTAATAAATCGCCAAAACACTTTATCTACCGCGAGCGGCCTTTATAGCTGCTAAAGAGGTTTTTCACGACCATTATTTTATTTGAAAAGGAAAATAAAGACAACATTAAAACAAAGGAAAAACAATAATATACATTTTTGCAATTAATCAGATCATCATACTATAACAATTAACGTGTTAAAGCTAGATTTAGATTACAAAATAAAATAATATAACAACGGTGATAATATTTCTTCATTCGAATTCGAAAACCAATTTTGTTATAAGATTGCTTATTATTCTGATCGTAGACTCCTTAATTAGATAAGTCTTGGAAGAGGCCCAGTAAGGTTTTCAATTTTCTTTGTATTTACTTACTAATTATTTTCTATAATTATAAAATTTTCATGGCTCTTAAATATATAAATTATTTCAAAACTCTTATTAAGTTTCAACTCTGCCGAGCTGTAATCATTATTAATGAGGAGAGATAAAGCAAATTTATTGTCTATAGAATTGAGATTCGAGTGTTCATCGTATCAAATTCAAATTTTTATTTATTTCCAGCTGTACCCGGGACTTCGTACGCGGAAACCACTGAAAAACGTACGAACGAAGTTTTTTATAAATACTCTCTTAGAGTTAGATAGACCATTCTTAAAACGATGTGAAAAAAGACAATAAAAAAAAAATTAATTTTTATTGGTAGTCAGGTTCACTATAATAAAACTTCCCCTATGCCTATGTCCTGTGTCACTCCGCCCTTCACCTCTGGTCATGACCATTTCACCAATGTATGTCAGGGTGGAAACCTTGATTGTGCAATTTAAAAGACAAATAGCGCCATCTATTTATGTACAGAGATACAATACACATTTTCGTAATTTCTACACATCGAGTAGCTAAACACTTATTGGTTGTTGTTGTACTAATGTAATGTAAATTAATTTTGGAATATATTAAATTCGTATATCTCCTGATTAAGCGAACCAATTACGATGAAATAAAAACTAAATGTTATAAACAGACAATATTCCCAAAACTGATCTTTATGCATTCTATCACTTATCGCTCACACTTAATTATTATTTTGCAAATATTTTCCATGTATGTACATACGCAAAGTTTACAGTTTCATTATATATACAAATTCGATATTTCCAATCAAAATTGTATAACTCGTAATGCTGAAGTACACAAAACTTTTATATCGATGTTACAACATTTACGTAACAGATATTTTAAGTACGCCCATGTTACACTTGACAAAATTAAATTGTAAACAAACGAAAGGTGCGATCGAATCTTGGCACAACCCACAGCTTCAGATCTCGACGATTTGGCTTCGACGTCTGTTCTAAAGACTTATTTACTTCGAAGATTCGAAACTTAAGTGCTATTTACTAAATAAGATTATAGCTACACGCCGAATCGGTTATTCGCAGTGCCTAATGACGCTTTAAACGAGATTATCTATTTTACATTAGGGGCTGCGATATTTACAGGAAAATCGCTGAAAAGCATCTTGTACACGTGGCGGATCGTTTATTTAATGTAATATTTAGATGTTTAAATTGTAATATTATGTGTATTCCATAAGCTTTTAGATGTTTAAACGTAAATTGTAATATTATGTGTATTCCATAAGATTTTAGATGTTTAACCGTAAATTGTAATATTATGTGTATTCCATAATATTTTAGATGTTTAACCGTAAATTGTAATATTATGTGTATTCCATAATATTTTAGATGTTTAACCGTAAATTGTAATATTATGTGTATTCCATAATATTTTAGATGTTTAACCGTAAATTGTAATATTATGTGTATTCCATTATATTTTAGATGTTTAACCGTAAATTGTAATATTATGTGTATTCCATAAGTAATTTACTTCGGATTTCGTTAGCGCTTTGTTAATACATCTGTTAACTACGAATAGAACTTACACTAGATAGTTTTTGTACTCATTAAAAATTATATATCTAGTATATAACATTCTTGTACTCATTTCATATGTATAAAAGTATAAACAGTTAATGATATTTAGTATTATTATTAAACTATTGCATATAATGATATCATTTTTACTATGTAAATATATTGTCTGGGATATATCTCACAGGGGTCAGAAAAATAATTTAATTGGTTATATATCTTTAATTGGTTAAGGTAAGTCAACAAAAAATAAAAGACTCAGTGTCAGGGGAAAACTTTTTGACACTTTGAAGATTCACATCATGAGAAGGAGACACTGAAAAATATGTTTATATTATTCTTGATTGCATTTTTGAGACATTTTTTATGACATCCAATTTGGCGGGGTCCGTGGCAAAACATTTTTCATCTAAGTTTGATGTCAATAAAAAAAACAGATCAAAATTGTGATTTTCTAATTTATGTATTGGGATAATTAATTTACCTGTTTCATGCTATGAAATGCGGAGAGACAGACGGACAGAAATACATAACGAAACTATAACTTTGTAACCACGGTTCCTTATAGTTGCGTTATGTATTTCAATTATAAAATGGTTATATATTGTTTGTATATTTTGGAATCTCAGTTCGAAGATTCATTAGTTCTCTGAATGTGGGATAATAGTTACATAGTTATATAGTGACAGTTATATAGGTGTGAGTCATTTGTTTTACGTAATTAATATATTGAAGAGCTGTACTGAGAGTGTTAATGTTACGTCAAGATCTATGTTGGTTTTGATATTTTCGTCTCTGAATTTACAACAAAAAATTTAATTTTCTCAAACAAAATAATATATATTTTCTGCCCTTTTTATAAGAATTTTTAAATTATTTGGGGAAAAAAAATTGGTGGATTTTTTTTCTATTTTCAGCATAACAATCGAAAAAAAAATATCATGAGATAATGAAAAAAAAGATAGCATTTCAGATTACCCGCTTGGTTTTGTTTTGCGAAGTAATACCTACTTGTGATTGGAGACAATGGAGAACTTTTCACTCAAAATATTGTTTTTCTGGATTATTCTGTGACTAAAAATTCTTTCACATTATTTCGTCGCTAAGTTATGGTAGATAAATTTAGTTTGCTCAAGCGAGCTTGTAGTCTTAGCTAACTGATAATAAATAGGGTGAAACACCAAATAATAAAATTATAACTCAAGCCCCTGTTAATAGCTAGTTACTGATGGTCAAATAATTTATTCTTTTCCGTTGTCTAATTATTCTGTAAAGGAAAGTTACCGATTTCCGAAGGTTTGGTCATCTTTGTGCTGTAAATACATAAAAATGACAAAAACTTCAAATATCAATTGTCATGTATGATTCAAAATATCTTCTTCCATAACTAACTATAATCTAGTTGCTATATGATTAAAAGCAGGTATGCACTGTAGGGAGAAATAATATCTTGATAAAGGGCGTGGCAACCGCACGTATTTTACGTGCGAGCAACATGTATACGAGAACAGCCATGTTCAGTTCATGCAATTTTATGCTAGCTCAAATAAGGATGGAATGTCCAGTGATGAAATTATAAATTGAGGTGGGAACATTTTTTGTGGACATTTTAACAATATGTCTAGAACTATCTTATAAAAGATTCTCAAAAAAATTTTAGAATCAAGATATCTTACTTTTTCAAGTAATACTCCACTCGATATTTAAATTTAAAAAAAAAACATTAAAAAATAGAATTTTTTAACGTATTACCATTAAAAAAAACGCTTACTTTATTTGCTCGTTCCAAAAATTTATATATACTTAGTTTATCGTGTAAACTATTGAAACATGTCCGCTTGATACCTGAGTGATCTCATAAGGGTTCGGTTTTTCCTTTAGAGATAAGGAACCCTAAAACAATTAGAGAAAATCCGCTAAGACAGCCTTGGAGTTTTTCTTAATGGATTGAATAACAAAGTGTCCTCGCTCACAAAGTCAGGTTCTCGTTCTTAGTTGATTTATGTATTGGTTAATTATTTTGAAATTATAAAATCTCCTCTGAAATTAATAATAATGTTATTATAAAATTAATAGTGCGTAAAATAACGTTTCAATATTTTTTATTATTTTATTTATTTACACACACACATTTATCAATACATTACAAGTAACCTATTCGTAATTATAAGAAATTCATTCTTTAACAAAGTTTACACGTTTAGGTTAATCATGAATACAAAAGTACAAAAGATAACGACATATTTCGAAAAATTTACTTTCACCCATCGTAAACAAATTACACTCTGGTGCGACTGCGATCAGGTGGTTGAGCAGTTGAGGACCGCGGGAGACCAGAGAGTTCCGATATAATTCGGTACTAAAGAGTGATATAGAAAACAGGTGATGATTGCATGACGGAAGGAAATTGTCAGGTATGAACAATGAAAGTTTAGTCAATAATACAGGGCACAGAATTTTTCCTTTTAATAGCTGGAAGAAAAATTTCACAAACACATTGTTTTTTCTGAATTGTAAGGATTGGACAAGTCTAACTACAAGCCTGAGACATATTTAAAGTAAATAGGTACATGTCGCCTGGCGTAAAATTTGTCACGTTTCTAAAATAATTTATAAATATAAACTTGAGCTCATTCACCTGCTTGTTAATTTTGTTGTAGTAGATAGAAATTTCCGAATATCTAAAAGGGAACTATTTAAAAAGTATTTACGTTAAGTGGACCTGCTCAGAGACCTTTGTGTAGGAGAAAGAAGTTAGTGAAGTGTATCAAAGCGTAACATGTTTTTATAAATAGATAGAGTCACTTTCACGAGACACTAGCGTTTGTGATGTAGAAAGGCCAATGACCGTAAAGAATGGAAACTAATCAGCACAGTACAGCAGCCAGACACAAACGAGGACAAGAAAAAAATATGTATAACGTAAAATGGCCAATTTTTCTTCGAAAGGAAAAGTGTATATTATGAGCATGTAGACGCGTATCGCAATGTACTCACACTTTTCGTCGCGGACACTATCCAACCGTATCATTGCCTATATTCGATCATAACTAGGTATAAACTTTCGATATATGCGTTGATAGGCGTTGCTGGGTTATTTATATATGAGAAAATGTTATGAGCAAAGTAAGAATATACGTATTAGATAAGTCGAATAAAAAAATAGTTTATAAAAAGTATAGTTGAGTCCATTTAATCCAAGATATATGGGACCAGGATTTGTTGAATTTTAATTTATTCAGACATATTTTTCAATATATTCAGAAAGTTAATTTTACAATAGACTATATTATCCAAAGTAAACATAAAAGGAAGATATACGATACTGAATGGGGTAACCATTAGCATGTACATGTTAAATTATTAAAAGTAAATTTACAGCAAATAATTAACCAATATTCATTTATAAGTTCATTTTCTACATCGATATTTATATCAGTTTCTCTCTTGCACCTTGGCGGATGACAGAATATTGTACTAATGGATGTGCTGTACTGGTAACGTATTGCGCTATAGAGACTCAATCGTACACAAAAAAACGGTTCTCTTATATTGTTATTCGGTATGAAGAGTTCTAAAAAGTAATATAATTATAGCGAAGTTTGCAGTTTTAAAGTGATGGCAAAGAATTGTGATACTATTTAATTAAATTCTATTTTTAAATGTTAATGTTCTTTTAGTTTTTCTTAAATTGTTGTTTGGTATGATTTGTTCTAAAAAGTAATATAATTATAGCGATATTTGAATTTTTAAGGTAATAGCAAAGAATTGTGATACTATATTAATTAAATTCTATTTTCAAATGATCATGTTCCTTTAGTTTTTCTTAAATTGTTGTTTGGTATGATGCGTTCTAAAAGTAATATAATTGTAGCGATGTTTGAAGTTTTAAGGTGATGGCAAAGAATTATGATACTATATTAATTACATTAAATTTTTAAATACTAACGTTGTCAGTCTTTCTTTCTTTTCATTTTTCAACAATGAAGAGGATACGTATCTTTAAATATATTATGAAATATTTCTAAATATATATTTGAACAAATTATCGATTTTATATAATTTCCGTTAATAGATTATTTTTTTTGCTTTAAGATACTGCATTAGTACCCAGCGTAATGTTCTTTATATAAATTGCGATTGTCGATTCAAAGATCAGTGGGGAAAAAAATTATATATGAATATATATAAATATATATATATATATATATATATATATATATATATATATATATATATATATATATATATTTATATATATACATATATATATATATATACATATATATATATATATATATATATATAGATCCAACAGACAGACTTTCTTTTTTGAATTCTATAAGTGTATTTTTTTATTTATCATTTTGTTGATGAAAAGCATAATTTTGGTGTCTACAGTAATTATGAAACTTTTAAAAAGACATATGTAAGTATGTCTAGAAATTTTTCTCATTAAGTTTTCAAAAATCCGACACTTTATTTTTTAACTGCAAAATTATAGTTAAGTCTAGATTTTTCTTATAATAATTTCATATTATAAACATTTTTTAAGAAGTTTTTATTTCTTTTGTACAGAATCCCCAAGCAAAGTGTAAAAATTTATCCCTGACTAATATTGGACTTTGCCGTACCATCATGCAGTTTATGTGCATAGTATAAGAAAAAAGGTTAAAAGATAATTTTTTTAACCGAAAGGTATGTAAATTTGTAGAATCCCTGTTCTATACGTAAAATCAGGTTAAGTTAAATAAGAAGAGAGTTTTTTTTCAATAATATAGGACATAGAATTTTTTTAACGATCGGAAAATACATTTCATGAAAATAACATCTATTGAATTTCGGAGAGAAAAATATCTGATAAGTTTTACTCTGAAAGGTCAAAGTAGATTATTGATTTTTCAGCTTATTTATAGAACACCTGGATTAAATACTTCACCAGTAACACATACTTATCTCGTATATCTCTGCAAACATTTATCGTATATAAGCACACACTTTTACCTATCGCGGAATTATTAGGATCGCGCCTGATTTTCCGGTCGACGGAAGCCAACGGGTTAGCAGGGGCGGGGAGCCAATGGAGGGGAGAAAGCAGGGGGGCCAGACTATGAGGGGGTGGCAACGTCTTCAGTCAGTCTGGGCCAGGCTTCGGCCGGGCGAGGAGTGGAGCTATTTAGCGGGATTGCTTATGAAGCGTAGATTTTGTTGTCCCTCTATCTTGGATGAGGGTTTTTGGATAACGTCGCCTATATAGTTGCGGCGGTGTGACGAGATTACTTCGGGTTAGGGAGAACGTCGATGTGGGATTGAAAACTCGGTTCTGATTGGATATATTCGATTTATGTTAGGTAGAATTTTATAAAATAGACAAAAATATAACAGAGCGAAATTGTATTTTATAAAATGATAAGTTGCAAACTAGTTTACTGAGTGTGGCAATGTATATTTAATGAGCAGTTACTTATATAAAGGCTTTTAAACTCAGATGGTCACATAAATTCGCGATAATGTTATAGCTTATGCTGTGAACTTTTACCGAAATTGTGTACACACACACACACACACAAATATATATACATATATGATACTATTATAATCGTGAAAATCAGAATAAAAATGTTTGTGAACAAATACGTCTTTCAGAGTGCTATGTATCTTTAAAATGTATTGTTAGAGTTCACCACAGATAGGAGTAAGTTTTAGGAATGGTACACCGTTTGCGTCAAGCTCTTGACAGCTGTCAGACTTAAAGACAGATTCACAGCTGCCAGTTGATAAAGTTGGGATCTGTGTATTTGGGTGATACGGCATAATGGATTAATGCCAGTTGCCGTCTGGAACAGTTACATTATATTGAAAAAAGTAATTTTATGTTTTGTTTAAATAATGTTCTGGTTCATTTGGGGCAGTAATAGTAAAAATTTTAATATTAATTAATATGATTGGGTGTATTTCTTAAATAAGTTTGAGGTTCAAAATTTCTAGAACGAGCATGTAGAATTTCCAGTTCAGAATATTCTTCAATACATGCGAAATTCGTCTTATATAAGTTTGAGGATCGACATTTCTAGAATTACCATGTAGAATTTCTATTTCGGAATATTATTGAACACGCGCGTGCCGAAGTTCGTTTCACATAAGTTTGAGGATCGAAATTTCTGAAACAAGCATGTAGAATTTCCAGTTGAGAATATTCAAATCCATTTGATGTCCTTTGGCAAGGGTCGACTTTTGGTTACGCGGGTAAGAACGGGCAGTGTATGTAACATATCTACGACGTTCCTTGATATTGTAGAACTTTCTATAAAAAACTGGAACATTCTTGGTGAAGATTCCGTAAAGTCATACATTTTCCCCACCTACTCCACCCACTCGCATCTACCGCTACCAAAACTTCTTTTTATCGATGAGAGATCAATGAGTATCTACCACCATAACCACGAGTGGAGTGCGATGGATAGTTGTGGCGAAAACTAAGCACATATATATATATATATATATATATATATATATATATATATATATATATATATAAACGAGAATTTGTGCTAACTGCAACCGGGCGTGAGCTTGATTTGACTCTGCCCCATTGTGCCTTTGTAATTTAATATAATATTTCGAAAAAGTTGCATTCAGAGCTACAGTGATTTAATTAGAAATATTTTTACTTTAGAAACTCATTTGTCAAGCTTTATAAGAATTATAACTATGTACGATATTTATAGTTTTTATACAGTTCTGCTATATTTTATTATACTTTTTAATATATATTTTTATATTATTTTTTAATAGTGTACCATTCCGTATTGTTAGTCTATCCAGGTACTATGTAAATATTTATAATAAAAGCACATAATAGTCATGGTAGTTTTTGTAAAAGTTTATGATATTAATACAACATTCCTGAAGAAAAAATAAATTTAACTTCTTAAATTGCTTCTCGGTTAAAAGTTAGCTGAAGGTTAAAAAGAATTGCGAAAAGAATTTTGGGAACATTTTAGCGGTTGGCTAAAAAGGCGGTTGTTTAATAAAATCTGAGGATAATTAGGTACCTGGTAACATGGTAATGGACAAGAAACGGAAATGGTTTCAAGTGTAATGAATTTTAGGATGATAGGAAAAAAAAAATAAATACTGTAACTGAAAAATTAAAAACTTCGAAAAGTAGTCCGAAGAGGATTGTACTAAATTAGTTAGTTCGCAACAAAAATAGGTCGATACTTCTCAATGGAGTTGGAAATGATACGAAAAAGGTACAAATTCTTGGAAATCTTGGATACCGTACAATATGAAAATAGAATATTAAGAAATGAAATATTTGTTGGCAACCAAGCGTAAGAATTGCAACTCGACATTCTTAAAAAGTAATTAATTAAAATTATAGAAAACACATTTTAGCTTCCGAATTACGTAACGTAATAGTAAGGTAATGATCCTAAAAATACTGAAAACGTCGTCAAAAATTGTATAATTTTCTGTTCATCACATTCCTTTTGCATCACATCCTCCTTCGTATGTTTAACATTTGTGAGGTTGCATATTGGCTGAAAATTATATTTGGTCTCAAGAGGTTGGTTCACTTTTGGAACTAACCCTTATCCTTTGGGGGCATAAACGATAACTAACGCATCTCACACGCACTTATTTCTTCTAGATGCTCACAGTGTACAATCAAGCATACTTTTTGGCGTGAAAACTTCTTTAAAATTAGTGTCGTGTGTGGAGAGGCAATCGCGTTAAAATAAGCGACAGTTTCGGTGGAAGTAATTTTACACTTTGAAATAATTCTTATAAGGGATAGTTTCGGTCGGAATAAATTCAAACTTTGAAATTATTCTAATAAGCCACAATTTCGGACGAAATAATTTCATACGCATTTCTCTTAGGTGTTCACACTGTACCACCAAGTATACTTTTGGCGAGGAAACGTCTTTAAAGTTACTGCCGTGTAAGGGGAGGCAATCGCGCCTAAATAATCGATAACTTTGGTCGAAGTAATTTCATACTTTCATAACTTGCCTAAAAGTAAACATAGTGCCATCTTAGTATCGTTTTAAAGAGAAAGGATGACATTCGCGCCAACACTGCTGCGATATTCGTGACGGCTGGACGCCTCGACTTGTGATCTCACAATTTTACTCATATAAATTCGATACTTGCAGGATGTATTTAAATAATTTTAAAGTCATATGCTTATTGCTTCTCATACCATACATTTCTTTCATTACCATACATTTTCATCTCAACCATATCATTGCAAATTAATTAAACGATGCGAAATGAAAATTTTATTTATTTCAATGTACCATATACGATTGATTTTTTCATTAAACCAATTGCAGCAGTGTCCGATATTGCAATCCCTTTCTCACAGTGTTTAAGAACTAACCGAACCTATGTGTAGTCATAAGATAATTTCAGGTCTTCTAATATTTTTCCATTTTCCTTACGTTTTAAACTATCTGTTTATATCGACCCATCACTACATATATTACCTACCATTTACGTTTTGCTTTACTACCTTTTATAACTTGTGTCAAATCAGTATCAATTAAATACTATCTTTCCAATATACGAAAAGAAATAAAGATATAAAATAAGATATATTAATAAAAACAATAACCACATAAGTCTACGGAATGGAACAACGTATAAGCGGATATCCTCAAAAACGTAACGCGTAAACAATATCGAATTCCACTCGCGTTTAATATCAACCGTTCTCCATCTCTTTTTCTTTGGACTTCGTTCCCTGTCTCTGCAGCTTCCGGTCTTTTTAAGGGCGCATCCTTGCTTAAGGTGGGGCGATTGGTGCCGTGAAACGACTGTTTGGTGATCATAGACTCATATTGATAGACGTTGGCTACTGTATTTAAAATATTGTGGTATTTTAACATTAATTATCTACATATTAAAGGCTTCTTTCGCAATGGAGAGTACATTGTTATAATAAAATAAGGACAAATTTGCATGTCCCTAATATGGAATTTCGAAGAGATTTTGACGTGAATACGTCTTTAAATTTGTTACCATACGGGGGCAATCCAAAAAATCTAATGATAACCAAATCGGGGGATACAGTTTGGCGTTGCAGTTTCGAATCTATCCTCTACATCAAAATTTAAATTATACTACTGGATAGCTAGAGAATCAAAGAATTCATTACAATAAGCGAGAACAGTGACGCATCGCGCGCGGTGGAGGGGGAAGTGCCGCCATTTTGAGGTTATTTTGCTGCGTATCGACATTTGCAATTAGTATAACTTTTGATTCGGAAAAGCTACGATGTTCGTTTAAGTTTTAATCATCAGCTGTCGTCAAAATCTATCGATTGTATATAAAACACTAGTTTAAAGTAGTGACAGTGAATATAATAAGGTGTTAGAATAAAAAAATATTATCAAAAATATTTTATTTAAAAACTATAACCCGTTACATAGACGTATTCATTTTTTGAATAATTTCCTCTTTCTACTGAAGTGTACAATTTAAAATATGTACGACTCGAAATTAATAGATTTTGATTTGCAAAAAATATCAAGTACAATACAAAACATAATTAAAATGAAACTAAATTACCATGCGATTAATAATTTCTCATCATTTCGAGTATTTTATGTAACGACTGCGTTTGGAGTAATTAAACATAATTAAAATATTGCAACCATTTTAAAAATACTTAAGTAGACTTAAACAAAGACCGCAGTTACTATACGTGTCCTTTTAACTCTATTCTTTAATAAGTGTAAAGCTCATGGGACTTTCCCTACATGTTGAAAAAAGGAGCACATAATACCGGTGCATAAAAGTGAGTCCAAACATAAAAAGCAAAATTAAAAATTAAAAAAAAAAATCCACGACTGATGTAGTCGTTGTTATTGAAAAACGATTAAATAATTTTTTTCAAAACTCCCTCCGACTAAAAAAGTAAGAACCTATTAATATAATTACAAACCCAAGATTATCCGTTGGGGCTGACCGGTCTACAGTTAATTATATTTTTACCCTCCTTCGTTCCGTCCAAGGTAAAAACGTTAACTATACAAATGTTAAACTATAGACCAATATATATTTTACCTGTAATTTCCAAAGTTTCAGGGAGGTTGGTAAATGGGCGAGTGTATCTGATTATTTCATATTTACATTACACCAGAACAACATGACTTTGTTCGTGGTAGATCTACCACCTATTACTTTACTCTCAGCATTTATTCGATTCACTGGATTCAGCACAGCAGGTCGATGTGATCGACGAACACGGATTCGCGGATTTCAAGTAAGCATTTGACAAGGATGACCACTTAACATTGATACAAAAACTGGCATTAAAGGGTATCTGGGGCAACCTGCTTAGATGGTTTATTTCATACTTAATTAGCAGGTAGCAAGCAATCAAAGTAAATGGGTTTTTATCACCATAAATCCATGTGAATTCTGGTGTATCGCAGGGGTCTATGTTAGGCCCTTTCTTATTTTTTTTATTTATTAATGATATCAGTACATGTTTTTATGGCCCATAGAATACTTGGGTTCATATTACGGTTGAAGTTTTGAAAAACGTTGAACAATACTCTTTCAAACTTTGTACAATACTCTTGCAAGATAGTAACTTGAATACGTTGTTGCTGTCTGGAATCATTGATATGTCACTTATCCGGCCAGTATTGAGAACATAAAATAAAAATTTGTAAATATTGTATTGGTGGCTGTAAATTATCGTATAAAATATTATTACTTTTGTATTTATAAATGTAAAGCTATCTGTCACAGACGTTCGTTATTAGAGTTGCAGTTATATTCAACATCTGTCAAAGTAATTGACTTTCCGTCTTTATTAGATACAGATCTTTATCAGATGCAGATTAGGTCTCCTAAATTAACTTGTAGCTGTTTCAGAGCACCACTACGGCGACATATACTTGTATTATAAAGAGATGTTGTCTTTTGATATCCTTGCAAGTTCACGACCTCAGTTTAGATCAGATGTGAAGAAAAGGTTCCGGGAAATTCATGTACAGTGGATGAATAAGTGATTTTACTTTTTATTTATCGTTTGTCCAAATTAGGTAAGTATATGTAGATAATTTATAAGCTATAATCGCAGCTTTATTTAATTGACAAGATAATTACACGTGCTTTTCGTATTAATTTTGTGTCTTCTTTAAACAAAATATTGTTTCGCTTGATAAGTTCACAATATCACATTTACACTAGTATTTAACTGGATATTTTACAAACGTACTTAGTAAAAATATTAGAAAACAAGCTTATTTCGTATTTAGGGTTCATAGAATATTTCAAATAGTTTGGGTTTATTTTTTCTCTTTACACAAAAAAAAAATAAAATAAAATAAAAAACATATCCCTTTTTGTGATGATTAAATGTTAAAGCTAGTGTAAAGGTACCATGTCCCACTTCTAGAAGAATGTCGGTCCCCATGAATACTATTCACTTGTGAGAGGACTAAACACTGTATTGCCTTAAAAGTAGGTCGATGCTCAATCAGCTTTGTCGAATATACTCATAATGTGACAAAACATGGCTTTAGATACACGAAAGGTAGAGGAAGTAAGTAATTAATTCATGAAACTTCACCATTGCAATGTTTTTCAAAGTAAAATTCATTCAAAAACCCTTTAATGCATTATCGATTGGGAAAGTTTTAAGTTTCCTATATAGCTTCACATAATCTGAAAGCTTGTTATGAAATCTTATATACCATTTTACGGCGGAAGCTTTTGAAAGTTCTGCCCAACACACTTTCAAAGTCCGCAAGTTTATCTTCATTTCGTGCCGAGTAACAACGTCGTCGCGAATTGCGTGGAGCGACTTTTAAATATTTTTATGCAAAGTATACTTTGTGGGTCAAACTCGTCAAAGTTTGAAAATTGAGTCTCGAAAGCTCCGGCGCTCTATGGGTGTAATCGAAAGTTAAACTTTGATATTTAATTGTCAGCTTTCGTAAATAATCAAGTTTACAGATACTTGTTTATATTAGACCAATATTATTCGAGAATATATGGACAGTGAGTAAATAGACAGAGCTACTTCCTTTCTTGTATTTGACTAATGCACCATCAGGATATCAGTAAACAGCTCTTCGACAATGAAAATTATATTATAATTATACCTAATGACTATTTTCACATATTACGTATATGTTCGCATTTTGATAGTTATATTTATTTCAGACTAGTTATGCGTAGTGTCAGTGTATGGGTGGAATTCCTAAATACAAGCGTAAATTTTTAATTAGATGGAAGGTTGTCTGAAGTAGTATTTCAGAGACCCTTGTTTCGTTTCTCTATCCGCTTCCGCGTTTTCCAACAGGTTGCACTGACTGCTATCCGTGTGGCGAACTTTTTTAAATTTTCTTAAAATTTTTTTTCAGATATTAAGACAAAACATAGTTTGTTTTGTTGTATCTTCCTTATACAGATATAATACATTTTGCTACACAGTTAACTGTTTTTGACTTTATCCTGGACATATAGGTAAAATTCTGCAAAATAATTTTCTATGCTTAGTTATATTGCTTTAATATTTCTGGGTACCATCGGTTTTTGACTCAAAATCACAGACACTTCAAATTTGTTTTTTCCCGTGTGGAAAAGCTTTGCTCAGTCTTCTGCATGGAAAAGTCGTGCTTTGTTTATATTTCTAGATCTTACAATTTTTTTTGTCTGGGATGCACTTGGGTAGGTGCTCTTTAACCTGATAGACAGCTACTGTAGTTATTAACATGTTAATTAAAAATGTATAAATTACTAATTAAATTTTTTCTAATGTAAATTAAAAAGATATAATTAAAATAATAAACATATAATAAAATCGTAAAAAATCTGACTCTGTACATTGATATTTTTAAGTAAAACC
The DNA here is from genome assembly GCA_039881145.1 of Druceiella hillmani. NCBI lineage: Eukaryota > Metazoa > Arthropoda > Insecta > Lepidoptera > Hepialidae > Druceiella > Druceiella hillmani. The sequence goes on along the minus strand of JAYKKI010000069.1, from coordinate 5,539,380 downwards.
TACTAAAAGTACTAAGAGGACTAAGTAAAACCTACAGGTTTTTAAAATATTTGTCTGTTTTTTATTTATGTGTGCGCATCTTCCTTGTGCACGCTAATCTGAGTAACGACTTTCAATACGGTTTTTAATGATATATTTAAATCAGCTTGGGTTAACATTTAAGTTTGTTAGTTAACCAATTTGGCTACCAATGCGATTTATTAATGTTTTTTGTAAACTTTATCCTCAAGAGTTCTGCGAGAAAAAAGAAAAAAAAACACAAAAAGTTCCTAATAACTTTTACATCAAATTCCACGCGAATGAAGTAGCCAGTTTAAATAAAGAATTTTTAAAAAATTAAAAAAATGCCGTCATCTACCTGATAATTATAACTCTAATATTAATATATTGAGATTATGGTGATTGCCGGGAAAAAAGTATAGATGTTGCTATTAATTACGTGATATTAGTGTTAAATAATTTCATTTTAATTAACATTCGTGCCAAGATTCAACTAAATTCGTTTATTTCTTGTGGAGGGGATTATGGACACATACATTTATTTCTTGTGGAGGGGATTATGGATACATACGCCCACACATAGACTAAATTTATTTTATGCACGAGATCAAATAACAATTCGGAGACAACAGTACATATTTCTTAAGATCTTCAGAAAGAATCATAATATTGTAGACTTTCAATTTATATTTTTTACTAATCGTCTCGAGTTTTTAAGTCTTGTAAACCAACAATAAAAATCATACAGTTAAAAAAAACATTTTGAATCAATAATTATGCTGTTTTACAAAAGTCAAAAGAAAATATATGGTATTATATAGTTCAATGAATGCTGAGACATTAGATAATAGAATATTATAACCATTTGAAATTTTGAGATGGTCAGATGGTCAGAAAAAGCTAAGCTAATAAAACTAAAAATAAAAAACGTACTTCGAAGATACAAACGAAAGTCAGTGTAATTAGAAAATAAAAATAAAAAACGTACTTAGAAGATACATAAACGAAAGTCAGTGACTTATCGTTGTGAGGTATTTTCCACTAAACCCATAAAATTTAATATGAGCCGAGATTGTCACGATTTCTTTAATTTTAACTCCTTATGTAATTTAGTGAACTAAAAGAAATGAAAATTTAAAAAAAAATATTAAAAGAGAATAATTTTAGTTTGAAACTAAAATATTACACCATTGCCATATATAAAACAAAATAATTAATAACTAAACGTGTAATTTTAGCTTTCAACAATTTAATTACGGGCCGAACAAAATGAAATAAAAAAGTTGCGTAGAGTCCGAGCCTTAAAGGAGAAACAGCCTCGTTTTCCTCAGCGGCAGAGCCTTGGCCGTGAAGAGACTCGCTCTAGTGGAATAATAGAGTTCGTTAACCAATTCAATTAGAATGATATCCTTGGTCCGTTCGCTCTGTTCCAGTATTGCTTACTGTCGCTATTTGGAGCTTTTGAAAGCTTCTTTGTAGGATTGTTTGAGTGTTTAATGAATTGCTACTTAAGTGGTCAGGATTTGTTTCGTCCAAAATGGCAAGACATTAATTTAAAAGGAGATATTTTTGTTTTTAATTAATTTAATAGTATTTTTTTCTTGTGTAATATTCCGGTTTTATTTTAGCCAAACAACGACGGCCAATGTCTAATTGAATTATTGCAACAAATTATCTATTAATAGAAAATGAAACATTTCAGCTTCTGTAGATGGTATTGAGGAAAAACGAAGTCAAATTAATTAAGGAGCACTCATGTCTACAACATAATCAAATAAACTATGTTGTACATACTTTCTCGAGAAACATAAACCTGTTAAATAATTTTTTTTGTAGTGTCACAATAGAATACGGTAGTTGACTCATTCTAAGTATTGATATTTTTCATACAATATTGTGAAATATAAGTTAATTAAAAACCAGTCTTGAACAAAATTCAAAAATTGATTGAAAAGTAAGCCAGTTCTAAGCTTCTGAATTTGAAGATACGGATAGAGTTGGGTATTTGCCTGTCTCTTTTTATACGGATAGAGTTGGGTATATGCCTGTCTCTTGTAGAATATAATGTGCAATATTAAAAATGACCTCACAACACAGTATTGCCGTTCTCATCTAAATGTTAAATTTAAACTTTTATAACTCGGTAAATTTTTAAGATTATTAAAAAAAATTTTCACTCTTCATCAGCTTGTACCTTGAAATTATGATTTAATTTGGTTGCCGAGTTTATGAAACATTACTGTTTTTATGCTCATAAAGCTCCATACATCACAGCGCCACGCGTCCTATTTAGATGAAAAAGAGTTTTATTGAATTAAAGGAGGAATTATGGCATTTCGTCGGGTTTTAAGAAGGGCTAGTAACGCGGAAAATTTGAAAGAAAATAATGTGAATTGTTTTCTGAAATTCATGAAATTCATGACACGATTATTTTGTGAATAATGGGCCAATAGGAAATTAGGGACAAAATTCAGAAAAAAATACCTTTTGAATTCTAAGTGGTTAGGTTATTTTATGGATTGAAGTAATCTAATAGCATAACGACCGTGTCCGAAAGAGAGAAGTATGCATATTCTACGGATACTCTACCTCATGAACGCGTGAAGCTAGGATGTCGCTCGAGGTGTTCATGCAATACATTTGAGTTGTTCTAATAAGACCTAAAGTGATATTTGTTTTAATAACAATAATCAAAATTTCACGAATTTGCAAAATTTGAAAAATTATATTTTTTTTTAGAAATATCGGCCGATGAGACGAAAATATGATCAGAAGCGAAGGATACGGCCATCAGAGGAGGGGCCGATCAAGGAGAACTAAAACCAAGCGATATGAGCTTTATTAATAAAAATCAAAATTTCATGACCTGCAAATTTTAGAAACTGTATTTTTCCAGTGATATTGGTCTATATGAGACGAAAATCCGCCCAGAAATGAAGAAACGTTCCAGGCATGTGCTAGTTTATTCCATATATTCTTGCCCCTCTATACTAAATGGCGCTCACAATATATGCTACGTAATGTCTGAACTTGGATTCTTTGAAGTTCACTTACTTATCACTAGGTGGATCTAGAGTATCTAGGCTAAATTAATCAATATAGGATCAGATTGTAAAATTGTGGATCTTAGATTTATGAGGAACATAAGCACAGATAAGAGATTTATATGTATATATATGTTTATTCCAATATTATTGTATAATGTAGCAGAGACAAACGTTCTTGGTATTGGCAAAGACAATACATTTTATCAAAATAAAAGACTTGTATTTCTTTGATTAAATTCCTGCAAAGACGCAAAAAAAAATCGGGGTCATGAAGTTTTCACGTAAAATCCTATGCAAGACACGACTCAGCCTATTTCGTTTCTTAATTCGTTTTTAGACTCTTTTAATGCAATATAACCAACATCTATTATTAAATTAAGTTCGAACATATCGATAATTGCAATGTTTTCTTTGTTACTTATATCGTTCGTATCCAATTAATAATTAGCCAGTTATGTTGATATTTTGTTGACGTGATCATTTACTTAACCCAAAATCCTGAAGAAAGAAATGTAAATAATAAAAGTATTATTAATAATAGAATGTTATATAAGTTTCACGGTTAACAGCTAGTGAAATTGTAATCGAGAATTAAACGAAACTACGTGATATAGTATTATTTCTACTTTCTTTAAGTTTTTTACCACGACCTGGGTTTCGTTGTATTACAACATCTTCAGGTGGGCTATTAGGAAAGATTAAATTGTTGAATTTGATTTTTGCTAATAGCCCACCTGAAGATGTAATACAACGAAACCTAGGTCGTGTTAAAGAACTTAAAGAAAGTAGAAATAATACTACACCGCGTAGTTTAATTTAATTGTTAATAATGAATTTCTACAAAATTAACGCCAAATATATTCAATATTTGAAACTATAATATTTCCAATATTATAATTTCACTAGCTATTAATCGTGGTTTTCATCGCATAATTGATATAAACATTAATTATTTTAAAACACGTAGGTGTTTTTTGGGACCCATAAGGCAAATCTGTTTATCAAAGGATATCCTTGATTTGGATAGAAGTAATTTGTATATTAGCTTGAACTTTAGGGTTGAATCGTGTTGGCAGACACTTAGTCCTAAATAATTGAATTTTAAGTCACTTAAAACTACCAGTACTTGAACGAAATAGAAAGAAACATGAATTTGAATATTAAGCGTTTTTTAAGTAAAACGTCGTATGTCAGATTCTAATAAACAGATAAACAGAAAAAAAAAACTTTTAGAAAATTATGATAGAAAGAAAAGAAAGCTTAAATTGTATTCTAAAATATTAGCATAATTTAAATGAAAGTTTTGAATATTTAATAAATTTCGCGTTAAAATTTCATTATCAATTAATTTTTACTCAGAACTAAATGAAATTCTCTCAAATCTCTTAAAATTGTCCACCTGAAGATGTTGTCATACAACGAGACCTAGGTCGAGGTTAATAATTTAAATAAAGTAAATATAATAGTACATTACGCAGTTTAATTTAGTTGTTATTACAAATTAAGTGATAAAAGTATCATATAATATATATACGTATATATATATATATATATATATATATATATATATATATATATGTATATATATATAATATAGGTACTAAAATAAAATGAAAATAATAAATAATAAAAATCATATATTATCACTTAATTTGAATACGGTACAACATTTAAATTATATGTTGCGTCAAATACAAATTAAGTGATAATAAATTATTCTTATATTTTTATTTCAATTACGAAAGTAAAGGGAGGTATGAGATAGGCATTTTTATTTAAAATGCTGGGTTAAATAAATAAAATATGGAATAGAACTTTGTAATTATTTAACCGACTCCAAAAGATGAGGAGGTTCTCAATTCGATTCGATTGCATTTTATGTGCACCTTACCTCATATCTCCTCAGTGTTACCTAATATGAATGATACTTTTTTTATTTGAAAGGGAATGCTCCCAGTGTGGTCACATGAATCAAATGTGATTAGAAATTAACTATAGAAATTGAAGATATATTAGTGTCGTGATGAATTTTGTATAATATAGATCTAATGATAATTTAATAATAAAGTTTACAAAGTTCAACATAACTAAGGGTGGCATAAATACGCTCTTGAACAGAATCAGAGTACATTAATGGAGCCGGAAGGTGATGACAGGAATTATTCACTGATAAGAGTAAACTCATCGAGTTTGGACTCGTTTCACTTGTCTTGAAATATGCAAGAAACTAACACAGTAAATAGGTAGGTAAGTACATACGGGTGCACATAAAGGTACAAATCAATTAAGAAATCAGTAGGTAGGAATATGAGCAAAAAAGGGTAGGTTTAAACAAATGCATGAATTAATTGAAATACTAGTAAATAGGTAATTACATGAATATATGCAGGTATATAGAAAGACATAAAGTAACTAGAATACTAGTAGACAGGTAAGCGAGTATGTATAGATATGTACAAAGCCATAAAGTAACTAATGTATTAGCAGGCTTATATGTAGCATACACAAGTATATAGAGGCTACAATTGAGTCAAACGAGGGAATGTGATTTATATGTCCATTTGTATTTATGAATGTTATCGTGAATACAGATGTTTATTTATATAGATATTTATGAATATACTTAGGTTCATTAAACATCGCAAAGGTTTGTTCTTATTTCAACGAATTAGATATAATTGATATTAATTGTTAGTAGTAAGTTCATATTTTTTATTTGATTTTAAATATATAATTACTGCGAAAAAACCCGTTTCAAATCAAATAAAATATGTGTTCGAATAAGAGGGGCACTGAATAAGAAACACACTGAAAAGTATAGAATAATGAAAACACTAGCACTTAGAACTTCTACGGTAAAATATTGTTTTCAATAAATTTGCAAAATACTGCCACTGTTAAATAAATTTGCAAAATACTGCTACTGTTAGAGATTTTTGGAGGCGGTGCCAAGTGAAAATACCAGCATTTAGAACTTTTACGGTAAAATATCGTTTTCAAATAAATTTGCAATTTTAGAGATTTTTGGAGGCGGTGCTAAGTGAAATACCAGCACTTCGAACGTTTACGGTAAAATATCATTTTCAAATAAATTTGCAAAATACTGCTACTGTTAGAGATTTTTGGAGGCAGGGCTTAGTGAAATAGAGTATTCACCTGTGTATGTGGCACATCCACATACATGAGAAAGAGAAGTGTCGACTTGGTTTCGTCAACATCTTCAGGTGGGAAATTTGTAAAGATAATACTACATCACGTTGTTTCATTTAGTTGGGAAAAATTTAATTATAATGAATTTCTACAAAATTAACCCCAAATGTATTCAATTATTCAGTTGTAATATTTAGGTCGGTAATAACAGAGTAGGAACTATGGTTACCCCGTGAAATAAAAGTAATCTTGTGAAAATTGTACATTTTATGAATATCTTTTTATTATTTTTATTACTACTTTGTGGTGAAATATACATATTATCACGTAAAATTATATAAAACCCACAATATCCCTTTTGACTACAAATGACAGTTCTCAAATTTCGAGAATTTTATCGACATTTCCCTTCGATGACAAATATTTAGAATGTGCTAGAAATTACTAGAAGGTCGCCAAGGGATGTATAGAGCGCGCGTATGCAGTACCAAAGTTGTTGTTGTTGTTATCATGTTGCGTGGTTTGACAGTTCGAGTTCAGGTTAGTGTGCTATTTTAGATTGTGTGATTTTTTGGGACACTGATATTTATGATTTGTTGTTGCTCTCAATTTAGTTTATTTAAAGAAAACTGATACGGCGGTATTTGTAAAATAGACATTATTTTCTAAGCTGTTTTCTTTAGAGCACTTTAAAATTATGTCATATTGCCTTAGCGGCAAAATTCCGTATTCGCACATGTAAACAAAGTAGAAATTGGTTATAACGACATTGAAAGTACTAGTATACTGAGTCGTTAAAGCCAAAGGTAGAAACACTGACATTCTTTTTGCTTTATTAGTTAATCTTATTATGTACTTAATGGACTCGCTATTTCGAAAATAATATTAAAAAAAGTATAAATAAATTAAAAATTTCAAAAATATTTTTACTATAAAAATACATTAAATTAGGTACGTATATTTATTTTAATACTATATGTACTCTGTGATTTTGTTTTCTTTCGGATACTTAGGACATGGGTACGAAGTTTGTAATTTATGTCGGATTTGAATCAAAGTCTTCCAATAATTGCCACTGTGGTATATCAAATATCAGTTATCCACGAACTGTCCGATACTATTGTGTCAATTGTGTTGTACGTGTGCTCACATAAAACAAAATCATTGTAACGTTTCTTAGAATGGCCCTTAAAAACCTTTTCTTTGTAAATTTGCCATTACCGAAAGTGTTCTCAGGTGACAGATGTGTGACGTTTGTATTATTGTTACTAAATGGGAACAAACACTAAAATACTAGTAGACAGGTAAGCGAGTATGTATAGATATGTACAAAGCCATGAAGTAACTAATGTATTAGCAGGCTTATATGTAGCATACACAGGTATATAGAGGCTACGATTGAGTCAAAAGAGGGAATGTGATTTATATGTCCAATTGTATTTATGAATGTTATCGTGAATACAGATATTTATTTATATAGATATTTATGAATATACTTAGAATGGAATGGTTGTTACCGATATAATTCTACAAAAAACCTTTGAAAACGATGTCGATAAATGCCGAATGTTGTTGTAAGCAATATTGTCAATAAGCAGAGTTTCAGATAAGGTCAGTACGTGAGATCCAGCGAGGGCTACTTTTCGCCATTACAAACAGTATGTTGCTATAAACGCTGTCATTACAACCAATTTCTATTTATTTATTTGTGTATTTTAATGTATCTAATTGATACACATGGTGGACTTATTTCTATGAGAGCAATTTCTTACAGCCAACCAGAACACCGGTCCAGTCCTGTAAAAGGCCGTATGACTTGAGAACAACCCAACACATCAATTTCTACTGTATTATCGTCGGCGTGGTGTGTTGGGTGTCGACTGTATATGTATTTAATTTTTTTTTAAATTTTCAATAAAATAATAAACACACGAAGAAGATTAAGGAAAAGATAGAGGAGTGAGTTTTCGAGTATTACGAAGTCTTCATTATTATATTATTATAATACGCCACGTTCATTGATATTCTATTGGGCGGGCTCGTGATACGACAAGGCGGGTGCAAGCGCCGCCCGCCCGCATCAAACGCACGTGTTGCCGCTGTCTCAGCGCTACGCCAACGCTTCGAAAACGTTAATCTGAATAAAATTTTGAGGTAGTCGAGAGATATGAACGAAGTATATTATATGCTCAATTCAGGATTGCAGGGTTAACAGTTGTGGATAAAAAATAAGTGAGGCTATTTTCATTGTGTATTTTCTGCGTTAAGTATGAAAAGATTTCAGTAAGTATTGATGTTTTAGACGTCATGTTAAGACTTCAGGAATATTTAGATTGAATGTGCAATCAGAAACATTTAGAATGAATGCGATGGATATTATAACATCTATATATTTATTTTATGGAACTTTTTATTGAATTCAAGTAAACATGTGGTTTGTCAAGTAATGTGAATAATCTAGCATCTGTGTTATCGCTATGATAATTAATTTTTATTTAACGATTTAAATACCTTACTACTAGAAAATTCTTGTTTATACCATTTAGGTAACTTTAGAGAAATTTTCAATCCGGATAAGTTTCGAATAAGTTATTTACCGCCTATTTTAAGACGCGAGTTTCTAAATTAAAATAACTTTTATTATATTTTATTTCACTTTAATTATTATTATTGCAGAAATAAAATAAATATTTTTGACAGGTACATTAATTGTTTTATCAAAAAAATTTAAATATATATTTCAAAGTTAATGTCGATAATATATAAATTCATTCAGATCGTAAAAAGAACTAGCCAAATGCGAAATTAAATTATTGATTTCAAAGTTCTAATTAAATGATCTGAATTTTCTCTAGGTTTTTCACATTATTGGAAAATTACATTTAATACATTGCATATTACTTTCTAAAATGTATATCAATAAAGTTTATATTTCATATTTTGCAAATGGGGCTCGAAATGGAAAAGAATGGTAAATTAAATTTTATTTCATTTTAAAGTCTTATATTCTGTTCGGTGAAAAATATTCGCCCTAATTTTTTATGCATATGAGGTAAATTAATATTTATTAAATAATATGCTACAAATTAATTGAGAACTCTGGATAAAATTCTATTTGCTACTTTACTAAAATTTTATGCTCACAGATCTAAAACTGTAGAAACTATAGGACTGTAACAGAGGGATGAACGGATATGACGAAATAATAAGGGTTTCTTGGTTTCCTACGGGACCTTAATAAATAGATCCCCTGTATTGGGGGTGTGTGCTTTATTATGGACTGACGCATCAACTTCGAACTTTGATAATAAAAGTGATTATTACTCGGATAATTTTACAAGTAATTGACTTTTGTTATGTTCAGAAAGAAGATAGCCTCGTCTAATAATGATATAAATTTTTAATTTTTAGGAATATTTATTATGGTCTAAATTTGTTTTTGAAACAAGACACATGTTTTTGTCCATTGGTCTGTACGTGTATATGTTATGTATGTAGGTGTCCTCATAAGAAACGCTGTATGTTGTAATTTTTGATCGATTCTTTTTTCTATCGATTGCTAAAGTTTCAAAGTAGAAGCTTATTAGTTTTCATAAAGAACACCAGTTTCATTTTTATGAATAATTTTCTACAAAACCTTCCTTTTTCCGTATTTTGGAACTGGTTTCAATTTTGTGTTCATTTTCTTCCTGTTACCTGCTGTTTATAACTTTTTTATAATTTTTTATTCAATCAATTATGATTAAAAACGCTTTGTGTTCAGTTTTGGTTTTATAAACGATTTGTTTTTATAATCTTACCTTAGAACAAATCTATACAAAAATAATCACTCTTACAATTATTCCTTTAGAATTTGTATCTTTATTTCTTTCAAGAAATATGAAATTTTAATTTATGAAAAAAATTAATGTACTTTCGTCAAAACATTATTATTAATTCACGTTTTAATTCCAAATAGAAAAAAAACAGAAAATCAAAAACGTGTGTGAGGAAATTAGAATAGATGCAGAATTTTTCACGTGGCAATAATAAAAATTTAATAGTTTTTAAATAGTAAATGCCAAAGCTTTTTAGATTTGTTGAAATGCCGAGCTTCTGAATTCATCACACAAGACAAACACGTTACGTCACTTTACGTTTTTATCTATTGCTTTTATATTTAAGCGTGGGATAAAAAAGAATAGACCCGAACTTTTATAGGTTCATTAAGTTGAATAAAACTAGATTACTTCAAAAGCTCTGTATAAGACTGTATAGGAGACCGTTAGAATTCCAGATTGTTTTGGTCGTAACATTCAAATACTGAAGGAACTCTATCTCTTTCTAGAGCATTTGGTATCCACTAATGATATAAGTGCAAATGAATAGTCCTATAGGTAAATAGTTATTTGCGCTAGTAAACATATATATTATAGTGCAGCGGAATAGAAATTTTAAAATTATTGACAGCTCCATCGTCAGAACTATCAAAGGTATTTATAATATTTATTACGTATTCAGATGGTTTCTTGAGACGTCATACATGTTCTAGATACTATATATATATTTATATAAGTCCTTCCAGAACGAAATCCAGAAGCACTACAATTGACTCGAATATATTATCTTCTCGTCACGATGGTTAAGGGAGAAAAAGTATAGTTTATTATTTACCGTGTTTTCTCATGTGCTTGTGACTTTCACCAGTAATGTTTAAAACTTTCGTATTGCTGACCACAGGTTTCTTCATGTATCATTGTAGGTAATACCCATAACCACCACGTTGAGTAAGCAGAATGCTGATAGTAAAGCGTAGCTTTTTTTTCTTTGGCATTTAGCTCTTCGTTTACAAATATTACTCCAGACTCGCAGTCGGGAAACGAAACTGGAATCCCGCTATGACTCGCGTCGTCAAAGGTCGCGAATCTTATTATCACTGCAGGAAATCACGAAACGGCTTGAGTTTATAAGAGAGGAAATATATTTTTGATTTAATTGGAATCCGAACTCGTACCATCTACGGCTATGGTTCGGTTGATTAAATAACTAAGTTATGATAACTAAATAAGGCTATTGTCTTGAAAATATTTATATTTCTAGCTTTTACTCGTGGCAAAGAAAATATCGTCGAAAACGCAGTTAAAATTTATAGAAACCGTTTGTTAAAAAGATTATTACTTAGGAATACTTGGACGTCTTTTTTGTTTATTTATATCATTACGCAAACTTATAATTAAATTGTCAATTGAGCCAACTCGGCTAGCATTTGAGAACCGTTGAATTAGCCGAAAATATGATACCGCGACGGAGAAAAACGAAAAAAAAAAGAATGAAAACATCCGCACAGATACGGACCAAGTTCCGCGGCTTCGCGGTCTACGAGCGAATTACATAAATTTACATGAGAAAAGATGCCGGGGCGCGAGCGAGATCGCTGTTCGAATTTTAAAAAGTTTTCCCGTGGGACGAATTTTATTTTATTTTTTTCTTCGGATTGTTTCCCTCCCTGTCTCGGTGCGAATCTGGCCGCCGTAGGCGCGATACTCGCGGTGGGCGGATTTGATTATTATGAGGAAGTGCGGTTAATTAACGGTTTCACGATCTTAGCTATCAGTCTACTTTTAATGCTTGGAACCAGATGTGTTTCCGGCCGATCATTTATTTTACATTTTGTCAATTGACTTTAATTTATAAATCAATTCAACTTTCTTCGCAGTTTTCTTTATATTTTTACTTCCGTTTTCATTTTATTCTACAATTAATATGTTTTTTTAAAGTTTGACAGTCTTTTGAATGGCTAAAGATAAATTATTTAATTTTATATATATCTTATAAACTCCATGTCCAAGTTACAATCTTACCCAAATGTTGGCTATGTTGAAGGACATAAGAAGAATGGTTATAAAACTATAATTAATAAGACAGAAAACACACAGAAGTTTTAATAAATTTCACTCTAAACTAGTGGTCAGTTATGAGTTAATATGCCAATGTATAACACCATTCATAAAGCAATCAATGGAACAGTAAAGCATAACTAGACTGGGAGCGACACGTACTGCGTTGAAAAAAAAAGAAATATGTGTATATAAATATATATATATATATATATATATATATATATATATATATATATATATATATATATATATATATATTAGCGTGTCCCTTATATGTGTAAAAAACCTCCTGACTGACCCCTATTTCTTTTTTAAACTACTTAGACTTACTCAAATACAAAATTTTATCTTCCTACGTCAATATTAACCCGTGCCGAGGCTCTGAAATTTTTGAAAATAACTCTTTTTAACTCTTTCTCTTGTGTAACTAGATCGATATTTGTATTTTATGGAAATATTTATTAAATTGGATACAGCACAGCGTAACAAAAATTTCTTCAAACTCTGAAAGTCTTGCATAAGTTTCACAGCTCTTTCAGCTGTATTATTAACTGCTCTTAAGTAAATATCCTTTTTTTGCCCCCCAGAAGGCAGTATTTTCTTCTGAGATAGAAACGTGTCTCTGGAGGAAACTTTTATCAATTTTCAATCGAGAAAACAAAATTATGCTCTTGACGGACACGAAACCATTCAATGATTTTACTGCGACTATAAAATTAGGTTATATTATTATTAGTTTAGAATCGATCTCGTAAAAACAATGTGAGAAACAAAACTATGTATTTCCCACTCACCATAGAAATAATCATATATCTCTTCTTTCGCTGAATCGTATCTCTTCCAAAATTATACAAACTCTTTCTTTGTGAGTTTACTATATATATTTTCCTGTGACAATAAAATTAGGTTATATTATTATTAGTTTAGAATCGATCTCGTAAAAACAATGTGAGAAACAAAACTATGTATTTCCCACTCACCATAGAAATAATCATATATCTCTTCTTTCGCTGAATCGTATCTCTTCCAAAATTATACAAACTCTTTCTTTGTGAGTTTACTATATATATTTTCCTGTGACAATAAAATTAGGTTATATTATTATTAGTTTAGAATCGATCTCGTAAAAACAATGTAAGATACAAAACTATGTATTTCCCACTCACCATAGAAATAATCATATATCTCTTCTTTCGGTGAATCGTATCTCTTCGAAAATTATACAAACTCTTTCTTTGTGAGTTCACTATATATATTTTCCTGTGACAATAAAATTAGGTTATATTATTATTAGTTTAGAATCGATCTCGTTAAAACAATGTAAGAAACAAAACTATGTATTTCCCACTCACCATAGAAATAATCATATTTCTCTTCTTTCGCTGAATCGTATCTCTTCCAAAATTATACAAACTCTTTCTTTGTGAGTTCACTATATATATTTTCCTGTGACAATAAAATTAGGTTATATTATTATTAGTTTAGAATCGATTTCGTAAAAACAATGTGAGAAACAAAACTATGTATTTCCCACTCACCATAGAAATAATCATATATCTCTTCTTTCGCTGAATCGTATCTCTTCCAAAATTATACAAACTCTTTCTTTGTGAGTTTACTATATATATTTTCCTGTGACAATAAAATTAGGTTATATTATTATTAGTTTAGAATCGATCTCGTAAAAACAATGTAAGAAACAAAACTATGTATTTCCCACTCACCATAGAAATAATCATATATCTCTTCTTTCGCTGAATCGTATCTCTTCCAAAATTATACAAACTCTTTCTTTGTGAGTTTACTATATATATTTTCCTGTGACAATAAAATTAGGTTATATTATTATTAGTTTAGAATCGATCTCGTAAAAACAATGTAAGATACAAAACTATGTATTTCCCACTCACCATAGAAATAATCATATATCTCTTCTTTCGGTGAATCGTATCTCTTCGAAAATTATACAAACTCTTTCTTTGTGAGTTCACTATATATATTTTCCTGTGACAATAAAATTAGGTTATATTATTATTAGTTTAGAATCGATCTCGTTAAAACAATGTAAGAAACAAAACTATGTATTTCCCACTCACCATAGAAATAATCATATTTCTCTTCTTTCGCTGAATCGTATCTCTTCCAAAATTATACAAACTCTTTCTTTGTGAGTTCACTATATATATTTTCCTGTGACAATAAAATTAGGTTATATTATTATTAGTTTAGAATCGATTTCGTAAAAACAATGTGAGAAACAAAACTATGTATTTCCCTTGGTTTGTTTATCAACTTCATCATTAAAGAGTGATAAGACGGTAATTTCTTCTAAAAAGTACCAAAGGTATTTGGCTTAACTCAGTTGGTCAGTTTGGCAATTTCTCAACGGTTTCATATTTCTTTAACTTCTTTCAAAAGCACAAATCTAGATTTGGCGTCTTCATCACCAGACTGCATCCAAACCAGAGTTTCACATATATAGCAGCAATGACTGGTATTGCAGCAAACATATTTTCAGGGCTGCATGTGATTTGGTGCGTTTGATACAGCTTGATCTTGGCCGAAATAGCTTTCCAGTTTTGGTACAGTAAAAGTTATTCCTTTTTCCTGAATGAAATAAGAATTGTCAATGTTTATTCTTTGGAACTTATGACGTCCAGCCCAGGTAAACATTTCCCATCCCAATAAACGGTAATTATTTAATTTTTTTACATTTCCCTCTATCTTTTCTACTCTGTGTAAAAATGGGTTGAATATTGTTGATTGGGAAATCATTACAGCTAAGACCTAGTGCTTTTACTATAGCCTAAAGTGTATAAACAGAATCCCTTCTGCCTAATTGACATCTATTTAAAACAGCAACTAACTTAGGCGTAGTACGGTTTTTTCTTCCTGTTTTTGTAGTGGTTCAAGAATTTACGGATTGAGATGACGACGGCAAAGCTTCCTCTGGGTTTTCAACAAAGCTGAAAACCTAGAGGAAGCTAGGTTTCAGCTCTGTTGATATATTTACTCTGCTAAAATAATAATATTCTTACGCATCAATTTCCATAATATTTCAGTGAAAATAAATTCAATGTTTAATTATTTTAAAGGCTTTTCAATGAGCCTGATACGATCGTAACGTTTCATTCCGAATTTTTGCCTCCAGTAGAATTTTACTTCATGAAGGGTATCACCTTTTTTCAGTTATAGAGGGGCCGTAATAAGGGTCGTCCAAATTAGGACATTTTCATTTTTTAATTATAGTTCATACCCCAATCGTAAGATGAGAAGGACGAGAAAGGGAGAGGCGCAAAAGACATATAGAATTGAGTATTTTGCTTAAATTTAGTTAGGAATTCGTATTAAATACAATTACGTGTATTTAAAAATATATACAAAAAGACGAGATATTATTTCAAAACATAAAGTAATTTCCAGATAAATGAAAATTTATATCAAGTCTAAAACTCAAATTGGATTCTTATTACGGGCTATTCTCCTTTGTTTGTATGTACGTATTCATTTTTGTATATAAACGTCACAAGGTATTATAGTTAATGAATTCTTTAAATTTTGTTCAATGCTGTAACAGACTAATGTTATACAAACGAAATTTTCCTGAAATTAATTATGAGCTGCTTTGTAGTTTAATTGTTCTGAAAAATTATTTAACGAGATTCATGTAACAACAATATAATATTTTTTCTGTGATTATACTTCAAGTGAATAATTTCTTTTTGTTACCATACACATGTAAAGTGTATCCATTCAATTAAAGCTTTTATCGCAGGCAATTAAGCAAGATCCTGTATCTGACAGCAAGATAATAAAGTTCAATTAATAAAATATTCATAAAAAAGATTTTTAAGTTTTAATTTTTATGTAAAATTATTCGACATTAATTTTGCAAAATTTGGGGTGTGATATAAATGGCAGATAATTTCGGAATCAGGACTTTTTTTAATTTTTTAAAGAGTTTTTATAAAAAGCAAACATTTCTGTATTAAAGGTAAGGAGAAACAATAATTTTTAAATGAATTTTCTTTATTTGTCAACATGCTTACTGCACATTTTATTATTTATATCTGGTCATCCTAATATGCTAAATTTTATTGAAAGTTTGGAAAAATAGCTTATCGAAAGTTTCAATGATATTTTTTTTCGAATTAATAATTTTAAACTTTAATATGCATATAAATAAATATGCGTATATGGGACATACATACTGCTATGTAAGTAATTGTTGCCCAACCAAAATGGTTGGCAACAATTACTGAAGATGTTGTAATACAACGAAACCTAGGTCGTGGTTAAAGAAATTAAAGAAAGTAGAAATAATACTACATCACGTAGTCTCATTTAATTGTGATTAAAAATATTATTTTGATCAAATCGTATCCTGCACCTCGTCATCTAAAACAATCGCTTTGAAAATTAAGTCGACGATGATCGTTTCAATCTACATCTAATGAATTTTGCCGTTACGGCGTCGCCGATGGCGTTTAGGGGATTATATTAAAATTCAGACGAATGATGGGGTGAAAAGTCACGGAGTTATGGAGGGCGAAGGAGACTATAATTATCGGGTCTTAAATTCAAATATAAATTTCAATTTGTTCTTGCTTTACGTATTACTTTAACACTGTAAATAGTATTGAAAGAAGGATAATTTCATAAAAACACGTAAAAAATGTTCCTTGTGCTTGACATCACAATATAGAAGGGAAAGCTTTGGCAAGCAATATAACCACACTACGTATATTGGAAATTTTCAATACAAAAATTAAAAATAAATCAAAAACAACATACCTGTATTATCTATATTAAATTATACTCAAATAAATTATTTTTCAAAAATATGATGTAATTCTCAGAAGGATGCACTCCATGTTAGACACAAAAATTGCTCGGCCGCTACTGAAGGAAGCCGAGTTTACCCGAACAATGCAGCGGATATTCAATTGAACATATTTCTTAATTTTTGAATTTGTGACTCGTTTGACTGATGTTGGAGGGAGCCGAGTTTACCCGATTCAGCCTCAGCGACCCGAAACTGACGGCTCAGTTTCGTTCACTGCGCAGAAAAAGTGCACAGGTGCGATTAAAGAAATTGTCGTTTCAATATATACTGATAATTATTGAAAATATTGGCTAATATTAAATATTGATAATTATTGAAAATATTGGCTAATATTAAATATTGATTATTTCGTGGCTTCGAAATATAAGAAGGATTTGCTCATTTATTAATGAATATGTTAGTCGTTGAGTCATAAATTTAGGTTGCGCATAAACTTCTAAATTTGACAAAGAAATAAGTTTTGCTAAACTAAATTAAATAGGAAATAGTAAGTAAATAAGTAAGAAATAAAACCTATGGCAAGGGTGAATCGGAAAAGTGGATTTTACAGAGTTTTTAATAGCTACATTGTTAAGTGACAAAGTAATTATTAGAAATGTCTAGTTTAGACGGCGTACTTTCCTACGGCTCACGTAAAAAAATATATATTAATTAATTATTTGACGAGATTTATGTTAATAATGGCACTAAAATCAAATTTACCATTTTTCAAAGAAATATTTAACGTAATGAAAGAACTTCGTGTAAAGATGCAGTAAGCCTCACGGGGACGTAGTTTAATACATTTTAGGGCGTTTTTCTTATTCCAACGAGTAATAGAAAAAAGTGTTTAAGGGAAAGTCGACTTGACTATTCTAAAAATGCTTTTTAATAATATATCAGTTGTATATTTTTGTTGTGAAATGAATTTAATTTCTTATATTTCGACGCAACGTCATTTCGAAAGTAAGGCATAAATTTTGCATATTTACGAAGTTAATATATTTTTTATATAATCTATTTGTGTTCTAAATTTCACGACAATTGAATAAGAAATATGATTTCCAGAATAAATCCAAACTTAATTACATGATAATACCATTTTTTTATTTCTAAATATACGATAACAACTAAGTATAAAAATTGTATCTAACGCATTCACAGACACATTCACCCATGTTCATACTCGCACTTACACGTATGCATACATACATACGTATATATACGAACGCATACACGGACGCATGTGCGCAAATATTTATATACCACACGCACTCAGGCAGGCACAAACGCACGCCCAAACACACACATATACAACGCCCGCGCGCACATCTGCACGCATGCGCATATGCATGTATACTTTTGAAATATTATTCAGGCTAAAAATAATTATATAAATACAATTTCCCGGAAAAAGTTTTGACTAATTTTAAAATATGGGTAGAAAATTGGTTATGATATGGTTATGATTGGTTATGATACAGATAATGAACGTAATCTTTTGTTTACATTCAATTTGCACACCGACGGTAAAAGGAGTCAAGTATCTAATATAATGAGCAAATAAAATTTTATTTTAACATATATTTTTATCGTTAGGCAACTTTATATAATCAATAATCTTGTTAGGCAACTTTATATAATCAATAACCTTGTTAGGCAACTTTATATAATCAATAATCTTGTACTTTGTGCGTGGGTCGTTGTAAAGACGAGCAAGAGTGATGATACGTTTACAGGCTGTATATAGTGGCTTAACCTGAACTAAATCGGATTTTCAGTTTAGCTCCGCAATATCAGTTTATTATATAAAATTAACAGAGGTCTCTTGATACGGTTTAGTCCTGCAGAACGATGGCGTGATAAAGAATTTGCGACAAAAGTTTGGCCTGAAAATCTACGAAACCTACAAAAAGATTCAGTTAATTATTTATTGCTCGAATTAATATTATTAATTAATTAATTAATATTTTAGAGTATTTTTAAGATTTTCCGTTTAATTTATAATTGACAGAAATCGCATGATAAGGATTCGATATAAACATTGTACACTGTAACTTTTGAGCGACACTTGAAAGTAGTACACAATAGTGATCAATTAACTAATGATAATATATCCATTATCCTCACATTCGCTGCGTTACTTTCGTCACTCTTTTATGTGACTATAAAACGTTTAGTTTGGAAAAGACTCTGCCCAAGACGTGGTAGTGTGGAGGTGGAATAAAGTGTGCTGAATCAAATTGAGGAGGCGCTATTCAGTGGGTATATTATTAGAAGCCTTAAGAAAGACATTGGCTAGAACTTTGTTACGGACTACTGGTAAAGGCTGTTATCAAAATGTAGATGTATTTTTTGAAGTCTGATATCAACTGTAATTTGATTTCCTTACTTCACTATTATATCACTACTTCGTCAGCATCATCCAGCCATATGGCTTGAGGATAAACACAGATAAGACCAAGGTAATCTACAGATGGATCGAAAGCAATTGTCGACCTTAAAGGAATTTTAATGGGAACAATTCCAGGAATTCATATACCTAGGCTCACTGATGCAGGATAATAAAGTGACGGCTACAAACGAGATTCACAAGAGAGTTGGCGGTAACAACAGTGTTCGTTTTACTCAAAAGGGTCATCTAGGCAATATTTCCTTCAAGATGAATCACCATCAATTCCGAGCACTTATCCTGCCCATCCTTCTTTGCGGATCTGAAACCTGGACGTTTTTAAAGACGGATTTGGAAAAACTCAAGGTCTTTCAAACGCATTG
The DNA here is from genome assembly GCA_039881145.1 of Druceiella hillmani. Classification (NCBI taxonomy): domain Eukaryota; kingdom Metazoa; phylum Arthropoda; class Insecta; order Lepidoptera; family Hepialidae; genus Druceiella; species Druceiella hillmani. The sequence continues at coordinate 5,519,704 of JAYKKI010000069.1, read as the reverse complement.
GCTTCAACATATCTTCGGGGTGTTTGTTTGATCAAGTTTCTGGAATGAAACCGGATCGTTTACCACTGAAGTTTCTCCGGCTGGAAAAAAGGTCTCTTTGAAAGTACAATGCACTGTACCTAGGTAGACATAGATTAGTCACCTTGGCAAAGATTTCCAATATCAACGTTTGATTCTTGAAGGAGGCATCTCCATAGATCATCAATTAATGGGGCTCTAAACCGCGCGGCACCCTCGGCAATGTAATGGATAAGGAACAACCTTCTTCTGTCAGTCATAAGCTAGGGGAAAAAAAGAAGAAGACAAAGATCGCTACAAAATCGGGTAAAGAAATAAAAGTTTTGAAATGCAAATTTACCTGTTAACGAAGAAATTTTTTTATATTATAAATGTTATTGAAAACTTTCTTTTTAGTGGAACTTCCCAAAGCTTTCGGTACTTAAATATGAATGTTCCGACACGTCACACAAACCTACTTCTGCAGCAAAACAACCGACTTCACTCCACTTGGCCCCTCCACATCACATATTTTTACACCAACTCGAGTGAGAAGTGGAGTGACGGCGCCACATACGCCCAGCGGCTAACAAGCGCCGCTTCTAGACATGCCGGTTAATTACAGCTTTTGAGACGGCAGAAGGCACTACTGTGCCGATCCGCCCGCCGCTGCTTGTTGGTTGCTGCGGTCGGTGGGGTGACGCTTTGCGGTGTGGGCGGCGATCAACTTGTACGTTAGAGTTGAGGCCGTAGCCAGCTTTGGTTACTTAATACGATCAGGTGGGTTTTCGCTGTGCAATGGATATTCATAAACAGGTTAAGTAGAAAAGAAAATAATTTCATTGTTTTAGCTGTTACGGTTAAATTTTTGAAACTGTTGCGTTATGAGTAATTTTATTATTTACTTGGAAACTATTGAGTTACAGTTACAGTTACAGTTAGTATATAGTTTATTGAGAAAAATATTGAGTTACATACTTATTTTAAATAAATAAGTACATACTCTAAAATAAACTTGTAATATTACAAATACTTTAAGTCTTGATAATCAGAATGTAATTTTGAGAACTGTTTGGGCGTATTCAATATAAATGTATGTATCCCTTGATTTGCAAAGGAGTTACCACCTGTTATGTGAGGGTACTTTGAGAAAATTACGGTTTTTTATAATCAATGGCTTTCAAGCATTATTGGGGGGTAGAGAAAGAATATAATGCGCTCAGGAATCCACAACAAGTTCCCTCGTTAAAACTATTAATTATTTGCTTGATTGATGATGACTGCTCGTGCTGACATAATCTTTTTGCTATACCGGCATCTAGAATCGAGTTATATCAATATTTTTCTACTTTGCTACGATATTGCTCAACCGCTTCATAGCGGTAGCAGAGTGTGACGTGTTTGTGATGAGTGAAAGCAAATTTGTTGAGTTTGTCACCGTTACGTGTTGTGATGTTATTGAATTTATTCAATTGTACTGTTATCGTTATTGAAACGCAAAACTGTATTTTTTTTGTAAATTTGTGTAAATAAATAAAAAAAAATAATTATCATTAAGCCAATCTTTTTTGGTTCATTGATTAGTGGGTATATTATATTTTATTACTTTTAATTATATTTCACCACGTAAAAGTTTACCTCAAAACGTAATTAGTCTGATAGTTTAAGATTAAAATTATTAATTGTCCTTTACTAAATCTCTCCTGATTCAAATATTTGTGGACATTAGGAGGACACTATTTATTTTGCCAATCCTTTGTCTATCATTGTTGCATCTTAAAAAAACGTGCTTAGATATGATATCACTTTATAATCATAATTAGATAATATTATTTAAAAAGATGGTTTTTTATTGTTAATTATGATGGTTATATAAAAAAAGCTTCGTTAAATGTAATGTTAGTTTAAGCATTTAAGTTCATTATTTTGTTTTATCTACCCAATACGCTTCAGTTTCATAAGGCTGGCGTTTCCTACGAGAAACATGAAGAAAATTGTAGCCGAATATCAGAGCAAACATGCGAGATTATTATTAAATTCACCGACCTAATAAAAAAACGTAACGTTTAACGTAAGCAGCTGGGACATTATCGCAGGCGAGTCTATTTTTTTAGTAAAAAAAAAATTAATTAAAATTTCAAATATGCAAAGCTTTATTAAAAAAATTGAAAGCGCCCCTCGTTTCCTGCTGCGGCCCCGGTGAGCTTTTGTTGGCACGGTGAATCACCGACATTTGGATCGTGCTAACAATCTTCTCTGTGAATTCGTGATTCCTGTCAAATAGTTTAGAACTGATTCAGACGCTATATCCGTTGGAGATTAGAGAGAGAAACGTGCTTAGTTTTATATAGACATTTGGTACTCGATCAGGATACATACCACTACTTGAATGCCTATTTTAATACGAAGAAAATTTCACCGCGTACTCATATATGAAGAGTAGATAGAGGTTCTCAGTGCTACTGTTTCGTATAAACCTATACAATCTTTTTGTATGTTATCTTTTTTAACACAATTTTACCCAATATTCACCATGGTTTGTAGAATATTGACCATTTTTATGGGAATGTTCAGTGTCAGATTCTACGAGTATACGAAACTTGTAGAATACAGCAGTCTTCAAATAGTTGATTGGTTCAGTCAGTTAGGTTTTTGTTCGACTGTTTAACAAAAATTAAAAGATTTTCGCGTTGGTAAACATACATAACTTCACTAATATAGTGAAGTTATCGTTATATTTAAGTACATGGTGTTGTCAATTTTAAAGACATTTTCACACTAGCTTTCATCTTCAATTTATTTATGATAGTGTGATGGAAAGATAAGTAATTGATGATTTCATCAAATTGCTTTCATAAGCTAATGCTTTATTTTTTCCGAAGAAAATTATTCTTTCCGGATTTTTCCGGATGAAAACTATTCTGCACGCCGAAATGTATTATTAAAGTACTAAATTTGGTAAAGATTGGTGTAGTTCTTAATTCTACAGCAATCACGTATCAAAACAGAACGTAAGTGGTTACGTGGAAGACTTTGCTCATTTAGTTTAGTTTAATGTTTTATGAAAAGAAAAAACATTTGAAATTACATTTTATATTTATTTTTAAATTAACGGTAGTATCTAATTACAAAACAATGAAGCATAAATACATTTTAAACATATTTTCTAATAATTAAGAATGTAAAGCTTAAAATTACTTATTTGGCTTCAGGTACAACGTGAATTTACAGGAAATATGTTCATTTAATGGGTTTATAACAATGATATTCATGAAATAAAAAAAAAATTAAATCAAAGGCCAGTAATCGTAATACATATAAAATACACGTATAATTCATTGGTGAACTTTACTCATTGATGACATTAAAACTGAAGAAAAATTATTTCAAAAATATCGGTTGCTATTGAGGTTACAAAGCATACTCGTATGTTCTAATTTAACAATTAAGGCAACCCTATTTTATGAATAGAACCAATAAATAAAAACTATTGTCATTCGCATGACCGCTACAAATGCAGGGTTAAAGGGCTATTAAGCAACAAACAAATTAAACACTATCATTGTATTGAAACAGGCTTTAAATCCGTAAATACCAAAATCCTGATAGGATTTCGATTTTTCCAGAAACATCATGAAAATATTTTTGGACATAAAATATACCTGCTAATTGAAGTTTTCGTGATAGTAAAAGCGGTGAGGTTTATAATTTAAAAATAACATTTCGCGATAAGATTTTCAAAATTTTGTCGTCATTTAATTAATGCGAAACAAACAAAGAGCGTATCCACTCAAACTCAAGTTCATCAGCAAGTTCAATTAATATAAACCCGAATTCTGTATTTGGTAGCACGGGTAGCAGCCACCGACCGGCGCAAACTCCGGGTGGCGTAAACGTGAGCGTAGCACGCAGCTTCACGAACTTCAAATAAAAACACTTTGCTCGCTCGCAACTCGCCTATCTCCGGCACTGTATGCGGCCTCGTTATTAACCGCGCCAGCCTCCGCCCACGAATTTACCAAAGCAAATATTGGATCTACGTGACCGGGGGCGCGGAGTGTAGTCTACGTCGCTACGGCGTTACGGCGCTACGATGCTACGGCGTAGAGCCTTTACGGTGGGACGCTTATCTGGCGTATCGAAGCGAGTGTTAAATTAGAAATGTTTTCGCGTTTAAAAATGTGCGTCCAAAATTGAATTAAGTCAGAGGGTAGGAAAGTGGATCAAATGTTTGGTTTGCAGGTAATAGGCCTTGTTGAGTTTGGATTTTGGCTCAGTTTAAATCTGTTTCTTCTTATTATTATTATTACTGAAGATTGTTGTGATAAATATGATGTACTGATTTTTAGAGGACATCAATATTGATTAAAGATTTGAGAATTATAGTAAAAAAACAGTTCCTACATTTTTAAACTTGCTATCATTTTATAATAAACAATTTAATAATTAGAAATAATATGTTCACATTAAAAAAATCATGTCTTTCTAGTCACTAATGAGGGAGCACGTAGAGGATTCAATTCAATCGTTTTATCTAGATGTTACTTGAAAATCGAGTTATTTGGATATTAATATTAAAGCGGATTCGATTTAAATTATATAAGTACATAAAAACTATGGAACTAATTGAAATGGAAGAATAATTATATATAGCCTAAATATATTTTGTACATATAGTGAATTTTATTACCAAATTAATATAAAATTGCAATTGTGTCATAATAAATATTAATAAATATCATAAGGGCTCCACGAGAAATATTTTTGTTATTCAGTAGTAAAAATCAATTAACTTTTTTTCATTTCATGATGCGAATTTCTCGGAACAACCAGATAGCCACTTTTTGTTATGTCATTAATAGCACAGAAAAATATCGTTGAAGCCGCTTTCGGCAAAATGTATATTCTCAATTTTTTTATTATTTTATTCCAAGCAATTAAAATGAAAAAAGACAACTAGAGGTCACTTCAAGGGGACCTCAGATATTGAATTTATTGCATTCTAATCTGCACACTTATTCATACACGCATTTATATAGCCTTTTATTTTTGGCAGTGATACAATAAAGTTTATTAGACGATTAAATCCCGAAAAACGTTTTTGAGTAAAGTATTTGTTTAAAAAAAAATCTTCTGATATGTTTACATCACGATGTGTCGAACAAAATATTTCTTATTTGTCATTTTCTTTCCGAGAAATATCGGTGTAAAAATAATTCGGATGAAACGTATGTTTCACACTTTTTCAATAGATGTTATCACTCACTTCTTTCCCTAATAATGTGTATTCCGCAAAGTCCCCAAAGCTCATTCGTCAAAAAATCGACATCCGAAAGCATTATAACCACACTTGCGTTACGAAGGCGTAGACGTCAGTCGATCTCCCGAGCAAACAGTAAATACGGAAGTGGGATGCGTGTAATAGGGTCGTGTAAGGCAGCCATAATGTCAATAACCACTCAGCGTTCAACTCATAAATATCCGACTGGAGCTGGCAGATACTTGTCAGGGGTGACAGAGTATTATTTAATTCGCTAATTGATTATAGTTCAGAATTATTGTTTCAAAAATATTTTTTCATACGGCATATTTAAATTATTTGTACATTTTTTTATAGATAGAAACTTGTCCAACCACATAACGAAAATTACAGAAAGTATTGTAGCGTAGTTGACTATATATTTTAAAAGTTTTGAGTCAAGTTAAATTTAACCAATTTCCATTAAAACTTCTAATGAAATGTTGCTAATGAAACTTAGTATTTTTCACAATTGACAAATTGCATATTCATTTTGAAACTTAATATTTCGCAAACAGAACTTAAAAACTGTAAGAGTTCCGTACACATTTAGCCATCCATAAACGTTTAATAGTACATAGTATATCTATTAAACTATTTACACAATTAAAATTTTTCAGAATATAAATATATTGCCTCCTATATTTTTCTCACAGACACATTTAAAAAAAATTTATAATTCCAATTAGAATAAGAAATCATTGATTTTTGGGTTTTTTCTTTTACTCGTGCAATAAAAGAAAAAACCCAAAAAAAGGCCTCCCATTATGTCGGCTTTCAAGATTGTAAGTCGACCCAAAGTACTTTATAGGTTTTTATGATCAGTGAGTAAGCTGTGGTAAAAATAAAGAAGTAAAAGAACCATATTTTTGTGCCATGAACCAAAAAACTACAGGCTTCAGTATACGATATATTTAATATCTCAAGCCTTTCTGAACAAAGTTCTTTATTTGACAAATAGTGGCACGGACGACAGCCAAGTGACTTTATAAGGGTTTCGTTCTTTCGTTTTTTCAGGGCGGAACCTTAAAAATGGAAAAAAATAGTTATTTGACCTTTACATTTTGAAAAAGCCTGTACATTATCAAGTGGGATAATTGATGGGGCGAGCAAGGAAGGAGAAAATTTTCCTTCTTAACTTCACGTGTAATTCATTTTTCTTTTCAATGCATTCTCATTTATTATTGAGATCTTTATTGTAGCACTTGGTTGTTTAATTTCATGCTCATATGTCTAAATATATAGAAACTAAACACTACAAATTACAGACTAGTAACAAACGGCTTTACCTTTTTTTAAATTTAAACTATTACACTAAACAAAATTTACTTTACTATATTACCCATATAAAAAAATATCAAAATTTTATTTGCTATTGTAAAATCTACGATACTAAGGAAAGTACGTTTAGTATTTCAAAAATATGTGTAAAGGAAGGTGGTGACAGATAATATTAAAAATATTATTTATTAGCTGCTTCGCATGGCTTTGCTGGCAACAAATGTATTTATAGACGTGCTGATATTTTAAGACAAAATACTTTGGAAAAACATAGCGCCTCATTATTTATCTCATTGTGTAATTATGAGGTTTCAATTGAGGTACGATGAATCCTATTTGAAAAAATTGATTTTAATAAATTCTTTCTTATGAATTTTTGGTAACTTTTGAATGTTTATCGCGAAATATAATTGTGCACTTAATATATAATTAAGATTTTGAGTGACATTAATGGCAAAATAGCTTTTGCAACCCTTGGATACTGAAAATAAACTGAATGATGCAATATTTAAACATTTAAACGTTACATCTTATAAATAATGATATTACATATATAGTATTAAATCTTATAGACAATTATATCATCAAATTTGGACTATTCTGTTTTTAAATTGAGATTTCAACAAACATGGATTGCAAGAAAGCCTTTGAAAGTATTGCGAAAATAAACTGAATAATAATTTTTACTATAATAGTGTCATACATGGGAGAAAAGTATTTTTTTCTCGTAATACGGTCTACACTTGTGCAAAATAGGTTAACTATTGATGAAGTAGTTGATTGGTTTTCAGTTAACAAACAAAAAACTTAAGTTTTTCTAATTTTATTTTTTAAATTTTGTTAAGATTTATAATAAATGTTCAAAATGTTCATATCATGTAGATATGAACATTTTGAACATTTTCGATTATATAGATATGAACATTTTGAACATTGACGCCTTAATTTCAAAACCAATTACAGCTTGAAAATTATTCTTGATTATTTAAGATATAGTTTCAATTTTCCTAAGATTCCTCCAATATTCCCTACCTAATTATCTTCATCATTCTTCTTATTTTCTACACTTGGTAGGGTTAAAGTCTTAGAAGCTTCATAATCACAGTAATAGTTATCCAAATTCGATTTATACTCAATGATATACTCTATTGAAGTAATCCCATTGTCAGTCCATAATAAAGCTTTGTGTTTAAGTATACTATCATTTTCCAATCATGTACGCACGTGCATATGTTTTTGAATTTCTTAACGAATTTTCTTTAATAAAGGCTTCAGTAAATATTAAAAAAAACCTCCAAGTAATCATGTGTAGTATATATTGAGCAATTAAAATGGTTCAATCAAGAGTTTATTAATTATTTTAGTCCCTAAAATTTAATTGGATCTCAGCGGATTCACCGGATAGACCGATTGTATTGCTTTGGATTATACAACGCAGTATCCATCATTCTGTTGTTAAAGGTCATAAATCCCCTTAAAACAAATCAGCGTCATTAAAGTACATGTTTATTTGGTGATCATGAAAGTAGTCGGTAATTGACAATAATTGGTAATAGCAATTCGTAATATTTTCTTTACTTCGTTGACAGCTTATGACACCTTTTCTTATAAAACAGGAAAGCTGCAATTTTTTTTAATAAACCAATATTAAAATACCGTTTTTTTTGTTTTAATAATTTTATTTAGTAAAGTGATAAAGAATATTAGAAGTATTTGTATACAATACTTAATTAAAAATTCAAACTGAATAGTAAAGGTATTGCAAAAAAATTTGTCAATTACGAGTAGAATTCGCACTACGATGTTTCTTTGCACATTTAGGCAGTTACAAATATTTAAAGGTGCGCAGTATTCCTATTAAACTACTTAGGAATATAATTTTTTACCATTGTAAATATATTGTCTATTTTGAGAGACGTAAAAATATGGTGTATATTTAAAAAATTATGATATATAGAATCATCGCCTTTGTTTTCCTACAACCTTTGTACAGGCTTCTAAAAACTTATTTTTCATAATTTTGATTCAGTAGTTTTGAAAAGGGGGAGACATATTCGTATTTTTCAGTATCTTTGAAGATGTAATACCTAAGATTTTGAAAAAAATATTTTAGGACTCGTAAACCTTTCAAACTTCATACCTTATACTACATAAGGAATTTAAGTTTGTTTAAAACTAGTAATATTTCTCCCTACAATTTTCATATGAATATTTTCTGCATTGCAATATAAGCAGGTTACTATTCTTTATTAATACGCCAAATTTGAAATCTCTACGTCGAGCAGTTTTTGAGAAAAACGATTGTAACAGATAGACAAACATATTAGTGAGTGATCTTATAAGGTTTCCATTTATCATTTTGAAGTACTGAATCTTAAAAAACAAGTGACTCTCTACTTCGGTTAGCTTTTGCATAAAAAAGGAAATGAATATGGAAGTAGTGAGATATGACTATTGAATAAACTTTAATATATAGTTTATCGATAATATCGATAATAACTTGCGATGGCAGACACTCAATATATAAATGTGCATTATACGAGTAAATTATAGCGTAAGTAAATATAGTGTCTAAACTGTTTGTATAACGCGTTGGCTTCTCGTCTCTTTGCGTTAAGATCATCCTGGTGCCAATATGATCCATATGAGGATTTCGTAAGTAATCCTGCGTTTCATTTTAATTAGCAAATATATAACGATCTACTGCAACATGATGATATTGTGCCCTTTTCCCCTTTCGTGTAAATACATTGCGCCGACATTAACAAAATACGAATTTTTTTTTAAAAAACTTTAATTTCCCTTAAACTATTAATCCAAATTACAAAATGGGCCAGTGTTCAGGTATTGAGAACGCTTAAAATGACTATGATATTTATTTTAATGAGGAGTAGTAAATTAATCTACCTATCGCCTCTTTTGTCCCACGTGCTCTTTAAATATACAAACAGTTACCGTGGCTTATTTAAATACTCTCTCGGACTTGGGCCAGTGTTTAGGTATTGAGAATGCTTAAAATGACTATGGTATTTGTTTTAATGAGGATTAGTAAATTAATCTACCTATCGCCTCTTTTGTACCACGTTCTCTTTAAATATACAAACAGTTACCGTGACTTATTTAAATACTGTCTCGGACTTGGGCCAGTGTTCAGGTATTGAGAATGCTTAAAATGACTATGGTATTTGTTTTAATGAGGAGTAGTAAATTAATCTACGTATCGTCTCGTTTGTCCCGCGTGCTTTTTAAACGTAAAAACAGTTATTGGGTTTATTTAAATGCTGTCTTTTTTAGATCTTTTTAAGGCCTACAGTTTTCATATGCACATCATTGGTGTATTTTTAATAGTTGTGCCAGGGTTCATAACTAAAGCGCCCAGAGCAGGGACTTTTTCATCGACTACGTTGATATTATTAATTATATTTCAAAATTTATACATAACTTGTACATACTATATAGTCTGCAATCATTTAGAAACTATAAGCTACATATATCATTTAGATTCATTGTATGGCAATAGAATTAGTAGTTTTTGCGTGAATCCCTAAAGAGGAACAAATAAATAAACAATACTTTTGAACTTTTCTCATTATTATGTTAGTAGGAGATCCTAAATCTGGGATTGTTAATAATCCAATATAAAGGATAGATTAATTATCAAGACCTTTTTCCGAATACCGCGGGAGTGTTTATATGTATTTAGAAAGAGAGATAATACTAGTCATAAATATTAGCATTTGGATTAATTATGCACTGTGCGAGGGTTATCGGGGGTAATAAATAAAAGCGTAAGGTTTAAAATTACTATTGGACTTCCCACCAACAGTCCTTTATCAATATGCTGGTTTAATTGCTTTCGTGTCGAGAATGTTACAGTTATTTTATATAAGCTAATTAACTTCGATCCTTAAAAATGTATTATATAAAATTTAATACTAATGTATTTAATGCTTTCGGAAAAGTATTTTGTTTAGATTATAACAATTTTATTTTTTTTTATTACGAAACATATATTCATTTCGTCTAATTATAGATACAGTAAAACCAAAGGTGAAAACAAAAACCAAATAAAATTTGTTATAATGCAGTTAAGATTCGTGAAATAGGACAACTGAACAGCGTTTTTATGTTAAAAAAAATGTTAAAAATAAAAATTTTTAACATTTTTTTTGCAAATTCATATTGTCACTAAAATAGAATGAACATCGTAACGTAAAAGATAAAATAGAAGATGAGAACTGTACAAAAAGAAACAATGCCATTATTGAATTTCAATTACCACAAGTTCTTGATGTACAGTTAGGTAAAATATATTTTAAGTGTAAATTAATAAATATAATTGTCTTTTAATAGCTAGATTAAAATAAAACAATTATGTATATTAGAAAAAAATAATTTACGTTCACGACTATTTTGTTAAAAAAAGATAACAATTTTTGAATTTTGTGTTTTTTTTTTGGAAGTGAAACTTCTTTGGGCGCGATGAGAGTAAAATGTTAAGGTCGAATATCGCGCAACGTTTTCACCTAACGCTTAGTTGTAACGTCTGAATGTACCGAATCTATCGCAAGAAGGAAGACAAATTGGTACTTGCTCACTACTACTATCAGCTGTTTTGTGGGTCATGAGTGTCAAAAACAAACTGACAACATTTTGTCGATTATTTATATATTCATTATTGATTGATTACTAATTCTGTGTATACTTCATCCATCACAAGACTCACAACTTATATATTTTATTTATTTATAAATCTGCAATTAATCCCCACATATACTAGTCGTAAATATAATTTACAACAGGAGCAATACACTTCTTGTGTATGGGTCTAGTGTAATTATCCAAAAAAATTTCAGTGTGTCGTGTTATTACATGAGAATGGGACATGTGACAAGACAGTAGTAACTGAAGTATCATTTGAATTCATGTAGAAAGTGGTTCAGGTAAAGAAATATACTCAGAAAAATAACTATAATCCTAATTATTATTTATTATAATTAATTTCAGTTTTTTTTACTTCCAACATGTATGCTCTAGATAAATCTAGACTAATTGAAATATTTGTCTAGAACGCACACGTTGTAAATAAAAAAAATCATCATGACGTGCATAAAATAGGTTTCTGCTGTTGTCTATGCTTATCAAAATTCATAATGAATTTAACTGAAATAATTTTATTTAAAATTTGGAACCAAATATTAATATCTACATTCAGTGAATTTAACCTTAATTTCTTATACAACTAAATTAGAGGGTGATTCCTTTATTGATGTAGATCGAATTATGTTAAAAAAAGTCCTTAATATTTTGTTACATATTAATTGAGACTTTTATCTGAGTGTCGACTTGCTCATACATATACGTCTAAGACTATGGGAATTGTGAGGCTGTGACCATGATAAAGTTACAAGATTTCCTTGTATTACTACAATATCCGTCCAAGTATATCATCAATATAGTATTGTCATAAAAGTTACAGTGAATTAAAATTAAGATTTTTTCTTATATTTGCCATATCAGATCTGTAATTCTCAATTCAAAATCAGAACTGTTGAGATAAATATATCTAACAAACGGTTAAAATTTACAACAGTACAAACATTTATACGTGTAATGTATAATAAGCGCTTACGTTCCATTTCTAGGTGAAATTAAGGAACACTTCTCATACGGCAACTGTGACACAGTACGGCGGCTGTGTCGTCACCATGAACGGTACGGCGATCGTGTCATCACCAGGAATAAGCGGCCGGCGACGCGTCTAACGTCAGATCAATGCGCGGTTTCGCTTGACGGTTGTCTTAATTAAAACGGAGTTTGAGTGCCGGCGAATGATTTATTGCAGTTGTATTCATTTGATATTCAAACCTTTAAGCACGAGGAGACCGCTTTAGATTTCGTATGATGATTCGATTTAACTTGATTTTGATCTGCTGTTCTAACTCACGACTTCGGATCTATTTATAAACACAGCACATCGTATGGGTCGCCGTGCGGCTTGCTTTTGGTTTTCGATTTTATTTGTAAACCAATAAATCTGAGGGGTATTTTTATATATTAATTTCTATACATTTCTTTTTCATAAATAGCAGTTGAACTAATTAATTTAAAATTAAGTAAGATTTGTTGCCCAGAACGAATAAAGAATGAACGACTAAGAAAAAATAAAGATGTAAAAAAATTATAGCAAACTCGTTTCGTAAAAAACTAAAATATATTTAATAAAAATAATACAAAAGTAATATGGAAATAAGCTGTTCATATTTTTTGCGAAGCATACTCAACATGCTTGAATGTTCATGGAAATAAAAAGGTCCTTAATTAAAGAAGAAAAGTTCGTACAAATTGCCTTTTTCCGTAACTTTCCGTTCAATTTAATAAAATTTAAATGTAGATATTTCTTAAATTTATACATCGAAATATTATGTGAGTATAGACATTTCTTTGCAAGATTCAAAGAAAACAAAATTAAATGACCGAAAACCGTACACATTATTTTCATTACTAAGCCTCCTTTACGTACAAAAATATTCTGTATATTCCAAAATTTTTTTATATCATTTATGTCTTCCATATGCAGCTTCGTTACTATTTCACAGACCATGCCTTTCATACGACTAAATTAAGTATAAGAAAATAAGAAGCGTATAAGTAAGAAGTGTATTTTTCACTGTTTTTTTTTTAAATCGAAAAAAACAAAGACAAACGTTTTTGAGAATTATAAAGGCCACACAGAATTATTTTCTCATAAAAAATCGATTTAAAAACTAACTAATTTGTTTAACTTATATCGCATTTTAACTTCTTGTTTTTTTACGTTTAACGTTTGATACTTTATGTTTAGCAATAATAAAAAAAATGCAAATAAGTCGAAAAAGCTACTAAAACATAATTTTGTACGAGAAAAGTTCGTTACATCGAATTTTTTATAAAACAAGCCATGAGCGGTCTTTGCAACTATCAAAATTAAGGTTCGGTATTAGTTTTTTTCTAATTAAATAAAGAAAAATAAGGAAAAAATATTTTTGCTAAAGTTCACTTTTTCTAAATCGCATTTATTTGCACAGAGCATTTTGTGCGAAATATATTCATTTCAAATAGATAATTTTCTTACCTTTTACATTATATAGAATTTTAATTTCCACTTTCCCATTTATACTTTTGCGCAAGAATTTTATACAGTTGCTCTTGCTATGCATAATATTCATTTCTTCTTCACCCCTTTCCTTCTATTAGCCGTAGGCGCCAGTGTTATCACGTGATCTCCATTTTTCCATTATACGGAAATAAAATCACTATGTCAACCGATTTATCAATTAACGAGTAACTGAAATTCTATTTTGAAATTTAGTCAACATTTCGTTAAAAGTTTACTCACGTAGCTAAATCAATACTGTGTGTTTCGTAAAGTTAGATAATAAACAAGAGTAAATAGAAAGATTATTATATGACGTTAAACACTAGGAAAATATTTACGACTTATTATAATAAACAAAACATCTAGTTATAGTATATGAACTACGTTTTTGTAACCAAAATACCGTTTGAGATGAGCCAAAAGAGGCCAAACTCAATGTTTTTACTGTTCGCCATTGATAAGTCTTATTAACACCTCTCTTCTTTCCATACCATCAGCTCGAATATTCTTGAGTACAACTTGAATACAACTTGCAATATTTGTTTACATAAAATTTAAAAACAAGTGAAGCTAATAAATATGTTCTAATAATTCGCTATGCCAAAGCATTATTGTTTTTTTTTCACAGCCTTGGGTAAAAGTTACGAATCGATGAGCAATGTTGTTGTAGTTGACAGAAGAAGAAAGATTATGTGTTGTTGTTGTTTACCTGAAACAAAAGAAAAAACAGTAATTTAATAAAGTTAAATTATTAGACTGCACTGGCTAGGTTAAAGTATATGTTTTAAGATTTTTGTCAGTTTTATGAAATAAAGAAAACGAATTATCAATATATAAAAAACAAAAGAAGCTCTACATCGGATCGACCAATTAGTTTAACAATTCTGAAAAAGCTACAAGAAAAAGTATAATTTCAAGTAGGTTTATGATTATATAGTTAAAAAACACATAAAAAAATGCTTAAGAATGTAAAAATTACTCTTAGAGGAAATTATTAAAGATCTTCAAAATTCATTCACGTGAACAGTAATTTTTGTTAGTTATTTAAAAAAAAATAACCTAGAATTTGATGAACAGAAGAAAGAGTTATTAATATATATATGAAATAATTTATACTGTAATTTCTACTTTAATTTAGATTTGTGATTGCATCATTCAGAACTTAATAAAAAATGAAATACTTTTTAAAGTAAATATATTTCAGCTTAAGCCAAAGTCTGTAAGGTAAATTCAATTATAAACATAAGAGTATTTAAATAAATGTAGAAATCAGCATATGGTAGTGACGTATTAAAAAAGTTTATAATTAATGGACACATCTTTATGAAAATATAATAAGAGACCTTTAATCAACAAAACGCTTTTGAAATTGTATCATTTTACCTGATAATAAATTAAATAAAATGAAATTAACCACGTGAAATCGCAAACGAAATCCAGCCCACTACAAAATACGAGACTAGTAGCACTCAGCGAATAAAAGATCACAAACAATAAAAAATGAGCTTTCGTTGGGGCGGGCGGTTCTCACTAGTTCCGCCTAAGTACGCCTGTTCACGCGGCCGCTGATTGTTCAAACAGGACGGCGTGAGCTTCACAAATCGAATTGAGCTGCAGTGGTGCAAGTTTTACGGGGGAGCTTAAAAGCACACCGCTGACACGATTTGATTTTAAACTTTGAAACATAACTGCATTTTGTCGGGGAGTGGGGCAAATTTGAATTTTATGTAGGAACAAAGTTTATGGAGGGGATTTTTCTTGCCGCGTAGGCCAGGAGTATATTATTATACTAGGCCTGCAAGTTTATAATGTAAAATGAGTTTTATAAAGTGCAAAGTGTTTTTTTAGATGTTTATGTCAAGTTTATCTTTTAGGTACGACTTGCGTTTAGTTTATATCACGAACAATTTTTAAGTCAAAAAATATTTAGTTAGTAGGATTCAATAGTATATCTACATTGATTCAAGTGACTTTAAACTTAAAATTATATTTTTTAACATGCTGATAAACATATACGACATAATTATTTACCACACAAATATCACTTTTCATTCATAGGTTTATATATTAAGAAATCTAGTTGACGAAGCTTAAATTATAAAATTAAGTGCAACAAGCTATGTTTAAGAAGTAAGTATGAAATAAAAAGGTATTAAAACGGACAGTGTGACGAGAATTCCACCAAACAAAACTATCATCAAAACGAGATAACATGTGAACAACATTAACAAAAATATGACACAGTAACAATTTAACACTAAACCAATCAATTTCTTATTATGATACGAACATGTTTGGAGGATTTTGGATCAAGATTAGCAGGTTTATCTGAGTTTTAGCAAAAAAACTTCTAGCATATGAATTGTCAAACATTGTAACCATAGCAATGACATTAAAGCGGCGGTCACTTTTCTATACAGCACGCATTTACTTCTGAAATTTTTTTCCAACCAGAATTAAAAACAATTAGTACCATGTATGGACCAGTGGGAATAGTCAGCAATTTATCTTTTGATTTTATAAGCCAATCCGAAACAGTGTTTCTTTAGTTTTTGTAGGACACAGTTTTACATCTTTCAGTAGCATATATCTTTTTATTATTTTATTTTATAAGCCAATCCATAACAGTGTGTCTTTAGTTTTTGTAGAACATAGTTTTAAATTTTTAAAGTTATTATTTCATTCCTTTCATTTGGCTGCAAAATAATAAAAAGTCCGTAGTCAACCAAACGACAAAAGCACTCTTTAGATTTTATAAGCCTTTGAAGGTAAATATACGTACATATATTCTTACGTACTTTGAAGGTAAATATACCTACGTACATTCCTACGTACATATGTACCCACAGACTTCGAAGTAATTCGTGTTTATCTACTGACATTTCCTTTCAAAACACCCTTTCTCCCTTACATTCATTTACCTCTTCTGGATGCTAACGCAATAATTTCATCAGTTTGATGAAAGTATAAAGCACTACAGGTGCCTGCTATAAAATCAATATTCTTGGCTGCAAGTTGGCGAGTTATATTAATACAAAGATTAACACAAAAAAATAAAATATATGATAAAATAAACTTTTATTTTTGGAATTTCGAACTTCAAATTTTACTGGTCGTATTGAAAAAATTACAGTGTTCCACAGCATTTCATTAATTTGTTTCGTGAGGCTAGAGCCAAATTCACAAGCTGAAAACCAAACAAATGATCTAACGGAGCCGAAGATTAAATGCCAGCCTTGGCTTTTTCAACCCAAACAGACAATATCAACCGTAAACATTTGCGTAATCATCATTTCGTCCGCGTTCCATAAATCATCTGTTTGGGCGATCGCCGCGAGGGCGGAGCGGGCAAACAGGGCGCACGCGAAACGCCAATTACAGACAATAGTTACACAACTCGTCGGCCGCACGATAACGAAAAATCAATAACCTGTTTACTTTCCATCCATTATTTTAATAGCCGACCCGTTGCATTAATATTGTATTGTAATGGCCACTGGTGGATCTCTACACGAGGGAAATGCCAGTGTGTTTACTCATGAGGTCAGTAGACAATTTATACTTAGCTGTTAATGGGTTTTAACTGATGCGCAAATGGTTTTAGCCTAAAAAACAAATTTAAGAACAATGTAAAATCTAATAGAGCTTTGTCGTAAAACCAATCAGTGAGACATCACTACACCATAATCAAATCGGGTTTAAAATTGGAGTTAAATTAAATTTCTATGAAGTACTTTGTATGCTTTCTCTTTGAGTCATCACTTATAGGAGAATATAACGGTCTAAATATTGTTTTGGTAATACTACGAACGATTAGTTGATGAACACATGATTTAACATCTCTAGCGCGCATGTCACTTATAAAATAATGTTACTACTAGCACCACTCAAACATAAATAGTTAGGTAAAATGAGATTAACATATAGACAATTATATATATATATATATATATATATATATATATATATATATATATATATATATATTTAATAAAATCGTCTATAGTGTATATTAATTTTGCTGCCATAATTTTTTGAAAATTGTGTGTGATTGTGTTTTACGAAGATACATTTTTATTAGGATAAATAATTTTTCTTACATTTTCTTTCATATTTTTTATACGAGTTTAAAAATTACATTTTACAATTAGACATTTTTAATGGCATTTTAAAAGTTCGATAATGTAACAGGGGGATAAACAAGATTCTAGCTGATATGTACATATTACGTAAACCTGTTGGGTGAAAACGGAATTTAGGGACTATATAGTAGCGGAAGGAAGAGAAAAATTACAAATTTTGAGATGGGGAAGACTATTACACATGACTTTTGTAAATTCAAATTATTGACTCTTTTTAAATGTCAAATTAATTGTTGGTACAGTTCACAGTGGGTGGTAGAGCATCTAAGGTTTTGAATCTAGAATTACGATAAGACTGACCGAGCAATAAAGATAAGATAGTATCCATTTCATAAAAAAGTAAGGGCAGGAAAGGACTTTAACAAGGGATGAATGCTTCGGAGAGTATATTTTCTCGCTTACCTACTTAAGATTGCCAACTAAAATCTTGATTGATTTGTAGGTCTCCATATTACGCATTTGAAGAAATATAGATTGCTATTAAATATAAGCTGAAGTCAAAAAATCATAAATGTATAAAATAAGACAAACAAACGCATTTTTGCACTTATTTTATTATATCTTTTTGAAACCTTGTATCTCACGGAAAGTGGGAAATTTTGTTTCCTCTGTTTTCATTACTTTTTTATACTCGTAGCTCGTCTACGGTACAAATGCTTTCATTATGTTGTAACTACATTTTTTCTCTGTCTACGCAAAAAAATTATTGTAAGTAGATCACTATTTTGGAGATCCTACATTATTTTATGTCACATCAAAGTGATCTGCACACTTGAAGGGTTGTATCAGGACCAGTCCTAAGCTGTAATGAGGATAACTACAAATAACTCATATATGTATTAAGTTATAAAAGTTAAGAAATATTAGAATAAGACTCAAAGAAAAGCACACTACGACTCGTTGAAGA
The DNA here is from genome assembly GCA_039881145.1 of Druceiella hillmani. Taxonomy (NCBI): domain Eukaryota; kingdom Metazoa; phylum Arthropoda; class Insecta; order Lepidoptera; family Hepialidae; genus Druceiella; species Druceiella hillmani. The sequence goes on along the minus strand of JAYKKI010000069.1, from coordinate 5,500,940 downwards.
AAATACGAAAATGTCAAATTATTTTCCTAATATTTTGATGAAATTAATATGTTTTTAGAATCAATACTATCTATAATTGATACCCGGAAAAATTCCAATTTTCTTATGCGATCCTTGAGAAAATTATCGCGGAACGAAAATATATTCCAGTCTTATATCTACAAAATACAAGGTCATTGCCGTAAATTGTCAACTCAAGTAATTTTACCTCGCTTATATATTTTTCTTTCTTTTTGATTTTATTTTTACATTACCTTTGAGTCGGAGTTTTGTTTACATAGAAAAGAGAGAAATAGTGCTGAAAAATATGTTACATTCCAAGATAAAAATTCTATACTATTCTCTATGCCATATGCAGCATTTATGTAAAATTTACTGGAGACTGCTTAGGATGTTAATGGTGAAAGAAAAGTAAACAAACAAACTCACTTCGCGTTTATGAATTTAGTTACTATGCTCTCTGGAACGTAATTCATTTGATTACCAACTTGTTATATTAAATTTTTCCTATCAAGACCATAATATTGCAAAATCTGATGGTATTTTCACAATAATTGCTTCTTAGTAACCATATAGATCACCCATAGTTGCTTGAGCCCCACTCGCTCTACTGATTGGTATATGAAAGTAGAGAAATTTAACATGCGCCTTTAAAATGTTTTAACAGAAGTCCTCTTATTAATGTTTCGAAAGTAATGTTCTTATCTCAAGAAAATTCAGAAGACTTCATAGAGTTAAGCAATAAATGTTGCTAGTGCAGAGGATTTTTTTTGTCACTAGATTTCTTATTACCACTGCGATATTAATTTGCTAAATTTTTCAGTTTTTCATTAAATTTCGGGTAACGTCGATTAAGCCAAAGAAAGTTAAATTTGCTTAAAATTAATGATAAGTGATTGCATAGATGAGTTAAATATGCATATCTGAAATCGAAGTCGATGCCTAATCTCGCTGCACTTTTGATATATAGATCTTTTATATAGATCTATTTACATATATTATGTACAATAACTTATAATCACGAATATATTTTTATACTCGCGGAGTACAATACGACACAAAATTCATCTGTTTTTTTTTTCAAGTAATGAACATCTTCTATGGAAATGCCAGTATCATCCAGTCGTATGGCTCGAATATATATACAGATAAGATCAAGAGTAAAATCTATAGATGAATCGCAGATAATTGTCCATCTCGAAGGGACCAGATTGGAGCATATTCAGGAATTCAAATACTTGGGACCGTTGGTGCAGGAGAAGAAAGATAAAAGTGACTAATATTAAATCCGCAATAGAACTAGTTTAGCAGTAGCATTTGCCTGTTCAGATAAACCAAGTGAAAGCAAGGTAATATTTCTCTCACGACTTAGCTCTGACTATTCTGAGTATTTATCCTGCCGGTCGTTCTTTTAGAATTTGAACCTGGACGTTGCTAAAGTCGGACTTGTACAAGCTAGTGCCTTTAAATGATTTGTCTTGAACAAAACCTTCAAGTATCCGATCTGAATACCGTAAGAATTAGCCAACAATCGCTAATTTAGTAATAAGACGGTGATAGTTATAACAAGACGGTGTTTATATTGGTTTGATCACATTAGTGGAATGACTTTCCTTTCTACGGAGAAGCTCAATATCTGTTTCGGCGGAGAATCTTCGCTAAACATCACCAACAACGCTTCCGTGCAAGACTTAGACAAAACATTGACTTACTCCGCCACTCACTAGCTAAGGATAAAAGATTAATATTTTTAAATCTTCCCTAACCACTGCAATGTTTTCAATGGAATCGAAACAAATGTACGTTTATGGAAATTATTTTCCTTAAATAGAATTTTCGGCTATTATTATCGAAATATAATAAATGTACTGGTTTTAGACTCATTTTCTTACTATTCTATAGCCACCAATTAGCCAGTTTTTAGATGTATATTAGACATAATTTTAGATATAAACATCGAAAAGCTGATTTTGATTATTTCCAAACTGGTGTTAATTTGTTTGTGTTTCTTCGAATGTTCCATATAAGCTGGTGCTTTTTTGCACTGATATAAGTTAATAAACAATTAATGAAAAAATACTAATGCATGTTTACAATGAAACGACTCGGTGGCTGTTGTTCTTTAAAGTGGAGTTTCACCATTTTCCTCCACATTTATTAATATTATGTTTAATTAGGTCGTTTCTAGATGTCACTAATACGCAGTTACGGCCTATACTGTTTTATAGGCTATTAGTTTGTATCAATATCAATGCGAGACTTTGTATGTTCCGTAACCAAACTTTGAAAGACATGCGTTTAACTGCAACCTCAGTTAACCACCTCAAGTAAATGACATAAATTTTCAGGAGAATACGTTCTCTAAAATATTTTTATGTACCACTAAAGCTGAAAGTATTCATGTCAAATACTTTTCTTTTTATGTCTCTTCTTGTATTTTCTTTCTTGATTCTGTCCAAATTCATTCCATTTCTTTCCTTTATTATTGTAGACATAATAAATTGTTTATTTAATTTGTGCTTGTGTTTATATTTTCTCTCGTGTATTTATTTTTGTATCATTTTACTATTATATTTAAAACTGGTTGTAGCTTTTCGTAATGCATTATATATATTTCAATATATTACACCTTAATCTATATAAAAGAGTGCAACATTAGCTGTACATGTATTTAATAACACTCTTGGTACCAGACCTAACTTTGGAATCAAGAGTTAACACTGCAATGAGGAGCGGCTCATTTTAATTAAACATGAAATAACTTATTTAAATTACCTTTATTTAGTCTAAATTATTTCGTACTTCAAAAACGTTTCTGCATACGGTGACAACATATTTCGCTGTACGTAACATTCAACACAAAGCGACACAAAAATAAATTAAAATTAAAACATGACAAACATGTTCGTTTGTCACGCCCAGCACGCCACATGTCGACCAACGAAAAGCGTACGGCACTAGGGCGGGCGTGCTAGCGTGTCGAGTTAGGGTGGAGCCCATAATGCACGCGCGCTCTACTAATGCGAGCGTCGCGTCGGCTCTGTAAGTTAAACTAATGATGAATTAGAGAAGTCACATTCGATATGGCTTCAGCGGGACATAAGAAATATATAAAATGTTGGTTGTCAAGGATAGAGTGACACGTATACACGCGAATGTACTATGTGACTTTTTTTCTTCTTTATTAATTTAAATCCTATTTCATTTGATTAAAGTAGGAAAATATTAAATTCAAATTTTATTTTATGCAGATAGATTTTTGAATGGAAATTTCACATTATGTAAAAGACGTTATCACGATAGGCCTGTTGTTGTACGTATCTTCACTATAAATAAAGTATTAGACTTTTCTCTATGATTATCATAAATTTGTACACTCAGGTTGAAAAAAAATTGTGTATACATATGTATAAAAACTAATAAAATATAATATATACAAAATTATTCTGATTTATTAACCAGTACGAGTAACTTGTTTATGGCGATATTAAACTATAGCAAATGATATGAGAATAACTTCTTTAGTTTATAGAAGCAAAATTGGGTACAATATTATAATAGTTTATTAATGGTATTTTTAAATAAAAATAATTTTTTCAAAATCACCAGGAAATTGAAAATGCTGTTTAATTTTTCGCCACAAAAAACATATTTTTGAACAAAAGACATGAGCCCATAATAAATTTTAAATGCAAATAAGCTTCGTTATAATACATTGAACAATCCACAGTACCCTATTTACCATAGAAATAAATGCAGTTACTTGCTTGCTCATGGTTAGTGGCTACACCCTAAACTTTTTCCCGAACACGTAACATTTTTACATTCTATGAACGTTTTCAAGTGTTATTTGAAAAAGTTTAATTTCTCGTATTTCTTTCATTTTCTTTCTATATAGATTGTGTTTATAATTATTTTAATGAAAATGGCGCGTAATGTCGTGAAATCGAAACTATCGAGGAAAGATATTATTCAATTTCTTGCGTGGAGGTGCAGCAAGAGTCATTATAATATAATGGAGGCAATTTTTAAATTAAATAAAATTAAGAATAATTCTTTCAACTAATATTCTCATTAATTGTTAAAATATTGTAAGATAAATAGTGACAATTCTCCAACATTTGTTGCGTAAGTTTGAATCAACCATTATTTGTCTATGCTCTTTTCATACGTTGCTCATGCTTTTTTTCAGCATCAAATGTTCTTTCATAACTGGAAAAAAAATAAACACAAACGAACACAAATAAAAAGGAATATAAAATTTAACGATGCTCTAAAGACGTCGTTTGATGCGACAGATGTAATTTTTATTCACAATCATAGACGTTGGAGTTTTGGAATAACTTTGAAATAGTTACTCTGTTGTTTTACTGAGTTTATTAGTAGTGATAAAACATTCGTTATACCAAGCTTATTAACGGAATAAGTATTTTCAGAATAAGAGTAGTATAACTTAAGTTTAAGCATTTTTTATTAGTTAACAGTGTAAGATAATAACTTAGTTACTAGTGTAAGATAAGTTATTCTTATTATGTGAAATACGTAATAGGCAATATATTTAAACAGTGAAAAATAATACTAACATGTGTGATAGCTTAATAAAATATATATTAATAGCAATGAATAATACTACTCATTGGTTGAAATTTGATATGTCTCTAAGTGTATGCGGAACGTTTGGATTATCCTACATAATTACTTTGCTGCTTTGCCCTAATGAAAAGTTTCGCGATATTTTGTGAAAGTTTGTAACCCATAACGGTAATGGCTCCAAATTCATTTAAGCGAACATGCGGAACGTGAAACTTTTGGTATTTTGAATGAAGATAAGCATTAATACATCCTTGTATTTCATCTGAAATGGGAGTATTTTTAGACAACGGAGGAATGTTTGCCGATCCGAAAATTTCGCGTTCGATATGTGTTTGAGGAGGATGGCGCTCGAGGTAAATAAATATTGAAGTGTTTTCATATTTAAATTTTACATGGGATTGATCTTATTTGTTTGTTCTCGTAAATTTTGGTTGCCTGATATATTTGTCGATTTGAAATAAGTTTCCGTGTAAATGAGCTATTTATTTTTAAAGCTAATAAAGTGGGCAGAGGGGTTGAAGCACACGTGTTATTAAGTCAGTTAATTTGGTGAGATCTTTTTAATTGAAGAGATAAAGGGCGCAGAAACATATGCGATATATATACAAATCATCCTCGCATTGTTCTTTTAAATACTGAGGCTAGCACCCTTCTGATAATTTTTCCGCGGACTAGGTTTAGCCATTAGTTCAGTCCCTTTTAGCACGATTATCATCGCCGATGCTGATCGAGTGTGCAATGAATTTAATTCGACCAATGCATGGCATTAAATCCTCTTGGTTTCATTTAATCATTTTATAGTTGCGAGTAGTTTTTCTAAATAATTACGTTTCTTCCTGGAAATGTAATTAAAATATTCGGAGAACCCATGAAGACTTATGATGTAGAATCTGGTGGTGATTTTTGTTTCCCACAGTCCGATGAATCGTTCAAGTGATTCGAAGCATTTTTTTCTTAGCACCATCTTTTAAAACTTTCCGTGAACTATGCGTGAACTTTCCGAAGAGTTTTCCGGAAAGGCCTGGCCTATAACAACATAGAGAACACCAGGGTAGACACTAGCTTGTTTTTCGTTCTTGCTGAGACGTTCATATAGCTCTTATTCATATAGAGATGTTATACCTTTTCTTATTTTGAGGAAATAAGCTAAGTGAAGATATGGTCATACCTGTACAGATAACTAACTAAAACTGACGAATTTTGATAAGAATAGTCATAGCCATAGTTTTATTCGATATTGGTACATAAAGCACATTCGATCATATCAGTTTACAGAAAATAAATGCAAAAATATAATTAAAGACAAGAAAACAACATAAATAATTAATTATACCACGACGTATGAGTCAGGAACAAGCCACGCGAAGAAAAAAGTTAGATAAAATACATTATTATTATTAATTCAATTAATGCTAAATAGTAAACATTTTTAATAAATTATATAAACGTCAATAGAACGTAAATGTCATTATAATGAAAATCTAAGTTATTTACAAAAGTGTCGTCAAATTGAAAATATATTGCCAGTCACACAGAACAACTGACAATAGTATTAATAATAAAATTTTAAATATTAAATGACTCTGGAAATGAAGTTTCTCAAAAACTTAACCATTTAATCAATCAAGCAATTTACTATAAATTTGGCACTATTGAATATACATTTTATTGAGACCAGTGACAGTCTGATACGACGTTAAAGGAAGTAATGTCGAGAAATGGTACAAAAGGAAAATAAAATGCAGGAGAACAAAATGATCACGAATGGCTCAAGAAATCATTGCCTTAACCTTTGAATTGTAGAAATATAACAAACGATTTCAACCAACTCTCAGCTTTTTTCCTAACTTCTAGTACTAAAATCTCTTTATAATTCCCTTTATAAACATACTTGCAATTTTCATAACAAATGACATTTAAATTGTTTCATAAACAAATAAAAAATCATGCATTTAAGTGTAAATGAACAATGTTCGACAAAAATGATAGGATGGTTTGATTGTAACCGTCAGTTTTGCCTAGCCTTTTGTGCTAATATCTTAAATTTACACTTACATTACAAGTAATATAAAACAGCTTTTGCCGACCACAAGCCTTTGTCAATTTCTTTGCCAGTGAAAACTTATTTTCACACAAAAACTCCGGCAACTTATAAAATACGCGATAGGCATTAAGGTTAATTTTTGTCGGAAGACGCAGTATGATTTTCATATTAACAGCTTAAAAGCTTAAATAACTAAGCTAATAAGCCGGAGCTTTTGAAAAAGCTTTCTTTACCTAAGTAGAAAATTTTCCGTTTTGTTGCGAGCTTTATGATGTATCGCTCCGAGGATGATCCGTAGACACCGCCGTTCCCGCAAATTGAATATAAATACGCGATCCATCAATTACGTGCCGAGCAAAAACTTACTTCCGGAAAAACTTCGAGCCTGTCTTCGGTTTTTGTCGTGCTTATTCGCTAAGTCTCTTTGCGGCTCGATTTGTGTATAGAAATGGAGTTTTTCGCCGTTATTATTTCACTTCGCTTATCCTTGAATCTTCCAAATAGGCTTTTTTGGAAGATTCAAGGATAGGGAAAAAAGCTTTGTCATATTGAAAAATGTTGGTCTCCGACTGTTTTGAGCATTACTATGAAAAATGGTTGCAACATTTTAAATAATCTCTTTCACAGTTAAATCTTTTGTAATCAAAAATCTTCCAAAGGAGTTAAAATTCATTATTAGTGCTCAAGCTTTAAGAAGGAGTGCACGAGCTTAAGAATGATTAATAGAAATTGTCAAGGCTGTTACAGTGATTCAGCTTAAAGTTTAGGTTAAGATACTTTTATTTCCGCCAAGTATACTATTAAGAGGTAAATATTGCTGGAGAAAAACTCTGTAGCATTAATTCCACAATAGACCTTTTGTCCAGATCAAATATCCAGCAAAGGAGTTAAAATTAAATTATTAATGCTCACGCTTTAAGAATTGAACGCGTGAGCTTAAGAATAATTAATAGAAAATGTCAAGACTGTTGTTATAACAATTTAACTCTAGTCAGGTTACTAGGCAAGGGAACTTTAAGAGGCTAACAATATTACTGGAGTAAAACTCTGTTGGATTAATTAAAATTCTACACAATGGTAAGTAGTAGCTAAAAGTTAGTGATTAGAGTGCTCTACATCATAAGGGAAAAGGGGAAAATTGTAAGATCTGAGTGATTGTGTCAGTTTATCTGTCTTTCGTAGCCGTTTTTGCATAAACCGCTTAACGTAGAAATTTAATGTTTGGCATAACAATAAAGCATATTAACTTGCATATGTCTTAACAGCTAACATTCAAAAATATTTATATGGAAATTTTATTGCGCAAATAAATATTTAAAAAATTTTAAATTCCAAATATGGTGTGTGGGTATTAGCTAGTTATAAGTATCTTCAAATATATTTTTAATTATCATAAAAAAATTAGGTCGTATGTTTTCAGAACATGTAAAAGAAATGTTTCTCTTATCTTTTATTTCCAAAACTGTGTAAAATTTCAAAGAACAGTATTTTTAGAAGCCCATGCAAAAGTTGTAGGATAACTATGAGGATGATTCTAGATATATCATAGTGTTTGAAATGGTTTTATTATATATATGCCCATTATATAAAAAACCATTCTCCTCCTTCTATTTAACTATACATGTGAAGTATTTGTTAAGAATTGTATTCCCTAAAATATTTCAAATTTACAACACGTACTTGCCACATATTGTAAACCTCTTTAGGTAAACTATATTTGTAAAGAGTGGGAAACCCCTAATAAGCCTAATATCAGTATAGACCGAAAGGCCACCATAAACATATATCGTCTTACATTATGTATTTTCTTTGGTAGTTTTGCTGTTTATTAGGTGTAATAAAAGGGATGAGAAAGGACTTGAGTATCATGAAAGCGGACCAAGTAGCCGTCCCACCACGGCAGCTCAAGAAATTTTTAGCCAATATTTTATTTTAAGCACCGATGTATTTTATAAACCACAAAATTACAAATTTTGTTAGGTCTTGCCTTAAGTCTTGCCAGTCAAACAGTTGACACCATTTTAATAAACATCACATATTCAAAATTTGTGTCAAATAATTCATTTATTTTTGTGAGTGTCTTAATAAAATAAGTCGATAATATTCTAACAGTCTAAAATAATTTGATATTGTTATTTCATCTATACGCCCCATAATAGTATTATTAAATATTTATTGCACTAGGAAGCCTACATTAGGGACGAATTATGATATACAAAATAGTGACGAATTATGATATACAAAATAATTTAGTGACGAATTATGATATACAAAATAATTTCATTTGAAAGGTAGTCCGGAACTCTAAAGGTGCGAGCCAGATTCTCAATTAAAACTTTATGTAATTCTGTAATTAATAATGCGAGTACGTAATAAGCTGTATTATTACTTGATAGCTTTTTGTGTTGCATTTTTAATTTTAATTCATTTTGGACTATCACATGATTTAGGGTAGTCGTTTATAGGTACTGAAAATAAAGAGGTACAGTTAAATTTGCTGATTCACTACAGATAAAGTGCGCAGTCATACTGCACTCAAAACATTAAAATACGACCAACATATCCCATTAGATACATTTAAATATGGGAAAGTAAACAATGAAGGTTTTCGAGCAGACATAGCTTTGCTTTTAGCGGACTAACACGCGACATTCACCCACTGCGTGCTCAGTGTCCATATACAATCATTTTTATCAAAATAATAAACTGAATTTAGACACAAATACGATGAATTTAAATCTTTACATATAATGAAACTTTAAACTTTTTATACATCGAAAACATTAGCAAAAATAATAAACGGGGACGAAGCAGAAGTTACAGGAGGCATAACATCGTTTTTGGAGTTTATAGGAGTTTATTTCATAAGAATCGATTTTTATATATAGCGCCCGTGTTTAAGTTTTATGAGGAGTTAAATCATAAGTTTAGAGCGTTAAAAAGTGTAACAGTGTGTAAGTTTGGATGTGGGAGGTAATCTCCGAAACTACTTATCCGATTTAAAAAAATCTTTCACCAATATTTAGAAAGGACCTTCAGGATGGACATAGGTTATATATTATTCCGTTAAAAAAATATTTATTTATTATAAAAAAGTAAAACTTTATAAATTTGAATGTAGGAGGTAATCTCCGAAACTACTCATCCAATTCCCAAAAAATATATCATATTAAAAATATATTTTTTAAATATGCGCCGGTAAAAGATATAGCAATGTATTTTCATTCTAAAAAATTAAAATTGTGTAAATAGTTTAATAAATATGTACCAATAAATGTTTATAAATTTCTAAATTTGCACGAAACCCTCGTAGTGCAAGTTCCACTCGTGCCTGACAGATAGTTTATTATATTAGTAGGGATATATTCTATCAAAATTTTTTATAAAATATATATTCAAATATTGTTAAGACTTTGATTTCGCAGACTAGGACACCAGAACTAAAATACAACATTTCGCCTAGAGTATCCTGACCTCATCCAGCTTTATGGACTGTGTGTGTTTTTATTTTTGCACTCGTGAATATGATATGCAACAGGTCGAATCGTTGATTTGATAAAATCGACGACAACAGAGTATCTGTTCAGTTGAATGATCAAAAGCTTTCAAGTACGGTTAGCTTACGAGACGTTCAAGTGGTAGCTCAAGGGTAGAGGACGTTTGCTTACGTTGAGCTTAATATTATGTATTTTGTCCGTGTAAATATTTTTGATTTTCATGTACGACATTTAATGTGGAATATTTTATTCTTTTTGAATACTAAATACGACAAAATCTGCAAGTAGTGACTTTATGCTACTACTAAAGTACCTGATTATTCTATTCCAGAACTAAAAATTGTAAAATGTACTACAAAAGAAAATGTGACATCGAAATTTAAACATACTTTTTAAGTAAAATTATAGCTACACTCATAACTTCGACTACAATACGAGGTGATGGATGTAGGATATGCAATTTATCTCAATGGAATTATAAAGCAAAGTACAGATGAAACTAAATGAAAAATGTACAGTGAAGATTAAGGCGATTTAAAGATGTGTGTTTTTGAGTTTTCCAGCAAAATGGCGAAAAATATAACCCTTATAATTTGGTCATGCCTCTCTATTCAGTTTGTAAGTCACAGTATCAGAAATCTTTCAATTGAAATCCGATGACATTTACATTTGCACAATGACATTTTTACATAATGACATTTACAGGTTCACGTAGATTAGTTACCCGAATACACAAAAATAAAAAAACTACAATTTTAATTCCTTAGTAAGTACCTTTTCTTAACTTCTTCAAATCTTATGGATTGTACGAGTATACTATATACAATTTCTAACATATATTCAAAATGATGTGAACAGAACAAAGCATTCTCTTTCCGAAACCTAAATCTAAGTAAGAAATTTCAAGTAACCCTTCTTGGATTACTTTTTACAGTTTGTGATTAGATAAAATAGATCAGATCTATTTGATCACAAAATGCAATAAATTATATGAATTATTTTTATACGGGTTCTTTTTCACGGGACGAGAGTATCAAAACTGCTGAATTTCAAAGGGTGTGCCTTTAACGTTTTGATTAGGTAGTGAAAAAATTAAAAAGATCTTGACAGGGTAATTACCATATGCAAAAAAAGGAAAATTGTGTTGGTTTTTTTTGTGCCAGTGAAATATATTTAGGAAGGGTAGAAGTTTAATATTTTGGAAGCGGATTTTAATTTCTATCTGAATGTGTTTAACTGAAATAATTTTAGATTAAACAAATCAAAGGAGGTGAGACGATATCTCTTTACAATTTTACTTTTGGTTTTTTAATCTTAATTAAAATTCCTACCCGCCTGTTAAGATAATTTTGTAACACCGTCCGGAAAACGTTTAGGCATTTAACTTTTAGCTTAAGCAACATGTAAAGCCGAAAAATAACCTGAAACTACATTTAATTTTATCATGACTTAGAACAAACTTAGCTTATCAGTATATATGCTGATATTATAAATTGATAATAATTTCACATAATTTTTTTCAAATAGTACACTTCGATAAATAGAGCAACATACCAAAATAATAAATGAAAAAAAATGGTTCCGTATTTCAAAAGCCGAAAAAATTAAATAACTTTTTAGAACGTCATAATAAAGTCATATTTAATGAGTATTAACGGTCCGCACCCTTATTTCAAAACAATCCTTAGCCTTTAGATTTTGGAAAAAAATCTTAAAATATGTATTCTTTCACTATTTTAATTTTTAAAGTATTAAAATTTATTTGAAATAAAATTCGATACGCAAAATTATGGAACCAACTATAGTTTTTAATTCTTAAGTTTTTAATTCCAAAGTCCATAACGTTAATAAATAAACAATTTAAAATTTTAAATCAGATTTTTCATTTGCCAGTCTCGTCTAAATGGTTTTGAATACTTGTATCTTGTTATTTATGTTTTTGTTATTGTTTTATTACATTCTTTTTTTATCCTTGACATTAACTACTAGCATGGATGATAGCGATTTGTGTATCGATAGAGCGTTAACAGAAGTTTGTATTTTGTTTTTTTCCACTACAGAAGCGAGTTTTTCTCAGATTATAAAAATAAAAGAATCAGATGATAAGGTAAAGAGATATTTACAAAAAGAAATATTTCAAAGCTATAGAGATATTTACATATTTCTTAAAATGCTAAAACTAGGTGATAAATGTGGAGGTAGGGAATGGCGGCGAAGGACTTACTGATAAGAGAGTACAACAAAACGTAAGATTGATTAGAAGATTGTGATTATGATAAACTTTAAAAAGTTGCGGAAGAAAAATAAGTTAAGATGAATAATGGTTAAAGACACGGGGCTTAAGAAAAAGCGATATTTAAAAGTATAAAATGGTTAATCCTTTGTGCTGAACTTACAAATGTGCATCCATTTGCCAACGGATGACAATCGGCTATATTACCAGATAAACATGATCACTAGACATACGTTTATTACAAATATGTTACAATTGACTTACATCGATCTCCAACATGCATTTAATAAGTATTTAAAATGAATTTTCAAACGACTCTCGTGTCATAACATTCTCTACAATAAACGCTATCAAATGACATCGAAGTCAAATCTAGCCATAGATATCGCTTAAGCAGCGCTCTGCGACTCATCCGGCTCGTCACCGGCTTACGTCCTCAGATAACGTCTGTTCCATCCGATCTTGCGACCTAGTTCGCTGTTTAACGTTGTAGACCCGTACCAGGCTGAAAAGCTCGCGTGTGTAAAATACTTTCTCGCTAGCGATTTTATTGAAGGTTGCTTCAAGACGATGACTTGTATGAAATATCAGTCTACGTAAATGTACTAAAATACGTCAACATATACCTTTAGATTCGTTGCTGAAAATAGATAGAAGTAAACGGATACGCAAACAAGTCTATGTTCATGTTAATTAATTTAATTATGAACTTTATAAATGTATATTAGAACTGTGCTCCGAAATATGGGCTGATTATCTTACGCAATCCTCTAACAAAGTTTATTTTTATGGTAAATAAAGGTAAACAAGTGGACATTTATGTAGAAATTCGTCCTCTTAGAGACAGACAAACGTATCTTGATATTTAATACTTGACAGATGAAAAATGGTGTATTTTTTGTATAATGATACGCGAATAAACATATTTATGTATAAAGTACAGTTCGTGAAGTGTTTCATTATATATAGAGTGATCTTTTGGTTCGCTTCTGAAGTGTTAAACATCAAGATGCATTTTTGGTATCTTTATGTTTGTTTCTAAGTTACTTCCGCATGTAACTAAAATCTGCGTACTATTAGCGTAATCATGTTTCAAGACAAATAAGTCTTCTTGTTTATATGTTAAGCAAAACTTGAGTTGAAAAATATTTAGCATATTTTAGGATTGCATAAAAAGAAAAAAAAGAAAATCTTACCACTATCGTATATGAGCCTCGCAACTTTTAAATTTTGCGATGCTTAGGCTTGTGAATAGTCGCTGCCACGAAAATGAAATCCGAAAATGTCACTGTAAGCTTCGTAATTGCTCTACCTGATTTCAAAGAAAAGCTGAAAATCTACTAGGAAATGTAGTAATATGCTGTCAGTCTTCGTCATCACAAGAGAAGAGTTTTAAAAAAGAAAATAAGTATTTTTTTTCAAATTTTAAATGGAAAATATTGTGGTAGTATAGTTTCAATGATTTTTTGAGATTTCCGTAAAATAGCGTATAAGGTTTCCATATTTTTTATATTTCTGAGTAGAATAATAACTAAGAAAAAAATTAGATCTATAACATAGTGCTACAATACCAGAGACAGGACCATGAAATCTTATACGAAAATAAACACAACACTTTTTTTAAGAACTAGCGCAATTATTTTTTGATTTCACAGTCCCATATCAAATGACATATATAATTACCGTTTTTCTGTTTTACCTGACATGTATTTGATTTCTTTTAAAGGACTTTTGATTGAATGATAATGAATACGTCATCTTTAATCGAAAACTTCGTCATTATCACGGCTGAAATTTAAGAAACATTGAAAATAAGTTTAATAAAAGAGTTTCCAATAAAAAATGTGTAAAGAGTTGACTAACGGTGCAATTGCATAAGTAGTTGTCAATATTTACAGTACTGGTATTACCAGACAAAAACGAAACAAGATTTACTTTGTTTAGTATTATATTCTGCTTTTCTGTGAAGAGAGAAATTCATTAAGTGGGAAATCAAAAGAGAGAAATCGCCTTAAGCAACGCACATCAAGTGTACGTTGCGTTGACTTATTAAATGAAACTAAATGTGCATTGTATACGAAACTAGATGTGTATTGCTTGGTATGACTTACTAGCCGAAATTACATATGCATTGCTTGGCAAATTAGACATGCATTTTTTTGTTTAAGCTACTAGACGAAACTAAAGGCGCGTTGCTTGGTTTGTCTTGTTAGATGAAACTATATGTGCGTTGTATAGTGTAACTCTTTAGACGAAACTACATGTGTTATTCCTCAGTATGATTTACTAGAATTTCTGACTTATTAGACGAAATTAGATCTGCGTCGCTTGGCATGATTTACTAGTCGAAAAAGATATGCGCTGCTTTGTTTAGCCTCCTAGATGAAACTAAATGTGCGGTGATTGGATCAACTTGTTTCTTTTGCGAGGAAGGAACAATACGGCTCGCTCATTATACACGCTTTAGAATCCATTGCGATCAGCATCTGCCGCATTGACAAGTCCAGAAATTTTGAAAAATTGTAAATCTTGTCGTGATAAAATTTAAGTATTTAAGTTTAAAATTTTATAATACTAACTCATGTGTATAATTTTTCTATTTAAAGATGTTTTAATAACATACCAAATGAACTCAATCGCAGTAAATATAAAGGTATCAAATTTCGGGTCATGAAAAAAATAGGATATATGCTAATAATATTAACGTTAGAAAATAGGTTAATTGCTAGTAAAATTTTAACGGTGAGAATGTCTTAGTTACGTCTACACCAAAACGAAGTTATTTGTATGTTCAATTGTTGCGATATCTTCTAGAATACCATGTATAAAATTATTATATATAATAGTTTTACTGGTATAAATCGTAAGTTATATAAATCGTAAGTGTAAAAGAAAAAACAAAAAAATATACAAAAATTAAACAATGTATTATAAAAAATTACCGATTTTTAGGGTTCCGAATCTCAAAAGGAAAAAAACACGTTCTTTAAGATAACTCAAGTTTATCTTTTAAGATAACCCCATCTGTGTGTTTCTCACAGTTATTTACCTCGGAAACCGTAAGATACAAAAATTTTAATTTTAGCAAATGGTAAATTATATGATATTTCAGAGGGGCAAATAAAGTGCTCCAACTTTTTTTATTTTAAGTTTCATGTGGGGTAAATAGCGAATTACAAGAATTTAGAAATTGCTTTTTTTTCAAAATGTTATCCATTTTTAAAACTGCTAAAGCTAAAATTAGGAAAAACAGCGTTATTAGTGAAGAAAACAGGTTTATTTGAACACTACGGCGATGGTACTAAATATTACAGTTTTCGAATCCTTAAATATTTGCTTGTGTATAGCTTGTTTATGTACGGAAGTAGTACCTACCGTAGTGCGAGTTCTTCTCGTTTGCATGTTTATTTTATTAAAATTGACTGTTTTTAGAGATAGTGACTGGTGAAACTGCGCTGAGTTTGTTTATTTTACAAGTGAATATTTCAAAAGAAAATAGAACTTTTCCAATAATATCATTGTCTGTTTCGATACGAAGAAAGTCCGAAGAATTTTAAGTTTTCACCATCAAATATTTTCTGAAAATCAAATCTAGAACTACTAAATATTTGAATTGCATTTTATAATTTTAAATATAATTTAAGCCATATATAGACATAGACCTCGTAAGGGTCGCTTTAATACTATGAGACAGGTAAACACAAATAATAACAAATATGAAACGTATTTTACGTCATCTTCACCTACAAGTCTCAATAAAAGTCTATCTAAACCGCTTTGCTGCCACGTACCATTACGCGATTTCATAGCGGACGGGCAGACAGATAAATAAAACCCCCATTAAAAGTCAAACAATAAACTGTGCGGCACAATAAAACAAAAACAATGCCGTCACGCGACCGCCGCACAATATTATTATTCCGATTTGTGTAATTTGACGAAATTTTACGTCCAATGTCTCGTTTGGAATTAAACGGATCGGGGGGTCGACAGCGCCCGCCATTCGGCATCGGTGCACAGCTCCGTCTGCTTCGACTCTTCCGTCGCCGTCGTCCGTATTACTTTAATGGAATTGTGTCGTGTTCCGTGTCGTTTTGGCCTTTTGTCGTAGACGGTGTGCGTAGTATAACGTCGTAGGTGCTGCGCGTAGTATATGTCGTAGGCAGCGCGCGTAGCGGGCCTACGTATATACATATACGTAGATTGAATTTAATGTAAATTTTGAAAGATTGTAACGTGAGCTGTGTTCTATTTCATTTTTTCGGGCTTTTAGGCGCATTTCCGCCCCGGCGAATGCCGCCTATTTTATTATTGTTGTACGCTAATGGCTAAGGCGACGTCGCTTTGAAACTATATTCAAAAGTGAATTATGCATAAAGGTATTTATAACAATACGATGTTGTATTTATACAGCATTAAATAGAAAATTCGTCTACTTTTGGGAAACGCGTGACGCGTTTGAAGCGAAACTTTATTTTAAATAATTTGTTCATAACTAACATAACTTTTCATATTCATTTTAAATTCTGGATAGATGTTATTTTAATTACTCTTTATACGCACGATTTTGTAATTCAGTATAAAAGTTATTTATAATAAATATATCCACACAAGCCAATATACGTAATCATTCCGAATTAATAGTTTGAATATTTTTTTCTTAATTTTAAAAATAATAAAATCACTTTATTTAAACTTCAACATTCATTTTGATTTATATTATAGACATCATTATTGAAGTATTTGTGTTAATTGATCATAAGATGGTGTTAGGCATCTGGCAATGAAAAGCTGTGGCGTTATCTATAAGTGTACAAATCAACAGAAAAGTGGAAGATAATTTCAAAGACAAGTTACTCATTTTTGAAAGCCCTAAAGAATAAAATAATGACAAAGAAAATATTAGAGACGTGACCGCGCTGGATTATTTGAAATATTTTTATATATTTATTCAAACAACAGGGAGACATAACTTTTGCGAGTAGACTGGGTGGCATATAAACTCACAAGAGTTAGCTGGTATTATATGTTCGGCATATTCTAATCCATAGCTGGAAATTCCTTAATTATATACACTACCCGATAGTTGGAAAATGTTTGATAGATTCATAAAAATATGACAGTAGATCTTAATATTAATAGAACACAAAAGATAATTTTAACAAAGTTTAAATATATATATATATACATACATATATATATATATATATATATATATATATATATATATATATATATATATATATATATTGAATTTAAACATGTTTCAGTTATAATAATAAACGATGCGGATACATCAGCGAATAAGTCAATAATTACAAGTTGTAGGATGTTTTCTTATGCACATATTTATTTTCGTGGACAAGAATTTGTGACAAATTATGAGTTTGACTTTGAAACATGATGTATATATCCATTAGTCTGAGAATGATTTCATAATAGAAAAACTGACTGTTTATCAAACATTACGAACACGTTTTTGATAAATTGTATAAAAAATAAATAAAGGAGTAATCATTTGACGTCAAGGAAATACTTTAAACGTGTAACATTCTCGAAATGTCAAACCGGAAATAATGTCAGTGTTACAGCGCCGACACCTCCATCCGGAAATAAATTTGCTTAGAGCCCACCTGTCTCCTGCATATTTAAGGCTGCTGCAACACCTGAGTGCAGTCGGCTACGGCGACAGCGGTGCTATCGGTTACTGCATTTTTAATATAGCGATGTCGCAATGACAATTCGTCCTTGTCTAGCCTTGCATTTACTTTTAATTTATTAAAAAGAGTGCTGGCTGCATTTGGACAGCACTGAAAAATGGGTGGATAAAATGAGCAGTCTTTTTATAGTACTCTTCTACAATACGTACGTTTTGATGTTGGCGATGCTTGACTGGCTGCTCATTAACGAGTGTGAACTCATGAGTGAAAAAATAAAAACAAAATGAATCAAGGCTTCGGAAGAACTATGTTTCCATTAATTTTTTTTTGAACATATTCAAAAACCATTCAAATATTGCGAGTTCTGTATCTATTTATACGCATAAAAATATTAAAACATTTCATAATGTTTTTATGTATAAATTTATAAGTTACTTTACATTTTTAACATGGTATGATCAAATATTGTACAGCTTAGTAGATTGTAATACCTGAGTTATCAATGGGATATTTGTTGGTGTAAATATGATATCACATGTATAATATATAAAAAAAAACCTATAAAGCACTAGTAGGATTCATATTACGATGGTTCCATGCATATTAAGGCACTTATTGTTCACATCGTAAACGTATTTTTCACAGCCCTAAAAACATGGTGCAATGAAAAAAAATGACAACTAGAATTATCGGCATAGTTTTTTTTAACATTTGCAAATTGTTAGCTGTTTTGAAAATATGTCTGAAGATGCAATTCAATTATGAAAAGAATATTCTTGAGACTTTTATAACGAGTCCGTTTAAATAATACTGCATACTAAATATGGAATTAAAAACATATTTAATTACAGAACCTAATTTGACTCTTCCACCCCAAAATTTCCATAAAAATATTTTCAAGTAATAGCTATTAATATATGTGCGAGTTAATTTATTCTATTAAAAGGCTAAATTTCAAATGGTTACGCCAAATTTTTCCTAAGAAAAACCTCTATAACAGATAGATATGTGAGTGTTTTTAAAGGTTCCCTTTTTCTTTTTGAGATACAAGGCCCTAAAAACATTTAAGTATCAATAAATTATGAGTTAATAATTTTATTTGTATTGAATTTTTTTCAGTCTTTTGACAATGCAAAAGGTTTTACAGACTCCGCGTATGTATGCTCTATAGCGCCAGTCTTAAGTTTTGACAATAATAATAATTGTAACTAGCGTAATTTTAGAAAAAAATCATCATTTGATAAGTTTTTTGGAAAGAGGAAATTATCCTATAAAAATGATATGATTGCTTAATTTTTGAAGGAAAGCTTCTTAACGGACGTTTGGGATGGGGACCTAAATGGAAAAAGTGAAACGTCACGAACGACCAAAGTGATGAAACGCTCTTCATTAGTTGGGCAGCGCGTATTATTGCCCATACGAGTGAGCGTGTAGCACTGCCTCTTGCCAACTTTCATTTTCTTCACGATTTTTCTTAAGCGCTTTCTAACGTGTGATGGAAAATTCAAAAATTATTTGTAAAAATGTCTATTATTTATTACTGTAGCGATACTCTATTATTTTAATTAATAATTTAAACTTGAATTTTATATGCGATGCGTAAGAAACTTTGCTTCTGTCGGGTGTCCCACGTCAACTCACGTTTTTTTCTTTTGATTTTTATTAGTTATATACGTCCCTTTCCTTTGATCTGTACGTATGTATGTACGTATAAAGATGCATTACGGTCTCAACCTTTGATCAATTTTTATTTTTTGTTATAATAGTTAACTATTAGAATAGAAGCCTACTGATTTTCATAATGAGTTGTTAGATTGTTTAACTTTAAAAATATTTTTTTACAAAATTATTCTTTTTTATTCTTGGCCACGGGTGTGTGCATGTATTCTCGCGAAAGAAATTCTAGGGAAAAGCCCTCTGATCCCTACTCTTTACTTTCATTTTTAATGTTTTCTTCCAATTGCTTACTTAATATAAAATCAGTAATATAATGAAGATGTGCGTTTTTGGTTTTACCAACCATTTTGTTACATATGTCACAATTAAATGAAACTACGTGATGTAGTATTATTTCTACTTTCTTTAATTTCTTTACCACGGCCTAGGTTTCGTTCTATTACAACATCTTCAGGTGGGACATTACAACATCTTCAGGTGGGAATAAGGGAGTATTACAACATCTTCAGGTGGGATATAAGCAAAGATCTTTGCTTATATCCCACCTGAAGATGTTGTAATACAGCGAAACCTAGGTCGTGGTAAAGAAATTGAAGATAGTAGAAATAATACTACATCACGTAGTTTCATTTAATTGTGAATAATTAATTTCTACAAAATTAACGCCAAATATATTCAATGTTATGTATGTACTTACAGTACTATAATACTTGCACTATACTCTGATGAATAAATATACAAATGACATTATGATATTTGACGAATGAAAGTCAGTAATTTCTTGAATGTAGTTTTCATCTTTTTCTGTATATTGTGATTTTCTCGACTTTTAGAGTCATGTCACCGTTGCCAAATGAGAATTCTAGTTATTTTCTTAAAATTACATATCCGTGTGATTTTGATTGCAAGAATTTCATTAATATATATATATATATATATATATATATATATATATATATATATATATATATATATATATATATATATATATACATTTTCAGGTGAGCAAAGATCTTCGATTTGAATAATGAATTTTTACAAAATTAACGCGAAATATATTCAATATTTTTTGTACTCTTTTGTAATTATACAAAGGAAATATTTTTCTCTTTAAATTTATTGAAATCATTAATTGAAATTCAATGAATGTATTAGACATTGCAACTGCGCTTAATTGAATGCATTTAATTGCATACTGGAATCTGAGGCGTTGACAAAATTGTGATTCGATAATAGAGAGTCATACAAAACATCCGGCGGCCCGGCGTCGTGTCTCTTTAATTGGTAAAGTGGCTTCCGCTGTACCTGATCAAAAATTAATGGCATCCGGTCGGAAATAGATGCAGTCGGACAAAGCGGCAGTTGCTATTTTCGTAACCGGTTGGCCTTTCAATATTAATACTGGCTGGCTTTTCCGGCTGGTGTCAGAATGTGACGGTTTTAGCGAGTGCATTTCCTCTGCATCGGGGGCGGGGGTGTCCGTTAAATTGTCAGTGTGCTATTTTGGTAACGAGAGCTTTCAGTGCAGTATATTCGCGTTAGATAACGACTGTCTAGCGCCAGAAACTAGACTATATCGTTCCTGCTCAGTGATACGTTTAGTGGAGGAAACTATGTGTTTTAAATCTGCTGGCACTATTTGTCATGAATTGGGTTGAAATGGATTTTGTACAGAAATCATGGGATATTTTCTAGAAAATATGTTATTATTGAAGGCCACGAAATATTTAAAAAGTAAAAATTTAAATAAAAAGTTATAAAGCACGAGTAGAAATCGCACTACGAGGGTTTCTTATACATTTAGGTTTTTATAAACGTTTAGTGGTACATAGTATTACTTTTAAACTACAAAATTTAATTTTTTAGCACATAAATATATTGCCTATTATATTTTTCACTGGCGTATATTCAAAAAAATAATGTATAATATAATGATTGTAGGTTGACTGGAAGTACCGTATAGGTTTTGATGATAAGCGAATAAGACTATGGTATGAATAATGAGAAAACACATTTTAAAGGGCCATATCTTTACGTTGCGTGAAGTAAAAGAACTTTAATTTTAATAGCAATGTAAGGCTGTAGGTATCAGTATATGATATTAATTTCAACTTGAAATCTCAAGCCGTTTTTTCATTTTGGTAGGCGGGCGGAACCTTAAAAACGCTTTCATTGTCATGAAATCTTAAAAAATGTCGCTTAAACTTTTATGAGACGGTTAGTATCATAGGCTTTATGTTACGTGTAAGATCTAATGCATTAGATTTGTCGCAGTACCGCTTTATAGCGACAACATGTGGAATTCAGATAGGCAACCGAATAGTGTTGATGAATATTCGGCTGTATGGCAAAGGCAGTCGCTGTATATTCGGTGGCCAGCCTTGGGATTAAAGACTGTTAATTAAATAAGAGAAATGATCCCAAAACTATTCTTTTCAGTATTTTTTGGAAAGTTATTTCTTCTGAAGTTTATGTAAAATAGCCCTAAAGATATTGCTTAAAATGTCTGCCAAAAGCAAATTTTCACAATTTCCGAAACAGCTGAAGTCAAAATTATGAAAAAAAGATGATTAATAAAAGTTGACCTAAAATTTATTGAAAAACTAAAGTAATGATTCTATATCTTATAGCTTTTCAGAAATTCACTATGCTTTTACGCCTGTGAAAATCAGGCAAAATGTTTATATGGCGAAAAATAATATTAATATTTGTAAATAGTGTAATAGAAATACTAAATAACTACCCTTAAACATATATTTATATTTAACAGGACTTTTTATTTCAGATTTAAATATACGCATTTGTTAACTGTTTTAAATTTAATTTAATCAGTTTTAAAAAGAAACTCGGATTACTGAAAAAATTCCATCATTCGAATAATGGGAACGATCATGCGGAGTTTTTAAAATTATTCATTTAACTAAGATTAGTGTTTACGAGTCATTTTCTGCAGTTAATATAAATAAATAACTTGAAAGCAACTTTTAACCACAATAAACTAATAGGATGGTCAGGATGAAAAATGTTTCTACGATCTCACAAACACAACGAACGTCCATAATTAAAAAGTGGGTTAAAATCGATTGCATTAATTACCGGAACCTCGTACGCGGAAGCGGAAACTCGCGACCAAATTTTTCGCCGTCTAATGGAAAAGCCGTGTCCGGCGCGAATGCAGATATCGGCGGGTAATTGGCTGGCGGAGTGCTGTCGGGAGCTTTTCCGGAAATAAATATGGTCCGCTCGTTGCCTGGTTTATATGTTGTAGATGTAGGACTTGACAGAGAGGAGAATAGGATGTTATGTTCGTATCGTATTCTGTATTTACAGGATACGATACGAATATACGTGCGAACGAATGGTATGTGTTTTAGGTCAAAAGTTTGGTAAGATCAATACAGTTGTATGTACGGAGCAACGCAAAGTCTAAGATGTGTCATACCATTGTGAGCGTTATATTAAAAAAAACAATTATTTTCACAAAAAGTCTTAAAAATTTCACACAGAAAAAATATTCAATGTTATGGCGGGAATCGGAGATGTTGTATTAAAAAATAATAATATTAAGAACCACCGGAAATTTTGTCCAGACTGAAGACATGGAATAAGGCAGTATAAGATAGCTGTAACAGGCTTGTTTGTGTACGAGATGAATATATGAAATGGTCAGGTGGACGCAACGATTGAAAAAACTTGAAATAAACGGCACAATTTTTTACACACTGCTGTACTTCATGTGCAATATGACCCTGATGTTAATTTTGGAGTTTTTCGTTCTGTGACTTTTATTTTTTGGAAAAACTTGGTATAAACGGCACAATTTTTATACACTGCTGTATTTTCTTGTGCAATGTGACCGTGACGTTAATTTTGGAGTTTTTCGTTCTGTGACGTTTATTTTATTCTATTTGCAAATCTCTTGATATGTTTTATGTAATATATTGCAATAAAATGTTGTTGTTGCGTTTATATTATATTTGCGTTGTTGGGTTTATAAAGTGATAAACACTGCAACACAGCGCAATCGACGTCATGACCGGCATCCGCTGTGTTAACGTGGAGTTACTTAAGTTTTTTGTAAGTTAACCTCATTAAATTTTTTTGACATACTTTTGAGTTAATAATGAACTTATAATTTGAAGAAAATTAGTGGATGAATTTTGAGAAAATCGAATTATTAAATTTTATTTCTTATCGAGAGTAGTTTAGTTTCTGCTTCCGCATCCGAACTTCCGCTAGTTTTTAGTTGAGATTAGAAAATAAATAAAAACAAATTTAATCAATCCAATGGTGCACGTGTACTTATTATACACAAAGAAGATAAACGGAAATTGCCCATATTACGTAACAAATATAAAATATAAATTTAAAAAATCTGGTATTCTTTAATATAAAAACCAAAACCTTTCAATGATTGACAATCACATAAAGCAAAAGACATTGTAACCGTAAAACAAAATAAAAAAACCATATAATATTTTTGATATATCATTAATTGTTACTAAAAATAAAAATAACAATAAAATTGCAAAGAAGCAATAATTAATACCGATTGGTTTTTTTAAAAATGTGTAGCCATTGCCTAAATTAAGTTAAAATAAACTGTTAACTGATATCGAGATTCGTTTTTTGTGGTTAAAATGAATATCCTATTCGCTTTTTTGAATTTGATTTTTTCCACGATACCATAGGGCTTGAAAGCTTCGTGGATAAGTATATTACATGTATGTGAAGTGTATAAATCGAAACATAATCTACAATTTGTTTCATCGTCCTTGTTTAAAAGAGTTCCGTAGAAGAAACATTTGCAGACTGTTGTGAAAAATTACCTGGCTTTTCACAAAACAAAACATGATTTCTCAAATATTTAAATCTCATTTTCATAGAGCTTAATTTTCTCTATTTATGAGCGTAATTTTTATTCTTGGAACACTTGAACTCAACACTATGGACTACTACCAGTCTTATTTCTAGACAAAAGTCTAATTACAAGCTTATAGTAATACGATAAAATATTGTTTTATGAAATATTTAAAATTTTATATTCGCGATGGTTCCGCATAAGACTAATAAAGTAAAAATAGACCCTAAAATATTCCCTAAGATTTCAAAAAATCTCCATCAAAATTGTTTATTCAAAGTTATACGGAGATAAACAAAGACGTACCCTAAAAGTAGAAAGAAGGTATTCTTCTTGGTCGTGATTATTCCAGTATTTTATGTGTTTGTGTTTTCAAAACTGTATGCCGCCGCACAATGACGTCATATCTAATGAAACGCGACAGCGGAGTTGCTAGCGCCGTAGATCGATGATTAAGTCCATACACTGAAGGTTATGTCAATTTACCGCCCCGACAACGTTCGCCTCTATATTAAACTGAACTTCGGCGAGTGCATTCGCATGTTACATCAATTGCAATCAGTTAATTATTCAAATTTTCAAGCGGCGATTGTGTATTTCCAAAATTAATTCGTGAAAAGTTTTGATGGACGTAATGAATTTTCCAACTGGGCGGTCGTTAGGACGGGCGGGATAGAAATTGGCTTTTGTTGAATTCTATTACTATCAAGGATGGTTGATGTATATAGTTGTACTATTAGCTAATGCCCGTGATTTAGATTCAAAAGAGATTTTTTTATTAATGCGACGATATATAATGTTTTTTTTAAACCCTTGGCTCACGCAACGAGAGTACTGAAACGTGTTTCAAGTGAGATTACTTTAACTATCGTAAATTATCAATAATATTATATATACTTTCTACCGTAACAATAGGGTATTTGACTATATTTTTTTATTACTAAAAACGCCCCATACAAAACACAACTGGCCCATGATGTCATTGGCCAGTTATTTAGCATTCATTATAAGGGAGTTTATTAAATATTTTTAGTATCTCGTTATATATTGGATTTAAGTTACATATTGCATATTATAATTTTCTCATTTTTTGCGTGGAAACTAAATTCATAATAACTTTTTCAATTTAACGAACAAACAAATTTACACTTTTTCTTATTTCGAAGTTTCGATTAATTGATTGTTAAATGCATTATTTTTTTCATCACGAGGTTTTTTAAAGCCTACAGTTTTAAAACAATTTTACAAAAAATATCGATGTCAGTCAAGTTCCCTATATTATTTTAAGTTTTTATAATTGTAATTTTAGGTTCAATAGTTTCCGAAATGTTTTTGTTTGTAATTGAGAAGTAGCATTTTTTTTAGTTTTTGCAAACACTACTAGATCTATTTAAACGTGACCTTAACCTTTGGCTTCCACTAAAATTTTGGACTAACTTTTATCTCGAGCAAATATTTTCCTAAAAATTTGAAATCAAGTTACCACGCTGTAAGAATGAAGTGCTCGAGTTTAAGAACTATGATTCTATTATAATAAAAAAGAATTATATATATATATATACATACATATATATTTATTTATATATATGTATATATGTACATATATATATATATATATATATATATATATGTATATATATATATATATATATGTATATATATATATATATATATATATATATATATATATATATATATATAGATGTCTTTCTAATGGTGTTTGGTTTTTAACTTTTGTGTCATAGAGCATGTATTATTGTTTTCATATATTCATTTTACATTACTATAATTCAAAATACCCCTTTTTGCATCCAACTTAAACAAAACTAAATACGAAAACAGAAAAACGAAAAAAAAATGCGTATCCGAGTACGGTGAAGATTATACAACTGCGGCCGCCTGCTCTGAGATCACGTGACATTTTTCATTTTCATTTCTCAACGTTTGACATAGTCGTTTCGTTCCGTTTCCATCCGCATCAAAGTATTTCTGACAGCGCTCCGCGCTAAGGCGGCGGGCGCGCTGCAGGGGCGTGGGCGCCGCGGGCGCTCGGCGTATCTCTGTTTTAGAAGCGTTAGGGCAAGACGTCGCTGAGAGGCGGCAAGGCGGCGCTGGGCTGGGTTGGCCAATTATTTTAATGGTTTTTACGTACAGGCGAGCTTCCCAAATTATGTTTATCTTAATTTTCGTTCTATTTTTAATGAATTTGTGTATTTCGGTAGTTTGTTATTAAAGAATATTTCAGTAGGAGGCTGAATGAATGGAGTAATCACGAGTGCAAATAGAAGAATCAATGGATCAGATCGGTATCTTACGATATTTATTGAAGCCCTGCTATAAGCGATTTAAAATAAAGTGAACATAAGGTCAATGAAAAAGGTGTTTAAAGAAAAGAAAATGTGAACTAATATAGAGCGTACAACATTATTGAATACAGTGAAAGTTTATTAAAGTTGTGAAATGATATGTGGATAATATCCATGAATGAACCATACATGATTTAGCTGGAACAGATTAATTTAATTTCCAAAAAGCCTGGAAATGTCATTTTCTATGACTATGTTTCTCTATATTTATATATCAACATTTATAACATTAAGGTTATGTATAATATTGCTTAGCTTGTAATAAAAAGAGATATATAAATATTTCTTTCTCAAATAATATAAATTAATTGTGGGATGCACGTAACCAACGACTTAATTAGTAAACAATTATCTGCTTTTTGAATACTTATCATGTGATGTTAATATAACATTTTTGGTTGAACTTTTAACAAAGAATGGTCAGTGATTGTAATTTTTCTACGCAAAAATATGTGGGAAACTATCACTGAAAAGCTAAATAACAGAACCTAGATTTACATATACTGTATTTTAACGGAAAATAGTATAAATTTTATGTAAGGTCACCTCGTCTCTAACGTATCACATGAATAAAGTACAAACATCAGGTCGACAAATAATAAATTTGCCCCTTTTTCAGTCATTTCTGAAATATTACAGAAGATTCTCAAACATATCTAGCGGGGTATATTAAGATGGTGGCATTTGATCTTCTCTTATAGATCTCCTCTTATAGTTAGCAACTACGAACTCAGTCGATAAGTGAAAGCATTGAAATTTTATGAAGAGAACTCAGAAAGTTCTTGCTCCATGAATCTCGTTTAGAGCAAAAAGCGAGCGAAAAACGTAGAACGATGGATGAAGGTGTAGTCTTCTTTGACACAACCAAGTATTTGGTCAAAAGATTGGAAGAAGGAAATTCTTCATTCAGGATGAAAATTAAAAACCCTATTGAAACATATTTTAGTCTAAGTTATCATTATCTGGCATAGCTATTCAATTGCTCACATGCCGCAGTAGAAATGCACATTCATGCTTTGGTGAAGAATAGAAACATAATATGTTTGGCCAGGACATGCGCTAACATCTCTTTGGCACGAGGAGAGGGTTAACGTGTACATGGAATTATTGAGTTCCCATCATATCAATAATAGCTGAAAAATATTTTTGTCTGTACTTCCTCATCCAACGTACTTTCCATATTTCTCGCCCTTCGACCATCATCTGTTTTGTTCGTTGTCTAATTATTTATGTGATTTAAAATCGAAGAGGGTGCAGACCATCTTAAGGTTGGACTTACCCAAATTTTTCGGTCTAAAACCAAAAAAGTTCTTCAAGGAAGGAATTTTATTTCCACATTCACCCTGGCATCAAGTAATAAATAACGATGATATCTATTTGTGTATTTTATATATATTGTTAAAGATTGATATCATCAATTATATATAAAAAATAAAATAGCTTTGTAAACTGAAATGACGGGTTTATTAGTTGTCAGCATAATATAAAAAAATTATTACACGGAAACACGATATAATTTTAATAAGACCTATCTTTAACTCGACAGTGAGGCGACGCCCTTATGGGCTGTGCCGCGTCGAAATCAAACCTGAAGCGGTCGCGAGTTGTCTTATTCGCTCTTTGAAGCTGTAAAGGCTTTAAAATATTTGTTGATAATGGATTACGTTCTCGTCGCAGCCTTCCCGGGACTTTGTGCCTCATTTATTTGATTAAGAAACAGACGACGTTCTGCTGATTGGATGCTTGTAACGAGACATTTTCAGTTTCTTGCCCATTTCTAATATTCTTATGCTTCTTCAAAAGAGTCCAAAATAGAACACATAAAAATTAATACACATAGTATAAGAAAAGAAAGCAAGGTGTAGATATATTGAGATATGAAATATAAACAATAGGATAGAATGTGAGGACCTTTTGTGAGTTGAGGTAAATTTAGTACACATATACCTGTCTATTATTAGAAAATAAAGTAAAGCGTAGAGAAATTAAGATATTTGAGGTGCATACGTAAAAGCTTTTAAACAGGTGGAATGTGAGGATATGAAATAAGAAAACTTTTGCGACTTGGGATAAATTTAGAACACATATATCTGTGTAGTCTTAGAAAAGAAAGTAAATATGTAAGGTGCCTATGTAAAAGCTTTTAAACAATAGGGTGGAATGTGAGGACATGAAATAAGAAAACTTTTGCGACTTGGGATAAATTTAGAACACATATATTTGTCTAGTATTAGAAAATAAAGTAAAGCGTAGAGAAATTGAGATACTTGAAGTGCATACGTAAAAGCTTTTAAACAATAGGATGGTATGTGAGATCATGATATAAGAAAGCTTTTGCGATTTGAGGTAACTTTAGAATTGTATTTGTCTACTTGTGCATGTTTTTATGAAAAGTCACACAATTGTTATTTTTTCGCCATTTTTATTTTTATCTGATTGTATGTACATGCATACGTTCGTGTAAGTGTGTATGCGTTATGTATTTATACACAGATTATAAACTTTTATCTGATTGTAAGTGCACGCATATGTTTATGTAAGTGTGTATGCGATGTGTATTTATACAAAGGTTGTAAACATTTAACCGATTGTAAGTGCACGCATAGTTCGTGTAAGTATGTATGCATTGTGTAATTATACACATATTGCAAATTTTATCTGATTGTAAGTGCACGCATATGTTCGTGTAAGTGTGTCCAAATTGCACAGCAAATGTTTTGGAATTATTTGATAATTCTCGACCATCTCTAAAAATACTGTAACATTCGCGATTTCAATGAAAAAGCTTTAATTTTTTTACAGAAACATGCTTCAAATATAGTCAGTGTTTTTTAATTGTGTAGATTTTTAAAACTGCGTACCAAAGTAAACTTTATGACATCACTGTAAAAGTTTTGGTTGTAACTAAAAGAACTTTTTTTTTACAAAAGCCCGCTTTAAATATTAATAAAAATTTGATTCATAGCATTATCAGTATGAATAAGAGACACGTTCTTTACCTGTATGCGTTAATTTTTTATCATATCTTTTCTCGTGTAGATTTTTTATTAATGTAATGGATTAATTTAAACACGACACAGTTTGCATGTATTTGAATCCATGAAGGACAAAGAATTCTGGATTGGCTGTTAAAGAGTTTTTTGTAGAAAATTATTTTCAGTTTAAATATCTATGTGTTCATTCTTTAAATCGTAAAATGTGTTTACTTCCCAAAAGTCCTCTTGACTAATATAGAAGTAGCTTTGAAAATATTTTAGCTGGAACTTAAAGCTATGACTACTATGATGGTCTCCAAAATTTCTATTAGTGAGCTGTAATAATCGAATTACAATTTTCTTATTTAAATAAAATTGATTTAAATTTCAATTTGAGCCTCTAACATTTATTTATTTATTTTAGAAATTTTATTGCGACTATAGAAAACTATACAGTGAATTAAGTGAGAAAAATAAGCGAGGTGTGATACTGGAAAGGTTTGGTAAACTTAAAGTAATGATACTTATATAACAAAATAAGGATATTTACATAGATATAAATATAAAAATATACAGAATTAAATAAAATATAAGCAAAGCAATCACACGTTAGTGGTAGGAAAAGAGGTAATGATAAGGTATAAAAGAGATTTTGATCTACCGATTTCATTGATTCATTGATGTCCAGTTGATTCCATAATCAAGTAGCAAATACAGTAGAGGATTTTCTATAAAACTCAAACTTAAGGTTGTAAACTAACAGGTATTAGAATCTAGATCGGAGTAATGAGATAATTAAAAATATTAAATAAACACATAGAAGGTGGACGTTGCGTTGGTCACGAATCTCCAATCTTTTAAGTTGCAACTGATGCGCAGACACATGTCACAAGACTGAAACATGTCTCCTTAACAAGGATAGGCAGAAGTACGATTTGACAAATGTATATTTTGGTTTGAAATGGAAGATCTTGAAATCGTTGGAAATAGTGACTTTGAAAAAAATTTTAACTAAAATTACCACATATTTTTCATGAAAAATTACCACCCTCCCTTACTTTTTTCATGGTCTATATCGACATTTTTAAATTGCTTCAAATTGAGTAAAAGTGCAGTAAATTACGTAATGAGACAGAATAGTGACATGTAAAATGTCAAGTCACACAACAAATGCACCCAACATTACATCATGAATTCGAACGTTGAGTATGCCACGTGTGCCCGTGCGGTCTTATCCATTAACAACGCGGTCCACAACTCCGCAGGTCGACCTATGCCTTATTCAACGAGGCGGTTACCTCTGTCTTGCAGGAAATGCTTCGCCAGTACTATATTATTCAGAAGTCAGGTCGGCCGAGACAATTGCATCCATGTTTATTTAATTAGTAGTGGTGGGACGGCGCCATGCTTGACGCCCATTTAATATTGACGTCGGACCGGCAACTGTGTTAACTATTGGGCGGACCCGCTTTTATTTGGCCTCTTTAAAATGCAAATTGTCGATTTTGTTTTATATATTGGTGCATGCAGAATTTGTGTAAATGAATGGTTTTATGATTTATTGAAATAGGAAATTTACGTAATTGGAGAAATTATGTTGCGACTGACAAAATTTAGATAAAACACGTTTAGTTTAAGCATCTTGAAGAAGATAATCTCAGCTTTTCAAAAGCGTCCTTGCATTGGTTTTTAAGATGATTTGTTCACGAGTTACAGGTAGTCAAAATTAAAAATAAAAATCTTACTTGACCCTATAACTACATCAGATATGGTTGTAGAAAGTTCGTGTAAAAAGAAATTAATCACTTGAACTTGAAAGCATAATTGGGTATTTGACTAAATCATATATATTATCATCATATATATTAATACGCTAAGGTTAAGATGTTACTCTCCCTTTTTAGAAAAAACCTCACAACTAATCCACATAAATTATATATCATTTTATAGATAATTGCTTGCTCTACCGGCATCCACAACTAAAACATTTATTATTGCTATTGTTTTTGCAAATTAATTAATTATTAAAATTATATACACAAAACAGCAATGCTGCCATCTAACGGCTCGACGTCAATATGATTGACGGTCGGTAAAATTTTTGTTTAATTTCAAATCCACTGACGTATAAATAAAGTGGCGCTTTAGCTCAATGCTTTTGATACTTGAGCCTCTATATGTCAATTTTAGTAAAATATTTGTTTGATCTGTCATCTGAGCTTCATAATGGAATAAAAACGTAATAAGCAGTGTGCAAAATTAGAAATGAATTGAATAGCTGCAATCAATTTTGATTTATTAAATTGAGTTGAATAATTTATAATGCGAAGACTTCGCACGGGTCACGCTAGTTTATTTTATTTCATTAATCATAATTTCAAGGTACAAGCTGACGAAGAGTGAAATTTTTTTTTAATAATCTTAAAAATTGACCGAGTTATAAAAGTTCAAATTTAACCTTTAGAAAATGACGGTAATATCGCGTTGTGAGGTCATTTTTAATATTGCGCATTATAATCTACGAGAGGAAAAGAGACAGGGATATACCCAACTCTATCCGTATCTTCAAATTTAGAAGCCTACAACTGGCTTATTTTTCAATCAATTTTAAATTTTTTTTTCAAAACTAGTTTTTAATTAACTTATATTTCACAATGTTGTATGAAAAATATCAAAATTTAGAATGAGTCAACTACCGTATTAATGGATTTTATTGAAATAAAATATTAATCTCCGAGTAACGTTATATATATATATATATATATATATATA
Organism: Druceiella hillmani; assembly: GCA_039881145.1. Taxonomy (NCBI): domain Eukaryota; kingdom Metazoa; phylum Arthropoda; class Insecta; order Lepidoptera; family Hepialidae; genus Druceiella; species Druceiella hillmani. Next base: position 5,468,262 of record JAYKKI010000069.1, on the reverse strand, counting down.
TATATATATATATATATATATATATATATATATGTGTGTGTGTGTGCCCCAGCACTAGGTAACAATGATAGATTTAGTGTCTATTTTATTTATTTACATAACGCGTTTTTGTGACTATAGATCTACATTTAACTTTTTGTTTTCTCTTTTCGTCGTTTTCCACTTAAGTTTTAAGTTATTGTAATGGTCCTGATCATTACAACATATACGGACGAGGTATAAACAAAAATAGAAGTCTTTGTTGTGAATACATATTTATGAAGGGCAGAAGACATTTTCAGTTGTCGGCATGTATTCAAAAGTGTACAATGAAACAAAGTTCCCTATATCTTTAAAGAATCTCATTAACAAAAGCGGAAACATTGTTCCACGGAAGTAAAATCATTGGAAAATTCCTTCCCCAAAATAATATATTGTTTAAAGACATGAGCCTTCTGTACTGTAGCGCAGCGGAAGCGGCTGGGCCCATAACTTATTAAGACACATTGGCTTTCCTTCATCAACTGACTTTATTTCTTACAATATGTGATATTGAGTGTCACATAGGTGGCGCTGCATATACCTTATAATAATTTTGTTACCTATATTCTAATGACTTGACTGTTAAAATTTAGAAACGCTTAATATACAAGTATATATATATATATATATATATATATATATACATATATATATAAATATGTATATAAAATCAGATTTTCTTTAAACGCAAGCAAAAGGGCGGGCAAAAACACAATTTTCTATAATAATAGCGAAGGTTAAAAATATTATAAACTTTCTGATTGATATTGTTATAATTCGTCGTGCCCATTTATGTCTGTGGAATTATAAACAGTCGTTTGATAAGATGAGGAGATTAAATAACCGCCAAAAATTCGTGTACGTTCACTATATTTATGACGTCGATCGATACTGAATAAAGCTTTTAAATAATCACGTAACACATTCAAACAGGAATAAATTAAAAACAAAATAAATTTTAAATAAAAAAATTAATTTAAAATTTTGCTTTTAAACTTCTAAAAAAATTAACAAAATTCGAAGGAGTTGAATGAAATAAGCGGGTATTCAGTGGCCAGATACACGACTATGCTCCTGCGTGCATAATAAATATTTGAAAATTCTTGAATTCCATAAAATTACTTAATTTATTTTAATTTATGTTTACTTCCCTCACTTATCATCATCATCATCATATATATTAATACTCTAAGGTTAAGATGTTACTCTCCCTTTTTAGAAAAAACCTCACCACTAATCCACATAAATTATATATCATTTTATAGATAATTGCTTGCTCTACCGGCATCCACAATTAAAAAATTGATTATTGCTATTGTTTTTGCAAATTAATTAATTATTAAAATTATATACACAAAACAGCAATGCTGCCACCTAACGGCTCAACGTCAATATGATTGACGATCGGTAAAATTTTTGTTTAATTTCAAATCCACTCATGTATAAATAAAGTGGCGCTTTAGCTCAATGCTTTTGATACTTGCACCTCTATATGTCAATTTTAGTAAAATATTTGTTTGATCTGTCATCTGAGCTTCATAATGGAATAAATAATGCGAAGACTTCGCACGGGTCACGCTAGTTGATAATAATAACATATTACGTAACAGTAAACAAACCAGTGCTTAGTATTCTAGGCCACACTATACATGTGTACAAGGTGAATTGGTCGCTTTTTAGATTTATATCTTACGTATGTTCAAAGATTAAACAAAGCAGGACACCAAACTCTGGGTCTGTAGTGAATTTCCATTTTGTCTCGCAATCGTATCGTGCGCCATTTCGCAATGTTTGTGCACGTTATTTCTAAATAGGTGCACTGTTTTTATGGGGATTTCCTGAAGCGAGTTGGTACAAATGGCAATCTATTTTGTACTTGAAGTTCTACTAAGTTTAAATTTTACTTTACAGATTTGAGAAAGAATGCAAATTTACGAATATTTTTGCCATTTTACAGTGCGAAATCAGACACTTGACTGTCCGATTTTACAAACTACCTAAGAACTATTTTTCGGCAATGTTTAAAAACGATATGTCAAAGATGTCGATGAAAATTTTGTCCATACATACATACTAGTATATATTTGTATAAATATACATAGAAACTTTTGAACTACCCATTATTTCGAGTGTAGTGGAATTTTCATAAATTTCCGAACCCAGAACCTTAATGGAACATTTTCTTGGAAGAAATTCTCTAAAGTAGAATCTTCGAAATTTACATTGGTTTACGTGATTCGAGTTAAAATATTATTTGTTGATGTTAAAATAATTCTTAGATAATGATCGTGCACTAACGTTGAAATCTGCAGCTTCTGGCTGTTACACATTAATTTGCTTATTTAAGAGTGTTTTGGGTTACATTGCCATGATGGGCAGATTCCATTTAATACCAAACGGCCCCAGAAAGAGCTTTTCCTCAGTATTTATTTACAAACGGAAAACGGAACGTAGATTGATGAACCCGCGAAAAGAATGAAGGCAAAGGAATTTAAATATTCCTGTCGACGATTCTCAATTAAAGTAGGCGTTCTGTGGGGATCTACGCGACGCTCAAGATATCAACGTTGTTTGCTTTCCATTCGGCAAATTGTCTCGCCCGCTCTCTCAATTTTGTTTACTGCGCCATGTTGAATAATCAACATGTAAACTAGGAAGTGAAGCCAGAACGTGTCACTTACTGCTACTAAGAGTATCGTCGGAGTGCTAAGCGTGAATTTAGCGGCAATAAATCCGTATTTGCGAGGAAACTGTACAAGGAAAACTGAAACAGTAAGTATCATGTATCTCACACTTTTCTTTTCTCAAGTTTCATACGCCTTATCGGTTCACTTGTTTCGCACTACGAAGGGAATTAGGATAATATTTTATCCTAAGGAGTTTAAATGAAGACATGTTCAATGTGATGACATATCTCAACTGTGATATAAAATGCTCAAAAAAAGTAAAAGATAAACGAAATATAAAAATTGTTTCACTATTTTTAAATCATGATTTCAACATTGCGAGAAAAGATTAGGTTGGAATAAACTGGAGCTCATGTGAATGCTTATGATGTTGGATAAAAATCGTAAACATTTTCATCACTTTTCACTTTTCAGTTTGGTACGTTGGAAGAGTTAGAAAAATTATCCCTAATTTTTTATGAATTTTGACAGTGTTCATGGAGTGTGAAAATTGTTTTCAAGCAATTATACAAAAGCGTTTTTTTATACTTACATGATCATTTTTGAACGAGTCATCAGATGCCAAAATAAAACAAAAAGCTATTGCCTTTGAAAGTCTATATCTTTCGGAATAATAGTACCATAATAATTAGCAGAATGTCGAATATTGAATACATTTGGCGTTAATTTTGTGGAAATTCATTATTCACAATTAAATGAAACTACGTGATTTAGTATTATTAATATTAGCTAATAGCTCACCTGAAGATGTTGTAATACAACGAAACCTACGTCGTGGTAAAGAATGGTGGAAAAGGTAGTTTAATTTAATTGTAGCAGAATGTCATTAGAAATTTGAAATTATCTTTTATAAAATATTTTTTATGTAATTTAATGAAAAAAATTGGATTGAAGAACTGGTCACAAAAGACATTTTCTCATTTTTTTAGTAATTTGACGGCCATTTTTTCTTCAAAAATGGCGGAATATTAAATATTGCCCTATTTTTAGAGTTTCATACGTCAAAGGGAATCCTTATAAGATTGTTTAAGTCTCTGTCTACCCGTCTGTTATTGTCGTTTTTCAGAAACCGCTTGGTGTAGAAACTTGAAGTTTGGGATGGTAAAAAAACATATTAATGAAATTTTGGGATATTAAAAAAAACATATTAACCCACACATATCTCGACAGCTAATATTCTAAAATAATTATATCGTCATTTTAGGGGGGAAGAGGTAGGGGTAAGTGGCAAGGGTGTAAAGAAAATTATGTATTCAAAAGAAATTAATTGTATTTATAGTGTGTGGGAAGGACTAATAATAAGGACACCAAAAATACTTATTTCATAATTTCAGGCAGTATATCATCAGAGACATAATGAAAAATACGCAAAAAAAATATTCCACTGTTTATTTCAGAAACTACTCGATATGAAAAAAATAGGGTTTGCCAAAAGAATACATATAGCTTGCAGGAAAACCATAGCGATTATAACAAGATATTATAATTTTTTAAACATGCATCACGTTTTTACGCCTGTGAAAGATATAGTAGACAATAGACCTACATTGTGAAAAGTTAATATTTATAAGTAGTTTAATAGAAATACCACGTTTACTTTTGTAAATGCCTATCTGTGTATCCTCATAGTATGAGTTCTGCTTGCGCTTGACAGGTTTCTTTAATAATCAAAGTCATAGTTTTATTCGATGTTGGTACATAAAGCACACTCGATCACGTTAATTTGTACATAATAAATTGAAATATATATACAAAGCTAAAAAACAAACAAAAAACCATACAGAAATACATAAAAAACCATATACCGTAATAAATCACCTCCACGTATAAGTTAAGAAAAAGCTAGATGAATTAAAATAAAAATTAGATACAAATAATAATTCAGTTAACATTAAGAATAAACATCAGTACAAAGTAAGTGTAAATTATTATCCAAGATATCCACAAAAATGTTGTCAAAAGTAAATTATTTTGCAAGTCAAACAGAACAAATATTATATTATTAATATTAACAATAACAATATTATTAATAGTATCATAAAGGAACATGCAAGTTTTGATGCTGTAAGTTTCTCTTTCTTCCTAAAAAACATGACGAAGAATTTAACTCTAATGTAAGTACCTTAAATAACTCCAGGTGATTATTTGAGGATTTATTTCAAATAAAATGATTTTTTAAAATAAGGGTTGATTTACTAAATATCTTTTTGTACAATTATTTTAAAATTCGTATTGTTTGCATTAGCAGCCAACCTGGTATTAATCTATTAAGAGCACACAGTGAAACATGAAATATATGTGCGTTAATGTATGTGCTTCATATGGAGCTGTCGTTTAAAATCTGGCATAACGTTAAAATAAAACTTTTTTTGAACAAATTTAACCAACTTTAAATAATGACCGAATAAGAAGCGCACGGAAAAGTATAAAATAATGAAAATATTTGCATTTTCATTTTTCTTAGTTGAAACTTTTACAGTACAATGTTGTTTTCGAATATAAATAATTTTTCAGAATATTGCAACTGCTCGGAATTTTTTAAATCGGTGCCAAGTCGACGCTTCACTTCTCTCACATGTACATACACGCCTGCACATACTTATGAGTACTACATTTCGCTTGGTACCGATTAAAAATTATTAAATAGTCCTTGAGTTATGAGGTAAAGGATACATGTAAGTGACACCCAATACAACAGATCCCGTAAAATAAACTCATATTAGATTAAAAGTTGAAAACGAATATCCGTAAGTACTTTAATACTGATTAAAATCCGATTTAGAAAGTAATATTTACAAATATTTTAGACCCTAAGGCTTAGGAAGATGGGATCCCACAACCAGTAGAATCCTAAGCAGTTTGATAATCAGACATATTCCTCGAGAAATCACTCAAAATATGATATTGTTGATTTTGCTGTTCCAATTTCCTCTCGAAGGATACAATGAATCCAATATTAATATCATTGAGGAATAAGGAGGAGGTTAAAGGAAGGAAGTGTTAATTTTCGAAAAATAAATAAGTAAAAAATTTAGGTCATTGTTTTGAAGCGGACAGTCTTCAAAGCTTCACATTCTTGACAACGTATCGCAGCTTGAGATCTACCTGCGCTTAACTAAAATCAAATTTCTCATTGTTTTTATTATTTCTTTAATTTCTTTAAATTTAGAAAAATTATACAATCAGAAGTCATAATATTACGCGGAATTAATTTGGGAAGAAATTATTTAGAAAAGTGCTTTTATTGTTGAAAGCAAACGCCTTTTTTTACAAAGTATCAAACGTCCTTCTACACATTTTGTATATTATTTTAGTTATTCTAAGTTTTTCTGATTTGTTTTTAGGATTACGTCTACACAAAACAATTCAAATAAAAAACAATTTAATTCCAATCTACATCCTGGATTTAAATTTTGAAACTTAAATCAGCAAGTAAGACCGAACCCAACCTGTAACTTTACTGATCAATAAAATAAATTTCAAGACTCCTATGAGTTTTAAAACTCCTGGCAAGTAAATTTATATTTGGTCTTAAAAAATTAAGATACATTTTCTGAGTATTATTTATTTCTTTTATTAGACCATGGATTAAATGAATACGACAATAATAAAAAATTATTTCTTTAATATACCCCGGGCATATTTAAAAATCCCCCGGAGAGCTCTTTTTAAAAGGGGGCAGTGTCCGGGGAAACGAGGACGAATGGCAACCCTATGTGTAGGCAGTACAGTCGTTTTTTTCTTGAGTCTCTAAAATATACATTAGGAAATATTTTTATACAGCGAAAAATAATAATTGTTTAAACTTTTATTTTTATCTAAATGATTAAGGTACTCTCTTATTGAGCGTTTTATTTATTTTAACAAATATATTTTGTTTATAATCATCATCATCATCATATATATTAATACGCTAAGGTTAAGATGTTACTCTCCCTTTTTAGAAAAAACCTCACAACTAATCCACATAAGTTATATATCATTTTATAGATAATTGCTTGCTCTATCGGCATCCACAAGTAAAAAATTTATTATTGCTATTGTTTTTGCAAATTAATTAATTATTAAAATTATATACACAAAACAGCAATGCTGCCATCTAACGGCTCAACGTCAATACGATTGACGGTCGGTAAAATTTTTATTTAATTTCAAATCCACTCACGTATAAATAAAGTGGCGCTTTAGCTCAATGCTTTTGATACTTGCGCCTCTATATGTAAATTTTAGTAAAATATTTGTTTGATCTGTCATCTGAGCTTCATAATGGAATAAAAACGTAATAAGCAGTGTGCAAAATTAGAAATGAATTGAATACCTGCAATCAATTTTGATTTATTAAATTGAGTTGAATAATTTATAATGCGAAGACTTCGCACGGGTCATGCTAGTTTTAAAAATTATCTTTTTATTATATTTTAAGTGTCTAGTGGTAAAAATACGAATTTAAATTTTATATGAAACACGTAGGTATGTGATAAAGATAATTTGAACGAAAAAAAAACGTTATTTCGATTTTGTAACAATATAAACATGAGCGGCCTTTTTAATTATTCAATATAAAGTTTAGTAAACATTTACTTTAAATTGAATAAAGAAAAACATTGTATAATTAACTTCACCTAAAGTATAATTTCTCCCTGGTGTATTGATTCCTTTGATAATGTGAGTTAGGTGTGATTGTGTAAACGTATTCTGTAAGTTACAATAACATTAGTTAAATTTTCGTTTGCCCAGACTCTTTTGCACTACTCACAAGTTAGCTAGTCGGAACAGTTTTGAACTAAATGAAAATTCTATTTTACAGTCTTGGAAAGAGCGAAATTAATTTTCTTTCTTTATTACACGTGTAAGGGATATCATTAAATGTGACTGAGTATTTCTTGATTGAATATATATACCGCTATCCTGTAATAATTTTATATAACGTAAATGATTTCCGTTCAATTTCAGAAATAATTGAATTTAATAATTACTAAGTTCAAATAAATTTTATATAAGTTAATTTGAACTTAAGGCTATTAACGAATTTAAATTAAGGTTAAAAACTGAAAAGCGTTTATCGTTATTGGTAGTCTGTTGGCAATATACTTACATTAGATTTGAATTGACATATATATATGTATATATATATATATATGTATATATATATATATATATGTATATATATATATATATATATATATGTATATATATATATATATATATATATGTATATATATATATATATATGTGTGTGTGTATATATAAAGAACTATCGTTATTTTAGGTTCAGTAGCTTTGAAGGGGGAGGGGGTTACCTTTTTATTTTTTAGTTTATTTCTGGAGATATACTCTCTAAAACTATGAAAATAAAATGTATTATACTAGTTATAGAATATAAATATTTTATACTAATACGATGTTTAAAAAAATGTTTTCGGGCGTTTAATTTTTCACTTAAAATTTCCGAGTATTTTTGAGAGCTATCTGTTGAAAAATTAGCGAGTTAAAATACTTTTTTATTTATTACAACAACAAAATTATTAATAATTGCATATAAATAATAATTGCGTGAAATTCTAAAAAAGAAATAAAAAAATATTTTTATCACATTTCTTACGTAGTAAGATCTAAGAGGTTTCTAGTCTAGCCATTTTGAAGTAATCATAGGTCGAAAATTTTATAATCGTTCACGAAATACTCTCATAAATAACGTAAAGTTATTCAATTTGCTGCCTTAGATATTGTCCATTGAACTCCCTTGTAGTGAGTGCACTAAAAATAAGGACCATGCGGCAATTTATTTCCTTACTAAGGAAGGAAAATGTTAACTCTTTGCCTTTCACATCCATTGTAAAAGAATATACAAAACGGCAGAGAATAGATTGAAGGGGTGCCTCTTCCCGGGACCATTATCAGACACTATCGCTCTGGAAAATATAACGCTATTAGAAAAATATTCCTGAAAGACACATCTTTAAAAATTAAAGCATTAATAATTAAATTAAACAATTTCTTGTCAAGAATTTCATATGATTATTTAGGTTTACATTAGGCTAGTGCAAGGGTGCTGTTGGTAATTCTATAGCTGCTAAAAAGAGGGACATGAAAAATTTGCTTTGAGTTTTCCACCTTCTGTAAAAGACACAAAGAGTTGTCAGCTCTATTGTTATCAAAGATGAAGCTACGAATACTTACCATGATCATCTGTTTAAAAGGTAATTAATACAGTGGTGTTGTCCCAGCACAAATCTCATTACGTAGATTTTAAAGAGCTTAATACTACGGAAATTGACAATTATTGCACTTCGCTTTTATGCCCATTGAGGGATGTTATAAAAGAAAAACATACGGAAAAGGTATCTCACACATTTCTATTTTTTGAATATATTTGGCTTTAATTTTGTAGAAATTCATCATTCACAAGATTCTAAAGAAATCTTTGGTAATAGCCCACCTGAAGATGTTGTAATACAACTAAACCTAGATCGTGGTAAAGAACTTAAATAAAGTAGAAATAATACTACATCACGTAGTTTCATTTAATTGTGAATTTATATTTGTGTCAAATCTGCTATCCAGGAATGTGGCTCGATAAAACTCCAGCACCTATTTCAAAACGTTGATTTGTTACCAAGTAATTTGTTGACCAAATATAAATAGTTTGAGAGAAAAGAAATGACGAGGCAAAGTTGAACGATTTTAGCATATTTTGAAGACTGCACTTCGGAATATTTTTTCAAAAGGACAGAAATGTTAAAAAAAGCAGTGCGAAAAGTGTATTGAAATACAATGGAACCATATTGAAAAATAATAATATTCATTTCCCTTCGTTTTCCTTGTGTACAACCGAGCCAGGATTTTTTTGATCTTACTTTATATATAAAGTTATTACAACGCTAACACAAGACAATTTATACGAACATTGCAGACTTAAAGTCATCGCACATCACACGCGACTGATATGTATTTCACGTATAATTCTATGCCTGCATGTGTTCACTCAATGTATTGAACACCGATCTTGCAATCTCAATAATACTACAGCACTTAGTTTCATTTAATTGAGAATAATGAATTTCTACAAAATTAACGCCAAGTATATTCAACACTTGTGTAATAGTTAGTTTTGAGAAAAAAATAATGAATTATTTACGAGTAGATACACTTGTATTAAGAAATAGGGGCCAAAAAAAAACTTTAACATTTTTGGTAACCCTACAACTGATATGCGTATATAAAGTTAGTAAAACTGAACCTATAAAATCATTAACGCTTTTAATGTCTCTCGAAACCTCAGTACAAAACAGTAAGACGAATCTTTGTCCCCCGAGTAATAATATATGTTACAAAACAATACAGGGGTCTTAACGAGAAAACAGTTCAACTGTCTAGGGTAATAAATATGGGCATATGGGAAACATCTGTCGTCCGCAAAAATAACAACCGGAGCGTACCTGAACTTTTTATACGAAGTACCTTCATAAATAACCAATCGGACGGCCATTACGTAAAGTTACAGTGGGACCGTCACAACGTACAACGTAGTCTGTGTAACATACGGCACTAACTTGGCGCTGCGGCCTTCGAGGCTGTGGAGAACTTGAAGGGGAATATCTGAAAATAATTTTCAAATTTTCTTCTTTGGTGAAGAAAATTGGAAATTTGATTTTACAATTAAAATAATAAATTTGTTCATGTAAAGCCACGTGTATTGGAGTTTGACGTTTGTACAAGTGGCCGATTTCAAATCCCACCTATCTAATTTTTTTTTAGATTTTCCACAATTTTCAGGGCTCATTTTTATGTTCCGCAAGTATAAACTAAGGGCATGTCCAGTAAAGACGTTCGTCTATCGCATTTATTTTTGTGTCTCTTGAAGGTTACCACCACTATAAAGATCCAAAAACAATGCTTTTCACGATTTTGGGCAAATTTTAGGTGGGTTTAGGAAAGGGTATCTTATAAAACTTAAATTAAAGTGTCTGTAGTTACAACTTTCTTAAAAAATGTAATCACAGGGAAACGTCGAAACGTAGAATTATCATTAAAATAGGTTATTGTCGCTATAGGTAAGTAGAGATGATTTTGTTTATTTTTCACAAAATGGCGATAATTTTAATATTTTAATTTATGAGGAAATCAGTCCTCATAAACTAAAATTTTATTTTTGAGAACTGATGTCCTCATAAAAAAAATTTTTTGATGGTGTTCTCATAAAGTCTTTTTTCGGAGCTTTTGGAATAAATTGATGTCCTTATAAAGTCTTTTTTGGAGCTTTTACAATATATGTATGTAAAAAATAATAATTTTCAATGTAAAAATCGACTATGCATAACGATTCATCTACAATTACGAAATTTTTATAATGAAACATTTTTAATCAAACAATTAGAGATTAAGTTTTGGAATTTCCAAGTTAAAAAAAAATACAAGTTTGTATATAAAACATTATTGTAAGTCTAGGTACTTATTTTTATAAGAGAAGTTATATATTTTATACCAGCTATATTTCATTAATACCGCGCCCATATATAAATGCTCCTCCACCAACATTTTAATTTTATTACAATCCAAATATTTGCTTTTTTTGAACGGAAAGGCTTCCGTACTCCGAATGCTGTGCCTTTATCATTTTCATAATTTTTCCAATGAAATTTTGTGAATGAATCCATCACCATGGTGGTCCATCTTAATTTTGTGTGGGCGTTTCCCGGATTTAATATTGTTTCTATGCGTTTAGCATCTTTCTGAATGCGAATTGTGTCTTTTATGTATTTTCCACGATTTAATGCAATGGTCTGTTATTTAATGTGTAATCGAAAGATCACCAACTTCAATTGCTATCTTAAGAGTAATTTTGAAGGTTAAATGTTTATGTTAGAAATCGTATTAGAAATTATATTTTGTCATTCTATTTAAATTTTTCGGTTATGTTGAATTTAATTGTATGTCATGGTTAGATTAGAATATTAAAGTTAATGATTAAGTCAATAATTTTTCAGAATTTTATATACGGCTTACAATTTTAAAGTAAGGATGGGCGTTAAATTTGACTTAATATACCGTCCTGGAAGTTGCGAAGACCGATAAATGCTGGAAAATTTCTGGACCTAGTAGGTGCTTATGGATTATAAATATTGGTTAAAATTGGAGTTTAGAACTAGATTCCAGTTTCAAACACTTCTTGGAAATAGATTATATAAATAGATTAGTCCATTTATATTCTTAATTACATATATACGTTACAATTACATTTTTTATCGTTGCGAGGAATTTTCAGCACTATAATTCTTGTATAAAAGACCTAAATGTATAAAAGCATGAAAGAGAGTAAAGTAATACCAAAATGTGATTGTAAAATAATGCAGACGGACATACGAAAATACGATTAAACTGACTGATTAATATTGACTATTCCTACCTTGACAAGTGGGTTTATCTCAGCATCCCTCCAAGGACCCGTTACTAATACTGAATGTTACTAGTGAAGATAATTATATGCTCTTAAGGGTAACGAAAAGGGAGTTGCTGGTCACTAAACGGTCCGTTCGCAAACGATATCGTTTCGGTAACGTCTCTCTAACATATCGGCGAGGATACTTGAGATGATCAGATAATAAATAAGCCTCTTTTCATCTTGTATTCATTCAACAAGGTCTTCCAACCTTTGTCACACTTTTTGTCACTGTTCTGCTCCCATAAATTATAGCGTAATAATATATAGCTTATAATCTTTCTCAAAGTATGGGTTTTCTAATACAAAAGAGTTTTTAAAATTGAACGTATAATTTCAGAGATTAGCGTGAACATACAAATAAATTAAAAACTTTTCCGTTTTACGTGTTATCATAGAAAATATTTTATGTTTTAGATTATTTCAGCGTTTATTTAATAAAATAAACTATGTTTTGTTATTAAGTAAGCGAAACGAGACGTAAAAATTTAATTTACGGGAGTTGTAACATTTACGTAACGCTGGGAAGAAACGTACATTTAAATTAATTTAGTATTTTTTTAAAACGTTATGATTTTTAAACGTATTAGTAAACAAATTTGAAGCCATTAGGGTAACAGTTCGCACAGGCAATATTTATTTTTAACTACTCGTAAAGTATTTATAATATCTACCAAGTTACAAATAAATAAACAAACTTTTTCGTTTTGTGTGTAGTTATAGATAATAATTTATATTATATTTTTTAAATTAGCTTTTAATCAATAAAATTAACAGTGTTTTGCTATTAAGTAAGCAAATTGAGAAGTAACAATTTAATTAACGGTAATTGTAACATTACATAGTGCTGGAAAGAAACATACATTTAAAATAATTTTGATATTTGTTACAAATGTGACGATTTTTAAAACGATTTACGCAAAAATTTCAAGCCATTAGTGCGTCAGTTTGCGTAGGCCACATTTATTTTTAACTATTCGTAAAATATTTATAAAATGTAACCACTACTTAATTTTGATACACGCATAAAGTGGCTTAAAATATTTTTCAATTTTCCCAATTAAAATACTTCCCACATAGCTATCGCGATTCGTCAACTAAAAATATGAAAACCTGGATACTTGAGCTATTTCAGCACGCAGCGAGGCGAGCGTATTGTTTAGAGCTACGCTCGCTCTACGCGGATAGTTACCTTGGCTTTCCATATTTCACGTCATTCCGTGCCATAACGTTCACGTGACGTGCGTGCCCAGTTACCGAGCGCCGGTGAAAACCGAGCGGCGTATTTCGTTATTTTCTCAAGATTTAATAAATACAGCTTACGCATTTCTTGGCCAGCAATGTAAGATTAAAATGCCACGTGGATTAGGAATGATTATTTTCATCTGATAGAGCTATAAAAAGGCTACTTAAAATTCTTAAACCAATAAAAAAGAAACATGAATTGTATGCGAGAAGAAATGTATCAGCTGTAAGGGTTGTTTTAAGTTTTTTGTCATATAATTAAAATTTGATATATCTAGGTTGGGGGTGAATTTACGGGGAGGTCTGCTATGCTATGCATAAAGTAGATTTTTCCCTATTTCCAAGAGGGTCTTGATATATTTGTCTTGTTTTTTGTTTATTAGTTAACTTGAGCATAGACTAGATATTGAGTTTATATAGGTTATATTGATGTTTTGGTAAAATCATCGAGTTTCGCAGCATGGAGTCAGAAAGCTACGAATTTTATTCAAAACATCCGTTGGCACTTTCGCCACATATGCAGGCGCTTTCTATTGGCCAAGAAATCAGCCAGTTGCAGACAATTGTGCAGTACTTAGACGATTATTGATTGGTTTTGATGTAATCATTTTTACTTTACATACTTACAGTCGAAAGTAGTCAAACTAGAAAAGTGAAGTTAATATGTGATATGTGAACCTACTTTGCGGAGAAATCTTTTACTCCGTGTAAACATGTATGTATGTCTTTTACATATAAATAACTAATAAACCAATTTTTTGGCGTTTGAACTTTTTAGTAACAAAACGGTTCACTAAGCATTTCTTACGAATTTCACAGATCATTTTTTTTACAAATTTTACTCAAGTAACGATGTGGAACATATGGTAATAATTTTGCAAAAAAAATTTAATAACTGCGGAACCGCTGGGAACTTTATCAAACGGTTTCTACTGTTGTCTTCAAGACATTGAATAGAGTTATCTTCCTGCAGAATTTCATATTCAACTTTACACCTGTGTATACATACACATACAAACATACACACGTAATGTTTTTTGCGTGTGTTTGATGTACGTGTTAAGCCTTGAGCCACAGTCAGTTTTACATAATTTTAAAGATCGAATTCTTTCCGACAAACAAGGATATAATAAAGATACCCGTTGGTGGCTATTTAAAAAAATCTACTTTACAATTCTTTATGATTCAGTATACAGAATTCACGGAAACACATCGACGACCGAAGCCCAACAGTGGGCTTGGCCACGTTGCGTGTCCCCTATCGGAAGCGATCGCCACAAAAGAAAATGCGAGGAAAAACTTTCCATAACGACGGCCGTTTCCCCAACGCGGCGAGGTCGCTACACGTCAACTTTCGTACATAATCTCGAAATATAGGATAGGCGTGTATATACAAATAACTTCGTGAGCTACTCAATTGGTGTATATCTGATTAAAGAGTATTATATTTGGATTTTTTTATTACTTTCCACGAATTGTTAGGAACCGGTATGGCCAGTATCACCTAAAAACTGAGCGGTTATCTGTTTACATGTTTACTTATTTATTTCATAAAAACGCCATACTCAATTTCGAGATTGATACAAATCGCATGAGTAAGTTCCATAAAGATAAATGGCTTTGAAATATAGTGAAGTAGCGGGTAAAACAGAATTACGAGCAAAGCTGATGTCCTACTGTTGTATGTGGCGAATCGGTGACCGACTTTTGTCGGTCAAGGTCTTGAGATCGGAAGTACAGTTTGAGATACATGCAGATTAATATGTTTTATTATCACATAACATTCAAGTTTCTTCACATGTTTTACAGAGTCAAGTTTCTACGTCAAGCGATTTTCGAGAACAACGGCTAAGATAGATGAAGAGACGGACCACATGGGTGATCGTTCCGTTTATAAGAGGTCCGTTTTTCCTTTTTGGACATTGAACCCTAAAAAGATTCTAGAGAACTTATTGCATTTATTTAGTAAAACTTTTAGTGGGCTTGAAGCTGTTATTTTCTTGCGAATCAGGGGGTTATGCGTGAAAAACATCGGGCCGACAAGCATATTTGGAAAAATTACAAAATTTAAGGAATTATAAAAGTTTCAATTTAACGATTAGACCAGGATGGCAATACTGAATTATGTTGCTATTAGATCGAATGAGATAGGGAGATATCTCCATTCTTTCCCAACCTTTAAGTTTGGAAGCTCATTGCTCGCTTATTTAAAAAAAATAACTTCTTTCTTACTGTTTTTAACCAATCTACACTTTCATCACATTTTATTAAAAACGTTTAAAAATGAATTACAAATTGAGAAACAGTCAACTACGCCATTGTTAATTTTTAAGGACATACTGCGTAAATAGGGGGAAGTAACGTAAATTGTAAGAGATAATAGTATAATTTATTTATTTTGTTAAACTTCACTGGTGAAAGTACTATTATTAATTATAATTATTGATTCCAAAAAACCATTAAGCAAAGGCGTTGTTGTTTATCCAGTTATCGAAATCTATACGCCAACATATATCTGGTCACCTATAGCCAGAGTGTTCGCGAATCCGAATCATTTCCCAATTCGGTGCTGACGCAGGATAATGTGTGGAGGGAAATCAGTCAGGCCGCGTCGAACGCCCATCCGCAGTACGCTTTGGCAGCCGACTGCGAGATCGAAACAAAAAAAAAGAAAATATTCGCGCGCACATTCTAATCCGTTCCATTAGGCAATTCAATATCGCCGACGGCCGCGATCAACATACGCACGCGCTCCCTTATCAATAAATATTCATTTTTCAAACTCACGCCGCGGGTCGGTAGGAAATTGTAAATGAAAATTATTACCGCTAATGGTATTTGCGTATCGTGAGGGCCCACAAAGGCCTCAGCTCGGCGGGCCGCTCGTTTGGAAGGCCAATATAATTACCCGGCAAATAGCGTAGCAACAATAATGGCCTTTTTATGAATAATGCCAGAGACTAGCTTCTACGCCGTAGAGCCTAATTATACCTGTGTATAAATATGTTATACGATCGGTGTAAGACGTCTAGCCGTACAGCGAACAAATGCTGAAAGGAGTGAATAATGATTTCATGAAGGATTTCGATTTCATTGTCTTTTTATTTGTGGGCGTCTATTTGTGGGTAAAGCGTCGAATTTCTTTTGTACGCGGCCGCCTTGGAAGCCAACAGTCAGGTTTGCATTGACAAATAAATTTTATTCATTTATAACGTTGGTTTGGAAACTACGCATTACCGTTTGACCTTTAGTTTTTCAATTTATAGGCAGGTGCTGCCTCTGAATAAAAGCAAGTTTCGCTAAAAGAAAAGATTTAAAACAAAATAATTAATTCGATTTTAGATTCATTGTTTTGAATTTCTAAAAAAGGAAATTTAAATTTGAATTGAGAAGATAGTTTTGATTAGATATGATGCTGGTCAAGTGCGACTTCGTGACGTCAGGGTTTTCGTGCTAAAACATATATATATATATATATATATATATATATATATATATATATATATGTGTGTGTGTGTGTGTGTGTAAATAAATATAAAATTTTAATCATGTCATAGTTTAAAACTACATATTTTATAAATCATTATGTACATAATTAGCATTAATAAAAATATTTTAGCCCACAAATACTCTTGTTTAACTGCCTTTTGACACTGAAAGAATGTTATTTAAATTATCCTTTGGGGAACTTACCAGAAATATAAGTGTGGCTGAAAATATTCACAGCACAGTATCACAGGAATTTTTCATAACATATATTTTACTCATTTGGTTGATCTGAAAACAAAAGGCTGTTATATATTTTGGGTACAGACAACTGAAATCTTGTTATTTTTCGTTAGTAAAAGCATTTATTTAGATATTTTTCTCTACCTTACAATAAATAACAAGACGAACAATCTAACACAACTTATGATGATTTTATCGAAAACACTAATAATACATTTCTTCCACGAAAATATAACAAAGGCACATTTCATACGTAGTTAGGGACATAATATAAAGAGAAAAATGCATGTAATATAAGTCACAATTGATGTCCTTCGTTATTTTTATATTATTCAAGTAAACATTTGTCAAAGCCAGTAATATGAAGTTAACAAATAAAATTGACGCGCCTTTAAAGTTGCGGACGCAAGGCGGCGCTGTTGTCACGCATCCAGCCAATAGCAGTGAAAGAAATGTTATAAAAGTGCAATGACATAACTAACAGAACTGTAATGAGCTATCCTTATTTAAAAAAAAAACTTACAAATTCAAAATGCCAGCAGTACTTATTTTCCGGGACGTCTCACATTTTATCATATTCGAAGTGTCTTTCCAGCAAAATAATTGTAATTTTTATGACATATATAATATACAACAGTGTATTTTTGTTTCTACGAAATAGATATTATTATAAAAGATGGTTTCCAGCCAATAAATATTGACGGAGCACGACTGGAAATTGGGAGTACTAATCTAAGGTAGGCCATGTCATTTTAATTTTTTAAACAGAGGTTAACATTTCTGACCGAGTAGATATACAGAAAAGAAAATCTAGATTTGTCAATAAGTAATATTCAACTTTGATTATTACGCGATTACACATTAAATAAGCACATGTTAGTGAAGTGAATTATATACTTCTTTCCTTTATTAAGTTGAAAGAAAACTTAAGTTTAAATTTTGTTTTACATATTAACAAATGAGAGGAGCCTAACCAAAATTTCATTAGTTTGTTACCAAATCTTATGCGGAATCTTGTACGGTCCTGTGGAAACAAAGCTTTCTTGAGAGTTCAGTGAGAAATTTATCGATTAATGAGCGCCGAAATGTACATTTCGTTCAAAAATAGTATTTTATTAAGGCACAAAACAACATACAAAGTTTGTAACTTAAATCGGAACAAATATTTGGCTATAAACTATAACAAAATAAAATAATATTTTGTTTCTTCTATGTTTTGTGTGTTACGAGCTATAACTGCTATGCAAGATGCTGTCTCTGGCATCTGGTGACAAAAATGAACTTTTGGTTACGCTATTGTCGTTTGTCCCGATATAAAACAGAGTGTATCTTAAATCGCTTTCAATTATGTGAAGGTAAACGGTGAACAATTAAAACACTTCATTACCTTGTTAATTTGCTTATTTAATATGTATTTACATAATATTTATAGTTAAACATTACATACAACAAAGAAGATCGGCAAAGGCTCATGTAATGTTGGGCCCAATTGTTACAAGAAAAAGAAACGACTCAAGATAAATCTTGTATTTAATTATGAAAAGTCAGTTTATTTTTCACAATAGTTTGTGAATGATATTTCCACGGAACTCTTTGAACAAAAACAAAGTTCAAATTATGTCTTGTTATGTCCTTTATACAAAAACATATATTAATCAGAATGAAGGTGGGAGAGAGTTAGCGCTACGCGCTGCCTGCTGCATTTTGTCTTTATTTTACTCCATCTGCTCACTCATATGCGCTCAATGTTACGCGCTGTCCAGATAATGAGGAGTGTTTCATCGTCTCGTTCGTTCGTGACGTTTCACTTTTTATTGGTTAGATTCCCATCCCAAACGTTGTTAAGAAACTTTGTTTCAATTATGCTTATATTTACAGGAGCAGAGTAGTTAATAATATAGCACTGCTCTTAAGTTAATTTTTAAAAGTAGTGAAACACATTCCAATTAACGTATCAAATTCATGAGAATGTTAAATGAAAAACGACATTTTAGTCGAGACTACCACCGGACAAGCTTTTGTGATGAAAATCTGTCACAAATAAAGAATATGAAATTATTCACCACAAAGGAGTTTGTTGCAGATGCGCAAGTTTTCACTGAAACATCTTTTTTTCGTAAAATTTCAATACAATCACATATCACCATTTCCTTTTCTGCTTTTAACATCCCAAAGAGAGAAAAAACACCTTTTTGCGGTTGCGAAAAAATTTGGTTAGTGTGATTCCTAAATTGCAAAAAGTACACTAAATTTTACCGATAAAATTAATGGAACTGCGAGATGCTTTCTATTTATATATTCATATCAATACATTTATTTTAGTAGTTTGTTATTATTTGTAAACTTTACTAAAACTTACTGAAAAATATTATAAAAATTTCGAATTAATTATAATTAAGAAGTCTTTTTTACAAAGTTCTCTTTGTTTTGTAAATAGTCCATATTATTTTTCTCATATAAAAGTAATAAAGCCTATACATCAAATCATATATAACTGTTACATAAGTGCCGTTAATATCAATTTATATATTAATTTTACTTAAAAAGTCATATATAATTTAGCACATATATTTTTGTAACACTATAAGCCTAGACTCATATGTGTTTTGTAATTTTTTCGTTAATAATTAATTTAATTACGACCAACTAGGCGTTAATTAAAGCACGTATATTTACTTAATACTCCAACTTGTGGTTCATTAGAATGTTTTTGCGTAAATTTTTTTATTATTAATTTACATTTCCCAGCGTCGGTTTCAAAAATTAACAAACCATAAAGACAATGAGTACTGAACACAATAATAAAAAAAACATAAAATACGGCAATAATAATAATATCGTTAAAATTTGCTTCCACAGTTGCTAGTCGATCACACCGTACGACATACAAATAAAATACGACAACAATAATAATATCGTTATAATTAGCTTCCACAGTTGCTAGTCGATCACACCTTATGACATACAAATAAAATACGACCATAATAATAATATCCTTATAATTTGCTTCCACAGTTGCTAGTCGATCACACCTTATGACATACAAATAAAATACGACAATAATAATCACATCGTTATAATTTGCTTCCACAGTTGCTAGTCGATCACACCTTATGACATACAAATAAAATACGACCATAATAATAATAATATCCTTATAATTTGCTTCCACAGTTGCTAGTCGATCACACCTTATGACATACAAATAAAATACGACAATAATAATAACATCGTTATAATTTGCTTCCACAGTTGCTAGTCGATCACACCTTATGACATACAGACTAACAATTTACAACCATAAAATGAAATGTTGACATTTTAATGGCATATTAAAAGCGAAGTAGCACGACATTTCACTTACCCAAATTGGCTGAATATTATTCGAATTGGACTCCGCTCGACCGTCACTCGATAAACGTCTTCGTTTAAAGCGAATGAGAGACAAAAAAAGCGCAAAACAAGCTTCTAATTCTCGTCGAACGAAAGGTAAAATGCTGGCGGGATTTAATTCGGCGGGTGGGCGGAGAAATTGAGAAGTTTCATTCGGCGATGAGAACAATCGAAGGGATCGTCGCGAGTGCTAATTATTCAAGGCGCAGCACTCTTGCCGCCCGCCCCTGCACGCCTCTAATTGGGGAGGAGACAGGCTGGTGTCTTCTTCGGGGGAGAATATTTCTTTTCGCACGTTCGAATTGTCACAATTTATTTTTAATATTGAAATAATAAATTCATTACCAAGAGGAGTTGTACAGTTTATTGCACATTCTACATTAGGTCAAGCGTAATGCCTTATGAGCTTGCTGAGTCTATTGCCGGTCATGGTCGAGGTATATTTATAAATGTAGGAATAGAGTAGTTGACTACTCATTCAGGAATAGTTTGGTTGAATGTTTCTTTCTGTACATTCGAATTCTCACAATTTATGTTTAATATTGAATAAATTTGTCACCAAAAGGAGTTGTGCAGTTTATTGCACATTTAACATTAGGTCAAATGTATTGTCTAAGTAGTTGACTCTATTGCCGGTCATAGTCGAGGTATGTTTATATATGTAGGAATAGAGTAGTTGACTACTCATTCAGGAATAGTTTGGTTGAATGTTTCTTTCTGGACATTCGAATTGTCACAATTTATGTTTAATATTGAATAAATTTGTCACCAAAAGGAGTTGTGCAGTTTATTGCACATTTAACATTAGGTCAAATATAAAGTTTAAATAGTTGACTCTATTGCCGGTAATAGTCGAGGTATGTTTATAAATGTAGGAATAGTGTGGTTGACTACTCGCTCGAATCGTTCATTGAGGAATAGGTTATTTGAATGTTTCTTTCGGTACATTCGAATTGTCACAATTTATGTTTAATATTGAATAAACTTATCACCAAAAGGAGTTGTACAGTTTATTGCACATTTAACATTAGGTCAAATGTAATGCCTAAGTAGTTGACTCTATTGCCGGTCAAAGTCGAGGTATGTTTATAAGAAAATATAGGAATAGAGTAAAATGTAAATACGGTAGCTGAACAATGAGCGCAAGTATCGTGTGTACGAAAAAGATGACAAATAATTGTGATTATTATTTTCATTTTTCTGAAAAAAAATCATCTTTAAATTTATTTTAACAAAATTCAACTATTTTTCAGTAAAGGAATAACATCTTTCTTTGTCCGACACTTAGTCCCTGACACCGTGTTTACTAATTCTAAGTATTAGACTTATTTCATACTTTTAGACAAAGTTTACAATTAGTTTTCCTTGGTGATATTTCAAAATGTTTTCAAAAAATTGCAGAAAACATTAAAATAAACTTATTTTACTTCATCATCACATTCTTATGTAGTTATTATTGGAGTAACAGAATACTGAGTAATCCAGGAAATTCAGATATAAATTAATATTGAAATGGTCATCATTTCAAAATGAATTTAAGCCATATTATCGTTACTCAATAAAAAGACTGAAAACATTAAATTACTAAAATATATCTATTCTGTCCACATTTTAAACCATTTTGCAATTTCGAATAAGTATTCATGACAAGGCATCAGTGAGCCATTTTGTAAGTCCAGTTGTTACCGGCAGTGGTTAATGGTAGTTTATGTTATAGTAGTCAGTTACATCTTCCAAGGTGTGATCATATAACCAATAGGTATTTTTCATAACTTTTTAACTTTCTAATAATAATATCTATGCAATATCATAATGTGACATTCAGTGACACCACGTTGGTGCCACATGACAATATCATGAATAACATAATAGTAAATAAATCTTATATTGGTTCATATACTTTCAAAAATGTGGAGAGAATTAAAAATATTGAAATTTTTATGTTTTAATAACATGTTTTACGATTTTTAAAAAAAACATTGGCGACAGGCGATAGAATCTAAGCGAGATCTACCAGTTCCTGGCAAAAGAATCTTAGTTATACGATTTAATGTTAATATATAATAAATAAATTATATGTATATATATATATATATATATATATATATATATATATATATATATATATATATATATATATATATATATTTATATATATATAAATATTTCTCTTAGATACTAAATAATATAATAATAGAAACACTGTTTAAATTACTTACGTAATTCTCACGTGATATGAGTACAATCAAACAAAAAAATAGACATTACTTCTCAATTTTTCGACATTTTATAGAGATGATATGCCTCATTTCACTTCTGAGACCTAAATTGTATAATATTAAAAATTTATCAAAATTTCGAATCCAGTAGTTTTTGCGTGATACGTGCACAACCAAACAGACAGAAAGACACACAATCCAAAAACGGACAATTTGTTTCTGTACCCTCGCGCGGCGCGTCGCACTGCGCCAAAACAATTACTAAAAGTGAAGTTTGGCAAATGGAATCTAGTTTAATAATAAACATATTATAGAATGATGACATGGTATTGCGCCATCAAACAGTAGACTCCACGAAAGTTCATTACGACGTTTAGAAAGCTATGGCACAAGAATTGGTATATAGAAAGAACTTTTATAAAGTATATAGAAACTCAAAGCGATAATAGTGGGCCAAAAATATCCAAAAACGGTTCACGATTTTCTAACTCTACTTCATTTTCATGCGCGGCCCTCTCGCAAGTAACTACAATCGAAAGCCTTGTTTTTCCACGTGGCTGATCTTGGACACTGACATCGCCCGTACCCGGCCGGGACAGATCGAGTCCCGAGATTGTCCCACCGTAAATTCAATCTACGGGACGTAGGACCGTGAAGAGGCTGCCGCAGTTCGCTACGAGGACGCTACGTATATTTCAGTTTAAATTATTATGAAAATTACATTTTTGTGTAGTTTATTTTCGAGGCGGATGAGATACGGCTTATACGTATTTGAAACCCTTTTAAAGTTTCATTAGTCGATTGGCAGATTATTTTGTTTACGTAGATCAATTTAATCGGATTTGATATACCACTAAACGAAACAAGAATGTTATTATAGATGAATCTTTGCTAATATCCCACCTGAAGATGTAATACAATGAAACCTAGGTCGTGGTAAAGAAATTAAAGATAGTAGAAATAATACTACATCACGTAGTTTCATTTAATTGTGAATAATGAATTTCTACAAAATTAACGCCAAATATATTCAATATTTCAATGTTATTATAGAAATTGTTTATTAAAGTGTTAACTTTTGAAAAGCGAAAAAATTAAAAGTTTAAGTGAAATTTCTAAAATGCGGCGATTTTTGACCGTGATTCTACTATCTTTAAGTTTCTTTTAGCAAAGATCTTTGCTAATGTCCCACCTGAAGATGTTGTAATACAACGAAACCTAGGTCGTGGTAAAGAACTTGAAGAATGTAGAAATAATACTACATCACGTAGTTTCGTTTAGTTGTTTATTCTAATTAGTTTTCAAATTTGCAGCTGTATGTGCCCACTTTGTAAACAGTGTGCCTTCTTCTGCCTTCTTTTTGTAAACATTAATTAATTTTATAAACTAATGAAATTATTTAGGTAGTGCAAACGTATCTGTTATTTATTCCATGCATAATTCTCAATCGTTTCTGAAAAAAGAAGTCAGTACTAAACTTGCAATTAAAAAATATCAAAGCTATTCGTGAAGCATTGAAGGCAATAAAAAGTCTCAAGCGGCGATTTCACATATTCGTTAAAAGCTTTTTTATACCTACTCTCTGAATATTTTGGCCTACGAAAATGTCTGCTGAAAAGAAAGATCTTCAAAACGATAGAAGGCAGTTCCTATCCAGTATTAAATAAAGCACTGCCAGTGAAAAAGGTCTTGTGGTTAAAAGGAATATA
This sequence comes from Druceiella hillmani, assembly GCA_039881145.1. Lineage (NCBI taxonomy): Eukaryota > Metazoa > Arthropoda > Insecta > Lepidoptera > Hepialidae > Druceiella > Druceiella hillmani. The sequence goes on along the minus strand of JAYKKI010000069.1, from coordinate 5,443,820 downwards.
CCAAATTCTTTTTAGAAATAGGCGGTATTTCTAAAAAGAATATACCACCTATTTCTAAAAAGAATATACCACCTATTTCTAAAAAGAATATACCACTTATTTCTAAAAAGAATATACTACCTATTTCGAAAAAGAATTCGGATTGGAATCCACAAAGGAATATTAAGTGTGGAGGTACGAAACAGGCGGACTGTGATAATGGAATTAGAGAACTTCAGCGACACTTGGTGTGAAGCAAAATATGACACCCAGGATCGATCAGCGTGGCAAAGTACCACGGATACTGCTTAACTTACCAAACTAATACATAATATCAAATAGAAGTAAATTTTAACAAGTTTTTTTCATGGCGAATTACTGAATTGATTTAAGTAAATTATCTTTGACATAATACAAAATTGTACACGTATCTTGACTTTAACTAATCGTACAATTTATAATATTTAAAGTGAATTATATTGAATAGAGTAAATATTTTTCATTCTGGCTACAACATACAATCCATAAGGCAAACTTGGTCAAATTCCTTAGGCGGCACACTATCCACAATCGCCCTCCCCTGGGCGCGTGGCCGGCAATAAACATTGCAATTATCGTCCGCAGAGCCCATAATATATTTATAAGGCACACAAGTCAAAGAGCTTAATGCGAGCTTCTGTAAGCTCTGAGCTCGTCTCGACTAGCCGGGAGCTTTTGCGTGTAATGATCGCGGAAAGCGCGGCGTCACTCCCGCGAGACCCGCCGCGAGACGAGCCGCAATTTATGGCGCGCTCTCGCCATAAACTTTACATTTGTTTGTTGACGCACCTGCCATGGTGGGCGGCATGAAACGAATCTATAAATGTTGAGCTTGCGTTGGGAAAGCTTTTTAGGTAATGAGCGGTAATTGGAGTTAAATATATCGTATTTGCGCGTAATTAGAAAAATTGCAAAATTGTGACCGGTTGGGTTTTGGAAAAATATGTTGTTATAGTTTTGTTTGTTTAGTTTTCGTTCTCTAAGAAAGAAAAACTTGGAATAGTTAATTTATTATATTTTATTTTATTAATTACTTTTCATATTAAGTGATTCCATTTTCACTAATTGTACTTATTTGTTCATACTGATTTATTATTAAACTTAAGGAAAACCTTATTAATGACATAGTTTGAAGAGAATTATCTAAATATCGCATATCATCAAGGAGAGTTACACTCGACAGAGGATTTAACATGGGCAAGTATTTAGATTTATGAATCGTCGGCGGACCGGTTGTACGTGAAGGCAACAGATAAAATAAAGCATGCGATTTTACCTTAATAGACCATATATAATTATGCTGTAACTGCAGTTGCTGAAAAATCGAATGAGGAGTTCTGTTATATGTCAGACCTATTTATTGAAAGTGGCCTCGCTCGCGTGGAATTAGTATTTTTCAGAATAAAATATACTTCCATAATACACATGATATATTTACCAAATTTCATAAAGATCGACTCGACTCAATGATCCACAAATCAAGAAACTAACTCGCTTTCAAGTTTATTGCATTATTTAAAGCGTTTATGCACCATCCATCAAGCGTGACTAGCAGAGAGAGACGTTATATGAAATTGTTAAGTTCGGTCTGACAGAGCTACTCATACTGCGATGGAAGAGAAGAAGAAGTATTCTGTTTATTTATCACATGAGCTAAAATTGATAAGGCGCGCACGCGCGCGCGTACGCACGCACGCGCTCACGCACAGACGTGTACACCCACACACACACACATCTACTGGCGTAGATGGCGAAGAGGGATAAACGAAATGAGAGAAGAGTGGTGCTTATGGGAATTACAAAGGTACAATATCGTAAGACGATCCTTGAATACGAGTGTTGATGGTAAATTTTGTTCGGAAGGGTTAACGTTATTCCATAATTAATGGTAAGAGAAATGAGTATTAGCAGCAGTAAAGTGTGATGTATTGAGTGGAGAGGAAGAGGGTGGATTATGAGGTTTAAAGGCTTAGACTATATTTGAATGCAATCGCAGAACTATAGAAAAAGAAGTAAAAATAAAATGATGTTCCTTACATTAGTAATTTTCTACAGAAGTTAAAATAAAATAAGTTTTTTTTTATTTTTGTTGATATTAGGATCAAATTGCTAGTGCAGATTAAACAATATTGATGGATATATTTATAATAGTGAGAAGAACGTTTGGGTTTTTGTAACATAAAAACTAAGATTGTACTTTAATGAAATCGTAAAAATATAAAAAGAAGACTAAAAATAAAATAATGTTGTTTATATTTGTAATTTCCTATTTAGGTTAGGGTTAAATTGCAAATGTAAATAAAACAACCATCTATGGATGTATATTGAGTGGCTAAGAAAAGAACGAATTTTTGTGGTTTAAAGTTAAGACTGGACTTGAACGCAAAAAAAGTATAGAGGTGTAACGGTAAAATAATATTTTTACTTCAGTAATTTTCCAAAGTAATCAGGATCTAATTGGAAATGCAAATAAAACGACCGTTATATATAGATATATATATATATATATATATATATATATATATATATATATATATATATATATATATATATTGGATGTTGGGAAAAGAGAAGGTTTTGTGATGAAAGACTAAGACTGACTTTGAATAAAATCGAGATATTATAGAAAGAAGAGTGGAAAGAAAATAATGTTTTTTATATTATTAATTTTTATTATATAGTTTAGGGTCGAATTACAAATGCGAATAAAACAAATTAATGTGTGTGTCTGATTGTTGAAACTGACGAGTGGGTTTTTGTAATAAAATGACTAAATCTGCATTTGAAACAAATCATAAAACTATAGAACGAAGAATAAAAATAAAATCACTTTTTCACATTAGTAGTTTTTACAGGGTCAAATTGAAAATACAAATAATAGAACCATTAATGGATATATTTTAAGCGTTGAGTCTGACGAGTGGGTTTTTTGTAAAATAAAAATTACGATTGCAATTGAATAAGTTGCAAAACTAAATATAAAATAATTGCGATTGCAAATCAAACAATCATTAATGGATTGATATATATTTTGTGTAATTCATTTTTGCCTCTTTGTTTTTTATTTAAAATGCTATTTACGAAAATGCTGTTAAATATTAGTGTAAAAAGTGCTGACTATGTTAATCTAGAAAATATTTATAGCTTTATCAGACTTTTACTCGCTGCCTTATTCAGCAGTTTTGTGGATCATACGAAATGTTTCGCAGAATCATTTTTATCGTGGGTATGTCAAAAAAGGCACATAATTCTTCCTCAATAAATCCGTCATATAACAACATTTACATATTGCCATGCAAATTATTGATAAAATTAGTTTTCCAATTGTTAAATGGAAAAATTTCGTGTTTTATATGATAAAATACGATATTTTTCGAAACACTTCCGTTCTTCTACAAACTTCCACTCCACTAACACTTTCGTACTTCCGCTAGTTATGCTCATTTTGTAAAATCGGTCTCTATAACCGAGTTATCTAGGAATACCCCACTTTCTCACGGTACACATTGCTTAGTCAACTGATCGCGGTTGCATCAGAATGTGATTTGTTTGGGATGAGCGAGAACATATTTCTTGATATGCATTATCTTTATGTATTTGTTATGGATTTAGTTTTAGTATCGTTATTGAAGCCTATATATTTGTATATAAATGTTTGCAAATAGCAAAAAATATATTAAATAAATAAATAGATATTTTCTTCTTGGTGACATATGAGGCGTTTGTAAATACTGTTTTTTGCTGGTTCTCTGATCCTAAAGTGGATCGGTAACAGTTCATAGAAAGTTAGGCCCAGGTGGCATATGGATAAAAATTGACATTATTAAACTGATAAAATTAAAAAATAAGCTTCTTAAAAATCGCCCATCAGACAAATGAGGAATCTTGTATTTCTTATGAAAAGTCAGCTTTTATTCTACTATTGTTTTTAACGTTATGTCGACGGATCTCTTTGAACCAGCAAGATGAAATAAAGTGCAGATTGTATTCCGTTATATTCTCCATACGTAACATATTAATCTACAAATCGTAGTGTATTGAAAAAAAACACGTAAAATTCGAAAAGAGCAAAAAGATATCCACTTTGACAATATAAAATGATTGTCAAGTCAACTGACTTTTATTATATTTAACAGTTTATTTTTAGTTAATAAAGTCAGTTAAAAAACAGTCGGTATGTATTATTTTCTGTAATTATTTCTAAAAAGTTATTACACACTTTGTTAGAATTTTATTGTTATTTTTATTTGTTATTAACATTTATTGATATACTAAAAATATGCTATATGCATATTTATGAAGATACTTTTTTCGCTTGCTTACAAATTGTATTTTATTTTTTGCTCTCTTCTGCTTGTCGATTCCTGAATAGTTTGCTTTTTATATTTTAAAAAATGTCAGCCTTCTTAAAAATTATTTTTTATTTACACAACGTTGAGTCTATTTTCGCTGGACTTCTTCTATAGTATATAATTTTAATGCAACTATTAAAATGTTCAAGATATTAACTTACAAGTATTTGCAATATCACTCTTAAGACAACTAGAATTGATCGAAAACTAAAAAGAATTAAGTTGAACACAAGTAACTACCCTGTAGCGCCTTCACAATTCACAATTCTCAAATATGTTCATGTAACTTAAACATATATATTACAAACAGTTCAATATAAAGTAAAAACATGTATTTAAAAAAAAACATGTATAAAAAAAATTATTTCCTCCATATTTCAGAAACTATTGAACCTAAAATTATTAAAAAACGCGATTTTTAGAAGCCTACCCAAAGCTTGTGGAGAAAATATAACTATGATTCCATATGTCATAGTTTATGAGATATTGTCAATAACATACGTGTCCCCCTACTTAAATATAATAAGTATTTATAAATATTTATTGCACTAGGATAAGTTATAATATAATTAAGTGATGAGTTATCATCATAAATAAAATAATTTTACTTCAAATGCCGTATGGAATGTTTTGCGAGCCAGACGGATACTTGACCTAATTTTATATTTTTCGTCGGGTGCTTGTAATGAAAATGCAACTTGAGAGTACTCTACGCTTTTTTATATTAAAGTTTATTATTTTTAACTTAAGTTTATCCAAAACGATATAAGTTTTACTCATTTTTCAGGTTTTTCCTTTTCGCTCCTGTTATTATATAAAATTATTTTTTATTTTTTAGGTCATGTGCATCAAAAGCGTGATTTTTTAGTTTTATTAAACTATAATTTTATTTCCCAAAATTTTAGTCAAGAAATTATTGTATTTTTATTGGTTCTTGATACACGTGTCAAGAATTAATGACAATATACTAATTTAAATAATTCGACGTGTGAAAATGGATGAAAATTTAATTCAATATAAAAAATATAATAAAATTTAATCAGTTACATTCATACAAACATACATACACAGAAGTGGAACTAATATAAAGCGTGTTAATAAGAATGTTAATAGATATAAAGTATATTTATTTAATTGGTTATATCGAAAATACTTCCTAGATTATATTTTTAAGTGAAAATATATTTTGTGAATAACAATGCTTTCCTACTCATTACAGCGTTACGGGTAGAAAAGGATTAATTTTAACTTGAATTGAATTGTTTATTTCTATCTTGTTAAATAAACAAAATCGCCAGACGAGCGCTATGGTTAAAGCCTCTTTCAACCTGAATCCTAAACCTCTTTCGTATTTTTCTAGGCCTAAATGCTAATTTACCTCCCGGCGGTACGCACTAAAAAAACAATTGATTCAACCGTCCGCTCCGAACCCACAATCCATATTGAATCGTAACTCCGCTTATCAGTCACTGCGATAACACAAATTAATAACGCGTCAGTGATTGAAACCGGAATATTATTTTGATTCAAAATGCGTCCCACGGACCGATCCCGGATCGTATCGTACTGGTCACTCGGGAAATCAACGGATTTTGCCGCCATTTGTGAGAGTCCATTAATGATCATATATTTCTGTGGACCTGGGGCGGGATGGATCCTCAACGTTTTCATATCTTTAAAAGCTACCTTAATTTTTTTAATTAACAAGCTGAGTCATCTTTTCCTACAAAAATACTTACTTTTTTTAACAAAAACAACCTTTGCTAATATATTGACCACCTGAAGATGTTGTAACACAACGAAACCTAGGTCGTGGTAAAGAACTTAAAGAAAGTAGAAATAATACTACATCACGTAGTTTCATTTAATTGTGAGTAATGAATTTCTACAAAATTAACGCCAAATATATTCAATGATTAAAAACAATAATTAATTAAATCCATAATAGTTAGAAAATTTAGATTTTATTGACATTAGCGATATTATTTGACATGTTTGGAAAATTATTACATTTAATGAATTATCATGTTATACACTACATATTGACATATTATCTTATATGTCCCCGATCAATTTAATGTGCTAACAAAAGAGCACGCGATAGCGAAAACTATTCATCAAATCTAGACAATGACTGCGCTGTTTAAAGGGTTGTAAGCTCCGGTAGTTAGTATTTTTATTAAATTGTTTATATAGATAAATAATTGTCATATAAATCAAATTCATAAATGTATATAATATATTGAGCTTATTACTCTTTGATGGATTTGTTTCATAATTCATTATTAACTAAATAAAAGTTTATATTAAATATATTGCTGATGTAATATTTATTATGTGTAATAAAAAAATGGGTACTCATAGTTTAAATCAAATTGGACTCATTTAACCTATTCTATAAAATAAGTTCATTACCTTATATTGGACTCACGGAAAATTCTTTTACTTTATTAGTAAAAAGCAATTTGGCAACACGAACATTAAGGAAGAGAACAGAAAAAGATGAGAAAAAATTATGAAAATAAGCAAAACATTATCTATACCATAAGTAAAAATATGACTTGAGCTAAGCTTAGCTTTCAATAATGCATTAATTTTTTTTCATCAGTAACCTATTACTTTTAATTTATACATATAGAGATACTTTAACGTATTGTTAAATTTAATCTCTTAAATTTGAAAACACAATACAATTTAATCTCTTAAATTTGAAAACACAATACAATTTAATCTCTTAAATTTGAAAACACAATACAATTTAATCTCTTAAATTTGAAAACACAATACAATTTAATCTCTTAAATTTGAAAACACAATACAATTTAATCTCTTAAATTTGAAAACACAATACATATTGAAAATAAAGTATTCAAGTACAAATAGAATTGGCACCACGAGGGTTTACCACTATATTCATTCACTTATAAACATTTAAGGGTGTATAGAATATAATACATATCTATTTACATATGCTAATTTTTCACAATGTAAATATCACATCACTACAGTTTTCCTACAAATCCATCTTTTTTAAAATTTTAAATTGAGTAGTATTAGAAATAAGGGGATGAGCACATTTCCTTTTGTTTAGTTTTCAACATACCTCTGAAGACCTATTACATTAAAATATTGAAAAATACGAGACCCGGCACTGTGCGTGGAATTACAAAAAAAATGTTTGAGTACTCAATTTGCTTCTCCTAAAATTGCCTTGTAAATATTTTTAGATATATATATATATATATATATATATATATATATATATATATATATATGTGTGTGTGTATATATATATATATATATATATATATATATATACAATTTACACGTCAAGAATTTTTGAGATAAATCGGACAGATAGATCAGTCAGTTACCTTATAGAGCGTCAGTTATCTTATAGAGGTTCCATTTTACATTTTGAGGTATAGAACCCTAAAAACCGAAAAGATCATAGTAGGAATTGTGCCGCAACTCTCAAGGTTTAAAGGACTACGTTGCTACTACAAAATTGTACAAGAAACTCCATTACTACTATTCAAATTTTTACCTCTTAAAAAGGAGTTAAAAATTCGAGATTGAAAAGTTTCTACGTCAAGCAGTTTCTGAGAAAAATGGCTATGACAGATGGACAGACAAAGGTGTGTTATTTTATAAAGGTTTCCTTTCACATTTTGAGGTACGGAATCCTAAAAATAAAAAAGAGCGTAGTGGAAACTGTGCCGCAACCCTCAGGGTAGAAATACGTCGCTAATGCAAAATTATACAAAAAAAATTAACATTATTATTTCCATTTTTAACTCTTTGAAAAAGGAGTTAAAACTTAGAGATTGAAGAACGTATTTTTGTTGTAGTTTGGACTATAAAACCTATTTATTAGCATATGTTTTATGCAATATAAGCGCCCAGAATGTAATGTATTTCTTATTCGTAATTTGGATCTGATCTTAGTGCTGGGCTACGTATATATGCAAATATACTTTTAATGAATTAACTCAACTGAATACAGTTTTGCGGCCGTCATATCCATAATCTAAATTTGATATATTTTAATCAATATTTTAATTTTTTAATTTATTTAAGTTACTTGGCTTTAGATGTCAATTATTATTATATTAGTAGACACATAGATGTAGAACGAATTGTTATCTTTTAAGTTTCTTCAAAATATGGCGAATATACAAATATATTAACCAGTCGTCTTGCTAGTTTGCTTTTTGTTTATTAATAAATTAGTTTAATACAGTAGAAATAGCAGCGCTATTGTCACTGGTGATTAATCTGAAGTTTCTAATATACTGTGTATTATACAATCCGCTGTCGTAAAATCAGGGCATTCATGTGGTCTTTTAATCTATTAACGTACGATAATTTAAGGAATATATGTGTAGAAATCTTTTTTTAAACTTATATGTACGTTATATGTATTAATACAAGTAACAGTGAGGAGATATATGTACAGTATTTCGTCCTTAAACAAATTAACTATGTAATAGAGGTATCCTATGACTTATCAGTATTGGTATGTTATTAGAAATTAAGGTAAAGGACGCAATTAAAGGTTTTCCTTCACAGAAAAAATAGTATGACTATATTGTTGGATAATTAAACTTGCTGTAATCAAGAAAGCAACACAGGTGCCACGAGGAGTTCTTTAAAGATCATAAAAATCAGCAACAAACGATTATTACATTTTTGAATACATCGAGAAAAAATTAAAAAAACACTTAAAAAGAGGAGATTGTACTATTTACGGAGAGCTTTGAGCCTGTCTTTGTCACTCTGCCAGAAGAGTGAAGTGAATATGGAAGTGGCTGAGGGAGCAATAAATGCGATTATCTCCCGAGTAGAGAAAGCTCACTGAATGGAGAAGAGAGGCAAATAATCGAGTCAGATGGAGAGTAACAGCGGAAGAGGCTAAGACCCAATGGATTGTAGCACCGCTGGAAGAAGAAGAAGAAGGTTAATCGAAGCCACTATTAGAGAAAACGTTGATACAGACGAGAAAATTATATTAAACAATGTCTAACTGAACTATGCCAGAACAGTAGAATTAATAAAGTTTTCAGTTCTTAATATCTGTAACATTACTTTAAGTTAATCTAAATAAGTTAAGAGTCATCATCATAAAAATAGATTTCATTTAATGCGTAAGCATAATTTAAGAATCAGACGTTCATTGGCAACAGGAAACAGTTTTTGGAGTTTCGTAGCAAAAATCTCAGAGCTTAAACAAAAATTGTTAGCAAATATTACACTTGCGTTCATCATTGTGAAAACAAGTAGGAACTGATATAATTGTACGTTGAGGGAATAGACCATTCTAAAAATTCAGGATGACTTCATCTATCATTAAAGGTATAGCTACAGTTTTCTGGAGTTCAATATTATTGATTGACTATATATTGAATATATTTGGCGTTAATTTTGTAGAAATTCGTTGTTCACAATTAAATGAAACTACGTGATGCAGTATTATTTATACTTTTTAAATTTCTCTACCACAACCTAGGTTTCGTTGTATTACAATATCTTCAGGTGGGCTATTAGCCAAGATTTGAATCTTTGTTAATAGCCCACCTGAAGATGTTGCAACACAACGAAACCTAGGTCGTGGTAACTACATCACGTAGTTTCATTTAATTGTAAACAATGAATTTCTACAAAATTAACGCCAAATATATTCAATATTTAAAAAAGGCAAGATAGTATCATCGCAAGAAAAACATATCTCTATCCTTTAGTATTTACCGTAACACGACGTCGATTTCAAGAATATATCTCCCACTGTATAGTCATTTCATTTGGTCCTAAATCATCTAGTTTCGAAACTGAAAAACATACTTTCAGGAAAATCATTTCGATGATGATGGTTCAGGAAAAAAAATGAGTGACCATTTTGAAAAACAAAGAATAATCGTATTATGATCAGGGTGTATTTATGTTAATTGGTCGATGAAAACAAGATAATTATGTAAATTTATATAACAGGGATTACATTGAAATAATTATTGTAATTCATAAATCACTTTTCTTTTATATTTGTGCTGATAATTTATTAGAAACTTTTCGTAAGTATTTATATACAAGTTACTATCTTAGGGGAAGGTTTAATATTAGGGCAGTTTAAACCTTCTCCCTTTTCACTATCATCAAAATTATGAAAGTATACCTTTCAGTAAAAGCCACATGAAAATTAGGGAAAGATTAGGAGAGGTGTTTTATAGAAAATGATAGTGAACAAGTATGAGCCACATCGGAATATGTGCGCTTTTGACAGCCTTTGCTGTCAAAGTTGAGCGGAGCGTTCGACTATCTTCGGTTTTATTTCGTAGTATTTAACGACACGTACATAATGTTATATTTTTATACTTGGAAAACCGCACCGTAGAAGCCACACATGTGCACTAAAATATGGCTATCGCATTGCCGTCATTGCTACGACACATAATGATAACATATGAGCAAGACCGTGTTCTCTGTATTTGATTGTTGCTTGGAATTGGATTATCTAAATAAATATTAAATTTAAATATTGTAATTTTTAATTTAAAACTTAACTAACAATATCATTTATGTAGCCCAGTATGTGGGCGTAATATATAGATGCTCATTTTTCTGCTTATTACTTTTTATTTTATGTTAAACCTTATATTTTTGAATTTTACATTAATATTTTAATTTTTCATTACTAAATTTTCTCACTTCAAAATGCTCAAATAACACTTTTTATAATGTTTCTGCTATTACAAATTATATGAGTAAATAAGCTTACTGCCATACGAAATTCAAATGGTTTCTGAGAAAAACGGTTGTGACTCATGGATGTGTGGGTTTTCATTTTTTCCTTTTGGGTATAAAATCCTAGTAATCAGTCAAACACATTACCAAGATATTGTACAGTATTAATGGGAGGGCTAACTGTAGATTATAACATAAAATTATATATCAAATATAATTTCAGAATAGGTAAACTTGAATGATGGTAACTGATTATTGAGAATGTACACATGTATGAAACTGCGAGACTACACAGGCGTGAACTGTAGCCGATATTAATGATGTCACTTACTGTTATTTTTAACCAACCATGTTCACGACTTCATTCAGGTGGTTAAAGTTAAATAAAGTTTTCACATATATAATTAATCACAGGTTTTGCTGCTGTGCTATAGATTGCATCTATCGTAATTTCGTCGAAAAAGCTTTTGAAATTAAAAGTTCGGCTACTGCCCCATAGATATACGCCCTGTGGAATATAATTAAAATATAGAAAACTTCTAAAAATATATTAGGTATTGATCAAAGAGAAAAGAAGTTACAGCCGAGTCCATGCTCATATTAAATACGAATGTGCGGTCAGCGTGATTCCACTGCATCATTTGGATGAGGTCGTTGATTTGGGACTCAGATTTGATTCGCGATTGACGTTTTGCTAGCGATGATATGGCGGACGTAGCGAAAAAATCGTTTCGGAAACTTGGATTCAACATTCCATTCCCACATGAAGTCAAGCACAATTTTATGCTTGAACGATTGCAAAATACGTTCGTTTGTTCTATTTCCCCGTTCTATTTCCTACCGATTTCCCCATAGGTATGATAATTTTCCATTCATTGCAACTCAGAAGAGATTTGATGGTTGTAAAATTTATCTTCCAGTCATTAAAAGGAAAAATCCTATGCCCATATCATTGAGTAAAGTTTCATTCTGACCTTCATGCGCTCATGCAGTCATCACCTTTTTCTATAACAGAACTAGAACGAAATTATATCTAAACCCTCCAGTTTCCGGCGGTATTCGATGCTCAACCACTTGATCGCGGTCGCACAAGAGTGTAATTTGTTTATGACAAGTGAAAGTAAATTTGTCGAAATATGTCATCGTTATATTTTGTAATTCTTGTGTACTTTTGTATTCACGTTTAATCTAAAAGTTTAAATTTTAATGAATGATACATTTCTTATCGTTATGTATACTGTTATGAATCGATAAATGCATGTTTGTAAATAAATTGATATGGTTCCTTATAGGAAAATGTCTCGATTTCCCTGTATTTGAATGCATATTTGACATGCAATAGGTGCAGAGTATGGACTACGTAAGGCTTACATAAAAGTACCACAACCTCTAAAAGAAAGTGTGGACGTGTTTCATGGAATCTAATACTTGCATTATCATAACTTCGGAAACCTTTGAGATATCAAGATGAAACTGAAATTAGGTAAGTTCCAGTGTTACTATCTATAACTTATCTATGATTATATAAAATATATCAAATATTTTGAGTTAAATCTATTCGTACAGATAAAGAGACGAAAAGACAAACACAATTTTTTTTATTATTAAATTCGTTTTAATAATCGAATATGCAAACTGAAAAAGTGTTTAAAAAATACATATTTAGGTAATTTCAGTTATATGATAATGTCTCAGAAATAATGTTACACATAATTAGACAGTTATATATTTTCTTGTCTTCAGATTTTAATTCCTCCAAAGCTCTAAAGCTTCTGACTGTAAACAAAAATGAATAGATTCATAAACATCCAATCGTCGAATGGCAATGGGCACGGAGTCACTTCCATTTAATCGAATACAAATTTAATTTTCCATTTTACTTCCGGAAAAAACATTCTGGCGTGCCCTCCACCATATTGCAGGCGCCATTATCAAATATTAAAGATGGTGACTTCCGTTTGATATGGCTTTCCATGCGTATGGCGTGTTTCAACCGTGAACGGGGCGTAATATTTTTTTCCTCAAGCTCTGTCACTGAAGCCAAAAACTTTTTTTTTCTGCATTAAGACCTTATACGATTTCACATGATTGACGTTGAGACAAAAACGAGGATTCGTGTAATCGTACGAGGGTTAATATAATCATACCAATTATTACATACACTTTAATATAATCATATTAATTGTATATAATTGTAATCATATTAATTTGATCTTCTTCTTCAAGTGTCGGAGATTCGCAATCATTACGGCTACCCTGATTTTGGTTGTAGCTGTTCTAAAAGAGTCTCCTTCTTGTACAACCCTGTCATTCTCTCAAGTTGCGCAACCATGATATCCTTTTTCTTCCAAAATTTCTTTTGCCTTGGATTTTACCTTCTATGACCAGTCTTAACAGGCTGACTTTAGTCATTGTGATATATGTCAATATAACGTCATTATTCGGTTTTAATTATATTTATAAATATAATTAAACCCGGAAAAATTATTCTTATGATTTCAATGTTTGATACTTTGTCTGTCCATGATATTTTTGGGTTTATCTGTATATACCATCTCAAACACCTCCAGAATATTAATTTCTTTTTTTAAAAGTTTGAGAAACAATGAATTGTAAGTAAGCGAATTTATCTATTATATTGTTGAGCTTTTGGAAGAGTTGTGAAGCTTAAGGTTTGAAAAACAATGTGACAGACTAGTAGGAAATTAAAAGATACATACAGTTTTTCTATCAGTGGATCACTGTTACGAATTTTTAATAGTGTTTGTCACATTTTCTTAACCAAATTATGGTAATTGAAAATTAGAAGGTGTGTGAATTAAGTAAGACTGCAGGTCTTCAACAGCTGACACTCAAAAATATTTAGGTGAACATTTTAAGGAGAATAAATTAAGTACTCGAAAACATTTTTTTAACTGTATACAGTATAAAAATGTTTTCAATCACTTAATTTTTCCCCCTTAAAATGTTCACATAAACATTTTGAGTGTCAGCTATTGAGATATGTGCGGGTCAATACATTTTTTACTATGCCAATTTCAAGTTTTTATGTAAAGCGGTTTTTGAAAAAAGGTGTTGACATACAGACGGACCTAGATAATTTTATGCAGTGCTTTTTTATTAGATTTACCGAAGCAAAATAAAATTGTTGGAAAGTTCTATTTCTACCTTATAGTCCACCACGAACTGTTATTCCTATTATCAAAATGGCGACCAATATGATAAGAGCCTACATCTTTCTTGAAATTTTGAAGATAAGAAAACTGGGCGTATCAAGAAGAAATTAATTTGGGAATGTAAGGAAGAACTAAAAATATCACCTAACATAAAGATCTCGTGGAAAAGTTTTGGATTCCAAATGATAAAATTGAATCAAAATGTGCTTTACATTCTTTAGATTGCACTTGAATTCGATTAAAAATTACCACGTATTTTCAAATAGCTAATACTCAGAGTTCACACTTATCTTGCCTTTGTATATGGCTATCCACCAGCATATTCGAGTATGCTGTTTTCACTTCAAGACCAAGTAAGTAGCGATGAAAATATGTTACATCAGTTGGTACTGTAGCAAGGTGCTTTATTAATTTAGTGTGAACGATTTTTTTGTATATTGACATTAATTTCAATATTATATTTTATAACATTTTTTCATTTACACCTTTCTGTATTTAAGTCTATAGTATTACGGAAAAGCGGAAGATTTGCTTTTCTATCTTAGTGTCTTTTCCTCTTATATCTGTCAGTTATAGCTGTTTTCACGCAATGTAGAAAGCTGATTTTCTAAATATCAATACTTATTAATTAGCCAAATATTGACGTAAACTTTAGAAGTTTTAATTCGTCATTTTATGGTTAATTTTGGGGGTCTAACGGAACACCAATTTTTGGGTGCTGTTAGACTACACCTGTGGAGTATTAAATAGGAGTGGGGAAAATTTAAAAGTATAAAATGCTTACCAAAATTTTTTTGCACAGTTTAAGAAAAAAACTTTTACGTACGAGTAAGAATCCGAAACATTTAGAAGGATGCATGTTTTTCAATATATCTCTGGAAATATGCAGTTTAAAATCATGAAGAATATATCTGAGCTCTTAATAACTAGTTTTTCACATAAATATTTTCGACAAATATACGGTTTACCACTATGACAATCTTCAGGTTTTTACAACGAATGGTTTATAAGAAAAACGACTGTCACAGAAAGATGGACGGTGAAAGAAAAGGAGGACCTATAATTAAATGAAAAATTGTCGCAGGACAATCATAATATGATTGTTTCTTAGAATTATAGCAAAAAGAATTTGAATAAAATAAGAAAGAAATGTCGAGGAGCTGTACATGTGCCGACAATTTTCAGTAGTAAATAATCGTATATATTACTAATTTTAATTAAAGTACAAAGCACTTATCGCACGACTTCCATTCATACTTGACCTTTTCATACTTGTCTCTTACGCACTTTCTTTATTCTTAATACTCTACGTTATTCTAACCAGAATTTAATTAACAAAATCAATATGGCTCCATCGTTACCCAGAAATAATCTCTCGTTTAATCCGACACAGCATCCGTTTAACGTCTCTCTTGAACTCTGACTAAGCGCCCAAGGAAACAGCATGTAGACAACTGCGCCGCGACTCCCGCTCCTGAAACCTGCGAACGAAGGAGACTCCGAACGAGATCTCTGATTTCCCGAGCGAATACAGTGTCAATCGCGACCGACCCGCGTCGAGCCATCAAATTAACATCCTGCCGGCTGCTGTGCGGGGGCGCAATGGAGCCATACGCGATGCGGAGCGAGATGATAGAAGCTGAGAGACGAAATTTTGGCTTAAGTAATTAATTTATTACGGAGAATTTGTCGTAAGAGCGTGGTGATTGCTGTAGGTGTAGTTTTGTGGTATCGAAAGAATAAAACCTTTCAAGAGCCAAGTAAAGAAAATGGACGTAAATGTTTTTAATCAATTTTATCATTATTTTGAAGGAAAAGCAAGTTCTAAGCCGCATTTTTGACTATTTTAGTATCCCCAAATCTGGACGTAAAAGTTTGTATTGAAGGAAAAGCAAGTTTCAAGCCACATTTTCGACTGTTTTAGCACATCTAACTCAGCACCAGGAAATTTTGAAGGTCTGCGGTGGTGATTAATATTTAAATATTTGTCGCTTTAGCAATCAGATTATCCTCTCAAAGATGATTTTACATTTACGTAAATGTTTATTATGATCTAAATTTGCCTTTGGCAAATTACACGCGGTTCTGTCCTTTGATCTGTACGAATGTTGATAAGCATAAAATTATAGTTCTTCACCGATTTTACTAATCCCTTTTTATCAATTGGTTAACTATCAATAGGGAAGCCTATATGATTGTTTTTCACATTAATTTTTCAAATTGTTTAATTTTTAATATACACATTTTCTAAAAAAGAACTTTGCTTCAAGCTCTGCGATTATTCACAGCCTTTGTTTTAGGCGAATTTTCTAATCTTTGTCATTTGTTTATTTTTAAATATTTCTTACAATTTTTTAAATATAAAGACAACAAAAAAACGACTTATAATTGCATAAAATGTTATTTAATATCCTGTTCACAGCAAAGTGATGACAAAAAATTTTTCCTCTTTCTGGCGAATATTTGTATTCTGTTATTATCCAGAGAATACAAACAGCTAAAGGTTGTAAACATTTGTTTTTTTGGTGACCAATTTCGATAAATTTTGAACTAAAATTGTATTTGATTCGTTATAAATTCCAATTTACTCAATTCTCAATAGGTAAATATGTTCTCAGTAGGTAAATATATACTCAATAGGTAAATATGTACTCAATAGGTAAATATGTACTCAATAGGTAAATATGTACTCAATAGGTAAATATGTACGAATTTAATAGCAGCAGAAACTAGTAGAATAAACTCATTGTGTCTTATGATTATTATAAGGAAACATTCTTTCATATAAAAATCAGCATCAAAATGTTTTGATCCGCTAAGATTACAGGTGAACCTAGTTTCCGTATTATTCAAAACGTACTTAATAAATATTTTATAATATCTAATGTAATTAAGGAGGAAGGCATTCATTTACACACACGCACACACACACACACACACACACACATATATATATATATATATATATATACATATACATATATACATATATACATATATATATATATATATATATACATATACATATATACATATATACATATATATATATATATATATATATATATATATATATATATATATATATATATATATATATATATAGAATCAGCGTCATATTTTTCCTACGACATTTGCGTGGGCTTCTAAAACGCTGTATTTTTCATAATTTTAGGTAATTTTGGAAACAAAAAGGGAAAATATTTTTTAGTAAATCTCTGAAGATATACTACTTAAAATTATGAAATATATTTGAGATCCTTAGAACTAGCCGTTTCAAACGATACTATACACTCTATATATGGTATTCATAATGGTTTTTTTTGTGTAATAAATGATATATAATAATAATAAAAACATCCCCTTAAAATTTTCATTCCATATTTAAGTGTTAGATTTTGAGATATATGCGGATAAATTATTTGCTATGTTAAATTTATTTCTATAAAAAAATCATTGCCATGTTAAATTTTAAAATTTCTGAGAAAAAACGGCTATGAAAAACTAACAGACGAACACTTAAGTGATCTTCTAATCTCCGTTTCCTCTGAGTACGAAATCCTAAAAAAATATCTAGTGCAACAAAAAAGAAGTAGAAAAAACGTTAAAAAAATAGAACGACTAGAAACATAATTAAAAATAGCGAGGGGCCATGGAGGCCATTTGAATATACTACGGTTTTGATTCCAAAGTCGTAAATCGAATGGTGGAACAAGGCACAGTGACGGAGTGTCTCTAATATCGAATCAAAAAAATTCAGATCGCGATCCATTGCGGGTTGCAATCGGACATTAATATATTCGCACTTGCACGTCGAATTTCAAAACAAAAACACCAATATCAGTATGCGTGGGTTCGTACAAAGGGATATATCAATAATACTTCCTTCTGTTGGCTTTACCCTATTTATGTCTATATTTAATATCCTGGTTGCTTCATGCCTTTGTAATAATTTCGCACCCACCTTCTTAATATCTTAGACTTCCTGTATGGTATATACTTGTGGATGCTATTAAATATATATTTAATAAATGCAGGACAAGATGCTAATCTCTTCTCACTTGTAAAAATTTGTATGCGATCATGCCTCAAATGAAGAACGAAGAATAACTCTGAGGACAGTATTTACAATTTTTAAAATAGCAGGGGCAAAATAAACTTTACTTCCCCTCAAATATAAGGATGTAAGTTATCTCACACAGAGATCAATCGATTCAAGTCACTACGAATGAGAGCATTAAACGAGGCCTTAAAACGAGGGATATCGTTAAATTCTTATAAGGACCGCGTGACATACCCGAGTTTGATATAATAACTCATAGATTTGGAAAAGGTAATATAGTTGACTCCGTGTTTTCTTATAATGCCATTTTGTTATATTAATCTCTTCTCACTTGCTAAAATTTGCATGTGATCATGCCTCAAATGAAAAACGAAGTATACCTCTGAGGACAGTATCTATAATTTTTAAAATATCAGAGGCAAAATAAACTTTTCGTCTCATCCAATATAAGGATGTAAGTTAACTTACACAGAGATCAATAGATTCAAGCCGTTAACTGTACACTACGAATGAGAGCTTTAAACAAGGCCTTAAAACGAGTGAAATGGTTAAATTTTTGTAAGGACTGCGTGACATATTTGAGTTTGATATAACTCATAGATTTGGAAAAGTTATTGTAGTTGGCTGCGTATTTTCGTATGATGTCATTTTGTTATATTCGCGTCCCACTAGTTTTGGGGGTTGGTAGTAGATATATTTAAATGTTTGTGATCTCAGGTAGCTTGTTTGTTGGCACTTCTTAACGCAGTATCAGAACGACGCCTCAATTTGACCAGCTGGAAACTGACTTCGATTTACTGAATCAGAACAACCCAGATGGTTTCATTGTGTTATTCACGGCTAATTCATGATATGTGATTTCTATGTTGTGTTCAATGAATTGGTTTTTTTCTCTGTATTTATTTTTCAAACCCATTCATTTTGTCTTCTAAAATAAACAATATTTTTAATGCTTGAAGATTGTTTCCGTCTCCCACTTCCAGGCTGTTTAAAAAGTATTGTTTGAAGCAAACAGAAAAGGAAGAAATGTTAATTCAAAGATAAAGTTTCATTAAGTAACTTATTAGAGTTGAAAGTTACACAATAGTCTATTTATAAATAAAGGCATTGTGATGGTGTAAACAAACATAACGTGCTGTAAATGTATAAACACTGCATTAACATCAATTTTTTTAATCATCAAACTATATTAGTAACACAGTAGATGAGATATTCATAAAATAATTTAAATTTTGTCCCATCTGTCACGCTCTATGCTGTATCCTATTAAATCTGGAAATCTCTTGAAATAGTGGTGAAAAATTAAATCGGTGAACAGCAATGACAACTGTTCACCATACCTTTATGGAAGATTAAACAAAAGTATATATTTACTTAATCATTACTAATGTATCTTTAATATAGTAAATATCATGCAAAAATAAGGCACAGTAGGTAAAGTAATTGATATTATTGTTTCCGCATATTTTATTTTATCTACTCCATACCTATATTTTTATTTTACAGAAATTTGATAATAATAAAATTCTGTGAAATATTTTGTCCGGACAAAGTATCACATGTTAATTATACAAGGGCGATTCTAGTTCATAAACTGCTAAAGAACAGAAACCATACTCTCACCCTGTATCCAACAATGACAAGGCATAATGTTTATTATTTGTTCAAAAAAACTTCCTTTGTGTACCTATGTTTAGGTTAGTGTCTAAGGGAATCTGTATATTTACTCCATGAAATTGTCCCCCGGAGGATACTGATTTAATTAATAAAAACGTCTAGTTTCACTAATTTAAAATATATAGATAAAAATTATAAATCTTACATTAAATCTGTTAAAATATTCATAGCGTAATTGTGTTCAAATAGCTTAGAGCCATCTAGAAGTGGCATTCGCATTAGGGCCCAAGAAGTCGCGACCCCGCCCAGAGATTCGCGCACCGCCCCCGACCAGAGATAAAATCTTTATGACTCAAGTGGAATTAAGCTGGATAATTATGATCAACAAACCGCCGCATGTAACAAGTCTAGCGTCTGCTGGCCAGCGAGATTGGGGGCGTAGAGACATTTTTAATGGCCATTTGCTTAATTGGTTTGATTATGAGTGAGTTAAGAAAATTTAGTTCGAAGGAAGTGTTCATAACCTCAGATGGAGGAGTGAACTTGGATTAATTTAATTATTTACAGAGTTTAAGCCACTTCTCTCTAACCACGGCGATAAGAGATTTAAATACAAAAATTTCAAGTGAAATTTAAATTATAGCTTTCCACCCTGCTAATATCTAAGTAACAATGATTCGACGTATTACACAAAGTTAGATTTTCGAAGAGATATTAAATTCCGTGTCCTAGCATATACTTTTTTCCTTTTGTTTCGTTGTGATGTAAAATATTATGGTTTGTGTCAGATTTATGGAATTAAAACGAGCCTTTTTGACTACGTCCATGCTGTTTGCTTTCGTTAAAGCAGTTGAAAATATTAGTGTACAAATTATTTAAGCTAATATAAGGTCTTAAAAAAGATATCGCAACGAAAAGTGTTTTTCAATAAGTTTCTTTCCAGTAAATATATGCCAAATAATCAGAGACAATCAAATTTAATTTTTTTCTTCCAAATATTACAACCCTTATGATCTTTGTTGTAAAAGTCTCAGTCTTTCAATAAAAAAAAATAAGCCCTTAAACTTAAAACTTGTAACAAGCGGAACATTTAGGTAGGGAACGGGTCAGATACGATACGATGGCCCGAAGAGTTGGAAAAGGCCGAAATTGTCTCTGCCCTGTTATTAATAATTAATTTTAATCCGATAAATATATGAATATTTTATTATTTAAATTGACGAATCTGTATGGTATTCAGAAATGTTATGGTATTTAATAATTGTGTTTCGAACTTACTTGTGCCATTTCGAAACAATGCTAATAAATTGGGTAATTTAACAGAGATTCTCAAAAGGGAAAAATATAGCAGGTCCGGTACAACAATGTTACAATTGTCAAATTATATTTTTTATTTATCTTATTCTTATATTATGCCCCATTCGACGAACGGACTGGAATCGAACCCGGATCTCCGCGGTGCGTCTCATCGTCACAGGCCGTATGCCTTGTGATCAATCCAACACATCACGGCGACGATATTTTTTTACAGGAGAAGCATTTAAAAATTCCAAACTTGCCAAGGTGACAGATTTACAATGCGATAATTTTACTAAACTACTAAATTCATGGACATTTTAAAAACTAGATTTGGGAAATTGTGTGATGAGGCCTATCAACAGTCACAAAACAAGGTTTACAAGTCACAAAACAAGGTTTTGTGACTTGTAACTACGTTTTAATTTTTTTTTGCATTTACGACATTGTTGCTTTTGCATATGTTGCATTGTATGCCCGAAATTTGCGTAAATATACAGTTTCTACTTTTATATTGATGGTTCTTTTTCTCACTTTTTATAACATATAAATATTTCTTGTATTGTATATTTATTTTAATAGCGCTTTGAATACCGTGTTGTAATCACTTTTTAAATTTATTAAGTTTTTTTTTTAATTCATTTCAATCAGTAATTTCAAATATATTTATAAGTACTCTGTAAACTCTAAGCAAGAAACATAATAAGGTAAACTCTAAAATTATTTTTACCCATTTATAACTGTTGTGGGCGCCCAGTGGTTGAAATTCGACCATAATTCATTATATTTTTATGTTTGAACGTTACTGGGATTATAGAGGTTACCGGTTATTGTCAAAAAGTATACCTCTATAATCTGAAACTATAACTTGGAACTAAAATTACGAAACAGGATTTAATTTGGATTAAAAGCACTAATAGGTAGGTTAGAGAAAGTCAATTCAGATTGCTGTCACAAAGTTTTCCTTTTGGAACAGCTGTATATAAAGCAAGTTGTATATCACTAATACAGAAAACACAGATTTCTATTACACAAAATATAATATAAACGCTTTTTATACTTGACATACACTCCACATACTATTGAAAAAGGAACATTTGAAATCATACAAAACTCACGACTTGAAACTCATTATCAGTTTGACATTTTGAAATTCTTTGGCGACAATCTCTACTCTGTGCGATTGTTTAACCACACACAGATGTGTTTGATATTAACAGTGTGAACGTAAAAAATGAATATTTTAATACAGTTTTAAAATGTAATTTCATGTAGATGTAACACTTATTATATACAAATTCCTCACTCCTCCACATAAACTTTAATTATGCCAAATCCCACAGTCCTCCGTATGCGCAATATGCTTAAAAAGGGGTACAACATTTTCTCTTCACGTATTAATATATAGATATTTGCATTATAAAATAGAATTTTCACTATTGGATAACATATCTTTTGGTAAGGATACCCTGCAGAATGCACTTAAATGCAATATTTTAATCGAAATAATTCATACATCCACCGTATTTAATTAAAACTTCAACCAAATATATTCGCTTTGTAGAAGACCTGTCCCCACTATTGTGGTCCATTGTAACTGAGCACATTAATTAAATTTAAATTTACAGATAACGGAAGCTGTTTGCACATTCGAACTCTTTCTGTTTACTCACGTCACAATTCAAATAACTAACCGTGTATACGAGAGCGAGTTTAAATTACGTTCAGGTAAATAACAAATATTTAACTTTACGAATGCAAACAATTAGTGTCGAAAACAATCATCGGACGTATTTGTTGCTATTACCTATTCACAGTGAAAACATTTTAAGCATTGTAATAATTAATATAAGCGTAGTATAGGTGTAATGACTGGGAATTTTGCATTTAACCAATTCATCTTTTAACAATTCTGAAGCCTCTGAATCGGTTATAAATTAAGTTTTTTTAATCTCCATTGTTTTGTACTTAACATTGTGTTATTAATATTTCGTCAGCCATATCAACGGGTTAATATATTATGAATACAGAATAGAGTCCGTTAAACATGTTCTGGTTTAATATGATTGCTTGAATAATTGTGCCTTTGACGTCAGTCTCTTAAATTTGGCTTTATTAACACACTTTTATTAGATTTATTTGTGTGTAACTATGTACGTAAATAAATTTTGCAAGTCTATTTTTGTCTGATTGTAATTGTAGTATGGATTTGAAACTATGCATATTATGCAATTCTGATGACAATATACTGATATAGTGCATTGATGTTGAGGGGGATTTGTCATAGGAACTGTTCAACAGTCAAAAGTTAACCAATTGAGTTTGGGTTTGTTCGGCTTGCTCCATAAAGTCCTTTGGTCACATATGGTAACCAAGAAGATTTATAATATGGACATGGTCACTTCATCCCTCATAATGAACGAGAGATAGTAATTTTTTCACGATATCTGGCTGCTAAATCAAACGCGCCGACCGTGACTACGTAAGATTTATTTTTGATGATTGATAACATACTTCGTCAAAGCTACAAGCAATAGACTGTAACATGACAAGTTTCATTTACTTATTTAAAACTTTAATGCAGATATAAAATTATATGTGCATTTGGTGGACGTACTGCTACATAAGCAATACCTTCCAGTCAATCACAAAGGTTATATATGAGAAATGAATAATATAATATGGAAAATTGAGATATATATTATTTACAAACCTGTTCTATTACAAAATGTACAAATTACCACAATAAATCTTTAAAGAAAAAAATAAAAAAAATGCCAGGTCAAAAATAAGTAAAAAACAAGACATCGAACTCGAATGAAATTGCATCCAACAAATATAAAAAAAATATTTTTGCATCGATCATCATGGACTTTTCCCTCAAAAGAAACTCAAACGAACCTGAACTATTACAGTCTTCCCCCAAACCATCAAACGAGAACAAATTGGCTAAAAAATGTCAACAACCTATTACCAGACAACACGACAGCGAAACACCGCATGTGATACACCACCTACTTCGGCCCCCCATTTCTTAAGGGTGGCATCCCTTTTCCTCCCCTAGCGGCGCACAACTCCAGTTTTACGACTCCATCGCCGATAGAAAAAGTCGATTGGCCCCCGCCCCCGCGCAGATTGCAATCTCGGGCCGAATTCATTTCACGACTGTCAGTCGCCGCCGGTCGCAGTATTTTGCCGGCCTTAGATGGCGCCGCTGCGTTTCATCGGCCGCCGCGACGCTGTTATGCATGATGTCGTCATGTTTATATATTAACTTATTAATTTTCTCAAGATTTGTCAAGCGACATAGTATATCGGCAAATGTTTCAGAGTATGCAAAATGAATTTATTTGAATTTTATTTTCGAGATGACCAGATATAAACCCTATTGAAAGTTGTAGCTCTTACCAGTATTTGTATGGTTCAGTATAGACTATTCTTACTTAAGAAAGTTACAACTTGTAATATATTTCTCAAATCAATAAAAGTTATATCCATAATAACTCGGAAATGAAATTGGAAAGGGTATCTTATTTCAGGTATTTCCAATGGACATGAACAGTTGTTTGTCATCTTCGTTTGTGCATTTGTGCATTTGAACTAAACGAGTATTGATGCATCTAGAAACAACATTTCGTGTTATGTTTGTTGCTAGAATATTGCGCGATTCTGCTTATTAACAACGCAATTTGTCGTATATGATAAGAAGCATTTTGTGGAATTAAACATATTCAAATATTTATATTAGTTGTGGCTGACTGCTGTTTCTTTATTGATCTTTGATTTTGTTATGTCTAATCATTAGCCACGACTTGAATGCTCGTGAAGTCGTTTCTATTTGTCATCTGGCTGATGTAGGTCTAACGTTTTTTGCGGGTGGATGGGAAGGAAAACCTTTGAAGAATAGTTTTCTCTCGAGCCATTTTAAACGGGTGAGTTTCGTAACTATCATCCCTTAATAATAACAATTATTTTGATTTGCCGTCTTGATAGCAATAGGTTTTAATAAAGTTGTGAATATTCACGATCAATGACGTCTACATATGTATATTGATGATTTTCTTCGGTGTTTTTAATAATTTACGTAGTTAGTCTTCTCGCTCTCTAACTTGTTTATTTAACAATAGTTTTGTGGAAAATTCCAGTATTTATATCTGTATTGAATAACTTTTTCCTCCACAAGTTTGCTCTTTTATTCATATTCTTGACAGAAGCCTGTAAATTCCACTATCATTGCCTTTAATAAATAGTATTAAAATTTGTTTTTTTTTAAATTTCTAGGAACTTGTTCCTTCACCTATTCTCAATCTTATCCTTTAAAAACAAACTTGTAGACAATCGTATTAATAAGTAAATTCTATGTAAAACAGTTAAAGGTTTAGGGTATTTTCTTGCCTATGTAAATTATTACTAGTTGTGCTTTCGACTTCATTCGCATACATTTCGGAATAAGAAAAGTTATTAGGCGTAATAAACATTATTATTTCTTTCTTTTTTTTCTTTATTTTTACAATATCTATGAGTATACAGTTTACTAAAAACGCTAACAAATGACATTGGCAGTAACGATATCGTATTATTCATTGAGTCTGGTTTTTTGTTTTAATTTGTATACTTAGATGAAAAGTAGCTTTTATGTTGCCCGAGGGCATAAACCATTATGGCATAACAAGTTTCATCAAAACGCGTTTAAAAGATTTCGCGAGATTGAAACATAAATTAAAAAATAGATAAAAATTCTAAAAGCAGGTTTTCTGGTTTCTATTATCATTTTATATATTAAACCAAATATTCTTTTTAAAATATTTTCCATGTATAGAATTCACTTTTTTACAGTTTTTTATATGTATAGACAATACTTTCACTTAATTTAATTTAATTTTAATTGATTTGTCCTAATATTATATAACTGTATATTCTATTGTTTAATTCTTGTATAGTTTATTTATTTAAATCACTATAATTAACTCAAAATATACTTCATTTGAAATTATTTTACATAAATTTTAATATCTAATTAATCATGCCATGTTCACTCTTTTGGAGTTGTCATAAAAATAATATATTTTGTTTGTTTAATAAACATGTTGATATTGTAATGTTACTCTTTGTGTACTTAAGTAAATTTGTTTAACGTGTAGAATACATTGAACTCAGATTTTGTGAGTCATAATTCCGTAGGAATGAAAAAAGAAACTAAATTTTTGTTTGTTTTCATAATATAGGATTAGAATAGGCTGCACTCGAAATGTATTGCATAAACTGGAATGAAGCTCATTGGGTTATTTTGAAAGTTTACTACTTAAACTGGTAAGTTATCAAAATGAGTCAATAAGAATGATGTCCAAAATATAAATATAATATGTAATTGCTCAAAAGATTATCGACCTGGACAATATTGCAAGACGCTCAGTGTTCAGGTTTATTAATAGCTTTTAATAGTTTAGTTGAACAAATAAGCGAGAAGTTTTTAGAAAAATTCTCTTTGTTTTAATCCTAATTTACTTATCTAACTTGAGCGATATTTGATCTAGATTTCTTTATATTTTCTTGGATTATATGTCAAAGAAAATAAAGAAAAATTCACAAAATATAAGCCAAAAAGCAAACAAAGCGCCCATATAAGCTCACGGGTGAAGTGAATCTTCTTTTACGATTCATTTTATCTAATAATTTATAATTACCATTAGTTGTTTAGAAATATTGTCTTTTCTTGTTATTTTCTTGTAATTTATAATAAAACGCACAAAACAAATTTTTACTCGAAGTTATTGAAAAAATGATAATCTATTATATAGTATTTCTATATAATTTTTGCATTATATCATATACAAATCTAAATACACGACTAAAGGCGTAAAAAATAGATGGCGATTCATCGTTAGGTTAGTTTTGAATTAACTTTTTAACATGTTCGACCACCATGTTTTCAGCGCACGGCCAGTTCCGTGGCCGGTAGGATGCATTGCTATTTGTTTCCTCAAGCGTTACATAATTTTGATGTGACAGAATGACTCAGACATCGCTAAAGAAATTTCGTTTAAAAAATAAGAATTATTTCGGTGATTTCCGGATTTTATTAAAACTATTGATACATTACACTATTTCGTGTTGTTACTTTGACGAGTAAATATATCGTAGTCCGCAATGACGAGTAAGTATATCATAGCCCTATGTCATACATTCGTAGTCTGCACTGCAGTCTTGCACTTACGGAGTAACAATAATTGACTTTTTAATTTCACAAGTTTATATAGCTTAAACTGTAATTTCGATATTTGACGAGTTGTTACACTTAGGTTTTGCATTAGTTCAGGTTAGGTTAGCATAAAGTTTTATGGAAGAACATAAGAATACGTAAAACTAAAATCTTAACCGTCCTCTTTTCGGCGAAACGTAGTCGACTCGACTGTAATGCAATGGTGAAATAAACTACAATATTATGATTTCCATTAGACTATTATTTAGCGCCGTAGTTAGATATCTTCGTTGCAGTTAAATAGATAATTTACCTTTCATATGTAGTTACCGACGAGTAGCATGGTGAATGTTAAGACTTTACACGTTAGAAATAATAACAAAAAAGCATAATCCCCATTCTGGAAGCCAATTGGATTTTTTCAAAGAACCGTACTTGTTAGATAATAACTCATGATCGAATAGTTAAGGCATATGTCTCTATAACCTTGTCATGTTCTATTCGTCTCTTTTCATAGCCTCACAGTTTCTGTAGTATTATATACAATATATTCTTCTTCTTTGTCAGTACTACAGCCTAGTGTAGGCCAAGATGCCCAATCTGCTCCCTCCAGGCAGTACGACTTGATGCAAGGGTTCTCTACCTGTTGAGTCTCAAAATTTTTAAGTCCTTCTCTACACTGTCCAACCACCTTGTAGGTGGTCTTCCTCTTCTCCTTGTACTATCAATCTTCGCGAACGTCAGTTTTTTAACTGGGTCCAGATCTTCCCGTCGAAAAACGTGTCCCAACCATCTGATTCTGTAGAACTTGATTACTCTCAAAATGTTTACCTGCCCATATTTAGCATAAATTTCATTATTATACAAGCTTCTCGAAATACTATTTTCTTGGACCGCTCCAAAAATTGATCAAAGGGTCTTTCAAAGATGAGTACCCTATTCTCTTCTGCTTTATTGATTGCTCAGGTTTCGCTACCATACAAAATGATAGGTCTGATAAGAGTTTTATATAGATTTATTCTTGGATCAATAGAGATGAGTTTTGATTTATATACACCAAATTGTGCAAGTATTAAAATATATTTTCTTTAATTCATCTCAAACTAATGTTTAGACTTCTAAATTAAAATTTCACAATGTTTGTAAAAAACAAGTTTCCGGTATTTGTCTCGAAATAAATAGTCAATATATTCGATTTCGGCGAAATTTAGGATGTTGAATTCAAATATGTCTATGTTTTTGAGAATCAAGATGGCAGCATAGTCTTCTTAAAACGAAATTGCAGTTTGTATAAATCGTCAAAGTAATGAGTAACGTGCTCTCCTACCCGCCTGAGATTTTATCAAAGAATTGCAATAAAATTGTGGATACTAGCATTTGATAAGGATTTGCAATTAAATCATTTCGATTAACTTACATAAACAATTTCAACAGATAAAGATGTTCCGAAACTCACTTGATCGATTTTATTAATTCGATTACGAGATATATTTCTACGAGTTTAAAACATTTATATCCATTAACTTTTTTTAAACTTATGATGTTTATAAAATTATTCAAGTGTAGAGAATATTACAAAAATCCATCGTCGTTATTGGATACCTAATTTTCTCGACTATATTTTTTATTATTAAAAATGGAATATGTAATAACATTAAAAACGGTTAAAAATAAATAAATAGTACCTAGGTCTTTTCATTACAAAGTTATAATGATTTAAAAACTGACGAACTACGATTCGTGCGAAAACACCCCATACAAAACACAACTGGTTTATGACGTCATTGGCCAGTTATTTAGTATTAATTATAAGGGATTTTATTAAATATTTTTAGTGTCTTGTTAAATATTGTGTTTAAGTTTTATATTAAGTTATACTTTTCTTATTTTTTTAATTAATTAAAATTATGTCAAGAAGCTATATTTTATGAAAAATGTAAATTAATGAATTAATTCGTCATTGTTTGCTACACTGATCAATAAATGGTTAGCCTGAAGGTTTTTTTAAGTAAATTATATGGTTAGGACAAAAAATACAGCTAATACTTACGGTTGAATAAAGAAAAACCCCAATAGAAGATGCTTACCTGAAAATAAAGGAAAACATGCTTTTAATTTATAAAGTAAAACAATATTTAATAACAATGGTGAGATCACTTTAATTAAATTTTTTTACCGAATGTCACCGGCATCGTGAAGTAATATATTTTCGATTTTCATAGTGACTAGCTTATTTTTAACTTAATAAACGGCCCTAAAATCAATGAATAAACATATTATAGGGTCTGTCAGACTGTATCTTTTTGTTTTATCATTTGTCGATTTGTCAAAGGTGCCATCAACTTGTTCGCACACGTTGTGCATTTGGCATTCTTGTCGATAAGTGTGTTTATAATACTAATTAATTTTATGTGGTCTATAGAAATGATTTACTTATATGCATGATATGCTAGGGCATCCCGTCCCCAATTGCTTTCATGTGATAATATATTTGTAATTTTAAAACTTACAAGATATGCTTAAAGTTCACCTCTAAAAACCTGTCTAGTATGAGTAGAGTTCGCAATACGAGTGGCACGTACACATTTAGGCACTTGTAAATATTTAAGTGTACATAGTATTTCTATTAAACTATTTACAAATATTAATTTTTCAAAAAGTGAATGTATTGCCTATCATATCTTTCACAGCCGTAAAAACGTAATTGATAATGAAAAAATATAATGTCTACAATCACCACTGTAGTTATCGTAGAATCTTTGTATAGGCTTCTGAAAATTCTGTTCTTTTCATAACTTTAAGATGGGTAACATCGGAAAATGGGGTGGGGGTTGTTAACATATTTTTTTGAATATTTTTCAGTATATTTTTAAGTGTTAGCTATTCTTTGCTGTTGATATATATTTCATTACTATTTGAAATGAAATTTTCGTGAAAATAGCTCTGATAGTGATCTTATAAGGTTAACATTTTTCCTTTTAAGCAACCGAACCATAAAGAAAATGGGTAAAAGATTTTCGCAGTTGTTTTTTTAACTTATTCGTGTGTCGTATGTTAGTAATGTTTGCATTATGGTATCAATAATTATTTTCATCAGTTATTTTCATCTTAGTCAATGTTTTGTCTTATTCAGTATTTTATGTCGTCGTAAAACAGGCTATACGCAAGTATACGGGTACGGTATGCGTTATAAAATCCTAGTAAATGTTAATAAACTACTACGCTAGTACGTAGCAGTTTATTAACTATTACGTTACTAAGAAAATCCTCAGTCAATAGGTAATATATGTAAATATGATACGAACAATTCACGGCTACAATTCAACTTTATAAACTTGTGTTAAAGTCACGATAATTATGCCTAAAAAAGTTAACATAATTCTTAAGCATTAATCCACTTAATATTTAAAAATTAAATTGATAAATTTTGTAGATATTATATTCACAAGTAAAATAAATTAAAATTAAAATATTAACGCCGACATGATACTGAATGAAACAAATTCATTCTAAAACAGCAGTGCTGTATATAGTTATACACATTCGGTTGCAGTTAAAGCGATCCGGTAAACACACAAGGCGCCACGCATTAAACTTGTATGTCATTCCACTTTGATAAATAAATATATATACTGGCGATATCGTGGCTGAATCGTCTCTCACATATCAGCCGATCTTCGATGGCCAAAAATACCTACAATTCTATTTACGGTCCACAACAAAATCGAAGTGCTACACGTTCAACGGTCACCGTCGGCGCTACATATTTCGAATATTTCTTTACACCCCATATACCTAGCGATCGTTTTAAGAGTTTTTTTTTCTCTCATAACCGTCCGTATCCCGGGGGCATCAGCGGGTCGGGTCGCACACGAAAAAAGAGGAAAACGTTCGACCTGACCGCCCCCTTCTGGCTCGCTCGCCACCCCGTCCCCCTCGACCCCTATCAGCTGTATTATGTAGAAGGTGAGTCGGTGAAAAATTAATAAAATACTGCAGCTCTCTCGCGCGTGGGGTTAAACTGGCCCCGCGCTCGATTGTTTGAGAATGTTATTTTTTTTGCGAATGCCGAGCGCCATCGGTTTCGTGTTACTTTTTGTACGGCGGTGTAATTCGAAAATGTAGTTTGTAGTTAAAAGTTTGGTGACTGGTTTTCCATTCGATACGTGTTTATGCTCTCTGACACTGGATTTGAGGCGGAGTTTTGTTATTTGTTTTACTTTTGCGTCTGCTCAAAACGATATGCTGATAATGGATAGTTTATGTTCGAAACGATATGCTGATAATGGACGGTCTATGATTATTTTAATGGGAAATTACGATGTTTTACCACATCTTAACATTAACAGTATTTTTAAAAATTAAAAATTACATAATTTCTTAATTTCTAGAATAAAGGATGAGGCTAGGGTGCTATTTCAGTGTCATAAGCAAAGAATCCATTCTCCAGTTCCCGTGGGAATATAGCAGTCTTTTTTTTGTAAACGTTTTTGACTCAAAAGAAGGCTCTATACAAGTTTTTAGATTTATATGTCCAACCGTTTTGGGTTGTGTTGATATGCCAAAATATGTGAAAAAAGTTACCTCCTTCATTTTCTCAATTTCACTAAAAGCTAAAATACGTTGTTACTTATTTTATTCAATCTAACCCTGATAATTTGGAAGTGTTTAGTTTTTACATTTTCCGCGAAACGCAATGTTCTGGTTCAAACTTCAACTCCCATTTAAATCTTTTCGGGGGATAATTATTCAAAACTCCTTTTTTATTTGCTACCTCTCTCATATATTAAAATTACAATTATTTTCTAAATTTTATGTTTCCATAACCAGCTGTTGAGACTGAATGTTAGGATGAAGAACGCAAACACGATAGGCAAAATTGGTTGCACAAAGCTCGCACATAGATCAAGATCATCAACCCCTCTGACCGACTTTTAGCCAGGCAATTCAACAACAGTACTTTGCGTTATTTAGATAAATTAAGATGAGCGCCAATTAGAATGACGTAAGCGTATTAATGGGGGGCGCGGGGCGGCACCGGACGCTTCGGCCGCAAAGTTCTGACATTTAATCGGGTCCCGTCTCATCAAAGGATTATAACTTGTTTGAGGGCTTCCCAAGTTACGGAGGCCACCCTCCCGCCTCCGATGTGCCGCGCAACCTGAGGATAAGCCGGCACCATTGCTGTGCTCTTAATAGGTTCGTGACACTTTTCATTTATTTATGCGCCCTGCTTTAAGATAAATTGGTGACTATTAGCTGCGCCAGAGCGGTCTCGTCGACTTCCGGTCCGGAAGGGCTACGGAATAGTGGAGCCGGCTCTGTAATATGGAACAGTATTCAAAATTAATTAAACAGCAGTTTAGATTTAATAATACCATAAAGCTTAATTAAAACAGCGTTGTTTTTAGGTAAACCTCCATCAGTTCCTTCTTTGCTATTTCCATATTTAATTACCTGAAAACTTTTTCATACAATGCTTACAGTGGATTTATTGTTGCAGAAGCAATTTCTCCCATTCAACGAGAATAATCATTTTTGGAATTTTACACCAAAAAATGTAGTGTATTTAAAGAAAAAGAAAAACAATGATGACAGTAATATCTAAAAGAAAAAAATTAATACATGAATCAGAATGGAAGAAGGAAAAACAATAGAGCAGAAGCACTTGAAGACATTTATCGAGGATATTTTTTTGGCATTTTTTTGGTGTCAGGACAACATTGTTGCGACCGGAGGGCAAAACGCTGAATTTGCAAAGCTAAATATTCAAGAGAGAGTTACTAAACTCAGTTGAGTTCTAAACTCAAGGCCAAAAGTGAGTGATTCAAGTTTAAAGGTTTCGCTTAGGTTAGTTTCGTATGTTTTTTGTGGATACGACGTTTCACCCTAAAGTTTATATCTGAAACTATTGCTTAGGTAAAAAAGTTTCACGCGCACGGATATATAGCACCGTGGTCAGTAATGCCCGTATGCACCACTCACGGTCAAGACTGTCAATTGAACTTACTGACAGTTAAAAGCCTATTTCTGTTTCTCGTAAACCGTCAGTAGAGTCCAAACAAGAGTCTATTGAACAGACAGTACCCTAGTGCACGGTACAATCGCTAAAGTATGCGTACGAAATACGTTTTTAACTGTCAGTAAGTCCGAGTGACAGTCCTGACCATGTGTCGTGTATACGGGCGTAAAACACACCGTGTTAAGTTAAAATGCAGTAAGACTCCATAGAGCGTTTTGCTGCCCGACGGCAGACTTAGTATCGGTTCTTAATCCTTGTTTGTTTGTTTCACTTTCACGGCTCAAGTTTTCAAGCGATATCTATTTGGATACTGTATTAGATTATTGGATTGAATTGGATACTGTATATATTGTGAAAAAGTTATTCCTAGCAAGCTAAGTCGCGCGCGCGCGTGTTTGTGTGTGTGTGTTGGATGACCCTCCATTTAATTACCTGTGGCTAATAAAACCCCTTTTTCTTTAACGGTAATTTTTCCATAATTGTTATTCCGAATTTGAAAAACATGTATTAAGTCTAAACTTTCTTTTATTACCAAAATAAAAACATAGAAGTGAGCTTAAAAAAATGAACTCTTGTCGCGGGTTTTATTAAACTTAAGTAATCTTGTAAGGCCCCTCAATTAAATTAAGATTAAAAAAACAGGCCCCTCATATATTATATAGAAACTAAATTAAGGTCAAAATTTAACATAATTGAAATTCAATCATCTGGGAAATTAAATAAAAAATACCATAATCTTTTACTTGGTCGGGTAATAAGTTTCAATTTATTGCAAGTAGGCTTTTCCTTAATCCTTCCATTTTTACTGAATTTACAAATTTAACTGAAACTACTCAAGTACCTAATTAAATTTTGAGAATCCTGTAAGGCCCATCTCAACACCTACAAGCAAATTCACTGGGTCATGGTTGTACCATGTACAACGATAATTTAAAAAAAAAATTCATATCACATATATACGTATGTATATGTGTATATATGTATATGTATATATGTATATATATATATATATACATATATATATATATATATATATATATATATATATATATGTATATATATATATATATAAATTGGGTTGGCTAATAACTTTTTAACCCCGTTGCTATCAACAATTTTTATTAAAAAATGTATATGTTACACTAAATTTTATTTAAGTATGCACCATTATTATCTTGTCGCCATCTAGTTGGTAGAGACAATATGCCTTTCTTGACTTGACTCAAAAAACTGTGCGAGGTCTTTTTGGAGATCTTCTTTAACGTCGAATTTTTTTTAACGTAAATGGTTACTTAGAGTTCTGAATAAATGGTAATCAGAGGGCGCATTGTCTGGCGAAAATGGTGAATGAATGAGTATAACCTAGCCGAGCTCCTCGAAATTATCACGAGTACATGTTGCAATATGTGGTCTAGATTATCATGTAGAAAATAAACTAGATCCTGTTTACTACTCAATTTGTTAACTAATCGGTCTATTTGTTCACAGTAAATATCTGCATTAATTGTAGATTCCTCTGGCAGCAACTCCCAATTAATAATGCCCTTGACATTCCACCAGTAGCTGAGCATCATCTTTTTGGCACTCATTTTAGGTTTGGATATTGAAAGTCCTGTCTCCGACACCCAGCCCTTCTTCTCCCACCTCTCATCGCATTTCTCCCACTTCTCATCGCCAGTTACTAACTGATTCAGCCAGTGGAAGTTACGTTTCAATATCAATAAATGTTGAGAAGTATCAACTCTGTACTGAAGGTGATGTGATGACAAGTCGTGGGGTATTCCCACTCTGTATTTTGATACTTTTCCCAGTTCGTGCAAATGTGTTTCTATGGTGCCCTAATTGCAGTGTAGCACATCACCAATTGATGAGTCGTCAGTCGGGGATTCTCCGGGATCGGTCGGGGATCGGGGGTTCTGAACTAAATCTTTGCCGTCGCGTAAGACGTAAGACACCATAGACTCGCCCATCGCATTGCGTATTTTATTTGTGGCAGTCTTTGCATCGTGACCCAGACAAAATTCGTAAAGTAATAAAATCTGTATTTGATATTGATTTAAATCCATCATCAATTACGTAATTTACTTAAAGATTTGACGCTGACTGTTGTCAACTGACTGCACTTTGTTCGTTTTATACTCTTTAGCAAAATTTTCTATCATATATATATTCAAAAGCCTGTTGAAATCATACACACATAATGCTCACTAAATATGTCTCCGTTTTTGTGATTCATATTTTGGAGCCCGTGATTTAACTCTCGGGTCCAAATATCTGTCCGTCCAGTCCCATTGTTGAATATTTTGCGTTAGTTATTAGACTTTTGAAAATAAGTTAGTTACTTTTAATTTAATTCATCATTTAAAAAAATAAGAAAAATGTATCTACGCCCAATAGGCTTTAGCGTAACACGATAACGGATTTTTGCGAGATAATGGGTTTTTTTTATCGGTATAAACGTCATGTGCACTATATCATATCTCTGGGACATAGAATGAATCTATTTTGTATATAAACTTAACGTTAATCGAACAAATCGAGGGGGAAATGATAAATAGATAGACAACTTCATTCATTTTTCCCATCAATTATCGTATAGTGAGAGTCATTTCTATATTTGTCTTCGGTGTAGCTTTTTCCTCTCCAACTTTTCTACTGAAGATGACAAAGTTGTTGAAGTAAAGGGTCCAAACGTTGCCAATGTTACAACACTTGTCCCATTCCCTTCCCTTCGCTAACTTTGCGTGAAGTTAGTAAACGTGTTTGAGCTGCAGATAACTCGAGCGAAACACTGCACGTTCGATATTATATGAAAATGTTCGGATAACATTTTAAGCATTTAATAATGAAAATTTATAAAAAGAAAATAAACAAGTAAAAATGGAATTTTAATTGCTCTCAAATTAAAAATATATTGAAATATGAAGTGATATTGGATTTTGTACAAAATAAACGCCAAATACATTCAATATTTGAAATATTAAATATGTTTTTAAGAATGTTTTTACTTCAAAGTTTGTTATACAAATATGCCATAATAATGAAATAGATTTGTATATAATTCAGTAAAAAGACAGCTTAAACCTAGAATTAAATTATGAAATATTATTTGTGACGAAAATTACATGAATTATTTATTTTTCCCCTACACTAACCAGGACCTTGTTTTCAAAAATATACAAAGTGGTGAGAAAGAATGATATAAATAAAAAATAAATAATTTTGATGATAT
This sequence comes from Druceiella hillmani, assembly GCA_039881145.1. Lineage (NCBI taxonomy): Eukaryota > Metazoa > Arthropoda > Insecta > Lepidoptera > Hepialidae > Druceiella > Druceiella hillmani. Next base: position 5,407,107 of record JAYKKI010000069.1, on the reverse strand, counting down.
CATTTTATAATAAACAAAATTAAATTTTAAAATTGCCAGAAATTAATTTCTAATTTTTGTTATGCGTTTATTTTTCCTTTAACTCGACATTAGCAGTAACATAAAAGTTTATTAGCAAATACGAAAAATGAGATATATACCTTATTTTTCAGATTAAATTCATGCCAAATTTTAAGATACAAAATGTGGTATTCCAACAAGTTCTTATCTTTTGAGAATTATGTAAATATACGTTAATCTAAATGAGTGGTATTCATTCTAGTCAAGTGGTATGGTTGACATCATATACTATGTTTTAACCTTCGCTTTATGCTTTCAAAGGGATGGTCGTGTAAATTTCTAAACGGCTAAACTTAAATTAGTCAGTTAATAATTCAAATTGAGTTAGTTTGGTCGCTTAATAATTCTATGTGTCGTCACATACATAACACACTCAAATAATTTCATTGTTAAGGGTTACGTATTTTAGTAAGTAATTCGCAGGGGACAATATAGCTATTATCTAACACAGATCGAAGTTTTTAGAAAATGGAAAAAATTTTAATGTGTTTCCTAAATTTCTCAATGTTTACCATTATTTAAATTTGAACTGAAAATCCTTATGCCTTAATTATCCTAAAAATTGTATTTCGATTTTATTCTGTTTTTTTAAAAATAAGGCAACATTTAAAAGAGTATGTGTCGGTAACTGGATAGAATTCGCAGGTATATTATTTTTGTATATGTTCTGAAAAAAAGTTAAAAAATTAGTTATGAAAAAAAATTATAAAATTTGAAAAGTTAATTTTTTATTATAAATTCATTTTTTATGTGTATTGAGTAAAATACCTTCATTAACATATTTATGTACCTTTTTGCCGAAAACTCAGTGAAAATGGAAGCATGTGTTTAGGAAATGCTTGGCATTAGAGTCAATACGCAAGACGAAAATGGGATACTAAGTCTTTGACAGTTGTTACTTACGGTACAGTTGAGTTATAATGTACAACTGGTTTGTTATATACGAGACGCTTATATCCTGGGCAGGTGTTATGTATGGGACAGTTGATTTGGAATATACGGGATAGTTTTGTTGCTATTTAAAAAATGTAAAAAAGACACAAAATTGTTTGTTTTGTTATCTTATCTTCTAAAAATTAAGCGAAAAAATATAAAAAAAATAATCGTTAGATATATACAAAGAGGTTATTCATCTCAAGGGAAAACTACATGAAACCTTTTAAAATTTACCCTAGAGTTACCAAAAATTATACAAATTTAATTACTTAAACGGAAGATGGAAAAAAAATGATTAATATAAGTTTCTTATACTAGAATACTTGTATATAAAAAAAGTTTCAATTATTTTACTCAGGGCCATTAAATAATTTGTATCATTAAAGAAGTTTTTAAAATTCAGTTGAATATATCTAATAATATTTTTTGAAATGGCATCTTATTCGCAAGATATTTATTTAATTGTTTGTTGCAAATATTTATCGATACATTACGAGTGACCTATTCGTAACGATGATGATAACGAATCGCTTAATAAAATTTGAGCACAACTAAAAAACGTCGCCCAAAGCTAATTAATTCAATAAAAACGCTGCTATAATAATAACTTCGTCTTAATAAACAGTCTTAGGTTTAGTGGATTATAGAAATTATATAAATAATCCCATTTATATAATTTCTATAATTCACCATTTAACATTCTTTTTGAATACATAATTTTTGGAAAAATGCAAATACATTTTTACACAAAAATGCAAATACAAAAAATGCAAAAAATTCAAATACAAATAACACAATACACAAATACAAAAAATGCAAATACAAATAACACAATACACAAATACAAAAAATGCAAATACAAAAAATACAATAAATGCAAATACAAAAAATGCAAACACATGCAAATGCAAATACAAAAAATGCAAATACAAAAAATGCAAATACAAAAAAATGCAAATGCAAATATAAAAAATGCAAATACAAATGCAAATACAAAAAAAATGCAAATGCAAATACAAAAAATACAATACACAAAAATGCAAATACATTTTTGCAAATACATTTACAATTACTAATGCAAATACATTTTTGAAACCAATGCAAATAAATTTTTATTCCTATGAATTTTGAATTCCTATTAATAATTATAGAGCAAATTAATTTGTTGAAAAATGTGATAAATCTATAATAATACATGAAGTTCCACTTTATAATTGCCTTTTTATTTGTTTATTCGTGCTAAATCCATATGTCCAATTTCAAAAATTATTTTTGTATAAGAAAGTCTACATTTTGAGGAAAATCACAAGTTATATATCATTACACTTCGATTTATGGGGCAAGCGAAATAATTTGTTTAATTGCTTTGTTTGTTTGTGCTAATCTCTAGATCCATATGTCCGATTTCAAAAATTATTTTTGTATAAGGAAGTCTATATTTTGAGGAAAATCACAAGTTATATATCATTACACTTCAATTTATGGGGCAGAGTAGTGATAAAGCGAAATAATTTGTTTATTTGCTTTGTTTGTGCTAATCTCTAGATCCATATGTCCGATTTCAAAAATTATTTTTGTGTAAGAAAGTCTACATTTTGAGGAAAATCACAAATTATATATCGTTACACTTCGATTTATGGAGCAGAGTAGTGATAAAGCGAAATAATTTGTTTATTTGCTTTGTTTGTTTGTGCTAATCTCTAGATCCATATGTCCGATTTCAAAAATTATTTTTGTGTAAGAAAGTCTACATTTTGAGGAAAATCACAAATTATATATCGTTACACTTCGATTTATGGAGCAGAGTAGTGATAAAGCGAAATAAGTTGTTTATTTGCTTTGTTTTTTTGTGCTAATCTCTAGATCCATATGTCCGATTTCAAAAATTGTTTTTGTTTTAGAAAGTTTATACTTTCAGGAAGATTACAATTTATTCATATTTACACTACGGTTTATATGGCAGAGTAGTGATAAAGCGGAAATGTTTGTTTGTTTGTTTGTTCGTGCTAATTTCTAGAAATATATATTTGATTTAAATCTTTTTATGTGTTAGAAAGTTCATACTTCAAGGAAAATTATAGGTTATATATTTTTTCATTATAAATTATAAGGGTAGAATATTAATAATAAAAATAAAAAAATCGGAGAATGCTGTCTAAACGATGTAAAGCATAGACCGACTTATTTACTGAATTACCATCCCGAGTATTCCCCCCTATATACCTTCGACTCCGACGATCGATGTCGTTTGGCGAACGGAGCAGAGATTATCTGGCGACCGCGGGAGGGAGGGGAAATACACTGACCCCCGTCAGGATAATTTACATAATTCGACGCGGGTTTAACGGCGGGGCGTAGCTATTTCGTAATATAATCAATGTTATAACGAACTTGGGCGTAAACACTGGATGATATACAAAAGTACATTTAAAACTTATTCGAATTAACTACAAACCCACCCAATACTGCTTCTGTTTTGCCATTTACTATTATTAATTCAAGTTCGATCGTGTCTCCAAAACTGAATCCTTAGCATCGAAGCAATAAACAATAATCCAAGTAATCTCGACCTGGTTCACTCCAAAGTGGCTCCATAAAAGTGCCCAAAGCCGCCGTCGTACTTCACAATGCCCATAAAGGCGAGCGGGCCTCGTTAGAGCCAGGCCTGGGCCCCCTCGGAGCCGAGTAACATGCTAATTTTCATATACAATGAGCACTTGCATTATTAATTATTTACTCCATTACTCGCTGGGGCATTTTAAAACGCGAGCGCGACCCGCCCGCCGTTCCCCTTCTCATCTTTTGAGAATTATGAATAAAACAGGCGAAGCGAATATACGGGTCGTGGTGGCTGTACGCGCCTGCAGTCCACGAGAAGAGAAAAGGAAATGGCTGGTACGAATAGGAATTTTCGATACAGGTTACCTTTATTAGAGTCCTGTAACCAAATCGCAAGAACTGATCTTCTATAATTTCATCATCTTGGACCGTGCCTGCTAGTCAGACCTTCGTAGTTTCCACAGCTTTAAACCTATATAAGTAAAAGTATACCAAAATTTCATATAGTATTCGGTTCAGTAGTTAAAAGAATAAAAATGAGTCGTTCATATAGAGGAAATAAAAAAAATAAGCTAAAATTAAACGTTTTATTTAAATCGTCAATCAAAGAAATGAAAAATCTTGAGTTTTTCGTAAAAAAATCTGGTTATTTTTCATGATTGCTTATAAATGCTGTTTCTGCGGAACTCGTTAAATCAACAAGATAAAAAATAATACAGATTAACAGTACCCCGTTGTATTATTGTACAAATGAATCCATGACCCTTGCAGGTCCGAAAGGATCGTCTAAAAAAGCCATGTAAAATTTAAAAAAAAGCAAAAAGTCATTTTGACAACACGGAACGAATGTCAATGTAAATTATCTTATCTTTATCTTTCATTATATGGCGTTCGTTCTCTTCATTGAGAACATTTGCCAATGTCAAGTGTGGAGAAAAGGCTATGCAACACTGACTAAATCAAATTTCAGATATCTGTCATTGTTGCTTTTAACAAAAAAAAACTATACATTAAAACAAAAATTAGGTAAAAGGTTCGCTACAGTTAGATAAAATGTAAAAAAATTAAATTACAATACAAAGAGGAGTATAAAATAAGCATATACAAATACACAAACAAACATAAAAAACAAAAATAAACACGAATATAAATATGAAAGATTCTATATTTTGATGTCGTTCTTTCTTATGTACTGTATGATTAATCCTAGATTGGGTTTGTTGACAACAGATAAAAGTGATCTTGTGTTAATGAGTAATTGAATATTATATATTAATAATTTGTAAATAAACGCAGGAAATCTATTATTCAATGGACATGCCAGAATGAGATGATTTCGATCACATTCTCCAAACCTACAGTCGCAAATTGGAGATTCTCTGACACGCAACCTAGCCAAATGGGTAGGAATAGAACAATGACCCAAACGCATGCGCGATACCACAGAGGTTTCCTTTTGAGAAAAGGTGAATTTTGAGAACCAAGGTTTTGAGGGTATAAAATATTGGATCTGGAAATATCCCGCATCGGTAATCTGGGATGATCTCTCCCACGCCCTTTGCCAGTCAAATGTAATCCAGGAACGAGTCATGAGAAGGACAGTTCAGAGAAGATAAGCTTGCGAATCTTTTTGAGTAAGCAACGGTAACACATTAAAATGGAGCGATAGGAAATTATTATTTTTTTGTAATGATTTTCAAAAAGTTATTATGCACTACTTTAGATTTTTATTGTAATTTTGTTTCCTCATTGACAATTCTGCATACATTAAATATAATATATGCACGTTTATGAAGATAGTTCCCTGTACTTTCGTTTTTTATATCCTGAAAAATACCAGCTTTTTAAAAATGATATTTTATTCCATTAACCCTAGGTCTAATTTCACCGCTCTCGTTTGCGCGTACATGCTTTACAAAAATAAATCTTTTAATATTCAGAAATCGATTAACGTAAAAAAGAAACATTTAATATATCTCCCCGTACATGTGGGGATTTAAACAATTTTTAACAATTTTTAAACACATGTAATCATGAATCATTTGATAAAAATTTTCAGATGAAATTATTTTGTTTAATTTTTGTTAAACAGTTTGAGAAAATATAGAAATTTATGGAACTCTACATTAAGTGTGTTCTATAACTGACTCGAACTTGCTTATTTATATTAAAATGTTTCCTGATACTAACGACAATAGCCAATCCAATAATAATTTAAGAAAATAGAACATATGATATTGAATATTTTAATGCACGCGTTCATACAAATTGATTCCACAAAAAAATCGGAGCTACTCCGATAGACTCTCGCCGATGCGAACGTTATTGATTAAAATACGCTACCAGAGAAAAGGATAAAACATCGGACTGAAGAAGACGGCAGACGTTTAGTCAGCTATGCGTGAATAAGTTAGTGGAAAAGCGGCCACCCACCTACAAAAGACGGTCGTCGATTCAACATCTAAAAAAGTTATTCGTTTGTGACACGCGTGATTCTCTTTTTTATTTTAAGACAGAAGAGATTGTTTATATAATTTAAGATCGCGAAAAATGAGTAAGGATGATTATATAAATTTGTGATTAATACTGGATAGAATCTTTCAACGTAAAAGCCTCTGGGCATATGTCCAATAGTTATAAAATGACATTAAAATATATTTCAGTATTCTTTATTTAACTTTATGAAAACGAATTGATAGTATGAAATTTTGCCGTTTTAAGAAAATATAATTTATTGGCTGAATTTAAATCGCGAAAAGGAAATAGTAATGCAAAAGACAAAACCGAAAAGGGAAAAAGACACATTTAACAATTTAAGGCATTTAAGTGTTAAAAGTATAAAACTGAATATTCATTTAAATAAAACTGATTTAGTTTCATGTCAGTGTGTATAAAAAGTAGACGTATCGAAATTTAATTATTATCGTTTTTATGTTCAGAGTTTCTAAGGATAAATATCGAGAAAAATAAGTTTATTACTGCCGTACTGTAAATCATATATATAAAATATTTATTTAAAAATACGACTTATTTATTTTTGCACATTTTTGATACAATTATGTATAAACATTATCACTATAAATGCAAAAAAAAATATTTTTAAGGAAACAAAATTTTGAGGCTCTTAATAAGTGCACAGAATGACATAGTTTTTGAAATATTTGGTTTATCTATCCGTCTGCCCTCTGAGCACGCGTCACTTTTAAACTACTGGATATATGTAGGTGAATGTTTTATTACTGTGTTCTTTAGAGTGGCAAAAAATATGTTAAACCTTATTAGAATTTTCGTCAGTCGGTTTTACTGCTAATACATTTATTTTTTTATTGGTACTTAAATTCCTTTACTCAGTAAATCTAAACCCAATTTTCATTATGCGTTTATTAACTTATTTTAAAAAAATGAGATACTATGACATGACATTAAAAAATAAGAATTGAAGAAAAAAGGTTACGACCTAATCGGTTTGTTGGTTTTAAGTTATCAGTAATTTTTCTTGTTCATTCTTTTTTCTACAACATTTCTTTCTGAGGCAGAGTTACTGATACGAAGGCAGCCTCTTACATCAAACCATTATGCACAAAATTACTTAATGACAAAATGATTATAATAATTGTCTAAAATAAGTTTAAAAATAAAAATAGAGCAGAGATATGACGTATACCTCAAAACCAAATAAAATATTAAAACAAGAAGCTGGATAATGTAATATAAAAATTACGTGTTTGTTTTTTATAATACATTTATTTGGCAAAATTGTTCATAATGTCATACGTTTACGTCATTTATGAAACTCACCATTGTAACGAAATTCATCGCATTTTGATTATCGATATTTAGTACATGGTTATTGATTATATTTGCCCATAGCGCTTAATAAAGATGTTCTAAACCGAGAGCTTTTTCCTTGGCAGCATAGGCTGCCAGGACTTCTGCCCCGGTAGTAGAAACACTTCTAAAAAAAACACGATGTAAGTCTTTAAACGGTTTGAAATAGAATCAAAATATAAAAAAGGATTTGAAAATTTAGTACTTTTGTTTTGAAAGTTTGTCACGCTCCATTGTAAGGTCAAGAACGGTAAATTATAATGGTCTTTCTTGGGCATGCCGTAATGATTATCACATCATTGACTATTGGCTACATATCTCGCTCTTATTGGCAATTGAGAAAATGAAGTAGTCTATGTGAGCAAAATTCTTGAAAAGTGGAAACATTGTAAGCCCTTAGTATATATTTTGATTAACTTAAAAGTACAATTTGTTACAGCAAGCTTGAACCTGTGTACGTCGCAATCGAAAAACAAAAATAAATACTTATCACTATGAAATGGTATTTTCTTCACCGAGTTTCTTTCCATAGTCACCTATCACTGAAACGGGACACTCTGTATACACGAAACCTGTAGAGAGAAATAAGCAGAGCACGGAAAAGGAGCGGGTTTTGGAAAATGATAATGGAGCGCAATTAGAAATTGTTTATTGCCAATTAATTTTAATGCTAAGTAGCCGCCGAGCTAGTGTAGCGACTTAGTTTACACGAACATAAATCTGAAAAGGATATCGACTTGCCGTAAACTTAAATAAAACGTTGAGAACATAAATCTTTAAAATTTATGTGAATTAATTATTTATAGCGATTTTGAGAGTAAAATTAGGGAACATGAAAGTGTCATGTTTGCTATTGATACACTTTTATTGTATTCTATGTGATATATCTGCACAAGAGTACGATTTGTTTATGATTCTTCGCTGTCTCGCTTCTTCAGTCTTTTAATAAAATTATTATTTTATTAACCGCCATAATTTTCATTTCTTAATACTGTGTAGGGCATTATATAATGGAGTTCCAAGAATTTTTCGAATCTGGTCCATCCAACATCCCCGAGTGCGAGTTTTAGTTGGTTTTTTTTTTCCAAGTATTATATCATGGTAATCGAATATGTAACGTATTTTATAGGTGATATGCAAAAGGAAGCCAAGAAGTAGCAGAAATTTTATTTATTCCGAATATGAAATCGGAAGACCTATTAAGTCAACATTAAATTAAACTTAACAAAAAGAAAACATTTGTCAGTATCGAAAAATAAAATCACTTATTTTAGTTGAAGTGTAAAATGAGGGCAAAATAATTGAAAATCAAATAAATAATCTGTAGGTTTTAATGACGCGTTGTAGGATTGGCTGATATGTGACACTATTTTCGTAAAAGTTCGTCACACTGCCATAACCTTTATTATTAACTTAAATGAAATTTAAAAAAAAAAATAAATCTTTTATGAAAGCACATATGAAGCAGTAAGGCAGATTTGCTGCGGGTTGGTTTGAAAATGAAAACTTCGTCAGTGAATCTATTTACCCAATCTGACTATCCATTTATTTCTAATGAGCATGACTTCCAATAAATTTAATCTGAAATATTTTTTTGAATTTGGAAAGATTAAGCTTTAGTTTCAAAATCACCTTAAACACGAGCCAACACAGAATACGTGAGACACTTAGTCCTTATACAAATATATCCAAATCCGCTGATAAGATAAAAGCTTCTAGCGCGGATGCAAAGTGCTGCAGTTAGTTTATCGATGCTCGTAAATAAGCAACGCTCCATCTCGATACCTGTCACGCGCTGTGCTCCTACACCGTCGATATTCGACATTTATTCGCAGAATTTCCTGGGGTAAACTGATATTACTGCATAAATATTTACAAGTTCATGCCGATAGCGCTTTCCCGTCTGGGGACATGTCTAGGGAATGGCATCTGGATAAACTGGGTACAGGTAAGTGAAAAATGAGTTATAGTTTACGAATAGAATAAAAAGTTTCTTAATATACGAATTATGTAGTTGTCGTGCTTTCTAACATAAAAATTTGTAAACGTTTTCTAAAATTTGTTAAAGATTGAAGTGACAAAGAGACGATGAAGATTGACTCCAAATTAGTATTAGAAAAATGAAAGAGAGTTTATTTGTTTGCTTGTTTTGTTTTCACGCCACTATTTAACTGATCTATAAAAAAATTATATACGTTTAGCCTATGTTAAGAAGAAAAATATAGAATATCATTATCTCATAATGGAACTGAATTTTTTCGGATATGAAAAAAATCTGTTAGCAGTCACAGCGTGAACATAAGTATATATACATTTACGTAGTAAGTGGATTCAGTCATTTTAATCTTCTAAATTAGTGTCTTGGTTTTAAAAATATTTTATAGGAATTACTCCACAAGTTTCTTCCAGAAATGTTTCTTTTCCATGCGAGGGGCGTCGTGGGCCAAAGATAGCACTTTTATCTTAATATGATTTGCTAACGCCTCCGTTCATCTTAATGCTTTTGTTTGTAAGCTTTTAGTTCTGTGAATAATAGTTCAGTACGGTTTTGCTGGAGAAATTGAAATTAGTTTGAAATATATATATATATATATATATATATATATATATATATATATATATTTATATATATAATCCTTCCACTCATGGTTGTGGTGGTAGATACCCCTTGGTTTCCCATCGATAAAAATAGTCTTTGGTAGCGGTGGATGTAAGTGGGTGGCGAAAATGTATGACGTTACGGAATTTTCACTAAGAATGTTCCAGTTGTTTCTAGAAAGTTCCATAATAGCCTGGAACATCGTAGATTTGTTACACACACCGAGCTTTCTCACCCGCCCATCCAAACTTCGACCCTCGCCAAAGCACATAGAATGGATTCGAATATTCTCAACTGAAAATTCTACATGCTTGTTCCAGATATTTTGATCCTCAAATTTATGTAAGACGAATTTCGGCACGCGCGTGTTGAAGAATATTCTGAACTGGAAATTCTATATGCTCGTTCTAGAAATTTTGAACCTCAAACTTATTTAAGACGAACTTCAGCCTGTGTATATTCAAAAATATTCTGAACTGGAAATTTTATGTGATTTTTCTAGAAATTTAGATCCTCAAACTTACATAAGACGAACTTCGGCACGCGAGATATTCTGAACTGGAATTGTACATGCTGTATTTTAGAAATTTCGATCTTCGAAGGAAGACAAAATTCAGAGCGCATGTATTAGTATTATTTTAGCAACAAACAGAAACGTAACGAAGAGAACAAAAAGCAAGAATCCAAAGCAATTTTTAAAATTTTTTTTATACCTTTTCTGTTTTGTAATTTTTGTCGCTATATAACATTATAGCATATAACATATAAATGTAAGGAATCTCACAATACCGAATATACAATTTCAAGGAAAATCGCTAAGAGAAAAAGAAATAAAAATGAAGATAAAAAAAATTAGAATAAAGGATTTATTTAAGAAAGGACTCTAACCCCATCCATTTGAATGACTCTACACGAGCAATGCAGCTAGTATTTTTGAAAGTTTATGTTGCTTCTAAGAATGATCATAATATAAAAATTTTTGGATTTGTCCGTTTTAAAAACATCACAATTATATTATAATTTAATACTGTGTACGGATTATGGTTTAGGGAAAAATTAAATTTGTATGTATATATATATATATATATATATATATATATATATATATATATATATAGTTTTTCTCCATTTTGCGTTATTGCTTTGAGTGCTCGTAAGTTATGAATGCAGCTCCCACTAATTGTGGGATATATTTTATAACGATTGTATGGCCACCTAGTAAGATCTCACGTTCGTTTTTTAGATGCCATAAATTGTAAATATGCTGTTTAATATTTGCTATGGGAATTAAACATACGTATGCTTGTAAGTTACACGCATGCTACGTATGAAGCACAGGCAACTGGTGGCAAGCAGTTGGCTGTGCTGCGGTTTAAAAAGCTCATAAAAAGCTTACTTAAAAAGGAGCGGGCACGTCGCCTAAGGCGCGTTTCTAATTTCCGCAAATTTAAAATTTAATACCGAAACTTTTACATTTGCCGCAAGGTAGAGTCCTGTATATATCACTTTTTACAACCCCGACCAGGTGCGGGTAATGTGCGTGTGGCGCTCCATTCGGGTGCTGAATTAAAACTACCCTCTGGCCACCGTGAGGGGATAAAATTCGGAAACTTGTTCTTTTTCGGGGTCGATGTGCTACGAACGATGTATAATTAAAATATATTTAAATGGATATTATGATATACGTTAATATTTTACCAAGTAAACAGCTCGGATATGTATATTAACTTTCAAAAAACAGAGTCCTTTTATTTAGCAGACAAAGCCTTCGTATATAAAATATTGCTAGGCCACAGCTGTCCCTGTTTTCTTATATTTCTTTATAAGCTTTCCTCAATCAAATGTATCCTTTCTATATTCTATTTTAGTTATTAAATTGCTGCAAAAATATTATATAAGGTAATTCACACACACACACACACACATACAAACGCACGCACGCACGCACGCACGCACGCACGCATGCACGCACACACACACACACACACACATATATATATATATATATATATATATATATATATGATTTTTGGCTTTCCGTAGCTCAAGAGAAAAAAAACCCTTACAAGATCATTGACATGTCCTTCCTGATGATATCACTTATGTATTCATCTGTTCGTCTGTCACAGTTATTTTTCTCAGAACTGACTAACATTCAAAAATATTTCTGTAGAGATTTTAAGAAAGGCGAGAATAAATTTCCTAATATAGGGTTGGGTATCGCTTGAAAGGGTTCGTTATAAGAGTTACAAAATATGTGTAACATTTCTGAAACAACAAAATCAAAATGTGGTTCTAGATTTTACTGCATTAGTATGTTCATATTAGTGATGATTTAAAATAAATAATTTCATTTCCAACGAGGTACTCGATGCGCGAGCCCGACTCGCACTTTTCTGGTTTTTTAGAGTTTCGTAGCCAAACTATCCTGTCCATTTGCATGTTACAGCCGTTTTATTCACAGTCGATTAGTGCTATAGAGGTGAAATTTAAAGTGGTTATACATATTTATAACGCCTACAAAGTTATAAAGTAAATTCTAAAAAAAAGTTTTTTAAGGTACCTACCCTAGACGAAGGGGGTATGTGCATTTTTTTCGCATACTTTATTATGTAGGGTGCAGTTGAAAAGGACTTTCATAATATTGGGGGTTTGTTATAATCACTTATCAATACAGGGATTCGTTTACGAAATATTAAGTTTTAAAGTGGTTATTTTTGTTAGAATTACGTGGACTACTATTAGCTCAACCGCCATTCTTTAAACATATCTAGAAAGTACTCAAAATAGTATATACAATTCAAAATAGTACTAAAAATAGTATGTACAAAGTGTTTGTACAACTAAAAATATAATTTTGTATTTAAAAGTATATTTTTGTTATGTCTGTGAAACATATACATACTAGGATATATAGTTATAATTCACATGGCGAGAAACAATATTATTTAAACGCTTTTAAAAGATAAAGTAGGTCATATATATATATATATATATATATATATATATATATATATATATATATATACATACGTTGTGAAAAATTAATATATGAAAATAGTTGAATAGAATTGCTATGTACCATTAAAAATTTTTGTATGTATTTAATATGTACGGAATATTCGCAATACGAGTTCTACTCGAACTTGTCAGGTTTTTTAGTACAGCCATTTTTTATAATAATGCTAAAGTTGTTACTTCAATATCTTTTAAATTATAACATATTTAGGATATAATAAGCGCTGTTAAATTGTGTACATTTTTTTAAAGAAAAATTTTATGGTATCGCTCACATAATTTTTTTATTTATTCGCGGAAGTATTATCTGGTGATATCGTGGAAGTATTTAGATTGAACTTAAAACTGAATCGCTGTGACAGTTCTTAAGGGTGCACACCCCTTTCTTACTAATAATGATATTTTAAGCCCATAAGGTATATTTAATGGAGACAAAAAGTTTTTATTATGAACCTCAAGCATCATTTCAATTAAAAGTCCTATCCAAAACGGTTTTATATTTTTTGCGTCATGCTCTAGCAAAAAACAGACAAAAGGACAGATAGACAAGAATCGTAAAAAAATGTTGCTCTGGATTCTACAACTTAGATACATCCTTGATAAATATTGAATATATTTGGCGTTAATTTTGTAGAAATTCATTATTGACAATTAAATGAAACTACGTGATGTAGTATTATTTCTACTTTCTTTAAGTTTTTTACCACGGCCTGGGTTTCGTTATATTACAACATCTTCAGGGGGCTATTAGCAAAGATCCTGAAGATGTTGTAATACAACTAAATCTAGGTACTAAAGAAGTTAAAGAAAGTAGAAAGAATACAACATCACGTAGTTTCATTTAATGATCAATCCTTGATAAACTTACCTCCAATTCCTGTATACCAAATATACTGTTTGTTTCAGTATGAAAGTATCTTTTAGATTTTGACAATAATTTCTCAATAATTAATCGATTTTTAAAGTCATAAATTTTATTAACTGTCTGATATGGACACTTTAAATTTAGAATACCATATATTCAAGGTCACGAGCTGAAAGATGTTGGAATTTGGAAGTATGGAGGCGTGAAAAAATTATGCGTGGGAAAATTATTTTGCAGAAGTCCAATTTATTGAGAAGTTGCTCCATTAAATTTATTATGGACTATATTCCACTAGACTATTAGGTGGAAGTAGTTTGATCAAATACATACTTTTAATTGAAGTGCGAGACATTTTTGAAGAGTTTATTTAGGTTTTAAATATATAACCTATTTAATTACATCTCTTTTTTTATAACAGTAGGATTATTAGTTTTGGAAATACAAGAGCTCAAAACGTAACACATTTCCGTCGCTTCGTAATTTGAATAAAGTTTCGATCCACCCACCCTCAATGGAGAAACATAGGCGACTTTCACGGTAGGCAGAAAAAGTGATACTTTTATCACTTCTCTACATAAAATACAGATAATTCGAAATTCAATAAACTCTTGTGTCAGTTTTCTCTTATTCACACATGTACAAATCCTCTGTACTAAATACAATTATTACGAAATTCAAATAATTATTTTCAGATTCTGTTTTATTCGCACACGTAAAAATAAAACGATATGGAGTGAGACAAGACTATTATCTTTTCGCTCCCCGCTACCTTCACCTCCCTTCTCCCCTAAGCTGCTGGTGTGTTATCCATATAAATTACTATCGCCATCGGTTTCCTGAAAACCTTCCGTGTACCGGTGAGATGGCCGTACTTCCAAAGTATTTCCAAAATGCGATCTGTTTTAGGCGGGAATAACTTAGTTTTATGTCAGAAATACCAAAAACGATCTAATTACCACACAATTAAAGCCATTTACACCAAATCTCCCGTAGTATACGGAGGAAACTCATAATACTAGAACACGTAGCAATGATCACATTTGCCGGCTTCGTAACGGGCTCTCCGTAAAAAAGGCAATAATAATAACAGGCCATTGGGGGGAGAGGGAGGGGAGAGGATGAGGGTGAATAGTAGGCCTCACTACCCCGGACTCCTAATCAACGTCGTACGGGCGAGTGAGCCCGACCTACGGAGGCCTGCGCGCTCGAGCGCGAGCGTCGCCGAGCGAATTCAGAGTATTGTTGGTTACTTTATTTTCAAAGATGGAACTTTATCTCTGTTTTGATTTAAATATTAAATAGGTTTGAGAATATAATGAAAAACAGGGGCTAAATTGAATAAGGTAGGGTGTACATGGAGGAAAGTTTTCATTTACGAAGTATTTTCCTTGCAATTATAAAGCGGCAAAGCAATATGTAAGCAATGCTATTGTCGCGGGGTAAATTCGTTTTATACAGCTAATAGTTAATATGTATGTATATATATATATATATATATATATATATATATATATATATATACATATATATATAAATAAAATCGGTGAAATATATTTTTTTTTATTTAAAAAGTTTACAAAATAGTAAGGTGATTTTTTATATAGTTCTTAAAAATGTAGAAAAAACTTAACATATCTAGAATTTTTTTACTGGAAGATACATCGGATGTAACTTATTTGATAGTAAACTCATCTAGTAGCTTGTTTAGTTTGGCAAAAGAAAGAAAAACCAGGAACACCGTCTGAAACTAAGTGTTATTGACGGAATTGAAGAACGGATGGAATTCTGTGGAGAGAAAATTCAAAACGGTTCTATATTTTCCGCGTTATTCTTTGGCAAATAGAAAATTTGCTTTCTTAATACCTACGACCATATTCCAAATCTCATTTGAATAGAGTTATGGTAACGGCTAGTATATATTTTATAAAACGTTAATACTATGAATTACATATTAAAAATGAGACACAATCAGTAGTTACAAACATGGTTGAACGTAGCATCGAGAAACGTAGACCCATCTGAGTTGTGACAGAAAAGGATAATTTCTAGAATTTGAACTGTTAAACAATACAACCGTAGCAACGACATTAACGTCATTGCTACGGTAGTCACCTTTCACTAGCGCACGCGCGTAGTCTGCATATTGTGCTTATTGCCCACAATATTTTGAGTTAATTTCTTAAAATCTTACTAAAACATTGAATGTGTATACTATAATATGAAACTCAACGCTCTCCAGAATGATTTCATTTGAAAATAATTAATGGAACAACGTTTAATATAAATTTATTTATAGGTTGGCTAATAAGTTTCAGTCACAATTTCTGAACTTTTCTAGAAAGATTCTCGAAACTTCTAGAAGGTTTTACTGTAGGGTGTAAACAGGTCGAAGTGCAGTCAGTTGAAACAGTCAGCGCCGAAGCTTTAAGCGAATTACTTAAAAGTTAATGTATTTAAATCGATATCAAATACATTATATTACTTTGTCATGATGCAAAGACTGACAAATAATATATGCCATGCGATGGATGGGTCCATAATGTCTTACGCGACGGCTAGATTTGGTTCAGAATTCCCGTACCGGACGTCCTGTTGAACTGAATGTTCAAAGATTATGACGCCTAATTGAGGAGGATCTCGACTGACGACTCATAAATTAACAGGAGTTTCTGTGTTCAAACCTAAATGAGTGCCAAAAAGGCGATGCTCAGCTGTTGGTGGAATGTCAAGGGCATTATTAATTGGGGTTTATTTGAATCTAGAATTATTGCAGATATATACTGTGAACAACTGGATCGATTAGGTAACAAATTGAGTAGTTAACAGGATCGAGTCTATTTTCTAAATGATAATGCAATACCACATGTTGCAAAACACACTCGTGATAAATTAGAAAAGCTTGGCTGGGTTCTACTCACTCATCCACCATATTTACCGGATATTGCGCCCTCTGATTATCGTTTATTTAGGGCCTTAGGTAACCATTAACGTAAATAAACATTCTAAGTAAAAGAGGATCTCCAAAACGACCTTGTACAGTTTCTTGAATCAAAGTCACCAGAATTTTACAAGATAGGTATATTGTCAACCAGATGGCGAAAAGTAGTAAATAATAATGGTGCATACCTAAATTAAATTTAGTGTAATATATAAACTTTTTAATAATGTTGACAACAACTCAGGGTTAAAAACTTATTAGCCAACCCAATACTAATTTTAATAATTGTGTCCAATTTAGAGATTTAATTAATCACATAATTACTATTATACATTATTTATAACAGAGGCGTTTAAGATATTTTTGAAAAATATTGTTGAATGTGTTATTTGCGTTTTCTGAACCAAAAATGTTTGTCGACCGTTCGTTTATTTGAGTATCTTGCAAAAGCTACTAAACCGATTTGAATGGAAATTTCACTGAAATAATAATTGAGATTTAAAAAACCATAAAATTAAAATATATGTTTACATTTGTTGCTTGTAAATAATTTCTGAGTAAAATTTTTCCGTCTGTTTTTTGTTTATTTCTTTAGTTCTTTTTTCGGGTGTCAGGTTAATGGAATTGGAATGACTTTAATTAAATTTTAACTGGGGTAATGCTTAAGGTGCGCATTAAAATCTAAATTATCAAATTTATCATAAGGAAGTACACATTCGATTATTAGATCTAAGGAAGTCATCTCCTTTATAATCTCCTCTCAGGAAGAAGAGCAAATACGTATGGTCAAAACTGATGAATAGAAATTGTCGAGACTAATACAATGATTCAGCTTCAAGTTCAAGCTTAGATATAGTATATTTTTTTCCCAGGCAAGAGAATCTTTAGGACGCTAATGTTATTCAAGCTAAGATATAAATTATTTATATTCAGACGAAGGGTACTTTTGAGATGAAAATTTTTTTTAAAACCCCGCCGAAAAAATGACAAAAAACGCATAAGGGAAACGGTGGGAAAATTAATCATGAAATAAAACTTAAAGCTATACATTTCTTAAATGCAGTAGATACTAGGAACAGTTGTTTTAAAACTAAAGTAAAAAAGTCGATTATAAACTATCAACATATTCAACAGAAAGCTATAAATCAGAATGTTATCGAGGCCATTATATTAACTAGATGTACTTGAGGAGAGTCAATGTTCATATCATATGTAATCTTAATACTGTCGAACTTTCCCTGTATGTTCGTTCAAAACATGCCAATTTACTTCTAAGATTTGCTGTGCGATAACAGTTAAGAAGTTTCAGAGAGAGACATTAAATTTGGTCGGGGTAGACTTGAGGGAGAATTCTTTGTTCAATTTAATTTATGTCACTTTCAGTGAATTCACTAAGTGATTTTCAGTGAAAAAAGAGAAGAATACGTAGAAATATCCTTATAAAACAAAGATTTGTCCTGGAAAAAGAAAGAAAAGACAGAAGCATCGCCTATAACGAAGTAATATTGATAAAATTGACGAACGGATGGAAAGCTGAAGAGGAAATAACGAAAGTTTTGCTTAATCAGTTTTTTATGACGATATTTCAAATCACGTGCAAAAGAAGTCATAGGTAACTTTAGTATACACTTTATAAACCTACATAATAATAAATGAATTTTTAATAAAGCTGACATTATTTTAAACAAAACTTTCATCAAAATGAGGCAAAGTGTGAATCACAATTGTGCAGTCAGGATTTAAATAAAAAAACCTCCTATTATGTCACATATATGGTTAGAAGAGAAAAGATTTTGCCAGCACCGAGAGTTTGCCAGCAGGAAAAATAACCTCTGCAATCTGAGCTGTTAAACAACGGCGTTATCGAGGCAGTTGTCTTTCGCTGCTGGAAGTGTGTGATCTGCTAGTGAAGACCAGAAATGAAATTATAGAAATGCTGTTCGGAGTATAACCAAAAACAATATGTTATGTACCATCTATGGATCGCACGGAAAAAATATACAAAACGATATAGCAGACCGGCAATAAAGTGTGTAAGCTCCTATCGTTAATGAAATTAGATTGTGCTCCTGATATATATATATATATATATATATGTATATATTAAAATAAAATAAAAAAATACAAAAAAGGAAATCTATGGAAAACAATGTTAAGGCTTCAATTAAGAAGACGCCTAACAATTGGCGGTACAATACCGAAATAATATCACCACAAACCGTTGGTCTGTCGTTTCGACAGTAAAAGACCTCGTTACATACGGTTGTTTTTATTCAATGTATATTATAAATATTACAAAGTTAGAAAAACAAATAGGATTGAGAGAAAATATAAAATCAAATTCCAGTATTAAAGTCCCAAAAATAGGGCCGTGAATTCTCGGCCAAACGAGGCTTCAACAATTCAGAACTCATAGAGCCAATTTGCAAAATGTGGCGCCGTTAAGTGCCCGTTGT
Organism: Druceiella hillmani; assembly: GCA_039881145.1. NCBI lineage: Eukaryota > Metazoa > Arthropoda > Insecta > Lepidoptera > Hepialidae > Druceiella > Druceiella hillmani. The sequence continues at coordinate 5,387,848 of JAYKKI010000069.1, read as the reverse complement.
AAATATGGCGACCCACATTCGCGAGGTTATTTAATTTTGTGACCCTAAGTACGACATTCGCGAGTACTTAATAATGAATGTTTAACCCCCTTCGTCCCGTTCGTCGTGCCCTCGGGCACGCGGTCGGCCACTGTCATTCCGTTTATTGTAATCGCCTCTCTCGTGGGTGCCGAAATGATGTCACTTTACGGAGCGAGCTATGTGGAATAAAAGTCAGTATTCCATATGCCATAAATGTCTGAAAAACTGCACGCGTAAAAAATGAGAGGAGGAGGCATGATTGTGTAATATTTTAATAAAGAACGTTATTAACTGAGAGAACGTGAAATAACAGTTACATGTATACATGACAAAGAATGAAAAAAATAAATTTAAAATGAATAAAGTTTTCTGTATCAACATTTATTTTCGGACAAATTTTTTATAAATTATCCCTATATGTCATTGCCGCGGGTTGATCACAAGGCTTACGGCTTTGACGACACGGGGACCCGGGTTCGATTCCCGATCGAAGCAGTAGCGTCATTGGTAAGAGAATATATGCGCTGCCATCGCCGCTCGTCTGCTCAGCCAGGCGATCATTACCATTACCCTAATGGTATGGGGATTGGAAAAACCCGTGTCCAAGATTGGACTTGAGACAGGCTTATGATGAACTCCTATGACGTTTTAATCGATCTCTATGAAACAATAATCTGAGTTAAATAATTTTAATGAAAATTTTCTTTATGTACAATTTTTGAAACAATAAAATTGGAATTTTTAGTTCCACATTTCTTCTGGATAGAGCAAAAGCTGTCTACGGTGTTTTGTCATACTGATCTACCCTTGTATCTGCACTATCCCATCTGCACTTCTGCTAGTATAGCATGCTATTAGGTCTGCATTAGGTCTATCTTTCGTTGAGGGTTTCCATAAAAAAACCTGTTTATATATTTTTGAATATGGATGGATTTCCTTCGGAACGTATGGCAAATTTCGCTATCCTGGTTCATGTGATACTCGTTTAGAATTTCCGTATGTTATTCTAACAAGTTTTCGTTACATCGGACTAGAATATTCGGATAATCAACAATAGGCAAAGAAGGAAGATCAGAAAAGTTATAAGGCGGAACTTGAAAAAGACTTGGGAGTGAATTTTTCAACATTAACAATATAATTTTTAATGGAATATTTATTGGTTTTATTTTAATAGTAAATTTACAAAATTTGCTTACCGCCGATTTCATAATATGGCAATATTAATTACTATATATACTTAATTAATACTTAATTAATTTAATTATTGCTTTATTTAGTTTTTGCCTTCTTTGTTGTGTTTGAATATTTATTTGTTATTTGCTCTAATTAGAACATGTATGGCCATATTGCACGATATTTTTATCGTGTAATATGGCCATACATATTGCCATAATATGGCCATAGCATGAAAAAATTGACGTATATACTCGTATAATTTATTGTTTTGGGAGCGGTGCCAAGTCTTAACGTTTTTCTTTATTCCACTTGTAACATCAGAGATGTGATTATGGAGATGATGTATATGATCGCCTATTATTTAATGATGTGATAATTGTGGTATTATGATAATTGTAGTTATTATAAATAAGAGTACGGCATTTTAAGACAATATGATTAGTAAATAACCACAGATTGTCAGTGAATACGTATGTCTGAATGTATGTATGTATACATACATGTACTCTTTCACATACTTGTCAAAATTTAATATGAGTGTCCGATTACTTTCGTACTTTTGTTATTCTTAATGCTTAATGGTACGTTCGTAATTATATATTTCACGATTTAGAAAAACTGTAGCGTTCTCAATATATGAATATAAATCTACATTCTACAAAAAATTGAGAAAAACTTATTGGATTAGATTCAAACAAATTTTAGGTTTTTTGTATTGAAATGTACCTTTTGTTTTTTGTTAAAATCGATAGGGTAGTTTCAGATATATTTTTTCCATCGACTAGATACTGGCAGGCCGCGCGTGTGCAGTAGAGAAAGATAATTGTCAAGTTAATGCCGTTGCTATGATTACGTAGTTTGACTGCCCAGATTCTAGAGATTATGCGTGACAGTCACAACACGAATAAGTTCTCTTTGTATTAAATTATGTACATATTATGGTTGATTTAGTATTAAATACTGATGGTGTTAAAGTCTTATTGTGATTCAAGTAGTGTTTTATTGTTACAAAAATTGTGTTCAGTGGAACTTTGGCCAGACCGCTTGTTTTATATATTGTTGAGTTTATTTCGTTTATATTTTACGTACTTTTTAAATGCTTACTATTTTATGTCAAGTTGTATACAAGTTCGACATGAATCTTACAAGAAAAAAAATTAAATAAATACCTTACTTTAATTTAATTACCGTATAATTTAGGGCTTCGAATATGAGAAAAAGACGAAAGAGATCGATATTACGAAGGAAAAGGGGAAATCCTATGGAAACTTTTGTTAAGGAGAGCTGATTTGGATATTGTTGCAAATAGATATATAGCGAGGAACAAAAAAACAGTATGCATTATCCTTGCATAATTTCGGAATCCAATGAAAAATAGTTTAAAAGGGATCAGAATTATTCCACAGGGTGTAGTTTTATTCGTTACTCCTTTAAATTAAGAAGGGAATACTGAAAAAACTTAAACAACTTTTTTACTATTAGAAAAATGTTTATTCTAAAATATAGTAATTAAAAAACAATTTTTCGTGAAAATAAGTACATAATAATTTAAAAAGTCTGTCTCAATTTATATGATTTCCAGTTACTGCTAGCCAACAATAAAGCTTATTTGCTTATCATATCCCCTGTCTATAATATAGACCTGATTAGACCTCCATTTACGATGCATAAATTTTGTAGAAAACAAGATTTTTACTGAGCGGAAGTCGAGACAGACAAGATAAAAGTGCTCCAATTTTTGTCATTGACTTCTTTTTATGTTAAAAGTTCGACTATATGGATATATTTTTTATCGAATTGAAATTAATTATGAAATCAATTGCTACACATACTTCATGGCTAGGATTAAGGAAAAACAAAGCAGATGAAATTCGAAGGTTTACCTCTCTTCCAGTTTTCCACCTACGAAGCTTCGAACGGCGCCTACAAGAAACTGCGTTTATCGGAGGGAAATCTCTAGCGACAACACGGCGCGGCTTATCTCTCCCCGGCGAGGATCCTTTATACAAACACGTCAGCCGCCGCCAGCTCCGGCCGCTTTATCTTAGATTATACATGTGTGCATTAGTCGTGTCATAGGCAGCGGGAGGGGATGCTTTGCGCTTACATATTTGACTTTGCCCTCAGTCCGCCAGATTATGTGGATGTCGCGACTCCGTAGCTGAGGAAGTATTTCGATTAGCAGAAGTTGTGTTTTATGTTTAGTTTGATTATTTCGATGGTTGCTACGAGAAGCGTAGCACTTGAACAAGTTGAACCGTAGCACTTGAGTCAAGTGTGAGATTTTTCTGTGTAAGGTACCTTGTTTGTTAGCTTGTATTCATTGGTTTAATTAGAGAATTGTAACATATCAATACGAATTCATTGCTTCTTATATATTATTAACTTTTTGGCCTTGATATTCATTGTATATCTTACTGGATTCATCTTGCCTTCACTGATAGTAATATTTGTAGTTAATGATTAAACATGTCATGACCGTGATGCTTCCCATTTTTTTTTCCAATTTTAATAAATATAATGCTAAAAAAATAATTATTTGCCTTTAAGTTATGTGAGTATAAACAATCATATATAACGGATGTAATAATAAATCTATTCGAATCAATCTAGTAGTTTCATATAATACGTGATCAGATACATAAAGAAAGGTAAAATGAAACAAATCGGACAAGTGCGAGTCTGGCTCGCGCATCGGGGATCCGTACCTCGTTTGAAGTAAAATCACTTTATTTTATCATAAGTAATCATTAACATGGACTATCTAGTGCATTAAACATTAATAATACCTAATATAATTATATAGGGGATGTATGGTGAATATCTCAAAAACTATGACTTCCAAAAATACATAAATTAATTTTTGTTTTCTGTTTGTAGTTTTATTTTATTGTTTTTTTTTCAATTTAGGATTTTCTAATACGAAACTAGAAACGCAAATTGAAATTTATAAATGTATAATAATAAAAATATTTTCAATGAAAATTAATTATCAAATAAGTACGTTGTACATATTTCATACTAAATGTTGTAAAGAGCAATCTTTTTATGTAAAACAGCTATTTTATCCACAATGAAATATATTACATTTTTATGTATTTTTGTATATATATAAAAACTTAATTGCGTTGAAATTTTAACAATATTTTTTTCGGTATATATAGGAAGCTATCTCATATCTTTTCATTTATATTCCTTCTGTATATCTAGCCCGCCCGCCTTAGAATTTGCCGCCTTAGACATCTAGCTTTTCACCGCGGCCCGCGTTCGCTCTCGACTTGTGCGCGCTTATATACTTGTCGAACCTACTTGTGAGGCTACGACTGTTGGTTTAATTTATCGCTATTTTCGTGTGGCGTATAAGGAGATTGAGACGGTATGAGTATTTTCGTTGCAAGTGAGGTGGGGTAACTGTACGGTGGGATATTGATGGGGGCTATAAAGGAATTTATGCCTTGTTTCTTCGTGTTTAGATTTTGTTTTACATCAAAATTTCTGCTTGGACTTTCTTGTACTGAGTCTTAGTTTTTGTATAGAGTCTTAGTCTTACTTCGACCAAGGATCAGTTGTTGTGTACTGTAATTTCGGTAATGTCATAGTTTTATTTTTTCTCGTGAATATATTCAGAGTGTTAATGTAAGGACTGATTTTTAGATGTATATATCGATTTGTTTATTAGCGGCTTACACATAGTTGGATATTGGTCTTATGTGGAAATGAAATTTAGATCACCATATTTACTAATATTTTCATCGACTGCTTATGGATCGCTTCACTACTTGCCGGGATCTTGTGTGGCTATCAATTTGTTGATGATTATCAATAATAATTGCAAAGTATTTTCTCCCTCCTAGTACACGATTTCAAGAACTTGTTTCTTGCATCTTGCATTCTTCGTCTGCATTGAACTATATGAGTTGCGTGACGATATAACTTAACCATGGAATACTGTATCAATGCTTTTATGAGATCTGATTATCTCGTCGGTGACGAAGGTCTATTTACATTACAGGTAGTGAATTTGCCTATGAAAAATCAACATTATTATGAGAATTCCATTGTATTGAATTTCGGGTTTATTGTTTTTAATTTTAAAGATGTTTAGATAGTCTATTGCGTGTAAAATCTCCTAAAGTTTGTTCGTACTTTTTTTAGTCGGGTTTTAGTTTCGTAAAATTTTATTTTACATCATACTTTCTAATTGATAGTTTCAATTAGCTAGCTATATGGTGTTATGAAATAAAAGATTTACTTAAATCCATATAAATTTACATTTTATAACCTATGACACTCATGCAGTCAAGACAAATCGAATAACACATCATTCCTGAAAATCGCTACGAGGCAGCTACGAATACGTTACGAGGCAGCTACGAAGTACGTTACGACGAAGCTACGAGGGAGCTTCTACTCGTATATACATATATACATGCATGGAGTATTTAAATCATTACCTTTCCTTTTGGCTTCATCGCAGTTGGGGAAAAATAACAAACTCGTATCAAATAATTTGAATATTGATATGGACTGAGAAGGGATAGGATAGGTTAGTTATAAGGGATTCAACTGTTCAGATGACTTAAAACGTAAATCATGGGTACATCTCGAACGTAAGTATTGGGTTGGTTAATAAGTTTTTAACTCCGAGTTGCTGTCAACAATTTTTATAAAAAAATTTATGTTACACTAAATTTAATTTAAGTATGTACTATTATTATCTACTACTTGTCGTCATCTAGTTGGCAGTGACAATATGCCTTTCTTGTAAAATTCCGGTGACTTTGATTAAAAAAAACTGTGCGAGGTCGTTTTGGAGATCTTCTTCAAAGTCGAATTTTTGAAGTTATACTTCTTTAGGCGCGTTATGAAAAAATGATGAGAGTGAAATTTTAAGATTCGTCACACAAAAGTTACAGTATGAAGTTGCAGCGGTTGCAGTTTCGAAACAAAAGCTACCAACAAAATAGAAATAGAACCTCTATTAGTCGCGCAAGTTGGCATCATCGTCGCCTCTGTTCATTGTTTTCATATTCATAGTATTCATTTTCCACATGTTTCTAGTGTCTACATTCACACACGTGTTTTAGTTTCATATAAGTGCGATTTATATATGTGCTGATAAATTATATTCAGTAGTGATTTAAATTTAATATTTTGATTAATATATTTACTATTCGTAAATATTAGTGAAAAAATTGTGTTTATAAACTTTTTCAAGTGCTCCAATATAATTTAGGTTATCTATCCGTATGTATTATTTATTGGTATAAATTAAAATATTATTATTTAACATAATTAATACTAAATATTATTAAATTATTAATGTTAAATATTTATTATTGGTTATTCAATATTTTAAAAGTAAATAAATACATTTAACAATTAAAAACTATTTTTTAATGATGAAAAAGAAGTATAACTTCTCACGCGCGTACATAAGTATACGCACCATTTTTTTTCATGTGACTTAGAGCCCTGAATAAATGGTAAATAGTTATCTATATTCTACTCTGACGACGGTATATCAGTTTCTGCTCTGTCGAAATTAATAAGAGCCATTTCACTTTGCTTTTTTTGTTTCATCTATTTTCCCCTCTCTTCCTTTTAAATATTCGTTGCGCTGTGGTTATCAGAGAAAAGCTAGCTTGATTTGATAATTTTTTTTATCAAATTTGATCAAGTTTCTTTTTAATCTTAACCATTTTTAATTTCGATAAAACTAACCGCAATTGCTTAGTATTATGTACACAAACTGCCCAGAAAGTATTTTAAGCTATTTGTACCGGTTGCTAATGACGCAATCAATGCATTAACGATGATTGATTGATTGAAATAAATTTGAAAAAAAATATTCAAGTTTTTGGCTGGATTATTACAATTTATTAACTTTGCTTAATAATTTTATAATTTTATATACCTAAATATATGAAATTATAATAATGGGGTCATAGTCATGGATGACAGTCATTTACTAACAGTGTAAAAGCTTGAAAATAAGGTTTCGTAGCAATACATTGAAACTCCCAGCGGAAGTGGTATGAAATTAACTCACAGAGAATGTATTTAATTAACTGGAATGTTTCAGTTGGAGATGTTTATTTCAGACGTTACTCTGTTAAGATTATTTACATAAATATTATACAATTATTCATATGACATCTTTCTTAAAAGTCTTTTTTCTATATTGTTTTTTTTTCATTTCACTCATAATCGCAGAATAACCTATCTTTTCTTACATATTTCGTTAACAAAAAAGTCATATCTCGCTACAATAGGTTTAGTGATAAACATAAAAAACGGTGATAAACACGATTTAACCTTATTCATAGGAAATCTGAGTGGCTCAAAAAATTCGCACGAGCGGCATTGAAACGCAACAGACAAAAAGCCAAACGCAACGGCCTCAGCCTAAACATGGGCGCACTGAACAAAACATAATAATATGTAAATCCAAGCCCAATTTCCCGACACGAAACGGCCCTGAATCTATGATACAATATTTACATGACATATGACTGTAACATTTGGGCCGACCGTTCGCCTTGGTGGGCGTGTATAAACAGCGTCGAGGTCATAAAATGTACCATTCGAAATTTTCCCTACAAAAACTAAGTGAAAGCAACAAGAAAGAATAGAGCGGGAGGGAAGCTAAAAGCTTATATAGTTGGTTGTTTTCAATAAAGGCGCGCGACATGTTGTCGTCCGTGTCATCTTTTCCGGATATTACAAAAAGAGAATTTATGCCTCCGCCGGATGCGCGTGGGAGCTTCCGTCTAGTTTTGTTTACGCTACTGTGTTTCGTGAAAGCTCACTCCCCCAATTGCGTTATGTAGCGGAAATTTTGTTAAGTTGAATTTAATTTCGGCGAAAGTTTAACGTCCGTACAGATATCGTTTACGGACTTCGTACGTTCGTGTTACTTAATTACTTTAGCTAAAAGCTACGGTGGAGGTGTTTCGGGGTTACAAACTTTTTTAGTATGATGTCTTTAGTTAGAATTAGTTAAAATTTAACTGCCAAGAGTGCAATTATGAAAATCATGCAAACATAAAGAAGTACATATTATTAATATATAGATAAACAATATTTTTGTAAACGGGTTATATAAAATTCACGCACGCATTGCATTTACATACATCTTGAGACAGAACCCCATCACCATAGCAAGATACGGTTTAGACGGTGAAAAATTGTTTGCTACTACCGAGATATGCAGGATTTACAGCTGTGTTCCCGATCAAATTATTCTTATATGCTGTTGGACTCACAAATTTTGAAAAAAATTTTGGTCACGTAAGATTGCACTGAATTTTCAGATTTTCTGTATGTCCAAAAACGTCTACTAAAAACAAAGTGCTCTAGTGTAAATTATTTAAATCCTTAGCATTCAATTTTATCTTATGCAATTTAAACGGATAATGAAGATTTAAACGGATAATGAAAAAAAAATTAATATTCGATAAAGTTATGGCAGTTATTTAAGAATTTCATGAATATAGAGAAAATGTTGATATAACAGGTACAGAATGAATCTTTTTTATAAAGAGTGAAGGGTTAGCCGTAGAAAATAGCTGGTTAGCAAGTCAAAGAAGAAGGACTCGTTTTATTAGCTAAGGTCTAAGATGTGTTCGTATATCTTTACTAATTTTATATCAATCTAAATTTATATCGGAATCCAGTATGTAGTTGTAATGCATGGTTGTACAAACGAAAATATGAATGTTGAAAAATAAATAGATATAATTGTAAACTAAGGCCAATTTATTTTCATGAGGACGTTTTGATTTCATTATCTTAATTTAATTAAGCTTTAATTTAATTAAAATTTCTTATGGTTGGGTTAAGATAAGAAAATATAAAATAAATAATAGGTATCGCCCAGCTATACCCACAGACAGGTAGACGCCATCTCAATCAATTCATTGTAAGGCTTTTGGAGTTTGATACGTAGATAAAGAGATTTAAGTGACTGATAGTTACATAGGACTAATAGTCACATTAATTTCAAATTTTAGTTCTGAAACGAAAATTGGGTATTTGACTATTTTTTTTATTTCATTAATCATAATTTCAAGGTACAAGTTGATGAAGAGCGAAAACTTTTTTTAATAATCTTAAAAATTAACCGAGTTGTTAAAGTTTAAATTTAACGTTTAGAGAAGGACGGAAATACTGTGTTGTGAGGTCATTTTTAATATTGCACATTATATTCTGCGAGAGGAAAAGAGACAGGGATATACCCGACTCTATCCATATCTTCAAATTTAGAAGCGTATAACAGGCTTATTTTTCAATCAATTTTTGAATTTTTTTCAAGACTGGTTTCACAATATTGTACGAAAAATATCAAAATTTACAATGAGTCGAATACCGTATTGGCATTCTGTAGCGGGGAAAAGGGTGATCGTTAAAATTTTCTTTCGCTAATATCGTTAGAATTTTCTTCAGTACGTCAGTGAATAGGAGCAGTTGGTAAAGTAAATGCAGCTCGTTTCAGTTTTCATTATGCTCTAAGTTGTAATGTAGTGCGTATTCATCTTTACACAAATAAAGTAATTTTAGGATGATTAGCGTAGAAATACGATAAATGCAACACTAAAAGAGCATATTGTCAAGAATATTTTCTTATTATGCAAGTTTTTCACGGTTACCTTAATATTTTTCTTCAAAATAATAGTGTATATAGAAAATTCACTTCTAATGTTTCCATAAACATATAATATTAATTTTCACTTCAAATAAAAATAAAAGTTAAAAAGAAAGTGGCATATTTCAGGACCACCGCTTATTATGCAACAAAGAAAATTTTCTTAGACATAATACATATTACATATTACATAGTAAAAATATTTTTTAAAGTTTTATTAGCGGATGGAATCTGCTTCCGATTTTATTAGCGGGCAGGTTCCGCACCTCAAAATAAAAGACGGAAACTTTACAAGATCACTCGGGTGTCCGTTTGTCCATCTGTCACCGTCGTTTTCTTAGAAACAACTTGAAGTAGAAATTTTTATAGAAAATTAGCACAGTAATAAAGTATATTAATCCGCACATTTCTTAATAGGTGACTATTAAAAATATTTATATGAAAATTTCAAGCGGGTGTATTTGGTACTCATTTTTTTTAAATCCCCCTTTACGTATCCTCAGAGATATTGTGAAAATATGGGGAATATTTTTCTTCGATATTACTGAACCTAAAATTATTAAAAAAACAGGGAATTTTTAACTTTACTCAAGGTTGTAGAAAGCTATAACTATAATTCTTAATGTCATAATTTTTGAGATATTTATGATAAGTAATGGACGCATGGAAGTCCATATTATGATAAATGAAATAATATTACTTTAAACCATGCACGGAATTCTCGATGCGCGAGTCTGCACCGCACTTGGTCGGTTTTTAAATAATTAGGTTGTTATAAAAATTTTGCTGTTCATAGAGTCGCGTGATATTTCACGGAGTCCCCGAAAATAATTACAGTACTTTTTTCAGTAACTTCGAAATGTGTATCGTTGGAAATAGAATTCTTGAGAAGAGCGAGAAATTCATGAAAATTGTTTTACGACTTTATTAATATTCCGTAAGTGAAAACAGTTTTCGTAGCCAAGTACATTATAAGTGAATTTTATTTATACTTAAAGGAAAATATTAAGGTGACCGTGAAAAACTTGCATAATAAGAAAATATAACTGACAAGAAACACGTAACATTAATTTAGAATAAATTTTCAGCGTTGTGTGTATCACATTTTAACGCTAATCATTTCAACATTACCTTATCAGTATACAGATGAGTATGATTTTTATTATAAGTGAAAGCGTAATGAAAACAGAAGCGAGTTGCGTTTATTCTACCGACGGTTGCTATTCACTGACGTGCTGAAGAAAATTGTAAGGATGTTAGTGAAGGAAAATTGTAACGATGTTAACTGAGAAAATTTTTACCGTCGCCCGTTCTCCCCATCAGAGACCTGTGCATCTTTTCAAGAATTACATTTAATTTTTGATTAATAGTTTATTTGAGAGCAGTTTAGTATAATAAGCATACGTTAATGTATTTTAAAATCATACTCATGCATCGCTTCTGATTCACCGAACTCATATGCATCATATAACATCATTATATATATATATATATATATATATATATATATATATACGTATGTATTTTTTTTTTACTACAAGTTTACACTTCTATTACGAGCACACACCAGAATGTTTTTTAAAATTAAAACGTTTGTTGTTGATTGCATGTAATATATACACATATACCGTTGCAAACTTTATTTTAGAACTGTTTAGGAAGGGCAATGTAGCGCACGCGAAGTTACGTACCAGATCAATATTGTTTCATACTTCATCGATATTCTTCGATATAAATTGGGTGATTTTATGAAAATATACATAATTTATATAGTGAAACTTTCCTTCTGAATCTATTTATCCACTAAAACAATTGGAATACAATTCATTCACTAGTTATTAAGCAGATCGCGTATTTACAGAGATACAAACAGGGTAGAGGTTTTTCTTCATAACACGTATTGGTAATTATCCTAACTGAAATATTGTTAAATATATTCCCTTTCAGATTTTATGTGTGTGTAGTGAAATAATTTCATTTATTGGACAGAGAAATAACTGAAAAATGTATTTTATGAGTGACAAATATCTATTTTCTATGGTTTTAATTTATCAGCAGTTCGTAAATGAAAGTCCTTAGCTTAAACTCAAAACGCAACTTTTGGAATTGCGAAAAAAAATTCTATTACAGAAAGAGTGTCTAAAAAGAAATGCTATTACAGAAAGAGTGTCTAAAAAGAAATGCTATTACAGAAAGAGTGTCTAAAAAGAAATGCTATTACAGAAAGAGTGTCTAAAAAGAAATGCTATTACAGAAAGAGTGTCTAAAAAGAAATGCTATTACAGAAAGAGTGTCTAAAAAGAAATGCTATTACAGAAAGAGTGTCTAAAAAGAAATGCTATTACGGAAAGAGTGTCTAAAAAGAAATGCTATTACAGAAAGAGTGTCTAAAAAGAAATGCTATTACAGAAAGAGTGTCTAAAAAGAAATGCTATTACAGAAAGAGTGTCTAAAAAGGAATGCTATTATAGAAATATTTTTTTTATTTTAAAATTTTGGAATCTTGGATAAAAGGAGCTCATAGCCGAGTTGTGTTTATTGATTTCACTCGATCTATGAGGTTAAACAATGCACACACCGGTCGGTGATTGGATGGGCGACATCAATCACATATCTTAATGATATCCTTGTGAGTTCGTCCGCTCTTTGGAAAGTGCGTTAAGCTTATATTCTCGGCATTGTTGTCATTATATAACAGACGCTATGAGAAATGCAGCCTAAAAATGCGATTATGATTTGACAGTTGCTTTGTGTGATAAACAGCATCCGAGCCAAATCCTATTGGGTGAGATAACGACCCTGATTAAATACATATAATGCCAGATCGAAGATTTTAAAATCTTGAAAGTTTTAACATTTAATATTGTATTACTTCAGTCGATTTAAATACTTTACATAATGTATCTGAAAATAAAGGAAATTTCCCCAATTATTTTATTTAATTTTCCGATAATAAAACCTGCTCTCTTCCTTTCTTCTTTTTATCTTCGGAATGGCACCTTAATATTCAATTCAATTCAACTAAAGCCCCCGCTCGCGGCCCCGCCCTTACATTCGCTCCGCTGAAATTAAATATTTATAAAAGCAATCGCCCCCAGAGCTTCTGAAAACAATTTTGTTATTTCTCAGCCTTTTTCGGATAAATATCCGGTGAAAGGGGGAAATGGGGCAGGAGACGCCACCGGGCTACGTGATTCATATTAAACCATAAATTAAGAGCCTTTTAGGCGCTGTGCAAATAACGGTCGCTTGATTTATCTGCGGTGAGAGTTTTTTTTTCTTGAAGGGTTTGAAATATTGTATTTAAAAACTAACCCTTATTACAAATTCAAGGGTCATTCAATGTCGCTTGTTGTTATAGGTAAGTGGAAAATTTGTTGTATAAATAATAAATCATCCCTCTAATTTCCATTTTTTGACGTAAAGTTTCTTATTTCATGGAAACGTGTTATTAGATAATAGAGTTGTGTTACCCTTGCAGGATCATATAAAAAGTGCTTCCTTCTCGATATTTATTCCGATTTGAAGAAAATATATGTAGGTGAAACGTTCATTAAATCAAAGGTAGTCAACTAAAAAATCTATACATATAATAAAATTATAACAGAGAGAATTCTGTACAGGAAAATATTTAAAAAAGAATGATTATTTTAACGTAAAGAATGATAAAAGAAGCCAGAAAACCTGTTTTTAGAATTGTTGTCTATCTGCTTGTCTGCATGTTAATTTGTTCGTTAATCATGCGAAATCTACTGGACGGATTTGGATAAAATTTGGTATGGTAGTGTTTTATACCCAAAAGCAATATATGAGAAAAAAAACACTAATAACCTTTTTATTCCAAATTGCAACGCCAACGAAGTCGTAGTTACAGCTAGATTAAATAAAGATATATGTTTAAAATTTATTGACTAATTTTAATGATTTTCTTATTCAAATGCAGTTTGAAAATTAATTTTACCCAAGGTACTTATATAATCTAAATTAGCAGCCTTAAAATTAATTTTGGAGATTTTATGCAAACGTACAAGCGTGTAATATCTTTGACAATTTACACGCGTCACAAATCTTATAGTATATATCATATCTAAATATTTTACTTGCATCCTGTACTTTTGCCACTAACGCTATTTAGTAGAACATGACTTCATTTGAATTATATCTAAATTTTGGGGTCATATTCAATTTATAATGGGAACCCCTTTTTTGTATTTTTGGTTATTTTTCAATTTACAATCGTTCTTTTCATAAATTTGATTAAAAAAACAAATATTTTGGTCAAATGTTTGTTTTTTTTTAATCAATTAATTTATAAGTTTTTCTAATTATTTATAAATTTAGTCAAGTATTTGAATTACTGTAATTACATAACCAATTATTTTGTAAATATTTAACAGATTTACAAAGCACTCCCACGATTAATTTTCTTGAAAACAATTGAAGCAACAAACATATTTTATTAAACAAAAAAAACAGACGCCCGCATGAATAAAAAAGACTTGCCCAAGCTCGCATTCGGCATAAACCTGGGAACAAGTTTCAGGGCGGGCGGAATTTGCGGTCGGCGCTCCCATCAATCAATCCACATTATGAGGACAGCGCCCCCGCGTCGCGACAATCATTGCGTCCGCCCAACTATGTACATGATGCCTCACGTCGCGGCGTGTACGTGCGTCGTCTCTCCCGTCTGACATATTGTTACGAGTGATAAGTACTGTAGACTATGATAAATTAACTGTAGATTACGTAGATCGGCTTATGTTACCCTATTGTCATTAATAAAATCATGTTACATATGATGCGAAGACAAGATCTAGAACCGTGACATTTATTGTGTTTGCATGTGGGTTGAGAGTGTTTTATGGGTATAGTTTTTTAGGCGTTTACTGATATATTGGGACTAGTGTTAAGTTTTAAGATAATGATATTAAAAATCAAGTATTTTATAATTCTGTTACGGAATAAATTAGGGTTTCCAGGAACTGGCAAAGAAGTTCAAAGTTGTGGCTTTATTCAAACCTTCCATATATTGCTTTTACTGATTTTTGTCCATTACAGATCTGTTTCTATGTGTCTATAACTGAATATACTTATAGATTCCTGTATTTTTACTTAATTGACTTATTGATAAACATCTGCCTTGCTATATGTACGTATATATATATATATATATATATATATATATATATATATATATATATATATATATATACACACATATACATATATATATATGTATATATATAATTCATATACCTATAATTCAATACTAAATACATGAATTTGAGATGTCAACTATCGAGTTAAATAAATAAACACATTTCTTAATATATTGAAGTTATTTAATTAAGATATTTTTCTTTTATTAAAGGTGAATTAATTTGAATAACGCGTCAATATTTTAAGTTTTCGCTTATTTTTTTTCCAATTTATATTTCACACATATTTTTGCCCATTTATAGTTCACAAATGTGCTAATGTATATTTTATATGTATATTTCGTCCAGACTGACACGTGTATTTTGCCCATGTAAAGCTCACGTGTATCTTGGTAATGTAATTTCATGTTTGAATTTTGACCATGTATAGTTGCCATGTCTATTTTGCCCATGTAAAGCACACATGTGTATTTTAATAATATAATTTCACATGTATATTTTTATCCATCCATAGTTCACATCTATAATTTATCCATTTAATTCTTACGTGTGTGTTTTGGTAATGTTATTTCACGTGTATATTTTGTCCATGTATAGTTCACATGTATAATTTGTCCATTTAATTCTCACATGTGTGTTTTGGTAATGTCATTTCACGTGTATATTTTGTCCATGTATAGTTCACATGTATGTTTTGCCAATGTGTAGTTTACATACATGCCCAGTGATTTGTTTAATACTTGATTTAATTACAGTTATTATTTTAACTAATGCCAACCTACATTTTAGGCAAGAATTTTTTTCAGAAAAAAAATGAAATAATTGCAAGTTTATTTTTGAAATATAACTCCTAGTTACTAGAAAAATAACGGATGATAGGATCTGGAATATTATTTCAAATAAAAATATTTAGAATTACTAGTTACATATCCGTTTTTTGTGTAAAAAGAAAAATGACAGACTTGGTTGTAACTTCACTGATAAAAAGACAATTTGGTTTCATTCCGTTTTCAAATCATTTCACTTCACAATGTGCATATATATATATATATATATATATATATATATATATATATATACATATATAGTTAATACATGGTTGTCAGTTATTCAAAATATAACCCTTTGAGTTATATTTTAATATAGTTAGTAATGGACTGACTATATTATTGATTTAAGTTATATCATAGTTTTAATAGGAGTTTTGGTAATCATATTAATTTTATTTAGTAAGTCTTAAATTTATTAACTTCTAACTAGTAACAGATATATTAGAAATAAGAATATATATGTATAAAAATATTTTTTATATCTTGTCCACTATGAAAAGCAAATGATGGCGAATGTTAAGAATCTCACTGATTTAGCAAGTCTTGTGAGCACATTAAATGATCAAGTATTCTTAAATACTGCTGTATTGCGATTTTCAGGTAGGGGTAAAAAAGAGAAAAATTCTAGGGAAAAAATAAACTTGAACGAGACCTATATTATGTTAATTATCGGAAAATAAGTAAATTATCATGTTAGTTAACGCATAAGATTTAAATAAGAAACATTTTTAGCCCTTTCCTTTAAATATAATGTTACTTTTAAGTAAAAAAGTCTTCCTTTACTAAAATATATATCAAGTTAAAAATTAACTTCAAAGTAAACAATTTCGACTCGAGATTACATTTGTTTCACGAAGTTAGAAAAGCAGGTGATTTTTTTATAAATTCCGGGTTACAGGAGTTTATAAAAACTAAGTCACTACTTCCGGGAGTGTTCATAACCCTACTTCCGCTTGCATGTAAGACATGCACGATCCAAGCTTTCCAACTTGTAGTAGGCTTTACAATTCAAATTGTGACTTCCATTATATTCATTTACTTAATTTTTTTTTTAAATTTGTCAATGAGGAAATATTATTTTGTTACCTTAGCTTTTTCATTGACTACTATGAATAATAGCTTCAGACTCCATCTACTGTGAAATTTTCAATGAGAAAAAATGTATAGGAGAGATGGACAAATAATGCGATGATATTACGTCACGGTACATGCGGATTGATACGGATTCTACAGACGTACGCGAATAGAAAGCTAAAAAAACTTTCAACAAAACTTCTTTTTCGTACTTGACCTCTGTGTGGCGCAGCTCTTTATATCAGCCGTAGAGGCATTGAGGAGTACTTCGACGATTACTCCACTTCACGCCGCGTTCAATATGCGCGCCGGTGCCGCTCCCGGCCACGACCCACGTCCGAGCGAGATCGATTATCGGAAGCGGTAAATAAATTCGCGTTCCGGCGCGCGTTGGTCACGTTTCACTTAGCCGAACTTACTGTTTGCCCGCGACCACTTCACGAATTTGCCCTTCACTCTGTAGGCCGGCACACGAGGCGATACTCGCGGGCGGGGGGTCGTGATCTATGCGGGGCGGGCGGACACGGCGATGGTCTACGCCGTGGCAGATACGCAAAACGTAGGCGGGAGAATGTTTCGATGATGTTATTTTATAGAAGGAAGGAGATGTGAGAATGATTGAGATTCAGAATGGTTACGTTATACGGGATTCGCGTACGGTTATTTACGGTATTTTACGTACTTTTATTTTTATTTATTTATTTATTTTTTGTAGACTTTCACATCGTAATTGTACACTACAGTGTAAGGGCGTGATGTTTTGTCGAAGCGAATGTAGATTGAGTTACTTATTCAAAGGAATTTATGTATATGAATATGAAATATAACTAACCATGTCACAGATAACCTACTTAATTTAGCTTTATGAGTTTTAGCGTCGTGCATTATGCACGTTTCAAGCCCAAGGTCAGAATCATATTTTCGAAATTCACAGATCTATAGTATTTCAGTACAATTATAGATCGTTAGTTATATTTAGTTGCAATTTATTTGATTTTCTTGACTTCATTTTCTGAAATACAATAATATTAAATATAAAAATTTATTATATATTAGGAAATATTTTATGTTACGAAAGTATAATTTGAAGTTCGGCTTGGAACCTAGAGGATTTTTTGCGTTATATTTATATAACGTTCTTGGACATATCCCAGGCATTTGATCGGGTATGGCACGACGGACTGCTGTTTAAAATTAAAAAGAACCTACCTATAAATTACTACAACTTCATCAGATCATATCTACCTGTTGTGTAGACACTTCTACGTTAAACAGGGAACTGAAACTACGTCTCTCTATCCGATCCAATCAGGAGTTCCCCAGGGAAGCGTTATGGGCCCAATACTGTACCTGCTTTACACAGCCGACCTCCCAGTCACAGAAGGTGTTGTTACGGGCACTTTTGCTGATGACACAGCAATTCTCACAGCAGACCACCGACCAGACATAGCCTCACAAAAACTCCAAACAAGCCTTGACCAAATATCACAGTGGCTGCAAGATTGGCGAATCAAAGTTAACGAAACCAAATAAATACAAGTTACTTTTACTACTAAACGAGATACGTGTCCGGCAGTAAACCTAAATGGAGCACCGTTACCGCAAGCCGATTACGCGAAATACCTTGGCGTGTATCTCGACAGACGTCTGACATGGTCCAAACACATTCTGACCAAACGGTGTGCAGCGGGCCAAAAAGTGCGAAACATGTACTGGCTCCTTAACAAAAACTCTCAATTGTCGCTCGAAAATAAACTATTAATTTATAAATGCACGATCAAGCCTATATGGACTTATGGCCTACAACTGTGGGGAACCGCGGCAAAATCAAATATTGAAATACTACAAAGGTTTCAATCAAAAACGCTAAGAATTATAGCTGGTGCACCCTGGTATGTCACAAACAACAGACTCCATTTGGAGATTGGCATAAAATTGGTCCAAGAAGAAATCTCAGAGATGATACAGACATACAGAGACCGAATCGCTAATCATCCCAATCCACTGGCTATAAACCTGATGAACCCAATAACGGCACCCAGAAGGCTTAAGAAAAAACTTCCCCAAGACCTTATATAGGGGCAAAATGAAATGAGTTCAAAAGGACGAACTCAGTACAAGACATGCTAACATACGCACCAATTGCTGAAAGTCTCAAATGACAGATTGCAATAAAAAAAAAATATTTATATAAATCAATCAATTTATTTTTATTTTAATTATAAATAATCATATTAATAATATATCTTGCACAATTTATATATTTACAAATGTGGTGCCTATAGTGATTCCAAAGGATCATGTTTGAAAGATCAAATATTACAAAATAAAAACATGATTATTGAGTATTTACAAATATACGAAACACTGAATAAAGTTGCACTTCTTAATAATTTGTGCCGAGTAAAATGATGAAATTTGTGACAACATTCAACTGTGAAATTATTGATATTCGGAACGGTAATCCTATATGAATAATGCTATGGTTCATGTTAACTTTGCAAAACTTAAAATGCCTTTTAAATTGCAAAATTTCTCGATAATTCTCGAAATTAAATTAAAAAATGACACAAAGATGCAAACAGTAACATACTTCGTTAATACGTTTACAATTATTTGACTAAACTGTTACTAAGTGTCAATGAATCAGTAATTTTAAGACATTTGCAAAGAATTCAATTGTTTATAACCATTTCTAATTACACATTATGTACTTTCTCTAATGTGGTATACATTTTATAAAATCGATGTCATTATATTGTGTTTTGAGTTAAACGACTTATAATAACAATCATATTGATTACTATAATACGTTCTTTAGACTAATTTGTATGATTATCTTACGTATTCTCGTTGTTTCTTTAATATTAATAAATCTGTCAAGTATGAATAGGACTCGCACTAAGAGGGATCCATACACGTTCTCGCGCTTATAAAAAATTAGAACTATGTAATATTTGTATTAAAATTATTTACAAATATTAATTTTCCGCAATGCAGTTCTATGATGTATGAGGTTGAAAGCATGGTGTACATTTGAAAAATTTTAAGTTTTAGTAAATAATTTTTCTATAATAATCTAGTCATATTTTACCAACACTTTTTTCAGGATTTTTCGTACAGTAGTTTTGTTAATAGGAGAGGAGGGGGCTGCTCTATTTTGTATGTTTTTAGAATAAATTTTTAAACACATAAAAAGTTACTAATTCAAAATATGTGTTTTAATAAGATGATTCAAGATTCGATATCTCATAGTTTCTGAGTAAATAGGCTGTAATAGACGGAGAGTCAGACTTGTGAGCTGCCTTATAAGGGTTCCGTTTTTCCTTTTTAGGTAAGGAACACTAAAAATTGCTGACTACCTATGCAACAAAATCAAAGTTAATTCTTTATTAATACTTATAGCACAAATCAGAATTTTGGACCGAGAGTAAAAACTTTCTTATTTTTTACTTAATCCTTACTTTAAGTGTATTTATTGATAATTAAAGATGTAGAGATTTAACAATAAACTGTACACAAAAAGAAATACACAAATATACAAAACAACACCATGTTAACACTACAAGCCACTACATTATGGTAATCCCTCTCATAACAAATAGACACCCGAATTCCGCCCAACATCTAAAGGAATTTCGCCCGAAGAAAAAGGTAAAGATAACGCAAACAGAAATAGCTCTTTATCATAATTTAATACCGTGTTCAGGCGCACTTACAGGTAAGCGCTACGAAGAATCATCATCTATTTTCATTTTGCGTAACGGATCGCACTGTTGGGAGTCGTGAGAGCTGTACAGTCTACGCAGCTACGGCGCTACGGCGCGATGGTGGATCTACAAGTATGCCAGCCGGTATCTATTAGATGAACGTGTTTTGTTTACGTGAATTTGTTTACGTAAATTAATTTCCAACGGTTATCTTGATTACATATCATATGAAACTAATTGATACGTTAGATGGTATCAAAAAATATACAAATATGAGTAAATGACTGAACAATATTAGGTAGTGTATTTATTAGTGTTATTATAAAGCTATTAAATAATTCAGAAAAAGGACTTTTGGTTTAATGGTTTTAGAAAATTATTTTTTATAACCTTTTTTACAGTAGATGAATTAATATTTTTGATTAATTTAAGTTCTATCGGATGAGTACATGATTTTGGAAAAAAATTAAATATTTTTTTTGTAATAAATACAACAAATGTTGAAGTGTTTAATGCTATATCTAATTGTTCCGTAATATTTGAAATCAAATAAGTGATAATTTACATAATTTTAAGTTTAATTGTAACTGACGTTCTGATATGCGAGTTTAATGTACCATTCGGTGTTGAAGTTAATGATTAATCCAATGCAAGAGTAAGTTATAAATATAAAAAAAAACTGATATAATTTTTTTATTGAAGACTTCTGTTTTATATTCTGCTCTTCGATTGATCGTAAATTATTATATAGGCTGCAAGATAGTTTACGACTTATAGGAATGTCTTAAAATTTTATAATTTTTCTCTCTGTTCTGTGATTTTGTTTTGAAATTATGCAGAACTAATGTTTTCAAAATAAAACAAACAAAAACATTTAATAAATAATTGAATATTTTATTTAGAACCAATATTATTTTGTTAATATCTTATAAAGTCCTCACCGCTCATTATTATTTTCTTTAATCTAACCACTATTCCTTACTATTTTTCTTAATCTAACCACTATTACTTACTATTTTCCTTAATCTAACCACTATTACTTACTATTTTCCTTAATCTAACCACTATTAATTACTATTTTCCTTAATCTAACCACTATTAATTACTATTTTCCTTAATCTAACCACTATTACTTACTATTTTCCTTAATCTAACCACTATTACTTACTATTTTCCTTAATCTAACCACTATTAATTACTATTTTCCTTAATCTAACCACTATTACTTACTATTTTCCTTAATCTAACCACTATTACTTACTATTTTCCTTAATCTAACCACTATTACTTACTATTTTCCTTAATCTAATGACTATTACTTACTATTTTCGTTAATCTAACCACTATTACTTACTATTTTCCTTAATTTAACCACTATTACTTACTATTTTCCTTAATTTAACCACTATTACTTACTATATTCCATAATCTAACCACTATTACTTACTATTTTCCTTAATCTAACCACTATTACTCACTTGTAGTTAGATTGCATAATAATACAAAAGGAAATATACAAGTTTTAATTGTAAATTTTGCGGTAAAATATCGTTATATCGGTATAAATATCGATAATATATCTTTCCATCAAAATGGACGAAGTTAAAAGCTAAATTGTTGTCATATTTATTCGATTTAAAGTACTTTTGGCCAAACAATTTTTGGGTTCACATTTTGGTAAAGTTTAAAAACGTTTTTCTTTGAATTTCATTGTAATTTGAATCAAAAATTGATTGAAGATTTCTATCACAAGTATTGTAATATATTTTTAAAATCAATGAAATAAAAAATCAAGAAATTACTGAACGAATTAGTATAAAGTAAGATCTTTTGGTATTTCATCGATTTTGGGAATTTAAGCTAAGTTTAGATTATTAACCCCACAGACTTTTTGGATTGAGTGTGTGCAATCGTTCATTTTTGAACCCTTAAGTTTTCCTGGTTTCTTTTCAATACATATGTAATCTTGGATATTACTTATAAAACATAATTAAATAAAACAATGATTTATATAATTATTAGTCTTATTTTACGCCTGTATTTGGTCTAACGGCGTAAACTTTTATTTTCAGTAACATTTTCCCCTGAATTTTTATAAACAAGAACTCGAGTTTTTCAAAAACCATTTTTACGTTTATGACCTTATATGTTGATCTTTTGGTATTTCATCGATTTTGGGAATTTAAGCTAAGTTTAGATCATTAACCCCACAGACTTTTTGGATTGAGTGTGTGCAATCGTTCATTTTTGAACCCTTAAGTTTTTCTGGTTTCTTTTCAATACATATGTAATCTTGGATATTACTTATAAAACATAATTAAATAAAACAATGATTTATATAATTATTAGTCTTATTTTACGTCTGTATTTCGTCTAACGGCGTAAACTTTTATTTTCAGTAACATTTTCCCCTGAATTTTTATAAACAAGAACTCGAGTTTTTCAAAAACCATTTTTACTGTTACCATCAGACGAATATACTTGTGATACATTGGTCTATTTATTCTATTTCTGGCATTCATCAATTTATTATTTTTTTCTATGTGTATATCATTTCATTCCTAATTGCACTTTACAGAAACCATAGAATTTCATTGATACGCAGTTACTCTGACTGCGGTGAGTTAGTAAAATGGACGTGTAAAATAATACAATAATGCTAAAATAAACGTTACAAAAAATGAACTTATCCAAATAGAAAATTCAAATAACGGAAATTCAATTCCGCCCTAAAATATTTACGGAATAAACCAAAATTTAAATTTAAACTGAACATCGTAACAGCATAAATAAGACGTGCTCAGACGTCATTATCTCGGTTCGTAATCCAAGAAGAATGAATTCGCACTAACGAATAATATTTCCAGGCAAAATTTGCTTTCGCTTTTGAGAATTTAAATAGGGTCCGCAATCAAATTGTTCTCGCCTCTAGCAAGGGCGCTCTGAACTGGGGTGTGGACAAGAGGAAATGGAAGTATTCGGGGGTTGTTTGTCAGATAATTTTTCTTGACTTTAATTATAATATAACTTTCAAAATACAATGGCAATAATGGTTGAATTACAAAGCGTGAGACATTTATGGGCGCCAGCCATTAGGGCTGGCGCCCATAAAGGTCTAGTTTAAGTCAAAATTGCAAATAGTAGTAAAATCAATCGAATGCAAGAAGTAGCAAATATTAGTAAAATCAATCGAATGCAAGAAGTAGCAGATAGTAGTAAAATCAATCGAATGCAAGAAGTAGCAGATAGTAGTAAAATCAATCGAATGCAAGAAGTAGCAGATAGTAGTAAAATCAATCGAATGCAAGAAGTAGCAGATAGTAGTAAAATCAATCGAATGCAAGAAGTAGCAAATAGTAGTAAAATCAATCGAATGCAAGAAGTAGCAGATAGTAGTAAAATCAATCGAATGCAAGAAGTAGGAAATAGTAGTAAAATCAATCGGAATCACATTATTAGGATTCTGTGTCTACATTATTTAAAGTCGCATTCACTTTAACACAATGGTATAGAACTTTAAATAAATTTCGAAATGATACTACCCTAGTCGGAGATCGGTTTGACGAGTAGCTTTTCCAATTGTGAGCGAATCACCTTTTATTTTCTTAAGTATCCTATAATTATTGCCTTCATCTTTTCTTTCATGCTCACCAATATACTATAAACTTGTTGCTTCGTATATCCAAAAGAAAATAGTCCATCGGAGTCAAGTCAAGAGTACGTACAGCTTTAGCACTGTACCATCGGTCTACATAACGTAATTAAAACCATACATCATTTATTATCTGCCGCAAATTCCATGCTGCAAATATATGATGTAGGCCATGGTATCTTTCGTTTAAATTTTGTATGCATTAATATTTATATAGATGCAGACAATGCTTTTAAAAAAGCTATCTTGCAGTAGACTTGCGGATCATATGACTTAACGTCAAAAGTCACAAACTTAAGCTTGGATTGGCGAAAACGTCATTCAACAAATATTTACGAAATCTCAATCTTTGAAGTAAATGTTTGGTTTCTTCCTTTAGCTGCTTGCCGACGTGTCGGCAAAGGTCTTCTGATCGTGGGCACACCAGTCGAGCCGTGTATTACTACTATGTAAAACTAATGATAAACAGATCAGCAATTTAGGGATTTTTGTAGTTTGCAAGATGACTTATTCGATAACAAATAACACAATTGCAGCGATGAATGATGCGAAGCGACTAACTGTTTTCACTTATCTGACTGACTAGTTATTTCCTCCATACCATGGAACAGTTAAACTATGGTACATGGAAATAACTCACATCGTAAAGCGTTCATAATATAAACTGTTTACGATTCTAACAACTTAAAAATGGGTTTAAGTTGCTAGAATCGTAAACTGTTTACACTGTGAACGGTTTACGATGTAAATTGAGTACTGAGATACAGCTATGTAATATTATAATAGTATAATTTTACAGTTCATATTAATTTACTTAATGATCGATGTCTAGTATTTTTGGGGAGTTTGTCATAGAATGGTTCTATAATGCTACTATTAAAAAACTATGAATAATGATTTTGAAATACATAAAGATTATAACGCAGT
The DNA here is from genome assembly GCA_039881145.1 of Druceiella hillmani. Lineage (NCBI taxonomy): Eukaryota > Metazoa > Arthropoda > Insecta > Lepidoptera > Hepialidae > Druceiella > Druceiella hillmani. The sequence goes on along the minus strand of JAYKKI010000069.1, from coordinate 5,362,652 downwards.
TTTGAAATATACAATTTTATAGCAATTACGTAATGAAAAAAATTAAGCTTTATAGAACGTTACGATTCCATAATTTTATTAATTTTCTTTTTAATTTATCTTCGATTGTAACTTTATGAAATATTTTAAAAAGGAATTAATAGATATCCTTGACGTTTAAATTTTTTAAATTACCCAGAGAGGTTTAGAATCTGTAAGCAATTTTATAACGTGGAATAAACTTAAAGGAAATGAAATTAAAAATACCTGTAGGTATATATATGGAAAGTAAATAATCGGATCCTGATAATGGACGTTTCTCGTTGATGACATATGTCCTAGTTTCTATGTCTTCGTCTGATCATTCCTTTATAACCGACTTCAAAAAAGGAGATGTTTTTCATTTCGACTCGTAAGTATTTTTTATATGAGTGTCAATTCGGTATCAATTTTCTCAAAGGGATATTAATTTTGAAAAGTTTGTCGGGGTATTTCTGGAGTCATTTATTAAATTCTGGCCATATTAATATGGAACCTCTGAAATAAATAATTTCCTTTCAACAAATGAGAACGCATCTCCGAATTACAGTCGAAAGTGACGCTCAGTTCGACTCCTCTGTATATCATGCTCATGTACATGCACATCCATACATTGAGTGCCATATTCGACTTGGCAGCAACATCAAAAGTCTCTAATAGTAATAATATTTTGTAAATATTTTTATCTTCGAAAACGTTATTTTATCGTAAAAGTTTCGATAAATACCCGTATTTCTATTTCTTTATATTTTTAAAGTGCATTTCTTTATATTTTTATAATTTTTTTTACTTTAAATTTTATTTCTTAACATTTTATTTCAAATGGGTTAAATTTTTTTGTCCAAAAGTTTTATACGTACAAATTGCATAATCAGAATGAAGGTTATGCCTAGTATTAGGCTATGAATACTAAAACTGATCAATACTTATTCAGTCTTACGTGTTATGTAATAAAGTACAATAGTTGGTGAATATATAGTCCAATAATATAGATGTCCTTTGAAATATATGTTATGAATGACTGAAAGGCAATGCTCTGGAAGTACTTCTGTAAGAAGAACAATTCTCGTTATGTCAATAAAAACTAATAAATCGATAGATGAAGGCATTACGTACTTACATTCCGCAGCACATCTGTCTTCAAATATTATATTTATAGCCGCCCATTCTCCCGAAATTTTCTTCCATGAATGAATCTCCTCTTTATCGAACTGTATGTATACCATCCACGGTAGTAAGAATATAGTACGACCATACGTACATATGTACATATGTCTAGCAAGGGAAAAGTATAGACCCTCAAACGTTACAACGAATCGCCTCGAGAAACAAGCCCAAAGTAAAAGTATCCGTAATGATAGCGAAAAGTAAAATCGCACAACGGCCGACGTGCATGTGGTCAGTGTTGCCATCTTTATTAGAATTGCGTTTAAAACATTGAAAATATTTTTAATAGATGGTTAATATAAGTGTAATATAGTGGAAGATCACGTGATGACGTGACCTAAGTGACATTACATCATGATGACGATACTGTAGTGCTGTAGTGGAAAAAATTTACTTATAATTGACTTTGCTGTCAGAGTATAATGCAATGAAAATATTTCATATCTAGTTGTGTTCGTGAATTTGTGTACATGTATATTTGGAAAATATGTTAAGTTAACTATAGGATATAAGCAATTAAATGAAACTACGTGATGTAGTATTATTTCTACTATCTTTAATTTCTTTACCACGACCTAGGTTTCGTTGTATTACAACATCTTTAGGTGAAGATGTTGTAATACAACGAAACCTAGGTCGTGGTAAAGAAATTAAAGATAGTAGAAATAATACTACATCACGTAGTTTCATTTAATTGTGCATAATGAATTTCTACAAAATTAACGCCAAATATATTCAATACATGATATAAGGTTAAAGTATATATGACGTCATCTATAATCGATATAAAATAAATGTTCTTTTCGAGTAAGTGCACTTTGAATTGAAATTTCAAATTCCCATATCCTTTTTTTATGGGGTTGATTGTAATGAAACAAAGCTTATACCTGTATGTTACTGTTATGTATAGAATAAATGTTCGAGTGAGTGCACTTTGAATTGAAATTTCAAATTCCCATATCCTTTCTTCTATGTGTTATGAAATTAACTGATAATTATTAATTTAATCATATATTGATGAATTGGCAACACCGCTCGCACCAGGGGCGTCCCGCCTCATGCCAATACGAGGTCGGATGAACCCGAATAGCCACATCGAGGGAAGGGGGGAACTCCCCGGATCGCCGCTCTATAATGGCGGCGTATCACTTTAAACGGCAGATAAATCAAAATAAAATGCGTAAGTTGGTAGGCCTGGGGTTTTTGAAATTAGGGACGGCGAATATTTGAGGGCTATTACGTCGAGAGTATGCTCGGGTTTTTAGGTAATTTCTTTTTTTTTCCGGTGTACCCCGTTATTATTTTATGGATAGTCTCGGCGGAATAGATGAGGGAAAGTGGAATTAAAATTGGTCGTTTGTTTGTAAGACAATATCGCAGTTTTTGTGCTATTTTCTTAAGAGAGAAGGCGATTTAATTTGATTGTTCCTTTTATGATTAATTTTTTTAGTAAAAAAGAGCAGATTAAAACGAAGACGACGTTAAGAAAATTTGCCCTTAAGGAGATTACGATCTCCCTTATGTGATGAATTAGTAAATTATGTCCAGGAATATCAATAACTAATATGAGCGTATTAAATTCAGGTTATTCTGGTGTTAGCCTCAGGTATTAGCTTTGAAGAACTACTGAAGTTATAAAAATAGTTCAGTATTTTTTCATTATCTTTTATATATATATATATATATATATATATATATATATATATATATATATATATATATTATATATATTCCTCGTAACTCATCTTTCTATTGACTTATACTCTTTCAAAGATAACTAAAGAGTTAAACGTCGTACAGTTCTACGCATATCCCGACCGACGTATTACCGCCGAGTATACCCGAAGCTACCACAAATCTTTTCCCAAAATTCAGAAACCAAAAGGAGTTTTCACTTCGAGAACATTATTTTTAACATTTATTTGATGAATGTACAGTTTTCAAATAACAGATACCGCTGGTAGTCATTCCCTTTATCTATACAATATTCTAAGACCTGAAATATGTAATAACATTGTACGCGTTTCTTTTTATTTATTTCTTTCTTTCTAGGTTCAGTCCCTGTAGTTACTTCTCTCTTCAATTCCCGATAGTTTTCCCTTGGGCGTGCTAGATTTCCACGTTTTGTGACATGAGAGGCATTAAGAAATATATACTCGTGTTACTGAGAACACTATAGCTCTATACAATGGAAGTATGAGAATTTGATTCCTAACCGCGATATCCCGAGGGGATGGAGGTCATATCACATACAAGCAAGAACATTTTATTAAAAAAAGAGCTCTGAAAAAGGAAATGTGCGGTGTTTAAAAACTACCTTTGATATTAGTATTAGTATAAAAAGGCCATGTTACAGGAAGAAAAATGTATCCGTTTCCATTCAAAAGCTTTTAGCTGGAAAAGCTGTGCGTTTAATTTTGCGCGCCACATTTATAAACCATTAAATTTTCCAACCGAAATAAATTAGTAATTTACTTAATTATTTATTTTTATAAATCAATTTTCGAATTTTCGTGACACCAAAGTTCAATAAACCTGTCAAGTCCAAATACAACTCTCGCTACAACCCAATAAGGCACTCGATGGGGCTTGTGAGTAAGAAATATTCAGTCTGTGTTAAGTTTAACCGTGTCTTCCACAACAATTTCGTTACAATCAATCTTAAACTGAAATTGATGCGATGCTGTCACCTACAGACAGATGTTTGAGCGTGATGAGAAAGGGTTCCGTTTTTTGCCCTTACGGAGGCCTAAAACTTTCGACATGGTCTATCAAATGGATCTTCGATGTCTCCATTTACTTGGACCACTATTTACAGACCTATCATTTCTCTAAGGCGAAGTCGTTTCACATGTCGTGTTTCTACTATAATACGGTCATATTTTACGTGACCAACAAAAACACCACACGCGTACACACGTACGAGAAGCGCAAATGCGTTGTGGAAATCGCCTTTGTCAGATGAAAGAACTGTACACGGTTTTATTACCGTCCAAGTTTTGCCGTTACTACGTTTAATGTCAAAGAAAATTGTAAGACACTTTTGAACATAAATATAAAGTGCGCAGCACATTATTAATACATTTTTTTTTGAAAAGTTGTTTTTTAACTAAATTTCAACAACACATTATACATATGTGGATATATATATATATATATATATATATATATATATATATAATGTATAGGATAATAAGGATCGTACGTCGCATATATGAATGTCTGATATAATTCCCTTTGACTCCGACGGGAATCGCTTTTCATCATGCATTTTTTTAATTATTAAATCATTACATTGATAATCCTACGATCTTAACTTTAGCAAAGAATTTAGTAGATATTTAATAATCACCTTCATGTTCTTGATTGTCACATAAGAGGATACTATCACAGTTTATTTTATCTGCCTATTGCGCCTACGAATACCCTGCAGAGTCTATCCGCTTTTCAGGTACTCACAATGATCAAATTCCGCTTCCGGAATGGGTTTATAGAGTTGGTTGGTATTTCATGACTGATCACTAATTAGAGTGATGCTAATTCGAATTACTGTGTGTTTTCTGCGTTATTCGTTATTATTTGTTCTACATTTTATAGCCATTAGTTTTTATGCTACTTCCACGTATCCAACGCTTTGAGAAAATCTGCAAGTAGGGTATAGTATATAAATAATAAAACATAATTAAATGAATATTATATTAATTTACTAAATTTAGTTATTGAATGCAACTTCATAACCCAATAAAAAATTCAACATGTGACTTACGTGCTTCTATGTAAATAGGGCGAATAACAAAATGTGTCGTTAAAATTTAGTTAAAAAAAAGAAGTTATTAAGAAAGTGTTAATAATGCGCTGCATACTTTATATTTATGTTCAAAAGTGTTTTTTACACTTTTCTTTGATATTAAACGTAGGAACGGCGAAACTTGGACGCTCATAAAACCGTGTACAGATCTTTCATCTCACGAAGGCGATTCCCACAACGCATTTGCGCTTGTACGTTTGTACGCGTGTGATGTTTTTGTTGGTCACGTAAAATATGACAGTATTGGAAAAGAAACACGACACATGAAATGATTTTGCCTTCGAGAAATGACAGGTCTGTAAATAGTGGTCCATTAAATAGAGATATCGAAGATCCATTTGATAGACCATGTCGAAAGTTTTAGGCCTCCGTAAGAGCAAAAAACGGAACCCTTTTTCATCACGCTCAAATATCTGTCTGTAAGTTACAGCATCACATCTATTTCAGTTTGAGATTGATTGTAACGAAATTGTTGAAAGACACGGTTAAACTTAACACAGACTGAATTTTTTTCTCACACGAGCCCCATCGAGTGCCTTATTGGGTTGTAATGAGAGTTGTATTTGGACTTGACAGGTTTATTGAACTTTGGTATCACGAAAAGAGAAATATTCGAAAATTAAATTATGAAAATAAATACTAAGATAAAATTACTTAGTTATTTGGATTGGAAAATTTATTAGTTTATAAATGTGCCGCGCAAAATTCAACTTAGAGCTTTTCCAGCTAAAAGCTATCGAACGGAAACGGGTATATTTTTCTTCCTGTGACAGGATCTTTTTATACTAATATCAACGGTAGTTTTTAAACACCGCATATTTCCTTTTTCAGAGTTGTTTTTCTAATAAAATATGTTTTTGCTTGAGCGTGATATGGCCTCCATCCCCTCGGGATATCGCGGTTAGGAATCAAATTCTCATACTTCCATTGTATAGAGCGATAGTATTTTCAGAAACACGAGTATATATTTTTTAATGTCTCTCATGTCACAAAACGTGGAAATCTAGCACGCCCAAGGGAAAACTATCGGGAATTGAAGAGAGAAGTAACTACAGGGACTGAACTTAGAAAGAAATAAATAAATAAAAGAAACGCGTATAATGTTATTATATATATCAAGGTCCTATAATATTGTATAGATAAAGGGAATGCCTACCAGCGGTATCTGTTATTTGAAAACTGTACATTCATGGAATAAATGTTAAAAATAATGTTTTCGAAGTGGAAACTTCTTTTGGTTTCAGAATTTTGGAAAAACTTTACGGTATCTTTGGGTACACTCTGTAGTAGGATAAGTATGATCAAACTGTTCGATTTCGAGAATACTCGGCGTTAGGCCGAGTGAGACCCGACAAGAAGAATATAGAGCGTTCGAGTTAAGAAGTATACTTTCGTCATTTTCTCCAGTGAGGTATTAGCGCAGCGGTAAAGCATTGCATTACTTACGGAACTGAAGCTTGTGTTTTATAGTGTTCCGTATCTTATCGGATCACTTCGTTGTCCATTTGTCGGTCTGTCAAGATCCATTTTCTCAGGAACGAGTGGAGGTATTAAGTTGAAATTAATATCAAATAATTAGGTCTACGGTTCCTTGGAGCTGTAACAAAATCAAGCTACTAAGTCAACGCTATTATAAAGAACTCTAAAAATCAAAACCTATAGCCGTAGCCTATACCTACATCTATTCCTATAGCTCTCTCCTACTTCACGTATCGCCATCGATGTTTTGGTAGTACATAACCATTGATAATGGTAAATATATTTGTTTTTTAATTTTGTCATTGAAAATTTCCAATATAAACTGAACAGTTATATTAAAGTTTTCACTTCTAGAGTGTGATCTTAAACACACCAAATTTTTTATTTATTATAATTTACCCCAAATTATGTAGATGAAACTTCTTGCTGGAAAAAAAGTATCGCACGCAATTTCATGTTTTTGAAGATTCCATTTTACGAAACTTTAGTGGAAATGATATTGAAGTTACTTTTATTTGAAGTATTATCGGTTATTTATAGATTATGATTGCCTACAATGAATGTCAAAAAACATGTTATTTTTTATAACTTACTCCATTTCATGTAAGTTAAACTCCGTGGGCGAATTCAATCAACGAAAATGAAAGTCGCTAAATGTACAAATAAAAACGTAACCTGGAGTAAACGTAACCTGGGCAGTAAAACGTAACCTGGAGCAAGATCACTGATATTTACATGTGGAAATATACGTTTTCATTTGAATATTTCAAAATTATGTACGTTGTGGACATTGTTTTGTATCTATTGAATTGTATTTTAATTCGGTTCAATGTTTTTTTTTAAATAGCAATATTAAAAAGTGTAGTCGTTATTTATTAACCTGATACGACTTACTGAGTAAACAAATATAATCTAAAGGATATCACCAAAAACAAAACCTCAAAAATATAATGTTCGTATTGAGTATAGTGTTCCTAATAATACGTATTATATTTAAATTTTTCTCAACTAATTGAAACTACGTGATGTAGTATTATTTCTACTTTATTTCAATTATTTATCACGACATAGGTTTCGTTGTATTACATCTTCAGGCGGGCAATTTGTAAAGATTGACTCTTAGAAAGTTTCAAAAGCATTTAAATATTACACAAAACAATAGTGGAAGCAGAGTTTTCACGGGTTTTCTCACTGTTCACGTTTAGTGAGTTTATGGTAGGCGAGCGGTGTAGTTTTTATTATATTTTCGAAAGTTATACAACATATAAATATATGGGGGGGGGGATATGTTAGTCAATTAAATTGATATCATTCTATGATGTTATACAACAAAAATGTTCCGGTGTAAGTAACAAATTATATAAATGGATATTATTCTCAGTACAATAGCAGAGGTATTTGATAGTAACAAGTATACATCATTGAAGTTGAAACAAGTATACACCTAATTATACATATTAACCATTTTTTTGTGATGTTTCTTCATAGATGTGTATCCAGACTGAAACAATTTGAAGTGTACTTCAGTATCAATGTTGTCTAACTATATTATGTCTAAAAGATATTAAGTATGGGTGAAACAATTATGAAAATTAAAAATTAACGATAAATATATTCAATATACATTATATGCATTTGTTTTTATTTCTCATGTTAGTATTCCTCACATACGTCACAATGGAGTAAACGTACAAGAGCCGAATCAATTGTCCGATATATTGAAAGCCTATGGTTATTATTCATTGAAGTTGGCATGTTCCATAATGTTAATGATTAGAGATTTTCATGATTATATTATGTTATATATCAAATAGTAATAAAAACATTATGATTATAAACTTTATTAACAGATATTGATGACAATGTCTGTTATTTCCATGGTTTACACTAGGTATGATATCTTAAGTGAATATATAGTTTGAATAAAATAACATAAGTTTCATTGAGGTACAAGTACTTTTGATATGATACAGCACTCCGCAGTAGCGTGTGCATTCAGCTTTACGAGCATATCTCAATAATTTATTTACATAATATTTACAGTGTTTTCGACTTCCAGGAAAATTATCACAATTGTCATTATTGGTGTATAAAAAAAGCCTACAATTAAATATAAGTATTCTTGGATAGTGATAATTTAAATAGCTCGTCGTTAAATGCGAACTAGAGAACTCTAGTGGACTCGCAGTTCTACAGAAATTATTATTGTTAGAGAGCTTGTTCTTAAAACAATTTACGAAAAATTGATAACTGATTCTAAATATCCATATTTATAACCAAAAACTATTTCTATAATCTCTATGACGAAAAACAAGTTTGATAGTTTTCGAAGTGAAAACTTCTTTAGGCGCGTTGAGCTATTTTTGTGGCAGGGGAAAATCTTATGTTCTCGTTTCGTGTTACCGACATGCTAATGTTAATATGCGTTGCGCGTTGCGTTTTACCCAAAGAAATAGGTTGTTTTCCCATGATAATGCACTCTTTATATTAATACTACAAATAAGATCTAAAGTTTTGAATGAATTTCGTAATCGTTAGTTACATAGTGATGAAGTATTACGTAATAAACTAAGAAGTAAGTTTTCGTATTTATGAAATTACATATTAAGTACAAGTGGTTCCATACGTATTTAGATACATATTGATATTTTAGGGTACCTAGTATACCTATTAGATATAGATTATTTATAAATATTAATATTATTTTTCATATATTGAATATATTTGGCGTTAATTTTGTAGAAATTCATTATTCACAAATAAATGAAACTACGTGATGTAGTATTATTTCTACTATCTTTAATTTCTTTACCACGACCTAGGTTTCGTTGTATTACAACATCTTCAGGTGGGATATTAGCAAAGATCTTTGCTAATATCCCACCTGAAGATGTTGTAATACAACGAAACCTAGGTCGTGGTAAAGAAATTAAAGATAGTAGAAATAATACTACATCACGTAGTTTCATTTATTTGTGGATTATTTTTCATGGTGTAAATATATTGCCTAGGTTCTTTCTTGACTCTTCCGCAGATATAAAATATCGTGAGATTTTCAAATCGCTATAAAATGCTATAGTTTTCCAATAAACATTAGGCAAACTTATAGTAATGTTTTTTAAAATTTTCATTGTATCACTTTCGAAAATAGGGAGGAGCATATTTTCATGAGCATTTCCAAAAATACCTCTAGAACTACCACATATAATATTCTGAAAAAAGTTTTTAGAATTTTCTCTTTCAATTGGTCTCTTACAACGTGATACGTGAATTTCCCTGATTTTTTAAATTCAGATTCAGTGAGTGAGAGAGTGCACATTGCACACTGTATTGGAGACTTAGAAGATGTCATAAAAAATATTGTCAAACATTTTCGATCGGATATTAAAAATTGATACGTCATATATTCAGTGATACGCAACTCGATGGGGTCTTTGAGAATAAAACAAAATAGTCACAAGTTACAAGTACAGAGACAGACATTAAACAACAATTAAAAGTAACTTTCTCTATTTTTATATATTTACGTTAATAAACTACGTGTTCGTCGGTCTCAAACCGAAATGTCAAAGGGCCCCGGTTTTTACGTTAAATTACACAATTTTGAAAAAGTACGCAAACAATTATTAATATGTTTTAATTTAAGACAACGTCTGCTTAAAAATAATTCTCGACAATACCTTTTGTTATTGGCCGTATTCGTAAACGGCACGTCAGTTACTCGTAAGTTCACCTCCTATCATAACATCTCGGCTATCCAAGTTTTGATTTACGTGAGCGCGATCGTATCAGAATCACGTACTTAATTGCCGAACACAATTCAATTGTTTCTGAGACGAGAAATTTGAATAATTAAATAGGCCTATGTTTCTTGAGACACTGATGTACTGTATTTAACTAATACATTTAACTCAGTTCCGGTTTAAAATTTAAATAAGTTCAACCAGTGCCCAATTAGAAATGTCCTTCTGAACCTTATCACCTATTTAGCATTTAGTATCCTTGCTTTATTTACAATAGTTTTATATAATGAGGTATCATACAATCTTCGTTGTTAGTAATAACAAATTCCTAGCAAAGAATTTTCAGAAGCAATATATTTTTTATGTCGTAATATACATTTCAAAAATAATTAATTCTTTTCACATTTTAAAAGAAGATCTCCCTTTGCAAAAAGCTATATTAAAAGTATATTAAAAGCTATGATAAATTATAAAATTCCCCGAGTTAAAAATTAGCTTTATAGTCAAAACTCGAGGTAGCTAGAAAAAGCTAGTTAAAAATGAAAGACACCCGCGGACCGCGATTGGATACGTGACACCTCATTTTAAAGGTCATAATTATATATTGATATTAACAAGGAGGCTGTTAAAGATCTATCTGTTAGTCCTCGAATTATAAGTTTTTTTCTTCTTCTTCAAAGAGAGTAAAATATGAATCAAAACCAAACTTAATATTGTATATTTAGATGCTCAGTAGATTTTAATACATTTGCTTTATAATGAGCGAAGCAATAGGTCATAGCTAGTTTATTCAATGATGTTTATCTCACAAATTAAATATGTGATCAAACAGCATTAAAAAATCGCATGTTCAGTTTAACTTATCTAAGGAAGAAGAATTTAAATTTAATATTAATTAGTCTACAAGTCTACTTTGAAACACATAATATATCTCCTTAAATGCAATTCCAGGTCTATTTTTAACATCACCTTCATGTAATGTAAATGGCGTCATTACTTCTTTGATTACCGTTTAAGACACACTTGTCTTAAATTGTTTTTCAGCACGAGATTTTGAAACAAAGTTAAACAAGCATACCTGACATAGACTTTCTTTATAACAGTCTTGATTCAACACCAAAAGAATTACTAATAAAGTAATTGAAACCTAATGATAATTTTAACCGAATCTTCGCGCGTACGGCGTGGGGTCGGAACTTTCGATGTCTAAAGGTCCTTAACTGCGAGAGCCACTTAAACACCGAGTGCGTAACTTCCGGCTAATGAGCCATGAAACGGTATTTATACCCGTGTAATGAAGCAGCGGATAAATGTGTAAAATTTTGTTCCAACTTAAGCAAAAAGACCGCCATCAGAAATAACCGGACGCGTTCATATCATCGATGTCGGAAGTTGTTCGATAGCTGCCAAAGCTTGCAGTTTATTTTCTTTTCATTATTAGTTTTCTAAGTGTTTTTCTTTCGTTACACATAGATGTTTCCGATATAAATGAAGTAAAGAAAAAACGGCAAATCAAATCCTGCAAATCAGCAGACCAAATTTGGCTTACCGACATACATATGTCATAGCGGCATTTACTTCGGAGAATTTTGGAATTCAGACATTAAACAAAATAGGTGAACAGTAAAAAATCATGTGAAAATTCTGGTCTGCCTTAGTACTTTTTGAATATACTGAAATATGGAGTACGTGGTAATATAGAATATATGATACTATGGAATACTTCATAATATGGACTTTATGATAATGTGGAATGCGTGTAATACGGTATATGTAATATTGTGGAATATGAAGTCTTTTGGAATATATGGTGCACTATGTGGTGAGATGGAATATGTGGTAATCTGAAATACATGGTAATATGGAATATATGGTTATATAAAATACGTGGTAATGTGGAATACGTGATAGAATAGAATATATAATGTTCTACCACACACTTCCGGTAAATATGGCTTATTTACTATGTAGCTATCAATTACAGACTATGTTAAAGATAGCCGGAAACTTGCTTTAAGGTCTTGCAAATATTTATATAATATTGCCTGCCATGAACCGATGTAGGAGGTAATTAAAAAAAATATTCAAAGTTGTCAATCTAAATAAAATTCATACTTATTTGGTTATGTTACTCGTACGTTACCAAACAGTGAAAAAACCTAGACTTCACAGCTATAATGCCTAACATTCGAAATGCATCGTCAACTTCCGTTTCCATAAGTCATCTGACAAAAAGAGTCCAATCTTGATTCTCTATAACTACCTCGTCCCATCTTCTATTAGCTTTTCCGCTTTTCTTATCCACGTTGATGCTGATTTAATTACTGTTATATGCTGATTTAATTACTGTTAGTTTAATTTTTGTTATATCGTCATATAATTAACCGTTATATGTTAACATTATACTTTTATAATATCTTAATATATTATTAACTGTATACTTTTGTAATGTCTTAATGGCGGTTTATTTCAGTCTCCTCAGTACTCAACTTCTGGTGTTTCGGTCGACTGGAAAAAATTCTCATGTAGCAATAACTTCGCCAAATGTATATAAATACCTTGAAGTCTAAAAATGAATAAATATTTGTTATATAGTCATATTGTTAACTGTTATATACTTTTATAATGTCTTAATTGCGATCTATGGCAGTCTCCCTCTAAGCGCTCAACTTCCGGTATTTTGGTCGACTGGAAAAAATTCCCGTGTAGTAATAATTTCACCAAATGTATAAATATATTGAAGTCTAAAAATAAATAAATGAAATGAATAAATAACTTAAGGTATTTCAGACATTTAAGTTTAATTTTCATTTGATGATTACTGTAAAAACTGATTGATAAACTGATGTAGTATTTTTGATTACTGTGGATGCAATAAATGCAGCAAATAATTCAATGTGTGACACGGATAAATATTAATGATTTTATTGCTTGGAGAAATACGTTAAGACATCCATTAATATTGTTAATTTAAAAAAAATCCTAAATTGTAAATATTATTTTCCTAATGAAAGGAGGGTTTAAAAATAAATACGTGCACAAATCACACTATTAAAAACGGAACTTCCATAGAACCACTCGTGTATCGCTTGCGCTGATGGTGTGAATGGAACCACCTCTAAGAAATGGCGTAGCTCACGAAGGCGCTAAATTAGGCGGTCGCCCGCCTTTGGGGGAAGTTGGGCGGGAAACTTTCCACTTAGCGTCGCACGGCAGGTGCCGGGCGGCGCGATGTGTGTTGCCGATCGATTCCTTACTTTCGCGTATGCAGCGAATTAATATGGCACCTAGTTCGTACGTTTTATACGGGTGTACTGTGGTGTGACCATCTCGACAGTGGGACACTTCCTCGATTGAGTGAGATTTTATGAAAATGTGTTATTTCCGTTATTATCAAAAGTATTGAATAAATAAATAATATTTTTGAGCTTTTCTATTCATTTAAAGAAATGTCAAATTTAGAACTTTGCCAAGCCGAATTTGAGATCTGGGTATTTGCGCTTCATGATTATGATGGTAGATCCACATCAACCTCACATGGCGTTGGTGTGGATCTACCATCATAATGACATTATAAAAAATATAAGTCTGATCTATAAAGGTGGCAAGTGTTGTAAAATTTCTGTGACAGTTCATGTTAGTTAAAAAGTTTTTAATAAACTTTTGACATTTTCGACTGTCATATTGTAGCGTTCGGCTGGTTATGTCGCCAATTGAATTACTTCGGCATTTGCTTTCTCAAGCGTTACACAATTTTAGTATGACATAACACTTACACATAAGAAGTTTCATTTCAAAAATCGTAAATCAAATATTTACTGCATATACTGTAATTCAAACGTTTATCTAAATGTTTTACATGTGGTTTTAAATTTCGGTCATATTTTCTTTGAACTCTACTATATACATCAATATAGCAAAAAAGTAAATATGAAATTAAAATGGGTCATATTTGATCTTACTGGCGCATATTTTTATGTTGGAAGTGAAATCTTACGCCATTTGTCGCGTAAGATGCAAGACGTTACTGGTTTTTAATGTGACGCTCTGCATAGCAAAAACATTCTGAACGTTGTTACACATCTGAAATGTACAATTAGAATTTATTTTATGTGTTATTTATTTCCTACCATTTTAGATATATTATAAACATGAAACAATTAACGATTTTCGTAAATAAATTGTGCAAAATTTAAATGTACAATAACGTCAATACAGTTGGCAACATTTCCTAAGAATTTTAGATAATTTAATTGTACCATAAAAGACATTAACCATAAATTTTGAAATTCCATAGTATATTCACCATAGTATATTCAAATTGGTAGTTATTATTTTTTAAATTGGGTTATTACTTACGTACACAAATACGTTTTGAACAGTTTTCTTTTATATGCCTTTTGGAGAATCGGAGGTTAACTAACAAGAACCGTGTTGAAAGTTAACAGTGTCAAAAATGCTAAGTGGATTTAAACAGGTGTAATGACAATGAGAATAAATTATAGGTGTATTTCTAAGTATTAAGTGATGTAAGTCAAAAAAATTAATTAATTAAATACTAAAGTCAAATTAAATATTAAAGTGTCAAACTTAATACGAAATATAGATTTTGAACTCTCGTTTTATTAAACTTCTCAGCAGCTTGCCAGGAGTAACATACGGGGCACAAAAGTTGGTTACCCTGATCCCATACGCTACCCTCGCGTTATTTACTTAGGTGCCTAGAACAAGTAGTTAAACAAGATGGGCGGCCTTTTGCAAGAGGCACTTCGGGAGGTTTTGTAACTGGCGATGGTCCCGTGTTTGCCGGCGCTGCTAATGATACAGGCAGAGTGTAGTGTGTTTCGGCCTAATGTGAGTTTAAATGATTATTCATGCCATTAGGTAAAGTATACTTCCAAGTCTTTGTTAAGATAGTTGACTAAACTAAAGAGTCACCTTGTGAATCTTTTTGGCGCAAAAGGAACGTGTCGTTGATGAATTTGTAACCTACATGAAACAAAACGTTTTTGCAAACTTTTAATTGGAATTTTTGGTACAGTAAATAATTGTGACATGTTAACTCTATATTGACATTTTTATATGAAATAACTGATATCAGGCTATTTGTATATATACAAAGAACGTAGTAAGGCAATCACGTGGTCGAGACTCTCACATATTTGCGGGTATATAGAGAACGAAGTGAAAAAATACTTTGGAAAACTTGGATTTATGTTGCAAAGTTCATGAAATTCAAAACATGATTTTGTAATCTTTTAATGGGAATTTACAGTACAGTAAATAATTGTGACATATTGACTCTATATTGATATTTTCAAATGAAATAACTGATATTGGGCTATTTGTATATATACAGAGGACATTACACTGCAATCACATGGTCGAGACAATATTTGCGGGCATATAGCGAACGAAGTGAAAAAATCCTTTCGAAAACTTGGATTTGCGTTGCAGAGTTCAAATATATAATAAAACCAAATGGTTTCGTAATCTTTTAATGGAAATTTACAGAATTACATTATTTACTATAATTGGGACATATTGACTCTATATTGATATTTTCAAACGAAATGACTGATATCAGGCTTTGTGCCAAGAAAGTAGCACTGCAATCACGTGAATGAGACTGTGTAGATAGTTTCGGGCATAAGGCGGACTATGCATATATTCGTGGGAGTAGTACGGATGTAGAGAAAAAATCGTCCCGAAAACTTGGATTTGTGTTGCAGAGTTCAAATATATAATAAAACAAAATGGTTATGTAATATTTTAATGGAAATTTACAGTACAGTAAATAATTGGGACCTATTGACTCTATATTGATATTTTCAAATGAAATGACTGATATCAGGCTCTGTGCTAAAAAAGTAGCACCGCAATCACCTGGGCGAGACTGTACACATATTCTTGAGCACAGGGCGGACTGTGCACATATTCTTGGGCGTAGAACGGACGTAGGGAAAAAATCGTTTCGAAAATTTGGATTCGTGTTGTTTCTAGTTTCCAACTTTTTAAAGGAAAAATCCTTTATACATTCTTAATACCTGATAAGTTCCTGCACTCACGCAGTCATCACTTTTTACTATGCCGCCTCTCGAACGAATTACACAGGAAGTTTCCAGTTTTTCCTCGCATTCATTTACTGAACCACTTTACCATGGTCGCATCGGAGTGTGATTTGTTTACGATAAACTAAAGTAAATCAGTCGAAATGCATCTACGTTATCTTTTGTAGTTCTTGTGTACAGTTTTAATCAAGAAGTTCAATTTTTGTTTAGCCATTGATCCTTCATCGTTACAAATAGACTACCTGTAGTGTATCGATAAATATGTGTGATTAATAAATAAATATTTATATAAATCTATAAAGGAATATTCTATAACCTATGTATCTTTGTATTTAAGTCATATTGGAATTACGTTTCAGTAGAATTTGCATGAGAGACGTTTATGCACATACCGTTTGTCATCAGCCATTTATTTATCAGCAACTTAGGCTCGTGTAAAAGATAATAATGTGGTGTAATTTAAAAATAAAATTCACGTAAAAATATTGTATCTTAATATCGGAAATAATTAAATATTTTCAGATGGCCATATTCATTTTCGTATTTATAATAGTTATTACAAACATATTAAAACATTTTATAGTTTTCCTAAAAAACATTTTTCCGATATCATGATTATTGAGTATGATATTTATACACTCATTACGTAAATATCATCATTTTTATATTCACGTTTTTTTTCTTTAGTGGGATGTTTTTTTTTATTTATTAAAAGAAAATAAATTTTATTTAGAGATAAATTAAACCCTACGTCTACTAGCAAGATAATAGTAAAAAAGTGAGAGAGCAAGACAAACAAATAAACTCACTTTTGCATTTATACTAATATTATAAATGCGAAAGTGCGATTGTTTGTCCTTATTTAACGTTGGAAATAAATAACATATTAACGTAATTTTTGGAAAAATTATTATTTCAAACATTATTATTTGAAACTGTGAAAGTATTGAGCAAAGTCACAACGGAGCATCGGGCCGACGTAATTTTTTAAACGCAACTTATACGCAATATGTGGCGGCAACAGAATCATTTCCTTCAATGGTTTATATAGAGAGAAATATTTTTTGTTTTCATCGTCATTTGTACTATAAAGTCATGAAAGTAAAAACTTTATTTAATTTCCCTTAAGTTATTCTAGATGGCGCTGCATTAATTATAACCATATGAGAGAATACTGGGTAACAGCTAGAGAGAATACTGGGTAACATATATATCAATATAATATAATGATACATATTACTAATTAGAATTACAATTAGTACTAGTTCGAAAACATCACAAAGGTTTACACTATTTCTGTGTGTAAACCCAATGAAGGACAATACCAAAGGAACTGGAACTATTAATCAATCAAAATTTAATCGGCAGACCCGGGCAAATGATGGTTCGGCAGGATATACTCTCTAAAATGTTTTTAATTATTCATTTTCTTTAAAATTTAAACCACCTTCCTCAATTATGCAAATGTCGTTAAAACGTAGACATTATGCGTAATGTCTACGTTTTAATGACAAATTTCTTAACAATTTAGGTAACCAACAAAATTTATATGGATTCCTGTTAAATATTTGATGCCTTAATTATATATACTGAGTTTGGATTATGATTCAATTGGGTGGTGATCCGTGTTTAAAGCAATGTTCATATTCTTTTGTTATATACGCGTTATTTAAAAACAATTTACTTAGAACTTAACTAAGTGTCAGATACACGCACTAACCTGTGCATGATATGGGCCTACGTTCTGGGAATATATGAATGCTCCTGTTTCCTAAACATGTTCGTTTGTAGGTTCATCGAAATACGAAAGTATTGCGTTAGCATCCCGGGGTGGATCGATAAAAATAAGGGAAAGAGGGTGTTTTAAAGAGAATAGTTTGTTGACAAACAGGAATTACATCACAGTTTGTATATATTTATGTACGTATATAAATCTGAAGGGAAATGTTTAAAGAGAATAGTTTGTTGATAAACAGGAATTACATCATTGTATGTATTTATGTACGTATATAAATCTGAAGGGAAATGTTTAAAAATAATAGTTTGTTGACAAACAGGAATTACATCATAGTTTGTATGTATATATGTACGTACACAAATCTTAAGAGAAATGTTTAAAAATAATAGTACGTATATAAATGTGAAGGGAAATGCGATTGACAATGGATTTTTATTCTCTTAGTACTTAGCGCAATGAACAAAACGATAAGTTTCAGAGTTAGGAAAAGCCATTCTGCCCTCAAGTTATGGCAAAATCTTAAATGCCTGCTCTGCAAAAACTTGAGAAAAACTTGGTCCATAAATGGCATATATTATTTTTATTTATAATTGGAAAATAATTTCAGAATGTTAAGGAAAAAAACTGAATTTTTCTTGCCATCCATTGCTGAATTCCTGTTGTTTAATAATATGCATATGGAATTTGAATCAGTCTTCCATAAAAAAATTGATGCGCATTTTTTCGTTCTAATTTAAATTTTTGTCTGACTTTAATCCGGACTGATCATTTTGTGAATATTGTTTCCCTATTAATATTGCTAAGTTGCAGAATTCATTGAATTTACATATAACTACATAGGTAGGATTACAATAATTTGTGGAAAACCTTACATCTCTTCCAACTTTACTCGCCCAAACTTCCGTTCGTATCCTGTTTCCGTCAAGTCACATAGTTTTAATTTTTTGTCTTGACATTTAAAATTAGGGACACTTTTTCGTAAATGTCTATCGTTGTACACATATAGTTTTTTTTATTCATTTTCATTTCAGAAAGTCTCATCAGCTTTACGATAACCACTCTTGTCAGTCCATTTCAGAAATCATTACTGAAATTCCTTAGACACGGTTGATAGGAAGATGTTGTTTCTCTAGTTAAGTGGTCTGTATGTGGATATAAAATACGTTAAGGGTGAAGTAAAGTAAAAAATAGGTAAAACTATAGGTATTTAAGTGAAATTTAGAATGATATATAGAGAAAGATATATACCTTGCAGATTATCACATAGAAGCTTGTATTTCAATCGACAGAAGCTGCTTTATGTTATATGTATTAAAGGTATTTCACTCTAATTACCCGGATTTAACCAATTGTTCGAAGAATTAAGCCACTATCCGCTGGTAGTGTTATATTGTATCAATTTAAAAATCTAGAGAAATCTATCACAAATGATAACGATTTTAAAACTATCATGAATTATCGGATACTAACAGTGAGTATTCATTTTGACTTGAGAAATCAACTTGATTTGAAATAAATTAGTACGAGTGTAAAGGTCTACCTTTATAACACGTTACTAGAGCTATCGTCTTGTATGCAAGTAACTACTGGATTCTTTCAAAAGTCAATGGAAGGTATTTATTAATTTTCGGACGACCGGAAGAAATAAAAAAAGATCTTAAAATCGTAGTCATTAACCATTGGAGATACATATACTCCGACAAGATACAATCAAGGAAGCTACATAGGAGATCCTGGGCCTTTTCTACCCTATAATGTTTCAAAGATAAACAAGGAGTGATGTGTAATCGGAATAATATTCTATGTAATCATAATACGAATTATTTTAAAGCTAAAATATAAGTTATAAAGTAAAATAAAGGAGAAAATATTTATTTTTGACTGAGCTTCTGTCTGATTTTATAACTAAATATCCAAACCTTTTTCCGTATTTACCTAATATATTTCAACCTATTACTATCACGAGTCAAGTAAACGTAAATACGTGCAGTGCAGGCCGGCCGTATATCCGGGTTCCGTGTCACGTTGCAACACGTAGCAGCCGGCGTCACGTAGCATCACGGAGTCACGTCACGTAGGAGCCAGCCTTACGGGATCGGCCTCCCCCCGAGCAAGATCAACTTTATATTTCATACGGCACCAAACACGGGACGTGTCGAGGCGGATTCGAGTCATGTTGTCGGTTGAAATCAACGATTTTTGAGGCTTCAGAGATCTGGGACGGTGGAAATGGTAATTAGATCCGTTTCCGATTATGTAACTACGAAGATTGGAAATCTTATTTTATATTGATGAATTTTTGAATTTTTTATGTTTATTTCAACATTGTTTTTTTTTCACTCTTTGCAGTCGTTACTAGAGTTTTAAACTTTTGAGACCAGAGATAATATCCAATAATCAACAATATTTAACCTTCAAATTTTGTCACAATTAAATGAAACTACGTAATGTAGTATTACTTCTACTTCCTTTAAGTTCTTTACCACGACCTAGGTTTCGTTGTATTAATAACTACAACAACTAATAACAAAGATTGGCTAATAGCCCACCTGAAGATGATGTAATGCAACGAAACCTAGGTCGTGGTATAGAACTTAAAAACAGTAGAAATAATACTACATCACGTAGTTTCATTTAATTCCACGAAATTAACGAATTAATAATTTTTTGTCGGTTTTGACATAGTCCAATTTCTTGTTATATCATTTTAAAATTATTAAGGATTTATAAATCCTGTGAATATAAAATTAATACGGTCCCAGTTCCATTTCTACCATTTAAGTCACTATCATTTATTACCTTTTCATACAAAAATATATTATACGAGGGTAGGTCAAAAAGTTCGTGAAATAAGGAAGAAGATGAGTATATAAAAATGCGAAATATTTTTTTTAATGTATTTCCTACTGACCCTAATATATTTTTCAGGTATTCCAATTAGTGTTTAATGCCCGAGAACAACATATTTTGTCTTATTCCTGAAAATAGGATAAAATAGCAAATTTGACTTCGTCGTTTGCAATTTGTTTCCCTCTGATTGGTATATTTATTTTCAGGAACAAGAATCACCAACTCAGCCCGATCTGAACTACGTAAGTTGATCGCAACCTAGAATCCACACTGGTATAATGCATTCAACGTAACGTAGCTTGTATATACTAGCGTACTGTCGTGCCAAAGCAGAACGCTTTAGGGCTAAGTTCTTCTTTTTTTGCTATTACAGCTTCCTTCACTTGGTACAACCTAGAAGTTAATGTAGCATTATTTCGTTATTTTTATCGCGTTATTGCTATAATATCAATTAACAGAATACCAACTTCTATTTAAAAAAAAAACAGTAGTCATTAACTCTTTGCCGATTCTGACACCTCGAACTCTTTAAGCGGTTAGGGTGATTGTCAATTCATGCCACTGCATGGGCTTTTGTTTTAATCAAAATTCATGACGGATGTTTTAATCAGAATTCATCACCGTCATGAATTTTGATATTAGGTCTTCAATCTACATTAAGTTGAAAGTTTCGTCTTTGTTATCACCGTACATCTCAAAGAACTCAGGAGCGAACTCATTTTGCTACCCTCTTTTCTTACGCTAATTTTTGTCACTGCAAGACTATCAGGGAATAATGACAGAAAGGCGATTCTTCTCGATATCGATATTAGTTTTTCGTGCTTTTAGATTATTTTGGGGAAGTTGCTTGAATGAGACGACCTGCGTAGTGGTCCTTTCCTTTTCTTGGCAAGGAGCGTTATGACAGCATGAAAAGTAAATGTTTTCTATTACTGATGATTTGTCCAGATCGACTTGTTTAGTTGGTGATATCTTATACATTAATATCCGGTCGAGCGGAAGTTTGGAATTTATAACTCTTAATAAATTTATCTTTTAGCATCCTATATCGAACTAGCACTCTCATCTTATTCCATCTTTCCATCCCATTTTTAAATACCATTTTTATATCCTTTGTCAGGGTATTATGCGCAATACGATGAGAAATGTTTTATATCAATCTAACATGCGGATTCTTTTTGAGAATCTAAAAGGCAAAACAAAGCAACAGTAATTTTCCTCTTTATTTTCGTTGGATTTGTTGGAGCCACCAATTTTTTTTATTTTTCAAAAGAAGATTCCTTACTCTCTATTTAAATAGGAAGTAACTGATACCTTTATTGTGATATCGTGGCATTTTAAATGTGATATTATGACACATCCCATGTGATATCGTGACACTTTTCATGTGATATCGTGACACTTCACATGTGATATTATGACACATTACATGTGATATCGTGACACTTCACCTATGATATCGTGACACTTAACATATGATATCGGGAAATTTCCTGAGAGCGGTAATCACAATATAAGAAATACCCCCCCTAAGCGACGGGATATTTCATTCATTTGATCATAGTTAAACTAAAATATTATTCACATTACTAATCACAGTAGCTCTATATAATAATATTTCGGAATTTTTTTCTAAAAATATTACCAGAGGTATTTCAACCACGCTCCGCAGCGAGCTATGATTGCGTTATAGATTATATAAATTTCTAACTTTCTACATTTAAGAGAATCGCAACATTTACTTGTAGCTACACACAACTCATCTTGTTACAGACAGGATGTAGATAAATTATGACTTACCAAAGTGTTAAAACATTCTCCCCAACTCGTTCTCAAAACGTTTTCAAATATCCGATAAAGGGTTGACAGACATACCTGAAACGAGATAAATTGTAATTAATTTTAAAGATATTTTAAACAATGTATCGAATAAGGGGTAATTTTCACCCTACAAAATGAACAAAGAACTCAGCGACTCGTTAACGAATATTGGAGGTTGCAGCGTTAAACTTTGAACATTTATATATCGCTCTTAAAATTGTAGAATTTTATATCTATCTTTCATATTTATGTTCGGAAAAGAGTTTATCGCAGAGTAGATTCCATTTTAAAGGCTACTTAGGTAAGGTGATAGGTTTTAAAATCAATCTTATATTTAACTGTTCTTCTCATTTGTATGGCACAACATTTTCAGTATAATATTTAAGTTACGTTTAAGGATTAAACCATTTCTTTTGTTTTTAGAATTTGAAACCATTATTTGTAATAATATTATGTGATAATGGTAACACCAAATTAATCATGATGGGCTCACTGATTTTGGTGTTGTCACAAGAAAATTATACATATATACAATCATGTGGTCTCGAATTAAATTGTTAAAATTGTGACAAACTGTTTGTGTGTAATAAGTAAATAATAAATAAATTATGGTTTATTTACAGTAATATTTATATGAAGTAATATAAAATAAAACTAGAGTCAGCAGGAAAAATGAGCTTTTCTAGAGTTATTTACTGCGATAAATTTCATTTCAGCAAGAACTAAATAAGTCTTAGCATGAATTATGTATAATTTTGAATTAAAATAAGTGTAGATAACATTTATTTCAGCAATAAATAAATGAGTTTCTGCATAAATTTATGTATAATTTCTATGTAAATTAGGTTTAGACATATTTTATTTCAGCAACAAATAAATGGGCCTCAGCGTAATTTTTGTATAATTTTAAAATAAGTAAATTTAGAAAATGTTTATTTCAACAACAATTAAATTACTTATGAACTTATGTATAATATTTATATAAATTAGGATTACACAAGCTTTATTTCGGTAAGAAATAAACATGTCTCAGCATGAAGTTATGTAAATTTTTTATATAATAATTAGATTTTGTCAAGTTTTATTTTAACAACCAATAAATTAGCCTCGGTATGAAGTTGTGTATAATTTTGTATTAATTAGGTTTAGAAAATATTTGTTTCAGCAAAAAATAAATGAGTTTTAGCATAAAGTTACGCGTAAATTTTATTTAAATTATGTGTGCATAAGCTTTATTTCAACGACAAATAAATATGTCTCAGTACTTGTGATTATACAATTTTTATATAAATTAGTTTAGTTTTATTTCAGCAAGAAATAAACGAGGTTTAGCATAGAATAACGCATAATTTTTATCTCATATTGAGAATAGTGTAGATTTTAATTACATTTAGTTTTTTTTTGCTTTCGTAGACGAGCGGCAAAAACGGATTTCTTATAATTTCGTTATGTCTGTTTGTACGTTACAGCATCATAATCCTTTCAGTTTAAGAATGATTGTGATGAACATCAAACTTGAATTATATGAACATACAAAGATATAAATACATTTCATTATTATATTATTATTCATTCATACACCGAACTTGCGAATGTCTTATTTTTTATTTTCTACTTGTCTTGTTTTCTTATTTTATTAAAACGGTCCTCGAAAACGTATTCATTTGGTATTTTTTTCAAAGTATATGTCCACGTAATTTTTACTTATATTAATAACTTAAAGATATTTACGCATTTAACAATGTTTCTTATCCCTGTCAACGATTTGCTAGGCAATGTATTTGCGTAGTGATAATTTAATAGAATACCATATTTTATTTTTAGTGTTAAATTTATTTCATGTACCTGAATACTGTGCTTAATAGGTTTATTTAATATATTTAATGACAGAAAATGGAAAATTTTGTGTAAACATAAGACTTTTTCAGAAACCCGAATAATAAAATTTAAAAAGAGAATAAAATATTCGTTAATATTAACTGCTGAAAAGTTGTCACAAAATATTGTGTAGTGTATATAAACATCGCGTGTATTGTATATAAATGAACTGACTATACGTTAATTATATTTTTGTGATTGCGTTTAATTTTAATACTTTATTTTTTTTGCTATTCCATAACAAATATATTTGAAATTCTCGATAACAACTTAATAGGAAAAAGACAAATAAAAATAATAATGAACTAAAAATGTGATTATAAGTTTCGTTAAAATACAAAGCTCATGTAATATAAATGCATTTCGAGTCTTTCCATCAACGCTTTCTTAATTGTCATCCCAATTTATCATCGCGTTAAAATTCACTGTTAAAATTATACTTTGACTTATATTTTTTATATCCTATATCTACGAGCATCGTAACAGTATGCGAACTAGATGGCTAAGATAAAAATATCGCTATTAACCAAATACATAAAACAAATTTTGAACCGAAGTTCATCGTGTTTATCAATTTACAAACAGGCTAAAGATATTTATGCAAAAACCATAACCTAACTTGATCGCACATAAACCACGAAAACACTCTAACTCAATTTTTAACGTAACATTAACCTCGCGAAACTTAACCGTCCTGACACACATAAATAATCCACCTTAACAGTGTCTTATTAAAGATGCTCGGCTGTGTACACCCGTCTCGCTTCGCCACGTGTCGTCCATAAAGGCAGGTTCCACCGGAATTGCTGCACCTGGCTAGATCGATGAACGAGAAAAAATGCTAACACGAAACCCATGCATTTTGAACGAAGAATGTAATATTGTTTATAACATACAACGATGTACGGCAAGTGATATGTGGTGCGCGTTACTGTCTCTTGGCGCAGTGAGATGAGGCCGACCTGGCAACACTAAATTTCCTTAAATAATATATAGGAACAATGACTGCCTTTTGTCTTAATTGCATTCGGTATTTTCAGCAGTTTATTTATTTATTTTTGTGTTTTAGTTAATAATTATATGGCTCATATTGTAAAATAAAAACACTTGTAAAAAAGCTATGTGCAATAAGTAACAGTAGAGCAGAAACATTTTTATAGATTTTATTGTAATGTATAATACTTTCAAATGTTGTTTTTGTTCGCCTATGATGGTTTATTTTGTTTAAATCAACAACGTACTTCTATTGTCCTATTTTGTAAATGAAAATATATTTTAACTGAAAATTACATATTGAATTTTCGTATATTTGCATGTTATTTCTACTTATGCTTTTGTAAATAAGAAATTAATTCAAATCGTATGATATTTTAGCTGTAGAAGAAAAAAAAGAAACTAAATTAATGAACGTTTTTATTTAAATCAAGATAAAAATTAATCTTGGAAAATGAAGACAAGAAAGTGATCAACGAAAAGATTAAAGAGGAGAATGAACCTGAATTAATCTTTAAAAACATAATATTTTTAGCTTCGCGTTCTTTAACCAGCTAAAAATATTATGTTGGTCAATCATTTCACTCGGTGTTAGGTTCTGAAATGTATTTTAACGTCAAGTTAACTGTCTTTCTTGGAATGAAACAAACGAATGATGAATTTTTTCACATTGTAAACAAAGAAACGTCGCGAATATAACAATATTTTGATATGTGGCCACCATTCAGTGCCAATTCAAAAGAAATTTTTGAAGTATTATACGAATGACAGAGCTTTGAGATAACTTCGATAAGATACCTGTTGTAAAGTATTCATTGAAAAATATGTACTCGATACTGGATGATATCGACACTTTATTCTTGTCCATAGTTTTGAGCTATGTTTACTTGGTAAGAGTTTCATTTGTTGGTAATGTATTGCCATCATTCTGTTCCAATTCAAAAGAAGTGTTTGGAGTATTATCGAACGACAGAATTTTGAGAGAAATTCAGTAAGTTACTTTTTGGTAATACTCATCGTAAAAAATATATTCGATACTGAATAGTATCGATACATTATTCACGTTCCTAATTATGAGCTACATCAACGATGGCAAACGTTTCATTTGATAATATTGCATTGCCAACGTTCAGTTCCACTTTTTGGAGTATTATACAAACGAGAGAATTTTGAGAGAAATTAAATGATATACTAGTTGTAAAATACTTATCGAAAAAATGTACTCGATACTGAATGGTATCGACGCTTTATGAGCTACATTTACGATGGTAATAGTTTCATTTGGTACTATTGTATTACCACCATTCAGTTCAAATTCAAAACAAATTTTTGAATTATTATGTGAAGGGTAGAATTTTGAGAGAAATTCTATAAGTTACTGTTATAAAGTACTCATATAAGCTAAATATTGATTAGAGGATATCGAGTAAAAATATTTCGGTATCGAAAAAAATACTTGATACTGAATGGTATCGATACTCCAGTCATGTTTCTAGTTATGAGCTATATTTACGATGGTAAGAATTCTATGTCAATCAGATAAATCGATTTGGGTCAAACTCTAAAACAAAACAAAAATAAAACCGAAAAGATTTTCATAATGTCAAGTTACTTTTGATTTAATACAAATTGACAATAAGCTATAAAGTAAGCTCTTTTTAGCGACAAAAGAATAGTGAAATGTAAACCTATATCAAGTTTGAAAAACTTTTTCATGCGGAACTTGGAATAAATGTACACTTAAAAAGTAATCAAGTGAGAGACGGACTCGCACACGATGGTTATCCTACCACTGCATAATATTAAGACAAATTCTTCGCTAAATAACAAGATATATGCCACAGCAGTACGTGTTTTATAAATATCCGTAAAATAATTGGTTAATTACATTTATTATCTTATCTTACAATGCATCCTTCTAATATTGTGAGTTATAAGATTAGTTACCTACATTTTATTATTCGATGTTTTATTATAGAATACTAGCGTGACCCGTGCGAAGTCTTAGCATTATTTATACCATTATGAAGCTCAGATGACAGATCAAACAAATATTTTACTAAAATTGACATATAGAGGCGCAAGTATCAAAAGCATTGAGCTAAAGCGCCACTTTATTTATACGTGAGTGGATTTGAAATTAAACAAAAATTTTACCGACCGTCAATCATATTGACGTTGAGCCGTTAGATGGCAGCATTGCTGTTTTGTGTATATAATTTTAATAATTAATTAATTTGCAAAAACAATAGCAATAATACATTTTTTAGTTGTGGATGCCGGTAGAGCAAGCAATTATCTATAAAATGATATATAATTTATGTGGATTAGTTGTGAGGTATTTTCTAAAAAGGGAGAGTAACATCTTAACCTTAGCGTATTAATATATATGATGATGATGATGATGATGCCTAGTGCATATTCAATAGATCAAGTTTGATGCCTGTGTGGTGCAGGAATGCATAACGTCGAAAAAATGCATTTATTTAATATTTCGTCTGTAGAGCCTCCTCTTGGGATGTTACTTATTGACTTGGGATGTGATTTTGTCATGACAGAGGCTATAGTCAAACGTATTCTGTGAAAATTTCAAGTGTCTACTTATTACGGTTCAAAAGATAAAGCTCCGTGACAGGCAGACAGACAGACGGCGGGGACTTACTAATAGAGTCACGGCCATATTTTGGAGATATTTTTAAATAATATAATTTTAAAATTTGAATCAATATTAAAGAAAGTAATTAACTGTTATTATTTACAAGAATATTTATATTTTTTTTATGAAATCCTAATCGCTTCAAACATAATTATTTTTTATGGCCAGAGGAGGTATAGACGCTTTGACGTATCCATCTTAGGATAAACGGGTTAATATCTTTTGTAATTCTATTTATTTTTTTTTTAATAACAACTCTTTTATAAAAAAAACAATATTTATAAGTATGGAAACAGTGTTCACTTTCGAGTTTCGCTTCGTTTCATCGCTAGACCCGTTCGCTCGGTAGACGCCCGGCGCTACGTACACGGCTAATGATATGCAAATGGATCTCTTTAAAATCTCCCTCAGCCTCCCTCCATCCGACAGATGCACCCTGAGATAATGGGGCGCTCTGGGAGTCAGCGAGTCGGTGGCGCGAGAACCTTTTAAACTTATTGGAAACGTTTGGCTGTTTCGACCGTTTTTTTAACGAGTATTGGTGTCGTTACGGGTTGGATGAGTATGTGAGGTGTATTTTGCGGAAAATGTGTGTGGAAATTGGTTAAAGCTCGTGTCAGGGAAGGTGGCTTTGACTGATACTTCGTTTTTTAATATTGTTTTATGGCGGTAGAATAAAAATGATTGAACTTGCTTATTTTAATAACAATTTTTTCTTCTTTGTGTCAAGAAGAAAATATTGTTAGATTAATAATTGTCTCCACGGAATTCAGTAAAGTTTTCGACATTATATATAAAGTGATATTTAAGAAAGTAGAAAAAGTAAAATTACCTAAATTTTCCATTTTATTTTTCTAATGTTCTTCCGTTTCCATCACGGCAAAGAACTAAAAAAAAATAGACCGATTGAGGTTTAAAGAGACCAGCGTAATCGCGCTTTATCTTTTTTGATTTCAAGGCATTTAATTTGTTTTGGATATTCTTTTGATATTTTTAATTAATATCTGTATTTCATTATTAGTTACTTAAAAAAATAGGATACTAAGATTATAAAGTTTACCTTAAAGTAGTTTATATATAAAAACAGTATTTAAACACTTGATTATTGGATATTTATGAAGGGAATAAAAAGCTGAATCTTAATTCGTAGAGAATAAATGATAACAAATAATTCAAAATTTACTATAAAGAATTGATGAATTTAAAGATCTGTTTAAAAAAAACTATGTATTCCAGCTGTGTAGTAAATTAATGATATTCTGAATTGATTTAATTACAAATTCAAATAAGAATTATTAATCAATTATACAGCACATCGTATAGATAATTAAGAAAATGTTTCGGCTATTAGTAACAGTTTCAGAAGGCTTTACTAAGATTTCTGATTCAAATGAATGTTCACCTCACAAGGGGAGTACCTTGCTTCAGGAATAATAAAAAAATATTCCTTTACCGAGCGGGTCCCATCAACAACCAATTCCTATCTTTATCTCACCTCTCGAATCCTTTACTCGAGTCGCGGATCCCGCAACTTCCCATGAAACTTCACCGTAATCCGCGCTTAACAAAAAGCCGAGTCATAAATAAATATTTAGAGGATAGGGCGGGCGGTAATTTCCCGGAATTCCCAAGAAAATAGTGCTCGAGGGCGTTGCGATAAGCTAAGACGAGGAAAACTGGTGAAAAACGGCCGGCCGGGGCAAAGGCTACGCCGAGGCGCCTAAATCAAGCGCCGCCTCTGTACAAACGCAAAGCCTCCGGTGGCTTTAGTATCGTTTTCGCAAATTTAAGAAAAATGTTTTTGCTTTTTATTTTTGTAACACTTGCCCGCCGATTGGAAAGTGGATAATGCTTCGATTTCGTCTCCAGCTAATTAATATTCGTTACCAATACTTGGTTCTTACGCAGCCATGTGAACACAGTCGCAGTGTCAACAACGTCCTCGTCTGCCCTTCAGTCACCCGAATTATTTGATATACAGAAGCAAATATAATATTTGTTGTTATGAATAATGTGTAAGTATTGAACTGAAACTAGACGCAAAACATTTTTTTAATAAAAATCTTTTTAATTAGTTAAACAATTCTCTGTTTTAGCAATAAAATTTGAGCACGAGTTAGGATAAAGAAAGAAATAAAAATAATTCAAAAACAACCAGCACTACGTCAGTCGAGCCCCTAATTAGGCAAAGTTATGTTTTAATGATTTTTAAATTAAAAAAATAATTACGAACTAGAATTTGCTGGTAGTTTGGCTGGCGTAGATATTCTGATTGCCTTAGGTCACTCTTGGCCAACAAAACATCTGACTTTTTGCCTTGTAAATTATCGTCGAAAAGTAGCAAAAACAGATACCTAATAAAACCAAAAATCGTAAAGGTAAAATAAAAAAAAAAAAGCAAACGTTTTCGAAAAGCGTACATCGGGCCAGCACCTGTGAGTTTATATATTTTCCCGAATAGTCAAAAGATTATTTTTCAAGTAGAAATGTTGTTCAAAACTATAAGCTTATAATGAACTGCTTATCATTGCCTTTATACGGAGTTGTAATATTAATATAATACACAAAAAAATGTGCGTGCCAGCTCCGACGCGCGACTGGAGTTTGCTCCTTAAGTACGATTGTCTTGGAATGCATAAAATAGGTAACACTGCATATAAACGTAAATAACAATATCATTAAATGTAAATGGAAAACTCTTTAATAAAAAATACTCAAAACATAATTATTTTCAAGTAAAACACAAATGAACAAGATCAAAATTATACAACAAAATTAAAAACATTTAGAACGTCAGACTAAGAAGTTAATTTTTGTAGGATAGAAGACACCAAATATTCACACATAATTAATTTTATATTCTACATCTTGATATAAGCGAACGACAGTAAACTATGTATGTGTCACATTCCGTCGTTGCGATTACGCAATAAGAAAATGCGAATTCGTATGTCACATACGCCATAAGAAAATGCCAAATAAACCTATTGATATTTCACTCTAGAGATGTGCAGAAATATTGAGCGGAGAGGCCACCTAACGGTTACACTTTTTTAACGCTCTGAACTTTTGTTTTACTCCTCATAAAACTTCATACCGGGCGCTACATATGAAAATAGATTCTCAAGGAGTAATCTCCGATAAAATATATAAAAAAAAACAAATAGTCCCTCTAGCATGTCTCAAATATTATCTTTAAAACGTATTACTTATCATACTTTTACAAATTTACGTTAACATTTTCTGATCATCGTGTCACTTAAAGTAACACACTCTAAAAGCCGAATACTCAAATCTGAAACCCCAACAGTTTATCGAGACTCCATTGTCACCTCCTCGTATGAGTCAACGTATTCTTTTGTTATATTTATCAACTACGAAGGTAAGTGCCGAAGATACAACCCATACTGCGACGTAATACCAACAGATTACCCCGATATCGGATACCGTTTTAAGACCTAAATTTATCTTGGCAAATCGTAAAAGCAGCCCGGTCGATGCCACCATAAATAGGAAGCTCATGTCGCAAGCTACCCAGATCCATTGTCGGGACTATGGGCGACGCCCAAACTCATTGAAGGTACGTAAGGCGGGCGGGGAACGACAAGGTAGGGCGGCGGCGTTCACAATGAATGAATGATGGAATCGGGCACGCGTTGTCGCGTTTGCTGCAGTGCGTTAATTAATTTGATATGTGCGGCAGTGTTAGTGTTAACTTGGGCGAGTTTGTGGGGAGCGCTTTTTGGAAGTTCTGTTCAAAGTTGTAGCGTAAGCTTCGTTCAGTCGCCGAGTCTGTAAAGTTTCTTGAAGATTCTTGTTATTGGGGTACTTTACAACGAATTTATGAAGTTATCGTACCTGGTCACATTAAATTATAATTAATATTAAAAGTTTTATATCTTTTTATCTATTATTATTGGTAGTAATATTTTCTTAGGGGTTTCTAGTTGAATTTTATTTTGATTTAGTATGATAACTAAGCATCACTAGCGAATATCAGTATTAAACAAGTCAGTTTTTAATACGGATACGTTATATAGGTAATGGATTTTTTTAAATAATCTTGATCACCGAATTTGAAACAATTGCACTTCATCAAAAGTTAATTTTTCATGGTTTATCTTTATTTATTTGAAAGAAAACTTATAGAACTAGGTTTTGAGTAGTTACAAAAGTTGCTTTTTAATTAAAAAAAAATATTTAGCAAACATTTAATCAAACGTTATTATAACGAATTATTTGCTACAATTATTTTCAATTTATTTCAGTTTTCGTGTTACTATATACTCAGTGTATGAATATTGATACAGATAGTTAATTATTACTCACAACAGAATATAAATAAACTAACAATTCGAAATAAGTTATTTTTGTCTCAAAAACTATGTATTTTTTTTCTTGGAAAGTATACTTATTTACATTCTAAAGTCTCAACTCTTTGTTAATTCGTTCGATTTCAATATCATTTATTTAAGATAATAAACTAAAATAAAACTTTTAAACTATACTGAGGAATATACATGTACATAGTAAGAAATTTATTGGGTAATTCTCTTAATATCAGAAAATACATAAAAAAAGACAAAAAATATGACGCTTCAATTTATATATTTTAATATAATTAAAAACGTACCCGACTATGTTTTTAATTTATTATTAGAAATGTATCGCTTAGTTTTAATTTAGATGACTTAATAAAAGGAATGAGGTTTTGGAGTGCGTATTCTATTATTTTGTAAATTGTTTAGGTTACGTACCTAAAATCTAAGTTTCACATACATTTTTAAATAATTGCTACTATTAATCCTAAATGCCATATTTATGAATTACCCCAGCTTGCGATAAGTTTATAGCTTATGAAAATGAACTAAATACTTTTATGTTTCATGTCGCTAAACAAATTAAATTTTAGGTATAGTACAGTTGTCTTTGAAGTTTCTGAATTAAAGTAACTTTAGAGAAAATTTAATTTTTTTTAATTTTTGCCAGAATTTGAACTCGCGAAGTGGCATTTAGTTTATAAGCAATTATAAAATTATCTTATTATTTATAATTTCTTAAAGTGAGACGTAAACATAGCAAAAATGTTTTTAAAGCTTTTATCAATACAATATAAAAATTTTCCTCGTCTCCTAAAATAACATATAATTATATAATAAATAATAGATTAGATGAGGCCTAATGCCTTAATTTAACATAGTTTCCCGGGTTAATATCTCTGATGGGTATACAATGTTTACCTTCGTGTGTTATGATGTCATAAATATTTTAATGTTTTTAGTTATACGAAATAAAATAAAACCGTTAAGAACGAGTGGAAGGGTTCCTTACACATTTAGGCATTTATACACATTTAATAGTATATAATATTCCTATTAAACTATTTACAAAATTTTAATTATTTATAACGAAAATATATTGCCTACTATATCTTTCACAGGCGCATATTAAAAAATTTGTATGCCATATGTGTATAAATTAACGATTTTCAGATTTTCCCCTTACTTGTGCTGTGGGACTGCTTTTTGCCAAGTTTCATTATTCTAGGTTAACGGAAGGTACCCCATAGGTTTTGATTTATTGGTGAGGGTAAAAAAATGGGGTATAAATGGCCCTATTTTTAGGATTTTTTTATTGCGTTTACTTAAATTATTTTTTTTACAGCTCCAAGAGTCCGTAGGTGACATTAATATTTAATATTAATTTCAACTTGATACCTCCATGCGTTCCTGAAAAAAGGGTCTGGAGGACAGACAGACGGACAACGAAGTGATCCTATATGGGTTTTTCTTTTCCTTATGAGGTATGGATTGATAGAAATAATAATTGATTTCCCCATTAAACAATTATTTAACCTAAATGCCATATTAATACATAGTTTCTGTTCAATAAGGGATTTATAGAAACAGTTTAAACCGTTGTTACCGATTACAAATAAAAAAAAAACACAAGGTTCGAAGTTCCCATTGAGCGAGACTAGATTGTCTTTTGGCAGCATTGCTTTTTTACTCAGTGATACGATAAAATTACGTATTTACTTAAAGGAGATATTAGTTAATTTTCACCAACTAAATATAAAGTTTTATTTAAAAAAAAACACAAAACACACTGTAAATTTTAAATTTACAGAGGCTCAACATTTTGAAGTTCAGTGCATTAGTGAGGTCAACACAAAGCGAAGTGATTATTGTGGGCCAACGTGAGTGGGAGGGCAGATACGTTTTACTACCCCTACCTACGGGTCTCCATATAAAGCTCATCAAAATAAGGGAAGTGAAACGGGTATACATAAAAAGACCAAACGTTTATTGGTTATAACTCAACTGCCATATTGTTTTCCAACATTTTATGTTCGAACTTTTATTACACCGTTTGACCTTTTACTTATTATTTTTGTAATGTTTTTATGGTCGGCAGCATAACTCGTAGCTCTGTTTTCAATAATTCTTTTTAATTTTGCAATTTTTTGAGGTTTTACCGATTGAACTTTTTATTTTCTAAAAGCAATATTAATTCAATATATTTATGCTCATGACGTTGTATGTCTGACGGTTTATTAGTGCAAAAAATTACCGAATTAAAAGTTTTAAAAATCAATAGGCATAGAAAAGCCAGGGTCTGAGGCATAGTGAGCTTAATTTGGTCATAATAATTTTTAGGTTACATAAATATTGATAATTTAAGTCTATTTAGTTTTTACGATAATTACCACCATGCATATTTATACCTTCGTGGTAGCGGAGAGGATAGCCACCACCATAACTACTTTAGTAGTTGGTTAGTCGGTGGTCGACAACTGTCGATTTTTTTGAAGAAGGTCAGGCCGACTTTCTGTCAATTCAATACAGATGTCAAGAGACGCGCATCGCCCTATGTTCTTCCCCTTTTCCGTTTGGATGTTTTCACTTGTAACGTCCGGATTGGCAAACGTCGGCCAGGCTCGCTCCTATTATTTTGTAAGCACCAATTTTTTAGGACGTGTGCGTTAACCTTCCCCGATTATTATCGAATGTATATTGCATTGTGTTGCGCGTTAGTGTTTCGAGAATCGATTATTGAAGGGATAATGGGGTGCTGCAAAATTGCTTAATTAAGGTGATAGTTGCTGCTTATTCATACTTCATGAGAAATAGCATGATGTTATGGCCACATAGCAAGTAAGTTGGAATAATAATGGTTAGTTCGAAATTATTTTTAAGAGTTTATAAGTCTTAGGATATTAAAATATATTGCTTTTTTCTCAAAATTTTCAATAAAATACATTTTAAACAAATGTAATTTTGACAATTTAAGGTATTTATGTATAGACGATTTGAAATTGGGGATCACAAATTTGAAACCGTTATCAACTTTAAATAGTTAGGATTAGAAGTTAATTCTCTCAATGACAATGCCTGGGATCCGTAGTAGGGTCACAGCAGCTAACCGATATTTTTCGGTCTTAAAAAGTACTAGCTTCACCAGTAGAAAAACAAAGATTCTGATTTACAAAAGTTTAATTACACCCATTCTTTTCCACTCTCCTGAGACATGGACAATGACAGAAAAAGTTAAATATACCAAATCTGTTTTTAAAAGAAAGATTTTAAGAAGTATTTTTGGTGATCCAAAATGTAACAACGTCTGGAGAATAATAACTGGATGTGGTCAAATATATCGCGATTCGGAGAATAATATAGGCAGGGCACTTGAGCAGAATGGACGACAGTCGGGCAACAAAAGAGAACTTCAAACAAAAATAGGAAGTTTTAAACTTAGGTGCCTCGAATGCCTGGAAAAAACTTTAAAATCCTAAGTGTAACGAACTGGATGTCTCTGATTAAGAACAGTTCTCCTGCTCTTGGGAGTTGATTCTGCGGAAGGCAGGAGCCCATCGTGGGCTGTCAAGCCATTCAATGGCTGAAGAAGAAGATGTATAGACGATATAGGATCAAAAATGGATACCCGAATATCATCAATTTAAAATAACAAGGTCTAATTGACGTGTAATTTAAGAAATAATGATGAGTATATTTAGTTTTCTAATTAATTAAACGTATTTAATTCCAAAAAATAACATTGCTCTGATACAGTTAGTTTGAATTCTAATATATAAAAATAAAGTGAATTGGAAATACTTTCTTGATGATATTTATGGAATAATTAATGTTTAAACGTCTTTTTTCTTTTTTTTTAAATATGAATAAAATTGATTGATTATATAAGTACATATTTTCTTGAATAATATTCTAGTAATAGCAACTTAAATACGTAAGGTTCGTGAAGTCCGATAAAATTGTATAATAAAACTATATGTTTGTAATACGTAAAATGCTGTTATGAGAACAAAAAGACTTATAATTATAATTATCACCATGTATAAAATAAAAATAAATAATATTAATCTACATAAATATATACACATACTGCTCAAAAACAGATCTAATAAAGTTACAATTAAAGAATCAATGCTGGAAAAATTCTACTTCTTTTGATAGTTTCAATATATTTGTAATTGGATAATTCTCCAAGTTCTGGCGTCTACAAGACCAGCAGAATAGAGCAAACAGTGCAACTGAATCCATTTAGTTACTAAGTATTTGGATATTTTGTCTATTAATTATAAGCTAGTTTGTAGCGCTTTTCAGAGTCGATTAAATGCCGAAAAACATTTCGACATAAAAATAATATTTTCTTTATGAACTGCCAATGTTATCGATCGCTGCTCCCAATTTTGTTCCTTTCATTGTATTCCCTGCCGTTACCATGGCAAAATATCAAACACACCCGTTTCTCTTTCGTGCGGTTTCCGACAATTTACAAAATTAATATCTAGTAACACCAAACACACACGGCTGTTAATTAACTTTTACAATAATTCTGCGCCAAAAACGCACCCGCGCGCACTGCGTCCGCCATAACTGGTGTTGCCATAAATCTGCCGTCGGGGCCGCTGCGCGCCGAAATGAATTATTCCACCTGGCAATGAATTATCGCGCGGCCAACATGGCGAGCGCGTCGCTTCCTGGCGGTAAACTCGCCGAAGCTGCGTTCACGGATATTTTTGGCGAGAGATCTCGTATTGGATTGTTTTGTTTTAGAACTCCTCGT
This sequence comes from Druceiella hillmani, assembly GCA_039881145.1. NCBI lineage: Eukaryota > Metazoa > Arthropoda > Insecta > Lepidoptera > Hepialidae > Druceiella > Druceiella hillmani. Next base: position 5,325,340 of record JAYKKI010000069.1, on the reverse strand, counting down.
TTCAATATTATATAACATCAACAACGTACACATGATTTTAAAGGGAAATATTCTGGTAAAATTATTACTCTCGTTGGGAAAGTGCTTTAAAGCAAATTGGAAATGAAAGAACTATGAAATATTGTGACTGTAAAGTTTCAGTTTATTAGTTTATTTAAAAAAAATATTTTGTTTTGTTTACGCTCTAGTAAATATCTAAAACCTTATGAGAGTCAATACAGCAGTTTAAATATTCGTTTATTTATTTGACTGTCGTTTTATTACATAAAATATTTATTTAACAAACGAACTTTCCATTCATACGGACACGGTAATCTAAAAATATAGTTAAATTGTTTAAATGTGTAATAATTTATATTGAGAAATCTAGATTTTGATGCATGAAACACATTTTTTTCACAGCGTCAAAATTCAATATATTGTTTTTATTGATACTCATTTCGCAGAGTTAAAAAATTTAAAAAAAATTATTCAAAATATCTTTAAGTAATTGATATTTTCGTAAACAAGCAATTTAAAGTAGTAATACTGAAGTACAGTGACAAAGATAAAATTTACGTGCAGAACAATATTGTTCTGCACGTATTGTTGTCACATTATAAATTGCGGATCTGTAAAAAATGAGTTCTTAACAATTTTATTAGTGAAGAAAAGTTGGTTTTTCGATTATTGTTTCAATGTGACTTGTTATTAATAGTGGCAGCGTATTGGATTTGTTTAATCTAAGTAATTAAGGCTGGTTCTTTCCTACGGTTTCGTATGCGTGCAGGGTATTATTATATAATTTTTACTGGCAAAAAACCTACGTTAGAAAGTTTATGAAAACAAGTTTTAGCCACGCAATGATGACTGGTATTCTCTTCCTGTAGCAGTGGTGCCTCATGTCTACAAATTTTTCATCTCGCGAAGGTTATCGTCATAAAGATATTTTTGCACATCTCATGTATTATTGGTTGATTCTAGAGCTAGAGGTTTATTTAATCTAGGGAATTAAGTAAAGTAAAATAAAAAAAATAAAAAAGCTGTTTATTCCCAACCAAAAATTAATTTAAACAATAATGTTCAGAAAAAATAGACATCTTTGATTCCTTCCATAGCATCACTATTTTTGTCCATTTGGCTTCCACAACACTATTTTTGTCGATGTTTGTCCATGTGGCAGGTCACATGGATTATATATTGACACTTCTGTTTCATCCAGTGTTCTAGCGCATCTATTACTTTGTCTTCTCTTTTATGTTCATATGTATAATCTTGTGATGATCTCTAACCTTGATCATAATGTCTAATCTTAATCATACGTTTCACTCTGAAAATACGTGCCACAGAGCCTCGTGCCAGAGAGTCATAGAGAGGACTCTTTGGCTTTCTAGTACATATTTATTTCGTTCTTTTTGGTTTTATAGTGTATTTCCAAGTCTGACATCCATACATCAACGTTGCTAGAAGACAGAACTCTATTAACTTCCTTTTTAGATTCAGTGGTAATGAACTTTTAAGAACTTCTGCCATACTCCAGGATCAAGAATAAAGGTCAATTTCTTCATTATTGTTGCTAGGTTTTATTTATAGTTGTTTTCTAAAGAATATCCACTCTTACACATATTGTAGGCGTACACTGTTTATTAAGATATATAATAAATGTACTCCAAGTAATTATTTTCGTTAAACATTATAATATTTAAATTAGTTTTAGATTTCTACTTCAGATCCTGAAATGATATTTATGTCTATTGTCGTTATTCCACAATCCTCAGACATTTTTCTGTAAGAACCGTATGTATCCTCTGCACCGTGTTAAACTTCATTGCATTCAAAATATGATGACGAAGAAGTTAGTGAATTTTTTTATATTTCCGGAAAATAATTAATGCAAGTTTCTGCAATCAGTTATCAAAGTGAGTAAAGTTAATGCAATGAAATAAGGATAAACAATTGTATTAAATAAGCCACTTTTATACTAACAAATTTCTGTTAAACTTTAAATATAGTTGAGTAAATTTTCCGGCGCTTTTTAAATGCGGAAAAGCCAATACGGGAGTGAAATCGATTTCAAACCTGTATATAGCGAAATTTTGGTGATGACCGTATATTAATAATATTTGGGTTCACAGTAGTCATTAAGGCATTGTACATTGTGAAACCTTCGCATATATACTAAAATGAACTGAAATTATAACTAAAATCTTGATGCTTAAAAAACAGATGAATGCAGATGTTATGTGCAAAGCGTATTTTGGTTTGACTTCATCTTTACACAGCTTTAACAACATTGAATATATTTATACTAAATTAAATCTAAACCAACCCAGCCGTTAGAGCATGATTCAGAAATAAACATTTAAACAAACAAACATAATCTAAATTTAAAAGGTCTGTATGTTTGTTTAGATGTTTATTTTCCAATCACAACCTAACGGCTGAGTTGATTTAGTTTTAAATTGGTTTAAATATAGTCGATGTTTTGTTATTATAGCCTATAATTTATTCTCGATCCGGGTCATATTTTAAAATTGATGCGTAGGCAGCCTTTAACGAAGGTTAGTTTCATATTATTATCTAGGTGAAATTTAACCCTGCGGCCGCATGTTCTTTTTTGAGTATTTGTACTACTGGTCGATAGTAAATGCCAACTCTGTGAAGCCAAATTTGCCAAAATGCCAAATTTGTGAAGGATCATAATAGATCAGACCATAAATTTGGAAACAAATTATCTCACAAAAGTATATTCACTAATATCCGTAACTTTTTCACTAATCTCCGTTTTATGTATTAATTGAAGTTTTTAAAGTCAAACTTCTTTAGCGATGCCTGAGTCACATTAAAATTATGTAACGCTTGGAAGAGGGTGAATATAGGTATAGATCTGTGCGTAAGAAGAGAAAGGACAAACTAGAAGGAGTATAGTGCGTATAGTTGAGTGTATATGTGCAAGGAAGTTTCAATTCATCTGTGATATTAGATAAGCGATTGTTTGTATAAAGTTGATAACATGCTAAGGCTTTGGTGTATTTTGCAATTTCTTCCATAATTAATAAATGAAGAAACTAAGGTATAAAATGTGACTGCTTCAGTTACACTCAAAGCACACATTTTGCATGCTTTTTACGACATTTCACAAGTTTATATACAGACCGTCGATTACAACGTAATGTACTATCCCTACTTCGGATGCGTTTCTTTTGTCGCATATTGCATAAACCAATTTACATTTTATAACGTAAGAAGTAGAAACATGCACGCACATGGACACACATCTACACACTTACGTTTATTTTCATTCTTATTCTTGGTAATTTAAATATAACTCGTTTGTTACTTGACCACGTAAATAGCATTAACTGAGCATTAAAAACTTTTTACATAAATATAAACGGAATTACTAAATAAAAAAGAGGAAATAGATATCGAAACAAGTAAAACTTTTTCAAGTGCAAAACATAAATTAACCAGTTTCTTTTCCAAAATCCAGAAGTCTTTTTCAGAATCACCAGAAAGCTAAATAGTTTCGAACTGAATATCTTATGTTTTATAATACCATGAAACAAACCGTAGAACTAAATACACAGCACATAACGGTTTTGAGAATTGAAAGTTTATTAACAACGTGATATCGTTAGCAATGAATATAAATAAATTCGTGGGAAAAATCCTTAGCTAACTAACAATGGACTACCGAAGTAATAATTAGACGCGCCATTTCAAACGCAGCGTGACCTATGGTAAGAGATAATTGGATGGAGATGAACAGTATAACAATATGTGAGCAGTTAAGCAGAAGAATGATTACTCTCTCCTAAGCGAAAGTTTAATATGAACCAGTTTCGCATTTGCATACAATGAGTGGCTATCGAAGTGAGTATTGTTGTGAAGTTTAAGTAACGAAGGTGAAAAAACCAAGGTTATTTACTTTGGAGCGAAACAAAATATCATACACGCGAAAGTTGGTTACTTTAAAAGTTTTAATAATTACCAAACCATTATAAAAAAAAAAGTTTTAATTATTATCAAATCATATCAATCATATAAAAAAAGTTTTAATAATTATCAAATCATTATACATAGACGCGAACGTTGGTTACTTCAAAAGTTTTAATAATTATCAAATCATTATACGTAGACACGAAAGTTAGTTACTTCAAAAGTTTTAATAATTATCAAATCATTATACGTAGACGCGAAAGTTAGTTACTTCAAAAGTTTTAATAATCATCAAATCATTATATATAGCCGCGAAAGGTAGTTACTTCAAAAGTTTTAATAATTATCAAATCATTATACGTAGACACGAAAGTTAGTTACTTCAAAAGTTTTAATAATTATCAAATCATTATACGTAGACGCAAAAATTAGTTACTTCAAAAGTTTTAATAATCATCAAATCATTATATATAGCCGCGAAAGGTAGTTACTTCAAAAGTTTTAATAATTATCGAATCATTATTGAACTTATTGAAAAAAATATCGGAAATCTTATCAGTTGCATTTGAAGGACATTTATGCATAATTATTTGAAAGAGTTCATTCATTTATTTACAATATTTTGAAGAGACTTCTAAAAAGTTAAAACTTTCTTTAAATTGTGTATGAGTGAATTTAAACGATGTTTTAAATGAATTAAACAGGAATTTATTTTAAACTGAATCGCAAATTTGGTGATAACGGTGTTGTAATTTTTGACTAATTAGCATACAAATTTAAAAAAAACTTTGTATCAGATTACAGAAATAGTTTCTTTAAATATGAATACAAGTGATAATATTAGATAATACGTAAAAGAAGTTTTTTCTTAAAATTTTGTGAATCACCCTTTTTCTATAAATCGTAAAAACAAAAAAAAAAGTTAAAATAAAATGCTTAATATAGATAATGGTAAACGTTACAGGAAACGTTTAGTAAAGTGTAATTTATATTTAAGATTTTTAGTATAAAATATTGTATTTAAAACGTACTTTACTTTTACATGGTTAAAAGTGAGAATCTCTTAAACTGTTAAGGGAAATTAACTGAAACAATTATAATTAGAATTAGAACCGAGAACATTATTCATTATTTTGAAGGTTAATATTTCACAAAAGGGATTTAATAATTAAAACAAAATCTGGAAAGCATGAGTAAAACCTATGAAATTTTATTAAATAATTTACTAATATTGGAATTTAATGGATCACAAGGCATTGTCTAGTTCATGTTTCACAGGCGTGAAAATATACTGAACATCTCAAAATATTTCGAATTATCACCATACTTTGTTTACATTCTTCTAGCCAGATTCTACCAAACCTGTTTTTCATGATATTTCGATTCAATAGTTTCAGGTGGTGCAATTTTAAGCACATTTTGGTGCATATAACTTAAAATTATGAAAATATAATTAGTGGTATAACCTTGTTCTAACCACCAGATACCCTTGCTATTGTATAAATATATTACTGAGAATAATACCCATTTAATTTAATTACATACACCGGAACATTTGCATTGTATAACCTCATAGAATAACATCAATTTAATTTATTACCCTCACTAAAATACTTGTATATTGCATAATTTTCGAAAATATAATAAAAAATACACCGTTCCCCTATAATAAACTCACTAACGTAAGCAGTGGGAAAACCCTCATAAATCCGGCTTCCGCTATTGTTTTGTGTAATACATAAATGCTGTTTGAAGTTCCTAAGAGTTAATCTTTGCTAATAGCTCACCTGAAGATGTTATAATACAACGAAACCTAGGCCGTGGTAAAGAATTTAAAAAAAGTAGAAATAATACTATATCACTTAGTTTCATTTAATTGTGAATAACGAATTTCTACAAAATTAACGCCAAATGTATTCAAGATATGAGTTAGTATAAATAACTTTTCAAATGATATCTTATGCGATACACAACACTAAAATAAAATTTCTAATACATAATTTGCACCCTCTAAAATTACTATATAAACATTTTAGTGTTAGCTGCATTATTGCAAAATTATGCACGTCATTATGCGAAATTATAGTTCATACATCGAACAGTTTCCGAGAAAATCGGCTGTAACAGATGAACAAGTGAATGTATATGGGTTATATGGGTCCCATTTTTCAATTCGAGGTACGGACACCTCAAAAATGGTAAATTAAATTTCAATTTAGTTTGAAAGTTCCATCTAGAGACTCTACGAGATGAGATGCGTGAACGAGTTCCAAATTAAAAAAAGTTCCAAAAAGAAAATATCCAAATTTACATATATTGGAGGTACATTAACTATAACTACTGTCTGGGGCTATAATACATGAATACGTGAGTCATCTTATATCATTCCCATTTATTTTTTCGAGGTACAGACGCGTCGAAAATTGTAAATTAAATTTCCATTTTATTTTAAAAGTTCCATCCACGTACCCCGCTAAATGAGTTGCGTGAACGAGTTTCAAATCGAAAAAAAGGTCCAAAAGAATAGCTACAAATTTATGAATATGGGGAGGTACATTAAAAAATTATCTTTAATATTTTGCATCATGCACATCAGCCTAAGATTGCCGCAATTGCAACGATGAGACAGACCAGACGGACGGAGATCGGGAAGACGTCCGCTGTTGAACATAGGTTTTCGATTCCCAAAAAGATCGACGAAGAAATTAAAAAGGTTCGTTCAAACCATTCTCGCATGTTTTTAACCAGGAGTGCTGCTGCGGATCTATTCCTTGTTTTCGCGCAATCTTGTTATATAATGTGTTCGAGAACTTTTTTATTTGTTTTACATGAAGTGCTTTGGAAACGTCATAAGTCAGCTTCTTATTATAATTAATAATTTTCATAAACTCCATTTATTTTTTAGGTTTCTGTAGTACCCCTTTATCTGTTAAACGGTCATGACGGAATATTTTCAAAATACAGTAGTATCTCACATCTCGACGGATTGTCAGTTTTTCCGTGATATTCTATATGAGAGTCAATACCTCTACGCCATATTGCAGTACTGTAAATACATAGTAGTGTATACTTCGTATTTTAAGCCTCAGACTGGGATTTCTATCGTTATTTTGATAAAAGTTGAAAGGGAAATTTAAACTTTCTTGAAAATATACATACACACCCATATTCTATAAATACAAAAATTCTATAAATACAAAAGTCTATATTTTTATAAATACAAAAATTATAAAGGTTTAAAAAGACTTTATCACTCGTCTCTCACCTCTGTCATTTCTACCGTCAAGATCGAGTTTCTATTCGCGTGCGGTGACCAAAAATATCATGAAATAGACAAGTCCCGTCCGTCGCCTCGTGCATTGCACCAGGAACTAGGGCGACACATTAATATGAATTATTCGCTCGAAGTGCAATTGAGCCGCGGTATCGTGGACGTCATCAGTGCGTCGCAGCAGTGGTGTTGCAACATCAGCGCATGTGTCTCAGAGCTCCCAGCAACAACTTCCAGGAACCGAAAGCTTGTTCGTTCGATGTAGGAGCGGGCTCGGTGTCGACAAGTAGACGATGGCTGTTTGCGAATACATAGAATTTAGATTATGATAAAATGTTCGTACGTTTAGTCAAGTCGTTTGTACTAATGAACGAATTGCTTGAGCTAAGCGATCGATAGATGGTTAAAAACCAAGGTTCTAAATACAGATTTCTAACGAAACTTTTTTTCTCTCCAGAAAGTAACAAAAAATACAACGTCTATTTCCGTAAAAATCAACGATGAAATCAAAATGGGTCTCATTCAGAGCGGCTCTTGCTGTCAATACCATCTGCCGAATTTACTGAACTTTGAAATCTGTCAAATTGTACCACAGATAATAGATAATGGATGCTTTAACTTTTTCCATTATCAGAGAAGTTTTGTTTTATTAATTACTTAAAATGAAAGAAATGTCGTTGATCGATTTCTGAACTTTTATAAATAATACATTATATGGATTCACTGCTCTAGATGGATAAAGAAAATTACATTTTTGGTCAAGAATTATTTGATTAATTTATTACTTACTCCATTTTGCTGTGGAAAATACTGGTAATGATTCCAATTATTCTACGAGGTTTTTCTTCATACATCTGAAATTCTCTCTTTTTTTTTTTAGGATTACGTATTTCACAAGGAAGAAAAATCTGTTTTTCTTTCCGTTTTAGCCGTTTACGTTAGAAAACGTTTGCCGGAACAATTTGAAATTTGACGTAAGGCTAAAGCTTATTAATCCGCATACGTATTAATAGTGAACATAAAAAAATATTTATACCATATGGAAATGATTCAGGTGATAAATAAAGTACCTGAAAAGACTTCGTTTTGATTCAATGTGTCGTATGGGGTCTTCATTTTCTAAGAATTTTTAAAAATATACCTTTAGAGATAATGCTGAGAATTTTTCACAAAAATATCTCCAAAAGTGCTAATTTTTAGAATTATGAAAAAACAGTATTACTAGGGTTAGGGTTACAGGATAATCAACGTATTCATCAATTACAATTGTTAATAAAACTTATGAACCCGCGTATATCTCAAAAACTAAAGCTAAAAATATTTATTTGGAAATTTTTGAGGAGGAAAATAAAGATTTCGAATTTCTTTTAATTCCATGTATAGTACGGGGTAAATTTCATATATTGCTTAAAATGGCTAGGGGGAGGGGGCAACTCAAAATTTGTTTCATAATTTTATGTACCGTACCTTCAGAAATATATTGAAAAATATGTAAAGAATATATTCTCCCCCTTATATTCAACACTACTCAACTTAAAATTATGAACAAATAAGGGTTTCTAAAAGCCAACGCAAAAGTTGTAGGATATCTATATATGATAATTGTTTAAATATGCCCTTTGTTTTTACGCCTATGAAAGATATATCAGTCAACATATTTACGTTTTTACATATTTACAATCAACTTTCTTGGAACCCATGCTTCGTGGAAACTCGAATTGATACATCATATTAACACACGTATTTTCCACAAGTCAACTGTTTAAAAATGATCATATAAAAGGAAAATGAATAAAGTTATTAAATTTAATTTTAATTTTCTCTATCATGTAGGGTATCATTTGAAAGGGCTTATTATGAAAAATACAAAAATATATTGTTTGTAATTTGAAATTTCATATACTTCAAATAATATGCAAAATAGAGCAGGATGTTCTATTTTCGCCTTTTCCTTATCTTCGAAACTAATGATCCAAAAATCATGAAAAAAAGCTGATAAAACCGGTCTAGAAGATTACAGGAAAACTATATCTTAATTATTCTATATCTTAACTCTTTTTAAATATGCATTGGTGTATATTTAAAAAAGATAAGTTTATATGCCTGTAAAAGATATACTAGGTTATATAGGTTATATATTTACGTTGCGAAAAGTTATATTTGTAAATAGATTAATAGAAATATTATGTACCTACCCTTAAATATCTATAAGTGCCTAAATGTTTACGGAACCCTCCTAGTGCTGGACTTATTGGTCCTTGACAAATTTATTTGATACAGAGTATCATTAGGGTAATAAAAATTAAGATAGAATATATATATTTGTGAAAGGTACTTAGGCAAATAGATGGATAATAAACATTTGTTACTGCAAAAAAGCGAATGGTTCGAGCAAGCATCACACTACCATCTAATTTCAAGTTAGACTCGTACGCATACATCTTTTAACCTTAACAATAAAGGATTTTATAAAGTAGTTTTATGGACTCCTGAAAAAATGCGTGATGATATTTTGAACAAGGAATGGTGGATAATAAGAAACAAATCTTAACCGTGTTTCATGTTGCCAGTTTGCAGCGACCGCACCTGCGCACTACGAGGCTACGCCCCGACGCGTAATGTGTCTTCGTTTATCGCGTCGACAAGTATTAGTTACAATTCGCATATTTCTAAATCCAACTCAGTGTAACGATTTCTCTTACTTGTCGGCCGAGTAATGTGGCCATATGTTTTGCAACTTACTGTCTGGAGATTTGCCTCTTGGGAATTATTGTTGATTTTTAGATATTTTGAAAATTCTATAATTTATTTCAGCATCCCATATTTTAAGATCCGTACGTCAACAGGAAAAACCTTTTCAAATTCACTAAATTTTTCATTTCTCTGTTTACTACAGCTGTTTTATTAGACACCTGCTTAACATAGAAAATAAAAAAAAATAATTGACATGATAATAAATTGTATTAACCTGTATATACCTCAATGGCAGACGCTCAAAAATATTTCCTTGAAAATTAGTCAAGTGACAAATTAGTTGGTAATAAAATTAGTTATGAGAGTCTCGAAAGTATTATTTTTTGTAATTCTATATAATTAATCCTAAGGGATAAAATATATGCTAAAATTATGCAAAATAGAGATTTTAGAAGCCTAATGTGTCTTAACTTCAACTTTAAGCTGAATTGCTGTGCACTGTGTTGCAGATATTTGAAATTCTTGTGTGTCGGTCTATCTGCCGGTCTCTTTGTTTGTTTGTCTTAAGCCTTAATGGCAACGTCGCTATGAAATCCAGTATTGTACCAAAAGTAGTAATTGAATTAAATTTACTTTATTTTGTTGTATTCAGTTTACACTGAAATAAAACAAAACGTTATGGTATGAATGTAGTTTAACATCAGTTTAACATTACTAACTTTACATTTAGTTTAACATTCCTAACTTTACATTTAGTTTAATCTAACATTTCTTATTTAAATTTGTTGGGTAACTAAGTTTATTTTTTTTTAAATTATTAATTCGTGTTTGTATTTGCGTATTAAATAGTAATGTAAGCAATTGAAATTTAATTAAAAAGAACAAAAATTATAACAAGATATCTATTACTAAAACGCAGTTTATATAAACAATCTTTTTTAAATATAATTTTTATTGTAAAATAATTGCAAGCGGAAGTTATTTTTGTTAAATACTTGGTATTTAGGTTTCCGTAGTCGATATAAGAACCCTTAAAGTTTGGCCATGTCCGGCTGTATATCACAGTCGTTTTACTCGCAGATTATGAGTGCTATAAAGTGAATGGCCTGGTTTCATAGACGGACAGATGGACAGATAGGACAGAAAGGTTGTAGGAAAAATAATGACCACCCCCTTCTTAGTTATATTACGTATTATTGAACATTTATTGCGCTACGATGTCCATATTAATGATGTATTATAATAAATAAAGTGATTTTACTTCAAACCACGTACGGAACACTCGATACGGGAGACTTGGGTAAACTTGGACTTTTTTAAAATTTTGTACTCATGTTTTTATATTGTCATGTTAATTATATCGTCATTTATCCTTTAAAGTAAATTTAAATTAATAATTACAGCCTAATTTTGCTCTAAAAATAATTAGTATTAGCTCTAACAGCATTGGGCAGAAAATGTGTCAGAATTCCAAGGGTGTTAGTGGACTAACTATATCAATTTAGATTTGACATAGATAAATGCTTTATTTGACTGTAATAAAACAAACATATATCGTTTATTAACCAGCCATTTATATTGATCAAAGAAATAAAAAAACATAGTTTTTAGAAAGTTAAGAAAAAGAAAAAAGAAGAAATTAAATTAAATTTATTTATTGCCTGGTGTTTATGCAAGTCAAGGAATGTAATGTTTTTTGATGGCTCTATTCCTCTGACATTCTCTTCGCTTTCACTCTACTCGTACTCTGGTAATATATTTCCATTTTTTGTGTACCATAAATTTTATTAACAATATCATTATTAGTGTGACATACTTGTCCGTTTATAAATTCATTCCAAAGTTAAATTTCATATTACTAAAACATGCTTAATTTTATAATAATTGGCAATATTTTCAAATTAAAGTCATCTATACTATTAATAAAATTGTAACAGAGTGAATTCAGTATGTGGAAAATATTTTAAAAAGAATGTTATTAATTTATATGTGAATATTTTAAATTGATTTATCTCAACTTGAAATTTAAGCTGAAAAAATGTGCGGAAAACCTTATTTTGGAATTTGTATTTGGCTGTATGTTAATTATTTCGTCAATTACGTGAAATGTACTGGATTGATTTTGATGAAACTTAAAGGTATTGTAATTGTTTATACCCAAGAGCAAATAGGACAGAAACAAAATTTAATAACTTTTTAATCCGAATTTCACGCGAGTGAAACCGTGGGGCACAGCTAGTTAATAATAATTGTGTAATATATTGTATTGTGAGAAAAAATCCAGTTTTGTATCGATTCATTGCACTCATTTATGTACTTTTCGCTATTTTTATTAAAAACAATAAAAATTTAAAAGCGAATTCATAAAGAAGCGTCCGTAAAATTTATGGGCAGTTTGTGCATAAAAAGGCATAAAGCCTTGAAAATGCATCATAAACTCTGGTTAGGGGCACCGCCTACTGCAGTGATATTCACTTTAGGGTTGTAGCTGTCATTATACACCCTTAGTATATTTTTCCAGTTTTCCAGCGTTCGAGTTTCCTGATATCTGTACATAATGAATTTCAACATAAAAGCAAGATGTGACATATCATATAAAGTAAGGAAAGACGCCAAAACATTTAGGGTTTTTTTTATACTTTCGTATTGATATTTATATTTACTCCATTAATAGGTAAGGTAATGTTATTTATAAACATAATCACATAAAGAAGGTGAAAAAATATGACTTCATGGAGATTGCCAAAATTACTTACATATATGTGGCAGACGCGAATGGAAAAATGTAGAAAAGAAATAAAGCTAAACGTGAACAATACACCCCGATAAAGATCCAAAAAAATTGGTCGTCAGTCTGATTCTCGTATCGAGGGTCCCGTGTCTGGTTTGGAGTGAAAGTATTTACACGAATTTTTTAATGCAATAAATATTTAAAAGCAACTAATGTAATTAAGTAGGGGGAGGGGGGCATTAATATTATCGTGGGTATCTCAAAAACTGTAGCTCTAGAATCCTTGTTATAATTTTCCTACATTTTTCTGTAAGCTTCTAAAAACCATGTTTTTTACATAATTTTAGGTTTAGTAATTTAGGAAAGTATGGAAGGGGTATTTTATTTGCATACATTCAGTATACCTGTGAAGGTATACTATCAACGACTTCTATAAATAGCTCTTTCAAACGATATCCCACACTATATGCGGGAGTGTTAGTGAGGTTTCTACGCCCTAACACACCCATCCTCTTCTGAGAAAAACGACTGTGACTGACGACAGATGGACGCACTTGGTGATCTTTTAAGGATTCTGTTTTTCCTTTCCCTGAATAGGTTCTCTTAACTGCCCCTGACATTAAAAATAAATATTATGTCTGTTATAAAATTGCACACATATTATAACTGTTCTAAATTGCCATATAAATAGTATAGCTGTCTAAACAGTGACATAAGTAACAGCGCCAATATAAGAATAAGATAGACGAGAAGAAAAATCTTTAAAACTATAATTTTTAGTTCTTCAAATATATATTATTGCATTTCATGCCAATTTAAGACATAATATTGCAAAAATCGCATTTTATCTTGCATAAAATTATGTCTAAGTGAAAATTCTCGAAGCCAGAATTATCTTCCAAATCCACCAAAAAATTCACTTCATACTAACAGATGAACATGTAATTCCGAAAATTGTTCCAATACTTTCATTCGATGACAAATGTGTGCAAATCAGCTTGATTAAATTAATTTCTCAGCAGGTTTCATGCGTAACGGTACCTAAGCGCGCACAAATCGTTGCAAAGTTGCTGGCGTTGTTATAGCTTTGTTGTTTCAGAGTTCTAGTTTTTTTGACACTCTCCTTTACAGTTTATTAAATTAATTTTGGTTGCAAAAAACACACTCGACCTTTAAAAAAAAGAAGAAAGTTTTAATTTGCCGCTAAAACGGAGATCTTCATAAATTTAATAAATAAAAGTGAAATCTGCTATGATAAAAAACGTTAGTCACGTTACGAATTTGCTCCGGCTGTAACTTTCGCGCTTTTCTGAAATTGTTATATGCGCAATCTAATATATCGATACGTATGAAACATAGATATTTTCGCCTATATAAAATATCGATATTGACACGTGGGACGGTCGCCGGCTGCGTTATATTTTGGGGAATTTAACGAGTTGGTCTGAAAGTTATTACATAGAGCGGGAGCGCGCGGACCGAATGAGTTTAATATAAACTTATCGCATATTGGAATGACGACGTACGCTGAATATAGATGTTGTCACCGCTTTCGGTCTTGTTTTAGTGCTGGGAAAATCGATACACTACTTTTTTTAATGTCGACGTTAAGGAGCATCCAACTAGTTCCGATGGTAAATGCTACATGTCTTTTAAGAAATCGATGATGATAATTAAATGTAGCAAGAATAGATGGACTACATACTTATGTATATTTAAACTTTAATATATATATATATATATATATATATACATATATATATATATATATATATATATATATATATATATATGATTAGATGTGAAATGATAAAAGGGCAATATTTTCCAGCTCATCTTTAGAATATAAAAAAATGAAAATGGCAGTTGAAATTTGCTGTTTCTATTAAAACGTCGTGATCTAGATAATATAATTAAAAATAAAATATAATTAAAAATATTTATAGAGTAATATAATTAAAAATGTTTATAGAGTGAGTAACTGTGATCTAGATAATATAATTTAAAATATTTATTATTTTATAAAACAGTAACGTCTAGTTACATGACTAAAGAAGAAGTTAATTATTATAAACTCCCGACCATGCAAGGTCACAACGTCTGAGCATTTACGTCACAATATTGTGACATGCGCGCTCTAGGGGTTAATTAAGATTATGGAAAGTACTTCTTCACATCGAGTGAGGTACCATTGGATAGGTCTTTTAAAATGAAATAAAGGCATCGTTCCCATTTTTAATTTTTGAGCTTCATTTATAGAATATAAACCTTCAAAAAGTCGAGCAAGATATTCTACCATTATTTTTTTTATGGTAATAGCATCGAAGCCTCTGAAAAAATTTCAAATAATGAATTAATGATTTTAAGAGATAGAGTAAACTATGTACATATCTACATCGTGCGTTTTCCGATACTCGATTGGCAAGTTTACTTTACATAACACGATGAGAAAATTTTTCAATATTTTCTATACATTCAGTGAAGAATGAAATAAGACTGGGAAAAGAAAAGTTTCACGATTATTAAGCATATGTGAGGAGGATGAGTATATCCAAGAGAAAGCTCGTGTACTAATTTAAGGACATTTTTAATTGAGAAAATAATGAAAATATTTTCTCAATTAAAATTGTATTAATATATTTATAATGTTTACTAATCTACTTAGCAATTCAATTAAGTAACAAATAAATTCAAGCTTCGTTAGGTTGAAAATGTGATGTACTTGGACGTGTCAACTTTAAAAGTTTTGTAGTGTTTTTCGTGTTGGCTTTTTGATAAGATCAAAATGGCATAAATCTACATTTTAAGTTCATACCCATCATCCCATTTTAAGAATCACACCCATCATCCCAGTATGAAAAAAGGTCACGAAAACATTTCAAATATTTTTCGCTACCCAGCTGTTTTTTAAAGTACTTTGTAATAAAATTACTTCCGGTAGATAACTGAAGGGGCTGGACGGCTGACGTCCATCTCGCATGAACCCCAGCTTCTTCCGATAACAGTAAACACCTCGTAAAATACAGTTAAAATAAAGAGACGCTACCGTGCTGAGTGACTGCTATAGCGCTAATATAATAAAGATAAGATGCGGCACAATGGGACGACATTGGAATTAATTCAGTTGTGACAGTTGTGACGTGACGCCGGTAGGATGTAGCCCTAGCAAATATTACGTTGCTTATCAAATATCACGTCGGTTTAAGTTAATAGGGTTAATAACAACAGGAAAAGCTTTTCCTTAATACTTAATTTTGAAGTCTATCCACTTTTTACGTGACTGAGAAAACTGAAAGAAAACGTCGACACAATTGACCTAAAATTTTGTAAATTACAACTGTAAAATGTGTATAGTTCGTTTGTTATTTCGTTTGTTATTTGAACTCTTGGTAAATATCAGTAATTAAGTGTTAAATATGTCTCGTAGTTTTTATGTGACGCAAATATGAAGTAATAAAGAGCTAGTCGAGAATTTCAGAAATCGCCCAAATTTTTGGTATGTAGTTTTCTTATGGTCTAACAAGTTTATTTTTTTAAATATATCTAACGTATTTAAGCAATTTAAGTTGTATATTAATTATTAAGCGTATTTTTTCAAAACATTTTTGCCGGAAATTTTAAGTGTAATATTTAGACGGATTAGTTATAACAGTAGGAAAGTATTTTTTTCCTAGTTAAATTATATTTACGGATTAAGTGACCCTTAAGTAAATAGGTAGTAAATTCTTGAGATGTTAATGACGTTAATATGTTTAGTTGTAATAGTACTAAAGTAATTTTTACTTAGTTAAATCACATATAAAAATTAAGTGACCCTTAAGTAAGTAGATAGTAATTACTTGAGACAATAATGACGTTAATCCTTTTCGCGACAACAGAACGTATAGCGGTCGTCTACAATTTGAGTATTCTAGACGAATTTATTGCAATGAGTGTATTCTATATGTATATGATATACATGAATGTGTTCTACATGTATATCATGTACATGGGTGTATTCTACATGTATGTAATATACATGAGTGTATTCTACATGTATATAATGTACATGAGTGTATTCTACATGTATATAATATACATGAGTGTATTCTATATGTATATAATGATTAGAATACAAAAAATCTTTTTATTTATTTATTTATGTACTTTAATATATACAGTTGATACATATGGCGGACTATTTCTGCGAAAGCAATCTTTTACAGCCAACTAAAACACCAGTCCAGTCCTGCTCAACGAGCGACGGGGAATCGACCCCGGATCCCTGCGTGCACCGCGCCGCAAAGCTGAAAATCCGAAATCGAAGTTTATTCCAATTCAAACGTAATAGAAGTGAAAATATTTAAAATAAAACCATTTTAATTAAATTACTTTCGAGGAAACATTTTTTTAATTGCTTCATTTCCATTTTGGAGATTTTTCTTGATCTTTTGTTAATTGAACTGTATGTAAAATGTCTGTTAATCCTGGCTAATAGAAAAACGTTAGTAATGTCTCATAATATATCATTATAACCTCCCTCCGCCTCTGAAGACCACTGGATCCATGAATACTTTTAAAAGGTCAATTCGTAAGTGGCGTTTGATCCAGCAAACGGAAAAATGATGATGAAAATGCAAACGAAATAAATGAAAAATATGGGCACTTCGAAATTATTTGATTTAAATTATATTTATTATTAGTGGAAGGTACTACTGCTTTTTTCTCTTGTTTTTCGAATTTTGGTTCTTACTTCTTTTTTTGTACTATGCCTCTTCCTTGGGTAATAACGTGTTTGTAGTTATAAGTCTGTACATATATATAATATATATATATATATATATATATATATATATATATATATATATATATATATATATATATATATATACCTGTTGTATTTTCTATCTACAAATAAATGATATTATTATTAATATTATCATTATCAGGTATTCAGAAGTAATACTAGCAACAATCCTTCCAGTCTTTCTAATTTTTTTCTTGAATATTTATAAGCTAGTTTTCCTCGACTTTATTCACGTGGGCTACTAATACATGGACAATTTTTCAATTAGAAAGGAAAACAAAAGCAAAAAGTTTAAAAAAATTATATTAAAAAGTAAAAACATAAAAACAAACCATGAAAAAATAAATGATTGATAAATGATCTCTTTAAGTTTGTGTTTGTAATTTTATTCTGCTGACTGATTTTTTAAATTATTAATTGTGAATGGGATATTTAATTGTTTTTTATTCTTTGTTCTTCTGGCATTGAAACATAGAATGTAATACAAACAATTGAAATTATATTTGAGGCGGGCATAGTGAAATATACTAATGTGACAAATAGTGTTTAAAACATTTGATTGCAAACAGAATTTACGATATTACAAGAAAGGATTCCCTACTGATTTGAAATTATCTCGTTTTCATTAAGACCGACGCTTTTTTTTTGTTTGTCTGTCATATCCATAGTGTACTTATATACTCCAGGCAAAATATACCTTTATTTCGTTCTTACGTTCTAGGTAAAAACAAGTAAAAAATACAGCAATAAGAATCTCACTTAAATCTGTCTCGTAGCTTTTACGTGACAGGAAATCGAAGTAACAAATAGCCAGAGGACAATTTAAAACATTGTCTACATTTATGTCCATAGTTTGTTTATGATCTAATAAACTTATTTTTCTTAAATGACACTGTAATTATTTCACTAATCACATAATATAAGTTCACTAATCACATAAGATAAGTACGTTGTATATAAATTCGGCCGATAATTACATTATTCACCCGACTATCATTGTTAGACATTTATTTTATTAGTAATGTTAATTAATATAATAATAAGATTAATGGCAATCTTCAACTTTTGACAACTT
This sequence comes from Druceiella hillmani, assembly GCA_039881145.1. Lineage (NCBI taxonomy): Eukaryota > Metazoa > Arthropoda > Insecta > Lepidoptera > Hepialidae > Druceiella > Druceiella hillmani. The sequence goes on along the minus strand of JAYKKI010000069.1, from coordinate 5,306,862 downwards.
CCTATAATTCCTACTTTCACGAAGTTAAACTAACTGACTAATAAAAAATTGTAACAGCCGGAAAAGTAAACCGATTTCTTATGTTTTTAAATATAAATGAATGAATAAATATTTATAATACATACGAAATTCATCTGTTTTTTTGCACATAATTAGCAAATGTTGTTTTTTGTTTTATTTGTATCGTTTTGAAACCCAATTGGAATAATATTCCTGGAATAGATGTGTTCTATCTGTCTATTATAGCCAATTTTCTTAAAGATAATATATATTAATACGCTAAGGTTAAGATGTTACTCTCCCTTTCTGGAAAAAACCTCACAACTAATCCACATAAATTATATATCATTTTATAGATAATTGCTTGCTCTACCGGCATCCACAACTAAAAAATTTATTATTGCTATTGTTTTTGCAAATTAATTAATTATTAAAATTATATACACAAAACAGCAATGCTGCCATCTAACGGCTCAACGTCAATATGATTGACGGTCGGTTTAATTATTTAAATTTTTGTTTAATTTCAAATCCACTCACGTATAAATAAAGTGGCGCTTTAGCTCAATGCTTTTGATACTTGCGCCTCTATATGTCAATTTTAGTAAAATATTTGTTTGATCTGTCATATGAGCTTCATAATGGAATAAAAACGTAATAAGCAGTGTGCAAAATTAGAAATGAATTGAATACCTGCAATCAATTTTGATTTATTAAATTGAGTTGAATAATTTATAATGCGAAGACTTCGCACGGGTCACGCTAGTTATATTTATTGTTAATGTTGACATATGTATGCTTAATGATCAGTGTTATACTTAGTGATAATAGATAGACGCAGATTACTAATAAGATTATTTATAATTTTAAATAGGTATGAAATGAGTCATTATATTTTTTTTGATATTTTTAATTCCGTCGTGTGGGGTATCGACTTAAAGCATATTCAGCATAGCATATCCATCATTTATAGGAAAAATGAAAAGGAGAATATCCACGCAACTATGGAATACAATACCGTAGTTCTGGAATAATTTGCTTTCCGGTAATCGCATCCTCGATCGCTGCTTTAAAATAAAACGAGACAATTTATGACAAAGTTTACAAGGGCAGCTAATTTAATGCCCATAAACGCCGTTGAAATTAATAACTGAAATGAACCAATAATTGAATGAATGAAATAGGTTGAAATGTGGTGCTGATTAACCAGGCAGTTTCTACTAAGAGGGAAAGCAAAATAAAAGTGATGATTGTTAAGAAAAACCTGTATACTCTATTAATATTATATTGCGAGTTTTTGTAATAAATAAATGTTATAACAAATTTGGACTTTTGTAATTTAACAAAAACTTGTAAAGATTAATGATGAAATATAATAATTATGTAATGATTTCATCACACATTTTGTTTACTTATTAATAGTAGGATATATATAAATATATATATATATATATATATATATATATATATATATTTATATGTATATGTATATATTTATATATATATATATATATATATATATATATATATATAAGCCACCACTCGTTTAAAAATTGGCACGTATATTTCTAAATTTTTAAAATTAACTTTTGGTTTTTAGGTGCTTGTTAAGAAATCATTTTTTTTAAATTCGGACTTTAAAGGTGTAGAAACGAGAATGAAAATCTATATAAACTTTGAAATAATTAAATTAGGGATATTAAAATAAATAATTATTATATTAAAAGCAAAAAAATACATACATTATATATATAAAAAGCAAAAAAATACATACAATACATTGATGATAAAAATGCACACATGGTCCGTTTTTGCTTGGGTAAAACTGTGGCGGGTAACTGGTGTTTAATAGTTTACAGTAACATAATTATCTACATTGAATGAAGCACTTAGTGAGTTTGCGGTTTGGGTAAATATTGAAGTATATCTACTCAGATATCTTATGTATAAACAATTTTAAATTGTTCGATGTATATTTATGTACCTCAAAAGAACTTTCTTTTCTAATGTATTCGATCAATATATTGAAATAAAATAAAAGCAATCTAGTGTAAACCTTGGGGCTAAGTATTGATGATTAAAACTGAGCAATGTCGTTGACCTTCAATCAATATTTATTCAATATTGTCTGAAATATGATGTAGTATAAACATTAAAGTCTCCATTGAAATTGTTCCAAATATCCAGTAACTCATATTCCAAAATATAGAGTAACTTATAAAACTCTGCTGAGTTCGTCCAATTCAGAATAAGCCATTGTCATAATTATTAGATAATATGAAGAATAATAATATGAGAAATAAAAACAAATACGTGCAATATACGTGTAATAACCATATTTATTAATAAATGAAATAAACAGTAACACATATTATTAAGCACACCATACTTAACACTAGCATTATATTTTTGGATTTTTGTTCTTGATTGCACCTATACTTTAGACTATACTATTAAGTTGCATCGAGTTCGCTGTACTTTTCAAAGAGGATAATAAAAATAATTTATTGAACCAAAGTAAAACACAATTTTAAAGCAATAAAACAATTGTAAAAACAATATTCACAATGGGAACTGTCAAAACATATGTTTCCATGGCGCATGACCTTTTATTTATCAATTTGGTGACTGTTTATTCTATTAAATTAGCTCTTGCAGTCTGTTCAATATAACACGGGGTAAATTAGATATAACGAAACTTTTAAATTAGCTCTTGCAGTTTGTTCAATATAACACGGGGTAAATTAAATATAACGAAACTTTTAAATTAGCTCTTGCAGTTTGTTCAATATAACACGGGGTAAATTAGATATAACGAAACTTTTAAATTAGCTCTTGCAGTTTGTTCAATATAACACGGGGCAAATTAGATATAACGAACCTTTTAAATTAGCTCTTGCAGTTTGTTCAATATAACACGGGGTAAATTAGATATAACGAAACTTTTAAATTAGCTCTTGCAGTTTGTTCAATATAACACGGGGCAAATTAGATATAACGAACCTTTTAAATTAGCTCTTGCAGTTTGTTCTATTTAACGTAGGGTAAATTATAAATAACAAAACTATTAAATTAACTCGTGCAGTTTGTTCTATATAACGGGGCTAAATTATAATTAAAAAATCTGTTAAATTAGCTCTTGTAGTATATTCTATATAACGCAGGTTGAATTATGAATAACAAAAACATATTTTTTTTACATTTATCAAAAGGCACTTAGAGAGAAAACAATTTCAAGATCATTCGATGTGGTTATCATAAAATGGTAACTTTGAAAACGGGAATTACTTAATTTACTAACTATTATTAAAATCTGTCAAGAAGGTTTCATTTATATAATATGAGGTAAGTTACAATTGATGAATTATTTAATAAAACGATTTTTATTTAATAAATATATACATTAAAAATAACCTATACCATTAGTGGGCATTCTCACTTAACATTTATTTATGTAATGAAGAACTTTTTTAAGCAAAACCCTGAAATACTCCTGAATTTCTCAAAACAATATTACCAAATATGAAAGAAAATGAATGAGACTTTTATAAGTAAATGCTTCATAACTAAAATGTGGTAAAATAAAAAAAATCCCCCCCACGCGTGTCAAATGGGGATGAAAATGGTTTCCACACATTCCATCGAGTATCACCGGAAAGCTATTTTTCATGTTAACGGTATATGAAATTTCACAATGACATCGAACGTATTTCTCCTTACCCCATTTATCTTATTAACTATATATATATATATATACATATATATATATATATATATATATATATATATATATATATATATATATATATATATATATATATATTTCACAATTAAATGAATGAATCATGTATGAAAGAATTAAATGAATCTGTTAGCAGAGATACTTTTGAGATATCTTTGAGGCTATTATCTTTACTAATAGCCCACCTGAAGATGTTGTAATATAACGAAACCTAGGTCGTGGTAAAGAACTTAAAGAAAGTAGAAATTAGACTACATCACGTAGTTTCATTTAATTGTGAATAATGAATTTCTACAAAATTAACGCCAAATATATTCAACTATGGGTTTTAAAAATAAAAAAATAGTTTATAACAGCACTTCACTGGAACTTTCCAATCAATTATTTTAGTTAATTTACATCAATAATTTTAGAAGATATGTACAACTATTGGACTCTACTTTGTGTGTGTTACATACAGGCTTGAATCAATTAGTCAAGCTAGTATACATGAAAACAACGCAATTATAACAGAACTAGCGATTGGCTCCGGCTTCGCACGGGAAGATAAAGATTTTTGATGCATTTTTGCATCCTGCATTAATGCGTCAAAGCTCGCGGGTATAATTTTACTTACTTAAAATAATCGTGAAAACTTTAGAATGTTTCATGAGAACACTACGATGTGAAAGGGGGATGTGATCTAGACAACTAGAGCTTTTTTCCAACTTCATTGTCAAAGCTCGGGTAATTCTCACGAAATATTCATAAATTATCTACATTTTTAACTTTCTCGTGAAACAATAGATCCGATTAAAGAAAATCGAGATAAATTCTGTTCAGTAGCTACTGAAAGACGTGTGTACCTATAGAAAGACAGACGAGGAAAGCGTGTTTACTTTATAGAATGACAGAATCCGAAAGGCTCTTTGTTTTGTAATTTGTATTGATTAAAGAGAAAAATAAAACTGTCTATGGTAAAATTTATTTTGGTCGAATGAAATTGTCATCATCTTTTATAAAACAAACACATATAATTAATAAATTCATATAATTTATACATATAATTTATACATGCAACCGTATAGGAAATAAAGAGAACCTTAGAAATCGTAGGTATGAAATTGAACCTTAATGGCATTGTTTCCCACCGTAACGTTTAAGCAAACGTCAAGTCGTGTAACGACTCTTTCTACAACTCTGTCATCCACTTTATTTAAATGTAGTTTGTTGGGCTGCGCAGTTGAGAAACTGGATTTATCCACGCGCTCCCGTGGGCGGTCCGACGCAGCGAGGATAACTTGTTTGACTTTAAGTAATGCACTTTGAAATTAACTTGCCAGTCGAGGACTTAATGTCGACAGAGGTCACCAAGTTCTCAGCTAAAATTAATATTTGTCCATAGTTCTGAAGTGATTTTCTTGCCACGGTTAATGTATGTTGATATATTGAGGAGAGAGACAGTAACAAGGAGCGAGATACATCGATAGGGGTGAGAGTGGGCGGTGGATAGAGCGGCTAATCACTCAGCATGTCAGTGAATAGCAAACAGTCAGTAAATTAAACCTAAGTGTTTCAGTTTCCGTTATGCTAAGAGCATAGCTTTTGTAAAGGGCTTTGTAAATTAACATTTTTGTTAGTGCCTATGCATTAGAATATTTCTGTTAATAATGTTTTTTTAAGTTTTATTTTACGATTATCGTAACGATGTCCTTTTCTCATATTAATAATAATAATAAATAGAGAAGTTTTGCTTCTAACAGGCATCTTGGTCGCGTACTTTTTCCTATTCTGCTTTTATGCGATTGACAAGGTGTATCTTTCTGTTGATTCATAAAGTAGTATTTTGAATTTTTATTAAAGAATGTATATGCTTTTATTTGTTGTAATTAATTTTGAAAATGTTCATTCTATTTACTTCTAATTTGATAGAGTCAAAAATTGATAAGTAAATAAGGGACAATTGATTTCAAGTCCTTTTGAAACTTCATGATACGTGGTTGTATCAATTAAAGGCAACATTGGAGTTAATGAATAACAGTTTGAAGAAGAGACCATCTGTCAAGAGACCATCTATCAAGCGGTGAAGAAACCAACTCAAGGTCATTAAAATCGGCTGATTCCATATTAAATTATAGTTTATTTTATTTCAGTTCGAGATGGCATAATATTCTATAAATGCGTGGAGACTAGTGGAAAAAGTCTAAACGTGGTAAAATATATAGATCAAAGATATTTTCGGAAATATCTTTATTCTACATACTTTTTTCAATCAAGTACAAAACAATTCAGGGCTTTTGAAATTTCCGTCTATCTGCACGTCTCTTTATATATTTGATCATCCCTCAACAACTACAAAATAAAATTTAATAGGGTTTTCAATATAATTCAGATTGAGACTTAAAACGAAATGAAGTATCCAAGATAGTTTTTTGCCATTTTGTCTGTCTGTGTGTAGTGATGCAACAATTGTTTGTTTGTTGATGCATCGTTGAAAAAAAAACTATTAAACAAAATTACTTAAAACGTTCAACGTTGTACTTATTATATTTTATGAAAAAAAACTAATATTCGATAATATGATATCAGAAAGTTGAATAATAAAAAAGGTCTCTTTTCTAGCCATTTTCTAATAAAGACGTATTAAAACCGTTAATTATAAAAGCAATCGCCAATAATTATTGTATAAATCAAGCGTAGGTAAAAAGCTTGTTAATAAATAAAATAAATATAATAAATCGTTGGTCTGTTATTGGGATAAAGATTTATAAATCATCTGAATTACTTTATATGCTAGCTTTATAGGCTGTCATGTGAAACCGAGGTAGTTTTGTATGCAGTTTTCGATTTGGACCCTTTCCACTGTTGCTTTTTTGACAGCAAAGCAGTAATTTTTTAAAATCACTACTCAGAATACACTACTATTGTACTAGGACATGGCGCAATAGACTATTATGATGTATCCCATTCATCCCATTTTTTATGTTGAGTGCAGTTTTTCTAATGAACGGAAAAGGTAACCATTTTGTATCATATCCCGCGAAATAATATTTATTCCTAAATATACCTCTAACCCTTACGAAAAATCCTTCATTGTCCAAGCAGCAAAATTTTAGAATCACCTAGATCCTGACATCAGGAAAATCACGTCACATTTTCAAAGATCGAGTGAAAAAATCCTGCCTCTCCTGAAACCTTTTCTATGAACAATTTTCGTTGTAAAATCTCTTACAGTCTACCGGTTAAATTTCAACACCAGTCATGGTTAACTCGAAGAGATTGCTCGTGTAGCAATAAGTTCGTCATATGTACTTTGCATAAAAGGTGATAAATAAATATACTATTAGAGGTTCAATTGTATCGAAGAAATACTGACGACTGACGAAAGACTGATCGTCAAATTGTAAAAACTCCAATAATCTGTCAAACATTACAATTAGACAATTGATCTTTTGTTTTATTTTTTCTTAAGCTGTAATGTGATCTTCATACATACATACGTACAGATATTGGAGTTTTGGATACGTAATACTATTTGAAATTTTGAAACCAAAATTATAAGCCGTAGATTTGGCTCCCCTGCATAATAAACTGCGGCTATACACTAACGCCAATAGCTAAATGTGGTAAGTTATAATGAACAACGCTTAAAAGTGAATAGGAGACTTAATGATGGGAGTTTTGTAAACTACCCTACAGGTTTTGTCTTCATGGACCATTTCACATTAATAACATTTCATTAGGAGGAATTAAATTTTTATTAATATTAACAAAATGGTTTTATTGCATTTATTTATTGTTCATCAATAATATTTTCATAGATTGTTGATCTTCCTACTAAACTTAAATTAGGTGTTAGGGAGACCCATTATGAATAATTTCACTTTTTTTGATAATTTAATTTTATATAATATTTTAAAATGCAGTATTTTTTTTTTAATTTTCAATGTTCTGTACTCCATGGTTCCAAGAAATAAAAATATCTATCGGTTCGTATATTGTTACTCTATAGTTAATTATATTATTATTATATATGCTAGCTATTATAATTAAATTGTAACAATCGAAATAATTTTATTTGAAAGTACTTATCAAAACTTATTTTCTTAATCAGGAAGTATCAGAAAAAAATATAAAAAAAAGATTTTGCTATATATTAGTTTATAGTAGATTATTATCTAAAGCGTACAAATTTCTGCATTTAGACCGAAAATTATAAAAAGCTACGAGGATTTGACAAACAAGCGGACACACATACGGGAATGATTAAATTATAAGGGTTCCGCATTTAAGTAAAGAACCCTTAAGATGCATTTATGGGGACCACCCTAAATATTACAAAAAAAATTTCAAAGGTTTTTCCTTTTGTCTATTCATATTAACTTTCTTTACCATATATATCTTCATAGTTCCATTACTTTCAATACACTGACTCCCATTACGTCGTTTATGCTCAGTTATATTAGAATTTTTTTGGCCTTTTCATCCATTTTCTTTTCACATATTCTTTATTACTTTTTCCTTATGCTTCATTTCATACGATGTAATCTTCGCCGAGAGTCCAATTTAGAAATGCGTATGGATATATGGATTAAACATAAGCCGCATATAATACAAAGAAACCTAAAAACAAAATCTCTCTCCATGAAAATCAATCGGACGAAGGCAACAATACGCGAAAAACGCAACATTTTCCGATAATTGCTACTTTTGTTATCGGCCGCAGACTCTTAGCTTTCATCGAATCGTATTTGTTTTCGAGCCAATCAGGAATGAAAGCAGACAGAGCTGCCGCGTTTGAATTATGTAAATATTTTTGGGCGGCTCTTCGTTAATGGGCGGGCGGCGGGCGCAGGCTAAGGCGCGGGGGAAATAACAATTCGGCAAGGGGCGTAATACGATACCGCTTCGGCATTTCGGAAGAAGCTGGAAGTAAAAAGATAAACAAAGAAAGCGGAATACCGTGGCATTAGGTCATCGGGGTTTGGATGAACAATGCATCCGTAATTGACAACATTAGTGACTTCAGTCACCAGTCCGTGAAATAAGGGAAAAACGATAATGATTTTTTGGTTTGTTACCCAAAGGGTCTATCCCAAACCCTATTGTTTTGGTAATGTCGTTTGCCCATGCCAGTCCATCCATCCATCTTCTAACATCTAAACGAAATAAGAAAAAACTTGGAATTAACATATTATAAGTAGTTTCTTAGTGCAAAATTAATATCAAAAAATATTTAAAATTATATTTCGCGAGGTTCCTAAATATGTAACTGAGAACTAAAAGCCATTTTTTTGCATTCTAACTAGATAGACAATATATCGTTGGAAAAACCTGTAGAACATTGATATGTTGTTATTTCTTTATCACTAAAAAGTAACAATTTATTTATATATATAATACCTAAAATAATGAAAAAAAAATAGTTTTAAGGCCCTTACAACAAGCTCTTTTAAACAATACGCCACAGTATATATAGAATTTAAAACAATTTTTTCGAGTGCCTATTTAATTTGCCTCCCCTCTAAGATTTGGATACATTTATTCTTAAGTGTTAGCTATTGAAATATATGTAGGTTAATATGATTATGCCAAATTTCAAGTCTCTATGTCTAGCGGTTTCTAAGAAAAATGCTTGTAACAGTCGATCACACCAACCCCTGAGTAATTTTTTAAGGGTTCGGTTCAGTTTCCGCGGTACGATATCCTAAAAAATAGAGGTGGGAGTATTTATCAATGTTAACATTTCACAAAAATATTTCTGTTTTTATTGTATTGGTTGTACTTTTATTTCCAGGGCATAAATATTTTGTATTAATTCTACAATTGAGGAGCAGTATGGATTCGTACGGAACCGATCAACATTAACCAACCTGTTATTGTATACGCAATATCTCTTTAAATCTATGGATTGCAGGACACAGGTTGACTCCATCTACACAGATTTTAAAAAAGCTTTCGACAAGGTTGATCATCTCATCTTGCTGAATAAACTCTCTTTTAAAGGTGTAAAAGGCAATTTACTTCGTTGGTTCATCTCCTATCTCAGCAACAGGCAACAAGCAGTAAAATTTAACGGTTCTATATCACCTCACGTTCCCATGACTTCAGGGCTACCTCAAGGTTCCATATTGGGTCCCTTTTTCTTTATCATGTTTATAAATGACATCAGCAATTGTTTTAAACACAGCAAGTTCCTGTTATATGCTGACGATCTAAAGATTTTCTTCAAAGTAAGAAATTCTTCTGATCATTCGAAGCTACAAGAAGATCTTAACAGACTAGATGCATATTGCAGAATAAACAAGATACAATTAAGTCACAGTAAGTGTAAATTGATCACCTTTTTTAAAAATAAGACAATCTATTTTCATACCTATGACATAGGTGGTCATTCTTTGGAGTCTGTTAATTGCATACGTGATCTTGGTGTAATGTTTGATCAAAAGCTACACTTTGATGTTCACGTAAAGCAGATCACATCGCGAGCTTACGCTTTGCTAGGCTTTGTCTTACGAACTACCAAATCCTTTAAGCAAATGAGAACGTAACGAATCTTCTATACAAGTCTTGTGCGATCTCAACTTAAATATGCTGTTACCGTCTGGAATCCATACTATCTTACATACTTTGACATGATCGAAAGAGTGCAAAAACAATTTATACGTACACTGCAATATCGCTTCAACATACTCAAAATAGACTATTATAATGCATTGTACACATTCAAATACCGTACTCTCCACGAAAGGCGTATCGAACTCGGAGCAGTTGTACTTTATAATATTTGCCATAGTCGTTATGATTGCGCCGATATAGAGAATCAGTTGCAGTTTCGTGTGCCAGGGAGAGCGACCCGTAGCACCGCACTGTTCTATCTACCTACCGCTCGCACTAATGCTGGTGCCCGTGTACTATACTACGCGAGCTTTGTGATGATTGCGACGGAAAATTTCATTCTCTGAACATATTTGCTAGCTCAGCACTTCAATACAGTCAGTTAAACGGATATTATACAACCATTATTTCTTTGAAAGCATTGACACTACATTTTCATTTCATTCAAATCGATGTGATGTTTTTTTTTCTTTTTATTTAATCGATATTGTTATAAATGGGATGGTTATTACTATTAATTCTATTACTGATAACTATTACAGTGAACTTTAAATGAAAGGTTGATTTCAATGATTTCTATATTTATTGATTGCTTGTTAAGAAAATTACTTTATTTAAAATTTAATTTAATATTTTATAAAATTTCTGAATATTTAATCATAGAAATTTTAGTATTAAAGAAATATTTAGGAAAGACTGAGGATATATGTACGTAGAATATTACTTTCACGTGGGAATGTTAGGATATGACTTAACTTTATTGTTAAAAAACTCTTATTTTGTATATAACTATGACTTGAATCTGTTTTTTCTCCATAGGTGATAAATAAATAAAAAAAAACAATAATATAATTACATATAATTGTATTATTTGTTTTATGTAATTAATGGCTGCGAACTGTTTATTTAATTGTTTAAAAATGTCAGTATAGACAGAAAATGAAATTTTTTGTATTTATAGTACTGGAGGAGCATAGAGCAATTCGGTGGGTAATATTAGTTATGCATATATTGAAATTGTACTAGAAAATGACAGATAATTACAGACTTGTTCTGCAAGAATATATCAAACTTAGACAGTATTTAGAATAATACATATTGACATAACGTAAGATTTAGAAAGAGATTAATAAAAGAGTAAAAAATACAAAAGGCTGAAAAATGTTTCTGCTATGTTCCAGTTATCAAAATGTTTCTGCTATGTTCCTGTTATCAAAATTAAATTAATTCAAAAAGTTTACGACTAATCGAGTAATTTATAATCTATCACAATACTTTCAACACTGTCACGAGTATGTCTTTTATAATGGTTAGGGGTAATGTAATATATTTAAAAAAATTAGTGTGTTCAAGACCACACTGTAGAAGTGAACATTTTATCAAGAGATAAAATCGTATTATTTAAAATAGAAAAATTTAAAAAAAATTAATAGTATTCGCCTACACATTCACGGAGGCACATGAACAAACCAAAACAATGCAGTGCACATAAAACTGATCATATTTTATCCATTTTGATACCAAATAATATCGTAATAAACAAAACAAAAAAATTGTGATTATATTCAAAATTCACCACATAATTCACCACCACCTTTGACTAAAAAAGTAAATATACGTCTTCATTATATATATATATGTGGACTTGATATAGCCAATATACCACGAGCACGGGGGCCTCAAATACTCCCCGTATTGAACTCTATTAATAAATAAAAATAATATTTTAATAACAAAATAGCATAAAAAAGATGCTTGATTCCATCTTGATTGATGTGGGATTCGATCAAAAACCGCTTACACACCAATTTTCTTTCATCAAACCATATTTAGATGTGCATGCACTTAACTACTGACGTAAAATGTATAATATGAAAATATTTTTATCACTTTTTAAAGAAGAAACACTCATGTATCGAGATTCGAACTCAGACTTTTATCGTATTCCGTACATTATCCATTATTTACAGTTGAACTAAAGACTGTCTGGGCAAAATGACAAAATAAAAACATATTAACTAAATATACCGTTCGATGTTTAACCTATATGGCCGAATATACCCGAAAAGTGTTGAATCGTTCGGTCATATTCGGCCTAACGTCGAGTATACCCGAAGCGCGTCAAGCTCTGGACGTAATGGAGAAATAGTAAATATTTCTCATCAAAAAATTTTGGACAAGTTTGCCAAAAGAAGTTCTCATTTCAAAAATTCCAAAACATCTTCATATCAGTGTAAACGAGCATATGTGAGCGTTATTTAACTTGCTCGGAGTGGATCGATACTTTCCCGACACTTTTCGTTATTATGGTCTAATTTCTGTGTAATTTTACTAAACCTTCAATCGATTTATTATTATTCCGCCTCTTTTAGTGGCAAAAAACAGCTTGTCATATTTCATAACGTGTATTTGTAGGAGAATTCTTAATATTTGCGAAGGATTCTCACAACAGAAAACAAGCGCCGCTAACCACAATCAACATACCGCCCAGCGCCACCGTCACAAATATGGAATTCCTGGACGACGATGAAGCTGGCGTGGATCACTTTGACGGGATTTATCAAATAATTGCGTGAAAAGCTGCCGCTTTCCCGGGTGCGGTACATTCCTTTCCCCGGTATGTCACCGCGAGGAGCTTTGGAAAGCTGGCCTGAGCTTTCAGTCGAGCTTTAATTATTGTGTTGGGCTCAACCCAGTGCCAGCTCAAGATTGGTGATCCTTTGTTTCTCACCGTTTGCGTCTTTGTCCTTTCCCGCGGACAGGGATAAGGCGCCCTTTGATTTTGTCACTTGTCGAAGGGGAGGTGTGAAATTGATTTTCAAAGGGATAAGCCAGTTCCCTTTGGGTAAATTAAAAGTGGTATCATTTGAATTTTGCGCTTTTATTTACAATTTTTGCGTGCGGTTTAACGAAGTTTGATGTTAAGTTCGAACGTTCTAAGTTTGTTAATAGAAAACAGTTCTTTATAACACGTTGTTCAATATGAAAACTTGTTATGAAAATAAATAGATATTCGCAAATTACATTTTGCTTAATGTTTTTAGAATCTAACTTTGTATAATAATTCATGATCAGTGGATAATTTGGACATTTTGTCTAGGATATAAGTGTAAATATATAAAAAGTCTCTAAATTTTCGTTTTAATATTTCTCCTTTTTTGTTATTAAATAGGGTTGTGCCTCATTTTTTTTCAGTTTACTGAAATAGTAATGTTGGGGTTTAAATCTTATTTAAAATTTGTCTGTGCCATATTTCTTTCCGTTTTTAAAAAGCCGTTCTTTTAATTAGCACAAGCTTCCGCATAGTTTTAATAAAATTCAGAAAAAATTCAGCATCTGCAGAAATATTTAAAAAAATAAACTCCAAAATAATCATTAGCTTATTTTTCCAAAATAATCCAATTTCTTTCAATTTTATTATAATTATAGAAGATAAATTAAATAATTTTTCATGGATATCTCAATGGTCTAACTTTCGTATTGCCGACAGTAGCGTTATTGACAACGTACTACGGGGTATAAATATCTTCTGGCAAATGAATGTATTTTCGTAGCTGTCGCGTAAAGAAAATTCCTTACTTTTTACGAAATCAGCTCACATAACTCACTTTATGCTATTGAAAAAACATCAAATGAACTTTACACAGCACAACAAGTAATACCCGTGCGCGACACAAATAAAAACCCACCACCCGCTGCCGCCACTTACCAAAAGCCTATTTATCAATCGAATGACCCTCCCAATAGCGCCTAAAGAAAGTTACAGCAAAAAAGCTCCGCCCGGCACATCGCAACTTTCAAATGATTTATTTACTGGCGAAAGGATTAAAAGCTCGCTTCGCACTTCCGGGAGGCGAACACGAGGGCGTGACAAACGGCGAAAGTATCGAGACGCCGCCCCGTACCAGTGTTACGGTCGTTCTAGGAGGGAAAAACGATAAAAAATTCTCGCGAAAAGCCAGGCGTCACCGGTAGGGCGAAGGAAAGCCGCCCGAGGCTTTGGAGCGAGTGTTTGCTATATATTTGTAACTCGTTTAGTGTTAACTGGCTTTTTTGTACGCCGCCCCGGCTACCGTCGCTCTCCTCTTTGTTTAAAGGGAAAGTAATATTTTCCTACTACTTAACCTTTTTGTCTTATTTATGTAATGCGAGAGAGAAACTGTGCGGCTCGGCGGGCTGTTAGACAGTGACACGTTTGAATGCTTGTAAGCGCGTGTTTTCTCGCGAATAACACATTTTCTTTTCGATATTTTCTTTTTTATAAACGGACGTACACAGTTCGGCTCTATTAATAATTTAACTTTAGACGATATTACGTGGCATATTTTCAGATACGAAATATAAGGCCGAATAAAAATACTGCAGTCACTCTCCAGTCTCAACGATTATTATTTTATTTCACAAAAATTGAGAATAGTATGTTCTGTTATGAATAATTTGGGTTTTGTTTTTACGTATTTTTGTCAGTACGTCTCTCTTTCGACTTTTCCGTTAAGAAAGTGACTGGTTTAACATTTGATATCGTAAATAAAAGAGTTCATATATCGCATCAGGTGTAATAACACATCGTAGATGCATAAAAAATGAAAGAAAATTGTTACGTGTCACAAAACATGCGTAATAAGGCTCTGTTTCTGGTAAATGTAACTTACACGTACGTCATTTATTCACAATTAAATTATCGATAGTTATGTAACAAGATTAATTGTAATTAGTTGTTTTCCCTCTATTCTCTAAATATTTTTTTAATAAAATGATATTAACATGATTATTTTTAATTGTGTTAGTAACTAATATATTTGGATTAAAAAGTATTTAATGCAAGAGAAGAGAAGTAAAAAATAATCTTTGGTCCTCTGGAAACTTATAAAGCTCTTAAAGCTTATTAAAGGTATTAAAATATCAGTAAAACAAATTCAAAAACACGTTACACAGATTGAACCAAGAACCTCCCGCCAACAAAAAAGCCAAAGCGTCTTTCATGGTTGGCAGCAAGTGATACTTTAATCACTTCGCCTTTAGGAATGTAAATAATTCGAAATATAAATAATTCTTCTATCAATTGTTCTCTCATTCTAGCATCTACAAATAAAAGGATCGAGAGCGAAATAGACGATTTTCTTTTCCGCTCCTTGCTAACTTCATTTCTCCTGAGAGTTAACGTCGTGATACCAATTTTTGGGGGTAATGAATGCAGTAGACTCAAAATAAACCAGATAAGAAAATGGTACTGTTCATCGAATTTTCATCTATTTTTTGGTCGATTTTCCTGCGCATTGGACGAAAAATACCGAATCAATTTAGGTACGGAATTAACTATATTATGCCATATAGTTTAAGAAAAAATATGTCATTTTGTCTACCAGCATCTGATATATTTAAGGAGAAATACCAGCTAAAACTACAGCACCTAAAATAAGGGCATTTTGAGGTATTTGTTCTTCAATAAACCAAGACACTATTTCACTAACAACCTTTGTCTCTAGAAAAAACACACATAGAAAAATTTTGAAATATTTTTAATAGAATATTTACAATTTGGTTTTGCGTGTAAAAAAAACCAAAGGGCAACGATTAAGTTTTATATGGACGTTGTCTCCCTAAGGTTTCTTCAGGGATTACAATCTGTGCTATAAATTTTGATCCAGAATAATATAAAAAAATGTTCATCGTCATGCTCGCTGATAGCTACAGAAATACGTAGGAAATTTTTAAAAAATCACCTTTTTTTTTGGAAACGGCATAGATTTAGACAAAAACTTACTCACAGAGACAGAGAGATAGATGGCAGAACGTGAGTTAAAAAAATGTGAACCTAAAAAATACATAAAACAGGCAAAAGAGAAAATTTTCAATATCGTTTAACAAAATTTAGAAAATGAATGGAAATATTTTGATATAATATAGGAAATTGAGAAAAGTGTGTCAGACTATTATCATTTCATGACTATGGCGTGATTTCCTGTTTTCTGCACTATGTAGAGAAGCAATTGTAGTAACGGGCAAAGATAGTATACATATGGACATATAAACATTGTACATGCTTGTTTGATAGTACATGAGTTGTCAGTTGTTTTTTTCTTTCTTTATCTATTATTTTAAAAGATTTTCTTTAGAATGATTAAGTTACTTTATATTGTTTTCTTTCCTGTTCGGCGATGAAATAACACTATAAGATATTAGGTATATTTTCAAAATGATACTTCTTTTGCGACGTCTAATATTCTGTCACGTAAAAATTTTGTAACGCTTGAGAAAACAAATGCGAACGAATCCGACCGGCGGCGGACTAGGCCGAGTTCTAACAACATGGCGGTCGAGAATGTCAAAAAGTTTATTCAGGCGCTAATCTGTCTGATTGTCATGAGCATTGTTTACGTATAAATAATCATCGCATGCGCAAAGGTTTCACTGACGTCATCATTTTAAATATTGAATATATTTGGCGTTCATTTTGTAGAAATTCATTATTCACAATTAAATGAAACTACGTGATGTAGTATTATTTCTACTATCTTTGCTAATATATAGAATCTTTGCTAATATCCCACCTGAAGATGTTGTAATACAACGAAACCTAGGTTGTGGTAAAGAAATTAAAGATAGTAGAAATAATACTACATCACGTAGTTTCATTTAATTGTGTCATCATTTTAGTTTAAAAGCCAACGTGTCGGTGACGTTAATGTGTTGTATTATTATTTATTCTATAGTTCCGGGTGAAAATTAGTGAAAATGTAGCTTTAATCAGAAAAATAAGAAAAAAGGGCATATTTTTGGATAACTAATGAAAATTATAAGTCATTAATTAACATCTATCGTTATAGAAGCTCTACTTCATTCGCGAGCTTATATGGGTGACGTTTACAGTTTTTTTTGGAACGAATATTGTTCTTCTATCTATCAAGTAACGTATACCTACAGGAACAAAATATAAGTAATATAAAGTCATATTTTTTTTGTCTTATATACTAAGTATACATAACTTACTTAAACCATTGTTTTAAAGTTAGCATCGTGTTCAGGATTCAGATAAAAGTAATATCTAATTAAACCATTTTAATTGATTAATAGTTATCAAAAAGCGGTCGTTCATCAAGTGTATATGCTTTTTTACACCAAAATGTTTTGTGCCATAAATGTACAGTCTTAATAAAATAATTTGGATTTATTAGTATAACTAAATAACAATTATGTCCTGATTTAGAATGATTGTTTAGGCTGCACGAATTAAAAGTTTAAACATTAAAAGTGGCTAATTATTCGACTCGTTTATTTTATGATATAATAACGCATAATATTTTTTTAACAGAAAAATATTTTTGCGATTTTATAAAGAAAAAAAAAATTGACTGCTTCCAAACAAAATAAATTTTGATTGATTTATATTATGATAACTTAGCAGATAAATTTAAAGATTGCAATAATGATTGTGGAATTACTTTACAACAATCTTTAGTATTACATTCGACTTTAAGAATTTTATATGTCTGGCTACAAAGAGAGTTGCTTTTTAATATTGGTTATTATCAAAGCATGTCGTAGTAGCATTGGTAAGATTAAATGCTATTTTTATATGGCGGGCTAAGCCAAGGAATAAACAGTGTATCCCTGAGAGTACATGTTTTTAAATACCTGAATTATGGAAGAAAATGTAACAATCAATCATACAATTTTCCTTTAACTGTCTTCTCGAGTATATCACTTTTAGTATCGGGTTTTGACCTATTAAAAGGAAGTAAATTCTGATTTATTGCTGACGAAATAAATACAACTTTGCCACTTTGAGAAACAGCTGCATATATAGGCTGTAACTTAGAATCTCTGCTTATACAGCATTAAACTATATATATTTGAAGCGTGTTTCAGTGAAAAATTGACAATTTTTTGACTGAAATCGCAAATTTTATAGTATTTTTTTCAAAAACAATGAAGAATTTTCATAGAGTTTCTTAACATTTGTTTTGATGTACAGAATCACTTATATGAATAATGGACACGCTCTTATATGAATGTGTATGTAGGTGTTGATATAATATATATATATATATATATATATATATATATATATATAGATATATATATATATATATATATATATATATAACAAATTGTAACCTAATTATTATGGAGTGATAAATATAACGTCAAATATATATATTAAGATATATTATTGAATTATCTAAACAGTAAGCTCGTATTTATACCATTTTTACGAGAGATGCAAATTAGAGGCGACACAAATATTCCCATATTAAATTTGATAAAATTCAAATTACTCGAATTTTCGCGAGTTTCCGCGGCGTTATTGATTTGATGTTTTCCGTAAATATGAATATACCACAAAAGCTTTTGCAATATTTTACTATAACATACGAATAGTTAGTCCAATTACAAGTGGGTGCCTACAAAAAGGATTTCAATACTCCATCTTCATAGATTAGTAAATCAGACTGTGTTACCAGTTTGGTAACAAAGTTAGTCTGTAAATGTGCAATCTCGATACCATAAGAGACTAAATTTTAAGTGAATAATATTCAATTTCAAATCGCAAATTTTTCCTGTTTACGTAAAGCGTGAAAGAGACAAAAAACCTTGTAAAATATAAGTATTTAAGTCTGGAGTGTAAAATTTTCACACTACAAAAAAGTAATTTACATCAGAATAAAAACTAACTTACCGTCAAATATACTTAGTATAAGCACTATTTGCTAAAATAATGAATGACTTAACTTCTGAGTTGATATTCTAGTATTATGTGAGTAATTATAACTTATATTTAACAAATAGTTTATTTTCAAATTTATTATTTACTAGGTTATCAATTGTAACAAGGGTTAAATAGACCCAAACATGGCTTATTAGTAATCAGATATACGGTCTAGTGTAAATATACAAGTCGTATTTATGTACTGTCGGTTACATGCTAATATAATATAAGCACTACAAAAATATAGTGTGGCATGTCTTATAACATTTTTTAAATATTTAAACGGTTATAAAATTGGAAGCTTTTAATATTAAAAACTATTGTATAGTAATCAAAACTTCAAAATGTATCAATAATTTAAAATTAAGAGATTTAATTTCTACTCTCTATTTATGGGTCGTATATAATGTGATCTTATCCAACTTTTACTTTTAATCAATGAAGATGATACATTCTGTAATGAGATCAATGATAAGAGATACGTTCTGGAACCAGCGGTTATTAAACTATTGTAAGAGTTAAAAATCACTACGTAATAATTTATGGTCAGTTTCATAGACTGGCGATCTAATATAAAAATATATTAATTTGTGTATTCTTTTGTTTTAAAATATTCGAGCAGTTGGAACATTTTAAAAGCGATAATTTCTTGGGTTTTTTTTTTTAATTCGTTAATTACTCGAAATATTTAGACCTTTTAAAAGAACGATTATTAACGTTTTTCGTCGTCGATAATAATTTATGGAAATTACGTACCGGTTTTTTTATTTCTTAATTCAATCTATTATAAAATCAAGAATTTTCACGTTAAAATTTGTGTATTTTTTCTTCATGTTTTTATTTAAGACATTCCCTTTATATCCAACTTATTGGAATTACGTTATTTATATTTAATGTAATGTACGAATGTTTCATTACTGTTAGTCTCTCATAGGATTGTTTCAGTATTAATAAAACACTGGCTCATTTTCACTGAAGAAAGTTATAGGGAGTCACGTATTCTAACATTCATGTGTGTATGTACTTTCCATTATTCTTGGGTACGCAGCGATTAATTAATTGCATTAAATAATGTATGTGTTGTTACTCCGTATCTATGTGTTGTTTATTCCATATATCTATATATAAACAATCTACGTTTTCATAATTAAATGAAACTACGTGATGTAGTATTATTTATTTCTTTCCACGACCTAGGTTTCGTTGTATTACAACATCTTCAGGTGGGAGTGTATCACCTTTAGGCTGAGGTTTATGTTGCCTCGCTTGATGATTGCTTCCTGAATTTTTTACTTCAGCCAGGTGGTGACGGTTTTTGCTGTTGCTTTGTGGGCGCTAGTCTTGATGTTCACGTGACTCGGTGTAAGATTACACTTTATGCACGTTTTGTAAAGAAAGAAGAAACAATACTACATCACGTAGTTTCATTTAATTATGAATAATGAATTTCTACAAAATTAACGCCAAATATATTCAAAATCTACGTTTTGTTTACTCCATACCTTATCTTTTTAAGATATGGAGTAAACAACACATACATTGTTCTTATAAGGAAGTTTTGAAAATTATTAACAAAGTTAATTGGTACAGTAAGATTTTTTTTAGATTCCTCTTATAAATGGAAGACGAGAATAATCTTAACATTTTTTTAGTTGGGTCGTATTGCAGAAATATAATCTCTGTTAACTCTTTGCTAATGGCCCACCTGAAAATGTCGTCATACAACGAAACCTAGATCGTGGTAAAGAATTTAAATAAAGTAGAAATAATACTACATCACGTAGTTGCATTTAATTGAAAATATAATTTATTTTTTGATGAGAAAATATTTTTTATCTTCAATATTTTCTCAATTATAATTACGTTTAAATATTTCATCATTATAAACAATAAAAAAAACTTAAGCACATTACTGGATTTTTCAGTATAATCGGTTTTTCTTTCTGCTATATTATACTTATATCGCTCACCATTCAAGGCCGAATAAGTTCTTTGGTATGTCGCGTAGTATATCGGTTTGGTGACGCTGTACGTATCAAATTAAAAACACACGTCGACGTTCGAAGCAACAAAACAAAAGCGTTCGTATATTACCGTTTCGCTTTCACCTGGTCACCCCACTGAACTTAATCCCATCAGTGGGAGTGAACTTTCGTAAATCCATCATAAAAGCTTACGAGCCGACGGGAGATATAAAAATAATTAATTAACTACCACCGCAGCGTACCACCGGACTGAATAAGCCCGACGTCGACTAAGGCCGGAGCTTTCAGTTTTGGATTTCGTGAAGTGTTCCGAGTTGTCCGTTCGAGTTTGGAAGTTTACTTATTGAGTAGTGAGGAATGAACCTTTCTTGAGCTGTCGTTATTATTAACTGGACGTTATTATGGTTTGTTAGTCTATATGTGTATCTGTGTATATAAGTATGCGAGTATAGAAATATCTGTATGCGTACATAGATACATACATTGTTTGTGGAACTGTAGCCTGAAAACAGAAGAGTCGATTTTCCTTACTTAATTAGCAACTGATTTGTTTTAATGTATTATAAATTTTGGTATACAAAAAGTCAAAAAGAAAATAATACAAACTTAGAAACAATTCTTTTCAAAACGCGAGGGATGATTTAAAAAAATATACGTACTAAAGAAATTTAGAACAAATTTTATTGTTTTATGTAATTTTTGGACTTTTAAATTATTTTTATATTTGGGTTCATGAAATATAAATCAACGTAATACATTACACTGCACCTTGAATTTAATACATGAATCTATGTAATTTACCTAAATGTATGAGAGGTTTGTATGTGAGATTTTTTTCTGAAAAAACATGTTATAAAACATTACTTTGAGAAAGAATTGCAATGTGAAAAGTTTGAAGAAAATCTTTAGAGCCATATTTGGGAAAAATCGATTTTTATAATTTATTTTTATAACAAGCGTCCAGATAATTAAAAAAAAGACACACAATGTACATATATTCCTAGGAAATTATTCGTATATTTTTTTAAATTATTGTATTTTGCTACTTCAACATATTTGAAGAATTCTGTACATGCAAAGGAAATACTTAACCCTTATAAGAAAAAATTGGAATTTGGCCTTTAAAAAAATGTTAACCCGAATATATATCTATAGCAAAGACTCAAAAATAGTTATATGGCAATTTTAGAGGCAAGCCTTTGGGGTAGTAATTATTCGAAAGAAAATTTTTAAAATTCCATACATATTGTAAAGTATCGATTGAAAGAGCTATTAGGGCCTCAAAAATATTTTGTTAATAATTGTAAGTGGTTTTTTAGTGTTAATAAATGTAACTTTAGGAGATATACCAAAAAATACGTAAAAAAAATACTGAACCTGAATCTACTGAACCTGAACCACTGAACCTGAACTACTAAACCTAAATTATTTTGGTCTAATGGTGATCCCTACCCCACTTAGTACATAATACAGATATTATTAAATGTTTTTTGCCCTAGAAATTTCATATTAGTGATGACTTATGATAAATAATTTCACTTCAAACGAGATACTTCAAATGGGCGAGCTAAATTAGTACTTGGTAATTTTTTCGAATGCTAATTAATTTCTAAGTTTTAAAAAGAAAATAAACGAAAAACTTACTCAAACCTACCAATTATCAGACTAAAGTTACTGGCAGACGGGATCCCTAAGATTCTTACTGGAATGTTTCAATTGAATAGCATATTAATGGAACGTTGTATATTAGTGTACGGACAATGTATATGGAACCAATATGGTGGCAGTTCTACTTGAACTTAACAAATCTTATTTATAGGTCAAAAACTTATTTGACAGAATTTATTCTAAATTAAAACGAGTATTAACCGCCAATGCGGCAACAGGTTGGAAAACGCTGGAATACTTCATAATCAGCAAATGGGTTTTGACGACTCACGTGCGCCTCGCTTCGCGCACGGAAAATGTTTTTGCTTTGTGAACGATTCATGTGTCCGTAATGAGCTTTGTAGAACGTTATCCCTATAATTATGGGCTTGGCCTGTCAGTGTAAACTCACTCGTCACTTTGTGTTTCACGTCTAGTGTGTCTATCTAGATTAACTCGCAGGGGCTGGAAGACAGGGGAGGAAGGGGTGTAGTTGCATAACCGAATAACGTGACTTGTTAAGCTTATCAAGCTGTGAGAGCAGCGAGACATAGCATCGTACAGTTTTTTGCTTTTTCTTTTAAGGAAATAATTATTCAATTTGCTTGCTTATTGGAATTACATGAAATGTAATATAAAGGTATGTTTTTAATTCATATTTAAAAGTCATCTGAGTCCAGAGAATTCAAAAAAGGGATTGCCTTTTGTCAAAAGGAAAAACGGAACCCTCATAAGATGACTCGTGTGTCCATCTCTCCGTGTACCATGCGCGATATTTTTCCCAGAAATCGTTTGATGTAGAAACTTGGAATTTCACATAGTAATATATGTTATATTAACTATATTACTACGTGAACCTGTGCATACCTCAACAGCTAATACCCAAAAATGTTCATATGGAAATTTTAGGGCAGAAAATTGAGTAACCCAAAGTTTTTTTAAAAATTCCATATATAGTGTGGAATATCGTTTGAAAGGGCTAATTATAAGGACCTCAAACATATTTTTTTGCATAATGTTAGGTATTATATCCTCAGAGATATACTGAAAAATATGCAGCAAAAATTATATTCCCTCTCCTTTTCTGAGACTATTGAACCTAAAATTGTAAAATAAACAGAGCTTTTAAAAGTTCACGCAAAGCTTGCAGGGAAAATATAGCAATGATCATAGATGTCATAATTTTGAAAATACACGTACAATAAATGGGCTGCGCAATACGTTTTCGTTATGAAAAATTAATATTTATAAATAGTTCAATTATATTTATAAATTCTCAATATTTACAAGTGCCTAAACGTATCTGGAATCCTCGTAATAGGAATTTTATTCTAACGAGTTTTATCCTACTGGACAGATTTTTTTATTTCAATCAGGTTTTGCAAAAAAGTAATAGTGTGTTACACTCTAATAATATTTTCTAAACAATGAATATATTTGGCGTTAATTTTGTAGAAATTCATTATTCACAATGAAATTAAACTACGTGATGTACTATTATTTCTACTTTCTTTAAGTTTTAAGTTTCTTACCACGACCTAGGTTTCGTTGTATTACAACATCTTCAGGTGAGCAATTGCTAACGAGATCTTTGCTTAATAGCCCACCTGAAGATGTTGTCAGACGTGGTAAAGAATTTAAAGAAAGTAGAAATAATGCAACATTACACTTTCTATACATTTAATACTTTCTAAACCCACTTGTACAGCACGTGTAAGGTAAATATGTATTATATTCTTGTTTTTAGATATTATTTTTGATATCAAAGTTATATAAAAATTAAATATAAAAAGTTTGTTAAGCTCAGAAATTCGCCTTATTTTTATTTATAGGCTTTGCTTCAATTGTTTTATACTGTGCAACTTAAATAAGTAACTACAAGTGAAAAGTTGGTAAAACGTGGTTTAACGATTCGGTAACGGTTTGAGTACGGTAAACGGTTTTGTTTTCCGTAATTAACGGAAGTGTTTTTAGACAAAATTTGAATGTCACGCTTCACAGAGTTGGTAAGCATGGTCAAGAAGTCAGCGTTACAAAAAATTGCCTTTCAGCTATTTCTGGCAAAATAAGAACATTTCCATACTTTCAGACATTGATGGTCGATATTCACATATTCCCGATGTCGATATTGTTTAGATTTCGCCAGTAGATAGCGTTGTGCCGGCACTAATGGTTGGATGTAACAGAAAATATTTTTGCTGTATATCTTATAATTGAGACAAAAAAAGACTTGTTACAAACGTTATTGGATATAAACGTGCACAGTTCACATATACTCTTTTTGGTAAGCTATAAAATGATTGAAATTTTTTAATTATTTTCGTACTGTTCGATAACATTTAACGATTAGCCAATTCATCTAACTGACGAGATTAAAAAACAAGATATGCGTTTTCGAATGACTGTGCCCCTAAAGAAATACTGACTGTGATATTGAGCCCATAAACGTAACTGCTGAAAATATATTACACATACAACATTTTAGGACCATTGATACATCGGTATAGGATGCGATATTCGATATCGTTGCGGATAGTTTGAAGGGCGGATACAAATTTCATACATTTTACATTTTACGTATTCTAATCTCATATCTCGGGGTCCTACTCATTCCCTTATTCAGGTTTAAAATTAAATACCACAAACATGTTTGTTTATTCTTAAACAGTAATTATTGCTCATAACGACAAATTGTACTTAAATATCATAATTAGGTTTACTGTAACTAAGTGAAAAATATAGAAAAATAAAATCTGAAAAACACAGAAAAAGACACTGAAAAACATTTCCATTGTAAGAAAGAAAATAAAATGTATTTTATTTCAGTCGTCAAAGGCAGACGTTGTTTCTACAAAAAAGCTCGCTGCCGTGTAAACGATAGACTAATCTGTTTTTTTGTTGAAAAACAAATCTATTTTCGGCATATCGGTGCAAAAATTAAGCTCAAGAGAGCTTAGTTTTAATAAATCATGAGCTAAATTTTCCTCGCTAATGCGGGGTTGCAGACAATTTATATAAATCATGTCTCTTTTTCCTCTACAACCCTAAATATAGTCGAAAAGTTTTCCATACCACACAAATTATAATCTGAATGTGTTATCGTTCATTCAACAAATATGAGCATATTACAATTTATTTAATCTTTAATCAAACACAAATTTCAAATGAATAAGTACTTCGTATATCGAACGAACAGAAAGTCGTATTTTTTTACTACGTACCGCGATATCAGACATAGCTTATTTTGCAGGTTGTTATAAAATGGTCGGACGTTATAAACTGCATGGAAGTATATTTTCCAAAGCAGTCTTTCATAGTGGATACTCGTGTGGTAGCGCGTGGGATATTTGTACGTCCCGTGAGCTTTTCAAAGCGCCAGTCGTTTCAATGAGCGGCGATTAGTAAATGCTTTTCCGCAGATATGTTTGTCCGTATGATTGATCGATGAACTTTATGTGAATTTTATTAATAAAAGCACAAATATTTATCTTATCTAGAGGGTACGTATGTCTGCTTTACGATGATTGATTCGATCATTTCTTGCGTGTTTGACGGGATAAATACTTTTATCAGTATCTATTGTATCTCTATGTTTAATTTATTAGTAATTTGAAATATATCACAGTAGTAAAGTGTTTTTTTTAATTAAAATATATTTAACAAAAAGCAATTGAAGTTAAATTACCCTTTTGGGTTCTCTAGTCAAGCATTTACTTTAAGTGGAAAGCTGGAATAACGGGTAAAATAATATTAAGAAAAAAATTCACCTATCTCTTCATACAGTGGAGGCAAGAAAATCTTACTGATTCAGGTGCCATTTTATAGGTCTTATTAAATAAAATATTGGCTGGTTTTATTATTTTGATTTTAAGTCCTATTCGCAAAACCTGAAGCATCAAAATGAGTGCGCAGTCTCTCAAACGTTTCAACCTCGAATTTGATAAAAAAATTCCAGAAAAATTGCATTTCCTTGGAACTTGTATTATTTTATTTTAAAATGCGTCAAAAATTTTAAGAGCATATACAACCCTGTTCTTCTATTCTAACACCCACTATGTTGGTCCCAATAGTTTCATTTTGTTTCATTAAATGTAATTAACAACGTGGGCTGTAATAAAGTAAGTTGAAAATACAGAGATAAGGCCAACTTTTTAGTGACTATTATTGGATTATTTTCTAAGTTGTACCACCGAGTTTATTAAGTTAAATAATTATAATGGTATAAAAGTTGACCACAATTTCATTAATTAAGAATATGTATTTAAATATAACTTTTTATTAATTGTACGTATTTTAATTTGCTTGATGTTTCAAAAAACTGTCAAGCACGAGTGGAACTCGCACTAGCAAAGTTTCCCTACAAATTTAGGTAGTTATAAACATTTACTGGTTCATAGTATTAGCAATAAAATATTAAAAAATATTAATTTTTTACAATGTAAATATATTATTTACCGTATCTGTCACAGATGTAAAAACATGGTGTATATTTGGAAAATTGTAAGATCTAGAATTATCATTGTAGTTTTACCACCGAGCGTTGCGCTATGCAATACACCTCATTAGTCGACATCAACGTGCAAGCTACGGTTGGACGACATGGCATCAGCCAATGCAACGTGCGCGGGAGCTCCGGTTCGTCCACGTCCTACTACGATTGACGGCGAAAAAAAGGGAATGGTTTTGGTTCAGTTCTATTTATATCTTATAGGACGAGGGCTTTCATGGTATATTTTGCGGTATGACAGAGCCATATATAGATAATATACGGCTTTGTCTCATTCATCGACCGTCCATCTCTGTCGCAGTGCGCTGTCTCGGCTTTCGTATGTCGCTGTCGTGTAGCTTTGTAAACGTGCGTAAAATTCATTGAGTTATCTGGCCTTCTACATCTTACATCGAATTTTTACATCTTAATTTAACACCCTGAGATAAGAATATCCACAAACGTAAATGGGAAAGAGGATAGTTCCTCACTTAGCACCGCCTTCTATTAAACTAAACTTATTTTAACGTTATACGTGATGTTGAAAAAGCTTGTATCGGCTTGTATGTGACTTTTTGAAATTGTTTTATTGATAATATTGTTATCGACACTTGTATGAAACAACCAATAGATGGTATTGGAAATGGCGTTATATGTCAGTGAAACGGTATCCCTCAGCATTTCATCAATTGATACGAAAGAAGCTTCACTTGAAATAAAATATTTACAAACTACGTCAGTAAATTATGCAGTTTAACGAGTCAATCAGGGATATAACTTCTTTATGAATTTGAGTTTCCTTAAAGCTTATCTTGGTTTCACTTTTCCCATCGGAATATTAAATTTAGTTGTGGTCGTAATCATACATCGTTTCTCTTAATTGCTTCTAAAATATTTCAATTGAAACTTGTCTTGCAAGAAAGCAAGATATGTACTTATATTGGTAATTCTACCGTCATAATTAATGATCAGCGATGCTAGAAATAGCGCTAGTGTGGACAAGCGAACATGAGCATTAAAGACTGGCGCGCCAGTGCAAGCCAAATTACATGGTACATGTTCTAATTACATAATTAATGGTAGCTTTGTAAACCGGTGAACCGTTTATGGAACGAGGTATAATTAAAGTATACAATAACAATATACACACGACCTCGCATATGTTCTGCATATTTACTTGTACCGAGTTTGATTAGAATATCATTATTTATTTATCTACTTTAATATACCTAATTGATACATATGGCGGACTAATTGCTACGAGAGAAATCTCTTACAGCCAAGCAGAACACCAGTACAGCCCCGCTTGATGAGCGGCTGGGAATCGAATCCGAGTTCTACGGAGATTCAGTAAAGATATTGTATAAATAAATTTCTAGTCTGGCCACCGAGGTGTGTTGGTTTAATCACAAGGTATACGGCCTTTGAGTGCGCGGCGCACCGCGGGGTCTCGGATTCGATTCCCAGCTGTTCATCAAGCGGGGCTGTACTGGGGTTCTGGTTGGCTGTAAGAGATTGCTCTCGTAGCAATTAGTCCTCTATATGTATCAATTAGGTATATTAAAGTAGATAAATAAATAAAGATAGTCTAGAAATCCTTGGCAAGCATCTCTCTTTTTTGAGGTCGTAATCCTACTTGTACTTCACAGGTTATTTTTTGTAACGAAATCACATAAAAGCTCATATAAGTATTAAATGTCACCATAATAAGTACCAAATGTGTAGTAAAAATATTAAACCATTGAATCTAAGAACAAACACTCTCACTTTGTCAGTTATCTACGGTATTATGTATATATGTACGGACATATTAAAGAAAAATGCTATGGGAAGAGGCGACAGTCTTCCTCGCTACTTTTTGGGGCCCAATGTAGATATGTGCGAAGGAAGGATTGGTTTTCAGGATCGATTTTTACTGACATGACACATCGGAAAGAGGACGAGGGTTAATTTTAACGCCGTAGCTCGGCTTGCTGAGGTTGTCTGGGGGCTCAGTAGTTCGATCCTGTAACTTATATATATATAGCAATATATATTCGTGTATTAGCCTGTGAGCTTTCAGTACTATGGGAATAGGAAATAAATTTCTAGTGGAAATCCCTGTAAATAGATTATCTTACCATCATTTTTTGGGACTATTTTATTTGGGATGATTCTGTAAATTAGAATAAAACAGTTTCAAGGTTAAAACGTTGTGAATCAGAGATCAGAAGGTCAACATATGAAAATAGTACTGTTAAATATTCACAATCACTGACTACTCGTACAGATAAAAAAAGATTTAATTTTACGTTGTTTGGAAAACTTTATGAGGAATGTATTTCGGATCGAATAGAAGCCAAAACACTTTTTTTATTTTTCTGACTTTCTACCTATTTTTGTATTTGTCAGTAATACACAAAAAGTTCTAAACCGATTTGAATGGGCCTTTCACTGGAAAATCGATCGAATATTCGTTGAGGGACTTGAATATCGGTTCTCACTTAGTAAGACCCGAGTGAGCGATCTTAAGTACTGAGAGTAGCAAAAGTATACGTTTTTAGCTCATATCGGGGTAAAGACTACATTAAATTGCAAACATTATTGGTGACAAAAAATTACATTACATTATTAAAAAGTCAGGTAGACACGGATAAACGTTAGCAGACATAAATAACAACTCTAATTAAATTAGATGCGTCATTATATTGCAACATTCGTTAATTCCAAACAAGCTAATGTCATAACATTAACTTAAATATAATTAAAACGGTGCGACAAACATTTAAACTAAACACATCTGTTGACTAAAATTTCACCGCCCGCCATAACTCCCCATTAGCTTCACAGGCGGCGCAAAGCTTCTCGCTCGCCGAAAGCTACTGAGCGCATAACTTTTAAGTTTATCTCCCGACTATGGAAAGCTTTCGTGCAGCCTTATTAAGCTCGAGGATGCAGCGTAGGATCTGTTTAGCCGCGGTGTCTTCTTCAGTCGAATTTAATGTCTTTAATTACGGTACTGTTGTGTTAATTATTGCTGCAGATGAGAACGGATCTGCGCCTGTTTCAAATAGCTTGTTATCTCTTACACGCGTCCGTTGTTAATGATGCTGGATATAATGTGACAAGGGATGATGATTCTGAGCACTAATCACTTACTGATAACTGACAAAGTGAGAGTTTTTGTTCTTAGATTCTATGGTTTAATATTTTTACTATACATTTGGTATTTATTATGGTGACATTTAATACTTATATGAGCTTTTATGTGATTTCGTTACAAAAAATAACCTGTGAAGTACAAGTAGGATTACGACCTCAAAAAAGAGAGATGCTTGCCAAGGATTTCTAGACTGCTTTATATTTCAGGAAAATGCTTGTTAATAGCTAAATAAGGTATTTTCAAAATAGTTTTATTTTAGGAAAAAACAAGCGTAATCAAATTTATAACGCTATTCTGATAGTTATTGTACAAAACAAAATAAATTAAATTTTTCTGATGTAAAACTGTTTTTTCAATAAGTTCTTTTTTCTTAACATATATGGGCAAAAGCCTTCGCATGAATATTCTTAGAGTTTTATTGTGTTACTATTATTGTTTTTATTACCTCGAATGCTGTTGCTCGTCGTGTGACGAAATAAATACATAACCTCACTAATTCCTAAAATTATTCTATTTTTTAAATGTTACGTTTCAATGTATTATACAAAAGCGTGTAAAACATAGTGAATCCATAATAGAAAGATGAGAAAATCCATATTTGACGACCATTATGAGACTTTGAATAATTAGCTCAGACTCAGTAGTAAGTACATTAAAACGCCGTCCAGAACGAGTCGAAGGAAATATTTATTTACAGGATAAATTCAATCAAACACGCGACGGCCGCATCGAGCCAATTCAACCACAAAAACGCCCGTCACTCAGACCAAATCAATGCCCCCGTATGTCTAAAAAAACCTAAAAACAATAGCGGACGCACATAAACGATACGCACATCCTGCACCTGTCATATCAATTATCCCTATCTCCAATACGAGTTAACCGCCCAAGCAGACACGCGAGCAGCGACGGGGAAACGGGAAACGAGAGGAAAATGTGAAAAAAAATAAAGACGTGTCACTCCTACACTCTCCGTGTTTATTTCGAAAGCTCCATTATTATCTGGGGAGGGCGGGCGGGGAACAAAACGGGTGCGCCGTATAAGGGGGTAAAAGTAGACTAGCAGGAAAAGTAAACAAACGGAAAAGCTCAAAGTGTCATCCCGTAAGTGTGCGAGTCAATCAAATTGAAAGAGCAACGCGGCGTGCGAAGCTCGGATATAAAAGAATGTCGGTGCCCGCGGGAGTAAAGTTTTGAACCGTTCGACGACAAGCCTCTTCGCTACGCCCGAGCGCTTTACATTGATTAAGACATTGAGGTAATCGATTGGTCTGATTTGTTTGAATTCAGTCGCTTCGGAAAGAGCCTCGCGTTCGAACTGTTTGCCCGGTTAAATTTTACTGTTAAATGTGGTTAGGTGAATGTGCGCGGCGCGTGGAATATCCGCAGGCGACTAGTTGTTAAGCTGGTAAGTAAATTAGGTCGTAAATAATGGTTAACTCTTAACAGTAGATCGCTTAATTTTCGAGCACATCCAGTCCTTGAAACATCCAACTTTAAATTGTGTTTCCTCACTTGTTTTATGATTATGTTCTGGGATTATATCCATTATAACTAACTTAATAAATACACGATGGTCGTATATTATACTCTATTGTGTATTATGTTACAGCTCAAATTATTTACGTTGAGTTAGACACGTTATAATAATAATTATAGTCTGGTGAATGAGTAGAAATAGGAACATTGTTTGAGTTAATTAATACAAGAAAATTATTGTGTAAAATTTAAATTAATTTACTTTATTTATTTCCTACGACTATGGAGTTTTAAACTAAAGTTGCATTTTTACTAGACATCTGGTTGTTTCATCAACACATAACTTATGTTATACTCTGTCATTGTCATTTATTACATTCCCGTAGAAAAATGAGGCAGACATAAGAAGAAAAAATGCATTTTCTTATAAATGTTTGGCAATGCGGTTGTTGTATCGATATAGAGATACTAGTGTAATGAATGTAGCACAATTGCATCGATATCGCTTAAATCAAATTACTAGTGGAATAAATTTAGCACAATTGTATCGATATCGCTTAAATCAAATTAGTAGTGTAATGAATGTAGCACAATTGTATTGATATCGCTTAAATCAAATTACTAGTGTAATAAATGTGGCACAATTGAATCGATATCGCTTAAATCAAATTAGTAGTGTAATGAATGTAGCACAATTGTATTGATATCGCTTAAATCAAATTACTAGTGTAATAAATGTGGCACAATTGAATCGATATCGCTTAAATCAAATTAGTAGTGTAATGAATGTAGCACAATTGTATCGATATCGCTTAAATCAAATTAGTAGTGTAATGAATGTAGCACAATTGGATCGATATCGCTTAAATCAAATTAGTAATGTAATGAATGTAGCACAATTGTATCGATATCGCTTAAATGGAATTAAAAGCTTTAAAACACAACTATTAGAAGAAAAGGGAAGGTGTTATCGTAAAAAAAATTATTGCACTTTGATTTAATGTAATTTATTATTTTGAATGAACTAATGTAATTCAACAAACAAGAAAATTTCAGTATAAAAATATCGATGATGTTTTTTTTAGGGTTCTCATAATGTCATCCTGCTCGTTTACTCGGAGACTATTGGCACTATATAGATGAAATTTGGTTGGTGGGTATCTTCTATGAACCGCTATATAGTAAATTAGTAGAATTATGAAAAAAATAATATTGGGGTGGCACTCCATACATACATGTAATCGAGGGATGAACAAGAATCCAGTGTACATAGGCGTGTAGGGTATCATTAGATAGGTTTTAAAAATAATGTAAATATTCCAAAATAACTTTTTTATTTAAGTCATTAATTGGTGAGACATGCGCTTCTAAAGTATTGAAAAGTATGTCCCGCCCATCCCTCTAACTTTTCAATTAAGTTGTGTAAAATTTTGAGAAAATTAATGTAGTAGAACTTAAAATAAATTTTCAAAGAAATTTGATTTGAATAACATATGTTGTGCAGTTTTTGAGACATTAGATATTTTCGGTACCGACCGCAGTAATAACTCTGTTTTTTACAGTATCTTTGGAGAATACAAACTCGTAAGTTTAATATTGTTTGGTGCTACGGAACACTTCGTGCGCGAGTCCAGCTCGCACTGGGTCGGTTTTTTTATTTACGATTATTTAATTCACAATAAACAAATAGTTTACAAATAAGATTAAAATGAATGTACTTTGTAGACAATGGGATTTAAGAAACAAAAAAATAATGTGTTAAAACAGTTTTATTATTTGAAAGAACTTAATTACATAAAATATACAAGTTAGATAAAAAAACCTGTCAAACACGAGAAGTATGTGGGTTCTGCCAACATTTAGACAACTTTAAACATTTAAGGGTACATAGTATTTTTATTAAATAATTTATAAATATTAATTTTTGACAACACAAATATATTGCCTATTACATTTTTCATAGGTATTAAACTATGGTGCATATTTAAAAATGATGAGATTTATGATAAGAGTTATAATTTCCTAATTATATGATAAGAGTTATAATTAGTATTTGCGTAGGCTTTTAAAAATACTGTAATATTTTTTTCATAATTTTAGGTTTAGTAGTATCGAAAGTAGGGGACGGAGACATATTTTTTGTACGATTTGCAGTACATCTGTGCACGACCTAAAATTATGAAAAAAATATTCCTGAGGTCTTCCTTATTAGTCCTTCTAAATGATACTCACCACAAATCAAATTAAAAAATGTCAGTATTTAATTCCCCCGCCCCCCAATATACCTATTTTTGTGGCTATATATATATATATATATATATATATATATATATATATATATATATATATATATATATTTATTTATTTATTTCTTTATTTATGGATTAATATGTGCTGAATTTCAAGTTTTTACGTCAACATTTTCTGAGAAAAACAGCTGCGACAAAATTTATCTTTTGGGAATCGGAACCCTAAAATATGGAAGACAAACCTGAACATAATTGTCTGATACATATATTTTATAATTAATTTATAGCTACTTTTTCGTTTTATTCAATATAAACCCAACTTCTGTCTAATTAGCCTAAGATTGTTGTTACGAAACACCATGAAAATTTAACGGCCAGAACAGGTAAGACTACCATCAGAATATATTAAGCATTAACGTAGACGAGCAGGCAGAGATGCCGACGAATCCCAGATGTATAATATAATTTATATTTAATTATAAACAGGAGTTGAATCAGAAGCAGTAGGCAGCCGCCCCACAGACGCCTGCCAACAGATGTCCGGTGGGCGCGGCCCGCCCAACGATGAGAGGAAGCACTCGTAAAAATGTTACAATACTGTACATAAAATCTACGAGCTGAGTAACTCGGCGCGGCCTGCACTAACGAGAGTAATGTCGCAACGTCGCGTTTTTAAACGCACACCTCCTTTATTTAAATGCGATGGCAAAAAGCGTGCATTCGTGAAAAATGACGAAAAGCCGGCGGTAAATGGGTGATGTTATGCTTTTTGCGTGAATAACGTAACGTATGATAATGGCGTTTTATTGTTATTGCGTGCGATGTTACTGCGGTTTGATGTAATTTTGTTGAAAAGTCTGCAAAAGCTTTCGATTTTTGGTTAGGAGAGCTTTAAGCTCTGAAGTAACAGTTGTTCCCTGAACTTGAATTTCACATCACTTACGCTTATGGGGTTATCGAATTTGGTCTTTAAAAATGTTTAAGAGATAGTATCTTGCAAAATAGAAACAGGGATTTATCTCAAACTAACCAAGCAAATTTACTTTCAAATTTACGTGGAATTATAGATTTTTAAATAAAGTTATTTTTTGAAGCCTTTTAGTATCATTCAATAGCCTTTTTGTGTCGAAATCTAACTACATTAAGAGTAGCCGGTATACATTTCTATATTGAATGAAAATTACTAGATTGATTTTCAATGAACGGAAATCAAAATGGTGTTGGGAGTAACTAGAGTATGTTATGGTAGCTTATCGGTTTTATTCAAAACAAAAAAAATTAACGAATTTAGTACTACATAACGTAATATTAAATTATACGGTGTATTATTTAGTATACCGTACAATTGAGTTTTTTGGTTTTCAAAGTAATTATATATTTTGCAAGCAGTAAAAATGATATATGAATGTTGAAATTTTCTTATCTTTACTCACTATAATCTTTATGCAACAATTGTTATTGTATGTATTTATATATATTGTTATTTTCAACAATATATTAGATGCAAATAAATGACAAAAATAATTTTGTTTTACATTTTATTTCAAAATGTAAATCTAAAATTTGATCATGAAACCTACATTGAGTCGTTATTTTTTTAATTGTAATTGTTTCATTCTTAGGTTTCGTTGTATTACATCTTCAGGGGGGCTATTAGCGTTGATGGATAACTCGGCTAACAGAGGATTGAGAGGGAGGGAGGGCATTGCAAGACCATCGACTTGTTGAAAAAAAATATTATCGAATAGGAAATAATTTTGGTCCATGGATAATTTATACTGATCTCTAATTTCTGACGCTTCAATGGGGTTTAACCGTTCTTTTCTAAGATAGCTAAATTTACATTTAGGCAATTTTTGGTGGTATATGAGAACATAAGTTTACCACGTTGAGTGATACTAATTTACAATTGGATAAGAACTGGTATATAAAAGGATGGTAAAGAACTTAAAGAAAGTAGAAAGTATACTACATCACGCAGTAAGTATAATTGTTTTCAATCCTGGTTCTCGATATTGTACCCAACTTCTTTGTCACTTGATTTCATATCGAATAGCCCAAATCTTTTAATTGGGTTGTGGCTAAGTAGTTTGTAAAATTAATATTAAAAAAAGTGTGTAAAGAGAAAATTACTGACACATGTTTTAGCTGATTTGTGCAATCATAATCGTAAAAAACGAATTTCGAAAATCATGGACTCGTGTAAGAATAAGTA
Source organism: Druceiella hillmani (assembly GCA_039881145.1). Lineage (NCBI taxonomy): Eukaryota > Metazoa > Arthropoda > Insecta > Lepidoptera > Hepialidae > Druceiella > Druceiella hillmani. The sequence continues at coordinate 5,270,610 of JAYKKI010000069.1, read as the reverse complement.
GGAAACGCAGTTTAGTTTGTTATAATTTATGTTGCGAATAACATTTAATAAACAGTAAAAATCAGTGTTAAATATTAAGTAAATTAGCATAAATTGAATAGAAGTCAATTTTTGCAAATTTACTTAACATTTAACAATAATTTACTTAACATTTAACAAACATTTAACAATAATTTACTTAACATTTAACAATAATTTACTTAACATTTGCTAATTTACTTAACAATTACCTTTGTTACTTTTTCATTATTTATAATATTTTTCCAAAAAAATATTTTATTAATATTTAACAATTTTATATGCCTGATTTATAGATTATTTGTTTTATTCCAATTAACATATACTAATACAAGATCCGAGTTCTTGAAATATACTCTACATGCGATTTTGCTTAAACATTTTTACACATTTAACAATTTTATGTACCTCATTCATAGATTATTTGTTTTATTCTAATCAACATATTCTAATACAAGATCTGGGCTCTTGAAATATACTTAGCATGCGGTTTTGCTTAAACATGTGTTAGTAATTTATTTTTTCACATTCAACAATTTTATGTACCTCATTTATAGATTATTTGTTTTATTCTAATCAATATATACTAATACAAGATCCGGGTTCTTGAAATATACTCTACATGCGATTTTGCTTAAACATGTGTTAGTAATTAATTTTTACACATTTAACAATTTTATGTACCTCATTTATAGATTATTTGTTTTATTCCAATCAACATATTCTAATACAAGAACTGGGCTCTTGAAATATACTTGGCGTGCAGTTTTGCTTAAACATGTGTTAATAATTTATTGTTTACACAATTGTTATTAATTAAAAAAAAACTCAATCATTAATCAATAAAAACATTTGCACTATCTAATCATGAAAACAAATGATAAAGAAATTGTTTATAACATTTAGAATCAGGACATCGAAACTTTACAATTTTCCCAATTTTCCAAGCCCGATTTTCATGGGCGTTCTTAGGTAGTTATGTTTATTTTTCAGATGGCTCAGTCAAGTAGGTATCGTAGTTATAAGAAAACGACGTCCGAAAATTTTAAAAGCCATGATAAACTAATAGAAGAATGGTTGAATAAAGAAACCTAATATGCAGCGATTTCGACGATGAAGGGGATGACCCGGATTTTGTACTGGAAACTGTATAGAAACTGACGAAACTTCAGTTACTGAAAAATTATTTCAGGACGTGTTTCAAGAACAAGTTGAAGAGCGTTTAGAACCTGCGGAAGAAATGGGTCAAGAAACATCGGGCGAGCCATCTGAACATTATAAAGATAAAAATCAATTTATTTCGAATAGTTAAGGTGTCCAAGAACATCAAGAACTGCAGCTCACAATATAATTACATTACCAAAGTGTCCAAATACTAATAACTTTGAAGATTATTTTGAAGTTTGGTTCAAGCTTTTCGACCATTCAATGTTAGAAAGTTTAGTGGGGTTTATAAACTAAAAGCTGAGTACCTATCAAACACAGTATCAAGATAGAATTTATGGATACAATATGATATCAGTAATTAAGTGATATCAGTAATTAAGTGCAACCACTCAAATATCAATTTGAATTTTTCCACTGGTGGTACTGGCTATGAGATACTTCCCTGCGTGACAGCCAATTATCGATTTTCATGTTAATAAATACTTTTTAATGTTTTGGATGTGTTTATTATTTAAAACTGTCTGCGATTTGATGACTACATCCATAGCTTTGTCTTATAACAAACATGTGAAGACAGTGATAGTAAAATGAGGAGAGGAACTTTCGTATTGAAAATGAGGAGGGTATTAGCACTAGATCACATGAAAGTCCACGTATACAATAAAACATTGCTAAGAGCACTGCGAATGAGGATAAGTCGAGTTTTGGATAAAGACCTTCCCCCTCCATCTATAAAGAGTAGATCTCTTCCACCAAGTGGAAGAAAGCTACGTTACATTTGTTCAACCAATATAAAAAGAGTGACCAAATACCGCTGCTATAATTGTCTTAAATGGTTCAAGCCACTTTGTGAAGATTGTCAAAAAAAATTGAAAAAGTTTGAGATCATGAATTTTAATTGAACCAATAAATGTTCCTATTTTTTAAAAGTCTGATTGGTATTAGTGTGTTCTTTGATAAATATTTAACATTTCTTCAAGAAGTTGACTTTTTATAGATCTTTTGAGGTCTATAAGTTGTTAGACAGATTTAAGCTTACTCAATAAATATTAGTAAATGGTACTTTGTTTTCATTTTATCATAATAATTATATTTTAAATAATAAAGAACCTCCAAAATATTAAAACGTATTTATTAACTCAGGCATATAGAACAAAATTATAAAGTCATTAGCTATTAAAGTGTTTTCTGATATATTACCACATCAGCCAAATGGTAAAAATTAAGCCACCCCCGTTACAGCGGATTAAACTGCTGAAGAATACTCTGTCCATATTCAGCTACACCATTGCCTAAACGACTTCTCGACAATTTGTTTCACACCGCTCAATAAAAATCCAATGAGTTCATACTAAAAGATCAGCAGAACAGTCCGCGACTTACCGATTCAATTTAGTTCGGCGCGGTCGGTCTCCACGTAAGTCGGGAAACAATAACAGTTTTCATATTTTCAAAGGGATTACCCTTAAGGAAAAGTGTCTCGGTGGCGTCCCGCGGGAAGACTTATCTGCGAACCGCGGGGGGGCCGAAGTAATCCAGATATCGAAGACGCGGAGGACGCCCCGTTTCGCCCCCTACCAATTCCCGCTGTAATTTCTCGCGGCCGCGAAATTAACAGCGGATCGCTCGGAGGATGCGTGCTCGACGCTGCGGTTCGGGTAATGGGAATGCGAGCTCCCTCGCAGGATTTCAAATTGATATCCTCATCCAGGTTTTAAAGGGCGATGGACGAGTAATCGTGAGCTCGCTTGCAACTTGTGATAAATGTACTTGCGGGAGAATGCGGAGGAGCAAAGATATTGCTGAATGTTTCTGGGAAAGTTGCGAGTAATGATATCGAAAATTACCGGCTTCATTGTTATAATAAGTGTACATTGTTATTATCGGACTCCAAGGAGAGCCATTTTTATAAATATGACAGTTAGTAGGTTATCCGGTTCTAGGTGTCAAGTCACTTTGAAATGGCATGTGTATAATTAAACTTGTTATATGTGACTAGTACACTAACAAATTAAGTTCAATTATGTATAAACTTACTAAAGTATATAGCATATTAAACTATTTAACAAGGTTAATACTACTTTTCACCGTGTGTATTGCTTAGTATAACTTTTACATATCGTAAGTATACCGGAAGTATGAATTTTAGAATCATCGTTAAAGCTTTCCGGTAAGCTACAAATAGTGCTGTTTTCTTCTTGCGGTGTCGATTTTTTTCGTAATTTTGACTTCAGCATTTTCAAAGATGCAGAGCGAGGGGTGGAGATATTTGTTGTATACATTTTCAACAATATGTCAAGATAAAATGAAACTATGTGATGTAGTATTAGTTCTATTTCTTTTAAGTTCTTTACCATGACCTAGTTTCGTTGTAATACAACATCTTCAAGTGGGCTATTGGCAAAGATTAACCTTTGCTAATAGCCCACGTGAAAATGTAATACCATAAAACCTAAGTCGTGATAAAGAATTTAAAGAAAGTAGAAATAATACTACATCACGTAGTTTCATTTAATTGTGAATAATTAAATTCTACAAAATTAACGCCAAATATAGCCAACATGTCAAGGATTGATTTTAGTTATGAAAAAAATATTTTGAAATCCTTAAAATTTGATCTTTGTAATGATATCATGATAAAGAAAATTTGAAAGAAAATTAACAGAAACATCCTAGTACTTTATTTGTACTTATTTCTTTCGAGTATTACTTATATGCGATTTAATTTACTTTACCACAAGGCCGAATCTCATGTTTTTACCTTAAATTATTTCTGAGAAAAAAGGCTGCTATAGAAGGACAGACGGCCATGGAGAAGAAACGTGCGTTATCATTAAAGTTTTTTTTCCTTTTGAATAAGGAACTGTAAAAATAACAAATTATATATTTTTTAGGGATGAAGATAATTTTTATTATGATTAAACACTGAATGGTACAGTAATGAAAAGCCAAGACTATCCAATGCCCAACGTTATAAGAATAATTCTGAGTTAGTTCGGTTGCCTATTTTATTGAATTTGAAGATACGACCTGTATCATTTTATTAAAAATAATTAATTAATTTTTTGTCTAAACGAGATACAAATCCGTACATTATTAATTGACCGAACTCGAGGGTGCCATTAGGGATTAGGGTAGTCCTTCTTGAACGTTGATAATGACAGCACAATGACATTTTGGCAAATGAAGATAATAGATTACGGAACAATCCCGACGATAATTTAATTTACGGAATAGATTAATAGGCCGTGTGCCAATGTAAGATAAATATTACAAAATTTACCGGCCGGATTGAAAGCTGCAACGCTGACAGTTCAGGCTTGACAAATTGCCCAAGCGACAAAGCTGTAGGCGGAATCGATAGGGCGCCGCCCATGGAATATTTAATAAAAACGTAACAATAGAAGCCGCCCGGCACAATGAATACAAGTCAACGAAGAAACATTCGCCGAGTCATTTATCATTTCGGAAAAGTTTCGTCGAAAGTTTTAATAACGACGAGCTTTTCGAAAACTTGGCGGTGCAGCTTTTTGCCGAGAACAACGGGGCGGAGAGGAGGCCGCGTCCGCCGTCTAGACCTTCCCGTATCAATTCGGTTATGGAAATCTGTTTCTTTTTGGCGCTCGGTTATTGTTTAAGTTTCGGAAAGTTGATTGACGCCGCGGGGAAAATTGCTTCGGGTTTTTCGCCGGACGTCGGGAGTTATTTGTTGTTAGCTGAAAAGTTTCGATACGGCGATGTAATATTTTCTCCCATCGATGTTCACGATATTAAAGCAGTAATTTAAGAAAGTAATATGAAGTGATGACTAAGACCGATGCCGAAGCCTTTCAATGAATAGGACAAGACGAAATGTTTAGAGACTACGTGATATTTTATTGAAAGTAGCCGCGATCCGGGAGTCGTTTGAATTAAATTTACCGGTATTTATAATTACATTCTGAAGTTGTTGATTCATAATTAAATGTGCTAAAGTATAATTGATTAGTAAAAGAAATCAATATTAGGAAATCAACATTAGGAAGACGTCTTCGCGTCCTTATTTAGCACATATGCAAGTGTTTTGTCTTCTCATTTAAGCAATTTTGTTGCAGTAGAAGCTGTATAATAAATATATATATACATATATATATATATATATATATATATATATATATATATATACATACATATATATATATATATATATATATATATATATATACATATATATATATATATATATATATGTAGTTATAAGTTATAACTTCAAATAGAAATACCTTGCGTCTCCTGGATTCCCAAACGCTAGTGTAGTATTTTAATGATTTTATTTTATGCTCTTATATTATATACAAATAAGTAGATTAAATCCTGCGCGGGTCGACTTGCGTTCCCTCGCTCAGTTCATCTGCCCTCCAGCGTGTTCCTACGGTCCATCGCTGTGTGGGGGCAATTTTACTTAAATTTCGACATAAAGTTTTCATCATTATAACTTCGATATTACGATAGAAAAACTAGATTGGTTCTAAAAACATCGTAAAATTTATGTTAACAGCTTCAGTATCTTTTGAGTTAAATATTTTCGTATAAGACGAGACCTAGAATGAGAGACGATACATTTTTTTAAAGTTAGAATCGAATACTCAAACGGAAAAATAGCAGTCAGACGCTTCAATTTTACTTATTAGAATAGTGACGTTAAGTTGTTATTACAAGGCTCTGGTATAATAGCATTCAACCTATGCAGAACTTCATAAGGAAACATTTCATAAAGACTAACAAATGGATTATGTTCCATCAATTTAAAAATAGAAAAAGAAAACTAATACTAAATTTGCGACAAAGCATTATCTATTTATAATAGCATTCAACATACGCAGAATTTCACAAGGAAATAATTTCATAAAAACTTACAAATGGATTATGTTCCATCAATTTAAAAATAGAAAAAGAAAACTAATACTAAATTTGCGACAAAGCATTATCTATTTATAATATCATTCAACATACGCAGAATTTCACAAGGAAATAATTTCATAAAAACTTACAAATGGATTATGTTCCATCAATTTAAAAATAGAAAAAGAAAACTAATACTAAATTTGCGACAAAACATTATCTATTTATAATAGCATTCAACATACACAGAATTTCACAAGGGAATAATTTCATAATAACTAAAAAATGGATTGTGTTCCGTCAATTTAACAACAAATAAGAAAACTAATACTAAATCTGCGATAAAGCGTTATCTATGTATAATAGAATTCAACATATGCAGAATTTCGTAAGGAAATAATAAATGGATTATTACTAGCAAATGGATTATGTTCCGTCAATTTAAAAACATAAAAGGAAAACTAATATTAAATCTGCGACAAAGCGTTATCTACGCATAATAACATTCAACATAGCACAATTTCATATGGAAATAATTTCATAAAACTAACAAATGTATTATGTACTGTCAACTTAAAAACAGAAAAAAGAAAATTAATACTAAATTTTCGACAATGCATTATTTATGTAAGTTTTCAAATTAAATTTCCAATTGTCTATCCACTATTTCTCAAACCATCAATATAAACATATCACTTCCCACTAAGTAAATTTTGATAATTTCAATATTGGACAAAAAATTTAAAAAGACATTGCCTCATCAATTGCGAGAACTATTTATATATGTTCACTGTTTTATCGAACATTTCATTTATATAGCGTCTAACATACTAAAGTTATATAGACGTTACAACAATAAATAATTACAAATGACGATTACAGAAATTTAGAATCGTTAAGAATAAATCGACTACCGGTACCTGTTGTAGAATAGTATATTCCTCTTTAAACGAAAAAAAATTTCTAACCTTGAAAATAAAATTTTATATAAAATATTAAAAATTTTTTTACGGTGAAGGGTCTTTTCATACAATAGAACAAATTGTGTTCCAATTGCCTAGACGATAATGTTTTAGATTTTAAGAAATTTATGATTTTTTATATGTAATATAAGTTTACACATAAATGTAAACTTACATGACATGACAAGGGACTGACCCATTTCATCATGGATATATTGAATTTGACGATATTATGTATTTATTTAGCGAAATCAATTATTCCAATTTATATGTAATAGGTATTTTCAGCGTAACTTACTGAATGGCTGAATTGAAGACAGTTTTAGTAATTTAAGTTTGTTATTTCATTAAAGGGACTAAGAAAAGTATAACACACAGGGGACTGACGCTGAAAAATTTTAGTAGTTAATTTTGCTCTTAGTCTATGTAAATTATTATGTGGAAAAGTAAAAAAAAATACCTAAAAAAATTTTTCCCTTTTTAGGATTTCACTGGAACTGATAATTTTTATATTTTCTTTATACCATGTATATGTCACATGTTGTCACAGATTCCATGTATATGTCACAGGCTTATAACTTGACAATATTTCAATATTTTAAAAGTATGTGTTTTTTATTAAACCAATAAAAGTGACCGCATTAGAAAAAGAAAACAAGCAAAACGTGAGTCGGATTCATGCGCAAAGGCTTGCGTACCACCAAGAAATATTACATTTTTAAATTTGTATATCTCAAAGACAACGTGAAAAACAAACTTATTGCTGCGGTTGGCATCGAATATATTCCATATCTCAAAAGCTACACAACATATCTTATTCAAACTAATTTTCGTTGAAAATTTATTTTAAAATCTACTACCTTAATATATTACAGAATTTTATAAACGTTAGTTGAAAAGTTAGAGGGAGGGGACACACTTTAAAATTTAAGAAGAGCATATCTCACCAAAAAATTACTTAAGTAAAAAGTTATTTTGGAACCTCTATAACATTTTCAAGACTTATTCAATTCATAGAAGACAATTTCATCTATATAGCACCCCAATAGACTCCTAGTAAAATGGCTGCGACATACGGACAGGACAAAATTATAAGGTTTCCGTTTTTGTCATTTGAATTTCATTCGGCACCTTAAAAGACATTTTTTATACTTTCCCATTTCCTTAACTTCGGAGTGATTTTCTTCCAATATAGTAATATTTTACTAGTCAAATTGATGAAGATAGATTCCTGTCTTCCTCTCTAGAAAAATTATTCACCAATTATTTTTGTACTCATATACAATACAAATCGGGATTAGGAAAATCAACATCCCGGTGGCATTAGGTTTCATTAGCCAGTCCGCTAGTGAGTTGTCCCAACGTAGTATCGTCTCAGTATTCCAGTGGAGTCTGAGTAACAAGCTACATTTTAATGTGATCAAATGTACAATGATAACGTTTTTGTTTACGTATTTTTCTAGTAATTATTATTATTATTGGCGAAATAAAAAATTCGTCAAATTCTTAGAAAGCTTTTTCTAGGCCACTGAAACATTTACATTCTTTGTATAAAAATATACTTAAAATAAATTCTCCACATATTTTTGCCAAAAGATGCAACAAAATAAATCCACTTGTTACAGTCTTTGCGACTTATCGTCGTCATTTTCACCGTCATACAATTGCGTTAATAAACATATCACGGACCGTAATTTTAAAATCTACGTTGTCGTCTTTAGCTGTAAAAGGTTTAACGGACCTCGCGTAACGGGATTACGACTAGCTACGCTCCCCCATTATTATATTTTTCGAGCTATTAAATTACGTCGAAGCGTATTTGACTCGTCAGAATAATTTAAATTAACAGACGGAGACAAGTTCAAAAATGTGAAGATTATTCCTTCAGAACTATAGATGAATGTGTAAATAAAATTTATGAAAAATATTTAAAACTCGCTTTCAATTCTTTATACTCACTTCATGACTAGTTAAAAGCGAACGGTCCGTTCGCAAATCGACATCATTCGTCAGGTTTGTGGTTTATCTACAGATATATTCGGGACGATCAGTCGATAAATGATATCCCTCTACCTTATAGGGCTTGATCAGTGTTCCCCATATTCTCTCACGTTTTTTATCACTGCTCTGCTTGATGAATTGTAGCGTGATCAAATTTCCTCATAATATGGGCTTTACGATGGAAGTAGAAGAGACCAGACGTTGGTTCCAGGGGTTAGCACGAATACACGAATAAACCAACAAACTTATTCGCTTTATTTATTAGTATAGTTTTATTAGTAAAATCGGCATACACGCATGTATGCCGAAGTAAGTATATTTACGTTTTAAAAATGAAATAATTCAACAAATTTCTGAAATATGGCAAGTCTCTAACTATATACGTCAAATTTGACAGACTAAATCCTTGTGTCGTTTTCTTCCGATTACGTTGTTGGTAATATGCTTTATTAAAAGGATCAACAATATAAGGATATTTTCACACAATGAGTATTTATTTTCAGTGATCTAGAGAAAAGGTTTCTACGAAGTTATTGAAATTTTCTTTTCGCTAATAATAGCGAATGTCTCTATAATAAAGTTAAAAAAACGATATGTTACATTGATTGACAACAAAATAAACTATTGAAAGTTCTCAGCGTCGATCCCCCGTGTTATCTTGTTTTCTGTAGTCTCAGTACTGATATAAGGAACTTAAGTTATTAAAGATGTTTTAAATTAAAGCGTGTAATAAATAACACTAAAGATATTATTCTTGATTACACGTAAATTTAAATAATATTAATCTAAACTGAATAAATATATATTCTCATCAAATTCAAATGGGTCAGCCTCTTACCGTGTCCTGCAAGTTAACATTTGTGTATATTTTTTGATATTAGTCCTTATAATTTGTAACTTTTTGGCTTAACTATATGTGTTGACATTCTTTATTATAATTAAATTACAATTTATTAACTTGTAAAATATTTTTATCTATCTATTACAAATATATACAAACGTAAGATTGTAGTTATATGTAAAACAATATTTCACAAGGGTAATGTATTCATAGGACCGACATACAATTCTGAAGCAGCTACTGGACGTTTGTTCATATGGTTATTACAGTACCTAGTACCAGTGCTTGTGGTTAAACTAGAGTGAATCATAGAGTCATACTTACACATGCACTGCGGTAAGTTGGTTACGTAATAAGAGTATAGTGTAACATAGGGGATCATATTATTTTCTAGAGTTTGCTGCGTTGAGACAAAAATAGGTCACGTACAAAGTATACAGTACAGGTATATATACAAATGAAGTATTTGCAATGAGGTTATAATATATAGAGATGTCATTAGCGCTCTAAAAGTAGTCCTAAACATTACGCAATCTTTCTCGATTTCAATATCACTTTCTCTTTAATGTACGTGATTTGGTTATCTCCATCTCACTCACCGTAGTTTACTCGTAGATCTAGCCGTATTTTTATTCGTTTTCTATTAATATAACGTATCTATTGAGTATAATGTTATTGAGTTTTTCTACATCTTCTACGAGAATTTAGAAATCCAATAGTCTGTTGTTAGCGTAGCCTGGCAGATCAATGCTCAACTTGTGAGAGAATATGGTCTGTTTTTTAGGGTTTCTAATGTCCGTTTGTTTCACGCAGTAATTTTCTTCACAAACTGTTTAATGTAGAAATTTGAGATTTACCATATTTATGAACCATGTTATCCCATATGTATATATTTAAAAATCCAAAAATGTTTTTGGCGAGTAAATGAAATAATCAAAACTTTGTTTTTTTTTCAATACTGTCATATGTTGTGCAGGAAATCTTATAAAAGACCAAGTTATAAGAGTTCTTAATTAATTTTTTTACAATTTTGTATAAGACAGTTCAGGAGACATTGTTGAAAATGTCCACAGATAATATATCCTCCATTTTTCTATTTTCGAAACTGCTAAAGTTAAAAGTATTAAAAAACAATATTACTGGAACTTTACCTAAAGTTTACAGGAAAACTCATAGTTTTTGAGAAATTCAGGATATGTTTATGCCAACAAAAAAACGTAGTAGGCAATATTTTATTTGGTAAAATAGTATTAATATTTGTAAATAGCCTTTAAATGTTCTTATATGTGGATAACGTTTGTATGTGTGGATCTTGATGGTATACGGAAGTACACCTCCGTAGTGGGTAATCGCTTTTCGTCGTTTTTTCATTTTCTTTTCGACACTGTCATAACTTTCACATTTTTTCGGTTATAGATTATTTGGGTTTTCTGGATTCCTTTGACGAGCTTTAATTTTTTTCGTAATTTTCAAAGTAATACCAATTTTTACTTATATTCCGGCAAATATTTTTGTTATCTAATTTCGGATTCTAGTAATGCTCCTTAAGATCTTCAAAATGACACCAAAATCAATATCCTAGCTAAACGAGTTTTTACGCTGCACTAATTTTTAGTTTTACTTAACATTGATTTGCAACAATGACGTGCTTGCATCTACAATGAGGTGCTTGCATCTACATAAGCTCGATGACGTCACGAGTAAAATAAATGCTGCACGACAAACACGAACAAGTATGCTCTAACTGTTGTGGGCTCAATCATTGTTAACGCATTATTCATTTTGTAGTCAATCGTAATTGAGATCTAGCGGTATTTTGAAACACACGAAAGTTCGACCGGTTATCATTATACTTGACGACCGTACAGACATTTTCACGTCACAAAATTGAATCTGCCCTTAGTAGATTTGAAACGATGTAACATCAGTATAAAACTTTAAGAATACAGTCATATGACGATCACGCTCTAGGTATTGTGTAAGATATTGTATGGCAGAATACGTCCATATTTTCGTGAGCATGTGTGCATTTCTTTTTATATTTGTGCGTAGATGCGATTTATTAGCGACGTAGCAAGCGTCATGGCAAGTTGCAACAAGTCGCTTCATGGTTTTCTCTACATGTTGCAAAAATTAAGCTAACATGACAGTATTTAAATGTGCTTTAATGACATTTGGGTTAAAATTTTTCATTTAAAAAAAAGAACAGAGGTGCTTTTAGAGTATCGCATTTCCTTTGGATAATCTTTGGCTTACGGCTTATCTGTCTTTGTCTTAAATAGCCCCAAGTCACAAAGACTGTAATTATAGAGTAAGAAATATAAAAAAACTACAAAATATGTATTTTTAGTCACGAGTAATAAATAACATTTTGATCTTTATTTACTAACAAATTACTTTAAAAGCAAAAAAATAAGGTGTGTTTTTATTTTTTTACTCTCGAGTACACAACTAGTTTTTAAGATACAGTACCTCAAGATGAAAAACAAAAACCTTATAAGATCATTCACATGTACTTGTGTCCCACCCTCATAGCCGTTAAGAGTAATAAATACCATTTTGATATTTATTTACTAATAAATTACTTTAAAAGCAGAAAATAACAATGGTGTTTTTACTTTTTTAATCTCGAATACGCAACTAGTTTTTAAGGTGCCATACCTCAAAAGGAAAAACGAATATCTTTTAAGATCATTCACGTGTCCTTCTGTCCCTTTGTCATAGCCATTTTTCTCAAATGTCGCTTGACAAAGAAACTCATTATCTAACACTTAAAAATATTTATTTGAAAATTAGTTTTTGGTTTTTCGTTACCTTTAATTATTTAGTAATAATTAAGCTTAACTAATGAAGTTAGTTTATAATAAAAAGGTAATTGTCTCAGGTAATGTAATGCTGATCATTTTTTTATCAATACATATCGTATCACCTACAATTCCACTTTCTTATATATTTTTGTATCCGAGATAGCCAGAAGTTTTAGCAACTTTTCAATATTTCGGAGAAGGTTTTAGAAAAAAAAATTACATCAAAAAGTGACGTACTTGTTTTCATTCCGTATCTAACACGATGGTCTTAAAACATGTTTTTGTTTCCTCTTTGACACGCAAAAATTATCCCCAGAAATGGAAATTCAACTGTTTGAAAATAACGTTTGGACAACTTTTTAAAATTATGTCAAACTCTAATTTTCTCATCAAATGAACTACAAGAAAAATACTTGTGAGAGATACGCCGAGGTCTATGTTTTCAATCAATGCTTATTCAGACATTCGATTTCAATCCAGTAAAACCTAGTCTGTTCTTGCAAGCCGTCGTGACGATCGTTGACCACCAGGATCTGATCAGCCGTCCCTTTATTCCCCGATACGTATAGGCTTTACCGGTGAGTCAAGATGCCTTTGTAGATAAAAGTTACCGGTAGCCATTCTGAAGATGGGATGTCTGTAGGCAGGTTGTGAATCATATAACAGGCTTTCATCTTTTAATAAAAGCGGTTCATATACCAAGACTATTTCATAAATGTCTTATTTTTTATCAACTCCTTGGAGTTTCCATATTGCCTTACGTTACGCAGTAACCTCGACAACAAACCAATTTCTCAGCCAAACGTCCAGAGATATAGCTTTCATTTAACATCCTTATTTAACGATAATTCCGAAACGATCCATAAAAAATATAAGTCTACGAATTTTGCCCGAGGCACATCTGCAAGTTTATAGCAAAAACATCATGCCAGGCCTGGTTTACGCACATCACAAATTCATAGCAAAAATAGCTTTCGGGCAGCAACAAGATAACGACACGCTCCTCGCATGCTGATGCGAAAACTTGATTAATTTAGCTTGAGAACGAGCCAGCTGTTTCCCTATTCAGTATGTCGGAGAAGTAAGACACACTATATTTAATAATAAAATAGCTGCTTTCTCTCTAACTTAAATAATCAGAGTAATTTGAATTGTATAACTAATTTCTTGCAAGATGAAATTTTAACAGTATGTCAACAGTATTCAGACAAACAGAAACTCATTATTCCATATTCATTAGTAACTAGCTCATTGTACGGGTACTTAACTACTCGGTAACAATAAGTTACCCATGTAGCCAATGATTGACCATAATAGAATTGTTAGTAGGTCTAAGCACGTAAATATAACAGTTCGAAAATATTTTATCACTATTGTGCAAAACTAACACATAAACAAGTAGTAGATTTAATTAGTGTTATAGAAATGAGGTGAAACCATTTCGCGACTCGTCAAACGGCTTCAATGGGATGTGGTATATGACTAGTTTTGCTAATATTATAATTTTTAGTAGGTCTAAGAACGTAAATATAACAGTTCGAAAATATTTTAGCACTATTGTGCAAAACTAACACATAAACAAGTAGTAGATTTAATTAGTGTTATAGAAATGAGATGTAACCATTTCGCGACTCGTCAAACGGCTTCAATGGGATGTGGTGTATAACTAGTTTTACTAATATTATAATTTTTAGTAGGTCTAAGAACGTAAATATAACAGTTCGAAAATAGTTTAGCACTATTGTGCAAAACTAACACATAAACAAGTAGTAGATTTAATTAGTGTTATAGAAATGAGGTGTAACCATTTCGCGACTCGTCAAACGGGTTCAATGGGATGTGGTATATGACTAGTTTTGCTAATATTATAATTTTTAGTAGGTCTAAGAACGTAAATATAACAGTTCGAAAATATTTTAGCACTATTGTGCAAAACTAACACATAAACAAGTAGTAGATTTAATTAGTGTTATAGAAATGAGGTGAAACCATTTCGCGACTCGTCAAACGGGTTCAATGGGATGTGGTGTATGACTAGTTTTGCTAATATTATAATTTTTAGTAGGTCTAAGAACGTAAATATAACAGTTCGAAAATATTTTAGCACTATTGTGCAAAACTAACACATAAACAAGTAGTAGATTTAATTAGTGTTATAGAAATGAGGTGTAACCATTTCGCGACTCGTCAAACGGCTTCAATGGGATGTGGTATATGACTAGTTTTGCTAATATTATAATTTTTAGTAGGTCTAAGCACGTAAATATAACAGTTCGAAAATATTTTAGCACTATTGTGCAAAACTAACACATAAACAAGTAGTAGATTTAATTAGTGTTATAGAAATGAGGTGTAACCATTTCGCGACTCATCAAACGGCTTCAATGGGATGTGGTATATGACTAGTTTTGCTAATATTATAATTTTTAGTAGGTCTAAGAACGTAAATATAACAGTTCGAAAATATTTTAGCACTATTGTGCAAAACTAACACATAAACAAGTAGTAGATTTAATTAGTGTTATAGAAATGAGGTGAAACCATTTCGCGACTCGTCAAACGGGTTCAATGGGATGTGGTGTATGACTAGTTTTGCTAATATTATAATTTTTAGTAGGTCTAAGAACGTAAATATAACAGTTCGAAAATAGTTTAGCACTATTGTGCAAAACTAACACATAAACAAGTAGTAGATTTAATTAGTGTTATAGAAATGAGGTGTAACCATTTCGCGACTCGTCAAACGGCTTCAATGGGATGTGGTATATGACTAGTTTTGCTAATATTATAATTTTTAGTAGGTCTAAGAACGTAAATATAACAGTTCGAAAATATTTTAGCACTATTGTGCAAAACTAACACATAAACAAGTAGTAGATTTAATTAGTGTTATAGAAATGAGGTGAAACCATTTCGCGACTCGTCAAACGGGTTCAATGGGATGTGGTGTATGACTAGTTTTGCTAATATTATAATTTTTAGTAGGTCTAAGAACGTAAATATAACAGTTCGAAAATATTTTATCACTATTGTGCAAAACTAACACATAAACAAGTAGTAGATTTAATTAGTGTTATAGAAATGAGGTGTAACCATTTCGCGACTCGTCAAACGGCTTCAATGGGATGTGGTATATGACTAGTTTTGCTAATATTATAATTTTTAGTAGGTCTAAGAACGTAAATATAACAGTTCGAAAATATTTTAGCACTATTGTGCAAAACTAACACATAAACAAGTAGTAGATTTAATTAGTGTTATAGAAATGAGTTGAAACCATTTCGCGACTCGTCAAACGGGTTCAATGGGATGTGGTGTATGACTAGTTTTGCTAATATTATAATTTTTAGTAGGTCTAAGAACGTAAATATAACAGTTCGAAAATATTTTATCACTATTGTGCAAAACTAACACATAAACAAGTAGTAGATTTAATTAGTGTTATAGAAATGAGGTGTAACCATTTCGCGACTCGTCAAACGGCTTCAATGGGATGTGGTATATGACTAGTTTTGCTAATATTATAATTTTTAGTAGGTCTAAGAACGTAAATATAACAGTTCGAAAATAGTTTAGCACTATTGTGCAAAACTAACACATAAACAAGTAGTAGATTTAATTAGTGTTATAGAAATGAGGTGAAACCATTTCGCGACTCGTCAAACGGGTTCAATGGGATGTGGTGTATGACTAGTTTTGCTAATATTATAATTTTTAGTAGGTCTAAGAACGTAAATATAACAGTTCGAAAATAGTTTAGCACTATTGTGCAAAACTAACACATAAACAAGTAGTAGATTTAATTAGTGTTATAGAAATGAGGTGAAACCATTTCGCGACTCGTCAAACGGGTTCAATGGGATGTGGTGTATGACTAGTTTTGCTAATATTATAATTTTTAGTAGGTCTAAGAACGTAAATATAACAGTTCGAAAATAGTTTAGCACTATTGTGCAATACTAACACATAAACAAGTAGTAGATTTAATTAGTGTTATAGAAATGAGGTGAAACCATTTCGCGACTCGTCAAACGGGTTCAATGGGATGTGGTGTATGACTAGTTTTGCTAATATTATAATTTTTAGTAGGTCTAAGAACGTAAATATAACAGTTCGAAAATATTTTAGCACTATTGTGCAAAACTAACACATAAACAAGTAGTAGATTTAATTAGTGTTATAGAAATGAGTTGAAACCATTTCGCGACTCGTCAAACGGGTTCAATGGGATGTGGTGTATGACTAGTTTTGCTAATATTATAATTTTTAGTAGGTCTAAGAACGTAAATATAACAGTTCGAAAATATTTTATCACTATTGTGCAAAACTAACACATAAACAAGTAGTAGATTTAATTAGTGTTATAGAAATGAGGTGTAACCATTTCGCGACTCGTCAAACGGCTTCAATGGGATGTGGTATATGACTAGTTTTGCTAATATTATAATTTTTAGTAGGTCTAAGAACGTAAATATAACAGTTCGAAAATATTTTAGCACTATTGTGCAAAACTAACACATAAACAAGTAGTAGATTTAATTAGTGTTATAGAAATGAGGTGAAACCATTTCGCGACTCGTCAAACGGGTTCAATGGGATGTGGTGTATGACTAGTTTTGCTAATATTATAATTTTTAGTAGGTCTAAGAACGTAAATATAACAGTTCGAAAATATTTTATCACTATTGTGCAAAACTAACACATAAACAAGTAGTAGATTTAATTAGTGTTATAGAAATGAGGTGTAACCATTTCGCGACTCGTCAAACGGCTTCAATGGGATGTGGTATATGACTAGTTTTGCTAATATTATAATTTTTAGTAGGTCTAAGAACGTAAATATAACAGTTCGAAAATAGTTTAGCACTATTGTGCAAAACTAACACATAAACAAGTAGTAGATTTAATTAGTGTTATAGAAATGAGGTGAAACCATTTCGCGACTCGTCAAACGGGTTCAATGGGATGTGGTGTATGACTAGTTTTGCTAATATTATAATTTTTAGTAGGTCTAAGAACGTAAATATAACAGTTCGAAAATAGTTTAGCACTATTGTGCAAAACTAACACATAAACAAGTAGTAGATTTAATTAGTGTTATAGAAATGAGGTGAAACCATTTCGCGACTCGTCAAACGGGTTCAATGGGATGTGGTGTATGACTAGTTTTGCTAATATTATAATTTTTAGTAGGTCTAAGAACGTAAATATAACAGTTCGAAAATATTTTAGCACTATACCCTACATTTATCCCTCCCTTATCCCTAACTTGTCGATATTTTGTTTTTATTTTATTAATTTTTAAATTAATTCTGTACTTACCATATTTATATCTATACAAATATTCCTATTGCAAGTGCCATGACTTAGCGTTTATAAATGATTTACAGTCTGCCACGATACTTATCTTCATCTCCTCATTCATTATGGTTTACTGAAAGAAATTTTTCTTGCAGCAAGCAATAACACCGCTACGTAGTTTTCTAAGCTTGCAGTAAGTTTCGTAAATAAATAAATAAAATAACTCTTTAGGACAGTCTTACAACTTCCTCTTTGTTTTCTCTATTTTCATTATGTTTCAAATATAATAAGGATATTCCTAGATTTCCATTTCCATTCTTTTATGACGATTTAAAA
Source organism: Druceiella hillmani (assembly GCA_039881145.1). Taxonomy (NCBI): domain Eukaryota; kingdom Metazoa; phylum Arthropoda; class Insecta; order Lepidoptera; family Hepialidae; genus Druceiella; species Druceiella hillmani. The sequence continues at coordinate 5,252,296 of JAYKKI010000069.1, read as the reverse complement.
CCATTTTTAAATTAAGTATAAAGGTTCACTTACCACTATTTAAAAAAAAATCCATTTACATCATATTAAGTACCCAACACAGCGACAGTGCTAAAATACGTCAATTCTCGAAAAAAAAACAAAGTGTAACAATACATTTAAGTTCTAAGCTCCCCTTTTAACTCGTGTGGCACCACTACAACAACTACACTAACCGAAAAAAGCTCAATTTATATACCCGCTCGACTCAGAAATAAGAAAGCTCTCACACGAGAGTGCAATCTCAAAGCTCCAGCCAGGGAGATGTCTATAAATTTTAGGTTGCTGGCATGATTTGTGTTGCCATGCGGCGGTCTCATATCGGCCACAATTCTTCCAGGCACTGATTTGACGCTCGGAAGATGGCGACCGTAAGCTGTCTGGATATCGCGTCCTTACCTGCAACAAATAGAAATGTTTCTTGTCTTAGTACGCCCTCGCAATAAAAATAATATTATAAGACTTATTGGCGGCCGGGGGAGGCAGTTAAACGGTCTGTTTCTTGGCAATACGTTTGATGTATAGCCTTCGGTGTAGATTTATTCCCTTTTTGCTTTGTTCATTCCTTTTGTATGTTTAGTGCAACTGGAGCTCTACGGTGATATATCCTTAGTCATTTGCTTTCATTTTTATTTCAGAATGTGGAAAGTTACTTGTGTTTTTCACGAATCTATGTTATTGGAGACTTTCTGGATTATTGAAGCTTCATTGAAATAAGTATTTTTTTATTTGAATGATGATTTAAATATCAGTCTATAAATTTACATTATGTGAATATTAAACACAAAGAGAATAGATAGCATAAAATAAGACACTACTTTGGAATAGAGATTTTCTTTTCAATAAAGTGAAAACATAGATAAAATATGATTGTATAATGATAGTTATATTTGTCTGGCTTCATGAGAAAACATCTCTCACGATATTTTCAATCATTTAAATAGAAATTGTTTTTTTCTCAAAGTTTATTTTTTCCGTTGTGTTTTTTTTAGTGTTATGAACCCGTCAAAGGCTCGAAGCTAATTAGCGAATCGACGCAAATGTTGTCCAGAACAAATGAAATTCGCGACAGCTTACCGCCAAAATTTAATTATTTATTTCAATTAAAACTATTTATATATATATATATATATATATATATATATATATATATATATTTTTATATATTTTTATTATTACATATTTTTATAGCACATATTTTTGAAAAGGTTATAAATTTCCTAAATCATGAAAAATATTTTGTGAAACAAACTACTGAGCTCCAATTTATGCGTGATCTGAAACGCATAAAAATAAAAATTGCAGAAATTGCAGAAAAATAAAATGAAACAAAGATTTTCTGTTGAATAATTCGGCTTTGGAAGCTGTTACTCTTGCCATCAAATGCGATAAGAGAGGGCGGAGCTATATAAAGAAGGGGAAGAAAATACGAATTTTATAGCAGTTTCTTTATTTCTTACAAATAATTAATTAAATAATAAAAGATAAAAAATAAACAAATAATGAGGAGAATAGTTTAACTAATTAATTAACTATTTATAGACAATAAATATCACAAAAAATAGTTAGATAAGTTACACTTCTCACGTATGCATATCTCAAGTCAAAACAATTAATTTTTTATTTTTTTATTAGGAAAAATTATGCTTCTAGGGAACCTGTAACCATTGAACAAATGGGCAAAAAATATAATGAAAACCGGTACAGGTGTAAAGATACATAGTATTCCTTTTAAACTATTTGCAAATATTAATTTCCCGTTGTAAATGAAAATGAAATTGAAAAAAAATTCGAGCGTTTCAAATTTTTATATGCATATTTTTGAATAGCTAACACTTTCACTAACTTTCTTACTACGTCAAATTTTCCAATTTTCCTTTTGAGGTGCGTAAACTAAAAATTACTCAAGAACAGAAAAGAAAAACTGAAGTTTGTAGATTCTGTTTAGTTATAAAAGATTCGAGCGTTTCAAATTTTTATATGAATATTTTTAGTAGCTAACACTTTCGTTAACTTTCTTACCAAAATTTTCCGATTTTTCTTTTGAGGTGTAAAAACCAACAATCACTCAAGAACAGAATAGAAAAACTAAAGTTTGCAAATTCTGTTTAGTGTATATTGTTAAGTATAATTCAAGACTAACATAACACACTGACTTAATTTGTAAATAACTGTTTAATTTTAATCAAAACGTTACAATTACGAAATAGTCATCTCGTAAATTTGTAGAAAATATCTTGGATTTTCAAGTTACTCAATGTGATAGAACATGCGACGCGGAGTAAAATAGGCCAGATGTAACATCATCAAACGACCGCTTAAACACCGACCATCAACAGCCAAATTAGAGGCAGGCAACTGTCGCATCAATGAAGATTTACGCACCAACAACGTCAGTCTAGACCAGACGAAGGTGCGGATCCTCCAATAGACTAATTACTTTATATCTGGACAAGTAGTTCAGCAGTAAGTATTCTGTAGAATGAAAACAGGCTGTGATCAATTTTCAATTAAAGTAAGTCTGTAAATTATAAACTATCATAATATTAGCTTTGTGTAAAGACAATGTATGGCCTTAATATCATATTCTATATGAACAGTGTAAGAGATGATAGTAAGTTGTCATCTACTCTCCTCGTTACGGCAATATTTTCTTTTCACTTTAAGACTCATATTTTTTTCTATTAGCATTTTTATAAGAACAATCCAAGTTTGTCGGTGCATGTGCAATGCAGTATTTAGGGGTTCTAACTTTAAACGCATTTGTCGCCTTTTACTATGGACTAGTTAACACTTAGTTTTACACTTAACAAGTAATTAACCTGTTAGTTATGCTAAATCAGCCAAATTTTGGGGAATATTGAAGCTAAATATCCAATCGCATACTGATCCCACTGCGTATATAATAGGAAACTTTTTGTTGAACATGAAATTGTTTGTGATTTTTAATTGGGAAAATTAAAAGTAAGAATGGTAATTTGCCAAAAACAGTACTCATTTTTTTAAAACTTTAAAGGACTATAATTTATATAATTTGTATATTATATTTTTTAAACAAATTAATTATATTATGATTTTACATAATTTGTACAGGCTGTACAAAAATGGCTCCAGACAGGATATTTTAATAGTTTTGTACTCAACATTATTTTTCAAGCAAGATATTTATTTATTTCTTTATTTATTTACACACATACACATTTATCGATATATTACAGGTAACCTATTCGTAACTATAAGAAATTATTTGTTTAACAAAATTAAACTTTTGGATTAAATATGAATACAAAAGTACTCCAACAAAAGATAACGACAACACATTTTGACAAATTTACTTTCATTAATCATAGACAAACACACTCTAGTGCGACCGCGATATGATGGTTGAGCAGTTGAATAGCAGGGGAAACTGGAGAGTTCCGATAAAATTCGGAAAGTTTTTTTGATAAAAGGAAATTTAATTTGATTTTCTAATTTTATCGAGCTTAAAACGTCTCTTAATTTGCTTTAAGCAAATTATCGAATTCAGTTTGCAAATATCGTAAGTATTTTATTCTGAAGCGCCAGTACCCTACTTAAAGTGTCATCTAGCCAGGGTTTAGGTTAGATTAGAATTAACTAAATTAGAATTCTATTCTAGCTTTAACAACGTGTATTAAAATCAGGATATGTTTTAAAATGTTCGTATTATACCCGCTATATTTTATTAATTTTTCAAATTATTTTCGAATACAGTATCTTTTTTAAAGGTATGCTTTGCGTTTAATTAATTTAGCTTGTCTCCTAACCCTTTTATTGTTATATAATTACATTTCACTTTCATGTTAATATTCCATAGTCAAATAAGTGCCTTTGTAATTCCAGCAAGTTTATGCACGTGTGTCTGTCTATCTGTCACACCCTCATAGTTTCCACAGTTATAGATTTACGCGGATAGAATTTTGCAAATATATACTTCAAATAAATATAGTTTTTAATATATAGCAAATAATTATTTTTTTCTATTATTTAAGGTCCTTAAGGAGTCAAGACAAAAGAAATTAGCGTACATTATTGCGTGGTATAATATTAGAAATATCTTTTAAAATTAATTTTAGATTTCATTTAGCACTTTTAATTTTTTGTCGCGTTTACGAAATATTAAAATTCAAAGTAATTTTCCACGTATGTTTCCCTCTCGTTTCCAAACAGGATTATGTGAAAATGTGGTAAAAACTGAAAATAGCTTTTGATGAACTAATCACTTTCAATTGAAATAAATAATTTCGAGTAGACCAACTTCATTAATTCTGGAATCAAACAAAAACTCTACTAAACAAACTCCCGACTGAGCTCTCTAGTGTACGTAAGATAATTTATTATAAGTTCCTGAAGTATATTTTGCAATTTTTAATTTAAAAATAAAATATAGATGTAAATCGTAATAATAAGTCCAACTGTAGGTGTATTAGAATCTTTTTTCATCCACCATGGGTCTTTATGGGCCGCATATTAGGACGAAATGAGAATTTATAAAATATAAGTAGCTTTATATCTTGTGAAATGCCTACTAAGCTCTAATTTATGGATGATCCGAAACGCTCTTTATCGATCATCGAGCTTCTAAAATAAATTTCTGATAATTCATAAATTTATTTCATTACTTTTTAAATAAGTTTCTGATAATTCATATACAATTTTCACGGAAAAATAATTTTATAGATCTCCATTTGTTCTGACACCTCCTGGCTGATAAAAAATCAGCAATATTCTTCATTCCACCATTTGTATTATACTATTTCCTTATTTAATCGTTTTTTTAGTTATTTTATTTTTGAAACCGTATTATCAAAATAAAAACCTATATACGACGCCATATCTGTCGATATATAGTTAGAACTACCAACAGTCAACGCTAAACGAGAAAATTCAAGACTCACACTTGCGTTCTCGGCGTCACCGCGATAATCTCAAGCGCGCGGCCCGCGACAATCTGCCAGAGGATGTCGCATCAAATCGTACGCGAAATTATCCGATCGGGTGGTGAATTCCGAATCCGCGAGAGTTCGCGTTCCTCACGGCGGTTAAGTAGGAGGTTGGGTGGGGGTAGGTAGTATGGCAACAAGGTGGCGGCGGGTGAAATAGAGCGTTTAATTGGATGCGGGGGTCGGAGAGTGTGGTCGTGTTGATGAGACGAGGAGTGAGGAGTTATGTCGCACGGAGGAACATAGTTCGCGAACAAGTAACTACTTGGTTGAAGTGATATGAGAAATCAATGATGCGATATGATACAGTTATACAACCTTCAAAGTTTAAGAGCAGTGATTATATTTCTCCGTTCAGGTATGATTTCAGAAGCGCATTAAGATTTGTCAGGGAGTTCTTCATCGTCTAAATGCCTGTGATATATAAAAAAATTTAAATTTATCTGAATTAATTAATAAAAAGGAAAAATATATTTTTTAACGGTCATCTCTTAAAGACAAGTATATGTCAGTTAATACGTATGCCATTATCATCATCTTCAGCCTGCTGAGCGAATAGCTTCCCATGACTCTCTCATCAGCTTTGTTACAAATTCCTTCCAAAATTATCCTAGAATGTTTCCTTATTATATCTGAACATCTTTTACTTGAGATTTTGCGGAATAATTTCTGATCCATTGAATAAATAATCTTGTTCTACTCTTTACCATTCCATTTTCTTTATACATTTAATTATATTTTCTAACCCAGATTTTTCCCCAATCCAGGTATTTTGTTCTGCCTCTTTTGGTTATTCCAAGTGTATGCTGCTCCATTAAGCTCTGCACTATTTGAAATGCTATATGTTTTTTACACTTAGTGTCCAAAACTCAGTGTTGTAAGTAATAAGAGGTATAATCCAGTGGTTGAAGACTTTTCGTTTAAGATAGAATTGAAACTTTTCCTCAAGACTTATAATTTTCCTGAAAAATTAAATTCAAACTAATTTGATCTTTCTATTTATTGCTTCTGTGTGGATGATATTGCAGTTTACTGGTTGCGCAATATCACTCACACTCTACTTTGCGGATGATATTGCACTGTTTACTGGTTGCGCAATATCACTCACACTCTACTTTGCGGATGATATTGCACTGTTTACTGGTTGCGCAATATCACTCACACTCTACCGTGCGGATGATATTGCACTGTTTACTGGTTGCGCAATATCACTCACACTCTACCGTGCGGATGATATTGCACTGTTTACTATCGCGAAAGTCACTCACACTATTAAAAAGTGATTAATCTAATGACCTGTCACTGGTACTATCAAAAAGTGTTTACTCTACTGCACTGTTTATTGTTGTGCAATACAACTTGTACTCTACTGTGCAGATGATATTGCGTTGTTTATTATTGAACAATATAACTCACGCTCTACTTTTCAAAAGTGACCACAGTGCTGATTCAGGAGTGGGAATTATAATCTATAGTAGAAAAAAAAATAACCCTGTTGAAACATTTTCGCCGTAACGGAAATTGACTTTGGTCACCAAATGAAAATATTTAAAGAATGTGTTGGCTTTTATCCGCATCTTTACAATGACTACAATTTTTTGTACATATAGGTAATTTAACGTATTGTTAGTATATTTAATAAATATCCGGTTATAATACTTTTAGTTAACTTGTTGATAAACTTTTTGTTACATACTTTATTTCAATCGGAAAACTAAACGATCAGTGAAAGTTCATCTGAATCAGAAAAGTAATTCCAAGGATTATCCACTGGAAACAAACACACAAAGTTTTTCCCTTCATAATATTAACTTATATTGTTTACAAGTCTGACTTCGCTCGGGCTCTCCACTCTAGGCCTAAAGAACTTATTTGTCGATAAGATTTGATGTTTACCTCCCAAGAGACAATGCGAAAAGATTTTTATTTGGAGCTAACAAGAGACAGAGTGACGCAAAAAGGAAAAAAATACTTACAGCGGATTACATTGGGCTTAAGTAAATAGGATTATTAAGAGGAATATATTTTTACAAGTAGTTTCGATGTTTTATTTATGGTTTTAGCAGAATAATACTTTGACTCTTTTAACGCACGAATATTATTTTAGTTTGTGGATAAAAAATACGAGTACTTAGATATTTTTTCCAATATATCCAATAAATACGTTGTATTGTCATCTTAAACATAGACATGATCGTTTCTAAAAAAAAAAGTAGCCCATAGAAACTGTTTTACTTTTAATTCTTAGAATTTACCAACGTGACTTGGTTATAAAATAAAATTGTTTTTCTGCTTTTACCATTAAAGTTTGTACATTCTAGATTTTACGAATGACGATTAGTAAATGTTGGTTTTGGAAAGAAAATAATATACTTAAGATAATTTTAATTTTTTTTTAAACAGATATTTTTGAAAAGTAGATTTTACAGTAAAATAAATAAAATTAATTTTTCTCTCTACGTTGGTTGGGCTTATTATTCTTGAATTATTTTTCTCATTTCGAGTTATTGTTATTTACTTTATAGTAAAATATTTACATAACTTTAAAACATTTTCAAAAATGGTTTTTGATAGTGTGGGAAAGTTAGGTTTGAACCTTGCATTTATTCACAATACCATTTTTTCCGTTTAAAGGTGAAATTTAGCAATGCTCTCCCAATTAAAAAAAAGTAAACATTTTTCAAGGCCCCTTTAATTAAAAAAAATGAAATATTATTAAAAATAATAATAGGAGAATTTTAATTTTATCAGGTAAAGTATTTTCTCGGATTATGAGTAGTATTTATAAATAAAAAATTTCTTCTTACAAATTTCACATAAATATCTTAGTTATCTAATCTGATCAGTCATTAATTCTTTTTATCGTTTGATATAATAAATTATCATTTATTAAAAGTAAAAAAATATTTCATTGGTTACAACAGGACAAGCTGTTGTGGCATTTAATTACAAAGTAATCCTGATGACTTACAAACGCACTTCTTCGTCGAGCACTTTTTTAGGCACTTGCATTTTTTTAACCCTTGCTCTCCGGTGCATGATAATATTTCGGCAACTTCTCGAAGACCCATTATCTTTAATAACTTCTTCTAACATGATAAAGTCTTGCAAGCATGAAGTAAATTGATTGTGTGTATAAAGTTGCTTCAGTGCTCCAAATTTGGTACCTAGTTGGTAAATATCGTTGTCCCGAATATATAACTGCAATAATATGTTACGGATCAGTTTTAACTTTGTTAATTTCTGGTACTTTCAGACTTAAATTTTGACCAATTTTCATATTTGGATACTTATAAACCGACGTAGCTTTCATTTTTTTTGCTTGTTTCTCCAAACTCAATTTTGCTTCATTTCCTACTATCAGTATGAATTCATAGAAAGCCAATTCCCGCGATTGGCTCGTGTTTTTTGTCTCCGAATCAGTATCGCATTCTCTAATGAATATCATATTCAGTTGTTGTATTGGAACCATTAGTTCTTTTTATACTCTTCATTTTCTCTCTTCTTGTGTTTATTTCTCTTTTTGTATCTTATTTTTGATAGTGCTACTGTCTTTGTCTATTTCTAAATTATTCTCAACATTATTATCTTCTGTGTCCTGTTCAGTTAGATTTTCGGCGGGATTATTTTGTCCCGTATTTCTTTGGGAATGCAATAGATTCCCCAAATCTTCTTCAGATCTTATAACTTCAATCATATCTCTAGGTATCGCCGAAGTTGCTTGCTCATTTTCATTGGACAACCAAACAATGTTTCGTGGGCGGAATATTTGATTTTCTCGCGATACGCTCTATTTTTCATTGCCTGAATATATTTTAAACCTTCTACTATTCGATATTTGGTTGGTTTCCATCCACGTATTTTCTACGTATTGATTAACGTGCTCCAGTGATCCTTGAATCTGGCAATATCTTGGATTTCCATGTACTATTTTCACATCTGGCCACATTAGTTATAAACTTTCAACGACTTGATAAGAGAATTCTCGGCCGTTATCGGAATGAAGAATGTTCGGCACCCCAAAAGTGGTAAAAATATATGGTATACGAATTGTCCTGAACGTTTAATCCGAAGAGTACTGAGGATTACAAATTTTGTAAGATGGTCTTGGTAAACTAAGTCAAACAACTACAATTTTTAGGCTTCTGTACCTCAAAAGGAAAAAAATCTCTTATAGGATCACTGCGTTGTCCGTTTGTCTGTCAAGACCCTTTTTCTTAGGAACGTGTGGAGGTATTAAATTTAAATTAATATCAAATACTTAGGTCTAATGTCTCTTGGAGCTATATAAAATCAAGCTAAATAATAATAAATAAAATACCACCACATAAGCCATTTATGCCACATATTTTGACACACGCAAATAAATCAAAATCTTTGGGGTACTTCCCATTCACCTAGAATCATGAAATTTGGCAAGAAGCAAGGTCACACGGCTCAAGTGAAGGAAAATCTCTAATTTGTAGTTATATCACATAAAAATATTTTTTTTCAAATATACGCCTAGGAAAGATATAATAGACAATATATTTTCGTTCTAAAAAATTAAAATTTCGCAAATAGCTAAATAGGAATATGTACCATTAAATGTTTATAAATGCCTCTTGTAATGCTAGTTACACTGGTGATTATCCAGTTTTTAATTTATGTTTTTATTAGGAGTAAGGAGAATTTCCATAAAAAGAATAATTATGTAACTCATTCTGTGATCAGAGGTCAAAGAAAGTGAAAGAGACAAGTAAAATTTAACCACTAGCTGGTAGTCCAAGCGGGTCGCGCGCCGCAGTAACCGTGTCGAGGTCCCCCGCCCACCAGGCCCAACGTAATTGAGTTGAACTAATGTCAGCGGTCGTAGGTTGAAATACTCTCAATTAACAGGTCAATTGGTGGCCGCCTCTAGATGAATCAACTGTGCTACTTAACTCATCAAATTATTAACGGGAACACCGGCCGGCTGTACGGTGCTCCGCCTTTGTGCATTCGTAGATTTTATTGGAACATATTAAGAAACATTGAACATGTTAATGGAATGGAAGCAACTTGCCGAATATGAGTAAAATTTCCACTTTGAGGGTTTTCTCCATAATTAGTCACTTTGAAAACATTTAAAGGTGCACCGTATTTATATTAAATTTAAATATATTGAATAAATTTGGTGTTAATTTTATTTAAATTGTAGAAATAATAGGTTTCATTGTATTACAACATCTTCAGGTGGGCCATTAGCAAAGATTAATCTTTGCTAATTCCTGCTAATTGGCCACCTGAAGATGCTGTAATACAACGAAACCTAGATCGTGCTAAAGAATTTAAATAAAATAGAAATAATACTACATCACGTATTTCGTTTAAAAGATTAATTTTTCCTAATAGCTCACCTAAAGATGTTGTAATACAATGAAACCTAGGTCGTGGTAAAGAATTTAAATAAAGTAGAAATAATACTACATCACGTAGTTTCATTTAATTGGGGAATTTAAAAATATTAATATTTCACAAGGTAAATATATAGTGTTCTATATTTTTCACAGGTGTTAACATATGGTGCATATTTGAATAATATTATTTGTCACTATGTATATATATATATAAATATATTGTTTAGTATATCTTTCGCGTATATAAAAAATGTATATTTTTAAATACAACATTTTTTTGAAGTTGATTAAAGTCAAGTGGTTATTGAGTTTATATGAACTTTTTATGGACACAACTAAATCTAATAAGTCGGTCGACTATTACTCGTAAACTAGTAGAACCGGCTTAGCTTTGATCATTTTCTTTTAATTTTGTTATATACATGGTGTCCGGGAATAGACGTTGGACAAAGAAAGAAGCTATTCGTTGGCTATAAAGGAATAAATATTCATTGAAATAAAACGTAAACACGCTCTATTTCTAATCGAGTACAAAAAGAAAATATTACACATAACTCTTTTTAACACACTCAATACTACCGTAACTATGACAAAAATGACTAATTTAAAACTTAATAACTAGTAAACGGGTAAAAACGTACAGGGACACTGTATCTAAAAAAAATCTCAATTATTTTTGAAAGGCCTGTTCAAGGATATCCCGTGCAACGAGGTTCGCGAAAAATAACTGCTTCCTAACTTGCACAAAAAAGTTTTTAGGGTAACTCTTCTATTACCCTAAAAACTTTTTTTAACCTTCTTTGGAGTTATAAAAAATTTACAATCAGCTTTATAGCACTATGAGTAAGGCACCTGTCACTTGGAGACGGACAAACGGAGAGAGGGACATGACAAAACCTTAAGGGTTCCTAGTTTGGATACGGAACCCTAAAATCTTAGTCCTGTACTACAAAATAACCTACCAATATTATAAAAGTGACACTTTACATGCTTGTTATTTAATTCTTTGCAACCGAGTAATGAATTATTCAACCATTCGCATGCGTATACTTTTGACGGAATGACACTTAAGTATCTTCATAAGAGTGGAATATTAAAACATGAAAAGTATGTTTGGATTTTCGCCACTCAATAATCCAAAAATGGTGGGATAGATTATCATAACCCTTGATATCTTCTAGATCTTATCCGATATCTTCAAATATCGATACAACATTACAAGATACTTCGATATTTTAGATCGATACAATGCAATACAGACTTGGATTGATACAAACGTTACTAGTATCGAATCGAATCATTCGATTCAAATGGATCGAATCAATACTAAATCAAGTCGCACAGACAGATGAACTAAATTGTCAAATTTATTTATTATAAAAAAAACTGTGAGCCGTCATGATCTGGCAGACGTGAAACATCTAAATGTTTTTGTATTGAAATATGTTATATATATATATATATATATATATATATATATATATATATATATATATATATATATATATATATATATATATATATATATATATATATATATATGTACGAAAAAAATATATATTTAGATATTTGTTAATATTAAAATATTCATTTCATTTTATTATTTTGTTTCTATGATCACAGAAATATTTATTAACAATTTACTGAAAACATTATTTTATTTTATAATAGTGTTAACCGACATGACGCGAAGCTGGCCGAATTAAGTTAGAAAGAGCCGAGAAAATGCGAAGATGGCCATATCGCGATGCGCCATCATAACGTTTTAACTCCCATCCAAACGCGGCATTAGATGTTTGACGTCAATACACGTTTATTTAGTGTTTGGCGACAGGCGTCGACAGACTATTTTGTAATTATGTTTTGATGTTTGAAAGTGGATAGATTTAAATATGTTTTGATATCCGATCATTAGGTTGGATCCGGTCTTTTTATTAAGATTATAATTTTCAAAAAAACTTAAAATTTGAAGGTCGGAATACATAGTATTTTTTTATAATATATCAACCATTTATCAACAATCGAAAAAGCAGTTAAAAGGTCGTTTTAAATATTATTACATTTATCTCACATTTTTTTCATATATATTGTGTATGTATACAATTTTATTGTTTACTAAATTATAAACGAATTCAGTCGAGGTTTTGAACGTTTCGGTATTTACGATACGGATTGATACAAGGTATCGAAATGTAGCATATAGGTGACTTTTAAACTGATAAATAATATAATTGCTATAAGATGAAATATAATTATAGCTATAAATTTTATTTGAATGGAAATTTAATTCCTAAAAGGAGTAGAATAAGTAAAATGCAAATAACGATACAAATTCTATTCGATAACACATTCAACCTTAAGACAATATTTTACTTTAAGACGACTTCAATTCATAAAAGACGATTTCATCTTAATGTATTATAGAATCGATCGCCAATTTAATTTATATATATATATATATATATATATATATATATATACATATATATATATATATACATATATATATGTATGTATATATGATCAAATGTTATCTTTTCGAAAAATTAGTAATTTATAAATCTTAGTTATCCGCCATCAGTGTTTCTTGGTAAATAATAAAAACAGGTATTCTAACATATCAATTAATGGCGTGAATGTATATATCGATAAATTTAACGTTACATTTAGATGTTGTTATAGTTTCGTTGGTTTAGTGATAAATCTTGCAATTTTTAATGAAAATCTATAGCTGCGTAATCGCGGTTGAAAAATGGTAATCAATAATAAATCACATTCATAAACAATTATATCGAACAACTCACTAAACCATTCTCAAAAGTAAATAGAATTATGAAACAAATAAATAAAGTATTGTGTCCCCTCAGATTCACACTTTGATTACCGATATAACTGTATTAATGAGATCACGTATGTGCTCGCAAAAAAATTCGGTATAAACTTTGTATTGAATGTTAGAGTTTTGTTACCCAATGGCCGAAATGAAAGTGACTTTCATCATATTCGTTAGTCTGTCACAGCTTATTTCAATTTAAGATCCATTCTGATACAAGTTTAAAGAAAGACGTAGGTTGAAGTATGCAAATGCACTGAAAAAAATATCTTTATTTTGTTTGCAGCACCTCTCGGTGCAACGTACTTGGGGTTGATAATTGCTTTTGCTCACCGACCATGGCAAATAAGGTATCATTAAAAAATTTCTCTAAATAATCTCGATCTGGAGTCAGCTAAGACAGCAATTTAAGCCCTCTTTTCTTTCTCATTATTATTGATACAACAGATGACAACTAAGGTCAGGTCCCTTTGTTGTCAACGCTACTCGTTGCATTCTGTCATCAGCAAGATGATTTGAAACTATTCTTGGAGGTAGAAAACTGAATCTGATTGTGAGTTGTTTCAAAGTAATATCGACTCAATATTTCAATGGAGGCTGAGCGGTAAGCAACAAGCAGTTTAATGTGGAGAAATCTGTAATTATGACTTATTTCCTTCTATGTGAACATAATGAAATGGGGTTTGAAAAGATATTATCCGTACAGAATTTCAATATGAATATGAAGAATCGTCTAACATTTCATAGATATGTCATAGAAATCTGTCAGAAGGTATACAGGATGCATAGAATTTGTAGCATATGACATTCCTGTGATTTCCATGACAATCAGTGTATTATGACTTAGTTCAACTCTTCAATCCGTAATATCCTTGAAAACAATGTAGTAATCTGATCTCTATGAAGTAACTTATTCGCTCAGGTCATTAAAAAAATCATAGATTTTTATAAAACAATACGCACGGTTCCAACCCTTATTCATTTCCTTCATATTTTATAATTAGAATGGTCGGATGTAATTCTTTTTAAATCCCACGGGTATTTTTTAATAATGTTTTTTAACAATTATCATACAATTATTTTAAAAATCGCTCGAGTTTGTGTTTGGTTATGCTTTATACTACTGTAACAGTACGTGAAAAGATAAAGTCATAGTTTACTTCGTCTGCATATGGCGCACATAAATACTTTGCAGTGTTCATTTGTTTTTCGCGAATTTGCATTGTTTAACCCGATTTTGATAGAGGTGCTGCATTTTTCTTTTTGTGTGCTTTCAGAGTGGAATTATAGAGTCGCCTGATAGTTTACTATTCATAATTAATTAGTTTTATGTTAATAAAGAGACTATTGCACTTGTACATGTCCGACGTTTTGGTGGAACTTGGTGGAAATGGTGTGAGTTGGTATCTTTAATAAATAATTTAATAACTAAACAAATTAGTTTTCATAAAATATTTTTTTTGTCCCGCCCTTCTCAAATATAAATCTCTTAAAGTGTTTTGAAGGTATTAGTTCGAAGGTATTAGTTTTTCCTCTTTTGAAGGTATTAGTTCAATTTTCGGAAAGATTGCTGGCGAACGTTTGGAAAATATTACGTACATTCAAAATAAATTAATGGAATAAATAATCAGAAAGATTTCCCCACATCGTTCGAATTTTTGCTTCCAAACCATCGAATCATAAATATTTAGGTCATTGGGTTTTTCCTCAATACGTTTAACTAAACGTAGCCTCTTTCCGCTACACAAGCCGTAGCACAGTTGAATAAGTATCATGTGCATCTTTTAGGAAGTGTAATATTTTATAATAAAAATAATATAATAATAACAGCATTATATAATTAAGGCAGCGAGTATTTATGAATTATGTAGAATAGCTAACTTCAAAACAAAGACCTCTATGGTATATCATAGTTAAAAATTAATAAGCAAATGAGTGAGCATATTCCTTTACAAGCAACGTTGTTACCTTTTATAAGAAATAAGCATTTATGAATTATGTAAAATAGCTGACTTCAAAAACAAAGATCTGTACATCAGGGATAAAAATTACTTAGCGATTGTGTAAGTACAATGTCACCCATTTTATAAAAAAATTAACAGCATTAAGTCATTAAAATACAAGAGACAGCAAGTATTCTTGTTACGTGTGTATGTAATTAAACACAATTGTGTAATCATACTGTTAAACAAAAGTATTGCGTAAAAGCTTTTTACTAAAAGGAAACTTCACAAATAGCCGTTGCAACAACGACAGCGTCACAAATGTGATATTTTCCCATTATCCTTAAAGCTTATCCTTAGCTTTTTTAACAAGTACATTTAAAGACGAATTTTTATGTCATTTTTATGTAGATTGTGAGGTAAATTAAAACATTATTTGAAATACATCGCAATCTTATTTACTTAAAACTATTATCTAAGTAAGACATTTGTAAACATTAATTTATTTATACCTCGAGGAAAATTGGGAAAAAGGAGCTTTACATTGTATATATTAGCATTACCCTGCGTGGAAATTCTGATTATCTATTCCTTTTTGATCAATTGTGACGTTCACATTATTTATTGATATTAATGTTAAAATAGTTAAAATTTATTTTAATATCTGACATTTTTGATACGTACCTTACTGGCCTTGTCAACTGTCAAGCTAAGTAATGCTTGCGCGTTTTCAGTTGCCATTTTGAATATGTACCAATATTCCGTTAACGTAACCATTGTAATATAATGTTGTAATAGATTTAGTTAATATAGTTGTTCTGTTAATGTTATTCTTCAAAAATATTCATGGAAATATCGTTACATTTTCTGTAATTTATTTCTTACAAAATATCACGATAAGTATACTGTTTGATGTGTTTCGTAAAGCTTTGTAACTGCTATAACTCTGTTACAAAACTTTATTTATTTATTTATTCATTTATAGAGATTTTATAATGATTATAATGATGAAAAATCGAGGAAAGAGAGGAAGGGGCAAGGACACAAAGAAAAAGGTTTCAGGAGAGGCAGGACTTTTTCACTCGATCTTTGAAAATATTTTTTCAAAACTTTAGCGTAACTTTCATAATTTAGGAAGCTTAATTTAAAAAATTCCACACAAATATTATTAAAGGTAAGGTTATACGTACTAAAACTTTCAGGATAAATGACTTACGGTATCAAAATCCAAATAGAAGAAATTGAACTATAAGCGAATAGACAGAAAGGTAAAGAGATACGATACTTTTTATGAATATATTTTATATGTACTAAACAAATTCCATAATATCATAAGAGCCCTTATATTTTATAGGCCCCTATATAAAAAATGATCACAGACATAAATAATTACTATAAAATGTATTTCATGTCTCACCAACGAAGTAACTGCTCTCTGGGGATAAGTGAACTTATATTTTTAATGCGTTTTTTCTGTAATACGAAAATTGTGTACCATGTGCGCGTGATAATACGGTAGGTACTAAAACTAAAAGCTAAAATTAATTATAAATTAATAAATGTAAATAAATAATATATATATATATATATATATATATATATATATATATATATATATATATATATAATATTTACATTTGTCGTATTAGATTATATATCTTGCTATTAACTAGTGTTCATAGTTCTTTATTACGTCTCTGACATTTAATCAATATTTAGGATTTTTATCAGTTCATAATTATCTATCTCAAACCCTAGATTTATCTCAGAAAATCATTAGAAGAAAATTACGTGGAAGAGGAATAATATCTTCTCACACCTTTTCATATTAGTTCACGCTGACAGTGCTCGATCTTTCATCGTGATTGGTTTCACCGAATTGCTTGAACCGTCGCTAACAGTGAACAGGACAAGTCATAGTACTAATTCTGTCCCATTTCAGCTGGAATTAAACGTGACATATTCGTCACAGACGTTCGTATGGCCGCCTCGGGAATTAAGTCGTATTAGTCACAGACAAATTTAGTGCTAATCATCTGGTCTCGTCACGCCGCTACGTGTTACAATTTGTTGAAACTTAGCAGGGGCTCAATGCTGTAAACTGCAATTAGGATATGTATAGAAACATACAATTTAGACGGTTTAAAATATATTTGAATATTTAAAGAATGTTTTTTGGATCGGTTTGTATTGTATATATTAAAAAAATCGATCAAGTAGGTTATTAAGAAGAATTGACCAATTTCAGAAATTCCTCTGCCTTTTCGTAAATCGGTTTAAGCACATCACATAAAAGCCACTAGGTAGATTTAGATGATGGTTCCATTGTTATATTCTTAGATATAAAATGAGACACTCACCTTTTTTATTGACTAATCTATTTGCTAGTATGTTTTTCATGAATGTATTTACACTTGCTGAAATATTAGACTTCAGATGGAATTTTCACTCTTGTATTTATTACAGCTAATGATAATAACAAATTTAAAATTAAGATTGCGATGTATTTTAAATAATGTTTTAATTTACCTCACAATCTACATAAAAATGACATAAAAATTCGTGTTTAAATGTACTTGTAGAAAAAGCTAAGGATAAGCTTTAAGGATAATGGGAAAATATCACATTTGTGACGCTGTCGTTGTTGCAAAGGCTATTTGTGAAGTTTCCTTTTAGTAAAAAGCTTTTACGCAATACTTTTGTTTAACAGTATGATTACACAATTGTGTTTAATTACATACACACGTAACAAGAATACTTGCTGTCTTCTTGTTTTTTGATGACTTAATGCTGTTAATTTTTTTATAAAATGGGTGACATTGTAAAGGATTATACTTACACAATCGCTAAGTAATTTTTATCCCTGATGTACAGGTCTTTGTTTTTGAAGTCAGCTATTTTACATAATTCATAAATGCTTATTTCTTATAAAAGGTAACAACGTTGTTTGTAAAGGAATATGCTCACTCATTTGTGTAAGAAAATTTGGAAATAAAGACAAAAAGGTCGATCTAAGCTCAATAAGTTGTAAGAAAAACAAGTGATATAATATATTGAATCAAAACATTTCAAAAAAAGTTTGAGTACAAATGGTTTGATGATAGACATTTCGATTTATTCTAATAGACATTTTGAATTGCAGCGATCATGTTATAACCATATCACGTGAATACATCTCTTTATGGTTTTTACGTTGAAAGAGTGAATAGAAAATATGTCGTATTGGTGTATATAATGTTAACACTTAAATTAGTTACAAAAATCTGTCATTGGGAACAGAAGATTTGTTTGCAACCTAAAATAATTTGGAGAGATATGTTGCGAATAAATTGTACAAACGAAACGAAAAAGCATGGTTTTCAAAGTATAAAAGTAAAAATTAAAATATGAGATCATTAACAGAATTGATTTCAAGTTCATTAATAGAATTTATTCAATCAATGTACATATTATAAAATAAAGTATCCCGTCTTTCTTCATGTATACTATTTTATCACGTATACTATTCTTTCTGCACGTATACTATTTTATACTATTTTATCACGTATACTATTTTATCACGTATACTTTCTGCACGTATACTATTTTATCACGTATACCTTCTGCACGTATACTATTTTATCACGTATACTATTTTATCACGTATACTATTTTATACTATTTTATCACGTATACTTTCTGCACGTATACTATTTTATCTCGTATACTATTTTATACTATTTTATCACGTATACTTTCTGCACGTATACTATTTTTTCACGTATACTATTTTATACTATTTTATCACGTATACTTTCTGCACGAATACTATTTTATACTATTTTATCACGTATACTTTCTGCACGTATACTATTTTATCACGTATACTATTTTATACTATTTTATCACGTATACTTTCTGCACGTATACTATTTTATACTATTTTATCACGTGTACGTGCAGAAAGTATCTGCACGTATACTATTTTATCAGTAATTACTGAAGGAATTTTGTTGTGATTTTCATTAGCGAATAGATTGATTCACGAGAAAGGTTTAAATAAACTAATATTTTGTGTGAATTGCCTAATCTATGATGACGAAGGCCGATGGAGTCGAAAAAAAGCAATTGTCGGAGAAGTATCCTAAGTGTGTATTCCTCAAATCGTGGGAGATACGGAGACATGGAAACAATGTATGACAATGTTCTTTTAAAAAAACCCATAATAAAATCTCCGATTGAACATGTGTATATATATTACATAAATTTCATAATAAACGTTTTTCTGTCTAAAAAAACATTTATCAACTCAATTTTTTCGAGTTCATTGAGAAAAATTATCCTAATTTCTGTAAAATTAAATTTCATAGTGATTATATAAAGTTAATTAATGAAACAAGTAATCATTTTAAAAATTGTAGGAAAAGAAGTATTTATTTACGGAGTATAAATTTTAAACATTGTATAAACATGGCATTATATTTTTTATAAAAAAAATTATTCTATATAAAATCAGAAGATGAATATTATTCCCGTTCGTAATTATTACGTTTAAATAAATATTATTAATAATATTTATAAATATTATTAAAAATTGATATTTTTTATTTCATTTTTTTTAGTAACTCATTTTCAAGTAACTCATATTGTATATACATTATTGAGCTGTAAATCAGTAGAAGTATAGGGTATAGTACCATTAATGTGATCTTAACTGAACGATGTTAATCTAAAATTTAAAAAGTTGAGAATAATAGCTAGAAGATACAAAGCGGAAAAATTTGTGGGTTTCTTAAAATTAGTCTTTAAAATTTGGCATTCAGTTTTAAATAGTATTTTCGACTTAAAAATCTGATACTTTAGGATAGATTAAAAATTATTATAATTTACTAAATAGCATAATTAAGACAATTATACCCGGGTAAAATACAGTTCGGACACAGGTAATTTCATTAATAAATATTCGACAATGAATAATTACACAGTTAAACAGGAAAATTTTGTTTGTTTCTTAAAATTAGTTTGTCTAAAATAATTTTGTTTGTCTCTAGAATCAGGCATTCACTTTTAAATGGTATTTTTGACTTATGAAGCTGATATTTTGGAAAAGATTATAAATTATATACAAATATATTATAATTTACAAAAATATCATAATTAAGACAATTATACCCAGATAAAACACAGCTCGTACACAGGTGATTTGATTAATAAATATTGACCAATCAATAATTAAGTAGTTAATTATATATTTCTTATTACAGACTATTTAGCTAAGAAGATATAAGCGCTCAAATGATGATCTAATTTTCACGTAGAACTGTAGTTTTCCCGCCGTTTAATGCCGGGAAAAATACAGTTCTATGTGAAAATTACATCAAACAAAGTTAACATATGATTCGAGTAGTTTTAACACATTCTAAAACGTAATGAAACATTTTCTTTATCAGTACTTGAAAATTTAATTACAGCATATAAATGGTGCAACATTTCAACTAACTCAAATGCATGATGCATTTGAATGACATCAATATCGACCGGTCATCAGCGGACACTTGTTAAGGTCGCCGATTGAAATGTGGAGTGTCCTGCGGTGACATATAGTGGTACTTCACTTGACACGCTGTCATTACGGACTGGATGTTGAGTACGATCACGTTTGTGATGTGCTTTGCAAACTTAGTGCATACATCTATTGAATGCATTGTCTCTCATAGGCCTTAAACAGTTTCAAAAAGTGCAATTATCTTTGTATTACTCATTCTTAGAATCAGCGTGTGAGTCAATATGTATATGGTTAGGTGCAAATTATACAAAAAGAATAAATAAACAATCCGTACGCTAAAGAGCACGGCTATACGTCACGTTTCATCCTTATTATTCTCAAGCAATTCTCGTACGTAATTTTGTTTTCATTCTGCGTCGTAATAAGTTCTTGCACGCAGGTTACACCTCGCGTTATCTGGCTACCGGTTGAGCGGTAATGGCGAAGTGTAACAACGATATACGTACCGCTGGTTGTAATTAGGCAAGCGGTAGTGCAGTATTCGCGGGCAGCGATAAAACTCGCTTAGCGACAGTTGTAACTTGGGGCTCGACTTTCGACGTTCTGATAAAGCGATTGTGTACAGTGATGTAAAAAAAATAAAGAATGAGCTGCGTAAAAACAAAAATAACAAATACAAATATAAAAGAACAGGTAAATGCGAGGCTAGCTCGCGCATCGGGGGATTCGTACGTCGATTGGAGTAAATTAAATGATGTAATAAATAATATGGACTGCAAACATATAATAACTAATATGGATATATATATATATATATATATATATATATATATATATATATATATATATATATATATATATATATATATTCTATTATATATATAAATATATATTTATTATTTCGGAGAATATAATATTATGTATATAATATTATATTCTCCGAAACTATGGAGTATAGAAACATAGTTACAGTTTTCCAACTGAGTTAGCTACGTAGGCTTCTAAATACTTTGTTTTTTCGTAATATTAAATTCAGTAGTTTCGGAAAAAAGTGTAAAAACATTTTCTTGATATTTTTAATAAAAGATATTTTTAAAAATATGTTCTTAAGACCCTTGTAACTACCCCTTGTAAACTGTTTTCCACATTATATATGAAGTTTTGAGAATTATTTTTCGAATTCTTACATAATTTCCCCTCTACACTTTTCATATAAATATTTTAAGTGTCCATTCATATGTATGTGGACCAATATGCTTTATTACTGTGTAAAAGTTCAAACTTCTACATAAAGCGGTTTATGTGAAAATTTGACAGACGGGCAGATGGATCACCAGAAGGGTTAAATTAAATAATACAACGTCTATACTTTTCCATTTATATGATCAATTTGCCACATTTGTTAATAAATACCATAAGGGTTAAATTAAATAATACAACGTCTATACTTTTCCATTTGTATGATCAATTTGCCACATTGGTTAATAAATACCAGAAGGGTTAAATTAAATAATACAACGTCTATACTTTTCCATTTATGTGATCAATTTGCCCCATTTGTTAATAAATACCAGAAGGGTTAAATTAAATAACACAATGTCTATACTTTTCCATTTTTATGATCAATTTGTCAAATTTATTAATAAATACCAGAAGGGTTAAATTAAATAATACAACGTCTATACTTTTCCATTTATATGATCAATTTGCCACATTTGTTAATAAATACCAGAAGGGTTAAATTAAATAACACAATGTCTATACTTTTCCAATTATATGATCAATTTGCCACATTTGTTAATAAATACCAGAAGGGTTAAATTAAATAATAAAATGTCTATACTTTTCCCTTTATATGATCGATTTGCCACATTTGTTAATAAATACCAGAAGGGTTAAATTAAATAACACAATGTCTATACTTTTCCAATTATATGATCAATTTGCCACATTTGTTAATAAATACCAGAAGGGTTAAATTAAATAATACAACGTCTATACTTTTCCATTTATATGATCGATTTGCCACATTTGTTAATAAATACCAGAAGGGTTAAATTAAATAACACAATGTCTATACTTTTCCAATTATATGATCAATTTGCCACATTTGTTAATAAATACCAGAAGGGTTAAATTAAATAATACAACGTCTATACTTTTCCATTTGTATGATCAATTTGCCACATTTGTTAATAAATACCAGAAGGGTTAAATTAAATAATACAACGTCTATACTTTTCCATTTGTATGATCAATTTGCCACATTTGTTAATAAATACCAGAAGGGTTAAATTAAATAATACAACGTCTATACTTTTCCATTTGTATGATCAATTTGCCACATTGGTTAATAAATACCAGAAGGGTTAAATTAAATAATACAACGTCTATACTTTTCCATTTATGTGATCAATTTGCCCCATTTGTTAATAAATACCAGAAGGGTTAAATTAAATAACACAATGTCTATACTTTTCCATTTTTATGATCAATTTGTCACATTTATTAATAAATACCAGAAGGGTTAAATTAAATAATACAACGTCTATACTTTTCCATTTATATGATCAATTTGCCACATTTGTTAATAAATACCAGAAGGGTTAAATTAAATAACACAATGTCTATACTTTTCCAATTATATGATCAATTTGCCACATTTGTTAATAAATACCAGAAGGGTTAAATTAAATAATAAAATGTCTATACTTTTCCCTTTATATGATCGATTTGCCACATTTGTTAATAAATACCAGAAGGGTTAAATTAAATAACACAATGTCTATACTTTTCCAATTATATGATCAATTTGCCACATTTGTTAATAAATACCAGAAGGGTTAAATTAAATAATACAACGTCTATACTTTTCCATTTATATGATCGATTTGCCACATTTGTTAATAAATACCAGAAGGGTTAAATTAAATAACACAATGTCTATACTTTTCCAATTATATGATCAATTTGCCACATTTGTTAATAAATACCAGAAGGGTTAAATTAAATAATACAACGTCTATACTTTTCCATTTGTATGATCAATTTGCCACATTTGTTAATAAATACCAGAAGGGTTAAATTAAATAATACAACGTCTATACTTTTCCATTTGTATGATCAATTTGCCACATTTGTTAATAAATACCAGAAGGGTTAAATTAAATAATACAACGTCTATACTTTTCCATTTATATGATCAATTTGCCACATTTGTTAATAAATACCAGAAGGGTTAAATTAAATAACACAATGTCTATACTTTTCCATTTATATGATCAATTTGCCACATTTGTTAATAAATACCAGAAGGGTTAAATTAAATAATACAACGTCTATACTTTTCCATTTGTATGATCAATTTGCCACATTTGTTAATAAATACCAGAAGGGTTAAATTAAATAATACAACGTCTATACTTTTCCATTTATATGATCAATTTGCCACATTTGTTAATAAATACCAGAAGGGTTAAATTAAATAATACAACGTCTATACTTTTCCATTTATATGATCGATTTGCCACATTTGTTAATAAATACCAGAAGGGTTAAATTAAATAACACAATGTCTATACTTTTCCAATTATATGATCAATTTGCCACATTTGTTAATAAATACCAGAAGGGTTAAATTAAATAATACAACGTCTATACTTTTCCATTTGTATGATCAA
Source organism: Druceiella hillmani (assembly GCA_039881145.1). NCBI lineage: Eukaryota > Metazoa > Arthropoda > Insecta > Lepidoptera > Hepialidae > Druceiella > Druceiella hillmani. The sequence goes on along the minus strand of JAYKKI010000069.1, from coordinate 5,227,995 downwards.
TTTGCCACATTTGTTAATAAATACCAGAAGGGTTAAATTAAATAATACAACGTCTATACTTTTCCATTTGTATGATCAATTTGCCACATTTGTTAATAAATACCAGAAGGGTTAAATTAAATAATACAACGTCTATACTTTTCCATTTGTATGATCAATTTGCCACATTTGTTAATAAATACCAGAAGGGTTAAATTAAATAATACAACGTCTATACTTTTCCATTTATATGATCAATTTGCCACATTTGTTAATAAATACCAGAAGGGTTAAATTAAATAATACAACATCTATACTTTTCCATTTATATGATCAATTTGCCACATTTGTTAATAAATACCAGAAGGGTTAAATTAAATAACACAATGTCTATACTTTTCCATTTACATGAGTTGAACGCTTACAATGAATTCATATGTTTAATTTGTAAATAAAATACCCCATGTATTCTATTTACATATACATATATCTACAGAAACATATTACATATATATATACATAAACAATAAAGAGCTATGTAAAAAAAATGTTTTTATATAAAGATGTTTTTATAATACATAGACGTTTTTTACCTAAAATATCCAAAGTCAAAAAGTTGTTTATTAAATTTAACAAAAAAATTGCACACACTCGTAGTATATGAAGTATCTGTAAAATCGGTTTAATAATTTTGAATTTGTGTTGACACACTTACTTAGATAATATGATTTTTATTTTTGTAGGAATTTGAAAAAAAAATTAAATTTCATACAATGATGAGAATGCGAAAAATTGAAATTATTATAATTTATAAGACATATAATGAGATTAAGTCTTTAGATAATCCCAAATTACCTAGGACTAGAAAAGACTTAAACCGGGCTTGAAAGTGTTAAAAACCATAATATTCAACAGAAAAGATACAGTGTTTTATATGCCAAACACGCACCTCTATCCTTTCCAGTTATGATCCATATTCAATAACGTAGTCGTATTTTGTATAACAAACTGCCCAATATTCGACTTCTGAATTCTTTCATAGTTTCTCTTGTAGCACTAGTTGGATATTTGTTCCGCTTTGTTATGTACTTCGTAAACAAATTTCTTTTTCCACAACACCTCTTTTATAATAGATCAAAAGCCTCTTTTCTCCATCCGACTATACCTCGCACACCCGCTCGGAAAAGCGGCGCGTCTGGGCGGAAATGCCGCCCCTCGTAGATAGCACAATCAATTGACTTTGTTTATTAATTGGATGATTATGCAGCGCTGTTTGTGGGTTTTGGCTCAGCGTCACGGATGAAACAAGTTGATAAGGGTAAAATTTACTTTTGCCAGTCGACAGTATTTTTGCTGTCGGAAAAAGTGGAATTGAAACTTTATTGTGTTTCAGTAACATATTTAAAACATATATTATTTGAATAATTCTAAAATGGACTTATATTTAATTTTGTAGACTGCTGTGGAAATTATAATAATAATTACCCAACATAGTAAATTAAATGACTCATCACTACATAGTATAGAACAAAGTCTCTGTCTATCTGTCTATTAGTCTGAATTTGATCATCTCAAAAATTGCTGCATGAATTTTCATGAGGTTTTTACCAATGGATGGAGCGAATCACGAGGTAAGTTCAGATGTATCATTTATGAAACTTTTCTGTAATTTGGCTGAACCATGATATAAATTGTCGAATAAGTCGGAAAAAAGTATGATCTCTGAAAGCTTGACGGGTATGGACAGCGAAAATGATTAGAATATCGAAGGTCGTATATTAGTTTTGAATGACAGTGCTGTCTGTAATTATATAATACAGACAACACTGTCATTCAATCATATATAAGAATAAATAAAGGACAGGCATGGGCTAATTAAATATCTTATGAGCTGAGACTTGATTGTTATGGGCTGCGTAAATCGCAGAATATCGAAGGTAGCACATTTGTTTTGTATGACAGTTATTTGTATGACATATATATACATATATACATTTAGGTTAGCACATACTTGATACATATAGATATTTGTTTTATAAGATATTGTTGTTGTCTGCCATTTCTTTAGCGGTTAGCATTTGGAATGACAGTAAATAAACCACAAGGCCAGATGCTGGAATTGATCTCAGCATTCAATGTTTTTCACACGGCCAATTGTACGTTGCCATGTCACGTGTGACATCAAAACATAATATGTGTGCTTTTGCACCTAATCTGGCGAAAATACTAGAATTATTTCAGATTTTGTCTACAAAATCCTAATAACTAAATAGAGAATCCACACGAATAAAAAGCTAGTAATAGATACTTTTAAACTACCTCTAAATATAAAGTTAGCCCAAAAATGTTTTTTGCTTTTGTGGTCTACTTATTGTCTGCCAAAAATGTTTTTTTCTGTTTTCTGTTACTTAAAAAAGCCTTTGCAAACATGAGTCTGTTATGCGGCTTTTTTTCGTGTATTGCACCATGATAATTGGAAAACAAGATACATCTTTTGATTGTTAATTCTCTTGGAATAATTGTTTTATGATTAATATTATTGTACACTTCACTTTTTAGGTGACATTTAGTCATTATTACGCTGTTTTATGAATAAAAAGAGTTAGAAAATCAGTCGTGTTTTGATCTAACCTACAAGCTCTACGCAACAATCAGATACACTTATTACTTCATTACATCAGACAAATGATCCGAATGTAGACATTTAATGCTGCACCAAAGGTATATAATTCATGTGGGTTTTGTGTAAATTGACCAATCTATGGCAATAAACACGGATTAAGTCGGAAAAATCCATACATCTCAGAATTTTCCTTTCCATCATTTACCAGTGCGAAGCTGGAGTAGGTCGTTTATTCCTGCATAATAAAATTTTAGGGTAGAAAAAAATAAGTTATTGTAACAAATTTATGTATAAGCAATTTGTTTAGAAATGTTTTACAGTCCAATTCAGACTGTTATTTCAGCTACTTTTTCACACTCTTATAATTTTATGTATCCTTTACGACATCATGTTTTTTACGACATCACGACATCATGGTTCAAGAAAAGTAATAAGAAACCTGTTAAGTACGAGTAAAACTCGTACGATGAGAGTTCCATAAGCACTTAAATACATATAAATATTCAGGCTTACATAATATTTCTATTGAACTATTTACAAATATTAATATTTTTCACCATCTAAATATATTACGTTTATACCTTTTACAGACGTAAAAATATCGCCAATTCCTCAAAAATTATCTGATTAGATTTATTGGTAATTTTTCGCAAAATTTTGAGAAAACTTCTAGTAATGCCTTTTTCATAATTTTTACTTTAGCAGTCTCGAATATGGGGAAGTTAACGTTTTAGTGAATATCTCAGAGTTTTCTTATGACAAATTCCAAAAAAAATATCTTTGGAACACTTACATAAAGTGATTTCCATAAAAAATATGTAGACATTTCTATAATAATATTTTTAGCGTATTAACTATTTAGTCATATACTGAATAATATGTTTTATCATTTTTATTCTTTATTCAAGTACACCTAATGATTTTTTTTGAAAAATGAGAGTGAAAGACGGATGGAGAACATTTTAGTGATTTTATAAAGTTTCCTTTTGGTGATTTTAATGTACGAAATCGAAAAAACGATACAGATTTTGAAAAAACACATCTCTTTCATAGTACCTAAATAACTTATTAGACGTGTAGTGAACGTAAATAAGCTATGAGATTATGATATAGTTAATGTAACGAATATAGCTTTATACATTTCTTCTACGTTAAAAAGAACTTATAAACTGACGTATTTATTTTACCGCTGCACGAGCTGGGTTAATTACCAATAAGAAAGGCACTTCACGACCGCCATTCATCATTCTTTTATAATTGGAACCTATGAAATAATATTAATTTCTAATTCATCATATTTAACGAAATAATCAGATATAAAGTGAAATATGCCTTCAGTCATTAATATGGCTAACATGGCACTTTACGTGTTTACGGTAAGGTCATATGCATGCGTCACGTAAATAAAAAAAAACAATGACCAAAATAAAAAAAAGATTTAACGACATGTTGATGCAAAAAGGCTTACGATATACGAATGCCAACGGCTCACGTGACCTAATCGGCTGCTTACCAAAATTTAATAAGCCAAATTATAAACGCGGCGCTCTGCATTAATTTTCCGAGAAAATATATTCAGTCACGTGAAAATATAATTCATTAACCGTAAAAGTTCACCGAGCGAACACTTGGAGTTTTTTTCCGTGGCAAGTGGACGAGAAAAATTATAATACGTTGTAGTCACGATTCGCGCCGGAAGTAAAGCGAGCGGATTACTTGTTAATATTTTGATTAACGTTTAGTGCTTTGGTGAGTTTTGGGGAGTTATTTTGGTGAGTTTATTTCGGCAAACCGATTATAAGGAGGATAAGGCCTTAATTCTGGTAGGGATACTGGAGCGATTCTCTGCCTAGTCGCGCTGGGTGTAGTTAAAATGTAAATGTTTTTTTTGTACTCGGTTTGGAAGTTTGCGTGTATACTTGGTATCATGTATGTCCGTAACGTAGTTGTATACATACAATTAATTAAGTTTTATTAAAGAAACATGCGGTGGACGAAATATACGCACGCGACACTACAATGATTACATAGTACTGGAATGTTTTTGAAACGACTTTCAAAGAACTTGAAGAATAATTTATATTATTAACTAAGTATCTAGTATAATATATTTGTTGTAATTGCCTAGATTTTTCATTTAATTAGATTGTGGTATTTACATTAATAGAAACCAAATAGTTCTGAAAAACTATCATAACCTCGAACTTAAAATTTAGTCCAAAAGTTGAATGGGAAACGTGGCTCCCAGGGTATCCGATAATTTTATTACACCCCCATATATATATATATATATATATATATATATATATATATATATGGCTGTGTGTATCCTAAATCAGTCTCGGTATCTTGCACATCGACAAGTTGTAATATGAAAATTTAAGTAGTTGGTGATTCAGTGTATTGAAATACATTATATAGCAGATTAGTGAAGTGTTGGGTTATACACATTTGTCTGTACTTATTTACATTATTTTTAAGATATATAGATTCGTGATGGCTAAAAAACTACATTTTTGTTTCTATGACTCAAAATATTATAGTTAAACGTAATTTAAACTTTTCTTTTTTATTTTTTGTTTTAATACAGAATAGTTGCAACATTAATGAAAAATTATATATACATAAGCGTCTAGGTTAACAAGATACAACCTACAATCAATAAACATCCATACAACCAAACATTTAACCATCTTTATGAAAAACCATTTTTTGTCCGAGCTGGAAAACTTTAAACCTGACAGCAGGAAGAGAGCTAGCACTAAAAACACACTTTTCTCGACAGTGTCTTGTCAAGATTTGTAATTAATATTTTTTTTAATTTTCGTTGTCTTGTTTTTCACTTACTTATTTTTTTTGTAGTGTGTTTCCTCCTTTTTCCTTAACGAGTGTATTTTATAATTTTTAAATTGTATGATAGATTAACTTTATAAAAATCCTTTATAGTTTTTCACGTTACTAAATTCTTATATTTTGATTAGACGAAAAATTGCTCATGCAGCAACAAATTTCCCAAATGTATATTTAAATTTAAGTATAAATTAAAGTTTAAACTAAAAAAATAAAATATTTAAATGAGTTTGTACATCAGAATCGAGTAGAGTTCGAAACAATATTTTCTTCGATTTGCGTTTGTCTGTCTATTTATTAGAGCATAGTGCATAAATATAGAACACATTTTTAATATAATTTTCATTTAAATAATGCTTGAGGTTCAGATTGAAACCTTCTTATCATGATTTAATATTTTGTAGAGAGCTTAAATTCATTTATCAGCATTCACTCAGAGCCGGATACGTGTCCTTAACAACTATCAGAAGTATTCAGTTTCAAATTCAATCCAAATTATAAGTTACTTATATCTAGATCAAGAGTGCACTTGAAATCAAAATATTAGCGCCAAAGAAAACCTACGCGACATTAAAGAAAAACCAACGGGAGTGAAACATCATTCAATTGCGTTTATTGTAATCAAAATATAGTATAATTTAAAAAACAATATTGAAATTATGACGTTAGCCATACTTATAATAAAAATGGCTATATTCTATTAAAAACTATATTAAAAACTCGCATTGTGGGCTTCATACAGTTTATAATTGTTTACTTATCATAAAGTCATTATTAGCATAAGCTTCCTAGCATATAAGTATTTCAAGATATCTATTATGACTAAGTAGAGAAGAAATTAATGTTATCGAGAATATCTCAACAATTAGGATTATAGGAAAACTATAACAATGATACAATCATTGTTATAGTTTTCCTATAACCATACTAGGTCTATGGCAATAAAATAGGTTAGGTTTAGGCCCCGCAGATCGTTATTTTTCAAGAAAAAAAAGATTAAAAAAGGGAAATTTTGCTTTCACCATATTTTCCACCACGCGGGGTACGTTCGTACTTAAAATATAATCGTACTGTTGTTTCCTATACATCTCGTTCTTTCTTTTCCTGATTTATAATTTTTTTGCAAATATTTAGCATTATACATACATGGTCCTTTATTTTTCTTTCGGAAATTGTTATCAATTATATATTAGCTAAACCTCTTGTAGTGTTTATCTGGAAGCATCTGAAAGCATCTGGAGTGCATCTGGAAAAAGTTTGTTTTAATTCCTTAGCTACGGTTTACTGGAAGAGTTTTGTGTATGTATTTATTAGGGTAGAGAGAAAAAAATGTACAGTTTTTTTTAATTATTATTTCCCCTTTTTTGAATGATCGAATACTTACAAAAGGTCACTTAACGGTATGATTTGATAATCAAGAAAATGTTTGTGGTCTAATGTCATATTTATAAGTAGGGAAAGTTCGGATGTTTGTTACCCAATAACTCTGCAATTAAGTAACGAATCACTATCAAATTTAGAGTATCTATATTTCTTGTAACAGAGTAATCATAAACTATGTGCTATCAGCGGATTCCAACATATTGAATATTAATACCACTAAAGTATGTTTGGAGGTTTGTTACTCAATCAAGTACGGGAGATTTTCATAAAATTTGACATGGTGATAGCTCATGATCCAAACTAGCATACTGATCTACTTTCAATTCAAGAAATAACATTATTTCAGCAGAATGAAACTCGATGTGATTTTTTTCAGAAATACAGTTTTAGTACTGCAGTACATCAATGGATGGTACGTTTATATACCATAGATTTTAGATTATTTGTAGATATGTGTTTATACTGGTGATATTAAGACAAATCCTAATATCCTAATATAAAGTCCACACGAATAAAAAGAGATGCCGCGAATAAACAGCTAATAATAGATATTTTTAAGCTATACCAAAATGGTTTTTCTTCGAGCTAAACCAAAAATGGCCTACTTATTGTATGCAAAAAAATGTTTTTTTCTGTTTTCTTTTACTTAAAAAACCGCTCTACAGACGTCAGTCTGTAATGCGATTTTTTTCATGTATTGCATTCAATTATCAATTGGAAAAAATTATTGTCAATTATAGTCACTCCACCATATTTTATACTCATATGTATGTGTTATATTAAAGCAACGGTTATCTCGTGTGTATGTATTACATTAAAAAAACTGTTAACTTGTATGTATATGTTACATTAAAAAACGGTTAACTTGTACGTATGTGTTAAATTAAAAAAAAACAAGGTTAAATCGTATGTGTATTATATTAAAAAAACGATTAACTCGTATGTATGTGTTACATTAAAAACGGTTACTTTGTGTGTATGAGTTCCGTTGAAAAAAGGATAATTAACGGTTATATTCGCATGAGCGCGTTACCTTAAACAAGGAAAGAACTTGCAAATTTATTTAAATTGTTGATAAACTAAAATAAGTTTATTTGAAAGTTCTGATTAAATTCCATTCAAACGGAAACATAATTTCCAGATGTATTGTAAATAAATGTCTTGGGGCGCATTGCACAATTTGTATCCGATCATTTTGCAAATAGGATTTAAATGCAAAATATTTAGCTTCGTCGCCAATAAAATGAAATAAAAATATTTACAATTAGCTACTTTGCTCGCATTTTAAACGGGAAAAATTCTGCTATGTAATACGTTTACAGGAGGAAAGCCAGAAAGCGATGGTACCGCAATTGCTAATATATGAATATAGCATGCGTTATTAAATTAGAAACACTTATACAAAATAAAATAAATACCACCATCTAGTGTAGAGTTATGAAACTATACATTTATGTAACTAATCGACTTACAAAATTGTACATACATGGATGACTTTACTTTAGAAACTGTGGATTATAAAATACGGATGGATAAATATAAGACATGAAATGTTTCACCACGAAAACTAAAATGAAATAAATAAATAGATTAACGTCACTTTGACGTTTATTCCTTACCAACATAAAGTGCTACCAAAAACAACGAACAAAATACCGGCTCAACCTTAAACTGCCGGCCTCGCCGTGACACAAACGCACCAGAAGAACGTAATATCGGTGATAAACGTCCAGCACTTTAGCAGCCGACGGGCAACGACAAGATAGCGCTCGCGTGATCGATGCCACCGCTGAAGCCAGCCACTTCTTCCCCGCTTCTTCTCGTCTGCTTCCCTGCGCGCGACGTCTCTATTTAAAGTCCCATTCGACGCACGTGATGCCTATTTAAATAATGACGCCAACCATTCAGCGTGCAGAGGTCTCTCGGCTGACGGATGGAACTTGGCGCGTCGATAAGTGAGAGTATATCGAGAGGGATGGCTGAAAGTAGATTCGTCTAAGTGCACGGTGTTAAATTGAGTTATATAAAGCGTAAATAAAGTAGTGAGACCGGAGTCGCTTTTTGTTGCCATTTATTGCTTGCGGTCGAGACAACGTGTAGATGCTTCGCACGCTATATCCGCTTATATATACGTACTCAACTGTATAGTTACGGTTGCTAAGATGGCGTGAGTTGCATACATGTTTATTTACATGTGTGGTTATGACGAGGGAAAGAAGACGGACATAAGTTGGTTGGACTCAAGCGTTACAAGAATAAACATGCCACTTTTATATGAAACAAATTTTATTTAAATCATCAATTAAGAAAATGAGAAATCCTGAATTTTTATGAAAAGTCATGATATTTTTCCTAATAGTTTATAAAAGCTATTGTTGTGGAACTTTTTGAATCGACAAGATGAAACAAAGTCCAAGTTATGTCCTGTTCTATCTTCTTTGCACAGATGTAACATACTAACCAATGAAGCTTGTAGGCCTGAGTGGATCAACGAAAAAAATTCCCATAAAACACAAAAAGAAAGGAAAAAAGCTTTCATTTTGATTACATAGAATATATATGAATATAAATAAACAGTTTGTTTTTAATTAATTTTGGCAATCGTCACAGTGACACTAAAAGTTAACCTAAATTGAAACAGCTAGACTAAAAGTTAACCTAAAGTGTACTTACATTATAACGATGATTTTTTATCCCATATTTTTTTTGAGAAATTTACTATACTTAAAAAAAGGTTAACTCTATACTTAACAAAAACTTACACTATACTTATAAAAATGTTAAAAGTTAACCTAAAGTGTCTTGTAATTAATTATATACTATTAGATTCGACTAATAATCTTGCTGATTCCAAAACTTCAAAATCTAATTAAAATCATTATATATCCATATATATCTAAATATTATTTAAAAGTTAATATTAGTTATAATAAATCTGAATACCAAATAATGTAGACAAATCTGTGCAGTTAAACAGAAGTTTTACAAATCCAACTGGCCCCAGTCTCTTTTCAATTCACCCTCGGGAGTGTATGTTACTCAAACTTTTTCAGAATCGAAATTTAACGCGAAAAGTTGGATATAAAATGCCGACTCGAGGAGTTGTAGTTAAAGAGTAATTAGGGAAGATACGCTCCAATTTAATTACCATTGGCGAAATATCCCGGGGTGAGCGGTGCTTGGAGATGGCGCATCCTTGGCATAAGCGGGGAGAATTATTTGTGCTACTTAGATTGAAATTAACCAGTCCCTTAAGATGTTACCTTGGCAACGATAGCTTTTGTCGATATAAAAAATAAAATAACACTCCCTTTATCGCTTTTCGAGCGGTGTTAATCGGCTTACCGACAAAATAACATTTTCAAGCTAATAAGATAATTGTATTTAGTAACTCGAGATAATTTTAGCATCAATACAAAACAAAAACAATTTTCTCAAGGATACAGAAGGATCGATATTTTAGAAACTCGCTTAATTATATAATATATGTCTATAGCGACTGATCGATATCGATTTTTACCTAAATAGAAAGAAGTTAAATGAAGGATATACTGATTTTAGTTTTATATATTTATATATGTATATATACACAAATGTATGTGGATATAGCCGCACTTTCAGAATTAAGGATACTTAACTCAAAATAATATGAAGATGAGATAGTATAATATGATGATCCAGGAAATATACAGGTGTCCGGGAATAGATGTAGGATAAAGAAAGACGCTATTCGTTGGTCATAAAGTAATAAATTGTAGTAATAAAATGTAAAACACGCCTTTTTTCTAATTGAGTGCAAAAAAATATTGCACATAACTCTTTTTAACACACCTAACACTAGCCAGGAGTGCGGTGTTTACCCTCAGTGGCGATGTCTTCGAAGCTGTTCGTCGGTTATTCCCACGAGTGGCGCAGAACAATGTGCGCAAGTATCATGTGACGAAAAATATGACAAATAATTATGAATATTATTTTCAATTAGTAGAAAAAAAGTCATCTTAAAAATTTTATTTCAACGATAATATAACGATTTTGCAATCAAGGAATAACGTCTTTCTTTGTCCGACACTTATTCACGGACACCGTGTGAATTTTGTTCGCACAAAAATTTTTCTCTGTGTTACTATAGATAGTATATTGTAATAGGTAGTAGGTAGGTTACTATTTAATGTCTATAGGTGTTACCATGGATACAGTATACTATCTATAGGTGTTGTTATAGTTAGAATACAATTCAAATTTCAGAATTGGCGCGGATACTTAGTTCAAGAAAATCGGATTCTTAACAAATGTGGAAATTGCAAGAATTGTTTAATATGTATTTTTATAATATAATGTCATACGGCATGTTGTTGTGAGGTGGGGCTGCGATGTTGAATCCATTTTGCAAAAGAGTGCCATTCGCTCAATGTATAAATCAAGTTCACGAGATTCGCTCAGAGACTTAGAATATTTCATATACTCATGTTCCCTTCACAATACATTTTTTTTTAAATTTATGTATGTGAGAAAGATACTGATTGAAAAATCATTATATATATACCAAACTTAAATTTATAACTTGTTTATTTTTTGAATATTGAATATATTTGGCGTTAATTTTGTAGAAATTCATTATTCACAATTCAATGAAACTACCTGATGTAGTATTATTTCTACTTTCTTTAATTTCTTTACCACGACCTAGGTTTCGTTGTATTACAACATCCCACCTGAAGATGTTGTAATACAACGAAACCTAGGTCGTGGTAAAGAAATTAAAGAAAGTAGAAATATTACTACATCACGTAGTTTCATTGAATTGTTTATTTTTCTAAATTTTATACTCTGGAATTACTTTCCCGTAAAAATTACAATACTAGAAATAAAAATAAACTGGATATTCTCAACTTCACACTCGCGAAGGTTCATAAAAGAATTAGAAGAGTTCATTTGTGGGGCAAAGTATTTCGTATTTCTAGTATTGTAATTTTTACGGGAAAGTAATCCCAGAGTATAAAATTTAGAAAAATAAACAATTCAATGAAACTACGTGATGTAGTATTATTTCTACTTTCTTTAAGTTCTGTACCACGACCTAGATTTCGTTGTATTACATCTTCAGGTGGGCTGATAGCAAAGATAAGAGATATTTGCTAAAAGCCTACTCTATTTAAACAAGGCAAGCAAAAAGACGAATTGTCCCATTCCTTACATGCTGATACGGCGTCATCTCATCACATCGCAAGAGGTCTACCTTCATGAGAAACTCTACGTATCTATATTGGCAAACTTCCACCCTGTATATAAATAAGCATAATGTTTGTAAATTATTCCTCAAATTTCGCTGTGCTGTTTGTAACTATAATTAGCTAGAAGCGCATTTGTAATGTAACATTACGTTTTTTGTGCAAAAAAGCCTAAGAAGTCATTAACAATTGACTATATTAACAAGCAACAGCTCTGTTTTCTTATTAAGGGTGTTGTAGTAATTAGGAAATTAGCTGGCAGCATATATGTGTATGGCATACGAAAAAAATGTAAGGGTAAAAAAGACTGTCAGGTAGAGATAATAGAGAAAAAATCATTTAGGGGACAGTAAATAGACTAGTAGAGAAAATACAGTAATTGAAAAAAAATCCACATATATATTGGAGTATCGTTTGACATGTTTAACTATAAGAATTTCAAAAATATTTTTTCAAAATTTAAGTGGAACATCTCTATAGAGATATAATATTTATAAGACATAAAATTTACATAAAATCTTTTAAAATTTTAGATAGTGTAACTACAGAGATATACTGACATGCTAAAAATATATTTATTATTTTCGAAATCATTGTACCTAAAATTATAAAAAGTCAGAAGAAATGTTTAGAAGCGAATGGAAAATTACAGGAAAATTCTAATGATTTTATATGCCACAGTTTTTTATATGCCACAGTAATAAATATTTAAAAGAACTGTGACATAAATAAATATTGAACTTGTTTTTTCTGTCTAACCAGTAAGGACTTCAGTGTAAGCCAAGTTTGTTATTGAACATAATACGTAAACTCCTTAATTATATCACCTTCCAAATGTTTTTCTTAAACTTCTTAATTTTTCTTTTGTCACTAATTAAGCAGAAGAAATATTGCGATATTATTAAAAAAGAGTTAGCGTTTTGATGTTTTAACGCTGTTTCTGATCTAGCCAATGGTTTTCAAAATATGTGGATTTGACCAATTTGACATTATAAAAATAAATTTTATATTTTTTTCAATTCCTCTCTTTATTCACATTCATTCTTATAACGCACAAAATGGAGAAAGAACCAAAAATGTCAATAATTTCGTATTCTCAAATTGTGCGTAAAACAACGATTTAATGTTTTCGAATTTACGCCTTTTCATCCATTCATCATCTTATTCCCCCTAAGCTGATAATTCTGAAAAAAATGTTAACAGATTCACAGTAGTAAACGTACCGTAACTTTTAACGTAGTGCTACGCCTCTTCAATATAGCACTAAGTCTTCGCATTCAACGTAATAGCAATACATCGTTACTTGCAACATAGTATTGCGCCGTTATTTTCAACGTAGCACTACGTCTCTAATTTCAACGTAGCACTATACTGCTATTTTCAACGTTGCACTATGCCGCAATTTTCAATGTAGCACTACGTCGCTACTTTCAACGTAGCAGTTAGTTACTACTTTCAACGTAGCACTCGTTGCTACGTGAAATTAATATCGTGAAGACATAAATAATATTTAAAAGTAACTTAGAGTATTGAAGATTTAAATGGAAAAAAACAATATTTTAACAATTTAAGAATACCGTAATACAAGAGAACAAAACAATATTTTTTGGAATACTATTATTTTTATTATATATATTTATATATATAACGATATTTCTATTAGTCTACGAAATTAGTCGTTTCGGAGATATTAATGTTCAAAATGGGACATCCTTGCCGCAATGTCGGGAACGGCATTGCTTCACTTGACAATAAACGTGAATGAAGGAAAGCTAATTTGATCTTATGAATTCTTTAATTTTATATAATGTATATAAACAATAAATCTTAATTCATATTTTATTAATTTTAGAAATAGAATAGAAATTAACATAACGATCAGACTTCAATAACTGCCGTCACATTACGCCGTCTAACCACGCGAAAACAAATTAAAACATATCAAATTGGCAAATAATGAAGAACAAAAGTGGCACAAACGTGAATGAACGAAAGCTAATTTGATCTAATAATCTTTATTTATTTAATTTTACATAATATATATAAATAATAATCTTTATTCGTATTTTCTTAATTTTAGAAATATAATAAAAATTTAACATAACGATCAGACTTCTATAACAGTCGTCATATTACGCTGTCTAACCACACGAAAACAAATTAAAACATATCAAATTAGCAAATAATGAAGAATAATATGCGATATATTCACAGACGACACGCAAAACAGTCCATTAATTACAGAAAGTAGCTAACGAAACCGCGTAGGGACCGAGCTCCTAGCTACACGGCGACCCTTCGCCTCGATTCGTATCACTCGGAAAATTTGCTAAGTCTACATGTAAATATAAAATAAACAATGAAGACACCACGCATACAAACGCGCGTGAAAATACATATTGTACACTTGTGAAAATACATATTATACAACGGATTTTCCAGCGCCACTTTATAAAGGAAACCCAAAACGATCGTCGATAAGCTTTCGGTCGCGTTTGAACAAAAAAAAATACGTCGAGAACAACAGGGAGCATATGACGGAACGAACTACCTACGGTACCTCGGGGATACGCCCTTTCTCGGGAGCGCCCCGTCGCGGGGGTGGGGACGCCCTGCCCGGCCGTACGGAAGGCTTTGAATAGGGTGAAGACTTTGCTTCCCTCGACCGCATTAAAAAGTAATAAATATTGAAACAAATCGCTCGGGAAACAATAGCTTTCAATCTACCGTGAAGTATTCGAAGGCTAGTGAGCGAGCCTCGGCAGCGAGCGGGCGAATTCTTGGATGGATTTCGCAAATACGGATAATAAAATAAGCTAATACGCGGTGCGCGTAATGAGCATGGATTGTAGCTGCGGTTGCGTGCCCTGCAGAGGCACGTTTGGTATTTATTTTTCATATTGCTATTTACATTTTCGTTTATTTTAGGAGCTCTTAACGTCAGCTTTGTATAATCGATGTAGCCATATGGTTCAAGTATTCGAAGCGTGGGCGGGCGATCCATCAAATCCCGCCCAGCTTGGAAAAATATTATCGGAATTAGAAATTTAAATTTACCTCCCGCGAGATTTGGATTTCTATTGCGATTACGAATTAGCATAATTCTGTATACCTTCAAAATTCACCTTCAGAGATTTGTAGCGCCTTCAAAAGACCACGAAGTAAATGTCGCCGCCTTTCTGTTTATATGTTATTAGTTGTTATTTATGAAGTGAGAAAATTGCAAAAAGAGAATTTCGTAGACAATTCCTTAATAAAACTAAAAGAATATAAAATTATTTTAAATTAAACGAAATTTTAAAATAATTTCATATTCTTAAAAAACGTGAAACAATTTAGCGGTAAACATATTTTATGAAAAATAAGGACGTTAAATGAAACTAGGTGATGTAGTATTATTTCTACTTTCTTTAATTTCTTTTCCCCACCTAATATCCCTAATAACGCTAATATCCCACCTGAAGATGTTGTAATACAACGAAACCTAGGTCGTGGTAAAGAAATTAAAGAAAGTAGAAATAATACTACATCACGTAGTTTCATTTAATTGTGAATAATGAATTTCTACAAAATTAACGCCAAATATATTCAAATAAGGACGTGTTTAACTAGTATTTGTGTGTATATATATATATATATATATATATATATATATATATATATATATATATATTTATGTAAATATATCTACTATATATATATATATTTATTTAAATATATAACTATTGAAGAATTATTAGCAACAGCGAGTATTTCTAGAATCAACTAAATAACTAAGTATTTTAGTAATCCAAATCATTCATTAGACGTTGCCTAAGACCATTTATTTTTCCAAAAGAATATTGACGATGCGATCATAATTTTTATGGTTCGTCAGCCAAATCAGGAACCCTTATAATTTTGCTTTGTCCATCTGTCCGTCTGTATGTATGCTGCAGCCATTTTACTGGCAAACCGTAAATTAATTTGACATTCGGCATAATTATATATATTTATTTATAGCGCCTACAAAGTTAAGAAATAAAAATTGTTTTTAAAGTACCTCCCTACTAGTAAAATTGAGTGAATTTTGTTTATTGGTATATTCCATTTTGTATGGTATCGTTGAATAATCTATAAAAATATTGCTTTATATCATGAATACTCCTGCGATACAGGGATCCGTTTACGGAATATTATACTTTAAAATGGTCATTTTTGTTAAAGCAACGTGTCCCCACCTGAACAGCTATTTTCGTCTAACTGAACAGCCATTTTTGATTATCTGAGAAGTATTCACAATAGAATATATAATGATATTAAAATGTTAATACAACTAAGTAGGTTTTTATAGTTTAATAGTAACAGTCGACCAACTTATGTTATACTGTTGGATCTGTAAAAGTGCATAGAAAATTCATACATATTACGTCAATCAACCGCAAAAATAACTTTGTATATTAAAATGTATGTTTGTTTATAATTCGTTAACTTTAGAAGAAGATATATAATTCGTTAATTTAAAAGCCTGGGTTGGTAAAAATTGGTGTGCTGAAATAGTCAATATTTTAATTTATTAATTTAATTCGTTAACCAAGAATGTTTAACCTTTTTTAAACAACTAATAAACTTATTGTCTTAAAATTATGTTTTTTGTTGCCTTTCGCATATTGTCTTATGTATTATACACTTTTATTGCCTTATATATTATATACAAGCCAACAAACATTGAAACGTTTAATTTCAATATGATAAGGCAGTCTGAATGGAAGAAAAAATTCTCACGTAAACACTCCGCTCTAACGACAATTAACTATGAAAAATACAATAAAATTCCATAATACCACCAACTGAGCTTTTAAAATCGAAAAGTCCACCTTTACAAACCGCCCGCCCAACAATGGGCCTCCATAAAAGCTTTATTTATTTATATCCGATAACGTTACTTTCTAATATAAAGCACGATATTATACGGACCGCCATTGATTTACTGGATATTATCATTAAGCTATCCTTTTTCATTTCCTGCCATTGTCCTCGGAGGTTACGTAGATATTTATGGAGGGGGAAGTTTAATGAAAATGGACTCACTTTTACAGTGTCGTTAGGCCTGTACAGTATACGTCGAGGTATAGTTATTATATACGCCATTATAAGAATAACGACTTATAATTGCAGACGATACGATGTAGATTAATATAGTTGGATATTTTTAATAATGTAGCGACAAATAGATAACGGATTAAGTCCTAAACTCCCTGTTTCAAGAAAGCTTTTTATTGTTGCTACGTTATAACTTAAGTTTAAATGTTAAGTTATAAATTATATATCCATTGATAAGGCTAATAAGTTATGAGACAGTATTAATAAATGCCTTTTTTAAGGTTACCAAGTGAAACATACCTCGTGTTACCCTTTATTATTTCGTCATATTCGTCCATCTGTTGCAACCCACAGTTCCTACAGTTCTATATCTACGTGCACAGAATTTTGCAGTTACGATGGATGCTTCATATATTCTATATAAAACCCAAGTGGTAAGCTCTGCTGGTACTAGTGCAGAGTTTGAAATAAATGTGGGGTTTGATCAAGATTCAACACTTTGCACTCTGTTGTTTAACATTGTTATGAGCTATGTCATGGAGCACCTACAAAAGCCAGCTCCGTGAAATCTGCTATATGCATATAAAATACTACTAATAGTCGAGACGCTGGAAGAAGTACAGAATGACTTGATAACGTGGTGCTTCTCACTGGTGTGCAAAGGACTTCAAGTGTGTAGGAACAAAACCGAATATATAACCGAATATATGCACTGTAGACTGTCCGGGTCGACTAGCGCAACACATCCACCATACATCGATAACATACCTTTGAAATTTGTCAACAATTTTAAATGCTTACACTCCATAATAACAACAGATGCATCCGCCAAGAATGACATTGAAAATCGAAATGATGACACTGAAAATCGAATGAAATAAACGTTAAATTGGGGATCTTTAACAGGGAATAATCACCTCGTTGAATTGGGGATCTTTAACAGGAGTTATGTGTGATGCAAGAATGCCTATCGAATCTGACTGCTGGCCCTTGAGAAAATCTGATGAACAGAATACTCAGATGATCTGAAGGAAGATAAAATTAGAAATGGACATATCGGTGGAACATTTAAAGTGACAAAAATTCCAGACATAATTACGAAAAACCGCCTGCGCTGGTATGCACACATTTTGCGCAGCGAAAAAGATAACATAATGAGCTCTGTTATAGAGTTAGAACAACTTAAAAGAGGTTGCAGCAGGTCAGCAACCACCTGGATGGGAACATGAAGACTATGGGACTACACCCAGACATGAATCAATTACGTCAGGAATGGGGCATTAAGACAAGGAAGGCCTCCAAAAGACACGGAAATGAAAGAAAAAGTGTGGATGCTTCTTATGAGGTTCCCAATAAAAATTTTACAAAAGAAATGAATGGACATATAAAGAATTTTATTTTACGCATACCGTTATATATTAGGTATTATTGCGATTTCACTTAGCATTCTTCATAAGCACCGCTTGCAAGACATTAAGCTTCAAAATAACGTGCGGTATGATATCGCAAACTAATTTGTTTATCTATGGGTGTGAAAAATCTATATACCAGCATTTTGTTAGAGTTTTCAACGCAAATTATTTCGAAAAACTCTCAGCAATAATTTAAAGAGGAATAGACATCTATCTAACTTTGCTCTCTGTGTTTTACTTACGTGCTTGGCAGGTTTTAATTTCGAATATCGAGGCAAATTCTTAATTTAAAGCATCAGCTGGAAACGTTTTAGAATCTTATATGCTGAAGGTACACGTAAAAATGTCAGCACACGCTTTGAATTCCTTAGTTCTAATCCACGTAAGAGACGCTTCTCAAGCTACAATCTACGAACTACGATCCGGAAGTAACATGTAACAGACGACTAATAACATTAAGTCTGCACTAGAGAGAGAACCATTAGCCAATTGTAAGTGAGCCGTCGGATTTTTAGTTTTGCTTCCGGCGATTTGAGCCTAGAAGGCGAGGAACGCTCCGTATGATCACGACCTGCTCGGCGAGTAACGGCGACCTGCTCGGCAAAATGCAGCTGGGCCCGAATGCTGCTATGCGCGATCTAGCGCATATACTAAGCTGCATTCATGGGACCATAGCGAATTGGATTGAGAGATGTACTCACAAACTATTACCGTTTCTATAATGCATGCTATTTTAACTTAATCTGCTCATTGTATGTACAGTGTATCTCACCACTTTCATATAAGCAGAGCTATCATTAGTCTAGCGAAACCTTTATATTATTGGTCTTGCGTCGGTATGTCAGTATCTCATAGCCATTTTGAAGTGAAAAGTTGGAATTTAGCATTGTAATAGAGCATATAATTAGCAAAAAAGAAAAAAAATTGCGTTATTGGTTACTGGCGTAGTTATTACTGCGACAACGTCAATCGTATATGGTAGATTGAAATTAAATAAAACTTTTGTTTTGAATCATGTTATTCATCTGCAACTTACGGTTATTGAACACGAATATGAGAAGTAGCGGATGTCAAATCTATCGATCAAAAATTGTGGATTCACTTTGCACTACGCAGTTCACTGATATCGGTGAAATATTGTCACAAACCACATCCTTCCTCTTTGAAATGAAACCACGGTAAAGCGTTTCGTCTGTATGGTTGATTTATTGAATTTTAAAATTACTTCAACAAAAACTGTCGCCCATTTGAGCGCGATTACCTGTCTATACCGAGCATCGATTTTAAAGACGTTTTCACATTAAATAATGATTATTAGTAAATTTTGATGGGAGGAAATTTGGTATACAAAGTTTTCGCTTTTGATTATATTTGGAGTAAAAATTCAAAGGGAATATCATACGGATCAAAAAGATATAAATGACTTAGTACGAACACAATAATAAGTTTGTTAACATTTAGAAATTATTTCTAAATATAGAAGTCTGAAGGTTCACGAGAATGACTTGCCTTAATTATTAAGGTTTTTTTCAAAGATCTTTGCTAACAGCCTACCTGAAGATATTGTAATACAACGAAACCTAGGTCGTGGTAAAAAACTTAAAGAAAGTAGAAGTAATACTACATCACGTAGTTTTATTTATATTATTGTTATATGTGTTAACTATAGCTTCCCTTACTTTTTACTTACTGTCTTCAGGAATTTCAGTCAGGTTTTTTTTTAATTTTATATAAATACCAAAATTACTCCATTTCTTTTATTAAAATTGCGCTGTTTGTAACACTTAACACGATCCACAAAACGGTATGAAACTTCATGAAACTAAATTGTTTTTGGTAATTTTTTTGATATCAACAAACCTGTGTTAACGTTCATTTAACTACTCGTAGAAAAATATTAATGTTACCCATTGTTGTCATAATTTAAATCGTCAAGCGATTTACATTCTGACACATGATGACAAGAATATTTAAACTTCGATTCTTTTCAGGTTAGTAATTAAAAAAATAAACAACGTGCGAATAAGACGTGAACTAATCAATGATTTTGTGCTTTTTCGAAGTTAATAAAATAATTATATCGGCGGTAGCCATATAATTTAATATAAACTTCCTGCATTCTGCTAAAAGATTACAGTATTATTTTCATTTTAAGCACGTAAGTAAAATAATCCTGGAAAAACTATTTTCATCGCCAACGAGATTCGTCACTCGTTGGAATTATTATTCGTGATTCCCTCATACCAAACAGACTAATCGAGGGTATGAGTAAGTCTCCTAAAGTTTAAAAATAACGATTTTTTACCGCTGTTATTATGGAGTTTCTTTTCTCATGCTGATCTCATTCTTGGTCTCATCCTTATTATTTAAAGATCATGCCCGTCCGAAAGTGCCTTGTAGAGAAGCTGACCAGCTGCTTCCGTAATACCATGTCTTCGGCTTAATTCAGGGCCCAAGTGACAACGGGTCCTGTGATCGTCTTAATATGATAAAACCGCCAGTTAGGACATAGACCGCGATCTTATGCTGATATTCTTAAGCAAATGGAAGGCGTCGTAAGAAATATTTTAAAGGCTAGCAAAATAATTGAAAAAATTGGCCATGATGATCAATATATTTTATTAAAAGTTTTGTCTATGTATTTATATGTGTCAGCTATAGCTATATTATTACATGTGTCAAATGTTATAAACAAACTTTACAAAAGTATGGAGCTCTCCTAAGTCTTTAGATGTATTAGCGTTTCAAGAGTATGGCTAACAAATAATAGAAAATAAATTAATTAAAAGCAATAATAATAATAATAATTGCTAACGTATTGGTGGAAAGCTAGAAAATGGTAGAACTCCAGAAAAGTTTGAAAATGTTACATGCGACATTATTTAATGACATGAGCTTTTTTTGGAGTCTGGACCAACCAAATCATGTCTTTGCAATATACCAATAATTCTTAGCATTTAATATTCTGATGTTTCTATCTACTAGATCAGCTACTATTTACAAGGGATTTTAATGTGAATGCATCTTTTCTGCATTTTCTAATACACTTTGCCGGAAGCAGTTCCTTGGAAAGACTAAAGTTATTTAAGATAACATGAAGAGTCTAGTGGAAACAAATGATTTTGGTAAATTTTAGGTATATACCTTAAATGCCTCAAAATTCTCCTCCATATATTATTTTATTTTATACAACTGTATAATATGTGTAATATATTATTTTATTTTTCAAAACTGGTCTACATACTGATCTACTACACAGACGAGATCAACAACTACATAACATTATTTCAGAAATCCCATTCAACATCGGCTTATCGGACACTGTAAACTGTTCGCATCGTGCTTCACAGAGAATCATTTTCTGATCACGTGTCCATTCCGTAAGTCATAACACCTTCATCGTAAAAGCTTACAACCTATAAAAATACCCTCTCGTACTATCTACAAAGCTATAGATCTTCCTCTATCACATCCTGTCCCTCCTCTTACGACTTAACCACCCCAAGATTCGTAGAGACCGGAAGGGTGACCCCTCGTGTCATATTTACGAGGAGACCATCAAGTTGGAGTAGGTAGGCAATAGAAATACGTAACGTATTGTTTGGAAAACGTTAAAAATTGAAGTGCGTATATTTATGGTTAAATGGCTTAGGCTTTAAGATATATATTTAATAGTAATTTTTAACAAGATCAGATTAAAATTTAAATTTAAATACGAGAATAATATAAGTAAAATATAAGTTTTTGAATGTCTTATTTTCTACTAACAATTATTAGCTACGTAATTAAGGAACTTTGACCACAATAAAATTATTTTATACTATATTTTACCTTCGCGGATATTCGGTTAAGCCAATATATTTGTCTCTGGTTCAATTATAATACCACAATACTTCTGTATAAATAACGTTAAACACTTTTTTGATCTTAGCAAAAACGTGTAGATACTGATTGATAGATGCAACATAAACGTGGCGCCATCCATTGACATGTTGTAGTACTAATTTTTATTTTTGAGTTAAAAACATCGGGTTTCATTTTACGGGAGTTTAATTATACCTTTTCCTTGATTATATGTTTCTATTTTTTTAATTTTTCGGGTTCCGTACCTTTCTAAGAAAAAAGGAATCTTCATGAGATCACTTACGAGCAGGTCTGTCCGTCTCTCAGAGGTGTTTTTTTCAGAAACTGTATGCTTTAGAAACATAAAATTTGGCATAGTACCAAAACATATGATTGGACATGTATTTTAATAGATAAACAGTCAAACATATTTGCATTGATAATTTTGTAGGGCAAAGTAATTACTAGAAAAAAAAAATTAAAATATACAGTGCAAGGTATCCTTGTAAAAGGCTCTATAGGGGTCTTACAAATATTTATATATCCTCAGAGATACACTATATATATATATATATATATATATATATATATATATATATATATATATATTACCTTTTAATCAAAAACGATGATCATAGATGTAACAGTAATTAAGATATTTGCAACAATATATACGTCTCTCCCCTAAACTATGTTAGGAATTATTAAATATGTTTTTACGTTAGGAAGTCCATATTAGTGATAATGTATAATTAATAAAGTAACTTCGATTCAACCGAGATAATGAGCCCCCAATAAACATACGTAATTATTTTACGAAAATTTACCAAAACATAATGTGAAAAGTTAGAAAATAGAAACAAAATTTCTTTTTTCCAAAATTTGAACAATATATCTATTTCTTAATTATAATAATATCATCCTCAATATATTCATGTTTAGTTTATTACTCTTTTATTTTCTATCAACCAAGTTTCCGCAGCTTTTCTTTTTGTGTATTCTTGTGAAAATTTCATTAAACTCATTAAAGTAGATCAAAAGATGTGCGCCCATTACACAGGCAAGGAGATTTCAGCATGAAAGAAGCTTTCGCTCTGATATTGATCGCTCCTTGAAAAGAAGAAAAAGCGTTGGTCGTCTTTAAAAGCCATCGACCTGACTATAAGCTAAGTTTGGTACGACCACTTTCCGTAAAACCAACGCCATAATCAATCATCGTTCGCAGTATATATAAGAAAATAAATTAAGGCTTCATTATTTCTCTAAATGGCCCGTCACACGCGATTTCTTATATGCACGTAGAAAACTATGCGAGCCATTGACCAGAAGCGCTGAGCTTTTTATAGTACGAATTGAAAGAAGTAAAAAAAATCAGTTCTATTCTACAATTACACTATTGGGAGAATAAAGAGATCTCCAGGAAAGTGAAAAGTATAGATGTAGGTCGGAGAAAATAAAAATAATCTATTGGAGTAAAATATCAGAAGAAAATGAGCTAAGTGTACTCGTAATTGTTTATGTCCCGCGGCAAAATAAACCCTCCGTTGTTAAAACAAAGGTTTGAAACAAAACAACACGTCAGTCTATGATTATACAGACATAATTGAATTACGTGTTCTTCAAAATTTGAGTAATGCGTCTCAATTCTAATACGATTATTTCTTTTATACACATAATTTCGTTAACTCTCTATCTTTTTCATTATAGCTAAGTGTACTCGTAATTGTTTATGTCCCGCGGCAAAATCAAGCCCCCGTTATTAAAAAAAAGGTTTGAAACAAAATAACACGTAACTCAACGATTATACAGACATAATTGAATTACGTGTTCCTCAAAATTTGAGTAATGTATCTCAATTTTAATAAGACTATTTCTTTTATACGCATAACTTCGTTAACTCTCTATCTTTTTCATTATAGCTAAGTGTACTCGTAATTGTTTATGTACCGCAGCAAAATAAATCCGCCTTTATTAAAAAAAACGTTTGAAACAAAATAACACTCAATGATTATATTTTATTTATTTATTTATTAGCTTTCATGTATAGTACATATGGCGGACTTATTGGTACACTGCTAAATGAGCAATCTCTTCCAGTCAACCATAACAATTTGTATTGAAATTTAGTTGATAGAATGTACGAGATTTTACAATGAAAATTCTTTAAAGCACATTAGACGAAAAAGAAAATTTAAAAAAATACAAAAGTAAAGTAAAGTAAAAAAAGACTATTGACATGATTTGGGATGGGAAAGACAGGAAAGGACAAGGACACAAAGGAAAAGGTTTCAGGAGACGCACGACTTTTTCACACGATCTTTGAAAATATTTAGAGACGTGATTTTCCTGATATACAAACATAATTGAATTACGCGTTCCTCAAAATTTGAGTAATGTGTCTCAATTTTAATAAGTATTTCTTTTTTACACATCATTTCGTGAACTCTCTATTTTTTTATTATAGTTCGCACGTGGTGTTCACGGTAGTACATATTTTTGTTAATCTTATGAGAGTATGACAAGTCTGTTAAGGGTAACGTCACTGATGCAACTTGCGCTTGTAGAATGATTCAAGGAGGATTCGATTATCATATGAGAGTTGCATTTTTTTTACCCTCTGAGTATAATTACGTTCAGAAAACTTCATATTTGATTATGTTTGATTCAACACTGAATATGGTTTGTTTAGAATTTCCTTTTGGTTTTCTGTACCAAAACTAGAATAAAATCTTATAAGTATGAGTAGAAGTCAAACAATGAGGATTACGGGTATAATTTTCCATGTTTAAACATTTAAGGGTGCGTATCATTTCTTTTAAACTGTTTAAAAATAATTATATTCTTTTTCAACAATATAATTAATATTGTTTAGTATATCTTTCACAAGTATAAAAATATCGTGAGTGTCTCAAAAACTATGAATTGCAACTCAACTATGAGCAATGATCCAACATTGTTATATTTTATTGGGTAATTTTAAATTAATCACAGACATACACACACAGCAGCATAGACAGATAGACACACACACACACAGTCACACACACATACATACGTGTGTTTGTATATATACAATTTATTTATGTACAGTTATGGGTACATTACAGTTTTTATACCTAT
Organism: Druceiella hillmani; assembly: GCA_039881145.1. Classification (NCBI taxonomy): domain Eukaryota; kingdom Metazoa; phylum Arthropoda; class Insecta; order Lepidoptera; family Hepialidae; genus Druceiella; species Druceiella hillmani. The sequence goes on along the minus strand of JAYKKI010000069.1, from coordinate 5,202,475 downwards.
GGGTTTCAGTATGCAAAGACAAATGACAAAGCAATTAAACAAATTCAATAACATTACAAATAACAATTAGATATTTCAATAAGTTTATTTTCATCCATCACAGACATATTACACCTTGTAACCGCGATCAGGTGGTCGAGCAATTGTATAACGTGCCAAAGAGGATAATTTCAATACAATTCTGTTCTTGGTGGCGGCATAGCAAACAGATAATGACTACGCGAGCCTGGGTAATTACCTGGTATGAAGAGCCAGAATTTTTTTAATAAATTACAGTATAAATGTTTCCATTCATCAATCGGAAAATAAATTTCGTCAAAGAAACTACAATGTGTGGTAACTTAGCATAATCAAGGGAAAATCGGTAGGAAATAGAATAGAGGAGTAATCACGTCGTCTCATGTACAAATATCGAAGGAACTTTTTTGGTCTCATTCCGTCATCAGGCTGTATTTAGTTTCATGTGGATTTCAAATAACAGAGCTGGTTTCCAAATCGCACTAATGTGATATGTAATATGTAAATTAAAGATATATATATATATATATATATATATATATATATATATGTGCAGAATTTTACAAAAGCAAACGTTAATGTTTCAATTATAGTACATCTGACATTGTGGAAATGGTCAACCGTGGCTGTGACCGCCAAATGACCTATCGCGTGCGTATGTCATTGCGTGCGGAGTAGATTTATAACTTTATACGAACGATGTGACACGGCATAATGTTGATTTTGAACGCTTTCACATTCTGAAATATAGTTCTGTTGAAAAATGTAACGATATATTTTTAAGTACAACCGTTTCAAATTGAAACCTTATTGTAATAGCTTTAAGCAGTCGTAAATTTCAAATGAGCCTTGTAACAAAAGAACGTAACTCCTTCGCATATGTATGGAAGTTTTAAATAAAGCAGAAAAAAAAATTAAACTAATGTAATGTTTAAACTACTATAGTAGTTAAACTACTATAGTAGTTAGACTACTGTATCAATTACGAAAAATATGGGAAAGATTTAATTAAAGTTTTACCATATATTTCATAATTGACCTTTAACTCAGTCATCCGATGAGAAGAATACGTTTAAGAAAATAAGACTTTAAATATAAAGAAACTTGGCATGTTTGGCGATATCGAAAACGTATGAAGTGAAAAAAACCTGTCAAGTACGAGTAGAACCCGCACTATGAAGGTTCCATATAAATTTGAGAAATTATAAAGATTTAAGAGTACATAGAGTACACCCATTTAACTATTTACAAATATTAATTTTTCACGACTTAAATATATTGTCTACTATATCATTCACAGGCGAAAAAACAGACTACAAAGATGTATAATTCCTCATAGAATTAGACATGAATGATTTTTGCGTTTTTTTCTTTATTTGTGCTATAAGATCTGGGACATCTTATATCACAATATACCAACTCTTAAGATTGTAGGTCGACCGAAAGTACGCGATGTAAATCACAAATCGAAATTTGAAAGAGCCATATATTTTTGTTGCGTGAACCAAAAAACCTTTTATACAGTGATGTACGACTATAGGTCTCAATATACGATATCTCCAATTTGATATCTCAAACCGTCTCTGAGAAACAAGGCTTTGACAGATAGATGAACGGACAGCAAAGTGATCCTGTAAGAGTTCCGTTTTTTGGCTTTAAGGAACGAAACCCTAAAAATGATAGGAAATAGAATAATCGCTACAGTTTTCCTACAACTATTGCGTAGGCTTCTGAAAACTCTTTCTGTTTCAAAATTTTAGGTTCAGTAGAGTCGGAAACAGGGGAGGGGGTGGCGTAGTGTTTTGTCATATATTTCAGGTGTGTCTGAAGATATAACACGTAAAATTAAGAAAAACATATTTATGAGACCCTAGTTATGAAGATTTTTTTAAAAAGCTAGTTAGAAAGCTTTTTTTAAAAGCTGCTATTAAGCTTTTTTAAAAGCTAGTTACAAAATTTAAAAAAATAGTTATAAAGCTTTTTAAAACCTAGTTATAAAGCTTTTTTAAACCCTACTTATAAAGCTTTTTAGAAAAGCTGGTTATGAAACTTTTTTAAAAACGTGCTTATAAAGCTTATTTAAAAAAGTTAGTAATAAAGCTTTTAAAAAAGATAGTTATAAAGCTTTTTCACATAATACCGTACAGTATAAATGCATGTTATTTACACACATACGTTATCGTTACATTACAGGTAACCTATTAGTAACGATAAGGAATTAACAACTTAATAAAGTTTAATCTTTTAGAATATACATAAATACAAAAGTACACAAAAAGCACAAAATATTACAATGACGCATTTCGAAAAATTTGTCATCACTCAAAATTGATAAATTACACCCTGGTGCAACCGCGATTAGACGATTGTATAGTTGAATATCGTGGAAAACTGGAGAGTTCCAACGTAACTCGGTTCTAAAGGGCGATATCACAAACAAGTGATGATTGCGTGGGAGTAGAGAGTTGTCAGATACGAAGAATGAAAGTTTACTCAATAATTTTTAATTTTAATAGCTGGAAGATATATTTCGCTTGAGCGCTTATAAAACGCTTCATCACAATACTTGTTCAAATATGTATAATTTCAAAAAGCTACACTACAAAACTCTGTATTATTACCTGTTCCTTGTTTATTTCTCTACTTCTATATGCTTCTTATCATTTATATCTATGTACTTGTTAAATTGCGTTCCTCCTTAACTCGAATATGGGATTTGACAATTAAATGAGACTACGTGATGTAGTATTATTTTTATTTTATTTAAATTCTTTACCATGGCCTAGGTTTCGTTGTATTATAACATATTCAGGGGGCAATTAGCAGATATCTTTTAAATTAACACCAAATATGTTAAATATTCAATGTTGGAATTAAATTGGAATATTGGAATTTCACTTAAATATTTAACTCAAATTTTGGAATGGACTTATATAGGTATTAGTATTTAAGTATTTAAGAAATTAAAAGATAATGGTTTACTCAGAAAAAATTGCAAAATTTCAGTCTCCCGTGAAGCTGATTGCGTTCTTTGTATCAGGCTAAAAAGGCAATATAAAGTTTGAAATATTTATTTTAACCTATTAACAAAGTATTGTATAATCGAGATCTTACAAACCTACAAGCAAAAATTAATTACATTATTTATATTTTTTTATTTTTTTCCTGTTAAATATCTCAGTGTCAGCTTTTGAAGGCATTCGCCAGATTGAAATTTCAGTTTAAAAATATTGTTTTTGTATAATTTTTAGCAAGTCATTTATTGTATATTGTTTCAAGGTTTCGTTGTTCTTCAAGGTTCGGTTATCTCAAACTGAAAAATGGAACCCCTATAAGATCATTCGCATGTTTATCTGCCTGTCAGTCTGCCACAGCCGATTTTTTAAGAAACTATGCGACGTGGAAATTTTAAATTTGGCATAGCAATACATTTTATCGAACCACATTTGCACTAGTCAACTTTCTGAAAAGGTTCTTGTAATAATTAAAGAAGGGAAATCATTTGAAAGGGATTATTATGGGAAATACAAAACCATTTTTACCAAAATTTTCAATTGTACAATTAAAAATATATTTTAAGGCATCGTTCCTAGATAAAATTACCCTGTTGAGAGATCGCCTTACATATCATTGAATATTAAATATTGTATACGTATAATAAAATGATGGAATTAACGTGTCTGTCTTGAAAGATATTTACGAAAACAATGCTTAAACGAACATAATAAAACACAATAATATTTTCTTATATTATTATACTAGCTGACCCGTGCGAAGTCTTCGCACTATATCACCATCTAGCGTGTTCCAAGTATACAATTTGGCTAAGATATTTGATGTGTCGCCCACAGATGGCGCTCATGCCAATTGTTATAAAAATTAATTTTTTTATTAACAAAAAGATTTTTTTCGAATTTTTTTATATTTTTCGCCCAAAGTAGAAAACATAAGCTTTAAGTGGGTATTTTTTTTATTTTTTTTGGTGTAGTAGTTAAAGAGATCGAGCCGCTCGACCAAAAAACACCTTTTAGAAATAATATATTTATAAAACACAATAATATTTTCTTTGAAATTATTGCCTGTCTAGGAATATGTTTGTTTGGTCGAGCACCATGCATGAAACGCTACCCTAAGAAACCTTTGTGATTTTCATTAATATTTCACTAATAAACTTTGTAGGCCTGGAGAAATATACATCCCTCGTATTATTGCAATAAATGAAACAAAGTACACTTTGTTTCATTAATTGCAACGAAACAAAACCTTATTAGAAAAAAAATGCAAAGTACGCTTATTTGAAAACAATTACTTTCATAATTATTAAAAATGGCGTTACGTCGTATTTTACCTTTCAATCTCACATTTAACAATTTTGAAAGATTCAAGTGAACGAATTCGCGGGCATGATAAGTTTAATTAATAAATAAATAAACAGTTACTTCCATAGGCGACACGTGCAACACTCCTATGTACATATATAAAACGGGCCACACACACGTACAGAAAGCTCGGTCAGGTTGTTAATCATATCAGCGAGCGCGACTCGCGTGATGTCGCCACGTCTGGCGCGTGCGTGTTCGGCTTTATGAGGTTATTACGTGATGTCGCATCGTTTGGGTTTTAGGTTGTGGCCGCAGGGTGGATCCGCTGCCTTGATTGGGTAAATGAATTCTAAGAATTTAGAAAGCATTTTTTTTAATATTTATTTTTAAATTATTTGGAAATTTTAATGTACAAATGTGGTTTATCATTAATTTAATGCAGATGTTTACAATAAATAAATATTTAACGGTGTACAGTATTCCTGTGAAAACACCTATTTACAAATATTAACAGTATTTCTCGATATATATATATATATATAATATATATATATATATATATATATATATATATATATATATATATATATATATATATTCAAATATATTGCTTAGTATATCTTTCAGTTAGATAGTTATAATAAATATAGATTTTAAAATATAAAGTTATATTTACAGTTGATTTATGTCATTTGTATGGAGTTTCTAGTAACTTTTCAAAAACCAAACTACATGTCCAAAGTTGATCGACTATTACTCGTAAACTAGTAAAGCCTACTTAGCTGTGTTAATTTCCCTTTTAATTTCTTTATATTTTTCCCTATTGAGAATAGTTTTCAGATTTTCAAAAATATCACTTTAGCTAGTAGAGGGTAGAGATATGTAACTAACAAAAAATTAACAATTTAAAGTTTAATGCTTTGTAAATGGATCCCTGTGGCGGAAAAGTGTCCATGAACGCGAATATTTTCTTAAACACCTATTATACGATATTTTAGAAAATGGAGTATGTGAATAAAACAAATCAGCCCCTCTTTATATGTAGAGCAGTTTTCAGAAAAAAAAAAAAATTTAAAATACTTCCTAAATTTGTAGGCGTTATAAATATGTATACCTATTCCAAATTTCAGCGAATAGCCTGCAAGTACAACGGCTATGACATATAGACAGAAAAACAAAGGAATATGTCGAAACATAAGGGTTTCTAGTTGGAACGAAGTTCTTTTACGTGGCTTACACTAGAGCGAACTGGCAGAAATCGTCACATAAGGGAAAAGCGTTATGCCCCCTCCAGGCGACCTTTCCCTCTCTTTCTCTCTGTCTCTTTCTATTATATACAATTGTATGTGCGTATGTTCGTGCGAGTATCGACATTCGAACAGAACGCGTTGTGAGCGGTCAGCTGTATAACCTCAATTCTAAACACGTGTAAATATTATTTAAACTTATTTTTTTATTCTACTGGCTTTCTATTGTAAGCCAAGCATTTGTTAGACCGTTTGCAATTTGGCATGTATTTATTTCCATTATAAATGATAAATTATTGTTGTATCATTTAATAAATATTAAAAATTTATAAATTACAAAAAATTAAAAGGTAAAATATTTCAGAGAAAATAGTATTATTATTAAATATACTTTTTAATACTAATTTTCAACTTGTAAATAAGTCGTTTAATATATTTTTAAGAGACATAAAAATATCGTGACTCGATCAAAAACTACGAGACTTACAATCATCGAAAAAAGTATTAATATCATAACTTCAGTTTCAGTAGTACCAGAAATATGGGATGCGGGAAACGTTTTGCCATGTGCTTCAGCCTATCTCTGGTGATGTGCCACTTGAAATTTAGAAACAAATATTTTTGATATCCCCATGATTAACATTTTCATACGATATACGTCGTCGCCGTGGTTTGGTGCGGGTGATCACAAGGCCTACAGCCTTTGACGACGCGGCGTACTGCGGGGACCCGGGTTCGATTCCCAGCCGCTCGTTGAGTGGGGCTGGACTGGTGTTATGGTTGGCTGTAAGAAATTGCTCTCGTACCAATAAGTCCGCCATATGTTCAATTACACGCACTGAAGTAGATAAATAAATAATCTACTTTTTTAAGTTATGACTTATATTGTGCTTGCAATCCCAAGCATATATGCATAAAAAATTTATTGAGTACTGAAATAAAGACTGAAATGTGCACTGAAATAAAAAAAATAGCATTCATAAGCGAAACAATGTTAGATTTAAATGTACAGTACATACGGCAAATATATTGAAAGAGGAGCAACCTTTTCTAGTCAACTATAAACAGTAAGTTTTGAACAATCAGACTGTAAAATATGGTGAAATATAAAATATAAAGACGTAAAAAAATATAGAAAACAAACTTAATACATCACAATAACAGTAGGATTAAACTTGAAAAAGAAAAAAATATAATACAAATATGCAATCACTGAAATGAGTTAAGATGGAAGAAGAAAAAGATAATGCAAAAGGTCTAGGGTTTAGAAGACCCTAATACTTCTTTTACTTATGAGAAATAGGATGTTTTCAATGGATCCTTGAAGATGTTTATTGAGGATATTTTTCTAACATTCCAAACTAAGTTGTTTCCAAAGTTTTGGGTTTGGAGAGTTTAGAATTTTTCATAAGACGTAATGATAAGACATTATGAAATGAGTAGCTTTCAGACCGGAAAATAAATATCTTTAAAAATAAGTAGCGATGCTGTTTACTTATCGACTGAGAAAAGTTTCACACACCGTTTTAGATTTACAACATCTGTCCATATCTAAAAAATTAGATGAATGCTGAATGTAAAATAGTTCAATTGTAAAAGTAAAACTTCAGTTTTAAAGATATATCACGAAAATATTAAACCAGAAATGGAATATTTAGACTTCTAAATTCTGGTAATACATCATGCACAGAAATAATGTCAAGCCTCATAAGGCCACTCCATTTTGATTTCTGCATAAATTAGATAGATTTTCTATTTTAATTAATTGTATTGATACCAATTCGCATATTAAACCAGAAATGGAATATTTAGACTTCTAAATTCTGGTAATACATCATGCACAGAAATAATGTTAAGCCTCATAAGGCCACTCCATTTTGATTTCTGCATAAATTAGACAGATTTCCTATTTTAATTAATTGTATTGATACCAATTCGCATATTAAACCAGAAATGGAATATTTAGACTTCTAAATTCTGGTAATACATCATGCACAGAAATAATGTTAAGCCTCATTAGGCCACTCCATTTTGATTTCTGCATAAATTAGATAGATTTCCTATTTTAATTAATTGTATTGATACCAATTCGCATATTAAACCAGAAATGGAATATTTAGACTTCTAAATTCTGGTAATACATCATACACAGAAATAATGTCAAGCCTCATAAGGCCACTCCATTTTGATTTCTGCATAAATTAGATAGATTTCCTATTTTAATTAATTGTATTGATACCAATTCGTACTTGTATCGATTTGTTACATTTTAATCCATGTACTAGTCGCTACATCGGCTAGTGCGCGCATACTATCCAAGATCCGATTAAGGGTTGTAAGACGCTTAGATTCTACGTGCGTCTAGTGGGTAATCCGCAGGAAACGGTCCGCTTCATTTTCAAATACTATTAATTTATCTGCATCGGTTCAGATAAGCCAACTGTATGTAAAATCAATATGAATTCGATTTTTTAATATATTTATATATATATATATATATATATATATATATATATATATATATATATATATATATATATATATAATTGAGAGTTATAATAAAGCATTTGAATTATGCATCAAATTGAGTCGAAAATATTAAAGAACTATGGAAATATTACATATCTCAAAACTTTCTGGGAAAACCTGTCAAGTAGCAAAACTTGCGCCACGAGGGTTCCATACATATTTATTTATAAATATTTAAGGGTACTTAGTATTTCTATTAAACAATTTACAAATATTTATTTTTTACGACGTAAATATATATCCAGCCATATCTTTTACAGACGTAAAGACACGGTGCATATTTAAAAAAATTACAAAATCTAAGGTACTCGTTACAATTTTCCTATTATCTTCTAATTGCATCATAGAAAAACCAAAACTGGTTTTTCATAATTATTGAATCAGTAGTTTCTGAAGTAACGGGGAGAAAGTATGTTCTGTATTCGCATATTTTTTAGAATATTTTTTTTAGTATGCTATTTAAACTTATGAAAAATATTTTTGCATTCCTCATAATAATTCCTTTCAAATCATACCTAAAATTATTCTTTTTATGTCCTACATTTAACCGCATTTTAATTTTTATATGAAAATTTTAATAAAGTTACCTAGGTATGCACCTAGGTAACTTTCTTAAAATATTCTAGGTATGCATCTAGGTAACTTTCTTATATAATTCTTAATATGTGGATAAAATGTGTGGTTTCTTAATACGTGGCTGTATTGAAAAATGTAAACCAGTCAAGGGGAAGTAGAAATTCGCTCTACAATTATTTTGTACCAAAGTATGGAATTACAAATTTTAGGCACTTGTGAAAAAGAGGACGCACAAATTTTAGGCACTTGTGAAAAAGAGGACGCACAAATTTTAGGCCTTGTGAAAAAGAGGACGCACAAATTTTAGGCACTTGTGAAAAAGAGGACGCAAAAATTTTAGGCACTTGTGAAAAAGAGGACGCATAAATTTTAGGCACTTGTCAAAAAGAGGACGCATAAATTTTAGGCACTTGTGAAAAAGAGGACGCACAAATTTTAGGCATTTGTGAAAAAGAGGACGCACAAATTTTAGGCATTTGTGAAAAATTTGGTTAATTATGCTCACATTGCTACTAACAAATCTATATTTAGACCACTTGGATTTGTCATGCGACATTCCCCAGAATTTCATGATATCATTCGTACACTCGTCACAATCTATTAAACCTAACATGTCTTCTCAACTTTCATTTTGTACTTGGTCAAAATATCAAATTCCTATGTCACATATTTCTTGACAAAATCGGCAGATTGTCAAACAGAAACGTGGTGTTGATATAAGGGCTCCGTTTTTCCATTTTTCTGTTTGAATTTTTCCATCCTAAAATCCCTGTCAAAACTGTGATTCTAACAAAAACATTTACATTTATGTGGTTCCGTACGACAAAAGGAAAAAAAAACACCCTTAATACTTTTATAAGACCATTTCGTTATTCGTCTGTCGGTCTGTCAAGACTCTTTTTCAGGAACGCGTGGAGATATCAAGTGAAAATTAATATTAAATACTTAGGTCAACAGTCCCTTGGAACTGTAAAAAAATGAAGCTTCTAAGTCAACGCAATCAAGAAGAATCCTAAAAATACGGCTATTTATGCCACCTATTTTTGACACTCGCAAATAAATCAAAGCTATAGAGTACTTTCCCTTGAGCTAGAATCATGAAATTTGGCAAGAAGCAAGGTTGCTTTTTAGAAATCGTTAATTTGTCGTTATATCAAATACTTTTTTTAAATGTGCGCCTGTGAAAAATATAGTAGGCAATGTATGTAACTTTATATGTTTATAAATGCCTAAATGTGCCTAAATGTGTACAGAATCCTCGTAGTACGAGTTTCACTAGAGCTTGACACGTTTTTTTACAGAAACTGTTGGCTGAAACTGTTCTTACAGAAATTAGTAACTAACAAATGTACTCAATTTAATATACAGAATCACATATGTGAATAATAGACACGTTTTATGTTACAGCCTATGTATATTACATTTATAACATATAGAAATGCTTTATATACATTCACTGTACGCACCGGCATTATACACGTGGCTACTATACGTATGTATATAAAGGCAATATACAGCGCGGTGCTAGACGATCCGCACACGACACATCGCGTGCACGCTCGGTTCCCTCCAACCGGGAGTGAACGTTGCCTTCATTTATATTTGGTTACTTCACGTGAATTTTAGTACTTTATTTCACGTCTATGTGAGTTAATTATGAAATATAGGCATGTAAAAGGTCATAAAAAAATTTAAAAGTATATAGATATACATATGTACATATATTTATAATGGGAAAGAGGCAATCCACGTAGCGCTCTGTATTATTGCTTATGTAGTTAAAATGACAAATCTATTAGTGCTAATGCTATGCACGTGGTACCTGCCTATTCCGTGTCCTCTACATATTTGCTATATGACTAGCTGTACCCGCGGTTTCGTTCGTGTGGAATTCGGAATAAGAGAAGTTATAGGAATTTCTTTTTCTTTTTTTTTCTCAGAACTCTATGAGCATAAAGTTTACTAAGAACGCTAAAAGATGACCGATTCCGCCGACTCTGATATTAACGTACACAACGAACGTAAACTAAAAAACATTGTGCGTGTTAGCTCTAACGCGCCACTGAAGTTTACTCCGTAATTACGATTGCCTTGGAATGTATAAAATAGGTAACACTGTATATAAATATAAATATGAATATCATCTATCAATATATCTCTTACCGTTAACGCAAAGTTCACAAGAAACTTCGTGGACTTATGTCGCAAAACGTGGGGCCCAGCCTCGTGAAAAAAAAATTACGGGATAATATACAATTTATGTCCATCCTGAAGGTCCTTTCTAAATATTGGAGAATGAATTTTTGAAATCGGATGAGTAGTTTCGGAGATTACCTCCTAGATCCAAACCTACAAAATTTAATTTTTAGATAATATATAAAAAAAAAATTTTAACGGGATAATATAGGGCCTATATCTATCCTGAAGATCCTTTCTAAATACTGGTGAAAGAATTTTTGAAATCTGATGAGTATTTTAGGAAATTATTTCCTACATACAAGCTTACAAACTACTTTTTTGACATTGAACTTCTGATTTTACTCCTCATAAAACTTCACACCAAGTGCAATTCTTAAGGAGTAAACTCCAAAATTCACGTATCATTATTATTTGTGAAACGGTTGAAATTAAATGAAACCTAAATGTTAGTTCAAGCTTCATCTAAACACATCACTAAAAACTGCATGAAAATCGTTTCAGCTGAGATTAATGTGCACAACCAAGATGCCCACAGATAAACAGACAATTCTGAAAACTGTTGTTTTAGGCTTTGTAACGAGAGTGGTACTTAGTTTTACTTATAAATATTCAATGTACAGATTTACTTCTTTTACGATTTTATTATATATATATAGATTATAAGATGCTATATTGAAAAATGTAAACCAGTCAAGTGAAAGTCGAAATTCGCTCTACAATTGTTTTGTTACGAAGTATGGAATTATAAACTTTAAGCAGTTGTGAAAAAGAGGACGCATAGCGTATATATATATATATATATATATATATATATATATATATATGTATATATATATATATATATATACATGCTATGCGTATGCGCTATATATATATATATAAATAAATTGGTTAATTATGTTCACATTGATACTTACAGGCCCGTATTTAGAGCACTTGGATTTATCATGTGACATTCTTCAGTATTCCATGATATCAACCTTATTAAGGTTTTGTACAACACTCTTACTCATAGCAAAATGGAAACCAATCCAGTTATTTGGTCTCCGCATGAAATAACTTGTATCTTTAAGTTGAAAAGAGTATAGAAAAAAAATTATCCGATTTTTATATTTTAAAATTTATGACCACAATATCCTGTTTGCAACCCCTCTTTTAATTGTGTAGTTTTTTTATATATTGCGTGATAGAGACAAAAATTAATGTAAATTATGGTACATTTTATACACATATACATGAACAGACTGATCTCCACAGCATCGCTCCTGGTATGCTGTGATGAAGTCAAAAGCAATGTTGGTTATATTGTTGCGGTAAGAGATTTGAGATAAACATAAAAGACGAAAGTAATGGCAAAGTGAAACCAAATATACTTTAGAGTTTTCCTTCGTCATCAAAAAGATCAATAAAATTTTTAATGAATGTTAAATCAGCCTAACATCTTTGTTAAACTTTTTTTTCATTTTGGACATGGTTGGATATATGGTAACTCTCTGTAAACGGGAAGAACGTTGCATTTAGCCCTGTATTTATTAAAAAAATAAAAGGTTATGTTAACAACCCTTCAGTGTTGGAATTGGTATTGTTTATTTGTACACGGGAGAGTCTGAAATCACCTATACTGTTTTAAATTTCGCATGACGAACCAACGTTTTGTCCGAATGCTTAATTTGCTTAACTAGACATTGGAGGCATTGCCCCATTTCGATTTGTCCACCTGTTCAATTCGCGACTTCAGAGTTATAATGATAGAATTGTTAAGTTGTTTACGATCGACTCATTATTTTTAAGTATTTATTATATATATATATATATATATATATATATATATATATATATATATATACCTATACATAACTGTTTTCTCATTACCTTGCTCATTGTCACTTAACTGTGATTGAAGCATGTCTTTCCTAAAAAAACAAATACAACGGTTCGAAGCAATGTAAAGACGATCTGATGGCGCGTGATGTACACGCAACCTTTGGGTCTAAAACATGTTATGTTTACATGATAACATATTAATAAACAATTAAAATGGAAAAAAAGGTAAAATCTTATTTCCTATTTTCATACGAGAAATTTATATCAATAATAATTTTTTGGTATATATAATACTTTAACTCTAAATTTGATTTAAATGATTGAATTGTTTACATTAAACACATGGTTAGTATATCTATAGTTTTTCTTCCATATCGATTTCGTTATACCGTTCCAAAACTGTTTTCCACGTTTTTCCATTTAATAAATAACAAGGTGGCAGATCGAGCTATTTGCATAGTTTATTACGATTTCGTAAAACTATTATATCTGCTTTAATTTACTTCATTTATAACTGAGTTCTATGTTAAGCTAGCTTTCATTAGATATATCAAACAAGTTAAAAAATAAATCTTTTGTGACTAAATTATCCTCTTAAAAGGTTTGCCAAAAAGCGAAATAAGTAACGGACTTTATTAATTAACCTCTGATGACCTCTTTTTGAGTTAAACAGTAATTTTTATGTTAAATAATGCATAATATAATTTATGTTATAATTATCGTTAATATTTTAGTGAAATTGCATTTATTTTGGATAAGCTGAGACGGTCAGTTGAACAGCATTTGTCATGATGCTCAGGTACTTGCCACCCTTGTTTACACTCATCATTTACTGACGCTATTGGCTTGCTTTGTGTATCTGCAGTCTTGTTTGTCACGAATTCCATAAATCTGGGACAGTTATTGTCCGGGTAGGATACTTAAAGTATGACTAAGAATTACGGGACGCCTAATAATGCTACACTTTACATATTTTTAAAATATTTTCTTTTTTGCTAATTTATTTTCCCAAGATATTGTTGAGTCTAGTCACATCACATTACACTTTGCTAAGTCGGTCGGTTTATATTTTAAAAGGCTACAAAAGACAATCAGACGAACAGTCATAAAAGTTAGATCTTAAGTATTTCGTTTTCACTTTTCATATAAACGATGCGTATATCTGTATTACCTTCATGTTGAAAATTCAAAGAAAATTGACGTACCATATATTAGTCGAACTAAGTAGGTGGAGTGCCACGTTCATTTATAATGGCAGTATTCCAACTGTTGATATACTTAGTTAACGAAAGATTGTTCTACCGTAAATATCACTATATATATATATATATATATATATATATATATATATGTATATACACATAGCGATGAAATTTCATATAAATTTCCTTATTACATTTTAGAAAGGCCATTTGTACCACGATGATAAGTTTTTTTTTCAAATATTCATTTATCAAAGTTACTTTAAACATTTAAATGAAAAAAAATTGAATGCGTAGTCTAGCGAACGTGACTCTGATGACAGACATTTAATATCAACCTTACTTTGCTACGACAGAATTAACACTAAGTTAAAATTAAATTAATAAACTAACTTTAGACGGATAAAAACCAAAAATAAAATCTTCGCACGCAATCATAACTAATATCATTAACTCGACCCAACGTTTTTAGTTGGTGTGCCAGTCGAGGGAGTTACGACAGTGGGCGGGCGGGCAAACCACGCCCGCCCATGGCCCTAATAACATGCAATGATAAATTATTTCGTCGGACATTTATATGGACACGTTTTAATAAACGTGAAATATGCCTTTTTGACGGAGGTGAGCTTCCTAACCCTTCCTTCCGCACGGCGCCCCTTCGGGCCGCTTTCAAATTAATTCTTTAACACTGCGAGGATGTCCACATGTTTTGTTTCTGAACGGCGGAAAAAAGTTCAAAATATTTTTCTTTTTTTTTATAAAATATAATAACATGTTAAGTAGGAGTAAAACTAGCGCTAAATGAGTCCCGTGCATTCTTAAATACATATAAAATTCCAAATATTGAAGTGTATACATTAATTTTCAATATAAATTTAATATATTTTTCACGGGCGTAAAATAATAAATGATTTACTTTACGTAAAATAATATTAACTTTCTGTTATGCAAGCACAGTATATATATTTAAAATATTATACATATATTTAAAACTTTTGTAATAAAATGCAGTTTCCTAGAGAAGCCTTATATGGACATTGAATTATGGTTAAAAAGTATTCAGTATTTATTTGCGCTTTATGCAAAGAGATTCCAATACCCTACACTCCGAAGTGAAAAATTTGACATTTTTCCCGTCCCTCGGATCCCATTCTTACATGTATATGTGTGTATATATATATATATATATATATATATACATATATATATATATAGATGGCATTATGTGTGTTTTATCTTACAGTTAATTTAATAATATTTTTCAAAAATCCACGTGTACAAAGTCACGTATATATTTATACATAGATATTTTTACAATCAGAAATTAAAAATTTAAATAAACTATATACGTAAATTTTTAATTTATAGCTTATTAGATTTGTGGGAAGCCCTCTGACGAATGGGTGGACGGAGGGATGGCAGGTTTGTAACCCTATTATTATATAATAGGGTTCCGCAATCTGTATAATTAATATTCGTATATGACGTATGTAAAATGTTAGTTAAAGATTTTTTTATTCTTTATAATAACGTTAGCTCTTACTAAATTAGTACTTTTTTAATAAATGGTTTATTTAATTAATACTTAATCCAAATTTAAGAAGCATTAATTTAATAGGTAAACCATGAAAGTTGACGAACACCCAAATTTATTTTTCCATTTATTACATTAGTTGGGATAAATGAGAAAAGATTGCTAGGTCGTATGTAAAATATTTATACATACCACCTAGCAGTATGAATATTTTTTATTGATAGCCTGAAAACTAAAGTCACCACATAAGTACCCACCTAATAATAGAACATATTTGTTTAAACAACCTTTGCACCACTGATATCCCCTAGGGGTAGATTTCTGAAAAATATCTGAAACAACAAAACCGTACACCGTTTTACAATTTTCTGAAAAAAAAATTATATTCAATTATTTATCTTTTAGAGTTTCTAGCAAGTTTCGAGTTAAGTAGACCTCAGCTTTTTTCTGCGAACTTTGATCTTTCGTTTTTCCCCTCGATAAGTTAAATTTATAAAAACCCTCCTTATTGGATTACATTACTTTCTACAATCTTTTACATCTTTGTACAATTTTCTTGGGCTAGCAGTTTGAGCTATGCATTGATATGTAAGTCAGTTTCTTCTTTTATGTGTATAGGTTATGTTATGTCAGCACAAAGTACTGGGTATAGGAAAACATTCAACCAAGTGTCAAATACAAATAAATATTCTATTATGTAGTTTAAATTACTTTAATCTATTCTAACTAACTTTATTCTATTCATTAAAATAATATAATGACTCTGCGCATAGATTTTCTTTTCAGGTTTCTGGAACGTAATTACATATATTTTGCAATATCCTTCCATCCATCTGTCACGACCTACACATTTGTCCTTCTCTACAATTTTGCCCTTTTTTGCATAAAATAATGCAGATACATATTTCAGATCTAAGTATACAGTGGTGCGCAGACCAAGTTCTTGCAACTTTATATATTTAAGTAATACCTGAAATATTTGAAGGTATATAATGTTATATGGAAGATAATCGCAAATTTCATGTATTTAATTTAATCACGTTTCCAAAATATGACCCTTCGAAAATCGTTTATCTTGGCGCTCATCGATTTACACGATCGTCGGAATCTATCGATCGCAATTTTTATTACAAATGAATATTTTTGGTAGAATAGAACCTTAAAATGCAGCAAAGTTAATTATTTTTAATGTGCCTCTTTATTTATATAAAAATGAAGAGAAATACTTTTCCCACTGTTGGAAGGTGGGGATCATTTCTAAGATGCGGTGTCATAAAAATACTAACATTTTAAGCATTTATACATCTACCGTACCAATCATCATAGAGAAAATAAAATGGTACATTAACTCCACGAATGCGCATGTCACTTTTACGTAATATCGGTGCGCGCATAAAATATATGAAATATCGATAAAATAATGTATAACTCCGAAAGTCTTGATTATATTATAACGAATTTTTAAATAAATAGATAATAAATGTAGTTGTAATATAGTTGATGTATTTGTAACTTAAATATGTAGTTATAAGTGTATAAAATAGTACACAGGGTGAAAAAAAACATTTTCGTAAGAAAAAAGGCTTGTAAAGAAAAATTCTTTGTAAAATACAATTGTTGTTATTACCCTAAAAAGTATAAACAACACTTAAATGTGAACTTAAAACAATTATAGTTGTAGAAATAACTGTACGACATATATGTACGACATATCACCATTCGATTCGGTATTTCGTTCTCTTTCTTGTGATATATAATTGTCTATACGTTTATTTCATTTTATACGAAATATAAACGTTTGACCTGTGTTACCGCAGGCGTTGCATAAAAGTAACGGGCGCACTCGAGGTGTTAAATCGATTACATAATCAATAATAATTTCAAATTTCTACTTTGATACTCTTAAATAGGAGTAGTATTACAAAGTTTTGGAACGATTTTCTAAAAGTCCAACATTACTTAGTGGACACTGTTCACAATATGTTCGCATATAAAAAGAAAAAGATTCGTAAACAATTAGCGCCATTAATTTGTAACTAGACAACTTTTGTTATCTTACTGGCTATGGCGTGTTGTTTCACTCGCGTAAAATTATCATAATTATGTTTATCGTTTAAGCAGTGTTCTCCATTCTATAACTATGATATAACCTTCAACGAAATAAGGAATTTCTAGTACAAAAATAATTTTTGAATGGTTTCAGAGATTAGCGCGTACACAAAATGCAAATAAAAAAAAATTATAGCTTATCACCGCTACACCATCATCAATTGTAGTGTGGGTATATTATATGGCCTATGATGGTTCCCAAACTATAGCCTTTCTAATACAATAAGAATTTTTAAAATCGGACTTGTGGTTAAAATATTAATGCGAATAAACAGATAAAACTTACCGCTTCATGTAAATATACATTATAGATTTCAATTTGTTTAAACAATTTTAGCCCAAACTGATAATAGTATCATTAGTAGCACGGTCTGTGTTGAAAATTGTAACACGTTTATTATCATTGGATAGATCTTTTTAAATTAAATTTAACTTACATTTACGAAATATAAGTATAACGTTTCGAAGTCATTTTACAGTCTAGAAATATTTATTGCACAATGTGCCTGTATTTTATATTCATATCGACTATAAATATTTTCTTGAATCAACCCCTTTTATATTAACTTGATAAATTCACAGAAGCCGCAATAAAATCCAAACGCATCAGCACAGGAAAACTGGAGCGACGCAGCTAACGGGTTAAAAGAGCTTGGCTTTAATGTTTTAAGTCATTTTTCTTATTTAATGAGCGAAATTTAAATTGTGGTTTTGAGTTATTATTATTACTATTAATATTATTTAGTATAAATATTAAACTTTCGCCCATTTATTCAGAAGTTTTTATGTGCTAGCGGCGAGTTAGTGAAACCTTGATTTAATGAAAAGGCTGTTTTGGTGTATAACTCACGCTTACAATGTTATTTTCTGACTTGAGTTTGTGGCTGAAATTTTTTTATTTATTTAATTTTTTTAAACAATATTAGTGTTATATGGACTGTTAGTTGTAATGACCAATTGACTTAACGACAATAAATTTGCTTATACTTGTTTCACATTGTGGCAGTAATATTAAAAGATGCCTTATATAAACGTCTTATATATTACCGCATTGTGGGGGCAATATTATAATATGACTTATATAAATATCGGCGGTAATGTTATAATATGCCTTATATATTACAGCATTGTAGTGGTAATATTGCAATATGCTTTATATAAATGTCTTATATATTACCGCATTGTGGCGGTAATATTATAATATACATTATATAAAAGTCTTATTTATTACTGCATTGTGGCAGTTATATACAAGACGTTTAAAAGGTTTATTATTCAGTTTGAGAGAACAGGTAAACAGAATAGAGAAAAATATAAATTGTGTATCCATTCCTAGTCAGTCCATACTGAGCAATTATTTAAAATATAATTTTTTGGACAATTCAGGTATGAATTATACATGAGAGGGGTTGGAATAACCTAAAAAAGTACTCATTAGATGCTTTAGGCAAATTAATTGTTTTGAAGGACGCTTTGTAATTACTAAACAAATGATTTTGCAAAGAACATAAAAATAAATTACTTCATCCCTTGCTTAATTTTGAACTTGATGCCTAGACATTATCTTTTAAAATACCTTCATAATAGCATAAGAGTGAAATGTACATCGAAAGAGCAGGTTTAATTATGTTCTTCTTTCTTGTAACACCTATCACAGTGAAACAAATACTTAGAAAGGTATTTAAACACATACTTAGTCTTTATTACATTTCAGGTATGAATTATATAATGAATCATTATGAATATTAAGTATGAGTTTAATACTGTTTAATTTTTCTAAGTATTTGTTTCACTTTCATTTCTAATTACTCGTAACTGTTGAAGTTATGCAAATAGAAAATAGAATTAAAATTCCGTTTTGTTCCATGAGATACTCGTGACTTATCACGCTTTACTGGATACCGTTACTATTATTATAAAATAGATTTATGTCACTGATTTATAAGGTTTGGAGCGCAAAGGGTTCGTGGATATTTATCTAACTTGACCACTGTGTTTGCTCGATAATACCTGTATCCATCTTTCAGAAGATTATAGCTAACAGACTTGTTGTCTTTCATGCTTACATATGTTTGTAAAAGTGTGTGTCTATGAGTGCTTTTTTATGTCATTATTTAATAACAAGCTGCTCTAAACAGGGAATCCACAAATATTTAAGCCCGATACCAACCATGAATGCACTCAATAGATATCCAGGTAAAATGCACTTAAAGCTGTATTCAAATATATCTGAATACAGTTTTAAGTGCATTTTACCTGGAAAAACTTAATTTGGAATTCTTAGTAGAAAAACGAGCTTCAATTATTGAATATATTTGGCATTAATTTTGTAGAAATTCATTATTCAAAATTAAATGAAACTATGTAGTATTATTCCTACTTTCTTTAAGTTCTTTACCACGACCTAGGTTTTGTTGTATTACAACATCTTCAGGTGGGCTATTAGCAAAGATAAAGATATCTTAAATAGAAGATATTTAATAGAAAGTAGAAATAATACTACATCACGTAGTTTCATTTAATTGTGGACGAGCTTCAATGTTAATTATAAAACAGTATAAAGAGAAAAGCAGGTAGGTTTAAAGTAGTAGAAAAACGGGTTTAAAGTAGTAAAGGGATGGGTTTAAAGTAATAGAAAGGCAGATAAATAAGGTCCATAGTCCAAATATTACATTTAATTATTATGTAATTGGTTTCAAAAAGCAAACGAACAACTTGTGTAAGTGATATGCCGGTGGTCGACATTTGGCTATTTTTGTGGGAGAAGGTCGATGGCCGAATTTCTACCGACTTAATGCGCAATTTACTGTGCACGAACTCCTGACTAAAAGAGTTTGTCGTCTCTGTTAGCGCGTGTACAGTCATAGATGCCCGATGCCTGCTCTGTTAGCACGTTTTAATATGTAATGTTCGGATAAGCGAGTATCGCACAGAGTCGCTGTTTTTGTAGAACAAAAAACAACGACACTGGGATTTTTTCCGTTGAAGTATTAAATATCATACGCTCTGTAATATCCGATATTGTCGGTCTTCGCATTACGCGCAAGCTTTATTTACAACTTGATTGGCTGTTTTTTCATTCTCATTTCTGTTCTTAACAATATAAAAAGAACCATCGGAAAAATTTTATCAACATAAAATATATAAATATCTTAAATATCTTAGTTGAAAATTTAAAGATTTGTCTCCTCATGGCCTTGGGCTACGATATGAAAATTCATTCACCCTACTTATTCCTAAATATACCTCTACCACTTACGAAGAATCGCCTGGATCCTGAAATCAGGAAAAGCATGTCCCTAAATATTTTCAAAGAACGAGTGAAAAAATCCTGCCTCTCCTAAAAACTGTTTCTTTGTGCCCTTATCCTTTCCTGTTTTTCTCATCCCAAATCATGTCAATAGTTTGTTTTATTTGTACTTTTGTATTTTTCAATTTTTTTTGTCTAATGTACTATAAATAATTTTCGTTGCAAAATCTCTTACAGTCTACCGACTAAATTGCAATGCCAATTCTTATGGTTGACTAGAAAATATTGCTCATGTAGCAATAAGTCCGCCATATGTACTATATATAAATGATGATAAATTATCAAAAAATAATTATATCACCATACTCGGTGCGGTTTATTCTATTTAAAACCTTTATTATATATATACCTGCACATTGATTGTTTACACACATATGATTCAAGTGTTTTTCATGAAATTTTCCATTACGAGTTTATATTTAATGTTTATCTGTATCTTTAGTGAAACTCACTGTTTCTGGTTACAGCCATCACTAAAGAGGGAATCCATAAACATTGGAATTCACTGATAACACTTTTGTCTTCAATATTAAACATATGGTCCCTTGAAAAAGCTTACTTAGGTCACACAATAGCTGTCTCCTTTGATTGTGCAGGAACCTGTCAGATTGTTTCGTGATCTCAACGACATGTTAAAAGGTATATAATTCTTCATTCTTACATCTGGCGAATATGAGCTCCAAGAAGAAGAAGGCTCTTTCAGAGATGTGTCTTTCGGCCAGATTCGTAATATAAAGCTGTGTTTGTCGACTCTAAAGAATTTCCGGAGCCTTCCGAAGCGTAAGTTTACCTGATTCGCGCTTTGACTTTGTTAGATTTATTGGAATGTACTATATTCCAATAAATCGTGTACGTTTAATCTTTTAACGATGAATTCCAGGCACACTGCTCTCCACTATTTTTCATCGTTCGCGAGTTGGTTATTATAAATCTGTATACTTTTGTGTTTTCACAATATCCAGCGAAGGTAACCTTCTTTGCTCTCGGTTCCCTTCTCTTTTTATATATATTTTCACTCGCACTCCCGTAAGTGACATCAATTTTTGGTATACATTCTCATTGATTCAATAATATCTCCAGAAGTATGCGTTGAAAATAAAAAATGTACACATATTTTTGTCTAAGACGTCAACGATTTGTTTTAAAAACATATAATTTATTTATTTTCAGAAAATTATTTGTTGAACACTAAAAGTATTCTTTAAATTATGTGTTAATTTATTGTAAGTTCAGTGACATAAAAGCAAATATGTGGCTATTTTTATGATAAAGACATGCAGTATTACAGATTTTCTTGCGGATATTGATATATCTCTAACAGTTTTATAAGTATAATTTGAAAAACGTCGAAACAGGTCAATACCAGGAGATTCCATTGAGATTCTTTCTTCATATTTTCCATTTTTCTGAAATTAACATTTTCTAATAAAGTGATAATGATATTTAAACCTCGTTACCTGACAGTGATTTTTTTATGAAAGAAAAAGTAAAAACAACTCTGTGAATATTTTCACCTGATAGCGATGTCATTGCACTGTTCTTTGGTCATTGCTGATGTAAAAAATAAAATTCAATCTTTAGTACATGTTACTAATATTCCAATGAGTTATAATTGAAGTAACAGTACCATTTTATTTATATAATGCCACCTTACACGACGCCAACTCGTACAGTAAATTTTCAAATAGTCTAATAATTTTCAGCTCTAACGCAAACAATTCAATTCAGTCAGTAATCTCTTTAGCCAAGCCAGTCGTCGGATGTTTATAAGCCTTAAATCTTATTCAGCCTGAAAAAATCCAAGAGTTCTCCAGTTGTTTGATGGAGCTATTTATCATGTTGTAAATAATCAAAATAGAAACATGAATATAAAATATACATTTCGGCAGCTCATCCATTTAAATCTCATTGTTACAATGACATAACAGCCTAATGAACACACGCAGCATAGTGTATTATATACAAAAACACAATGAAACATATTTTAAGAAAATAATCTTCCGCGCTGGGAAAATTTTGTCTCGAACGTCCCTTTCTCGTGTCCCCGTCGTCCATTAAAGGAGGCATTCAAACAGGAATGGCGTTGTAAAATAACAGATTGTCAAAACACAATGCAGGGGACAATGAAAACGCTTTACTTCACACATAAAAATGACGAAGTTTTATAATATCGTTTCCTTTATGACGCGGTTTGAGTGCCGTTTTGTATCGAATTTTCCCGACGGTGACAATATCGGGAGGAATTCTGTAAAATAAAATTACGAATAAACGATAACGTAACGAGGATCACAAAGTTTCGTGTCCAACAACATTTTCGTGTTCTGTGAGTGAATACACGAGGGGCTTAATCACGTATGTTAAATTATGAAGAAACATAATTAAAATGACAATGAAGTATAATAAGAAATATCTTTTGATTAATGGTAAAGAAAAAAGGGATAGACAGCTAGATACAATTAAAAACAAATTGAGAATTTGCGTAGAGAAAATATTGCTGTAGATCATGCTGAGCAAAGATAATGTGCTGTGTTTGTTTATTTCAGTACTCATTTCAGGCTTTTAGCGGAAAATTACACGTACAGATTAAAAACACTTCATATTTTGAGAATACATAGCTTGCTGGTTGAGAATGAAAATGACTGAGGCGATGGACCCTCGGCTTGGTGATGAATGTAAACGTTTGATATTTATTGCACGTCCTTGTTATAAACATTATGTAATGCTGATTAATCAATCGGCAACCTATGGAAGTAATGGCCGACGATGTAGAGATGCGGTTACATGAATCCTAGCTGATAGCTACGTCTAGTGAATAGGAAAAAGTGCAGCTGCAGACCTCTTTTGAGCAAAATTAGAGAATTTTTTTTTACAAAAAGCTTATTTTATATATCTAAACGAAAAGATAAGATTGATCTCTTTTTTAAATCTAATCTATTCATCCATTACTATCGTGTAATAATATTCTAAATATGATCAGGCAGTGGAGTATTTTATTGGAAGTCGGGAACTTCTAATGTCATGTCAATCACACAACGTCAATCACACTTTGTGCCCGGCTGATCTCCAGCTGTCTATCGTTGAAAATTTACCTCTTTCCTGCAGTAAAATACATTTATTTAATAATAAATCAATATTTTCCTTGATATTTTTGTATCAAATGTAAAATTTCACATTTTTCCTTTAAAAAGATATTCGGAAAAAATTTGAAAATTTTCTCTTTCAAATTTCGAACGTAAACTAATATTCAAGTTATTATATATTGAATTATAAAGAAATGTGCTATTCAGACTTATCGAAATAATTTATCATCAAATTAAAACGGTATGAAACATTGTTTATTTTACAACTTCAATCATATTTTTAATTATTAGTAACATTTAAATAGATCAAAACGCGTAACAGGAAAAATCTACAATTCCTACTACTTTGTGTCCTACTATTTCCTAGTACTTTGTTCCTTAGTACTTTGTGTCACATTTTTAATAATCAGCAATACTAACTCTATCATATTTCAGATTCAGGTTCTAACATTTATTAACACTTGGCTTTGATCGTTTCAAGATATAACCATTCTCCTGTTATATGAAAACAGGACAAGATTCTATGATGAATGCTGCGCTGTTCACGCGACCAGACTATAAACTTTATTTAAATGACCTTAGTGCATCCATAGAGTCTGTCTTTAAACATCATATCAAATCACATTATGTTTTCTCGTTCAATATTTCACGTAAACGTTTATATTAAATACGCCGCCACTTTCCATCTCAATACCTTTCCCTACAAGCAATTTGTTGTATTTTTTGCTTGAATTTATGTATTAGAATGTAATTTATTCCTCTTTATAGTGTGCGTATAATTTTTATTTTGTTTTCAAATTGCATTCAGTAACCATTTACACAATATAATTTTCAAATTATATTGTGTAAGCGACACAATATAATTTTCAAATTATATTGTGTAAATGGTTAGTGAAAGCAATTAATAGTGACGTTAAAAAGGAATATAATTTGAAAAATAATATGATACTAAAAAAAGTGCACTTTCATAATAACTTATCAGCCGATTAGGCAATTATTGCTGAAATAAAATTTTAGAGATTTAACAAAGTGGAAACATTTTATACAAAATGAAACATTAAATACAATTAAATGAAACTACGTGATGTAGTATTATTTTTACTTTATTTAAGTTCTTTACCACGACCTAGGTTTCGTTGTATTACAATATCTTCAAAAGCAAAAAGCTTGTATTACAATATCTTATTAGCAAAGATTCTTTGTCTCTAATTAATGAAGATGTTGTAATACAACGAAACCTAGGTCGTGGTAAAGAACTTACAGAAAGTAGAAATAATACTATATCACGTAGTTACATTTAATTGTTAATAATGAATTTCTACAAAATTAACGACAAATCTATTCAAAATTTTAGAGGCTTAACAAAGTAAAACGATTTCTCCGAAATGAAATTTTAGAGACCTAACAAAGTAAAAACAATCTTTCCAAAATATAACTTTAGCAGTCTTGCAAAGTAGAAATGATCTCAGTAAAATAAAACTTTAGAATTCTTACAAAGTAAAAATATCTCTCCGAAAGGAAATATTAGTGATCAAACAAAGTAACAACGAATTGTGCAAAATCAAACTTTAGTAGTCTTGAAATGTAAAAAAGATCTCTCCGAAAGGAAATTTTAGAGGCCTAACAAAGTAAAAATTATCTCGTCAAAATAAAACTTTTGTATTCTTCTAAAGCAAAAAAGATCTCTCCAAAAGGAACTTTAGGGACGTAGGAAAGTAAAAAAGATCCATGCGAAATAAAACTTTAGTAGTCTTGAAATGTAGAAAAGATCTCTCCGAAAGGAAACTTTAGAGGCCTAACAAAGTAAAAATTATCTCGTCAAAATAAAACTTTAGTATTCTTCCAAAGCAAAAAAGATCTCTCCGAAAGGAACTTTAGGGACGTAAGAAAGTAAAAAAGATCCATGCGAAATAAAACTTTAGTAGTCTTGCAAAGCGAAGACAATTTCATCAAAATAAAACTTTAATAGTCTTGCAAAGTAAAAACAATGTCTCCGAAAGGAAATTTTAGGGATCTAACAAAGTAAAAACGATCTCTCCATAATGAAACTTTAATAGACTTACAAAGTAAAAAATAATCCTCCGAAAGGAAATTTTAGGGGCCTAACAAAGTATAAAAGGTATCTCAAAAATACAACTTTAGTAGTCTTACAAAACCAAAAACGATCTCTCCGAAAGGAAATTTTAGAGACCTAACAAAGTAAAACGATCTTTCCTAAATGCAATTTTAGGGATCTAACAAAGTAAAAACGATCTCCCTAAAATAAAACTTTAGTGGTTTTACAAAGTGAAAACAATCTTTCCGTAAGGAAATTTTAGGGACTTAACATAGTAAAAACGATCTCTCCAAAAGGAAACTTTAGTAGATTTACAAAGTAAAAACAAACTCTCCGAAAGGAAATTTTAGGGGTCTAACAAAGTAAAAATGATCTCTCCAAAATTAAACGTTTATTTTATTTATTTATTAACTTTTATGTATAGTACATATGGCGGACTTATTGCTACATGAGCAATCTCTTCCAGTCAACTATAATGAAACGTTAGTATTAAAAAGAATCTCTCCGAAAGGAAATTTTAGGGGTCTAACAAAGTAAAAATGATCTCTCCAAAATTAAACGTTTATTTTATTTATTTATTAACTTTTATGTATAGTACATATGGCGGACTTATTGCTACATGAGCAATCTCTTCCAGTCAACTATAATGAAACGTTAGTATTAAAAAGAATCTCTCCGAAAGGAAATTTTAGGGGTCTAACAAAGTAAAAACGATCTCTCCGAAAGGCAATTTTAAGGACCTATCAAAGTAAAGCTCTCACCACTCTGAAAAGAGATTTAAAAAAGTTAAACAAGCAAATCGAAAGGAAATTCTAGTAGTCTAAAAAAGATTAAACGATCTCTGGAAATTTAAGATTTAGATTGACGATAATTCAAATAATTTATTTATTATTCAAATTTTAGTCTCATAACCTTGAAGCCGCCCTTACGGCTTGACATTATTTATTTCAAGAGGATTTTATGACAGTTTGGTAGGCTAAATGTTATATTTCTGATGTAGTTTTACTTCTGAATGCCATATTATGATATAACGCGAAACTGATATTGTATCAGCGGAAGCACAAAAATGACACCGGTATAACATTTCATATTTAAGATAGGAATTGATATATGAAACCTGGGAAAGCGTATGTTATGTGTTTATTTCAATCATAACGTTTACGCGAAAAATTAGAAGAATACCCATTATTTATAAACGTTTGTTTACAAATACTAATGTGTTGAAAATATAATTTTGTTTCCGTTTGAAGGTCCATACTTTAGTCACATAAATTACATTAATTATTTTTACAACTGTCAAAACACAAAAAAATATTATATGCAATATACAGAATGTAAGAAGTACGTGCCTTTTATTTATATAGATTATTCTAAATATCAAACTGAATAGAAAATATTAAGGAACGAAAATTTTCTGAAAATATTTTATGTAATTATGTTTTTACAAAAACATTCTTCAAATATACTCAGAATTATATAAAGAACCACTTACATGAATGATAGACACATTCTTTTTTACACTCATATATAATTTATTTTAGTACAAATTAACTTTAAAGGTAAATATATTCCTTAAAAATCTCCAAAAAAAATGAAGTTTCCAAGTAAACAATAAGACGTCATATTTTTTCAGCAGCAAATATATAAAACTAAAAAAATCCTGTTGAACTATTCTGGTTACCAACAAATTACGAGTAAAATATTTGATGGCTAAATCACAAAATTAAAAAAAAGTCTTAACTGGCAAACATTCAAAGTAAACAGTACTTTTTAATAATTACAGTATTTTTTATTTGTAGTTTACTGTATACAAAAGTAGGGGTATAATCTTGTAAATCTACAATACATAGTCAAAGAATAATCTTTCGTCTCTATTTTCCTTTTTTACATATTGATTTTTCACTCTCCATATACCTAAAGATAACAAACACACGGTGATAGAAAGAAAAACAATCTTGTCGCATTAAATATCTTCAACAAAGCACTGCCTAAAAGCTTTGCATTCGAAAATAGTCCATCGCGAGCGATGACGTCGCGTCGATCATTTGTGTACACACGTAGCCATGGAAACTGCGCCTTCGCGCCCGCGGCCGTTAATCAAATCACACTGACAGCCCGCCCTTTTCCCTGTTTTTCGTTTTTATTTTTTTTTCGAACCGCTTTCGCCTTTGAATTTTCACTTGGGCGGCCAGCGCGGCGCGCTTTATATTCATCCATTTTTGTCCGGTTTATTGGATTTGGCGAAATATGTGAAAGGTGACGGCGGTGGTGATTGATTTTGCGACGCGGGTGTAGGCGGCGGAGGGGTAGAAATTTGTCGCGGAGCTCGAGCCCATTATCTGTTGTTGTTTGTCAACCGTATAATGTCTTGCCTAAACGTTCTGTGTAAATTAAAGTGATTTAAGCTTTGCTTTAATGTTGACGTGACAACTTGTATTTGACTTTATTTTAAAGAATATAATTATCTTCATTATACACTAAATGCAGGCTTATATCCTAGGACCGATATGTAGCTAATGTTATTAGACAAAATCGATAATGAGTGTCACGGGATTATTTGAATTGAGTCCAATTACTTAAAATTCCAAGGAAATCAGACTTAAGTGATATAGTCACATACTGCATAATTACTCAGTAAAAATGGTGTTCAATATCAGCATCCTACCTTGAGTAGGGGCAGATCTTAGGCTTCGTAGTAGAATGCCGAAAGGTATCTGAAAGGGCAGAACCTAACACCATCGGAAACCCTGGATAGAGTATTCTGCCGTCGACGCACGAAGAAATCCTTAACCTAGATAAACTGGGAATAGGGCAAGGTGAAAAATCGGTCTGGCTTAGGCTTCGAGGCTATCGTTTCCCGTTTGAAATGTAATTACTTGTTTTCTCATAAATAATTAGTAATATGGATTTCCTAGCCCAATAAATGTTTGTTAGTACCTAATATAATTAAATAGGGGGAAAATACGTATTACCGAGAATATCTCAAAAGCTAAGATATCTAGGATCATCGTTATAGATTTCCATAATCTTTGCGTAAGCTTCTAAAAAACCGTTTTACAAGAGGGGAAAACATACTTTTTTACCATATTTTTTAATATGCCTCTAAAGATATATAACCTAAAAATACGAAAAAAATAGATCCGTTTAACCTCTTTTAAACCATACCCCACACTAAAATGGAATTGAAAAAAAAAGAAAATATATATACATATATATATATATATATATATATATATATATATATATATATATATATATATATATATTGAATACTAACTATTGAAATACGTGAGAATTATTAGTCTTTATTACTATTCCAACTTTTAACGTCAAGCGGTATTTGAGAAAAACTGCTGTGATAGACAGGCAGAGGGATAACTGAGTAATCTTATAAAAGTTCCGCTTCCTTTCTTTTAAAGTATAGCACCTTAAAAAAGGAGATTAAATGTTAGGATTCTTCAACTAAACCAAGGTTAGAAAATGATGGATTTAAATTATTTTTTGCAGATAGAAATGCTTTCATTTTTATGTCGTTGCTGTAAACCATCAGTCAAAATTAATATCGTCATGAATGAGGGGGATAACTTTTTGTTTCCACTGTAATTTAATAGCTGATGACAGCAGAATGATGGTGATATCCTGTCAGGATGATATTCTGTCATACGATATGGGGTGGAGTTGTATATATTTATTTAAAAGTACTAAAATACTTAAATCCAAAATTGCGAGCTTGACTCACTGTCGGTCCCGGCTTTTGACATTAGTTAACAGTTGGTTTAAGAAATTTAGCCCAAAAATGATCAAGATTCTGTGGGCTGCAAAATTCAGATGGCAGTCACTTCGTCTAAAAACCAGCACCCACCCAACAGAACCCGATGAAACAGATACGGCATAACGTGATGTCGAAGAAAGTAAAAATATATTTTTGAAAGAATACATAATCGGCTGTTTTGAAAACTACGTCTCCTTCGTTGTCTTTAGATTCTGATATCGCAGAAGAAACTACTAACGAGGTTCTCACACTTCTTCACAGAAGAAAAAACAGTTTTTTTTTAAATTAACCCCCAAATTGAATGTACAAATCTTGGTATAGCATTTTATGCATTGAAAATCTTTCATTAGATATCTAATCAATATATAACATAACTTCAGTTTGTCATTTGATATCATAAACTATCACTAAGAAATCTATCATCAGACAATGGTCGTTATAAGAAATCTAGCCAAAGAAGGGACTGGGTTCCCTTGTGAATTGTGAGGGTCAGACAGCAGTCAAAATATAAATCTTGATGTAATAGTTTATTCTTTGAAAATAATCTATATCTTGACAAAACATTTTATGTTTTAAAAATATATCATTATGATATTTATATATTAGATATCGTAATTTATCATTAGAAAATAGTCGTTATAAGAAATCTAGCTAAAGAAACATTTTATACTTGGAAAATCTTGTATTTGTTGATACAAAATTTTATGCTTTAAAAATCTTTTAATATTTTTATTGACTTCTCTTTTGCTAAAACAAATGGGATTTAAAGTTAAACAATTAAACAGGATTCTATCTAAATTGTGATAAAAGTTAAATATGCGATGAATTTAACAGTTACTAAAAGGGTGCCACAATTGGTATATTTTCCTAATCCTGAGAATGAAACTACGTAAATAGTTCTAGAATAAGTTCTTAAGCCTGAATTAATTGTCAGAAAAATAACCAAAAATTGAGCCATTTTTCTTCAAATTTCGTAATAGGATGACAGGAGGTCAGATTTGATTCCGATTCAATTCGAGGGATTTTGCTTTTGGTCTTTAATTTTTTTTATTTATCTATTAGATATGTTGGAAACTCTACAGTCTGTTCTTTTTACAGAGTGTCCTTACACGCACATACATACGTACTTATGTACATTCGTACATACTTACATGGTACGTGGTTGCGTACGTACAAACCAATGGACATGCGTTTCCAACGCATGTCTTTTTGCAAAGACAAATTTTCGATACTTACTCAGTAAAGATGGTATTCTTTGGTGTCTTGGTTCCTGTGGTCTTGTTTATACATGGTACATGGGTGCGTACGTACAGACCAATGGATGGAAACGCATGTCTTCTTTCAAAGACAAATTTAGATCACAAAAATTATTAAAAAAAAGAAAAATGGTATAAGTAATCAACTTTTGACATATAACGTATCCAAAATTGATTACTTATTAAACTACTCGAATAATTATATCCATCGTTAAAACTCGAGACTGGAATGCTAGTCGATAGTAAAGGAAACAACCGCAGGACGGTCAAGGTAGTAATTAAATAATTGTAAATAGTTTAATAGATATATTGAGTATCCCTCTAATTATGATCAAATTTTATGTACATATATATATATATATATATATATATATATATATATATATCTTTGCTCAAGTTATAAATTGAGCATGGAGCTTTCAAGAAATAATTAAATATATATCGAGACTAATTTCGACATACAAGCACATGTACAATTAATTTTAATGAACAAACATAAAATATACACTATTTCCGATGTACAAGAACATGTTTAATTATTTCTAACCGATAAATGGAATTAGGGCATTTTTCTACACTTACAGGTATCTCAATCATAAAGCTACGGCGCGAGCTTTCTGAAGCATAATGCCGGCAAACTATCCACGTAACTTAATTTCAAACCCTCGTCCATGGTTTTGCCAACGATGCAAACAGCTCGGTATCCGAGCAGCGTCCGTTGTTGGTTCGCCGAATAGCACAAAGCAATTTGTCCCGCCGCCCGCCCAGGTTTGCACACTTGACTTGACAATGCGGCTGTTCAAAGGGAAACACGCGTTGAGGAATACTTAACTCATCAATTTACGTGTTCGCAGGCTGTTGTTTTATAAAATTAAACGGTTTATAGTTTGGAAAATTCCCTAGGGTATATTCGTAAAATACAGTTAGATTTTCAATACAGTTTTTCAATAGTTGCTTCAGTAGATATAGTTGTAGCCATAGTTGTTATGTAGCTATGTTGTCCCTTAATTAAACTTTTGGTATTATATTTTTTCAGCATAGTCTGAATGCGGCTCAAGTCTGTTTTAGAAGATATTCCACGTACTTGATCACTAGCTAGATATAGTTGTAGCCATAGTTGTCATGTAGCTATGTTGTCCCTCAATTAAACTTTTGGTATTATATTTTTTCAGCATAGTCTGAATGCGGCTCAAGTCTGTTTTAGAAGATATTCCACGTACTTGATCACTAGCTAGATATAGTTGTAGTCATAGTTGTCATGTAGCTATATTGTCCCTTAATTAAACTTTTGGTATTATATTTTTTCAGCATAGCCTGAATGCGGTTCAAGTCTGTTTTAGAAGATATTCCACGTACTTGATCACTAGCTTTCTAACAAGCTCTTTTATCTTACGTTCCTTCCTGAGAGCTTTTAAAAATTTCAGGGTATCTGTACTATTTGAATCACACGAATGCAGCCTTGAAAATTTGAAATTTGTGTGTTATATAAAAACAAAATAGCAAGAATTATAACTAAAATGGAAACATGTATCATAATAGACCACAATTTAAATTTATATTCAATTGTGCGCTTTAACCATTGAACGCGCGCTGTAGCAGATTAGCAATATGACTTTAAATCAATCTGTCACATTTGCAGCTCTCCAAATCTAGGTGATATAAAAACTAAACCTATTTCCTTATTATTTTCCCTTCGCAGTCAATTTCAGGAGAAGAAAATATAGAGAGCGTTTTCAGAAAATTATACATTTTTGGAGTTAACACATTATAGGCAGTATCAGAATGATATTACAATATATAAATTATTTTTTAGCTCATTTCTGACGCACCTGTCAGTTTTGACAACTTTGTTCCAATCTGGTTCGTTAGTTATCTGGAAATGCACGAATTGTTGTAAATCGATAAGTTGCAATTGGTTTTGCCGAAAGCTGGTTCTGGTGTCCAGTGAAAAATTGTAAGGCTGTTGTAGTACCGATTGAAATAGTTACTGTATATTACTGACAGAAGGAGGTTATTAAAGAAAGATTACATTAAATGATCTATAGAGTACGTGGGATATGTTAATTTTTTAATAAAATAATTAATTTAGTATTTAATTGAGATGGTATTTGCCTTTGGAATTAGATGGACAAAACTCTTTTATTAGACATTTAATTATACTTTTAATTTCAATTAGTTTTGCTTTATCTTATGCATATTGATTTTTAATAATATTAAATAAATAGTTTAACTTATTTGGAATTTAAAAAAATATTTTCTAAATAATAATAGATGCAATCTTTAAACCCATTATAGTGACAAGCAAAATATTTACATTAATTACTGAATAATAATTTTATATTAATTACTGATTAAATAACAGTACAAAATGCGTATTTAGATTAAGCCCTGCCATCGATGGGCAGTAAAAATAATTTAGTTTACCCACAATCAACAATTACTTAAATTACCAACATACGAATTATGATTTGTTTATTATTATTGTGGCTTCGTTTACTCTTATGATTCCTTACATTCGACATTGCTAATAAATAAAACATATAAGTGTCATTCGAGAGCAATTCAATAACATGTGACGCCACCCCAGCGCCATCTTCCTATGAATTTATATAAATATTAATTATAATTTTGCCGAAGGATCATTATCGTGTTCGTAATCGTCATCCTTATCGTGTATGACAAAATTTAGAAGTTATCATTCCTGTGTGAACACCTTAAATGATAACAA
This sequence comes from Druceiella hillmani, assembly GCA_039881145.1. NCBI lineage: Eukaryota > Metazoa > Arthropoda > Insecta > Lepidoptera > Hepialidae > Druceiella > Druceiella hillmani. The sequence continues at coordinate 5,168,713 of JAYKKI010000069.1, read as the reverse complement.
TCATTTGGAATATCTTTTGTAATATAATGTAGAAATAAATATAATACATATTACAATAGCTAACACTTAAAAATATTTAATTAAGGAATAAGAAATTAATTCCATATATATAGTATGGAGGATCGTTGCAAAAGCTTAATTATAAAGAAAAAATATTACTTTTTCCATAATTTATGTAGAATAACTTTGGGGATGTTAATCGAAAAATATACAAACAATATGTTCACCCTCCCTGATTTTTTAAATTACTAAAACTAACATTATAGAAAACGTAGTATTTTTAAAAGCCGATGCAAAAGTTATAGAAAAACTATAACGTTGAGTTTATCTGTGATAGTTTTTTATATATTCAGGATAATATATATGTCCCCCTTCTTATACCCCTATTAGGTATTATTAAATATTTATCGCTCTAGAAATTATTATTAGTGATGACTTCAAGCGAGATCTCGCTTCGTGATGCGCGAGCTATAGTCATCCAATTATCATTTTCATTATGTTGTATGTTTAAAAGTTTATTAAAATTTAAACATAATTTTCTTTTCAGTTTCTCAACATTTACTCACGATCTGGTGTAAAATTTATTGAATTATACTTCAAATACCATTTAATACAACTGACATATGCCAAACAGATTTATAACAGTTCCATTTTGAAAATTAATTTCCTGTGGAAACCGATATTCCCTGTGTAGAGAAAGAGACAAAGGAATGAGTGCCATCATGCTTTTATTTGCCGCTAGGGCGGCGCTACTTTGGAGCTAGGTACATTGAAATGTCAAAAGCACATCGTATACATACATAATAATTCAACATTTTCAATTTATATAGTTTATTAATGTTTATTTTCATGCTTCTTTATTGTATATCAGTATTTATTGTATGTTGTATTAGATAAAAATTAATAAATCAAGCTACGGCCTTATAAACGTTGAAATATTAAAATGCGAAGTGAGAAAAACAGGCGCCAAAGTAAGTAGCACCAAAGCAAACGTTATTAAAAGGTGGTCTGTATAACTAATGTTATTTTATATTTATTATTTATCGATTATTTCATACTTCCTATGTCATATTTATATCTAATATACTATGCTTTTGACAGAAAATCATATACCTCAGTCCAAAGTAGTGACATCTGGAGAATACAAAAATTGAACCCTCATTAAAGACAATGTATTAAATTACTATAACACATGTATTAATCATAAACCAGAGAGCGTAGAAAAGCGCAGTTCGATATAACTTTTCCCGCTTCGACACTATTAATATTGAATCACGTTCAAGAATTGGATATTAAAACGAGTTACAAAATAAAACCGTGTTTGCGCGCGGAATCGAGTTGTGGAATGAAGTTATTAAAACCGACGAGTGAATAAAACCGAACGGCGAGAGAGGCAAAACAAAACATGTATGAACAAATGAAATAAAGCCGGGCTTTCACGTGTTTAAAAAGGTTAATAAAAATAACCATAGTCTCGCTCATGGGAATTTAAACGCTTTACGTTTTGCAATAAACGCGTACGTCGATTTACAACATAAAACTGCTGTTTTCTTTACAAACCAACTTTAGAGCACTACAAATTTGTTGCAACTTCACCTTAAAGCTGAGCTTTTACTACAAGCTTTGCCATCAATAGATTTCTGTAATTATTTATACATACTTATGCGTGAGCGTGTAAGTTTTGCTGTTCATCGTCCCAAATGCGGTTGTTGCAACTTCACCTTAAAGCTGAGCTTTTACTCCGAGTTTCGCCATCAAGAGATTTCAGTAATTGTTTATACACGCTTATAGCAAAAGGCGTAATGTCTGTTGAGGCCTTAAAGTGAGTGGAGACAACTAAACTGCAATGCGTATTTGCTTATTTGCCATTTAATGGTTCGTGTGATGTTTATGTCATAATCTGTTACTATAATATTAATCATTACTCCCGTTTCGTAGAGTATTTTTATAGATTTCAGTAATGTTATCATTAAGTGTTTAAAACTTTTACAATATTTTTAAGGGACTTGTGTATCGATGCGTATAATCCTCGGACGTCTTTTCAAGTTTTGTATGGATTCCTTTCCTAAGTTGAAAAATATTTGTCAAAATTTAAATGTAGAAAGTTCCAAAACAATTTGGAATTATATTTTATTGAAGCTAAGTCAATGTCATAAAATATATTATGTGTGTGCATGGCTTATCATGCGTTTTAGTTAGAGCATTCATAACTCTTAACACATAGTATTCATAACAGTTTTAAGAAGTAAAAAAAGTAAAAATAAAAAAAATGCCTGGATAATGTACTATAGACCCTCCTTACTTAGTGATTTAACCCGACCTGGGAAACAAATTCCGGATATAATTATCCGGAATTTGTTTACTTAATTTTTAAAGTTACTTTAAATTTTTAAGTTTACTTATAAAAAATAATAATAGTTTACTTTAAATAAAAGTTTACTTATAAAAAATATTAAATTTTTAAGTTTATTACTTCAGTCATAAAAAAACAATTTCTCCTAAAATTGATACTAAGGACATTCACTATTTTTGTCGTAATTACCTTTTTGTATTTTTTGATTTTCCTAGCATTCATATGTAAAGTACATATGAAATGGTACAAAAAACTAAAATACAAAAAAGATAACTTCTTTCTTTTTTGTTATTATATATTTTGTTCTAAGCATCCAAATTTCTCCTCGAAATATTATGGCATGCTTATATTGATTTACCTAGGTTTACACCGAAGGAAGTATTTGTATAAATTGTGACACACTAATACCCGTATGCATCACATACGATCAGGACTCTCAGTTGAATTCACTGACAGTTAAAAACGTATTTTGTATGGACACTTTTGGAATTGGACCGTGCAATACGGTACGGTAGGTAAAGTAGACTCTTATTCTGACAGATAATGAACAACATAAACTTTTTAACTGTCAGTAAATCCGACTGACAGTCTTGACCACGTGTGGTGCATACGGGCGTATATGAACTTAATGAATAAGGCTTCATATCATTACTATTATTAAAAACAATTCGATAAATTAGTATTTTTAAACTGGTCAATATTTTTTTTAAATATATTAACTACTTACAGTTTCCAGCATATTGAAGTATTGCGTATACGAAAGACACAGCATTAACATACCTGAAATAAAAAAAAAACACATCATTACCATAAACGTCAATGTTCGGCTATTAAAATATAACATAAATAGAAAAAAAAATCATTCTCAAGTATTAGGAAAATACAATTGGTAAATGAATTAAAACGTTATTTGCAACCTTAAACCATATACAGCTATAAAATAAATACGCAATCACTTAAATAGTCCGCCTGTTTCTAGCCTTATAGATCTGTGTGTGTATATATATATATATATATATATATATATATATATATATATATATATATATATATATATATATTTATATATATATATACAGACACACACACATATTTCAATTTTGTACATACACACTGCATCGCACTGCAATTAAAGCTTCCGTGTAGCTGAGTTCACGCTACGAAGATAGAGTACGTAAATTATATTTTTAATGTAAATAGTGTAATTCCATACAACATTTATTTATCTACACTATATTTTAAAATGATTTTCATAAAAGAACCTGATAATAAAAAAAAACCTGTCGAATACGAGTAGAACTCACAATACAAAGGTTTCGCACACATTTTGCATTTATAAAGTTTTGCGGGTATACAGTATTTCTATTAAACTTTTTACGAATATTAATTTTTCAGAACATAAATACATTGCGTACTATAACTTTCAGAGGTGTAAAAGCATACTGTATATTTAAACAATTATGACATTTAGAATCATCGCTGTATTATCCCTACAAGCTTTGCGTGAGCTTTTAAAAGCTCTGTTTTTCTTAATTTTAAGTTCAGTAGTCTGGTAAATAGGGGGAAGGGTGTTCTTATTTTTACTTACTTTTCAGTATATTTGTGAAGAATCTTAAATTATGACAAAACTTTAATAGGAAAAACCCTTTCAACGATAACCCTTTCACGCTGTACAAGTTTAAATCTTTTTTTCAATGATATTTCCGTTCTAAAATTACCATTGAAATGTTTTTGTGTGTTTGTTATTAAGATTTGTACGCGTTAACATGATCTATTACAATGACTAGTGAAACGATTTCTGAGAAAAATGACTGTGACTAACGCACAGACGGACGCGCGGTCTCAGGGTTCAGTTTTATCTTTTGGGATAAGGGATTTATTTCTATAATTTACGATTTGTTATAAATTATTATATTATACTACAGATTCTATAATATTGATGAAAAATTCAATAATATATACGTAAAAAATAACAAAATCAAAGGAAGCAGTTCTGAGCTAGACAAGAAAGTCCTCGAGATAGAAAAGCATATAACATGAAAGAATATAATATTTTTTGGCGTGGAAGAAAACAAAAAAACTTACGAAGACCTGGAAAAGAAACTGCAACAAATAATTGCTAAACACATGAAAATTTATTGTAACATAAGTGACATTGAAATGTTAAGACGTATGGGAAAACCAGTTGAAAATAAAGTAAGACTAGTTTTGGTAACTTTCTCCACACTCCGTAAAAAAATGTCCATTTTCACTTTACACAAAGTGTCTTTTTAACGACATTATATATTTTTGCATAGCATACATAATAACAAAACCTCTCTTAGTAAAATGAAAAATATTTTTAAAATACGAAAAAGTCACAAGCAGATGTCTCATAATAATTTTTCATGTAGAGACGTTCACTTGTAAGGAAATTGCACATAATTTTTTTTATTAAAATTCTGCAACTTATTCCGTTCAGGAGCTAAAAGATTTAAACATAATTTTAAGGGTTCATCCAGGTTCTTTGGGCGTGAAACACTACGAAAGGCAAGTCTTGACATCCATGTAACTCAAAAAAACTATCAAGCGAAAATATATTTTTGGATAGATTTTAAAATTCCACCATTGCTGAGGAAGCAAGCTAAGTAAAAACAATCCATATCATTAGACCTTTTCCATATAACAGCGCCACCAGATAAAGATGGAGACGCCGCCCCAAAACATCTTAACACAAAGACGAATCGCTCAGGCGCTGCGGTCGGAACTCGGCTACGAGCGCTCCCATTACAATGTTTCACACAATCGAATAATCGCGCCGGGCTTCGCCCCCGCCGGCGCCGGCTACGACACACCTGCTAAATGAAATTCCTGCTTTGTATACTTTATCGGCAGACGGCATTCCCTGTGTGAGCGAGAGGGGCTAAAGCTTTCAGGCAGCTTTCCGTCCCTGTCACGCGTCGCCGAGCCAAATATTCGCTTTTGGATGGATCTGTTGCAGGCGGAGCTTCGAATCGGGGCATTGGAAATAAATCTATAAAATTCATGTGTAAACCTTATTGCGCGCACATATAATAACTAGATTTGATAGAAATAGTATTATATATAATTCACGAAAAGTGAAAATAATTACAAATATTTGCAAATTATAACGTAAATACGCATGAATGTAAAGCCTATCTCATAGTTTGGAAACTTATCGTTTGTCTTAAAAAATTAAATAAAATATAGCAAGCATGGTTTCAGAAATCACTTTGATTTTGAGATCATAAAAAAGAAAGAAAAAATATTGTTTTTTTTATTATAAAAAATGGAAAGATACTTAGGCATGATTGTTTTTTCAAGTTCCGTACGAAACTTAGAAAAACGGAATATTTATGGAATTAATTTCATATACATTTGTCGCATGCATTTTTCTCGAAGACCATTTCACGTGGAAAACTGAAATTTGGGATTTCCACAGATATCCATTATTATTACAGAAGTTATGTACCGAAAGTTGAATTTCCATTTTGGGAGCATTAAGGAGCGAGAGAAAACTTTTTTCCACACCAAATGGAGCTAACTTATATGGGATTTCAAAAATGTTTAGTTAGTTTCTTTTAAATATAATTTTATTATCATTATTATTAAAAAGCTCGCTATCGTTCACGATTTAGAAAATTAAGCAAGAATATATAAAAAAACATTAAAATATTGTTATTGAGGTTTATACTACATAAAACGATACAAACTTTTTTTGCATTATTTAATTTTCCAAGATTTTATAACATAAATTTAAAGCGGTTCATACAAAGGTTGTAGAGCCAACGATTGTATCACACGCAATTTGTAAGGTCTAATCGGTCGCGATTGGTAAGGAAAACCAATCGAGGAAATCCCATTAGCAAATCATCGATTTTCTTTAAATTCTTAATATACTCGGAATTCGAATACATTCATATATCCACGATATATTTTTAGGGCAAGTATAAAAGACCGCTAAAAGTCTGTAAAAAAAAAGTTTATAGAACACTACAAATAAAGTCTAAATAAAGTACGTGTCGCACATCCCTAAAAATAAAAAAGGAAACGGAAATGAACTAGACAGGAAATAAGGAAAGGTAACGTTTCTTGGGACGTGACATAAAAGTATTTACAGGTCTTCCAATATTCTGCTCAAATAAGTCTAAATAATAAGTGCACACGGTGAAATATTTTGGCATAGTTGGTATTATCAAACGTGACGTAAAACATTTATGAAATGTGTCTAAGATAGTATTGTGTAATTGTATATATACATACATTTCTTACATAGGTAAACACTAAAAATGGCTCACCTTTATTATCTATTATCAATAGGAAACAAGAGGAAAAGTTTGGTTGTTTATTTATTTGTTCACACTAATCTCTGGAACCACATGTCTATTTTCAGAATTTCTGAAAAACCCATAATTAGAGGAAGGTTATAGGTTTTATATAATTTCACTGCGGTTTACAAGAGCAGAATAATGACAAAAAAATATTTCAGAAGTGTGCCAATAAGGCTGTTGTACCCCTATGCCTTTAAAATATCTATGCATCATGTGTCACTAGACTATTTTAGGTATTTTTTCAAATGGGTATCAAAAACTGGTTTTCGATCAAACAGCAAAAGAAATGGCCTTTTTGAAAATCTTTTCTCCAGAAGTTGGCGGTGAATGGATTAAACCATTATATTGGTATTTACTTATTTTCCAATTTATCACGCAATATATCTTGGAATATTAGTTTTTATTTATTGTATACTTGTTTTTATGTTGGAGGACTTTCTATATTTTTCAGTATTAACCAGAAATATTAACACCAATTAAATTCATATAAACCTTACAGATGCTTTGAAATAACTTTGACTACCTTATCGATGCTGCTTTATAAATAAAGCGATGGCGTGGGCAGATACTGAATGTAAATGTCCTACAATACGAAGTTACCTTAATTTTATGTTCACAGGTAACATTTACATAGTTATATGTGGAGCTTGGTTTTAGTGAATTTCATTAAACACTGATGGGTCTAAGACACGCAGAGCTGGCGGCCATATTTGTGGTAGCTATTGGAAATATTATATTTTATAGATAAACAGTTTAGTGATTCCTAATTTGCGTTTTACGAGATAAGTCTTAGCATTCGATAACTTACGTTACTTTAATAGGAACTATAAAAAATGATATCGTATCTGAAAGATTTAAAAATACGTGGATTACGATATTAGTTAATGCTCCTCGAACACTACTAAATAATAACTGAATTCTTCCGTGACGCTCATCCATACATGGGGATACTAATTCAGTAAATGAATATACTTAATTTTAGTTTTAACTGGTGTGGATCGCGTATAGAGATGATACAAATAATTAGATTAATCATAGATGTAACAAATAAAAAGAAATAAACATGACGCGAAGTGAATTAGATCTTTGATGGACGAATGTAGAGGAAATTAAAATAATTTTCCAAAACTTTCATCACATAGATAAACGCATGATGGAAGGTGGTGGTTCATATATATCATATAAGTGACGGTTTAGTAAAATTTTCAGATGCCACGATTGGATAATTCACGAAATTAATGCTTTACAGTAGTGGATCCAGGGTTTTGGTTTAGCAGGGGCTTGAGTGAGGGACATAATATACATGGTTGGGTGGACTCAGATGCTTTTAGGGGGAGGAGGAAGGGCTTGTGCCCTTTAGTCCCACTCCCCTGGATCCTTTACTGATGCTTTGTACACGTTTCGTTATTAGGCTTAATTTTTTACATGTGTACCAGAACACAAAAAAATAACTATGAAATATCAATGGAAATCACTTATGGAAATCAAAATATTTGGATCATACATGGAGAGCAGAGACATGTCCGATATACTTTTGACCATAGCAATAATAATGATAAGAGATTTGTAGAAATTGTTATGACATATATTATATAAAAATGAAGTAGCCATAAAGGTATAAAAATCATTCAGAGATTCATAAAAAAATCCTACGTTGAATTGTTTGTTACCAAAGGTTTTGACACTTTGCTTTCGAAGCAATTTAGGCCGGAAAATTAAAGAATAATTCAGAGGGTATCCTCTAAGTCCAATAGACGTTGCCTCTTGAAATTTCGAGAGAAATGTATACTCGCTCTGAAACAAATGCTTTGTTTCTACAGAATACCTAGAAATAGGTTCGACGAATATGGGTATGTTCTTTTCTTTGCAGATTATATCCTAAAATAATTATGGGTGTATCCACCCATAATTTTTACACTTTAAACACGTTTATTACGTATTGAATATATTTGGTGTTAATTTTGTAGAAATTCATTATTCACAATTAAATGAAACTACGTGATGTAGTATTATTTTTCTTTCTTTATGTTCTTTACCACAACCTAGGTTTCGTTGTATTACAACACCTTCAGATGGGCTGTTAGCAAAGAACGTTTATTACAGTTTAAACCGATTAATAGTTCAGTCCTTGTTAAATTGATTTAATTTAATTTGGTTATTTTTAGCTCAAAGTAGAGGTACGGTAGTAACCTACTCACGTACTTCTTTATCTGCCCGCGATAGCCGTTTTTCTCAGATACTTCATCTCCTATCTCTGAAACTGCTACAATCCAAATTATGAAAAAACAGCCTTTCTAAATGTTTACAATTTATCGAAAAACTTTTACGATGATTCTGTTAGTAACGCCTGTGGAAGATTCACTAGGCAACAAAATGCATTGTTAATAAAATGTTAATATTTATATTTAATTTAATAGAAATGCGGTATACTCTTAAATACTTATTTATACATAAATATGTGCGGAACCCTTAGGTCAAATTGTATACAACTCTTACTCACATTTAACAGGTTTTTTTAAATAGGAAATCATTTTTCTTTCCAACAAAATATATAAATGAAATATATATGATTGACTTTGAATACCATAAAAACTATTTTAATAAACCAGATCTGTTCAGAGCACCTGCTTTATGATGTTCCATAAGACGAGTTATATTATCAGGTACTTATGTTCCAGTTAATCATTATTTTAAATATCCACTCCGATGAAAGGCATAATTCAATTGAATGTATAAGAAAACCCTCCTACTGATCGTAGTACTTCACTGCCCTCATATCATCAGTCCCCCATAACATTACAATCACAAAGGCAGCACACAAACGATAAGAAATACGGAGCGGCGGGGTCGACGGACTAGTCTAACAGTCGAGGGTCCGCTTTATGGTGGCCGGAAGGCATTACTACCCTCACCCACTTCCGGCCCCCGGCCAATTGTCGGCCATATTCATTTGTAATTGTCAGGAAAGGCAATTTTTGGTCTGGCAATTATATTGACAATAACGCTGATGCGATGAGATGTGAGTTTTTGTTATGTGTCGAAATGTAAATAGGAAAACTGAAGCGTCGTGCTGTGATGACGAAAATAATTGCGTTGTAATCGTGTTAGAGATGGTTCGATCGTATCGTGGAAATATTGAAATATAATTAAGTTACAGAGTGTTATGATTTTCAGCGAAGAAAATATAAGTAAAATGGATGAAAGAAAATTTAGTAAATTTCGTACTTTATCTGCAGATAAAAATGCCTGGGTGTGGATATGTCCCCGTGGCAGAAAATGTCTACATGTGAATAGGTAAAAATTTTGTTTGCCTGGATATATCTCCCTGGAAGAAAATATCTTCAAGGGAGAATGTAAAAATTACGTTTGCCTGGATGTATTCCTGTGGAAGGATCTATCTGCATGTGTATAGATAAATATTGGGCTTGCATTGATATATTCCAATGGACAGACATTTTCTTACCTCATATGGAGACCAATTGATTGAGTTGGTCCCCAAATCACAAATAATGAGCCATTCATCAGAGTCTTAATATGCATATGTAATAAAAATTAAAAAAATAGGCTTATAATATTCAGCAGATGGCGCTGCTCAATTTTTAAACACGCAAGCAAATGTGCATTCGCAAAATACTTATGAACGCGATGCGTAATTTTTGTCAAATAAAATAAATAGTTCATACTGAAACTTACCAGGTGGCGCTATCTCTTTTTAAAATATGCAAGCGATTTTGTATGCAAATAATACTTAATCTACAGCATTTTACAGTACTGAATGCTCTTAAATTCGATTGATTTATACTATTAACTACTTTGGAAGTAATTAACGAGGATTTCGTTAGAAAAAATTTGCAATTTGCATTTGTTGTTCTGAGTATTTCAGTATTATGATGGTTACGACGAATGTAAAGATTATTCTAGTAGCAAAAGGTCCACATGCACGAAGTTACAAAGACAGCTAGTGTTATAAATATATATTGATCTGTCATCTGAGCTTCATAATGGAATAAATAATGCGAAGACTTCGCACGGGTCACGCTATATATATATAAATATATATATAGCGTGACCCGTGCGAAGTCTTCGCATTATTTATTCCATTATGAAGCTCAGATGACAGATCAAACAAATATTTTACTAAAATTGGCATATAGAGGCGCAAGTATCAAAAGCATTGAGCTAAAGCGCCACTTTATTTATACGTGAGTGGATTTGAAATTAAACAAAAATTTTACCGACCGTCAATCATATTCACGTTGAGCCGTTAGATGGCAACATTGCTGTTTTGTGTATATAATTTTAATAATTAATTAATTTGCAAAAACAATAGCAATAATAAATTTTTTAGTTGTGGATGCCGGTAGAGCAAGCAATTATCTATAAAATGATATATAATTTATGTGGATTAGTTGTGAGGTTTTTTCTAAAAAGGGAGAGTAACATCTTAACCTTAGCGTATTAATATATATGATGATGATAATATATGCCAGAAATTTTAATGTTATAACATTATCGGGATAAAAATTGATCTTATCGTAAACATGTTTTCTATACTAATTAATAGAGCGGAAATTTTGTTTCTTTATTCGTTTATTCACACTAACCTGTGATCCATTAAACCTAGGTTCCATTTCAAAAATTATTCTTGTATTAAAATTTCACTTTAGAAAGATTACAGACCATATAATATACGCTACAATTCATAAGAAAAAAATCACTAATCAAAAATAATAAAAGTCGAGGAACACTGCTTAAACGGTGCAAGATTGAGAAAGACTAGTTTACACAATATCAGAATATCTGATTTGAATTAATTTTACGCGGGTAAAACTGCGGGGCAGAGTTAGTGATTAATCTATACACGTAATACAATTGTAACGGGGTGGATTCTATACATGAAAAATATTTTAATAAGAATGATTTATTCAGCATATAGAATGATAATAGAAGAGGGAAAACCTGTCTTTACAATGTTTGTTTTTCAACCACACGAAATCTACTGGACAGATTTTGATGAAATTCTATTATTACACCAAATTTCAACAAAATCCGTCCAGTAGAGATACTTATTGCCTGGATATTTAAAAACATTGTAGAATACAAATTTAAAAGAAAAAACCCTAACTAAGTGAATATTACGATTATGGTACTGTGAACGCCATTTATTAGAATTTTTAGTAAACGTTATGCTCATAAATTTTGAAAATAATTAAAAATAAAAAATAGAACAACAGTAGTAATAATAATAAAAATAAACTTATTTTTAGTCTGATTTTTTACTTATAATATTATAAAAATAAATTTTCACAATTAAATAAAACTACGTGATGTAGTATTATTTTTACTTTATTTAAGTTCTTTACCACGATTTAGGTTTCGTTGTATTACATCTTCAGATGGGCTAGTAGCAAAGATTAACTTTTAGGAACATCCAATAGTTGTTCTAACTTTCAGTTACCCTTGCTATTGTATACAGAGAATAACTTCCATTTAATTTTATTACATATACCGGAATATTCGCCTTATATAACCTCATAGAATAACATCAATTTAATTTATTACCCTCACTAAAATACTTGTTTATCGTATAACTCTCGGAAATATAATAAAACCTACACCGCTCCCCTACAATAAACTCACTAACGTAAGTGGGAAAACCCACACAAAACCGGCTTCCGCCATTATTTTTGAAACATGTAAATGCTGTTGGATATTCCTAAGAGTTAACCTTTGCTAATAGCCCACCTGAAGATGGTGTAATACAACTATACCTAGGTTGTGGTAAAGAACTTAAAGAAAGTAGAAATAATACTACATCACGTTTAATTTAATTGTGACTAATGAATTTCTACAAAATTAACGCCAAATATATTCAATAATAAATGTTCAGTTAACACCACCTATTAGACCTATTAGCGATATTTGTAAGTTTTACCGTTATAGAAAATAAAGTTTATGTGTTGATTTTTCAACCAAATCTATGTTGTGTTGATTGATTGAGTTGATTTTTTAACCAAATATATGTGTATTTATCCATTATCGATATTTTTATCTATCACGGTTCTTCAAAACAATAATTATCAAGTTTTTTTTGGAGAACAATAATTATCTGTCATACATTAAGTAACAACATTTCACGATAGATGGCACTGTTAGCAAATTAAATATTCGTAATATTAACCTAATAAGTGTTATTAATCCGAATTTTCATATTCCGATAGCTAGTATTAAGTTTTTTTTTTTTTTTTTTTTTTTTTTTTTATATCCTGCTACTTAGCGATCTGTTTGTTTCAAACAATAATCTAATGTGTTGTCAGATTTTCATCAGCTAAATTATTCTTAGCAAAGACATGCACCCAACGGTGCAATCCTCATATTTTGTCCGCGAATCTTGTCGCAAGTTCAGATACGCTATTCCTCTTAAGGCGGGAGAATCTTAGACTGCCCTCTCCTTGAAGTTCAGCAGCTAGTTCGTTCATATGTTGGTCCAGTCTGAGTTGATATTTCTTGCTGTTTATTTCAATTTCGTCCTTCACAGTTCTCAGATTTAAATCTAGGTTCACATATTTGTTGCTTATGTGGGATGGTATATTAAACATGGCTCTCATTGTTTTACTTTGGAACCTTTCAAGTATTTCGATGTTACTATGGCTGGCTGTGCCCCAAAGCTGAATGCCGTAAGTCCATATGGGCTTCAGTATCGTTTTATAGATAGCCATTTTACTGGAATCTGTCAATTGTGATTTACGGCCGATTAGCCAGTACATGCTGCGGAGTTTGCTGTCTAGTTGCTTCCTTTTAGTCCATATATGTTTACGCCAAGTGAGTCGACGGTCGAGGTGCATACCCAAGTATTTGGCGTCATCTGATTGTGGGATCGCTGTATCAAAAAGTTTTACAGGTGGGCAGGTTTTTCTTCTAAGTGTGAAAGTTACTTGGGCTGACTTATCTGTGTTGACTTTAATACGCCACTGCTGGCACCATGCTTGGATGAGAGAGATATGGGATTGGAGGCTTTCAGATGCGAAATCGGGATTATCATGTGACGAAAGAAGTGCGGTATCATCTGCGTATGTCGCTGTGGTAGTGTTGGCATAAGTAGGTAGATCTGCTGTAAATATCAAATAGAGTACTGGTCCCAGTATACTACCCTGTGGAACTCCTGACTTAATTGGGTGCATTTCTGATGTTTCGGAGTTATATTTCACTTCGTAGCATCTTTTTCCAAGATACGATTTAATCAACGGAAAAAAGGAGTGCGGTAACATTTTTTTAATTTTAAAGAGAAGCCCAGTATGCCATACCTTATCAAATGCTTGGCTAATGTCTAAGAAGACTGCGGAGCAATATTGTTTATTTTCCAATGCTCTACTTATGACATCAACCAGCCTATGCACTTGCTCGATAGTTCCGTGGCCCTCTCTAAATCCAAACTGATGTGTTGGTATTATATTTGCTAAGTGTTCCCTCATTCTGTTAAGTATTATCGTTTCCAGTAATTTTCCAATTACCGGAAGGAGACTGATAGGTCTATAAGATGACACTTCTTGAGCAGGTTTACCTGGTTTCAGTATCATTATTACCTGTGCTATTTTCCACTGGCTTGGGTAGTAGGACTGTCTTAAACATGCGTTGAAAATAGCGAGTATGAACAGTATTCCTTTTTTTGGGAGGTGTTTCAAAAGTGTCGCGTCGATAAGGTCATAGCCAGGGCATTTGCCTTCCTGGAGTTTTAGGATTTCCCGCCTCAGTTCATTTGGTGTCACATGCTTAAGTGGTAAGCACATTTGAATAGGTGTCTTTAAGTACTCCTCTATTTCATTGTCCAGATATTGATTACTGCTGGGAAACGGTTCAAAAACTTCATGTAGGTGATCAGCATATCTGTTAGCTTTTTCACTATCAGAGCGAGCCCAGGATCCCGTTTTTGTTCTTAGCGGTGTGACTTGTTGTTTGGGACGCTTTAGGTTTTTGGTAGCTTTCCATAACGAGTAGTTTGTGTCACTAGTATGTGTCAGTTTTGTGAGATATGATTGTAGATTCTCATTTGCCAATTCTTTGATTAGAGTTTTAAGATGTTGTGTGGCTTTATTTAAGGCAGTCTTGTCTCTAGGATAGTGAGTGTTTTGCCATACTCTGCGGAGTCTACGTCTTTCGTTTATACAATCCTTGATGAATTCAGGGTACACATGCTCTATAGCAGTTCCCGTTTTGTGATGGGATGTAGCCCTGTTTGCAGCGTCATGAATCAGTTTGTTTAGTCCTTCTATAGCCCGTTCTATTTGGTCAGACGTTTTCAGTGAGATCCTGAGCTGTATTTCCGTTGTGATGATATCCTGATATTTTTTCCAGTTAGTATTCTTATTGTAGATTTTAAGTGGTACTTCTGTTAGTAATATCTTACTATATACCCTTAGAACAATAGCAGAGTGGTCTGAGATAAGGTCAAAGTCAGGTTCTGTTTTAGTGTTATTTATTGCAATGTTTCTAGATATGAAAAAATCCAGCAAATCGGGTATTTTTCGTGGATCTGTCGGCCAATAGGTAGGTTCTCCAGTGGACAAGCAATCAAGATTAAGATCTTTCACAGCTTGATAGAGCGACCTTCCTCTAGTTGTTATAAGTCTAGATCCCCAGAACAGGTGTTTAGCGTTCCAGTCGCCCCCACTTATAAAGCGATGTCCGAGTATAGAGAAGAAATCTTTATATTCTTCTTTTGCCATCTGGTGTTTAGGAGGGCAATAAACTGCAGCAACGGTAATGTCCGAGCTATTGTCATACACTTTAATAAGAGAGGCTTGTATCTTGTCAGTTGAGAAAGGTTCAAGCGGGTGATGTTTTATATTTGATTTTAAGATCACTGCCGTTCCTCCATGCGCTTTTCCCGATGGGTGGTTGGTAGCATAAACTGTGTAGCCCTTTATTGAGATATGGCTTTTGATGGTAAACCTAGTCTCAGATATTAATGCCACGTCAATCTTTTTCATGTGTAGAAACATTTCCAGCTCTAGTCGTCGAGCGACCAGTCCGTTGGCGTTCCATGTGACTATTTTAAGATTTAGATTATTTCTTAGTCTGGCTGCTAATAAGCTGGATGAAACGATCCATCATGTTGTCTACCATGGTTAGCATCATAGTTTGTATTCTGTTGAACATTTGTTCCAAGATGTCACTTAGTTGTTGCGTTTGAGGTAATTGGTCTGGCTTAGTGATGTTTTCCATTCTACTTTTAGTGATTTCAGCGTAAGTTGAGGTTGTTCTATTATAATTTTTGAATTTCCTTGGCTGCAAATTGTCCATTTCAGGCATTCGCTTAGTTTGGTTTGTATGTTTATATGTTTGTTTTGGTTGGATTTTCAATAAGTGCTCTTTATATTGCTTGTATTTTAGGCATCCCCTGTAACTAGCTGGATGTTTTTCTAGACAGTTTGCACAAGTAGCTTCCGTTTCCCTTGTTTTGGAGCAGCTGGTGGTTGGGTGGTCGTCTCCACATTTGACGCATCTGAATGGTCGGTAGCATTGATTTTTTGAATGACCGAACCTTTGGCATCTTTTACATTGTAGAATTTCCTGTTTCTTATAAGGTGCTTCAAAAGATACTTTCATATGATTGAGGTATTTTATTTTAAAAATATCTTTATTGTTATTCTTTGGCTCCAGGTCTACATAAAATAGGGGTAAGGGTTCTTTTGTGTTTCGATGACGTACATTTACGAGTTGCCTTACTTCGTGTCCATGTGCTTTGAGTCCTTCTTTTATTTCAGAGATGTCTTCTGAGCTATGGAGGCCTCGCAGAACAACTCTATAAGGTCTTTCACTTTTTATCATGTAAGTATAATGGCTGATATTGTCTGTGATGAATTTTTCTCTTATCATTTTGTATACTTCTATACTTACTGGCATTACTTTCACAACGTGTCCTGACCTGAGAGTGGTCATAGTAAAATTTCCTTCTGTTGTTATTCTTAACAGCAGGTTTTTAAGGGAATTGATATCCAGGACCCCAGTTACAAAGATTGGTTCTGGTTTTGGTGGCTTTTCTGTTTCTATTATATCCGGATTATATTCCACTTCACCTAATATTTCAAATTGATTTTGGGTAGATATTCCGTATTCAGTCGTGTTGGTCTTTTTCTTTAAGTTTTCTGTCTGTGGTGATTTTGATTCCATTCTTTTTCTTTTGGTATGAGGTATTCGGTCTTGTTGCCAGGTGTTTTTGTCTTTGTCAATCGATTCAAGAATTGTTTCATGAGCATTTACCATTTGTGGTATTGCTCCGATAGAGTTGCTACGTGTTTTTGTAAATATGCTCTTATGAAGAGTTTGTTGGATCATACTTGGGTTTGTGTTTGTTTTATTTTTTAAGTTATCATTCATTTTGTTCCCACGATAATTGGACGAAATAACAGGTCACTTAGGGGTAACGCCATTCCCTAAGAAGGCAGAATACAACTACGTTTACCAGGTCCGCAGAGGTTGGCGCTAATGCTGTTCATCCATACAGCCATGCATCCAGTTGGCACGTTTCCCACCATTGGATTTGGGTAATTTTTGAAGAGGTTTTCCTCCTCGTGGTCCGGGCAATGAAGCCAAGACCGCCGCTCTTGAGTGGTTTACGGATTAGGAAGGTCATTTCCTACCTCCTTATGTTATCTGCTGGCTAAGCGTCGCAGTGTTTTGAGTTATTTACCGCCGCTCAAGACTCGGCGTTGTCATTCATTTAGCGCCACCCGGGGGACACGTGCAGGGTGATGATTAGGCAGCTCCTACGGACGCGAATGACTTTGCCCCCCTTTAAGTATTAAGTAAGCGTAATATAATTACAAATATATGATTAAATGGCTTGTTCTATGTTTAATTGTTTGAAGCTGTCTTTACAAACAATTTTAAAAATACTTATTTAACTGAAGGCTTTTTAAAATCTACTTACAATTAATTCTTTCATATCAACAGTCTTTTAGTTTCATTAACATTATAAAGTGATACTGGAAGAATAATCTTGAAGTATACATTTAAAGTTCATCACAAATTTTATCGATATATTTGACGAAAAAATAATTATAAAGTTTCGAATAAAGATTTAAAACAATTACACCATTTTTTCATTTATGTAACATTGAGTTACAGAAAATAAATTTATATTTCAACGCCTTCTTTTGAAAATAAAAAATTTCATCTAAACTTAAGAACATGTAGATGCCGCGTTGATGATATTCGCAACTATTAATTTTACGCTTGAATACCAATGTATAATTAAATCTATCGCCAGGGGACAAGATCGCATAGACAGCCAACTGTCTCATCAAGCAATAACCATTATTAATTTGACACAATTTCAAAATTAATTTCCCCCGACCCCTTATCAATCAACGTGGCAAGTCGAAGTCGCTAAAGTGACAGAGTTCAGATCAAATTCTTCAACGAAGATGTTCTGCTCCCAAATGCTCTTTCGGCGAGCACCGAACTTGTCGAGAGGCAAAATGCGACGGTGCCGACCTCTCGCTCGCCTATTATTTAAATATCATCATTAGATGCGCAGGGGGGTTAATGGACGACGACTAGCTGGAAATTTAATTAAAATTTAACCACTGTCATTAATGATAATGGATTAGGGGTGATATTTGAAAAGAGTTTCGGGGTGGCCGTCGTTCAGGATTGATAATAATATCCTTTCGATGAAGCGCCAATTCAGGCTCGATGTTGAATTACGAGGAAAGTTTGCCGTTCTTTGTTACCGCCGAGGAGGGAAAATGTTTTGAATACTTGACGTATTTCGTTAACAGCTTTTCTTTGTCCGCCGTCGATGTTTTGAATTCCGCGGCCAATAATGAATGAGGCGATATCTTGGGCCTGAATAGCCCGAGAAAACATGTTACACAAATTTATTCCCGATAATTTTCCTTTCAGCAATTTTTAATTTTGTTAACGAAAAATTTCTTTGGCGACGTCGGCACGCCGGCGAAACAGTTCACAAAAGAATGATGCGGTCGGGGTCTAGGTGTAGATTGTGATCGATTAATGGGCCAATGGCGAGATTTGAAAAATACTCAGTTTCTTAAAATTATAATAACATAGCTTTTTCTGGACAATGAATTCAAACTTTCAACAATATGATCTAAGATTAAACGATAACAGATAGCATTTTTATTTATATTTGTAGTATGGGTACAACCATGATTTAGTTCACCTGGACTTTTTAATTACAAAGCTGTATCGAAAGATTAGGAAGCAGTATAAACGTAAGTGCATACAATAGCAGAGTAAGAGAAACAATAAAGTAAAACTTGTTACTTAAGTTTTTTTTATGCACCATTTGCTTGCGCGTTTTAAAAATGAATAGCGTTATCTGATAAATTTCAAAATTAATTTATTATGTTGATACGGAAAAATTAATGGCATACGATACAATAGCTCAGTTAATGGCTGGACATAATGGCTCAGTACTATGGCTATAAGTCGGAAAATCAGAGTACTGAGACTACATCGTTAAGCATTTTGCTAATGCATATTCGCTGGCGTGTTTAAAAATTGAAGTACATCATCTGATGAATTTTGGGATAAACTAATGTCGGGAGGCTATTTGTTTGCTATTTTCTACATCCTGCAGTGTCGATTAACTAATTTATAATACACGTAAAGCCTTTGAAGCTTTTCATTTTTCAGATTGCTTTGTATTGAAAGTTCAAATTACTAAATCTTTTTTTAACCGTATAAAAGTTACCTAAACCAATTTATCTAAATATATTTTCGTATGCTTTTAACATTATCTTATACATTGTTACGGATTCTGGAAAATACATGAATGATACCATCAATCGTTTAATAAGCAGCAATACGTCTAGCCTTTTAGCCCACAAGCCTTTTTCTCAAAACGAACGAAGGTGAATCTCAAACTATCCAAATTCTCGAATGTTACCATATGAACGGAAGAAATGTTATCGAGTAAATTAGCATAGATGGGAGAGTTACATGGGTCATATAATTGGAGTATTCGTTCGAATTTAAGAGGCTACAGTGGCCTCTAAGTATATTTTACTATTATTGTAAAACAGTCAGTCATAAGGACAGTTATTGAAATATACAGGGAGAGACATTAAGGTACAAATGAAGATTGTGAATCACTTTGAATATATACATTGTTATAAATAGTTATCCATAACATATTAATTATTTATCCGATTAGTGAGCTAAGAACCTAACATGTTCACAATAGGGCGTCTTATTCCAAACTGCAAACTCCTTGGTGTCCCGCTAGGGTGCGTATGCGATCTATGTGATTAGTATGGTTGTGCTAGAGTCCGCACTTCATCAATTTTTGTTCAATATTAACTTATGAAATATGACTATTCAGTTTGTCCGTTGCTCTTTTTCGTTTTATGCTATACACGTGAATCATAAAGAATTTAGCGTAAAAAGATTTGTTATAGGGAATATTATCCAGTAAAACGCAAACGTGGATAGCTATTGCTTAAATATAAATGACATTATAAAAGTGAACGAGATTAAAAAATTTAACGTTGAGAAAGCAGAAATATTTTTTGAAAATTTTGTCTAGAAAACAGTAATTTTATTGTAAACAAATGCTCGTACTTCATTGATGTTGACCATAACAACCATAATGCCATCGATTACATTTTGTTTAAAGCAAAAAGCAAGAAAAATTGCAACTTAAATTTTTATTTATTCATAAAACTTCCTGGATTCCAGTACATATAACGTAGGTCGCATATGTATTGAATGTATATTTTATCTTCATTACATATATAACATAGGCTATACAAGCGTATGTACCACAGCTTCAAAAAATATATCATCTTAACTTGGTAATAATTTGCGATACCGCCGTGATATAAAAACTAAGTTGGTCCCAAGGTCCATTTATATGTATCTATAACTTGTGTAAAGTTCACGTCAATAGTTTCCGTATAACATCCATTCGTACAAACAGACAAAATTGTTGTTTTAACGTTAGATTTGTTTTAGTAAGCGAATACGGAAACGGAATAGTTATTAATAGCTGACAATTCGAAAATTACAGGCAAACATTACCATTTCATGCAATCCATCTAATGGTTTATTATTACTCTACAATAAAAAGTTTCGGGGTCTTAAACACGTAGTATAACGTTTTCTTTATTATTTTATTATGAAAATGGTGCAGAAAAAAATACAGATATTTGTCAAAAAACTATATAACATCATAACATAGATTAATATTTACAAGGGCATTAAATAAAGAGATGCATAATGATATGAACCAAACAAAACGATATATTTAATACCATTTGTTAAAAGACAGTAAGTATAAATATAAAGTTATATAAAAGTTGTATAAATTCAAATAAAAAGTATACAAAAGCATAAGTATTTTGTATGAATAAGCTTTAGAAAAAGTTCTCAACTGAACAACTTAGCGCCTTTAAAACGAGCCTATTATAATATTTAAAACATCTCAGTAATCACTGCAGCGTTAAACTTTCCCAAAAATTCATTCTGTCAGCTGAAGATGAAGGTTTATTTATTACGCTTTTGTTCAAGAGTACCTTTCTTTGGCAGACGCTGCGTTGATGTCCAACTTTACGTGAACTTTTAAATATGATATGGCCTGAATGGAAATAAAACTTTTATTTGATTGATGACAGGGGAGAAATAAATAACGCATAGATAGATGAAAGCTGTCTTACCAATGATAGCTGATATTTATTGAGATACTTCCTAGGCTAAAAACAATCAGAAAATACTATGAGAGAAGCAGGAAATCTACTTGCCTAGATATTTAGGCATTAATGTTATTCTCAATGAAGTTAAAGTACCAAAATTCAAAACATTGTCTACACTGCCTTACTTTCGTAAAAATTATCGTAGCACTTTCATGAAAAGTACTTTCACTGTTAAAGGCAAATTTAATTTAAAGATTTGTGTATTTGTGGATTCATATTGGGTGAAAATGCCGGAAAATAAAATAGATTTAAGTTGGTAAAGGTTTAATTTGTTTTCAACAGTCAGATGTTAATAACCTTATGTAATAATTTCTTACGCGTGCTAAACGCAGATGCCATATTTATAATTGTCATGAAACAAAGATATTTTACTTCGATCGTTAAGGATTTGTCCAAACAATTAAAACTGTAGATACAACGAATCATAACCACTCGTATACTTAATAAATGTTTCGAAAAACCCCTTATCATATATTAGTTTCAAGCTCAGGATAAAATTTGAGATCAAAACTTCAACTCGAAAAAACCGACGAATTGCGAACTTGGCTTACATATCAACTGTTCCCTATCTCGTTTGTAGTAAAATTACATTATTTATCATAAGTCATAAGTAATGTGTACTTTCTGGTACAATAAATATTTGATAACACATAATATATTTAGGAAAAACTAAGGCAACAAGATTCATCGTTAATGTTTTTCCACAACCTTTAATGGATTATTAAAACCTTGTTTGTTCATAACTTGAGATTCAGTAATGTACACCTACACGTTCATAACTTGAGATTCAGTAGTGTACCCAGTAGTCCCACCTGAAGATGTAATACAACGAAACCTAGGTCGTAGTAAAGAAATTAAAGAAAGTAGAAACAATACTACATCACGTAGTTTCATTTAATCGTGAATAATGAATTTCTACTAAATTAACGCCAAATATATTCAATATTCAGTAGTGTAGTAAATAAGGAGAGGCAGACATACCTTGCCCCTTATTTCCTAATCTAATAAATTTGAGGTTCCCTATAACTATTTTTGAATATTAGCTACTAAGGTATGTGAGATTTAATACCCTTTGTTACTACGACAAAACTCCAAGTTTTCTTGGTTAAGCGGTTTCTAAGAAAATGGTGATAGGGACACGTTACACGTTACGTTGATAAATACGAGAATAGACACGTTAGCGACCTTAAAAGGTTCCGATTTTCCTTTTTACCTATGGAACCCCAAACAAAACCAGTTATGACATCTGCGATTAGCATGTAAGTTAATTTTTATAGAATACTTTGAAGTATATTTGAATCCAATACATCCAATTAAGTATAAATTGCGATTGGGCTCAGAATTTCGTCTTGTCAAATTTGTTAAAACGTTTTATTTGAAAATCTGTACGTTATATTCATTCATTTAAATAACAATTTTTTTTAATAATCTTTGATTTATTTATAAAAATATAATGTAATGTTTTATAAGTCTTATTGGATAAGATTAAAAATCTACTAGAAAAGTTACTCGTGGTCTCTTTCACCGATTTTCACTGGTGATTTCTTTGAATAATTGGTGAATATTTATAATGTGAAGCTTGTACTTAACTGCATAAAGTATCGTGGTATTCATAAAATAAGAAAAATTAAACTGTTCGGAAGAACTAAATTGGTATCAATTACACATTAAATCATAAGTAAATTCAATTCCGCCATCAAGCCTTCCGGCAATCAATAGAGCTGACGTTGCAGACAAAACTTTATTGTTCTTCCCATTGAGACGACAAATATAGGAGAAACACACCCAATTGTCCCTGTGTCCAAATATTGATATCCAAAATTAAATTCAACCCAAAATTTGCACGTAAGCCCTTAAACAAAGCCCCGTCCAACTCGATATCATTTACATACGCGCCCGCACCCCCTCTACCCAAAACTATTCAATCGCAGTGCCAGGGCAGCCTTCAAGGCGACCTCCAAGGGTCCACACCCGCCCGCGTCCACCTCTGAATTCATAACTAAGCAAATGGAGCTTTGCTACACGGCGTAACAGTTAGAAGTGCGTGTTATTACCCAAAGCTGCGTTAGCTTTTCGACCCCCCTCAGGGACGTAAAAATGGAGGGTAGCATAACGTAAAATATAGACAAGCGCCACGGTGCCCGTAACGTAACGTTATGTGTAGTAATAGGTAGTAACGGCGCGTCGTTATAGGGAGTAGCTTGTACAGAAGATTGAGGCGTTAGTGTGCGTTTGAAATATGGAGTTCTTTGCCGAGTCGCCGAGCCGCTTGCTCTCTGTATAATTGGTTTCACCGTTATTGCTCAGATGATATTCGTTCAGGCAAATTGAGTGAACATAAAAGTGAACTTAGATGTGACGTTTGATTAATAAGTTCACTTAACGAAGGCAAATGGTATATAAAGTAAAATTATATTTGAGACAATTTTGATAGCGCGCATGAAAAACGGGCGGATGGCGAAAAAATATTTCTTAGCGTGAAGTTGAAAGGTAAGGTTTAATCAATGCACAATTTTAGTAATCTCTTTAATCAAAGAAGATTAAAGAGGTTACTAGGTTTGTGTATTGATTAGTTTAGTTAATTGTTAAAATCAAGTAAACGATTAATATAATACTAGCTGACCCGTGCGAAGTCTTCGCACTATATCGCCATCTAGCGTGTTCCAAGTATACAATTTGGCTAAGATATTTGATGTGTCGCCCACAGATGGCGCTCATGCCAATTGTTATAAAAATTAATTTTTTTATTAACAAAGAGATTTTTTTCGGATTTTTTTATATTTTTCGTCCAAAGTAGAAAACATAAGCTTTAAGTGGGTATTTTTTTATTTTTTTTTGGTGCAGTAGTTAAAGAGATCGAGCCGCTCGACCAAAAAACACCTTTTAGAAATAATATATTTAGATTATTTTGCTTCCAGGAAAAACGATCCCGGTTAATAAATTTTATTATGGTATATAAATGTAATTATTGTTATAAATTTTATTTATTTGTATATATTTGAATTAAAAAGGAACATAAATAATTTAAGGGATGAATCACTGATACACGAGAAAGAGAACGGGGTAGATATGGAGTGGATATTCTAATAGACCCGCCAAGTGCGGATCGGGCTTGCAACTAAGTACGGGGGTTCCGTACCTTATTGTATATTATTTAAAAATACTTCGATATAATGGATATGTATTTTTTATTTAAAAAGTGCGATGTAAGAATAAAATTAATTTATAAACACTATATTTTGAAGTAATACCATAGAGTATCATAGTGACGATAAATAAGGAAAAGAAACATATACTTGCGTTATTCGGAATTGACAGACTTATAGTTGATGACAATATTTATACATATTATTTCAATAAAGGATAATTGATATTAATAATTTATTTGCGGATAAAAACAGCTATGAAATAGCTAAAATTCCAAAAATAAAACCATGCGTGCGTGCGCGTGTGTGTGAATACATATATAAATAAACACGTAAATGTAATTGCAATGCAGACCAGGAATTCCAGGAAAATTTAAGTGTCAGGGTGGCAATTTTGGCATAGATCTGTTTATAGCAAAACAATTTTCTGAAAACGGTAATTTCGACAATTGACTCAGTTTTGAAAATTTTCAGTTTACACTGTTTTCCATTACCTTTGTTCAGGAAAACGATATTCCTAATTTCCACAATACATTTAATTTGGAACATTTGAACAGCAACAATTATGATAGTTTTCCATTAGATTTTTTTATTCACAATTAAATGAAACTACGTGATGTAGTATTATTTCTACTTACGAAAATAGAAATAATACTACATCATGTAGTTTAATTTAATTGTAAATAATGAATTTCTATAAAATTAACGCCAAATATATTCAAGATTTTTTTATCAAAATAATTTCCTAAAAGCAACAATATTCACAACTCGTTCAATTTTGGAAATCCTAAAACCGAAAATTTTTTAATGTTTCGTTAACATTTTTTAACAAAATTTTTTTTTTTTAAGTACACTTATACCTCTGTTCAATATGTTTTCTTTTCAATGATACTCGAACCACCATAATAACAAAAGCCTTTTTGCCTCTTCTTCCTTGATATAAAATTACGTTTCCTTGATATAAAATTATACATAATCTTCGTGTCGATTTCATTTTTCTGTCTCAATTCATCAATATACATACAGTCTGTATATCACACAATCTGGTAGCTGCAAGTGCCTAGTAAAGGACCATTTTGTTTCGAAATTCCACGAAGACTTTTTGACGCAGAACATAGCAATGAACTTCAATTTAACATACAATTAAGTTGCACATTCATAAATTGAAAATAAGCTTAGTTAAACCATGAGTAGCTTGCCTTTTTCTTTAAATTTAGAGTTAAGATATTGCTATCTGTTAGATTTTTTTTTAAATTTAGAAATTCAGTTGAGCTAAAATATTAACATAAACAAATTTTATAGTTTAAATATTGACCTGGAAATTTTACGTTTTATCAAGAAATAAAGTGAAGCTTTTAGAAAGCTCTTTTTGGCAAACCTTTTACAACACTGCTAAGCAGAGTGCTCAATATTTATGGTCATATCTCATTATCCTTCTTAACTTGTTAAGTGGCTCCAGAATTCTTGGAGCAGTAGATTAATGTGTTAATAAATGTAATTAAAGGAGGTTTCATTAGATATGAACCTAATATTTAAATTCTAATTGTTGTTACCAAATTATAGTTGTTATTGGAACAAAGCTCTGAATAGACGAAAATCATGCATTAAGGCGGTAGAGTGCGACTAATTTAAAACTTAGCTAAATAAAAATACAGCAGATTTTTTGTTTACTTCAAAAAATCGATTGTAAACAAGATGAGTATACATAAAATACGGAAAATATTATAAATATACTAGTCATCTGTGCCTGACAAGAAAGTGATACGTACATATTTGTAGCCTTCGCTAACATTTTATTGGTGATTGCTTCCGTAACATGGCAGTTCTGTATAGCGGTGGAGTCCTCATAAGTTCCTAACTTATACATTTAACGCTATAAGTAACTATCGACTTTCATTTTTTTATGTTTTATATTTCTTGTAGTTATATTGTATTTCTTGTAGTAGTCAGTTCAGAACTTAGTTTCAGAAATCTTACTGCATCTTATTACTTCTGTAAATATCGTTAGGTACTTTAATAATGGATTTAGTAAAACATACGTATTAAACTTATATAATAATTAGGTAAGAACTAATTACACTGCAAAGCACAACTCAACTCACAACAACTCGTACATACATTACTACACTACAAAGCACAACATTACATTACAATACAATCCATAATGATCTAGCTTAACCTACATTTGACTTTAACTGTTAGCAATATCTAGGTTACACTGGTTATCTATTCACGTTTACCTTGATAGATAGTATGGAAATGGATCAACTCACTGAAAACCAATACAAATTCCAATTCACTAACTACGTGCTATCGCTGTACAATGGTGACAAAAAGGCGCTTTAATACGTAACCACTCAGTTACAGTAGTATTATTCACACAAAAAAAATTAAACAGTTATTAAGTTAACTTTGTAAATTAAACAGTTATTAAGTTAACAACTTGTAAGTGTTGCCAGATTACATAACTTGAATCATTTCAATAAGTCCATCCAGTCCAATTTAATCTGACAATAACTAGGTATCTAATGTTAATTTTCATTAAGGATGATCTTTTCTAGTAAAGTTAATAAGTTACAGTGTAATATTTTGCTAGTATTTATACATCTTACAAACGTACTAAATCTGATTAAGATATTTTATCGGACACGTGTATAGAGGGAAAACTAATGCATTGCCATTCACTTTTAAATAAATGTTTACGTAGTAATGATAGCAGGCAATTATAATTTTAACGAAATGCTACAAATCCCAGCCCCAAAACGCGAAATTTAATTTTTAGCGAATAACGTTTTAAAAATAAACAACTACACCCACAACTCACGTTATTATCACTCAGTTCACACCATCGTAAAACACCGCTCCTGAAAACTAAGGTATTTCAAAACGTAAAACTATTCGTAACTTTTCCACAAAACAATAAACAAACATTCCAACACTTTACCTGTCCAACAAAAACCTGCTATAAACTATAATACGATTAAAAAATCAAGACAATAAACTGCTTAATTTATTGCTTGTGACTCTTGAAGCTTTAACCCACCTTCGACTCAGAACTGCGATGAAATCTAGTTGACGTCGCGAGCTATAAATTAGTCGGCTTCTACCTGCAAGAGTGTCTCGTAAATTGTTTTTCATTTTGTTAGGCAAACGAGATTAATCTAAAGCTGTGATGACACGTCTAATATTTATAGCAATCACATAAGAATCTTAGATAGTTGCCAGCAAGGGATACCGGGGATTACTGGAACATCTTTATTGTATGAGATTTTTGCGTTCAAATCTAACGGTTAATGTTACGATTTGCAATTTTTTTACATATAAATTGGCCTCCTACCTGATATACTGTGCAAGAGTGATCTCGATTTGCACATTTTTACATAATAAATTGACTTAACTAGTTTGTAATAATCTTGCCCTAAATACATCATGATTAAGATCACTTTTATTTATTTCAGTATTTTATTATATTCAGTCCACTAATTCAATGATTCTTATTGGCTAACGTAGTTATTGTGATTAATTCAATGTTATACTTCTGTGATTAATAATGCGCATATATTTTCCATTTTTTCCTTGCTCTTGTAGTCACTAGAATACACCGATCGTATATTAATAAGATTCAATTACACAAAATCTATGATTAAATATGTTTCCTTTTCCATAGATATATTAGTTAGTTGAATTAAGAAAAATGAAAAAAATGTCTTATTTAACCTAATAATAGTAGCGCTCGGGAAAAATTAATTTTTAACTTATTCATAAAAACAACAGATTTAGTTTTTTTTAGTTTTATAGAGTTGCGTGTGACTTTCAATCGTAGGTACTCAACATGTTTTGTTGTTTTTTTCATTGTCTCTTCAGCGCAAACAGACGATATATTCATTATAATTCAATAAAACCTTAAGGTAAGAGCCATATTTTCGATTGGTATTCATAGAAAAGAGATTTTTTTAATTAATGAAAGAAAAACTTCAAGACATTAAATTTAAAAATGTAAAACAGCGAGCTGTTAAAATTGTGATAATGCAACCAAAGACATTAAATTTATCAGAAGAAGCCCCTAACTAAGATTTAATTCTAAGGTTGCAATATACTGGCTTTTACAAAGAATTTTGTTTGATAATTCAAAATGAATTCAAAATTTTGAGGAACTTTATAAAATTTCTCAACCGTTCTTCAAACAATCAATGTCAAAGTAGCGATTTCCACGAAAAAATTAAATTTTTCAAATAAATTTAATTTGACGCAAATAATCACATGAGCGAATAATAGAAACATTCTTTGTTATATTTTGTGTGCATATGTAGTAAGATGAAATTCTATGCATCAAATTAAGTAGAAAATCTTAAGGGACTACGTGATAATTATCAACCGTTTTTGAAAAAAAAACGGTCGAAGTTCCGATTATAATGGAAACAAAATTATTTTTGTGGAAACGTTACAAATATATACAGTTTGATGCACATAATCACGTATATGAAAAATAGATACGTTTTCCCTTACATTTTTATATATTTTTAATTAACCTCTCCATCAAAAGAATTCTGTAAACATTTACTATGTTTCCTGTTGTTGCACCCAATTATACTCACTTTCCCTTAATGACGCTGAGATTGGTTGTAGTTGAAACAGTTTTGAGTCATTCATTAAATTTATAAAGTCTGTTTGGTTTCCATACATATTCACATTGAAAACATCAAGTTACAGGTATTTCATTATATCTAAATTATTGCTCTCCCATTCTGTAAAACGGTAAATATCGTACTGCACATTGTAGCGACTAAACTATTTTGTAATACACTGTACAAATAAATCGCAAACACCTAAAGTTTCATAACGTATTTGAACTTCTAGTATAAGTTTACTTTCAAAGAACCTTGTCCACAATTGTTATCCATAGTGAACAGTAATGATTTATATACACTTACATAATACGCTGTGATTATATAAACTAAAGAAACTTTTCAATTTGTAGCTAAAATTGGTCCAAAACTCTTTGAATTTTGGTTGAAAACAGACCCTTCATTGTAGGTCTGGAAGTTTTATATAAAGCGTACTAAATGTAAAGCGTAATGTTTAGAGAGTCTAATATTATTGATTACGCAGTGCGCCCTGCATGCTGCCCACTAAGGTTTCATGATCCGAACTGATACTTTTAAGTATCGATGTAACATAATACGATACTTCGATATTTTAGATCGATACAAACAAATGTGACAGGCTTGGACTGATACAAACTTGCTAGTATCGAATCGAATCGTTCAATTCCAACGAATCGCATTAATAATATAATCAAGTGCCATAGGAAATAGAACTAAATTATCAAATTTCTTTTTAATAATATATTTGATATGTTTACTTGGCAGTGAGTGATGGGCGCTGGCAGACACTGTTTGTTTACATATCTTGACGCATGTTATACAACAGATACCTGTCATCTGAAATCACGCCTAGAAAAAGGACAAATAAACATGAATCATCATATGAAGAATATAATGATTAGAAAGCGCAACCCCAAGATGAAAATAAAAGATAACTATAAAAATAATGGAACTCTTACTCGGCATTCCCTTGGCTGTTAGATAGTCGTCATGTCGAAATTTGTCCTGGATTACCTTCAGTATATTAAAATTGTACAAATAGAATAATTTAATTAAATAAATATATTTTTAATCAAGTTTACATTAAAGTAAGTATTATTTGAATCAAACATTCAAATAATATTATAATCGTAATCTTAAATTAAATTAAATTGGCATTTAATCAAATAAATGTTATTACGCACTTCACTAAATTGTTTTTAAAAACATGGAAGCTCGGGCCAGAGGCGTTATTCGTGGCAACTTGGAACTGCAGATGGTGAGTAATTAACTTTTGAAGTTTAAATGAAGATAGATTTAAATATGTTTTGCATCCAATCATTGGATTAAATGCAAATTGTTTGTCAGGAACGTAATGGAAATTTTTATAAAGCCTGAAATGTGAAGATTGAAGTTTATAGTAATTTTGTTTATCGATTACAAAAAACAGCTGCTAAAATTTTTTTCAGAAATAAAAATTGAACAGAATGCTACAGTTTTTGTATTTTTAAGATTCTGTGTCGCATAAAAATAAACTATCGGACACGAGTAAAACTCGCACAGTGTTCCTTACGAACACTCGTAGTGCGAGTTTTACTCGTGTTACATTTAGGTATTTGTAATCATTTAAGGGTACAAAGTGTTTGTTGATCAATGAGCAAGACTACTGCATTAATAGAAAAAAATAGACTTTAAAGGATCTTTTCGTTGCATGAACTAAAAACCTGAAATGTTTACAGCAATGTAAGGCTCAGTAATTACGATATTATTTTCAACTTGATATTTCAAGCCCTTTCTGAAAACAATGACTTTGATAGACAGACAGACGGACGTACCGATGGACAACACATCTTATAAGGGACGGAACACTAAAAAAGGAACCTTTGTAGGATAACATTGTAGTTTGTCGTCTGTGTTTCTGTCGGTCAAGATTCTTTTTCTTATAAATAGCCAGAGGTATCAAGTTGAAATTAATATCAAATATTTAAGATCTACGGCTCTATAAAACTAAAAAAATAAAGAGTCTAACGTAATGCAATAAAAATATATAGTCCTTCAAATTTCTCTTAAATTGATACTAAATCACTCATCAAAACTAATATTCACTAACTCTCATCAATGAAGATCTCATAGCACAAGTAAAAAAGGTGTTTCAAAATCATTAATGTATATTTCCATATGTAATTATTTTGTAACAAAGCTTATTTTAAAGTGATACTATATAATCATATGGAATTTTCTGGGAGCGAGTTCTACCCGCACTTCACCGTCTTTCTTAACTTTCTGTTCATTTGCGCGTGAATCACATAAAAAGGCTAGATGAGTTAGATAATTCAATTAATTTTTTTAATCCTTAGAGACAGCAGAAGGATATCAGGTGCTGAATAATTAAAAAAAATAGTTACCTTTATCGAGAATAGCCTTAAAAAATGTGGACATCTTCAAAATCTGAGAGTTCATTATATTTTCCATTTAATAATATTAATGAACAAAGCAACTTAAATGAACAAAGTTCGATATTTTGAATAATCCAAATATTTCAGAAGCAGATCTAATTATTCACTTGCTAATTATGGTCGAAAGATACGTTTCGAAAATTTAACCTTTCTATTTATTATAATCTATAATAAAAAATTTATATTGTCAATGTTTACGGCAGAAAGTTGAGATTTAAAGAAAAAAAATGTACACCTTCGGCCAGTCTCGATATGTGTAACCATCGACTACACATTACACTGTAAGCAAAAACTGACTGACCGCAGTAGATTATGCGAGAAAAGTTACCTATAAAACTACACAATAAATAATAAACAATGTGTTTATTATTCACAAATATTCATTCATATTATGTGTATTAAACTAAGTAGAAAATGTTGTTACTATATCTATCACTGCCAAAGCTGCAATTCCAACGAGACAAATGTAACTAATACACTTAACGTTAACTTTAAACGCTACGAATACAGCGTACTGGGATTAAAGTAGTTTTTAAACTAACAGTAATTTTATTTTATTATAAATAAAAATAAAACCAGTTTTAACTAAAATGATTGAGTTACAAATTAAATAACTCGCTGAGTTGTGCGATGACTCAATTGAAATAATTACTAAATTAGCCGACGAAGACATTTAGATGTTCAGTCAACATTAAGGAAGTATAATTGCATTCAACGAGTGTAACGGTTTATCTGACCATTCAATCGTTAAACTTGTAATCTGATTTCAGAGAACGTTTCACAGTTTTTTCAACTTTTTTTTTACTTCTTTGCTAACATAAATTAACAGAAACGGAACTTATAAAACAGGTTTTTAGCATTGTGTCATGAATTTGGCTTATTTCAATTATTTTTTAATTAATAATATTGCGACCATCGGCTCTAATGCCAAGTTGTAGATATATAGTATGGTCTATAGTATGGTCAAATATTTATATCAGATATATCCGTCGTAAGGATATTAATTGAAAATAGTGTTACTTTAGATAAAAACAAGGAGATAAAAAAAGTAATGTTAATTTAGATAAAAATAATTTTTTTTTAAATATTGACACTGTTCAATTTAGGAAAGGGAGCAGAACGAAATTAAGGAGCTATGAGGATTAGAGCTAGAAGTTTTTCAAATAATATATGAAAACATTTAACCAAAAAAATAGCAGTACGTTTGGAAAAAAGTGGGATCAAAGCGTATCTTTCGACCATGATTAGCAAGTGAATAATTAGATATGCTTCTGAAATATTTGAATTATTCAAAATATCGAACTTTGTTCATTTAAGTTGCTGCTTGTATTTAGAAATATTATTAAATGGAAAATATAATGGACTCTCAAATTTTGAAGATGTCCACATTTTTAAGGTTATTCTCGATAAAATCGATACAGCACATCTTACATATTAAGTAAAAACAATTAAAGTATTTGACAGAGATTAATTTTAGTGCCAAAAGGTAGAAACTATTTAAAGTGTATTTTGCTGAAGATATGGAGACCAACACGATCTGCTAAAGGTTGATACGATGACCAATATCGTTTATAAGAGGTTGATAAGACGATCAAGATTATTTACTTAATGTTGATACGCCCAACACTATCTACTAGAGAGTATTACAAAGACCAGCGCTATCTACCATAGATCGATACGACGATCAACATAATCTACTAGAGGTAAATACAACGACTAACACTATCTACTTAAGATTATTACAATGATCAACACTATATACCAAAGATCGATACGACGACCAACACAATCTACTAGAAGTAGATACAACAACCAACACTATCTACTTAAGATTATTACAATGACCATCACTATATACCAAAGAACGATACGTCGACCAATACAATCTACTAGAAGTAGATACAACGACTAACACTATCTACTTAAGATTATTACAATGATCAACACTATATACCAAAGATCGATACGACGACCAACACAATCTACTAGAAGTAGATACAACAACCAACACTATCTACTTAAGATTATTACAATGACCAACACTATATACCAAAGAACGATACGTCGACCAATACAATCTACTAGAAGTAGATACAACGACTAACACTATCTACTTAAGATTATTACAATGATCAACACTATATACCAAAGATCGATACGACGACCAACACAATCTACTAGAAGTAGATACAACAACCAACACTATCTACTTAAGATTATTACAGTGACCATCACTATATACCAAAGAACGATACGTCGACCAATACAATCTACTAGAAGTAGATACAACGACTAACACTATCTACTTAAGATTATTACAATGATCAACACTATATACCAAAGATCGATACGACGACCAACACAATCTACTAGAAGTAGATACAACAACCAACACTATCTACTTAAGATTATTACAATGACCAACACTATATACCAAAGAACGATACGTCGACCAATACAATCTACTAGAAGTAGATACAACGACCAACACTATCTACTTAAGATTATTACAACGACCAGCACTATCTACCAGAGATCGATACGACGATCAACACAATCTGCTGGAGGTAGGCAGAATGACGAACACTATATATTTAAGATTGTTACAATGACCAACACTATATACCAAATATCGATACGACTACCAACACAATCTACTAGAGGTAGATGCAACAACCAACTATTAGAAGTTGCCAGTAATATTTGGATTTATCATTTAAAATTTGTACACAGGATTTCTTTTTATCATTGTGTATAACTTCAATGTTTACTCTACTGAAATACAAATAAAGTGCTTAGATACCTATAAAAGAACGATTACGAATAAAATGTATAATTTAAGTTTGGATTCAATCATGAATGTTTTAATATATCAAAGATACAAAATTTTCGTACGTAGAATAAAAAACACAGGTAAGTTGTCTTCATTGAACGCCTAAGTAAATAACCAATACTAAGAGAAGCTGTGAAAATAATAGCTGAAGAAGGATAACTATTCAAAACAAGTTGAGGACAAACCAGTTTAAATTTATACACACAATTACAGTTTTATACTTTGCCCACAGCGTGAAATTTTGTACGACAATGTTGATAAAAGAATATTATTTTAGAACATATACATGAGATGTGTCGCGAATATGAGAAGAATACTATCTCATATTCGCGACACATCTCATGTATATGATATTTGATATTAAACTCTTATCTATCCAACTTCATGCCCTTCATTGCTATAATATTAATTTAATATAAAGAATATCGTCTAAAGAAAACTCTGCGTATTTTCACTTCAAAAGCAGTGCTAAGAGACGGAGGCGTTCCAACAAGTCTCAGTGCTTCGCTTCAGACTGCCGATGAGAAATGAGTCTACGGGGAGATGTGCAGAAGGCGGTAATGGCGCTGTTTTCGGGTGCATTGAACGAGAAAGTATTGGCTGTGAGTTAGCCGTTATAATTTACAATGGGACCTTAAGAGCCCGTGGGGAAGAAAGAGGAGAATTTAACTCCAGAAAATGATTTATATTCAATCTGTATTTCTCTAGCCGAATATAGTTTAAAATAATGGCTCATTTGTGGGTAATATTTTTCCTTTCTAGTCTAATTTATTTATATCTCTACTCAACTAAATACTAATTTTAGCCATTCGTCCAATTTCTTACAATTAAATCACATACAAAAGTATCCACGGACACATAAAAATACTTTGACGATCCCTAATAACACTGTATTCTACTGTAAATACATCCTAAAGATTATCGTATATATCTTTAATCCATATCCATAATAAAGAGATATTAGAAAGATTACCCTAAATATCTCGAAGAGACAACTAACCGTAAATATCTCCAAGAGATTATTTCAAAAAATATTTATTCAAACGTATACAAGTTTGTACTGACTTAAACTTTCTACTAAAGGAAACGAGACAAGATAATTTAGTATTCGATATGACTCTAAATTTGCTATTTTCCGTAAAACATTATAAAAATATGAGTTAGTTAAAAGCTAATATTACAAATTAAATAATTTTTGTGGAAAATTATGAATTGCGAACTTCTAAACATTTTCCTTAATATAGTACGTATAAGGATATCTTCCTTTCTCATTCGCTCACTTAAAATAAGTGAGCATTACTAAAATGACGTCATAATTCAGTAATGTCGTTCTTGTCTAAATCTAGATCTTACCTTTATAACTCGGTCAATTTTTAAGATTTTTCAAAAATTGTTTCACTCCATTTCATATTTTATCTTCATATTGTGATTTATGACGTAAAATATTAGCTCGAGGATCCTACTACAAATATTACAAATTTAATCTCAAAATATTTCTAACGTTCTATACGTTAGTCTAGCCAGAAAGCGAAAGACAAAGACATATAGTAAAACGTGAAGATCTATTTACCAGCTACAGAAACAAATCGCAAGTTACGGTATACCACAAATGCTCTGGCAAAGATGGAATAAAAATACAACTAGACAGATAAACGAGTAATCCATATATTGAACTAAATTATCCCCACCGAATCCACACCACCAACCTTTTCGCCGAGTTCGATTGGATCTAGACCAAAACGTTGATATGGGATTCCAAAAATTAAAACCGAAAAGAGACAAAAGTAATTTCGGACGCTACAGCAGCAAAGCTCGGCGACCCAACCGCAACAGTCAATCTCATTATCTGCTACGAAATAAAGTCCGTTTTCAACATTGCTTCGAGTGTTTTAATTAAAAATGGGACCGGGAGCGTTAAATTACACAGCGGACGTGGATAATTGTTACAAACAGCTCATTTGTATGATATAGCCCCTCTTATAAAAAAAACTATATCATCTAACTCAACACATATACAGTCAATCTCATTATCTGCTACGAAATGAAGTCCGTTTTCAACATTGCTTTGAGTGTTTTAATTAAAAATGGGACCGGGAGCGTTTAAATTACACAGAGAATGATGATAATTGGTACAAACAACTCATTTGTATGATATAGTCTTGCTTATAAAAACAATTATATCGTCATCTAACTCAACACATAAGCATTTTTCTTTTTAGTCGTTGTTCTCTTAGCATAGTTACCATGGCCGTCGTGTTAAGTGATGCATTACAATAGGACCTATGTGACAGCCGTCCTCCAGGTGTACTTGTATAGGGAGACACCTGTAGCTGCTTTGTCCTGATCTGTCCATCTCATTGGTACTTTCTCAAGTGGGCTGGTACCTTCAACTTTGCCTTGTACCACCATGCGTTCAGTATTAACGTTGCTACGCCACAACACATCTCCACAGCATTCCATTGAATCCCAGTACATTGAATAAACACATATACTGGTTTACAGACAATAAGCAAATCTGATAAAGGCAATTCATTCAGTGAATTATTTCTTATGTCCCCGTAGTGTAAAAGGATTCTAGATTGATTTGCCGTACCTAACGGTCATGGGCATCATGTTTCACTTCAGTCCAAGTCACCAACGCTCTTCACTTCACTCCAAGTTACCGATGCCTGTCACTTCCACTGTTCTGGACAGTTCACCTAAAGGTTGACAGTTCACCCTAAGAGTTGCAATATAAAATTTCTTCGATTTCGAACCCTAAGAATTGCAATATAAAATTCTTTCGAATATTGTCGATTTTGATAAAAGTCATAAATAAGGTGGAAGTAAGAAAAAAATGGAAGGTAACTTCCCCTTAAGCACTACTGTTCTTAACCCTTAAACACTACTGCTCTTAACCCTTAAACACTACTACTCTTTTCCCTCACTAATTTAATTCTTTTGGCTTTCTTCACTATTTGTTTGTTACTTTGACTTTCACACGTGCATTTTATGACCTCCAGCTAGCCACAATACCCAATCCTGACAACAAAGGTACTCGAACATGCCGCCCAGATTATGAGAGGCCAGAGTGCGACCGGCGCTAACGAGA
Organism: Druceiella hillmani; assembly: GCA_039881145.1. Lineage (NCBI taxonomy): Eukaryota > Metazoa > Arthropoda > Insecta > Lepidoptera > Hepialidae > Druceiella > Druceiella hillmani. The sequence continues at coordinate 5,131,200 of JAYKKI010000069.1, read as the reverse complement.
GTAATCTGGATGCTGAGACCGTCTGTGGATTATCGTCGCCGCTAATTGGAAAGCGAGACTAGTCCAGGGCGGGCCGCTATTGAGGGCTGCCTTCGCACTTTGCATGCGCCTGTTTTTACTGTTCGCCGTTTGCTTACTCGATTGTGGGTGCTTACGAATTGGCGCTTACTAGAGCGTGGTACTGTGGACGGGTAAGTGGAAAATGGGGTTGAAAAACATTTAGAGGAAAGAGTGTAGTTAATAGAGAGAGAAAAAATTCTAGTTTTATTCTGTATATATACAGGATAAATTTTGTACACTCCTTTGCTTTCTAAAGTATATACATAAAATATGTAACATACAAAAATACATTTTAATAAACTTTTAATATAATATTTATTTGGGAAAAGAACAGTTAAATAATTCTAAATTATATAAATATCTAATTATTTGTAATGTTGTTTTCATTGTAAGTCGAACTTTTTTACTATCGACAGATGAAATGCTAAGCGAATTTGATGGTGTTTCGTTATACAATCTAGTACCGTCTGTCGACCAATTTACATATTTTTCATTAATATTCAAGTTATGCAGTTACAAGCTACAGCTGGCGTTGTTTTTTTTTTCTATTTATTTGAACTCAGGCATATAGTTTTTAAGCAATTATACTGAAAAATATAAATTTTTCGATTTTTATTAAAAATATGTTTAATATTTACTTACGTATGAGCGAAGATATATGTGGAATTTAAATAATTTTAAATATATCGTCAGCAATAAAGAAGTTCATGATATGCTGAGTTTCCATATATATATTTCAATTTTTTTTAGTTAATTTTTTATGTAGCAGTCCACATTTATTTTATATAATTTCACTTTTAGCAAACTTTTTTAAGTATAGGCAAAACTGCTATAGAAAGTATAGACCAATATCTATCACAGTTTAAGTTTCACTGTTCGAAAACCGTTTTCAAGTAAGTACAATGCTTCACTGTAAGTTCCGCCTCATGTTTACCTGACAGAGCTTTACCTTCAAGGAAAAGAAGAATAATGTTTTTTTTATTAATACCAGTATTCGTTAATATGAAAATGTGTATAATAAATTAAAATCAAAACCAATATGGTAACAGAAAAACTGTCCAACTTATTATTTCTATTTCTATAGCCATTAACACTCCATCAACACAACAAAATTGAATTGACTGACTATTTGATGAGGTGTTAAATAAATTTCAGGATTTTCTTTCCAAAACTAGAATGCTGAATATTACATCACCTTCAAAAACAGGATTCACTTAATTTTTTCATTATTTTTTCTCCTAATCCATTAATTTTTCTCGTAACGCGTAACCTCACTTAGATGTGAAATACGTGGCTTACGACTATACGGTATTTTAGCGCTTTTCGCTTTCCGCGGGAATTTTTGCAGGTCGCTTGCATTAGTTTTCTTTATAGTTTTAATTATTTTTTCAAGCGTAATACTTAGTTTATGCGTAAATTTAATTTTGTTCTTATTATTCCGTTATCAAACAATGGTGTTCATAGAACACATCTCACAGTATCTATCGCTTTAGAACTATTCGCATGAAAAGTTGCAAGCAGATACTTCATGTGGAAATCTCGACTAATATTATGTCATGATGAATCCAGATCTAGAAAAGTATAGAACTCTTTGAACTATTTGAATTAGAGTAATTAATTTCAGAACTTCTATATCTTTCCACTGTTTCGTGTTGATACGTATGACGGAGATATGTAACCAAAGTTTACCTCGTGTACAGGAACCTAAAACACTTCATAACAAAAAAGTTGCCAGTCCCACCGGCCGTCCGAACCGCAACCGATGTTGCCAAACATATTAATTAAACATTTCCAAATAAATTTCCCCCATCCGCACCTTTTCCATGCGCTGTCCCGATTTGTACCTCCGCTCCGCTTGTTTGCGGCGTATACGCTTTTCGGACTCTTGTTCGGCATAAAAGATGCGTCGGTTGGGCGCCTCGCTCGCTGTTTGCTTGCGCTCCAGGGCGTGTCACTTTTCTAGGGCGGGTAGTGATGGGCGCGGTACTGTTATCTCCATTATCGTTTTGTTAATCGAACCTAAATAGACTTTGCCAATATGTTTCCCCACTTATTATATCATGGCTCATTCGAAGAAAATGAAGGTTTTTGCGTGAAATTTTTGTACAATTTGAAAATATTTTATATTTTTAATTTAAACGATTTTCAAAAACCTCTTAAAGGAGAAGCACTCATGGAGGTAGTAATAAGGAATATCAAACATTAACATAAATATTTTGGACACTCGTAGTTCATAAAATTAGCATAAGAATCAAAAGAAAACGATTACATATTTTAAACAAATGTATTTCGCTGATAAATATATACTAATGAGGTGGTAGTTATGTACTATATACGTTTTAAAAAATAGTCATATATCAAATGCGCGTATATATACGAGTATTATATATGTGAAGATATCTATTTACTTGCCTTTATCATCTACTATTTTTAACGCATATTGCAAAAAGAAACATAAAATTACCCAGATTACCATAAATTACCCAGAGGTGTGGACTACACGCGCATCGAGTAGTCCATACCTCGTCTGAAGTGTAATTACTTTATTTATCATAATCAATCAATAACATCAAATAATACTTAGCGTAATAAATATTAAATGATACTTAGTATAATTAAGTAGTGGGGACGTATATTATTGCGAGTATCTCAAAGAGTAAGTTAATTAGAAGCATCGCCACCGTTGTTTTACAGAATTTGAGTAAGTTTCTAAAAACTATTTTTTGTGTTTTTAGATTCTGTAGTTTAGGAAATAAGGGGAAAGGGACCTGTTTTTTTATGTATTTTTCAGTATATTTCTGAAGTTAAAATAAATAAAATTACAAAAAAAAAATTTACATCCTTACAACTAGAGTTTTAAAACGATACCCCACAGTACATAGGGGATTTTGAAAAAGATTTCGAGTATTTAGTTTGTCTCCTCTCCTCTAAAGTTACCCTTTGATTATTTTAATGTATTTTTTATATTGGTCCAGGTTAACATATTTCTTACGCCAATTTCATTGTTTCTTCGTCAAGCAGTTTTTGAGCAAACGGCAGAGGCAGATGAACATACACGTGAATGATCTTATCGATTTTCCTTTTAAGGTTCGGAACATGAAAAATAAAAAATAGGAATTGTGCCGCTACTTTTAACGTGAAAACTATGCCACTACCGCATTCGTTTGAATGAAGTTTATTAAATTAAGTTATCGGAAAACAACATACAAAATGGCAAACAAATTAATATGCAATTTTTTATGCCGTGTTAAAGTTTATGCATATCAATAGTATGCTATATTAAACAGTTAAATGTTGGAGAATTGAAAATTCTTTTGTTATAAAATTTGCTTCATAATATTTGATTGCATTACAGTTATTAGCCTTTTTTTAATGCTTTACAGTTATTAGTCTATATTAGTCTATGGAAATCAAACTTTCAAAGTACATTTTGACGCATATTACTCTCGAAATTATCCCTAAGTCCGGGGAAACCACTTTTCATCAAAATTAGTACCTGCTTAGGCATTATGTCCAAGCGAATAGAACGGAAGAAAGTTCATTTAAACAGAAATATTTCTGTTATTTGGTTCTTACTTAATGGTGACAAGTGATGCAAGAAAATAACAACAATTAAGATACTATTTGTTTCCTGATATTAATTACAAATAAAGTAGTCAATCAATTATTTACTTTTACAAGGCTTATTTTTCCTTGAGAGTTTTCTTCACAAGGACGATTCAAAAGAATTTGTTTTTAATGAACTCTACAGTAGTTTACCCAATTGATATAATAACGCTAATTGATATACAAACTAAACATTCACTTACAAAGAAATCACAAACTAAACATTAACTTATAAAAAAGCATAAACTGAATATTCACTTATCAAAAAACCATAAACTAAATACTAACTTAAAAAGAAGCTGTAAACTAAATAATTCCTTAAATGTAATAAATATCAACTCATAAAGAAGCTATAAACTAAATAATTCCTTAAATGTAATAAATATCAACTCATAAAGGAGCTATAAACTAAATAATTCCTTAAATGTAATAAATATCAACTCATAAAGGAGCTATAAACTAAATAATTCCTTAAATGTAATAAATATCAACTCATAAAGAAGCTATAAACTAAATAATTCCTTAAATGTAATAAATATCAACTCATAAAAAAGCTATAAACTAAATACCCACTTATAAAAGAGACCACAAAAACCTTCACATTACCTGATACCATCACTTAAACTGTATTATGTTTTCAGAACACCTTTCATAGATATGTGTGATAAATAAACGTTCTGGAAAATTCGATAACCGAAGATATCGCGACCTCCAGACTTTTATGGAAAATCGATTGATCTATATATAGAATGCTTGAATTCTCTAGAAATTCGGCCAATGACCAGCAAATACCTCACAACCTTGTAATAGCAAGCTTGTCATTTTCAAACCTCATGTTTTGGAATGGTATACTTCGTGGAATCAATTATATATATATATATATATTTATATATATATATATATATATATATATATATATATATATATATATGTATATTTGACGATTGACGAATTGAAAAGAACTGTTACTTCTTTATTCAAAGTTCACCATTACCAAATAAAGTTTCATCGACAAATATCGTCCAGGTGAAGAACATTTACACCTGGTGTTTGCGTCACTGCTCTCGAGTTAGTACGCTTTATTTCTGTATTCTCTCGAGTTACAACGCTTTACTTCTTATTACAACTTCTGAATGTAGCTCGCTAATGTTAATCCGGTGATAAAGGAAGCGTGTTAAAAATCAACCACAATTATATCAGCTAGACCTATTAAAACAGAGACCGATAGAATTTTAAGACAACTATAACTAGTACATCATATTTCTCAAACATTTCTGCCATATAAATTGTATCACATAAAATGAATATATAGATACAATTAAAATTACGTATACTCATTTGTTATAATTAAATCGATGCTCAACCAATATCTCAGGACAACCCTATTCGTAAGGGATCCGAAATTGAGTCGACGGGGGAACCGAAAGAGGAAGGGACCGGCGTTTAAATATCCCCTTGCCGACAAAGGAGACGTGGAAATGCAAATTAACTGTGGGCAAATCAAATTGTTTGTAAACTAGAATATATTTGCACGCTGGCCAGCCGAAATGATGAATATTTGGACCTGCGCGTAGGGAGTAATGCTCGCTCTAATTACTAGGGACGGATGTGGGTAGTTTGTTGGGTCGGCTCGCTTCGGCGATCATCGGTTGCCTTGATTTATTGATTGCCGAGTGGCGTTGCGGGGTATTAGTTTAAATAGAAGCAGGCAAAATTAAGGAGGCTGATGCGAAATTGGTATTGATGTGTAGCCCAAAACATTAAAGTGGATCAAGAATTTGAAGCTTTGAAGTGAATCGTTGGTAAATGTGGAAAGATTTAAAATACGTAACCCAGTCAAGCAAGATGACTTTACGAGGCTTGTGGAGCAGATCGAGGCACTTGTAAAATGTTTAAGAGTAGATAGGTTTTCTGTTAAACTATTTGCAAATATTAATTTTTCACAATGTAAATATATGACCTACATCCTCATCTCTATAGTTTTCCTACAACCTTTGGAGGAAATACCCTATTTTTCTCATCAATTTAAGTTCAGTAGTATCGGAAACAGGGTATGTGGCATATTTTTCATTATCTCTGAATATACAATATCTAAAAATACTAAATTAATATTTTTGAAACCCTTCTAACTATACCTTTTAAAATACTCTACAAAATATACGAAATTAAAAGAAAAATATCTACAGAAATTAATCCCATCCTCCTCTGCCCTCCAATTGGAATTGGAGGGCAGAGGAGGATGGGGTTATATGAGTGTATCAAATCCGAAATGTCTGTCAGACGTTTTCTGAGAAAAATGGTTGTGCTAGATAGTGAAACTGACAGGTTAGTGATGTTTTAAGGGTTCTGTTTTTCCTTTTGAGGAACAGAGCTCTAAAGAAGTCTCTTATTACGTAATTTTTCAAATAATTTTTTTTAACTACTTCATATATTATACGATTACTTCACTGATAACAGATTTCATGATAATAGATTATGGGTGTGTCATTCTCGGGAATGCTATGATATCCGTTAGGTTAAGCTTCTGTTTAACAGTGTCGTTTATATTTTCTGTTTTAAAATCTTTGAATACTATTTATACATATTTTATTCCCCAATCATGACGATTGAAAATTATTCTGTCCTTATTTAAAATGTTGCTTTATTATTTAATTATATTTTGGTATTTTCCAAACATTTCTTCTATTCTTTATCGGTTATCTAAATGCACGTAGCGCGTAGGACATGTTTTCAAATACCGGTTACACGCACAACGGACACTATTTCTCAAACTGTTTCGAGACACTCGTGACCTTCTGTAGCTCAGTTTCTGGCTGTTCATATATATATATATATATATATATATATATATATATATATATATATATATATGAATGTATATATATATATATATATATATATATATATATATATATATATACATATACACACACATAAATTTACAAAAAATATGTTGTGAAAAGACTGAGCATGGAAAATTTATTAATAGGGTTGAATTTTCTTTACGTTCGAATGTTACCTCGGTACAGACAATTGATATAATTTTAATAGAAAAACGATTTCCAAACGGAAAGAAAAAACGAAATCAGATTTATCAAAGAAAAATATGCTTTAGAATGAAGGTACCCTAAATTCCATTTGATCTTATATATACCATTTTCTACCTAATATCCGCAAAAACTAATCAAAGCAAGAAATGGATGATTCAGGATAAAACTTATCCCTTTAAAATCCTTCTGCTTTACAAAATCAAACATAGCAATAATTTAGTTTAATGTTTTATTTATATCTAATTATTATACATAATCTCGCTATCATAAGCTCGCGTTCAAAACTAAACAACCACCACGAATCCACAATCAGCCTGTACATATCACCACCGCACATCACTACCCGCTAATCGGCGATGTACACCGTTTCATTAACGACGCCAATACCGCTGAGCTGTCTCAAATATTGACCGTGGGTAGGGACGTGTCCGTCCATAGGGCCGCCGCATTACTGACTGCGACCCGTGACTCCACATTGCAAATTGCAATTGGGATCGCCGTAGCCGCCCATTCGCATAAACACAATCGAACCGAACCTGAGAATATCAAAATAAAGCTTTCAAAATAGTACATTTTTGAGCTTTTAATTCGGGGAGTTTTAAAAGTGAGCTTTAAATTCTCAGAAGATTCCATGATTTTTGTATCAATTATATATTTGGCTGCAGCTTTCGTTTCATTTATTTACCAATATAATTGATTCCTAAAAGCGATACGATAAGTCTGTGATTAAAATTCGTCTATCGCATTAGTTTTTGAATTAACATTAAAAATAAATTGGTAATTAAATACACAGTAATTAGTACTAATTATACACAGTAATAATTAATACACAGTAATTAGTACACAATAAAATGGTAATTTTTCCATCGGCCGATCTGCCCAACATCTTTACACTTTCTTTAACTTCGATCTTTGAAATATTTTGAAACGCTTTGGTCTAAATACATTTTCATGTTTAGTCTATTATCAATTTAATTTTCGAAATAAGACTAAAGTGGAACTCAATATTTATGCGGATATCACAAGTTTAAAATACAGCAATTAGTTTTTTTGACTTCGAATTTTGAAATACGAATTTTAAAAACGTCTAAATACTAAATACTATTCTAAACTAGACTAAAGTCTAAATACTATTATCAGTTTAACTTACGAAATAAGACTGTAGTGGAGCTCAATATTTATGCCTTTAAGCACTAAGTTTTCAAATATAGCAAATTCTGAAGGTGTTATTAGTCTACTGACTATTACAAGGATCGGACGGTATCTGAGAATCAACTACTGTCTAGTAGACATTTAAAGATATTTGAAACATTTGGGGGTTGAAATTTAAATTTATGAAGTACAAAGAACAATACGCTTCATTTTACTGCTAAAATAAGTTTCGCAGTTCGTATTATAAACCTAACGATGGTCGAATTATAGATTTTCCTGAGTCAAGTCCAATTATATAAAAAACTTGAAGGAAATACAGCAAACAAAAATACCTTAGTTCAAAATATAGGTTAAGTTCATAGAGGGATGGATCAAAATTGGTGTAATACTTTCAAAATGGTAGAGGTTTAAATTGTTGAAAAAACCGGTAAAAAATTAGCTTACAACAAAAGTACATAAATGACACGTTTTCAAAGAGAACTTTTATAATGTTAAAACTTTTGGTTTAACATTTTTTTATAACTTAATTATAGTTTATTTTTTTCAGTTTTGTCAGTTATATAATGGAATTAAATTAAAGTTACATTAAAAAAAAATTATTTTTACCATATGTCAAATAAATGGCGCTGCAATTTATTTTTATTTTATATTTTTTTTTATTATTTTATTCGAAATTGGATTTCGGATAATTGAAAAGTATATAACATATTTCTCATTAATATTTTTTCCTTAACAATGAAGGTAACCAACAACTTTACAAAACTCGTCTTCCCATCTGGCACATAGAATCGGTGTTACAAATTAAATTACTATATTTGTTTAAATTAAACGACACTTTGACAATCACTGAATGATAAAATTGTGACGACTATACATAGGATAGGCTCATTAAACCGCTATTTCATATTATCATTCATTCGTTGGTTAGTGTTACTATCAGTTTTGTAGTGATATACATGTCATTTTGCCTGGATGAGGTTAACGTGAACCCAAACAATCTATATTAATACTAAATTACCAAAGTACCTGCTACTTTTTATAATTTCATCTAGATAGTAGTTTGTTTTCATAAATAATATTTCTATCCATCTATAGTAGTAGATCTACTGTGAATATTTCCATTTCGAAATAAAATATTTCATATTCATTTACCAATTTTCAAAGTATTTAAATTTTTATGAAATATATTTTACATTAATTTTGTAATTCATTATAATTAAATTTTGCTCAATTAAATGTAACTACGTGTTGTAGTATTATTTCTGATTTATTTAAATTCTTTAACACGACCTAGGTTTCGTTGTATTACAACATCTTCAGGAGGGCACTTTTTGAAGATCTTTACAAATTTTCACATTTAAAAATAAATTTGGCAAAAGTTATTTTTTTTGCTGCGGATAACATTTTCCAAATTGACTTTCAATATAAATATTTATAATATTCCTGAGCAGTGTTCCACGACTTCCGTCATATTTTTTTATAAATGCTATCATGAATTCTTGTATGAAAATATAGTCAGTAATGTTTTAAAAAGTATTTGCTTTTAAATATAAAAACAATTTTCGAAATCGGAGTGTGAATCCAGAGATTGGTGGCAAGAGCATACTTTTCTTTTTTATCTATTATTATCAATTTGTTCAATAAAAGCGAATAAAACTGTCAATAATTTTTTTTTAAATTATTGTACCCACTTTTTATTTAATCAAAATTGTTAATGGGATTATTACTTAATGTATGGGACAAAGTACATGTATGAGATAAAGTCGACACATGTATTTCTATGTATGTTTTCAAAATTTCATTAAAAATGTCATCATATAATATTAATTTTATTTATTTTTGTGATTTGCAGAACTTATTTGCATAATTTCGTACAAAATAATATTTTATAAACCATAAAGTTTCCCAATGAGCTGAAAACGATGAAGTGCCGAATTGAGTTAATTTGGATACACACAAACACATCTAATAAAGCCGATCAATGAATCACCGAAACAATTCCGGAAACGTGTAATATCATCTTGATCGTATCAACCTGATTCGAAGTGTATGAATTGGTTTCAGCGGTCGAATGTTGTTTAAAGAACTGAGCTGTTACCCCTGAAGTATCACTCAATCATCGCGGCACCAACACAAAGCGAATTAAAAATAGATCAAAACGAATATGATCCATATTTTCATTTGTGCTTTGATCTGATTATAAAAACAGTTTTCTAATGGCGTCAATGATTAGTTAAAGTTTCCCACACCCGCGATCGTATCCATTTTGAAATCATCTCATTATGCTTTATATATGCGAACAGTTGTTTTATCTTCTGACTGAAATATTTACAATTAATTATGGAGTAAAGAACAGTCTCTTTATTGATCAAATGTTGTTAATATTAAAAGTTAAATAGTTTTCCATATTTTGGAAAGGCTTTATTTAGAAATATTCAAATTATTTTGAATATTTTTTTCTTTTAATATAATTTTATATGTAAGGCACAAATTGTATCCTGCCATCGTGAGAAAAATTGTTTTCCACTTAATTACTGTGTTATCACGATTTTAGGGCTCTGTTCCTCAAAATGAAAGTAAAACGGAAGCCTTATAGGATCACTTCGTTGTATGTCCATTCGTCCGTCAGTCTGTCAAAGCCTCTTTTCTTAGAAACGGCTTAAGATATGAAGTTGAAATTAATATCATATACCAAGGTCTATAACTTTACATTGTTTTAATTTCAAGTTGTTATTTTTTCACTGATCAACAAAAGCTACAGGTTACTTCCGGTTGTTCTGCAATTCCGGAAGTCGGCGTAATAGGGGGACTAATAAAGGGAAAACATAACTAAACGGAATTATATATTTTTTTTAATATGTGCCTGTGAAAAATGTAGTAGGCAATATATGTACATTCTGAAAAATTCCAATTTTTTAAATAATTTAGTAGAAATGCCAAATAACATTAAATGTTTCTAAGTGCCTAAATCTATACTTTATCCTCTTAACGGGAGTTCTACTCGACAGGTTTTTTTTGCTTTATATTACTCTAAATTAACTGTCGCCGCCGTGGTGTATTGGATTGATCACACGGCATGCGGTCTTAGACGGCACAGCGCACTGCGGGGATCCGGGTTCGATTCCCGGTCGTTCGTCAAGCAGGACTGGGTAGGCTGGACTGACATTCTGGTTGACTATAAGATATTACTTTCGTCTGCCATATGTATCAACTGTATACGCTAAAGTAGGTAAATAAATAAATAACGAATCTAACGTAAACGCAAACTAAAATGACAATAATATTCGACTTCTTATTGGATCTCTATTATTGATTAACGCGCGAACCTTGAATTTTAACATTAGAAATAATTATAACTCGGGTAATTTTAATAGTAACAATTTACTCTTAATATTGTTGGAAGACATTATTTTTAAAAATATTTATTATGATCTAAATTTGCTTTTCAAAAATGACACGCGTCTCCGTCCATTGGTATGTACGTAAATATGTATGTACGTAAGTATGTACGTATATACGTATGTACGTATGGACGCACATACGTCCATGGACCATATGGAGGTATGTACGTATGAAGACACGCTGCAGGTCTCAGTCCAATTTTGAATATTCTTTTTTCTTTCGATTGGTTAATTATAAACATAGAAGCCTATTGATTTTCACAATGATTTTTCAAATAATTTCATTTTTATAAACCATTTTGCATAAAAACTCCATTTTTTCCTACTCAGCGACTGTTCTCCGCGTCCGTTTTGTGCGAACCATCTTTCTACTCCTTGCTTTCCTTAAATTTTTAAATTAAATTTTTTTTATTAAGTATATGACCGGTGGCACGTTTCTTGACTAAGTTTCTTATTGATTTTTGCCTGGCTAAATTAATCTCTATAAATCTAATTAATGACTTTATCAACTATTTCATTTATTCTGAATATTTCAGGTTCAAATTATATATATATATATATATATATATATATATATATATATACATATATATATATATATATACATATATATATATATATATATATATATATATATATATATATATATATATATATCACTTGCAATATTTTTCCTTTGTCAGTTACAACTACGTTGCCTTCGTTGAAAATGTATTATGTACAAAAGGAAACGTTTTTAAGAGACTTTAAGGGAAATATATACTACTTAGAAGCGAATTTTCATTTCAATCTAAGGTGTTTTTCTAGTTTGTGCAGTAAATAAAAATCTATTGTGGCAAAAACCGTAAGTTAAAAAAAAAAATATTTGTTTATTGCCACAAACAAATAGCAATAATTACAGGAAACATGTTAGAAATGACACAAATAGGTGCATGGAATAAATCTGTTTTTAAAACAAAATTAACAAGGAACATGAATATTTAAAAACATTATGATTTCACAGACTACACGCAATGACTAAATTGGAATTTATGAAAACATATTCAAAGCATTTTTGAACACGCAAACTTACGCACGCAGTACAGTTTTAACGAAACCTTACATCTTATCTAAGAATTTAAATTCCAGGCAGGCACGCCAATTTCCACCACACCAGAAACACATTCGAGATTATAAATCTTGCGTTCCAAAATTTTATCACCCTGACAATCACACCCAGAGCGCTACGTGTTGACAATACACGAAACAAATTCACATGGCGTATACAACCTTTTGGCTTAGGAAAACGAAAAGAAAACAAAAGGAAACAAGACCGGGCTAAGCGGGCATGCACGAAAACCATTATGAAAAATGTCACCACCAACACAGTGGGCAAATTGGTCTCCATGCATAAAAATGTGATAAAGGAGTAAAATGAAATACTACGCGGCGCCGGCGGCCTCATTGGTATGCTTGGATGGAGACGAACTGGTAATCTAACCATGAATGTTTGCGATGATGGATGAAAGTTCGTAGCTGAGGTTCATTCAACTGTTACTCGAATGCGCCTACGAGATAAATTGCAACAAAACGCTGAGTTTTTGAGAGAGGCTAATTGCGACTTTATTATCGCGATGATTTCAAAATTCATTGCCGATCAAAAGTGTACATTGCCAAATCACAGCTGCTAAAATTTGGTTCTACTTGATCGATTATAAACAAAATACTGAGAAGTGAACTGGAAACTGGATCCTGTGATCAGGAACTCGTCTCGTGTCATTTTTTTCACGTGTCCTCTGATGAAGCACTACCCATCGCAATTCTTTATCTTTATCTTCCAGTTTGTATCCTTTTAATTACTTTTTTTATGTAAATTATATTGTAATATTGTTTTCTATTCTTTTTTTAACTGATTATAATTTATAATTTTTGTGCAGTAAGGTAGATTCGTTCAGATCTTTCAAAGTGTTTTTTAATAAATCTGTATTATTATTTATGCGTACGATGAAGTTTAAAATAAATAAATAATATAAGTTAGATTTAATCATGTTACAACGAGAAAAAATATTTCGACTTAATTAAGATGCAGTTTCCTTAGTTATCACGAACAGTTCTAAATTAATGTTTTCTATATTGTAATCTTCTGCTTTTGATGAATTAGCACAAACTCCACTCTCCTCAACTCGCTCGGATTGGAAACACGAATGTGCATATTATCATAAAATAGTAAAAAACTTTCATTAAAAAACTTTCATATTACCATAAAATATTAAAAAACTTTCATTTTTAAAAACCCACATAATTCATCCTTAACTAATAATTTCGAATGCAAACAACTATCGTCGCAACTAATCGTCGTAAATACTAATCCTGCACATAAAAGGCAAAATACCAATATCGCGAACTGAAGCGGAGGCTGGGACAGGACCCAATTTAAGAGCGGCTGTAAAGAGTCTTTTATCGCGCGAACGAGCGTCTTCAGGATTTACATCGATGCAGACGAGATGCAGCCGGACTTGCATGCTGCAGCTTAGGACAACTCCTGCACTACAGCTGCATGGCGTAAATAAATATTGATTTGCAGTTAATCCAACAACGTAATTTTATTTCCGATTTATCAAAAGAAATTGGTGTGCTTAATACTACTCTATATAAGTGAAAACTTTGGCAACCTTATATAGGTTTTTTGTATTGTCTATGTCGGAAATATTAAATTTAAAAAAACAAGACTAATTAATATTAAAAGTAGTCGTTTACGACTTACATATTTACGGATATACGAGAACAGACCAAGACAAGGCAGTATATATTCAACTGATCTTATTTTATCCACTTTGATATCAAATACCATAATAATTTGGTAAGTTAATACATAAAAATACGCTCAATTTATTTATAAAAATTAGATTAAACCACGAGCGCATTGATAAATATAAAAAAGAAATTTTATTAATTGGATTTGTACGAAGACCGCTCAAAATTCATTATTTTGTGTACACCAAACCATCACCATACCAATAAAAACGTATTTTTGAATTGATAGCAATAAAGAGATATTACTTCCTTAATATAAAATCAATGAAAAAAAACACAAGCATCGAGGCCCTAATACCAAAACGAATAAAACAATTTCAATGGCCCCAGAAGTTTAAAATTTGTGACTTTGATAGCATATTAAAGGAAGTCGTAACAAAACTTTAATATTTTTGCATAGCTATAACTAAAACGGAGTTAACAAGAAAACTAAAGCGGAAAAAATTTCATCTACATCCCACAGTTGATCCAAATAGTTCAAAAGAAATGTACACCCTCATCTGTGAATTGAATGTTTGACTTTGGATTCCTTTACAGAATTAAATGGTTTTTACTCTATTAATGGTACGGATTCTTCCTATACTTTTACTTCATATGAGCGCCTCTTTTTAACTCTGAAGCTTTAACAGTATTTATATTTTTAATCAATCCTTAAAATTCATAAGTACCGGCTAAGAATCTGTAAGTGATACACGATTTTTCACAAATGAAAATGTTGAGTAGATTTTAAGGAATACAGGTTCAAATATATATTACATGATAAAACTTTGGAGTTGCTTTTAATAGTCAAATGTCACAAATTCTAAAACATTGCGTAATAAAAGAAAAGCTTAAGAAAGAGAAAATTTTGGTTTCCATCTTTTTTAAGATATTTCATGGTGTATTTTACAGAACAATATGTATCAATAATTAAATGAAAAAGCCAAAAGTCAAAATATTCCATTGCTTGTCCAATGTCTCTAATTGTAGAAAATATACATTGCACACCTATTAAAAGATAAGCCGAAATGAATTGACCGCATATATTTCCGATTAGGATTTTAGGTAACAACACATTTTGCAATTTACTAGCATCGATACATTCTGGTTTAATAAACGTATTGTTACGTGTACACAATGGTTTCTAAGCTTTATTACGATATTTTAGTGTGACTGTTCCTTCAAGGCTAGAAGCTGGCGCAATGCCCAGCTCAAGTACGCCGTCGTACATAAACACGGTACTCGCGGACGCGATACTTTGAGATATTGAAAAATAAATCTCGATAGCTTCGAGCAGGCTATACGATACTTCGATATATTCCACTCGCTGACGACCGAGCTTTCACTGCGATATAATAATTTTATGGAAAACTAATGATGGGTTGATAGACTGAGTATATTTTTTATTAATCTCCGTACTTATGAAGATATTTGTTACTGCATTAATCATGAAAGGTTGATATGAATGAATGATATTAAAATGACAGGAAGACGTCGTCGAAAAAATCGATAGAAAATTTGCAACTACGATATAAACAGATTACAGAAAACTAGCTTTTCCCGCGATTTCGCTTACGCCAACTGTGAAAAACAATTACCATTGTGTATCTTGTATACGTTATTTTCTTATAATTCTATTTCCTCATTAAGATGAAACTTTCATTGTTTCTCAATTATCTGGTTTCATATAAAACTTTAGTTTTCAGTCAACAATATAATATTGAAATCTATTTAATTTTATTAATAGTTTTGCCACGATACCAGTACAAACACACACGTTGATGTGTTTGTACTGGTATCGTGTCAAAATAAATTTTTGATTCCCCAATTAATTTATAATATCATTAAACTAGCTGACCCGTGCGAAGTCTTCGCACTATATCGCCATCTAGCGTGTTCCAAGTATACAATTTGGCTAAGATATTTGAT
Source organism: Druceiella hillmani (assembly GCA_039881145.1). Taxonomy (NCBI): domain Eukaryota; kingdom Metazoa; phylum Arthropoda; class Insecta; order Lepidoptera; family Hepialidae; genus Druceiella; species Druceiella hillmani. The sequence continues at coordinate 5,115,230 of JAYKKI010000069.1, read as the reverse complement.
GTGTCGCCCACAGATGGCGCTCATGCCAATTGTTATAAAAATTAATTTTTTTATTAACAAAAAGATTTTTTTCGAATTTTTTTATATTTTTCGCCCAAAGTAGAAAACATAATCTTTAAGTGGGTATTTTTTTAATTTTTTTTGGTGCAGTAGTTAAAGAGATCGAGCCGCTCGACCAAAAACACCTTTTAGAAATAATATATTCAGATATTTTTTTTTAATTTATTTTATTTGCAGACTTGTTTACATTTTCTTGTATACATATAGATAACCAAGAAAATTACAGTCACAAATCTTGTAAACATTTCCGTATTCCAGAACAAAAGAAGAAATTATTATTATCATTAAGACTATAAATACTGACTTTTTAATTGCTGCAAAGAAAAGTATGTGATTCCATACTATTGTCTCAAATATCGGTCGTTACTCTGAACCATATTTAATTTATTTATATAGGCCTACCAAGGTCTCTTTCGACAAGTCAAGACATCTACCATCGAATCAAAAATACCTTAAACTGATAAGAACCGGCAAGAACTGGCTCAGTCAGATTTTTTTATTATCATTATAGTCAATTGTCCTTATAGTGTCTTATGTCTCATTCTTAATTAGGGCAAGTTTGTGCAGAACTTGATTGACCTCCATATATCTTTATCTCCAAATTAATTGTAAGTGCTATAATATGCTTTTGAAACAAGCATATGCTTAATACACGATTTCAATTTCACCTAGGAAAGGTTCATTATGTTCTCAGTTATTTTGTTAAAAACTACCTAGGAAGGACTTTTTATCTTATTGCAACTTTAATTTATTTATCTACTTTCATGTATGTAATTGATACATATGGAGGACTTATTGCTACGAGAGCAATCTCTTACAGCTAACACCAGTCCAGCCTCGTTCTAACTAAACTTGTGATCAACCCAACACACCACGATGACGAATTTAGTGTCATTAATTTTATTCTTATTTTTAATAGTAACGGTACGAATGTTACACTTTTTATACTCATAGACATGAAACGACCGCAGTCAGTCAATTTACCTCCTTCAGAAAATCCGGTGACGATTCTTGACATTTAATTTTATCAGCAATTCAATTGGCTTGATCCTTTTCCTTTAATTTAACTGATATCATAGCTCCGAAAACTATTCGCTCTTAACTTACAAAGTATTAAAGACTATTTAAAAAAAAATTAGCGTTTAGCTTTATGCGTAATTCTGGATTAAAAACATAAGCACACTTAAGGAATTTTAACAAGATAGTTTGTAAAATTTAAACAGAAACATATCTTGGTAGACGGTTAGATAAAATCACATTTTCTAAGCTACAATTATAATAAATTAATATTGATTTTTAAAAAAATAAACAATAAAGCAAAAAATATACTGGAAGGTTTTCTTCCGGTAATAAACTTACAAAAATAAATGATGTTTTAAATATTATATGATTATAATCTAGTTATAATTATAAGCGAATAAAATCAGATATTGAATGTATTTAGCATTAATTTTGTAGAAATTCATTATTCAAAATTAAATGAAACTACGTGATGTATTCATTATTCAAAATTAAATAAAACTACGTGAAGTATTTCTACTTTCTTTAGGTTCTTTACCACAACCTAAGTTTGATTGTATTACAACACTTTGAGGTGGGTTATTAGCAAAGATCTTTTTCGTTGTATTGCAACATCTTTAGGTAGGCTATTATCTTTGCTAATAGCCCACCTGAGGTAGGTGTTGTAATACAACGAAATCTAGGCCGTGGTAAAGAACTTAAAGAAAGTAGAAATATTACATTACGTAGTTTCATTTAATTGTGAATAAAATCAGATTAAACTAAGATATTTGCCTTGAAACCCAGTAAATCCATCATGAATTAAAATTAACCTGAATGTACTGAATAATATACCTGTTACCTATTTATTACATTGAGTTTGAATTTTTGATGGAAAATAAAGGCTATTTATTGTTAGGGTTATATCCATCCTCCCTTCATTCTAGAACCATGTTAAAGGTATTCCTAGAATCACTTTTCCTTTTATATAAAATAGGACATAAAGCCTACAATTTACATCACAGAGATTTCACTCTTCATATAGCACAAAACAAATCGCATTAGTCTGTATATTTTTGAAATTTTTCTAACTAAATTGGCAAACAATCGAAAGATCCCCAATCAACTATCGCAAACAAAATCTTTTGCCATAATTGTTTGATAACCAAACAATTTCTACATAACGCAGGGCGAAAGCCAAGCCGAGCCCGGGCTTACCGACCTGAGCCCCCGCAAAAGACCGCACAAATACTCTAAGCAATAAGAAAGCCATTCAGCTCGGGCAATAAAAACTGAGCCACAAATGTCTACCGTTTGACGCGTTGACAAATTGCGACTGCGACATAATGTCATCGAGTTTATTATTCCATCAAATTGCCCTTCTGAAATTTCTAAACGCCACGTCGTTTAGAATTTAGGCTAAGTTTCTGTGCCGTAAAACTTTAGCTTTTGCTCATTGTGATGCGAGCTTTAAAAGAGCTTTGGGGCAAAAGTTTTGTATGCAACGGAGCTTTCAGTGAAATTAAGTTGCGAACGCTCCGTTTCGTTTCGTTTATTGCCTTAAGTAGAGTATATTTAATTATGCGGAGGGTTGAGAGTAATAAACGGGGTTTGTTATAATGCATAGCATGGGGATAATAGTGGACGGCTTTTGCTTTCCATTGTGTATATCGTGCCTAGTCAGGATTTATACACATTTCTTAAAAATTGGCATTCTTGCAGATTTTAACACTTTAATGCGAATTTATTTGTGAGACCAATGGGGTTGAAGAATACTTTAGTAAAAGTGATTGTTTTGTTAGTTTTTTAAATAAAAATAAGACTTATACAATTGTAAAGGCTAATTCATTTTTTCAAAATATAAAAAGTGATTTTATTACTCACAAACGGCTGTAAAAATATTTCGAGTTCTTTATAGTTTCTTTTGCTTATCTCAGATTCTCTTGTTCTTTTATATTAAATATTTAAAACATTTTTTTTTCTATTTTGACTGTTAATTAAAAAATGAATTAGAATTAAATCGACTGAAATCGATATATCTTTTATAGTACTTGTATAAAAAAAATTTTGTCATGTCGATTTTATGCAAAATAAACCATGAGCGGTTCTTACAAATATTCAAAGCTCGTCTTAATGTTAATTTTCTTTTAATTAACTAAAGGAAAATAATGAAAAAATAACTTTGGCTAAAGTGCACTTGACCCTCGTGACTTGTTCCCGCGTTGGGTGTATTCATAATGTATCATTTTTAGAAATAAAATTAGTTTTTCCTGTCTTTTTTACTGCAAATGATAATTATAATAGATTTACTCTGTATAAAAAACGTACTGTAAAATTATATTAAGCAACAATTATATTGAGATCAAATAACAAAAAAAAACAAACTTTTATACAAGTATGTATTAAATCGAATCTTTACGTGCAATATTTACAAATATCATGTCTAAAATATTTAAAATATTGGCTCTCATATAGAAGGGTAGTAAAAATTACCAATAAGTGTTATTTACTTTCTTTTATTTTCAGCGCATTCATGTATAAAATTCCTTTAAGAAAAGTCATAATCATAATTTCCAAATTTTTCTTTATGTAATTATACAATTTTTTAACGAAAATTACATAATTTTTAACGAAACGTTCCAAAATCTTCTTAGGCGCGTGAGCGCGTCTAAGAAGACTCGTAGAAAACCTAAGATGATTCGCAGCCTCACAAAATTGTATCTTTTATATCCGGGAACATCGAACATCGAATGTTCACAAACATCGAATGTTCACGAATGTCAATGATAACATCAATCGTTCTTAGCTTATATCACTAAAATTGAGAAAAAAAGCGTCTGTAAATAATACAAGGTTATATTTACGAAACTTTAAATAAAATTTATAGGTGTAAGAAATAATATGTCTCTTATTCATTCAGGTGATTCTGTTCCAAACTGAGTATATTTAAAGCGCGTTTCTGTAAAAAATTGCAAATTTCTTTTTTTTTTTATTTAAATCGCAACTTTCACAGTAACTTTTTCAGTAGCAGTTGAGAATTTTTATATAGCTCCTTAAAATATTCTTCCCAGTTTGGTGCTCAAAATTACTGTAGGAATAATATACAGGTTCGTTGTTACAATCTGCAAAGAAGCAAAGAACGTGTCTTTTATTCCTAAAGGTGATTTTGTGCAACAAAACCGAGTATATTTAAAGCGCGTTTCTATATAAAATTGCAAATTTCTTTTTTTCATTGAAATCACAACTTTCACCGTGTTTTTTTCATTAATGGTTTAGAATTTGTATATATGTTGAAAGTTGTAACAAAGGACGTATCCACTATTCCTAAAGATAATTCCGTGCAACAAACTGCGTATACTTGAAGCGTATTTCTATAAAAAAAACCTACCAAGCACGAGTGGAACTCCCACTATGATGGTTCTGTGTACTTTTAGGCATTTAAAAAAATTTAATGGTACATAATCATCCTATTAACCGATTTACGAAATTTTAATTTTTAGGATGAAAATATATTGCCTACTATATCTTTCATAGGCGAATATTTAAAAAACAATTTTTTATGCGATATAACTACAATCAAAGATTTTTTTCTTTTACTTCTGCTATGAGACCTTTTCAAATTTCATGATTCTATGCCCACGGAGAGTACCCTATTAGTTTTGACTTATTTGCAAGTATCAAAAAATGTGACGTAAATGGGTATATTGTTTTATTACGTTGACTTAGAAGCTAGATATTTTTCTACAGCTTCAAAGGGCCGTAGATCTAATTGACATTAATTTCAACTTGATACCTTCTTGAATTTGTGAGAAAAAGGGTCTTGACAGACAGACAGGCAGACTAGGGTTCCTTTCTTCTTTTTGAGACGCTGAATCCTAAACAACTGTAATTAACATTTTCTAGATTGATGCACAGTATCACTTTTATGAATTATATGCAGGTCATTTATTAAATCCTTCATAATGACTATTATGAATCTAACCCCGAATTATTGAATAGTAATAATACATAAATACCACAATAACATGTTTAAAAATATGAGGCCATTACTTCTATCGATTTGTCAATAATTCCTTTCTAGCCTTTAAGTTCTTGATTGTCAGACGAAAGATGAAATCCTTTTTTTTTAAATTGACTTCATTTACGTTGGTAATTCATTATTTTTAATTTTGGTTTTATTTTAAATTCTTGGATTTTATTTTCTATGCCTATCCTTCTGAAGTCCCTTTCTGGATTAGGAGTTGTTTACCGTTTTATGTCATTCGCACGCTAATCAAAATTAAAAAAGGTGATCTATTAGGAGATACTAAGATAGTTCACGATGTAGATCTTAACATTATAGTTGTTTCCTAACTACTGTCTTGCAATATATTTTTAATTAATTTTTATAGTTGAACTATATAATATTTTGACTTAAATTTAAGATTGACCCTTGAACGTGTATACAATATATAAAAGAGAACAGTAACTGGAAAAAAAAACGAAGTACCGCACTAGCGAAGTCGCGGATAACAACTAGCTTATAAATAAATAAAAAAATGTTTGCCAGTAAAAACATACTTGAAAGCTTAAAGCTTAAGCTAAACTCTTTAAGTGTTCCTAACTCAACGAGCTACAGAAGAATATATCGTTTTGATAATCTCAATCACTTCACTAAATAAATAAGCTTATGCTGCTAATTGTTATAAATGCATTCTCAATAAAGCTATGTCCATTTTCTGAAAATTAATAGCCACCCTTTACTCAGAAATAAAGTCCGCATCCATAAACCTCTCCGCGCACATACGCCTCGAATGCGGAAATTGTATATTTTCACTTTAATAATGAAAATTCAATTTAAAGTTTACTCAAAGATTTTTTCCAAATTTGTTTTTATGAGTTTTCTTCCTCCTTTTTGTTGGCAGACTTCGCTTTCACTTTGAAGTCGACGCAGGCATTGACTCTCTTTGATACAGATTCTATTGTTTTATTTTTAATTTTCTAATGAATATTGTTTCCTTTTGTTTGCCGAGTAATATTTCTTTTTTTTTCTTCAGTATAGTTCCACTTTATTTGTATTCAGTACCGCGAGGTGATTTATTTTAATATTGCTCCCGAATCTGAAAGAAAAATTTATTTTATTTCATTTCTCGTATTTGTGAACATTAATTGAAGAAGACAAAGCTATTTTACAGTATTTATGGGAGGTCTAAAGTCTTATATACACCATTGCTTTCATATTTATTCCGGACTAAATTAATGGCACGTGTAAGAAACGTATTCATTAATTAAAAAAAATCTATCTTAAGTATATTTTATGCAAAGTAAGCGTTTTTTAAAAATTTTATAATGATATAAAACAATTTCAATTCAATGTTTGCTTCCTAATTACATGAATAATAAGATTACAGTGAATGATTGCGAAAATAATACATAGGAGGCATGTTTCACCAAACTACATGTATTTACTATAAATAAAGCCTTAATGCAAGCCCTTCACTATCAATGCAATGGGAGATTAGGTGCATTAAGGTGTCTCATATATATATATATATATATATATATATATATATATATATATATATATATATATATATATATATATTACATATATATATATATATATATATATATATATATATATGTATATATATATATATATAAATGCAAAAAGGTTGCAGTATAGAGACATTCCCTGACTAGATTTATTAACGCAGAGCCAAAACTACAGAGTTTAGAAACTTTGAACAGTAAAATGCTTTTATAATATAGAAACTCACAGAGAAAGTGTTTTATGGTATTCGACTCGTAAAGAAGTGATAGAGGTGTCTAAATTTTTTAATGGAAAACATAAATATATCACGCCTATTGACCTTAAAAATTTTAAAAAATTTGCATAAAGTCTATCCATTTTGACTTTAATGACACACTCCCAAAATATGCATGAACAAAACTGCAGGCAAAATCTAGCGTAAAATATAGAGCTTTAGACCTTGGTTTCTTATTAAAAAAAGAAATTTTCAAAAATATATAATATTCAAACGTATAATATAAAATACCTACTAAAGAAATACATCAATGAGACCTGCGTATTACAAATGATGTATTTTTTTTCAAAACTAAAGAGGAATTAAACAAAGAAATGATAATACATACTTAAATATAGACAAAAAGTTCGACCCTTTGCTTAATTGCATATAATTATCTAACCCCTAGAAGTAGCAAGAATCCCTACACGCCTTCCCAAGGGAGAGTGTTTCACTCAACAAAGTGTCGAATGTCAGAAGCGAGCGCAAACCTCAAGTGGCACAGGAAGTACTCTGTCTCGCCGCATAGCGGGCATTTCCGGTCTGTGGTCACGTGGGTGGTGCATCCTGTCGCGATCGGATACACAAGACAATAGTCACGTCATGGTTTCTTTTATGTTGGTTATGAAAAGTACAACCAAAAATGGGAAAAGATGAGATAATCTCAGGTCTTGTCCTTATTTACAACTTTCGGCCGTTAATGTTTTTTATAACTTCCTTATTTAACACTCGAGTATTTTACCTACGTACCATACATTAATAATATACTAGGTATATACGAATGCACATATTTGAGCATGACTTTAAACATAGTAAAATAATTTGTATTCGTGGTATTTAAAATTAGTAAAAAATAAACACGGTGAGTGAAATAACTAACAGTTATCTTTCTTCCCAAAATGATGTTAATATTCTTAAACTGTTATTAATATATTACATTTTGAGTAAAAATAAAATATGCCAGTAGCACAAATATATTTTTTAAATAATTGTAACAAAGGGTTTTAAATACATAAACTTAATTTTTTTTTTATTTCTTCTCAAAATATGATATATAAATCATATGTGAAGAACAACAGTGTTGTAGAAAAAAATAACTTTCAGTTATTTTCTAACCTGTTTATTTTGATAGTAACAAGAAAACGAATAATAAAGTTATCTCACAATTCATGAAAATGAATGAATGAATCTTTATCTTTCTTTCTTCTTAAGTAACACGAATATCAAATCTTAAGAATGAACCGAAATTATTCATCTATAACCGTGAATTATAGTTTAGACGTTTGTAAACTCTAACTAGTGAATTTGAAATTTATGGGCTAGAAAAAAAGGTGTTTTGTCTCGCGTACTTTTGAACTTGTGTCTTATTTAGGTATTAAAATTCAAAAATCTCCATAAAAATATCTTTACTCTTCCTTAATTGACTATTCAATTCAAAAAATAAAAAACTTCTGTCATTTACTTATTAGAAAAGATCAAATATAAATTACCGTGGTGTGCACAGCTATCTAGGAGCTATAATATTACCATACACGATTTGAATATATTTCCAACGGTTTAAGTAGCGTTTACACCACCATCCAGTATGCACGATCAGCAAAAAAGACGCTGCTATAAGAAAAGACGAAAACAGATTATATATGTCTATCTTGCTTTCTGGTGTAGCTATGTCTCTTTCTGCTATTCGTACAAGATGGATAGCGCGTAAAGCTCTTTAGCCAAAATAAGTCGCAATCTGGAGATCTTTCTTCCAACTTATCTCGCTTATATGATTGTAGTTCAATAACCTTATAACATAAGTTAATATTATACACATTAAGACATTTCACAATAAACTAGCTGCTAATACTATGAACAGTAAGAAAATGCATTGGGCTTACGCTATGAGCGAAGAGACAGTGAAACAAACAGACACGCTTTACATATTTTAAATGTAGTAAAAGTATATTCTGTGTCATTATAGAATTTGGTATATATTTGATTTAAATGCTTGAATGAATTTAAGTGTGCTTCCGTCGACGATTGTTAGTAATTCTATTTCCGTTACAATAAATGTTACGAAATTCCTAGTGCGAATAGGAAAATGTGCTTAAACAGAAATATAAATATATAATATGAAGGCGGTTGCCTTATGTGAAAAATGCCAAAGAAATTTTCATATACTTATCTTTTTAACCCCTTCAATGACCACTATGAGAAAAACATTGATGTTAAAGATATCACATCTATAATATGAGTGATATAAAATAATTTGTACTCGAAATGAAATAGTTTTACCATGTTTCGTTATTGACTTAATTTTGTAATATTTCATCTCTCCATTGTGACAGAATCTGGTTAATCTTACGTTAAACTTTTATTTTTAAATCTGCCTTATAAAAAAAGGAAATAAATGCAAATGTCAATTTTGATTTTGAAATAATCAGCTTCGAATAAGGTACCTGAAGGACATATTTTTTTTTAACGTGAGTATGTGATATAGGTCTTTGTTTATAGCAGTCTTTTTATAATGAACAAAATGATTTTTCAATTTATAAGTGTACATGCATAAAATACGACAAGCAATTTGTGCATGTCCTGATAATGCTTGTGGTTTTTTCCGTTACAGAGAAAAAACACCCTCGACGACATAAACAATTACCTTGGTCAGTAACCATGCCAAATGTTCCAGTCATACTATGTTAATTTCTTTCATTAAATTTTAAATATAAAAGCTTTTGTTAATCAATGCGCTATACTGTTCATATTAATCAGAGCTAAAGTTTTTCAAATCTAAATAATTGCAAATAAGGATAAAAGGACAAATATGAAAGAAATAAATAATAAATGCTCCTTTCCTTATTTTTCTCGTTCCGTGAAAAATTAACAAGTGCTTATCACTCCGAACATATATTCCACAAATGTTCTTAATCATTATATGTTCAACCGATATAGTTTTGTAGGCTCCTTATATTTCTAACTCAAAAATGACTTTAATTAATACGCTAAACCGTTCATATTAATCAGAAGTAATGTTTGAAAACCTAATAATTGTAAAGAAGGATAAAAGGACAAATAGAAAAGAAGTGTAAATAATAGCAAATAAGAATAAAAGGACAAATAAGAAAGTAGTCAATAACAAATGCTCCTTTCCTTATTTTTCTCGGTCCGTGAAAAATTAACAAATACTTATCACTCCGAACATATATTCCACAAATGTTCTTAATCATTATGTTCTCAACCGATATAGTTCGGTACGCAACTTATATTTTTAGTTCAAAAATGACTTGAAATAATAGGCTATACCGTTCAAATTAATCAGAAGTAATATTTGAAAACCTGATAATTGCAAAGAAGGATAAAAGGATAAATTGAAAAGAAATGTAAATAATTGCAAATAAAGATAAAAGGACAAATATTAACGAATTCAATTATAAATACTCCTTCCCGGTCATGATATGCCCAGCCAGCATAGTTACATTAGATAACATTGGTTACACAAGAATGTGTACGTTACTTTTTCTAAAATACATTTTAATTTCTCCGAATAGGCTATCGTTAACATAATTTTAATTATTATTTAGATAAATTTGATTAAATCAGAATACTATGCTCCAGGTAAAATTAGTTATTGGGAGTTCAATTTTTGCAGAAATCATTTCAAAAATCTATCTCATCGATGATTGATGATATCTTCAAATGAATATTTGAAAGCCGAAACGTATATGTACATATATATATATATATATATATATATATATATATATATATATATATATATATATATGTACATATACAGCATTGAAAATGTTTTTGAAAATATTTTCTATTACATTTTTTTTTCATTGCATATCAAAATACATTAAAATTATAATTCGAATTGACCATTCTTTTCTGGCATCTGTAAAAGCAGAAAGAATCGTATTATCGAATCGTATAATCGTATATCGATTTGATTGTATATTGTTACGAAAATTTTATACATAATTGTATATTCAATTTCAAATCCATTAGAAATATTCCTTTGGCAAGAGACAAAAATTTTCGAATGATTGAGATTTTTGTCAAAAATTCCATTTGACGATACTCACGTCGAATATTCTTGAAGTCAGTGGCAAATTCTGAACGAAAAAGGTACATAAAGCCGCACAGATGCAATGGCGTGTTGTTGATACTGTGTCGTTATTATTTGTTAAGACATTGTAATTATATTGTTAAGATTTGTAATTGTTTGTTCCTGAACCTACATAATAACATGATTTAAAAAACGACTGGTGTGCTTTCGACCACACCACTGAAGTAAAACTTCAAATTCACAAAATATGAACTTTAAAATGAATTTAGAATGTTATTTACTTTAAACGTAGAATATTTAATGTATTGAACAAAATAATAATTTATAAAATTCAAGAACGAAATGAAATTACAAAATAATCAAAAAATCACCGTTCGCATAACGCTAGCAAATATATATATATATATATATATATATATATATATATCGCATATATATATATATATATATATATATATATATATATATTATATATATTTCATGCACTGGCTATGAGAGGAAGAGAGAAAGAAAATGTGCGCGCGCACTGCTCTCTCTTGCTCCTACAGTGCGATACAGACAATAGGCTTGCACTGTGTCTTAAATATACGAAACATAAGTGGCTATGAGAGAAAGAGGGACAGACAATGTGTGCTCGCACCTCTCTCTCTTGTCCCTACAGTAATATACGAAACGTAACTCTCTCTCTTTCTGTCTTCACTAACTTATATCTCCCTCTCAACTTCCGTTCGCTTCGCCCGATCACACTTTTCGTAACGCTCTTGTCACGCATTCACCAGCTTACTCCCCAAGTCAAGTGTGCGTAAAGAAGTTTTACTTAATAAAATTATCATAAGGCAGTATCACTATTTTCCTATTTTTCGTATCTCGTGAAAAATAAACAAATTCTCATGACTTTCAATATATATATATATATATATAAACAAGTTTTCGATATCTACACCAAGAGTATTACTGCAAAAAAAAACTTAAGTTACTTTAGGAAACAGTGTAGTCCGAATATATCAAACGAGCGCATCATATAACGAACACGCCTTATAACAAATTTAAATAACACTGTTTTAATGTTTTACGGTCTGAACTGAATTTACTCGCTAACGAAACAACCGAGTATGCTACGGCGAACGTAAAATGTAATCGATTTCACTCGCAGTAAACAACTTTGAAACGCGAATATATCGGCGTTCGTTAAAGTTTTTGACATAACACGATCACATCAAGTAAATAATGTACATTTGTTTTTAAATATCAGCCCTACGACGTACGCAAAGTGTTACTCGCTCATGCGCGTAGAACATTTCCCGGACTCACCTACGATATAACGTAGGTAACGTATGTTGAATATTAAAAGTACACTCAACATTTTTCCGCTCCGAAATTAAATGATATCATTAGCGCCACGTGCTGGCTCTGCTGAACGGAGGCTAATATCGAAGCTTTTCCCCCGTCTGAGAGCGGCGATCATTCAATAATAATTTATTTCTCGGTAAAAGCTCTCCGGCAGCTTCGGAGTAATAAATTTATATTAAACGTTTCGAAATTTATTTTGACGCTAAGTTTCGCTAATTCGCGCGAGCTTAGTCGCCGTCTCGGCTTAGCGACTAATTGAGTGTTCAATTTATTTTGATTTACGTTATTTTGGATTAAAATAAATTATTCACCGGATGTGATATTCGCTTCTTGCCTTTTAACATCTAGTATAGGAGCTTTAATATCTTTTTTTTATTAAGAATTTTATCGTTGAATATTTTTTTCCAGCTGAAATGAGAACGACCTAAAATGATTTGAATAACTTTATATTTTACATTTTAATGATTTTATACCTTCTATCGTTCGCAAATCTTCACAGACGCCAATTCATCAAGCAAAAAAACTATAATCAAATGAGAAAAAAGTCGTATGACTACATAAATATTACGTAGAAAAATAATACAAAATTTAGCCTATTATGCTAATCCTCACTATGATAATTACAATAATAATAACTATTTATTTGCTGATAAAAAGCAGTTACAAAATAAATAATATTCCAAGAAAAGCAGAAAATATAACAGAAAAAAAATTATTATCCAATCTAAACTTATTTCTTTCATTATCCACAAAAAGCTCGGCTTATGCAGCTTTGCCACAAGCATCACCGCCACACACTATAATTAATGCCCAACAATATATCAAAATATTAATTAAAATGCACACACATACGTAAACTTTTATAATAACATTAATATCTAAGTAAAAATGATCCCTTGTGTAATATTATAATTGCCATAGTTTATTTCTATATTTTGCTTTAACAGCAATTTCTTCTGCCTATATTACGACGATGAAAGAAAGGTATATTTGGCGTGAAATAAAATATAATTTTTAGTAAGAGAAAAATTTAAAAAAAACCATATGGGTAAGGAAATATTTTTATTATGACAACATAATTTTTAAATTACACTATAATTTTATCCCAATCTTCATATGATAGAAGTTGTAATAAAAACTAGTGTTGTAACCGCATTTTGGTCGAATATCGAGCAACAATTTTGACATAAATTTATGATACTGTAATGTGACCGACATTCTGTTTCTTTTTTTTAATTGTATTATTTTTTTAAGTGACAAACCAACGTAACTTTTAGAATACATGAAAACAAAAAAAATGTTTTTTGTTCCTTTAATTTCTGTACTTCAATGTATCAAATTGATACATATGGCGGACGTGTTGCTTGAAGAGCAATTTCTTACAGCGAACCAGAACACCAGTCCAGCCTCGCTAGACGAGCGGCCGAGAATCGAACTCCGCGGTGCGTCTCGTAGTCAAAGGCAGTATGCCTTGTGATTAACCCAACACACCACGGCGACGACACACCAAGTTAGGGGATAATCAGAATTTATATCAGGTGACATTCTGGAAACAAAAAAACAAGCTAGGAGATAATCAGAATATGTATTGTGAAAACATCTGGCAGTTAATAGTTCCACAGTCATATTTCCAAGAGACATTTTTCAATTAGGGATTGCTTGTTCTTCCTCTACGTCTCATTTTTAGGTATTCATTATAAAGCCATTTTCTTCCATCATACCTACTAAATATTCTCTCGTCTTGTAAGAGACAAATAAAAACGAATAAATGCCAATAAAACAGTGTCACTGTCAATCCGTAAAAGAACGAACGTGATGAATTAAAAAAAACGTTTTCTCCAAATTTAACAACATTGCTAATGAGTTATAACAGTTCTTTGAAGACGGAAAAATCACTGATATCGTCAAATATTGATCACATATCGTCAAACATTTGTCTCATTTTCGTCTTATTTTAAATATTTTTCAAACCAAACTACATGCTGTACTCAAAACACAATAAAATACGTCTTTTTACTTAGATTTGCTTCGCAAAATACGTGAACATGTTTCAATATAATGTTCATCTAATTTTTCGTCGTCAAGTTATTAATTTGTAAATCAAATATTAATATTTAAAAACATTATTAACCATAAAATCAAAGTCGAAGTTTAGTTAAGTTTCTGTAATATTTTTCAAAGCAAAAACTATAGAAGACAAAGAATTGAAAATTAAGCTAATTCGCAAAATTACAAAATAACAATTGGAAATTGTTAGTAAGCTATCAATTTGAAGTTAATTAATCTATAATAACTTTATTATAATTTAAAATATATTGTGAAATTATATTTTGATGAGCTCATTACAGAGATTTCAAGGAGAATTTACACGTAAAAATGAAACACATAGAAATTCTTAAGTATATATTTATATTTCCTCGGGGTACATCAACATCAGGATATATATTTACGATGAATATCTGAACCCACGTCTGGAAACTATGAACGCAAAATGCATCATTCAAAACAGAAAAATCCTCACATTTGCGTTTACTGTACTATAAGCAATCTCGTCAAGGCCATAGTTTTTATATGGATGGATCAACCGGTGGAAATTTGTGCTATAAAAGTCCAGAAAACAGTAGGGGACTCTACATTGAAATTTTTTCACTTTCCCTTAAATAGTAAAGCTATAAAATAGAATGAATAAGTATATTTAAAATTATGTTATCATGTATTCCGTAGATCTAAATCTTATGTCTATAATATAAGCTTTCATATGAAACTACATTTACTAATAAGTGTTACGACGAAAGCTCCCACATAAAAGCTCATTGTGTGTATTTTTATAACACGGATAGTGTTATCACGTAAGAGGCGACAAATATTCACCACCGAAAGAGAAAAGGACGGCATGCAGACATTCCTGCCTCTACTCAGTACTTAAACTCCGCTGCCTGCTGTAAAATTAATGGCATTTTAATTGTAACGGAACTTAGACCATTCAGCTCGGTATGAATATGTATAGAGGAAGGAAAAAAACGCATTTAAGACCTCGCTCTGCGGTAATTATTCTTTTTATAACGAGGCCGCGAGTCGGCCGTGTGCCGGGACCTTTATGCCGCGTCGGTAATGTACGCAGTTTGTTCCTCTTTTGATATTAAAATTTGTCACCCGCAGACTCTACGGGCATTTCTTTATTGTCGTGCGAAGACTTTTAGTTTAGTAGTTGGACAGACGGTTAAACGATTCCACCAAAATGTTAAATTACTAAACCTGTTCGTTAAAAAAATGATTAGGTAAACATGCACGGGTATTAGTAAAATAGTATCGCATCGCTTCTCTTTATAGGTAGGTAGTTTTTCTAAGTTCAATTACTTTAAACTCTTAAAAAAAAAATTGAATGTGCTTAAGACTACGTGGGAGAAGTGAAACATTTGGCGATCAACGTAATCGTACTGTGTATGTGGGAAATTTTGTATAAGAAAAAAAACAAAGTTAAATTAAGAAAATCAATAATATCGTAATAAATATGATACATTAATTCATACATATACGTACAGTTAAGTTATAAAAGCTATTTAATTATATACAAAATACACCAAAGAAAAAATATAAATGGACCGTGGATTATGTACCGAACCCGGTAGAAGGTGAGCATGTAATTATACGCTTTAGTTTGGTTATACTCGGCCCGCCATCGAATGCAACGAGGCGCGATCGCGAACAATACTATACTCGGCCGCTCGATGTTCGGCCGTACTCGACCTCTTTTTATGTATACGCGAAACGCGTTAAACGGTGACATGATACGACCTCGCAAATTTTCCCACCAAAAATATTTGGATGACTAGGTCATCGAAAAGAAGTTTTCACTTCAAAAACCATTTGTTATTTTACCTATTGTCAGTAGATATTTGTGTTCTCCTAGTCTCAACAAAGAATGATTAAACAAAGTGTTTTACTGTCAAAATATATCGGTAAAACAAAGTGTTTTACCGACCAGTTTATAGCTTAGAAAATACTATAATATCATTTGAGGACATTGGTCTAACGGATATATATATTATTTAACGTATTTCAAATACATAATGCATTTACTATCACTATTTTGAATTTGTAGTTATAAGAACTGGCCACTTTTAAGGTGGTATCAGTCGGCAACCTGGAACTGTTCAGCGACAAATGCTGTCTTCCCTCGTATATCTTCCAAACTCTGGCCAGAAGTAGCGTAAATCTCGTAGGAGTTTAAAAGCCATAGCTTCAATTTATTTGTCGCACGTATATTTCTTGAATATTTCTAATATCTATGCCCTAGCTACTTATTTCCTGCCGGATGTTATATTCAAAATTCTGACGTTTCCTCTTGAATAATATCCTTACAGTAATCTGGTACAAACAAATAGAGCATGATCCCATTTTAATGACACCTTTTGGGGCCCTTTTCCTTTACGCAATTTTGACAATTTCTAGATTCCAAATTATTTTTATTTACATCCGATAATTAAAGATATATTCCGAAAATGTTTAATATGCCTATTACTTATAAATTTAAATGTTCTGTTAGAACTTACATCACATCTTAACGTCTACGAAAGTGACGTTAGATGTGATGTAAGTTTGTATAACAAAGAACTGGCCAAGCGCGTGTCTAATTCGCGCATCCGTGGTTGCTAACCTCGTTTGAAGTAAAATTACTTAATTTGTCATAAGTCGTCGTTAACATGTACTTCCTAGTGCGATAAATATTTAATATTACCTAGTATAATTATATATATATATATATATATATATATATATATATATATATATATATATATATATATATATATATATATATTATTGTAAATATCCTAAAAAGTGTCATTTTCATTATCATATAACTTTTGTTTGTTGTCGTAAGCTGCTAAAAACTTTGTTTCCTTCATAATTTTAATTTCAGCAGTTTTAGAGATAACGATGGAACATAATACTTTATAAAAAAATCTTAAAGATATACTACTGAAATATATAAAAAAATTATGAATATTTTTGTGACTCTTATTACTAGCCCTTTCCAGTTTACGTAAAATTTAAAAAAAATTGTTTTCGAGTTACAAATTTTGCAACAGCCCCTCCTAAAATTTCCATAGAAATATTTTTGAGAATTAGCTATTGAGATATGAGGGTTATAATGCTTTATTATTGACCCACATTTCAAGTGTCTAAGTCAAGTCGTCTCTAAGAAAAACGGATGTGATGTATGTGAGAAAAACGGATGTGAGAAGAACGGATGTGAGTGACAAACGGACATGTGAATGATCTTATAAAGGTTTCAATTTTCTTTTTGAGTTATGGTACCCTAAAAAATACAAACTAGCCACAGTATAACCTATAGTATAATCCAAACGGACATATTACCCAGGAATACCTAAAAAACAATCTGCCCCACGTCTGCGGACTACGTACGGGGTAAAAAGGGCAGGTCGGAACGATCAAAGCGGACGTAATCGAGCGCGGTGGAGGGATGCGGAGCAGATAGGGCGGGCGGATCGCGGGGACGGGGTAATTTGCCTAATCGCGTCGTGCAATGTGCTCGGTAACTCGCAAATATTAAGTGGCGAAGTGTGCGAGTATGGGTTAATGTGTGAAGCGAAGCTAAGCTCGTAATTTTGACAGGTTTCGGTTGGATTGGATTTGGTGCAGGTTGAAATTTGACGGGGTGTCGCGTTACATACAAGTGACAGGTGCGTAAAGTAAGTCGAACGGTTGGAATACTGTGGCCGAAAATGTTGGGGTTCAGGCTGTATGTGTCACAGCTCGTAACTGTGGAGAGGTGTTCAAGTATGTCATAAAGTGTTAATTAGAATTAGTTGGTGCTGTTTAGGGGTTTGTCGACGTTGTAAAAGGGAGTATGGTTTGGAAAAATCTATCAAGTAAGAGTAGAATTCTCACTGAGTGGGTTCCGTACTCATTAAGACATTTATAAATATTTAATTATATACAGTATTTTGATTAAACTATTTACAAAATTTTCATTTTTCAGAATGTAAATATATTGTCTCCTGTACTTTCACAGGCGCACATTTTAACAAAATGTATAATTTCACATAAAATTAGAAATAATTAATTATTTGGATTTTCCCTTTACTTGTGGTTTAAGATTTTCCATTATGCCTAGTTTGAAGATTGTAAATCGACCGGAAGTACTTTGTAGATTTTGATGATCAGTGAGTAAGACTGTTGTTAAAATAAAGAAAAAATACATTTTAAAATACCAAATATTCTTGTTGGGTGAACGAAAAAACTTGATTGAAAAAATGTTTTTAGCAATATAAAGTTATAGAATATAAATATACGGTGTAATGTTCAATTTAATGGCTCAAGCCGTTTCTACGAAAGAGAGACATTGACAGTCAGACGCTCAACTAAATGACCTTACAGAGGTTCCGTTTTTTTTCATTTTGCGAGGGCGATCCATAGAAATGGAGGAAATTAAACCGTTTTGAAAATCAAAATTAATTATATCTACAAATAGTTATTAAGGATACCCAAAATTTGTGTGAACTTATTAGACCGTTGATATATTTTTACACAATAATCAGTAAGTATATTTAGCTGGATAAAAATGAACTTAGCAATGAAAAATTATGAACTTAATTATCTTTAAATACCTTTAACTAATTATATTAAGTTGTTACTTTAAACAATTCTTAACCTCTAAGTACATGAAACTTTACTTTTAACCGCTAAATAAAAAAGATAATAATTAAAAGACCTATCAAGCACGGATAAAACTTGCAGTACGAGAGTTCTGTACGCATTTAGGTACGTATAAACATTTATAGCTTAGCATTTCTATTCAACTATGTATAAATATTGATTTTTGACAACATAAGTATATTGTCTACTATATTTTTCACAGGTGAATATTTAAATAATATTATTTCTCATCATGTCAATATATAAATATATTGCCTAGTATGTTTGTGTTTCACAGACATAACAAATATACGTTTTAAAATAGAATATTTAAATAATATTATTTCTCATCATGTCAATATATAAATATATTGCCTAGTATGTTTGTGTTCCACAGACATAACAAATATACGTTTTAAAACAGAAAGTTATTTTTGGGGTTGGTTTAGTGACTTTTATCTATGGACTTTTTACAAGGTCAACTAAATGTCACAAGTCACTCGACAATTACTCGTAAACTAGCAGAGCGTACTTAGCTGTTATAATTTTTCTTTTAATTTCATTATATTCACTGATATTGTGAATACTTTCAGATATTCAAAAATAGCGGTTTAACTGATAGGTGGGAACAAGTAACTATAAAAAAATTACCACTTTAGAATGTAATATTCCATAAATAGATCTCTCAGAAAATAGTGATCATGACATACCCCCAATATTTTTGAAGGATCTATTTAAAGGGTAGGTCACAATGGGGCATGCGATAAAAGTACATCCCCATTTTACATGTAGGGAGATTATCTTAAAAAACTATTCTTTTAAATGATTTCAGTTGTTAACTTTTGTAGGCGTTTTAAATATATATAACTATACCAAATTTTAGTTTTTTAGCACTAATAGTCTCCGAGTAAAACGGCTCTGGCATACAGATGGATAGACAGATATACAGACAGACGTGGCAAAAATATAAATGGCGAAAATATATGTGTCCTAATATATATATCCTAAGACCATGATATTTATAATACGGTAAACTCGAATCAGTTTAACCACGGGCTTGGTTAAATATAATCCGCCTTCGTGTAACCGATGCGCTTTTAAGTTTCAAAATATCGCATAACGTTAAGCGAATCTCGTCCCCGGCAAAAGTTTAACCGTTTTGCAGAACATCGTGTTAGAGCGGCGACTGGACGGTCCGCATAAACGTCTGAAAGTTTAGCACTTGGTCCAGCCCTCGTCTGGACAACGAAAAGTTGGATGTACGACAAGGCAGCTGAACGTTGATTCTGCGTCTGACGTTATGACTGTATGTGCAAGTTTGTAAACAAAATTTAAGTTACGAATTCCAAAAAGCTATCCACTATTTTAAACTTAATAGTAATTATTTACTTTAACGAATTGAAATGACAAATTTTTAAATTTGGTATGTACTAGCAGTGCACTTTAGAAAATATTGTTTAAAATCTAACCAGAAAATTAACACACGTAACACCTTCTACCATAATAATTAGGAAATTATTTCAGTAAGTGCACTTTGTGCACATTTCAATGTGAAATTACCACGTCTTTTTTTTGGTTTAAGGAAACTTTTGATAAAACGTAGATCGTACTATTTACATGTCCCATTACCCAGACCCAACAGAATCAGCCAACGAAAACTTCATCGAAATCCCTTTAACTGTTCTTGCTTGATTCACTAATAAATAGCCACACAGACAAATATTTCAAAAATAATATTTTGGTAGAATTTTTAAAAGATACGCAAAAAAAGATTGTTTTAGATTTAGCACCGCCTAATACTATCAAGTGCAATTTTCGTGTGATCTAATTTACCATTCTGTTTTTGTTATTTTTAAGCTGTTAGATATAACTGAGTGACATTTTCAATAATTCATACCTGTTTGTTACGTCTTAATCAGTCATTGTGTAATATTATAATTCTTCAACACACTGGTAAGCATAAGTGACACACAATTGACAACATAATTGGAACATTCAATTCTGGTATTTAATATATTTAAGTTTTAATACCATAATACTTGTATTATCGTCAATATTCTCCACTGTAATAATCGTCAATATTCTCATCAAAACTTGTATTATCGTTATTATTCTCCACAGTAATAATCATCAATATATAATACTTGTATTATCGTCAATGTTCTCCCCTGTAATAATCGTCAATATTCTCGTCAAAACTTGTATTATCGTTATTATTCTCCACAGTAATAATCATCAATATATAATACTTGTATTATCGTCAATGTTCTCCCCTGTAATAATCGTCAATATTCTCGTCAAAACTTGTATTATCGTTATTATTCTCCACAGTAATAATCATCAATATATAATACTTGTATTATCGTCAATGTTCTCCCCTGTAATAATCGTCAATATCTCGTCAAAACTTGTATTATTGTCAATATTATATAGTGGGGACTATACACTAAAAACTACGCTGAAAGTTTTACAATTGATTAATATTGTGCTCAGCCTTGCTACAAAAAAAATGTCTGTATAAACAACCGATTGTCGTTTTCCGTTCTTTGTTACAACAATAAATAGTTGATGCACTAAACAATCATTTTATTTTATTACAACAATACACAAATCGGAATGCTATCACCGAATATAATTAAAATATTTTATTTCCACAAATACTGCATATGAGGCAATCACGGGAGCAAAATGGCGTGAACGAAAGTAAATTGTCAGCCGGTGTAGCACAGGTACGCTAGAGATCACCTGTTTTCAATGTTTTGTAATGGGCCCTAAAACGTCATCGAAGAAGGGTTGTGGAAACTTAGCAATGAAATTGAAGTTTAAACAATGACTGTAGATATGGGAATTTTTCGCACAATTTATCGTAACATAAATTAGTTCAGATTGTGTTAAATGGTTTACTCCGATATTGAACTCCGATATTTTAAACCTTACAAAGGCAAAATATGACAAGGATACATTGCAGTCGCTGGTCGAAATGATAGTAAAACGTTAAAGTAATCAGAGTTAAACTGCAATTGTATTGAGAATAAAGTTGTACAGAACCTTTATGTACACTTTGATATTGTTTGCTGGCACATTAAAAGAAAATTCAATTTACTTACATATCTAATATCTTAGGTTGGCAACTTATAAACCTGCCATTTTTTTCAGGGATTTCTGGAATTTTATAGGAGCTTCTAGAATATTTCTTGTAGGTTATATAAAGAGTGCAGCATTCGAGTTTCTGTTCAATTTGCAATTGACTAATGGACGAGTAAATAATAAATGAAAAATGGAAGTATTTCGAAGTGAACTTAGACTACTCTTGTTTCATGAATGTCGTTTAGAATGAAAAATCAGCGAAGTATCACGCAATATATACACAACGATGAGTAAAGGTGTGCTCTCTTATGACACAGCAAAGCACTGGTTCCAAAGATTCAAAGGGAATTTTGACCTGTGCGATTGACCTTGTCCAAAGCGTCTTTCTATAATTGATTTAGAAAAAAATAAAGGCATTATTGAAACAAATCCCCGATTAATTTCGTGAGGTTTAGTAGAGCTACTTTCATACTACAGTAGAAAACAACTTTATGCTTTAAGAAAGAAGTCAAAATATTCCGTTTAACTACCAAATGAGCTAACACTCTTTCAACTTTAGAGGTGAGCTAATGTGTGCTTAGAGCTATGGAGTTTCCATCGTACTAAAGGGAAGCTAAAGTGTCTGGTTACAGGAGATGAAAAGTGGATGGCTTATGTTAATTTATGGTGCAAACACCAGTGGCTGAGAGCTGGAGAAAAAGGTGTACCCACAATAAAATATAATATTGGACAAAAGATACTTTTGAGTGCGTGGAAAGGAGTTATTCATTAGGGAACTCTATCAAGCTAACAGTACAATTGCAACTAAAATTTATTGTGAACAATTGAGTAAAGTCACCACTAAACTTCCTTCAAATTAAAGCAAAGCTCATTTTTTACGCGACAATGCTCGACCTCACGTAGCAAATCTAACGCGTGAAAAACTACTTTCACCGTACTCTCCAGATTTTTCCCCATCTGGTTGTCATCTGTTTCGCTTCCTATCTAATAATTTACGTTATAAAAAATTTAAAAACGAAAGTCATATCAAATAATCACCGATTTTTCAGTCAAAGGCCCAAAGATTTCTAAAGGGAAGGAACTTTAGCTCTGCCTACACGTTGGCGACAAGGGTTAGATACCGACGGTGCTTATATAATTAACGATTGATTATATTGACTATGTATAACAAATTTACGATTTTGTGTGCAGAGATGGCGGGTTTATGAGTGGCCAACCCAATAATAATAAATATTACTATAGTGATTAAGAAAGACAGAAATGAACTTTACTGATTAAATTATAAATCTATGGATTCCCACAGCAATTTACATTTCTGATTCTTTTAAGTGATTAAAAAGACCAAAAATAAGAAGCTGATTCATCTAAGAGCATACGGGTTTACGCAGATAATTCTACAATACTTGCCTTGTCGTTTCGCAAAACTGACACAAATCGACAACCCTGCTTGTGATGCATCGCACACCCTGGCCATAAAGCAAATATCTTCAAAACTAGAAGAACTAGAGGCATCAGATGACGATAATGATACTAAGGAGCACGTCCTTCGCATAAATCGGGCGAAGCAGCCGCCGATGTAAAAATTTAAATTCTTCCACCGCGCACCCCCCTGCGGCCACTTTACGATTCTACCGCCCCTCTTGTTAGCGGGCCGAGCCTGATTCGCATGACGATGGCGAGATACTAGTCGATATCTTTGCGTCAAAACGTAGTCTGGCGTTATTATTTGTTTATTATTTGATACGTTCAGAAATAAGCATTAAAGCTTATTAAGGTCGCTTATTTTTCTTTTCTGGCCAAGATGAAAATGTTTTTCATTTTAAGGGTAAATATTTAGAAAAATGTAATAATAATGCAAAATTTTAGTTTTGGAAATTGAAATTTGATTCACTTTACTGTTAGGGGCTGCAAATCGAAGGTCTTTTTTACTTTTGTCATGGGATTTGATTCAATTAACCTAATACTTGCTATAAAATAATCATTATTCAAGATAATGTATCTTATAATAAATTCTGCGTCAATAGATATTTTTTTGTGCGGGTAGTTTAAACGTCTACCTTCTAAAAAAACTTTACTTAGAATAATTAGTTTCTAACTGGAACAGCACTTTCTGGACTCATTCTATACATTCCTGAATTGTCCATCTTTGGTTCGCTTCTCTCATGTGAATCTCTCCTCGAAATCTTATTCGACAACACCAGGTCTTTCCCTCTCTCACATACAAGAGAATTAATAGTTTTTCATCCTGTCTCTTTTCATTGCTATCTTTTAATTGTTATAATTTGAATGAATGAATGAAACCGACAAAAATTGTTTCTACTTGTAACATATCGTAGAAAAAAATCTGCTTATATTAACATTAAATTTCTCTATAATTTTTTTATTACCTGTTTTCTTTCTTAATAAACTTTATTAATAAAATAGATACCATCATATCTGAAACTCCTGGTTTATATTGTAAATGACGTTTTAAAGAGAAAATATTAAGAATACTTTCAATTCAGTTGTAACAAATTTTCTAAGTGTCAACTTCCTTTATAGTACAAGTTTAAAATATTATTTAAATAAGAAGACCTTATACCCACACCACTATATGAAAACTTGAAAATATATATATATATATATATATATATATATATATATATATATATATATATATATATATATCTACCATAAAAATTGTATGTTATTCAAAATTATGTAAGCAAGCCTTGGACTTGTGTATAATCAAATCCACCCCCCCTCCACAGTTATCGGAAATAATAATTATTTCTTTTCGTTTAACTAGTATTAATTATCTAGTCCAATCTTCTATAATTATCGAATATAACCTTAAATGAAAACCGTAACAAGTGAGGTTTTTCTCTACCTTGTAAACCAGCCTCCGTTTCGTTATTCGAGTTGGATTCGAGCGCGTATGCCGCCCTCCAGCGCGGCCTCTCCGCGCCGGAAGCTAATGATAAAATTATTGCAGAGTTCCGTGGGCGGAATTTCTAATATCCGGTGGAACATCGAGGCGGCGCGAGATTTGGACGGGCGTAAATATTGTCTGTGGATGATTTCCTAGGCTTTACGCTAATGAGTTGCTTGTAAAATTGGAGGCCTCAAATTCGGATAACAATAATCAAAATCTGCTTTACATTCTATGGTTACACGTTACATTTTGATGGAAAGCAATTTTCAAATAATGAATTCATGAAACAGAATATGTTTAAACTTCCATTTAACGTTTACATAATTTAAGAAATTGATAATTGAAATTTTATGAGTAATGAAGAGAGGTAATTTAATATGTCTTTCTGATAAATATAAAATAACACGCACCCGTTCCGGCTTTGCCTGGGCAAAAAGGGACCGAGCCCGCATTTTTCTTTTTAATATAATTTCATCGTTTTTAAATACTTAATTATTCACCGTTTTTTTAAATACTTATTTTGATTTAAATTTTTCTTTAAAAAATTATACGTGTCTCCATACGTTGGTCTGCTCGTATCAGAACCAATAATGAAGTGCGATCTGTAGTTTGCTCTCCTACGTATTCACGAATGAGAACACACTAAAGTTAGCATTTTGAGACTGATATTGGATTAGCTATCAGAATAGAAGTTTATTAGTTTTGGCAAAGATTTGTGGAATAGTTTAATTTTTTCAAATAATTTTCAAGAAAACCTCTATTTTGTGCAGATTTTTGCCCTTTTCCTTACGACCTGTTTTTTTGTTTTTAAACTTCTTTCTTTTTTATTATAATATGTACCCAAAAGACGCAGTTTAAGACTATGTTTCACATGGATTTTAACCTGATTATTAGTTACAGTTGACCAATGTAAATGGTCATATTTCTTAGTTATATAAATATGAGATAAAAATAGTAAATGTTAAAATAATATTAATAAACAATAAAAAAGTGCGATTTGTGCACTTTTGTTTTTACCAATTATTTTTGTAAATTTATTGATTCCATTTTAACGTAACAAACTTGTTTAAAAAAATTAATTAAACAAAAAATAATTGTAGGACACAGATATAGTTAATGAAAATAAGGATAAAAAAGTACATACGTCGTTGAATTCTGATAATGATTGAAATTTAATTAGAAAAAAAGTATTTTAATATGATATTTACGTAAATAGTTTTAGGGGTAATAGAAAACATGTAAAAATAGGTCTGCTATATATAGGATTCGAACCGATGCTCATATGATCAGATCATTGCATGAAATCAAAAAATGCCACCAAAAAATGCCACCATTACTTATTTTCGACCCACATATTTTCAGAAAATTTTAAATATTATTTAGCTTATCAAAATTCAATTATATATAGACATTAATTTCAACAAATTTAGAAAGGTAAAAGGGAAAATGGAAAAATTTTATCTTAGACGATTTCCGCATAAGCTCGTTTATATATAAGTTCCCTTACTTAAAATAGTAAAAGGAAATTAGATATTGCCAAGCGTTCATCTATCTACTTTCCGTATGACTTAATTTCAGAACATCTCGAAGTGACTGACTCTAAATTAAATTTAAAATAATTATAAAGTTACTCAATTCGAAAATTTAATCTAAAACAGAATTTCATGAAATACAAAAAAATGTCTAAAATTTTAATATTGATATAAAATAAAATGGTAAGTGTAACTATGTGTCATATTTGCTTTGTGAGAAGTTATTTCCAAAAATCTTTACGATAATGTATGTAAACACACTCTTTTTCCAATTTTTTCAACCAGCTGAGGTACAACATTTGAGTAAAAATATTTCTACGTATGTATATAACAATGTGAAGTTTACATACAGAAAAATCAATTTATTCGCATTTGTACGAGAATGAGATATATTTTCGACTTTTTGTGTAAATATGTTAAAATATTTCTTTATGTAAGTTTTAAAAATAATAATAAACAAATTTAACGACTTGTATACTACGATCTTTTCAGAATTTAGAGAATAGATCCGGTTTTATAGTTTGGATTGAAATATTTAAATATGGAATTACATACATATGTATATAAATAAGAACTGTTAGCAAGTATTTAATTATATTCTAGCAATAAATTAAATTTTCAATAATTATAGAGCTCTTATCTCATCATTGCTTGAGGAAAATTAGAAATTACTTAGGAAAATTACATTTTTGGAGGATTCTATATACATATATACATATTAATCCAAAAAATTACTTTTGATCACAGTTAATTTGAAGGACCTATAAAAATATTTATTCAAAAATGATATGATGAATTGATCAATCAATTACTGATATTGGTAGAGTATTTTAAAACTTTTTGAGAAACAATATTAGCTCTTTGTTAAATTAATATAAAAAAAACAGTTGGCAAAAGGCAAATTTTATATAATTTTCACTAAAGAAAAAATAAATAATTCTATATTTTATAACACAAGAAAACAAAACGAATAGTATCCTGCGTACATTAGCACAACTTATTTTTCCATAGTTTGTCAGAAAGAAATAACCGAGGCTTAGTTCGTTATGTAAATAAAACATAATAGTGTATGGAAATTAGGGGCAATGGACATTGCTTACTAACGATTTTATGTTATTAAATTGTATATAAGTAATTTTAACTCAGTGCAGCTATAGGTAAAAGAAATATCTTGCCAGTAAAATGAAATGAACGCGTAATTTAATGTCATGAAAAATATGGTATTAATACAAGTATATAGTTTATTTACGCAAGTATATATCTTACCTTCTCTTATTTTTTTAACCAGATTATCTGTAAGCACATGTCATTACATCGTATATACGTAAATGTAACTCATTGCATATATAATTAACAACAAAATCTTGTTGTTAGTAATATGAAATGAACATTTAATTTATTGTCTCCTAATGAATATGATATTAATACGAGTATATACTTTATTTACTCAAATATATATCTTACTTTCTCTTATTTTTTTAACCAGATTATCTGTAAGCAGATGTTATTACATCGTATATGCGTAATTACAACTCATTACATCTACAATTAACAACGAAATCTTGTTGTCAGTAAAATGAAGTGAACATGTAATTTATTGTGTCCTGAAGGATATGATATTGATACGAGTATATACTTTATTTACGCAAATATATATCTTACTTTCTCTTATTTTTTTAACCAGATTATCTGTAAGCAGATGTTATTACATCGTATATGCGTAATTATAACTCATTACATCTACAATTAACAACGAAAACTTGTTGTCAGTAAAATGAAGTGAACATGTAATTTATTGTATCCTAATGAATATGATATTAATACGAGTATATACTTTATTTACGCAAATATATATCTTACTTTCTCTTATTTTTTTAACCAGATTATCTGTAAGCACATGTTATTACATCGTATATGCGTAATTATAACTCATTACATCTACAATTAACAACGAAATCTTGTTGTCAGTAAAATGAAGTGAACATGTAATTTATTGTGTCCTGAAGGATATGATATTGATACGAGTATATACTTTATTTACCCAAATATATATCTTACCTTCTTTTATTTTGTTTAACCAGATGTCATTACATCGTATATTCGTAATTATAACTCATTGTATCTACAGTTAACAACAATGTCCTGTTGTTAGTAAAAAAAATGAATATGTAATTTATTGTGTCCTGAAGAATATGATATTGACACGAGTATATACTTTATTTACGCAAATATACATATTACCTTCTATTATTTTTTAACCAGATTAGCTGTAAGTAGATGTCATTACATCGTATATACGTAATTATAACTCATTTCATCTATAGTTAACAACAATATCCTGTTGTTGAACATGTCATTTAATGTGTCCTGAAGAATATGATATTGATACTAGTATATACTTTATTTACGCAAATATATATCTTACCTTCTCTTATTTTGTTTAACCAGATTATCTGTAAGCAGACACCCTTACCTGAAACAAAGATAAAGAATTGAAGTTAGAACTACAATATGTAAATATACATTTATTATAGCGTCAATGTATCGAGCAATCTAAACTTTAATAATCAAATACAATCACTCTCTTCATTTCATGGGCAAGTTGGTCGCAAATATTTATATCAGGATAAAATAATTTTTTTATATATGAATTTTCCTTGTATTGACTATACTAATACTTTTCGTATATATTAATATGTAACACCATCTTATATTGAATATTGAAATGAATCCAAAAATAATAGAATTGTCGAAAAATTTTATGTAAATTTTTCATGTTTATGTTTGTGTCATGTTTGGTCTCATTCCACCACCGCCCTGAGTTCCACCACCGCACTAGCTTTGTTTACGGATCACATGATTAGTCTATGCCGTGAGAATTTTAGTGTAATAAATTAGGATTAGTGGCCATAATACCTAAATTTTAATTTCGGTTTAAATACTTGAATAATTTAAAACAAAAAAAAGTTCAAATTTAGGAAGCCGCCAATAATTTTCCCTTCATTTTCGTTCTTATCTATTTAGAATTTTTCAGTTTCTCTATTTTTATGATTTTCCGAAATAAGATGATAAATATTTTTTTTAATTTTATTAAAAAAAATCATTAAATTAATAAGTTCAGTCACAGTTCGGTTTCTAAAGATCTAATATAGACAAATAGACATACGGTCATAGAATATATATATGCAGGAACACCATGTAGTAGAAAAATTAAAAACGAGCGCTTGAAAATATCAACTTAAACTATATTCTGAATCTATATTTTAAATATATTCTGTTGGAAAAAATATTAATTCCACGTTAG
Organism: Druceiella hillmani; assembly: GCA_039881145.1. Taxonomy (NCBI): domain Eukaryota; kingdom Metazoa; phylum Arthropoda; class Insecta; order Lepidoptera; family Hepialidae; genus Druceiella; species Druceiella hillmani. The sequence continues at coordinate 5,085,484 of JAYKKI010000069.1, read as the reverse complement.
AGCTAACATTGAGTTGTAATTGCATAAGAATCTAGAAAAATTTCAAAACCAAACCGAATCTTAAAAATATGTAACATTTAAGAACAAAGAACTTTAAATTTTATACACTACAAAATGAAAAGTAACATAATTTAAACACAACGTTTCTTTTTTGTGAAATGGAAAGAAATAATAGCTATGACAATACCTAGCTCAAACTAAAATACAAAACATTTAATTGAAACGCAAGCCAGCGGCATTAACTAAGCACCAACTAAACGAGGGAAATAAAAATAATTCACTCAAAAATATTTGCCGCATTAAAATATTCATTATTCCAGAATTTCAGCCGAATTCGCTAGGGCGCGCTCGTAGCTCGTAGCTCGTAGCTCCGTTCCGCCCTGTGCCGATTCTAGGGCGGTTTAATCACGACCGTGGCTAATTAAAATCAAATTAATGTAAGAGTTTGGCGAAGCCGACGCCGGCGCCCGGGAGAATCGCGAGGAGGCTTTCCAACAATGGGCGGGATTAAAATTTGATGAGTCAACGGACCCGAGCGGGTTAAATTTGTATTAATGCGAAGGCGGGTTGAGTTGAAGTCTGCATTTTGTTTTATATTCTGGGAAATATTTAATAATCTGCAATCTACGTTTTATTGTTGGCTAGTTGGTCCACTGGTTCTTCTAAGTTAGCCTCTCACTGTGTGTACAAATAGAATATCGTTGCAAAGTAATTAGTAATTTAATTTACATATAAATAAATATATATGTATATATATATATATATATATATATATACATATATATATATTTATAATAATAAAACCATTTATTTTTCTTTTTGTCATTCTTTTCGATATTCTAAAGAGAATAGTGAATATCTATTTTTTAAATTATATTTGGGGAAAAAGTTATGACTCTTTAAAAAACCTTTAACGCTTGAAATTAGGACATATAATCTACTTATTTTATGAAACATACAAAAACATATGTTCCGTTTTATACTAAATAAACATAATTTTTTTATTGCCTGAATTACACTTTATGAAATGAAAATGAAAATGTGGAAGATATGGCAAAAATTTAAAATACAAATTTTCCAAACAAATTTAATTCCCATTGAAGAGAACAACTTCTACGTGGCTCCGTTTTATTCAACTTTACAGCCCATATTAATTGCAAATTATTAAGCATTGAAGTTGGATATTATTTTAAAAAACTAGTCCACCGCTTAATTCTCCTGTTCTCCAGGGTTTCGGAAAGAAAATAACTGAATTTCAAATGATATTTACTATTAAACTAGAGATCCTGGATTCGTAGTATAAAGAGTTCATTATCTTGCCTTTAAAACTTGAATTTTTAAGTTTAAACTTTTAATTTTTAACTTCGGTATGATAATTTGGCGCTTTAACCCAGGGTTTTGTCTCACCGTCTTCTTACTCTATAGTAACAAAATGTTTTAGTTGTTTGTTAAACCGCAGACGTGTTAATTTAAATAAACTAATCTCTTAGATAAAAAGAAATTATAAAGTAAATACTAAAGTTTTAGCTTTAATGACAACGTGTTTTCATTAACCAAATTTCATTTCCATATTACAATGAAAAATTATTTAAGTGCCAACCACGTTACAGCCGTTACCAAGATCGGAAAATCTACTGCAAAATGTGAAAAAGCAATTTAGAGAAAGCTTTCGTCAAAAGCTCGCTTCGTACTCTAATATTTATTATGGTCTGAAAAAATAAATAGTAATTTTATTAATATGAATAAATATTTTTATATCATGTAGATTATTCACGTACGTATTATAATGTTTCCCGAAATTCATGGTGGTTCCGGATTTTCATTAAGTTGAACATGGTGTTTAACACAAGAATTTTTATGGTAATTTCCCCATAAATTAAAAAATATGTGTTTAACGTATTCCATTTTACACAACATTGTCAGTATTAGTATACTTTCCAATTCTTATCAAGGTACTAAAAAAAATATATAAGGCTATAAGCTTTTCGAGCCCTTTGTGTTTCCAAAATTCCTCTAGAAACTATGTTGCCATAATTACTTCAAAATTAAAATTAACATATAAGACAAATAAATATAAATATACTTTACTGTATAAGTTTTATTTGTAATTTGTTAGTGACAAATAAATTATTTAATAAACTTAATCTAATACCAAAAGTTACAGTTCTATCTATTTTCTGCTTTTTGCAGCTTTCTGTATATAATAATGGGTAATATTTAATTTAAAATAAAGGAATTAATCAATAAAAATGTTTTTGATGAAAATATTTTTCTATTTACCAGATTGACAACAATATTTTTTTCAATACCATATCCAATCCTAGATTTCAACGATTACATCTAAACAAAGCACTTTATTGATTTTTCTATTATCAGATTCATTTGTTTAGGAAGTTGTCATTTCATTGGTAATGCTCGTATTTTTTTAATTGGATAGTTTTATTGCCTACAATGTTTTTACGATTGCGGACTATTAAAATGATCTAAATTATCTTCAAAAGACAGCTGATCGACCACCTAACGAAAATTTTATTTTAGGCTTTATCTTTGGTTTTACGCTGCACTTAAAATCATTTGTTAAGAACTAATTTAAAAAATCTGTAAATCCACAAACAAGTATTGCGAATAAAATGTACTTGGCATTTTACAAAGCGATCAGCAGGTTTTAAACTTGTGACAGACGAACAAATTGAGACAATAATATAACTAATATGCTATACATAGGGTAGAACCGTAGAAAACTTTTATGTAATATGTTTGAAAACCACTAATTAAATAAGTCTATATTTATATTCTTAAAAAAAACAATAATTAAGAAAGCCGCATCTTTTATACAATCAAAATAATCAAAATCCAAAGCAGCACGGACGATGTTGCGAAAAGTACATAAGTAAACGAAACTTTAGGCGAAAAATGTTTTTGGGGCAAGAAAATGTCAAGAAATAAATATTGAGATTAGACGTTGAAATTAAAAATAAAACTAAATACTATCACATCTCCATTCGATTTAATTATTATAATATTTTATACTTGTATAATTTGTTAGTTGTATTCTATACACGCTCAATATTTAATGACGCAGTACCTCGATAAAACAAGCCCAGAAGGGATTCTTTCCATAATAATGCGATACTGTTTGAAAAATACTTCTCTTACATCAATCTAAGTGGTAGTGGACGGTCTCACCCTTTACTTGTGCCATAAGAACTTCCATTGTGCTAATTTTTAAGGTTATATATCGACCAGTAGTAACCCAATAGGTTTTAATGGTTAATAACTAAAACTATAGTAAAATTAATGAAAAACTACCATTTAATGGGTCATATTTATTTTAAAAAAATAAGCTAAAAATAAGCTTTGACAAATAGATGAACGGACAATAGAGTGATCTTATGGGGATTCATTTTATTTTAGGGACGGTACCCTATAGAAGCAATCAAAAGCTCCCTAATGCTTTAAACCCGCACAATAACTCTAATTCATTATTTAAAAATGAGTACTCGATTTATTATTAAACGGTATTCATTTATCAAGTTAACACCCATCAATATCTATCACGCACTAAACCGACCGCATAACCACCGGATAAGGACATCTTTAATTAAAATTCTCAATTCTCTCACCAAATTTACTCTGCCATATGTTAAATAAGGTCCGATCTCGATGGATCCATGTACCTTTTGGGTATCGCGTATCTAAGATCGCGTACTGGTCTCCGTTCCCCGCTAAGGCCCCGCCATAGGCACTTAAATGCAAGTACTTTGAATGTTTAAGTAATGAAAGGGAGCCGTATCTACTTAAAAGGATTTATGATAGAGTACATACTCGTATTTACTAAGTACCGAGTTACATGCCTCACGATGTGTGCGTATAACTACGTGTGTATGTACGTATACGTTGTAACATTAGTTATTATGCTAAAATATAAGTTTTACATAAAAGCTTGGTTTAAACTTATTAACTTGTTTGAGCTGTTTAATTTGAATACGATGGTTTGTTTAGTCCCAATTTAGTAGTAGATATATTAAACATCTTGAGTTTTAAGTCTTTCCACTTTCTGCACCTAAATTATTTTTCTAATCCTATTTATTATATGTTTTTTTATTAATACTATAACTAATATGGAATATTGAATGAATTTTAAAGATTTTTAAATGGCATTAATTTTGATTATGAAATGTAAACAAAGTTGGCCTTGAAATTAATTTTGATATCCTTTTCCTTTTCGTTCATCCTTTTTATGTAAAGCTATGCAAATTAAAGGGTTAGTTAGATAAGTCAAATTAATTATCGATCGCTAAGAAGAGTGATTATGAAATATTGTCACATTTCTTACGTTTATGGAAATATAAGATGTAGGTTGATGCATTTTCCTGTTAATGACTTATGACAATTTTTATATATCTATATATATATATATATATATATATATATATATATATATATATATATATATATATATATATATATATATATATATATATATATATATAGATATGTATGTATATATTGGCATTCTGAAAAAAGTAGTAACATCTCAAACAGGCTTGTTTAATAATAATTGGTTCTAACACGATCGGATGCAAAGTTAAATTAAACTATAATTTATAAATTGTTAAAATTACATTTTGACGTAGAATAAGATTTTACATCTCACAACAAAGAACGTCGGTCATGAATAATTTAATAACTTGAAAAGTATTATTAAAAAATACATGAAAAACTATTTCAACTAGTAAAAGGAATAACAGCGTATACTCCGTAGCATAGTGGAGGTAAAACTTTTAGGAGTGTCCTACGAGTTTATTTTTGTCACGTCTAGTTTGTTTATTACGTCATTAAAATATTAAATACTACCAATAATTAAATGAAACTACGTGATGTAGTATTATTTTTAATTTTTTTAATTTCTTTACCACGACCTAGGTTTCGTTGTATTACAACATCTTCAGGTGGGATATTAGCAAAAATCTTTGCTCATATCCCACCTGAAGATGTTGTAATACAACGAAACCTAGGTCGTGGTAAAGAAATTTAAAAAAGTATAAATAATACTACATCTCGTAGTTTCATTTAATTATGAATAATGAATTTCTACAAAATTAACACCAAATATATTAAATATTACTAAATAAACTGGCACTGATTCAGTTTTGCGTAAGCATTATTGGAGTGTGTCATCTTAACAACCGCCTCGCTGAGTTTATTAAATTAAATAATATTTAAATTTTATAGGACTCTATATTGTTAGTTCTTTGAAAATATTGCGTCACATGTTTTTATTATGGAAAAATTAGTTCACGTACAGTGTATTAATACAAAACCTAATTATAAAAGTTAACGTGCTACTTCGTAATCAGTTTCGCATCCAATTGTACCTAGAAATCGATATAAATGTGTGTTAATTAAAACGTTATCTTAGTTAAATTTTAACTTGTATGTTATGAAAAATGTTTTGGAAATACCTCGATATATGTGTTGGTGTTTATGCCTTGAAGCGTATCTGCCTAGGCTGGCGATTGCACAAATTATATGTGTAAATCTATATGTATTTATTTCTTAGTTATGGTTTTCATACCAGCTTAGGAAATACATAGTGAAATGTTATTGATATACAATGATATTGATATATATATATATATATATATATATATATATATATATATATATATTGTAAGATAGATGGTATTGAAATAACTTTAGAGGTTTTATTATCCTTCAGCGTTTCGGCGCTACAGGATAAAAATTATTTTGGAAATAATTTAGCCTGCATCATGTGAATATAGCAACATAGGATTTAAATCAATTTTTTTACAAATTGAATTGAAGACTCTTTACATTGTAGTTATAAAAATTTAGCTACATAGTTTTGATGACATCATTAGTAACTTTATATTACGGAAAGTCTTTATTCTGTATATCAGTACTATATCATCGCGTGGTTCATATCGCAAATTTCAATCATGTAACTGAGCTAATTAGTATAAACATCATCAAAATCCATCGAGTTATTCCGCATAAAAATAAATAAACAGAAAATAAACAAATTTCCAAAACAACAGAAAATTTAAAAAAAATGTCAATATAGCATAGGTTTGCTATATCTAGACAATACAATTTTCAAATCTACAGATCTTTTATGATCTTATTAAATGGTGGGTTTTGTTCGTGATTTCACCCGCTTGAATGGTTCATTAACAGATTATAATTTTTATTTATAATGTTTGCATATCAATAGTACCTTTGACCGGGATGAAGGTAAGTTTTGATACCTTAAAGCTTAATTTGAAGTTGAAACACTGAAAGTCTCCACCTGTTCTATTTGTCAGTATTTAAGCCCACGCAATTGGTTACTTCATGAATTGTTAATTGAATTTAGAGGTTCCATTAAGTAAAATTCGATCAAAAAAGATTCAAGATCAAATCTCGATTTAAATGTCAATCTTAAGCATTATTACAGTGACAATTATATTTAAATTAATTTAACAGTTAAAAGTGATACCCAACAAACAAATAAAAAAATAAAAAGAGACAGTTAACAAAAAATATCTAAGAATGAATTCCATCAGATAGACAGGCATTAAATTTGATATCAAATTTGAAATTAGACATGAAATTAGATTTGAAATTAGACACCTGATTTCAGTCAGATCAATGATTTAAAAAAATTGTCTTCACTTCTGTTTGAAGCAAGGCTTAAAATTCAATTCCAATTTGCCACTACTATAAGATTTTCAAGAAATATTCAATATAGAATTAATTAATTATTAATTATGTCTTTACTAACTGTTTAAATAAGTCAGTTTACTCGGGCTAAATCCCAGGGAAAACAACTAATTTAAATATTTATTTACTTCTACTACTCGGGCCAAACTTTGTTTACATATTTTGAAATACCTTAAATGCCATATAGATATTTAAGCGACGTGCCAAAAAGCTCCAAACCGCTAAATAATTAATTAAAAAGCTTAAATTCGATTAAAACACATACTCCTCCCATCTTCTCCTCTATGTAAAAAACATATAACTAGACACCTATTTGATTACCCGTGCATTACAAAGACAAATAAGTCGACGCGATATGATGGGCGGTAATGTAGGGCGGCGGGGGCGCGAGATTTACGGCGCGTCATTAGCTCTCGCCCTGCGAAAGTGAAATGAGATTAGGCTGTCCGGTCGGGCCCGGCGCGAGGATTAGTCGCCGCCCGTATGCATATCAACGTGCTCGCCGTAAGGCGGCGGGAAGAGTGGGCGACTCTAACGTGACGTGAAAACGTAAATTTGTTACAATGTTACGTTAGTTACATCTTAACAGGTAGAAAAAAGCTTAACATCTAGCAAAATTATGACTAAATACGAAGATTATAACTTTAATCAATAAAATAAAATGGTCAAAAAATAATGCGGATAATTAAAAAAATACGAATATTATTAAGCGTGATGAGTAAACTAGGGCAGATGATTCCGCCGTATATCTATCTATCTGGCAGATTTAATTTCTAATAACGGCGGATGCACTGACGAAATTAAAAGACATATTACTATTACTAAGTCTGCTATAGACAAGATGAGGAAGATATGGGCATCACCAAAACCACGAAAACCCAATTCGTTCGAGCATTTTCCGTTACGCCATAGACACGTATATTGCGTGATAGCGGGAGAAAAAGATAAACGCTCTGGAAGTATTGTACTGGAGAAGAATGTTTGGAGTATAGTTGACTAAGTACTGTATTAATGCATTTATACTCCAAGAACTCGGCACCAAACAGCGTTTATTCAGTATCGTACAAACTCACAAAATAAAATTCGGGGTCTTGCATGCTTGTATTACGTGGGAAAGCACCGATGAGATAGACAGATCAGGCCAAGATGGCCGTAGGCTTCCCCCTATCTGAGTACACCCGAAGAACTCCTGCTAGAGAAGAATGGCGACGTATAGTGTAGCACGTCACTTATTTTGACTCAATTGAGATGATAACCACCACCACTCTGCCAAGAATGAAAATACTAAGGAGAAGGAGCAACCAAATAAATCAACAATGCTATTTGAAGTTCTTTCAAAGCTAAAAATATCTTCTACCAGAAATTAACACCTACTTATTTGAAAAAAACTAAGCTTTTAAATTTCAAGTAGGTGGTTTAAGTCACCAAAATCGAAGGCAAGGAGGTAAGGGATATCTTAAAAATCTACTAAAGTCTATATTTTAACTTTTTTTTCGCTTGCTCCATCTAGTATCGTTTGATAATTTTAACACAACCCCCTTGTCCTTTTTCTAATTTTTAACCACTCATTTGAACAAAAACTAAAAAAACTTGACACCAGCAATTTGAAAATTATTTCGATTAATTCACATCAAATAAATTGAGGAATATAAGAAACTATTACATGTGTCCCACAAGATGCATTTGATCGAATTTGGTTTTTGCTTTTTTTCACTATACGTAAATTAATTACACTACTGCAAATTTACAACTTTTACTTTCTTCTGCAAATCAAAAAAACCTGCAACGATATCGGTGCATTCATTCAAAACTAACACGTGAACACATCGTTGCAACTACTGTTATCGTACGTTTCGACATGTAAACCAATTTAAGTAAAAACCAAAAAAAACTACAACATTGACGGTTTCAATAAATAACCAATGTCGTTTTTTCCTAAATACACTACGAAAAGTATCTTCCGTGAAAAGTCGACACAGTTCGCGCATACTGATTGTATGGACAAGAGAAAATCGACAAAAAGTAACACATGGAAGAAAATCATGAGTAATTGAAGATGCCGTAAAAAAGAGAGCTCATGTGAAAGCATGTGTGAGAGTGAATGAAAGAACACTTGCATGTTGGAATAGGAAAGTAGATTTGTTTTTTATTCTACCTTCATAAGGGATTGCCATGAAGGTAGAAATGGGTAGGAAAAATCTCCTTCAAACGGGTAGAATAGTTTTTATGTGGTATCACTACATACATACATACCTAGAAAAAGATTTAAAATTTAAAATCTTCCTTTTTTAAAAGCTATTAAGATCTGACAAAACAAGACAACTTTTCATGTTTAAAATTATAAAATACTTTTCACAATCCTCCCATTTAAATTCTTAACAGGCTCATAGCGAGAATCAAACCAAAGATAGGAAGCAAATACACTTAACAAAACTCAATATTTTGCTATTATTCCGTTTATTCGAAAGAAAATTTATATCTATATTATTTTGAATAATTACAAATGTAGTTAGCGATTTATTTCATAAAAACATGCACGTTTTTCACAGAAATTACGTCTTTGTAACGAATAATTTGTTTAGAGTTTCCTCAACTAAAATCCCTTGTTAATAAATACAAATAAGAAAATAAATTCTTAAACATAAAATATAAAAAACAATAAAACGTTAAAAAACAATAAAAATATAAAAAAGCAGTAAACCGTTTTGTCAGTAATAAAATATTTTTAAGTTAATTTTTCACTAAATGAAACAAACGGTTAAATAAATTATTTTTATAACAATTCTTCGATTCTAAAAAACAATTTAAAAAACGTACTTTAACTAAAGTTACTTATAGGCCTAGGGGTACGTAAATACAAGTATGATACCTTCATAAATATTATTATTTTATTAAAAAATTAGGGGCAAAGGTAAACTTTCGTTCAGAACTCTGTTCTGCTCAGAGATAAATTTAATTCATCATCCGTTATGTACAAAGCAAAAGACCTCAATCTGTATCTAGCCCTTAACCCGCCTAATAGAGTCCATGATGAATTTAAACGTCGGACGAGACTCGGCCGGACTCTACCCCATCTCCCGTCCGCTGTGTCGCGATAAAGACGGCCCTACGGACACGCATTATGCCGAGAATTAGTGTCTCCATACGGCGGAGGTTATGAACTGTTAGGTCGCTCATTTGCGTGACGTTTATTGTATATAAGACCTTTTTAATAAGAGTTGTAGATGGACTTTATGACGTGATGTAATATGGGGTTGTTAGTTACTCGGGACATAGTGGACGAGCGTGCCAAATTTTTGGCTGTTAGTTTTTATGTTTGGTCGTTAATGAATGATATGTGATAATTAACTTACTTTATGTTGCAAAGAGGTCGTGTTAGACTTTAGGGTTAAAGATGTTTTCTAATATTTAAGACACGATTAGTTAAATACAAACTTTATTTAAATATTTTCTATGTCGAATAAATACACTCACTAGCTTTGCATTAAAGATATGGGAAGCAGTAAAATTAATATATAAACGTTTCCTTGATTATTGCTCCTTTTCCGTAATTTGGAATTCTGAAAATTGGGTTATTTCACCACTATTCCGAATATCATGTCGTTTCTTAAAATTCATTATTATTGTGACTTTAACGAGCTTAACTGAACCTGTGGAACAAGGAAGTCTCCAGATAATTTGGGAAGAAATATAGAATGTTGCAGGGATTAAAGAAAAAGAAATTGACCCATCTAAAGCATGAGATGTATGAGCTCTTGCAATTAATAGTGACGAATACATTTATGGTAAAAAGGTAAGTCGGTCAAAGAAATAAATCTTGATTGCATGACATCAGAGGTTGTACTGAATTTGACAGAAGTACTAATTGCTAATTGTAAGCTACTGTTAGCGCGCGGTCTGCGGTTATAGTTTCTTGCCTTTACCTCGGGAAAGTTCGTTTTTTTCAGTAGTTTTATTCAATTAGTTTTTCTTCAGTTTCATGTGGAAAAACCGCATCGCGAAAACTTTTCGTTTTGTTTTGTTATGAAGTTAAAAAGAGCCTTTTAAATCCAATGTCTCATTCAGATTTTATAAGTCTTTGAGAGCACATACGTACGTGCAAACTAAATTCTTTCCTCTTTGATGCATACGTACGTACGTAAGTACGTACTTATAATGCCATACACCATATCAGCGCCATGTATATGGATGGATAATAATATATTATGTCGGGAGACTCCAATATGCTTCGGATTTATCCACTAATATTTCCTTCGAAAGTGCCTTTCTTCTCTTACTTTCATTGGCCGCCTCCGGAATCCTACGCAATGTTTTCATCAGTTACAATAAAATATTAAAACGGGCGTATGTTAAAAATTCCATAATAACGAAGATATCAGAGAGAGTAAGCTAACTTTGCGTGCCATTTGATATCATCATCGTAAGTAACGTATTTCTTTGGGATATAAAAAATTAACTTAATTGAACTTATTTAAATTTACCGCATACTGCCCAATCACGAACAGTTAATAACATTAGGAAGAATAGTAATATTTTAAAAACAAGATGATTTTTTCTAAAGTGAAATGATTTAAAAGATCTCACTAAAGATAATATATACTATTACCTATTTTATTCGAGGTTTCTTTACCAGACTTAGAACTCATTATATTCAAGGCCAATATCGTGTTTAGTCTAAGTCACCATTTTGGCAAAGCGACCCCGTATCTTTCTCCAACTTTACGTCCACGTGGAACGATACATTTGCACAAACATATGAAGGAATAAACATAAGACCAGCTCACACGCGATGCCAACTCCATTATTTACCACGACAGAGCAATGTCAAACCAATGTAAACTCAATTATTTATTGTATTGTATTCAGCGCCTCGGCCTCCAAACACACTTTAGATAATAAATGCCCTTAACCCAATAATCGAGAGGTGACTCACTCTCTTTACAATGTAGGCAAATAAACAAAATCGCAAATCAGCAAAATAATAACACTTCTCAAGATCGCACTTTGCATATATATGTGCATTTTGAACTAACATTTGTAATGAAACTGTCAAACGTAACAATTTGTTTGCAAGTAGCGTTAGATACGACTTTATATCGAGAATATGAACTGAATTAAACAAGTGAATCAGAAATAATATGCAAACACCTGTGAAAACCTTTGTGAGATATTTTACAGGAAAATGGAAGTATGTAATACTTTGTGTATTTTATAAATTACAACGTTCAGGAGACTGACATGTATATAGGTTGAGACTAAAACGTATCTCCAAAAAATTAACTATCACGAATGTATTAAATAAAATTTACATAATCTTAGTCAGGATTTACATAACTTAGACATTAGACATTTGAGCCATTAACTTCCTGTTTTTTTCAGTCATTATATTGTTTAAATTTCCGTACCTAAAGTATCCGCGTAGAACCCTATCGGCAACACTGTCTGTCTTTTCATTTCGCACACAACATGTAGTCTCTAAGATCAAATCTAGAAACGAAATTAGACTTAAAATTATATTTCGAAGATTTCCCGCATATATAATTTCTTTCCTATGAGTGGGGATGGGAAATATTGTTGACCTTTTTAAGTATCACATAAATTTGCTTTTTTTTTTCTAACAGAAAACCCACAATTTGGTGAAAGATCAAAATTATCGTTTTTAAACCCATTTTATTAGAAGGTTTATCTCATTGACGTAAAACATCATTACGCTGGAAGTTGAAATTCGACTTTAATATCTAAAAAAAGGTAAATATATAATAGTAACAAGTTATGATTAACAAACTAATTTCTTTTAGAATTTAACGGTGATTTTACATCAATAAAAGGTATACTAGGTAAAATGATATTAATATTTATAAATAGTTTATTGAAAAACCATGGCCCTTAAATGCATATATACATATATATATATATATATATACATACATATATATATATATATATATATATATATATATATATATATATATATATACGTTTGACGGAACCATAGCAGTGTGGGTTCTGTGCTTACTTGATAGATTTTTATTGATTTTTAAATATCCTATAAAAACTTAGATTTACTCAGGTAGTTAGAAAAGTAGAAACTAGAACTAATTGCTTTGCGCGTATTGTTCTAACTTTTACTTTCAGCTCCTCTTATTACTTTTTTTTAATATTAAGAATTTAGTCAAAAATGCTAAATTTTTTACCGAAGTCACATATTTATCATATGTATCATCAATTATTTATGTATATCATTCTTTTTTTTTAATAATAAAACATTTTACATGTCTTTATTTCAAATCTATGCTAGAAATGAAATAATGAAGGCAAAATCTGTACTTTAAATATAATTCAGTTTAAAAGTTTAAAAACTACTGAATTGATTTCTATGAAGATTTTACTTTCTTTTATTTTTAGATCCTAAAAGACAAAGTATTGTCCTTTTCTATATTTTTTATAGAAATGGATAATACTTCATGCCTCACAGCCACCAACAACTTAGCAAGCAAAGTTGTAGCGACGTTACGCCAATGTAGTCATGGATAACAAGCTATATCGGTGAAATGTACGCGAGGAAACAGATATTCTAGGGAAAAGGGGTTTCGAGCAATCACAATCAGTAGCTTAATTTTACTGCAGTTAGCTCAAGTACGTATTATGTACACAATGAATACAAACATGCTGATGCAGTTAAAAGAAATAAATGGAATTCATGGGAAAAATTGGAAAAACAAAACAAAAAAACGAACGTGCTGATGCAGTTAAAGAAAAAAATGGGGGAATTAGGCTCCTCATTTTCTTCACATCAAGTACCATACCAACAAACCTCCTACGTCTAGTCTGCGCTGCTACCTTCAAAATAATAACCAGACATATGGCTGCCCACTTTCACCGTACTACTGATTGCTCTTTCTGCAGACAAGATTCAATAGATGAAGCTTAGCTCTTTGGCTACTCAACTTTTAAAAACATTGAAGTCAGTTTTACTAAGAATGATGATGGAATCCACACCTCAACTTTCTACCGGTCAGTGCGGATGAGAACAACAACCGGACACGCCAATCAGGTTGTCCACTTTCATCGTATTGGCATCATACTATCGAGTGATTGTTATTTCTGGAGAAAAGAGTAAATTAATGAAACACTATTCATAGATTGTTCAGCTCTTTCAGGTATTGTAGCCAGTTTTATTATGGATGATGACAGTATTTGAGTACCAACTCTTTTTTGATTCACGCTGTGCTGAAAGGCAAAAAAGTCAAGGATGAATGTTGGCTAGTGATAATAGTAGTAGGAATCCATGGAAAAAGGATATCACAAAAATAGGGTAAAACAGTAAATTACTGTGTCCGCTGCTTCCCTCAATTTATTGAAAAATTTAAGGGATATAGCCAATGCCACATATCTCACATTCTCTACACGCCTCCTTCATTTTAAATATTATATTTAATAAATTTTCAGTCACAAATCCAGGTAACTTCACCATACGTAGATAGAGACCCAATGTTAAAATTTCATCGACATAATAAGCAACCGACAAATAGAATTTACAAAACGTAACTTCGAAATAATGGTCCAAAATAATCCCTCGAACAGAAACAAATTAAAAACACTTGAAAAAGTAAACTCGACTTTATGCTTCAGCCAATGAAACACTAAGCGTGAATCTATGTACCAGTATTTGCAGTGTTTTAATGTGTGATGACGCGGTGATATGGATGAAGTCAGATAAATAAGCTTGGAATTGCGCCGTGTTCTTGCTCGCAAAGCGAACTGTGTAATTTAACTGAAATATGAGACATCTTCACCGTGAAGCAAGCTGCGGTTTATCAAAGAGCAATGCGAAACCTTCAGACCTATTTTCGTTTACAACGGCACGAAATTTCGGCGCGTGAAACCAAATGACAACAGTAATTGGTATAGGTGCCAATAAACATGCAACAACAGTCAACAGACACGATATTACATTCTAAAATTTAAGATGAAACCAACAATGTAACGAGTAGAGTGATGTTCGTTAATTGAAGACTTGGATTATTTCGTATTTTATTCCATAAAGAAGGAGACGAAGACTTGAGGTTTCTTCTGAACGCTCACAATCAAAGACACAAATATATGACTAATTACTTGGGATTCTTGAGGTCATTTATCTGTGTCACGTTCTATTTCTTGTTATATAACAAGAAGAATAATGGGTGTTAAATACATTGATTAAAGAAGTAATAGTTGACGTTTCATTCTGAACGTTTACATTCTACGATATAAATATAAATATGTGACGTCCATGATGTTGGTTCTATGTCATATTCTATTTTTTGGCTTTTTCTTTTCACTGCCTCATTATTTTAATAAAATATATTAAAGACATCTACAAAAGAAACATTTATTATGGTATTTCTAAAAAAAATATTGTGGCATTTCTAATTTATCAGACGATTGTAATTTTGGAATTCTTTATAATAAAATGACATCCGGTCGACAAACATTATCACAAATTATTACGGTTTGTTGTTTTTCATGTGTTTTCTCTAAAGCATGGTTGTATTATCTACCTAGATCATAATCATACTAGATCATAGTCATCAACTGCATACGTACGTATGTACGTTTGTACGTATGAGTAGACGCTACAGGTCGCAATTCTTGACCGATTTTGTTCTATCGATTCAATGATATATTGTTTAACTATCAGTATAGAAGTTGTTGAGGTTCACAATGATTTATCAAACAGTTTAACTTTTATAAAAAATAAAACGGATTTTTTTACCCC